>OY728145.1:519460695-520862895 GCA_963277665.1 Viscum album
GGTAGTTCCTCTACTTGTTCAGCTCTACAACTCAGAAGAAAAGTATCATAGACCTCTTGAAGTGAAAACAGAGGTCTGATGAGCGTGTTGCGGATTTCATCACCCTGTGGAAAGGGCTCATATACTCCCTTGACATGCCACTGACTCAGGAAAAATTACTGACGATGTGTATGGGAAATTTTAAAAAGGAACTTGTTCCCTCTCTTATCACCCAGTACTACCCTAGAGGATTCCGAGACTTCTCTAATAAGGCCCAGCGCCTAGAGTAAGCCCTGCAACAGGCTAGCCAGGCACGTTTGTTCCGTCCCATAATTCTTGCGAGAAGGGCATCCAGAGCCGAGCCAGCTGCAGTGGCCCAAATAGAGGCCCCCAGGAAACTAGAATTGCTACTAGTGGAACCAGCTCTATAGTCTCGCAGAGGCCCGCCACCATATGTGAATCCTCCAGCCCAGCAATATCCGCCTCAAAACCGGCAGGCACCCCCACGCAACGCGCAACCACCACCCAGGCAGGATAATCAGGCTCCACCTCCTCGGTAGGCTCCTGCAGCCCCTTGTCAGTATCAGGCTCCCAGGGCCCCCTTCCTGGATAGAAGAAACCATACCTACTTGTTCAATGAGAATCAGGTCCCTGGCTATTTCTGAAGTGCCTTGGAACAAGGGATTGTGTGTTTGCCTGAGTGCAGAAGTCCAGAAGAGGAGAGCCTCACCGATCGACCCAATTGCTGCCCCTATCACCGGATCCTGGGGCACACACTTAAATAGTGCTATGTATTCAAAGACTAGATTCAAGACCAGGTCGGAAAAAACATAGTCAGGTTGGGTCTAGCCCCATCATAAGTGGCATGTGTCTTCGTGAGGCCAGATAGTAGCAGCAGCAGCAAAGGTGAGTGGCAGCAGGTTTCTAACCATGGGTCCCAGAAGTATATTGATTGGATGGCTCGCAAAACAGTTGCTCAGTTAAATGGTATCATCCATCCACAACTAAATTGTCCAGAGCCTTAAGAATCCACGACCACCACTTCTTCATCGTCGTCTCAACCCTCCTCTTCCCATAAAAGCAAGAATCGACACCGCAAGGGAGAGAAATGCACCCTGCCAATGCCATCGTCATCCCATACTCTCGGTGACTTCATGCCCCCAGAGATGGTGATTACTCTCTGAATCTGCCTAGTAGTGGATGACTCTTCAAGTGATATCAATGGGTACATCTCAGTTAATATTGTAGAGCTGGAAAACCCTTACATGACTCCTGACAATGAGGATCACCAGGCAGACCCTCCCAACATCCCCATCCATCGTCAATGTCGATGAAGTCGTGGCTATATGGGTCGTCGAAGTGTTTTGGTCAGTACTTCAAGCTAGTTAGTGCATGCTACCGAAACTAATTAGTATGCTAAACGCAAATCTTAGCAAGTGCAACCTTCTCATCCAGTGACATCTGGTCCTCCTTCATCATCGTTCATGCTACTAGATCAGGCATCGCCACCCGGACCTCACTGCGATCAGTCGCGCTTCCCCATGGACTGATTACAGTCGTTGGGACCTTATCTGGTAGTCACTCCACATGCTGTGACTAGTGAGCAGCAGGACATTCCCAGCACCAGCCAGCCGTCGGTCGAGCCGGCAGGGCCTGCCATACCTCCTGTCACAGAGAAACCTCCTAAAAGAAAAATCTCACTCTTGGTGTGGAATTATGATGTTCTCAAACATCTTTCCAGCATTCCAGTAAGGATATCTATCCTCGAGGCCCTTTTCCTATCTCCAGATATGCGTGAGTCCCTCACTGAGGCTTTAATAAGCCCCCTCTAGTTCGAGATGGAGGTAGCAGCTGTAGAGGACTTTCATGATGAGGCAATTGAGGATGCTGAATGTCCAGCCATTGTATCATTCTCCAGAGAAGATGAGGGTTCTCCCATAAATGGGAACATACGCCCACTGTACATCACTGGCCATTTTAACAGCATGAAGATCTTTCATTGCCTTGTCGACACGGGCTCAGGTATTAACCTTATCCTGACACAGATGCTTCGTAAGATGGGACTATTTGAGGAAGATCTGAATCTCTCTGACATGAGAATCCAAGGTTTTAACGGTAGGAAATAGACCTCAGTCAGCAAGATTCATTTGAAGACCCAGTTTGGTGGCCTAGTTTCCAGCACCAAATTTATGGTAGTCTCCCAGGACACTGCCTACAATTCATTAATGGGAAGTCCATGGATCCACCTGCATGTGGTGATTCCCTCATCATACCACCAGTGCCTCAAGTACTTCCTTAAAGGTCGAGTGTGTGTTCTTAAAGGTGATGAATCTCCCTTTTCTTCTTGTAAGGACCACTATCTGGATGCCAATTACTACAAGGGAAAGGACAAGTAAATTTAGACCAATGAGGTCGAGCATTCCATGGCTGCGACCAACCCGTGGATAGATCTAGATAATGCCTACGTCTTTCCAATCCACTAATTGGAGGATACAACCCCGAACATGGGACAATTATTCATTGTGTCTCGGACGAGGGGGGAACACATTCTCAGGTCTAAGAGACAACGGAAAATCAACTCGTACTACTATACAAATCAAGATTAGGTGATCCTGGAGCCTCCTACCCCCATAAGGTATCAGGATGTCTGCCCCATGGCTAGGAAAATACGTCATACATGCTTGTTTCGTCATGCTAGATTTAACTGGCTCAAGACAACACGCCATTATTGATTCGATATCATCAAGCACGACCCCTTGGGTCGAAGGCCATATGGGATCAGATCAACATGCTTCATTGTTATGGTTGTCGCAGCACAAGATTCTTCTAATACGGTGTCCACTTTTGCTCAAGTGGGTACAAGCTTCCCATTAGGATCTGTCGACTCAGAAGCGACTCCTCCTACTGAGGATTCCCCCTACACAAGTGAATAAGAATATTTAGAGGATGCCCCCTTCCTTTGAAAAGGTAATCTCTCCCACAGTCGACGAGTTGGTACAAGTGAACCTCAGTAGCGAGGCAGACCTGAGACCCACATTGATCAGTGTCGCCATGCCCCCTGAGGAGAAACAGCGGTACATAGACTTTCTAAAACAACACTGTGATGTGTTCGTTTGGAGTTATGATGAGATTCAAGGACTAGATCCTCAGGTATCCATCCACCACCTCAATGTCCCTAAAAATCATCATGGGTTAAAGAAGCCTCTCAGAAAGATGCACCCTTCTCATGGTGTCATGATAGAGGTGGAAGTTGATAAGCTCATCAGAGCCAATTTTTTTAAGGAGGTCCAGTAACCCAAATGGCTATCCAATATTGTGCCAGTCAGGAAGAAGAACAGAAATATTAGAGTTTTCATCAACTTCTGAGATCTCAATCATCACTGTCTGAAAGATGATTTCCTCCTTCCTATGATGGAGTTATTGATTGACGCTACAGCTGGATTACACGTCCTCTCTTTCATGGATGGGTACTTCGGGTACAACCAGATCCGAATGGCCCCTGAGGATGAGAATTCCATAGCCTTCAGGGCACCACAAGGTACTTTTTATTTCCATTTCATGCCCTTCGGTTTAAAGAATGCAGGTGCCACCTACCAGTGGGCTATGTATCGCATATTTAAGACAATCCTTAGAATGTTGGTGGGATGCTACATAGAAGATCTAGTGGTCAAATCTTGCAAGCGTCACAACCATATTAATGACCTTGAGAAATTGTTCAGCTTCCTCTATTGCCATCACCTGAAGATGAACCCATTGAAGTGTGCCTTCGATGTCACCTCTAGAAAGTTTCTCAGCTTCATTATCAGATACAGGGGCATTGAGATTGACCCATAGAAGATCAAGGCCATTAGCTAGATGTATCCTCCAAGCTATATTCTGGAGATTCAAGGTTTCCAAGGCCACTTAGCCTATATACGTCAATTCATCGAAAACCTGGATGGCAAGTGTAATCCATTTTCTCGACTCATGAAGAAATCCACCACTTACAAATGGGTTGAAGAGTGTCAGATTTCTTTTTATTAGATCAAGCAGTATCTGCTACAACCTCCGGTCTTAATGTCACCCATCTCTAAAAAGCCATTAGTCCTTTATGTGACCACCCTGGAATGATCTCTCAGCACCCTTCTCACCTAGAAGAACAATGAGGGGAAGGAGAATAGCCTTTACTACCTCAGTCGTATACTCCTTGATATGGAAACCAGATACTCCCCCATCGAAAAGAGTTGCCTTCTTCTAGTATTCGTAGTATAGAAATTGCGACATTACTTTCCAAACCACAAGGTGTAGCTGGTATCTCAAGTAGACCCACTGAAGAACATACTGAACTGCCCCATGTTGACAGGATATCTCACTTGGTGGGTAGTGATTCTCCAACAGTTTGATATCAGGTTTGTCCCTCAGAAATATATTAAGGGGAAAGCATTGGAAGACTTTCTTACTACCCATACAGCCCCTACTGACTAGTCCTTGGATCTCGATTTCCCAGATGATGTTATCCTCTCGGTAGAACAAACCATGTCGTGTTGGTAGATGCACTTTGATGGTGATTCCCGAAGCCACACTGGTAGTAGGCTCAATGATCCTAGGCTCAAAAGGGTAGGCCTGGGTATCATCTTTATTACCCCAGCACAAGCCATTATTCCATACTCATTCCTACTGTCAGAAGGTTTCACCAAAAATGAGGTAGAGTATTAGGCTCTCATCAGTTGGCTCAAGCTGGCCCTCGAGATTGATGTGCCCCATTTGAATGTGAAAGGGGATTCCGAACTAGTCATCAAGCAGATCAGTGGTGACTACGTCGTCAGAAAGCTAGAGCTCATACCATTTTTAGAACGCACTCTCCAGCTAATGGCCCAATTCCCATCTCGACCAGTAGTTACTCATGTCCCTCGATCTCAGAACAGTCGAGCTAACACCTTGGTCGGCCTAGATGCACCACTTGTAGAGACCAAGAAGGATGACCTAATTATCCATGTGGCACATCAGAGAGTAATTGATACCATAATTTCAGATGATGATGACGGACCATGGGTAAGCCATCTTACCGTCGGCGCCACCACATCATGACCCCCAGGTCCCCCGGATTTGGTGATAGAAGTAGCTCCCTATTAGAGGATAACTTTGGCTAAATACCTTCAACGCGGTAATATCCCAACAGATCGGGCCAAGCGCGAGAGAATCTGACACTATGCACTACATTTTACCTTTCATAGTGGTCCGAGTCATGAGCAGATCCTCTACAACCATGGGTTCAATGGTTATCTGTTCCGTTGAATCCAAGGAGTTGAGATTTCTTTGGTCATGTAGGAGGTTCATTCCAGTTCTTGCGGTGCCCACCAGACTAGGCCAAAGCTATCCCATCAAATCCGAAGGCTGGGGTTCTTTTGGCCCTCCATGATCCATGATTGCATCAAGTTCTCCAAAAGATGCCATGCATGTCATGTTCATGCCAACTTCGTGCATCGGCCACCAGAGCCTCTCCACACAACCAAGTATTATTGGCCCTTTTCATTCTGGGGACTAGATATCATGGGACCATATCCGTCGGTGACAGATCGCTAATGTCAGTTCATCCTGACCACTACAGATTTCTTTTCTAAGTCGGCAGAGGCAGTTCCACTCAAGGAGGTCAAGGCCCATTCTATCATTGACTTCGTGAGTTCCAATATCATCTACCGGTTTGGATTCCCTCACTCCATCCTCACTCATAACTACCCCAACTTTTGGGCAACTGAGTTGAAGAAATTGTACACCAAGTACAACATCCATTCTAACCATACCTCCCACTACAATGCATAAGAAAATGGGCATATCACGGTGTTCAAAAAAACCCTCTCTAACATTTTGTAGAAAATGGTTGGTCAGAATAAGAAGAGTTTGCCAGACAAGCTCCCCAAGGCCCTTTAGGATTATCGGACAATGACTCGTAATTCCACCTAGGTGACTCCATATTCTCTGGTGTACAGAACTGAGGTCGTCCTGCCCATCAAGATTTAGTTTCCTTCATTACACATAGCAGTCTATAACCAGCAAGAGCCAGATAAGGTAGTTGAAATCCCTTTGGCAGAATTGGAAGCACTTGAAGAGAATAGGCTTTAGTCCCTGCACAATCTAAAAAGGCATCATAACAAGATAGTCAGGGCGTTCAACAAGAAATCTCACATCTGCTCCTTCTGGCCGGGTGACTTGGTACTAGCCCGGAGGGCACCAATGATACCTGCCAAGAAACCAACCAAGTTGGAACCCAAATGGGAAGGACCTTATATCATTCACAAGGTTTATTCCAATGGCACATACTTGCTGGTTATAATGGATTATGAGTGAATAACTCCTCCCACCAATGCCAAGTTCCTTAAGTAATACTTTGATTAATCCATAAGGGTCCCACATGACTATAAAATGTATGGTCCTACATGACCTTAAATTGGTCGGTTCTGCATCCCTAAACTACATGACGGTCCTGCATAACCTTAAACTGCACGGTCCTATATGACCTCAAACAATGCATCGTCTTAGAAGACATTAAATTGTATCTCAAGAACTTCGTATGGCTTGATTCCCATTCCCATGGGATACATAAGAATGCTCAGACGCCTCGTATTGAGTCTGGCCTTAGTTTCCTCTTTGGATATCCCCTCCTGGTCATAGTTCTTTTGGGGGATCACACATGGCATTGTGTAGGCTTCTTAGGCCCCACCCATGTCAGGGTTATGATGATTGCACCATGTTCCCTCTTTCATTATTCTAATCCTCCCACATCCTTAACACATGAAACTAAACTACATGGCCTTTTCAGAACTATGTGTGGCATGATTCCCATCCTCATGGGATACGTAGGACCACCCGGACATTTCATCCGTAGGCCTAGCCCCAAAACACCAGGACCTTCCATTAGGATGAAACACATGGTGTGGAACATGCCTTTTCCCTCATTCACATCAAGTTTGTCATAAGTGTACCATGTATCTCTCTCACTTTAAGATCTCTATCTCTTCTCCTGTCCAACATTATTTGAAATTGCATGGGTGAATTCATGTACCACACACCCCGTCATTTGGGTTTCCATTATCTTTCACTCATGAAGGGACCCCCAAATGGCATGGATGTTAGGCCAAAGGACTCTTCTACCATTATGGTTCAACATCCTCAAGGGTTTCACAAAAAAATAGATATAAGTCCTGCATTGCGAATACGGTCAGTGGTTGACGCTCATTTGTTGTTCCCATTTCAGGTTACGCGATATAGATGTTGTGCCTCGAATCTGGTTAATAACTATCCATTGTTGTTGTCACCATCCCCATGTGTCCTAAACATGGATTTTAGTGGTTCATTCTACCCTTCTATCTCTCCAAATCTCAGTCTACTTCGAGCGGGAGTAATTCTAGCTGTCAGACCCTTGTGTGATGGGGAGGGCCTAATCCTAATCCTTATTTTGCACACTAAGAATTGCTCATGTGGGCTTAGGAGTTGTGAAGGTGATGCCTGAATGAGAGGTCATATGGCTATAGTTGGTCGGAATGCCTAAGCCTCAGGTCCTTCGAGCCCCTGGCCCAAGTTCTCATTTAGGATTGTGTGGTGTGGTAAGGACTCATGTCCTCATTCATGTCGGGTTATTTCTCTATGCCACACATATCCAATTGAGATATACCTCCCATCATTTATCATCTGTCTCGTGAGCATGGGCCCTACCACGCTTTGCAAGTCCCATCATTTGGGATTCCATCACATTCTATATACAAAAGGGCCCTGAATGGCATGGATTTACAATCCAAAGGGCTCTCCTACCATGGCTAACTCCCTTGAGGATTGAGAGTGACAAGTTGATACAAATCTCGTGTTGCGAACCTGGTCAATAGTTGTCCTCTATCATCGTTTCCACTTTGTGGTCTTCCATAATCATGATAATTCACACTCTCTGTCCGACGCATATGACATTAAACTAAACATATACGGCCCGAGCTCTACAACCATAATCTAAGATCACCTTCATCTTCACTGCAAGACTTTAAACTGCAAGTTGGTTGTGACATTCTGTCCATGGCCCAGCCACAGGCCCCTTGGCCTTCTCAGTCCCCTAGCCCAAGTTCTCACTTAGGTTTGTATGGTTTGGTGTAGGATTATGTCCCCATTCACATCAGGTTACTCATCATGTTGTAAACATCCTTGGATGAGATAATTTACCCCTATCTTTTTCCTCACTGTAAGACGCTAAAATGCAAGCTGGACATGACATTTTTTCCATGGCCCAGCTTTAGGTCCCTTGGTCTTTTCGGGACCCTGGCCCAAGTTCTCGCTTAGGGTTGTACAATATGGACTCATGTCCTCATTCATGTTGGGTTACTCATTGTGCCATACATGCCCCTTATTTGGTTATCTGACCCTTATTTTTAAGACAACTTCAAGAACTACGTGTGGCTTGATTCCTGTCCTAATGGGATATGTAGGACTGCCCAAACGTCTAGACCTCAGGTCCAGCCAAATCTCTTAGAAACTTCCCTATCATTTTGGCCCCTTGTCTTGTGTTCTTCCAGAAGAGGGGTATATAGTGTGGTATGTGTTCATGCCCTCATTCATGAAGGATTTATAAAAACCACACCCTATATCTCTCTCTCTTGAGCGGCCTTCACTCCCTTTCCCTACTTTCATCTCTTTGAGTTGGGTCCCTCTGCCCTCTTTGGCGATTCACCAATTATCCCATGAGTACTCCGGTCTAGAACCCAGAGTATCAAATTTTACGTGGACATGCTTTCACCCATTTTTCAGGCATCGTGTTCCCCTTAATTTGGGCTCCCACTATCTTTCACATTCGAAGGGACCCCCAAACGGCATGGATTCTAGGCCTAAGGGATCTCCTACTATTAGGGGCCAACTTCCTCGAGGGTTTCAGACAACAAATAAATATAAGTCCCACGTTGCGAATACGGTCAGCGGTTGGTGCTCATTTGTTGTTCCCATTTCTAGCCACAAGATATGGATGTTGTGTTTCAAACATGGTCAACAGTTATCCTCCATCGTCATGACAGCCCCTTCAATCCTTGAATGTTGGTTGCATGATTCACATTAGTTTCTACCCCATCATATACAAATGGAATTTTTACACTCCTGGAACTATCCCTCAGGGCACATTTGCACGTTAGGAGGACAAAAGCCGTGGTAAATGCATCATTTGGGGCTCTGCACCGACTTCCCTTTGGCGTGTGTTCCAAGTATTGAAAAAACCTATTCCGCCCTTGTTTCCCACACTGAGTTTGACTCACATGGGATTAGGTATCGGGTTGAGGTCCTCACTTACTTAGAAGGATTCCGCTCCTCTATGGTCTGAGCTCTAAGACCATAAAATAACATCTATTTTAGAACTATGTATAGATTTATTCTCTTTCCCATGGGATACATAAGAACGCCTAGACATCTTTTCTTTGGGTCCAGCTCGAGTTTCACTAATTTATCTCTTCTATTCTACCTACGGGGCATTAACTCTTATGGGACTGCATGGCATGGTATGGGATTATGTCCTCATTCATGTCAAGTTTTCATTAGCCACACCACATATGCCCCTTTCTAGGAGTTATCCCCCCTTACTTCTTGTCCCACATGAAATTTTCCTGAATGACGTTAAAAGGCACCTTCAAGAACTACGTGTGGCTTGATTCCCATTCTAAGGGGATACAAAAGAACACCTGGACATCTCATTTTCAGGTCCAACTCAATTAGGAGCTAGTTTCGGTTTCCCCTTATCCTCTAACCTTTCTTGTCCCTTCATCCTGAGGTTTCCTCCTTGAAAATGTGTATGGTATGGTGTGGACCTTGTCCTCATTCACGTCAGGTATGCTTTAGTACATCCTCTTTAGAACCTCATCTCTCCTGTATACATCTAAGAAAAATGACTTTAAACTATGATGCTTAGTCCCACATGACTTTAAACTACTGCTTCTATCCTGCACGACATTAAAAATTCATGGTTGGTCTCATCACATGACCCTAAACTGTGACATTATCATCCTGGATGCATGACAAAAAACGGCATTTCATTGTGACGTCCTCACCTGAGGGGACGTCATGTTTGGTATCGGTTCCACACCATACCATTTTTCAATGCCTTAATATGTCTTAATTCCTCTAGGGATACCTAGAACTTCAATCCTAGGTCCATCGCTTCCCAAAAAAACGCATTCATCCTAAAAAAACAAGATCTATCAAATGCTGCTTCTCTTGGTGCAAGGGCTAGAACCGCACGACCTTAACTCTAGCACCGGTATCTTACCATGCCACCCTCAGAACTATGTGTGGCTTGATTCCCATATTTATGGGATTATTAGGAACACCCAGACACCTCGTCTCTGGGACCAGCCCCAGGAATCAGAAATATTTTTTCCTCCTCTTTTTGGCCCCTTGGCCTGAACTATTTCAGGGAACCCTATAATCGTAGTTCTACCCTAAACAAGTTATGAATGCACCCTATATCCGACAGATCGAGCCTGGTGTGTATCAACCTCAACCATAACTCTTCGATGGACATGGACTACTGTAGTGTTCTCTATGCAGACCATAGGGAATGGAAGATAGCATCAGAGGATGGAGTTAGGAGGTACTTGAGTTTCTTTCCTGGGAGTTCCCTAGTTGGACCCTGAGGCTATGCACAAGACCACCCTTCCTCGAAGGGTAGAGGCACATTCTTGGTCTGCGCTTCCCCTACCGATGAAGTACTGGCCTGCGCCGCGCTAGCTTCCCGACCCGTTCTTTGCCTCACTTCCCATGCGACACCTCGTTTACCATCCTGCTCTTTGGGCTATGCACTAGTTTCCTTGATCTGCCAAATGTGTTTCCAAAAAATCACCTTAGGGTATGTTCTCGTCCAGTATTTGGCATACTCTATTGACAGTCTGGCACTAACATCGGTGGTGGGAAGAGTGATGATTTCACACAGGCCTACCATCATGAACATAAGACATAGCTAGCGGAGAATGCAAGGATGCCGCTCATCCCAAACCACTGTGTATACATTCTTAGGCATCTGTTGCATGCACCCAAACTTCTTGGAAAACCTGGTCGGCACATAGGTGTCGAAGAAGATTTTTCCATCAATTCAGGCCACCAGCACGCCGCCCCGAATGCTCTACAGGTACTCCCTTTGATCCTGTGGACCCTATCGATCTTCTACCATCTATGTGACTGGGGTTCGGAATGGGTGGAAGTAGAAGTGAGTGTGACTTCCGATATTGATCTTGATTCCATCATCTCTAAGCATCAATGGGAGGATCCCAACAATGTTCAAGTGGGATAGACACATCTCGTTACCAGGGGAGGATGGAATTCAGGAAGTCATACCCACCACAGTGGGCTGCGACCCAACTGTGGAGAATCTGGACCGGCCCTCATATCCTCTTGGGCATATTTTACCTTGAAAGGTTCCCAAGAATACAGTATAGCCTATCCAACACTAGTACCCCTAGGTTAACCTTATTTTTTGCTGCCATAATCTCATCCATCACTAGCGTCCCCTAGCAGACTCTCATCCTCGTGTCCCTCACAGGTAACAACCATCCACTTGAAAACGCAGCGAGGAACTCGGCAAATCGCACATTTGGGTCTTGACCCTCATTGATGCCAAATCTCCACGATTGATACTCTCCTGTCTCCAAAATCTTCCAATATGATCCTGATTTTCCCCTTTGAGATGTGTTCGGGTATTGCTTCCCTTGGCCTTGCATCTTCACGATTGTGTCCTGGGTTAGTAAGAGACTAAACCACCCTGAATAGGGTATGTACTTTAGGATATATTTTATTCTGAGTTCTTCTTTGTCCAGCTTCAGCAGATGCCATGACAGAATTAGGGTTCAGATCCTATCACCCAAGACATTCTCCGATGGGAGGAACTCATCGTACTGATACACCTCCAAGGGGATTCCCCCGATATAGTGGAAATCCCACAGACCGATTCCCACCTCCCCATAATGGAGGTGAAAAGTGTTGGTATCACGCGACTAGTGACTGAACATCTATGCTACCAAGTCCTGTTGTTGGTAAAAGTAGAATTGAGACGTCCAAATAGCCTCAAAAAGCCCAATGGACCGCAACTCTAGCCCAAATTTCTCGCATGTCTGATGTACCCAGTACACCCATTCCCATTCATTGGTAATGTTTCCCCTGGATCTGAAATCCCACTCCTTCGAGCCCTTCATCTCGTCAGTAATGCTTCTTATGAAAGTACTTGCATAAATAGCGAGAGATTATTTAGGAACTGGATCGCTTCCAGAAATTGTCCTGGTCTTCGGATTTAGGACATAGATGGAAGTGTTCTATGTTTCCCTAGTAGGATGGTCATTGTTGGTAATGTGGAATTATGGAAGACTATCCTCGCGTGTCACCCATGACAACGGTGTGTCCATCTCGAAATCGGGCAGCAACACCTCTTCCAGAAGACTGAAGTTCCATAGAGTCAGGCTACCGCTCAGGACATAATCCTTTTGATCTTGCATAAGCATGCTGAAAAGAATTTGGTTATCAGACACAACCATCCTCGCGCGAAGAATCTGAGGGTTCGTGGTCATTTGGTTTCTTCTTGCATTAGCTGCAACTTCCTTCTCGGCGTCGGTCTGTTAAGCGGCCATTCTTAGAACTTCAAAGGGATCAGCGCGAAATAAGGAAGATTCGGTGTGAAAAAGAAGTGATGTCACAAAAGAAAGTCGATGCATGTGTAAAATTCTTTTTGGATGGCGTGCAAAAACCAGAGTCGGTCGCAGAATATTACGCGCAGATCAGTACTCTTTTTGCGCGTGAGACCAAAAAAGCCTGTCACGCGGAAAAAGTCAGAGTATTGCCTAGGGGGGCACTTGGCCTATTTATAAAGCTCTGATGCGCCTTCCATGTGCGAGCAATTCTCTTGCGTGTGCAACACTCTTGCGCATGCATAATGCATTTTTGCGCGTCGCTGACGATGTCTTTTCTATTTTTTGGTGTACCCTCAGAATCTGACCTTCAGGTTCCCTTTTGGCTCTGATTCTGAGGAGGGGAATTTTTTGACACCAAAATTTGGAGAAGTACCACACCGGGTGGATAAAAGAACAATAAATGAATCCAGGACAGAAAAAAAGGAGATTTCATGTCCTGGGAGGTGGGCACACGCAAGATTGGGGAGACGCATGCAAGATAAATTCTGGCGCGCAAACTCTTGCACCCTGACCTCCCCTTCTACGCCCAAAGCTCCATCCTCTATGACTGGTCGTGCCCGACCCCATTTCCATGCTGAAGGTGACGTCAAATGGGAGTTTGCGCGTCTGACCCTGTTTCCGCACTGAAGGTGACGTCGAACGATAGTTTGTGCGCCCGACCCTAGTTCCGCACACAATGTGACATCGCACGGGTCTTTTCGTGCCCGCCCCATTTTTATGCCCAAGGTGATGTCGAATGAGGTTTAGACACCCGACTCCATTTCCATGCACAAGGCGATGTCAAACCAACGTATGTGCCCCCGGCCCTTGCTGCGCGCACAAGCCAACGACCGATGGGAGTTTGTGCGCCAGGCTCTTACGCGTTGTGCCGAGGACTCTTGCTATAAAACGAAATGTATCCCCGCCCTTCAAGGACAGTAATATAAGAGAAAGAAACGCTCTGCCGCATGAAAACCCTGTCTTTTGTGACCTCATGAAAAACCCCATGGACTTCTGCTATTGGATTTTGTGTGACCGGTCCCTCAAGCGGGGCGCCTTCAGGCGGGCCCTCTGATCCTCATGGATTTTGTTTCTTCCCAAAGTCATTTGCGTGCAAGAGGGGTTTTTCATGAGTGCAACCTTTGCGTTAGGTGCTACAGCGTGCCACCCATCCAACTCGCATGCAAACCGTCCATCTTGCGTGCAACCCCTCGGTCTTTCACGCCACCGTCCAATTTGTGTGAAAACCATTTGTCTTGCACGTAACCCCTCGGTCATGCGTGCCACTCGTCCCTCTTGAGTGCCACCCCTTCTTCTTATGCGAAAACATTTCATCTTGCACGTAGGCCTCATATATTTCCCTAACCCATTCTATTACATGCGCTCCATGTGCTTCTCTCAGCTTGAGGCACCTTGTTCGAGACTCTCTTATATGCGGCACACCTACGTCACGTGCTCTTTTCTCATGTGGACCCTCAGGTTTGCACGAAGTAATTTCAAAGTCCCTTGGATGATGCTTTCTATTGTGTTGCATTGACTCATGCTTCTTCGCATAGGCAGGCTAACGACTATTGCTTCTTCGCATAGCCACGCTATCAAGGACCCCCAATGGGATCACCTCTCGACACCCAACAACCAAGGCATTGTCGATGCCTTCCCTTACTCAAGAGAGGGTGGGTATTAGTTATGTAATTCCTAGGGGTGCGGAGTAAACTCACCTCATCCGAGCTACAGGGCGTTAAACTGCCAAGACAACTCTTCCTCCGCACAAGACGTTCAACTGTGACCTCACCTCGTGCATCACATGCATGGCACCCCACCTTGGACATTCAACAAGCCTGCTAGTCTCTACGAGAGTGAAGTCTTCCTCACATTGAATGAGATCCTATTTGTCAGAGCGATGTCTATCAGTGGGGATACAACAAACACCTTGGTATAAGACCCTATCCTTTCTTGCGAGAAGGCAACATATGTGCTACTTCTCTCTTCATCGATGCCAAAGACTAAGAGGAGAGATGGGTACATGGATTTTTTCACCCTGTCCCTCTCCCTCTGAGCTTTGTCTCCATCTGGGCCTCCATCCTAGAGTAAGTCCCAATTTTCCACTCCTTGGGTTTCTAACCACACGTAAGACCTTGTTTCCTCTTTGGGCCTCCAACTACGTGTAGCCCCAGTCCACTTCCCATGGATGCCCCTTATATGACGTGATCTTCAGGTCATTGTTGCCTCTTGTTTCTCACATCGCTCATGACTCATGTGGGATTATAGTAACCATCGACCATGAAATCCTCTTCAGGAAGCCTAGAGTGTAAGCCCTAAACTCCATCCGAACTACATGGACTTTGATCCTTGCCAAGGCAAGGTACGTAGGAAGCATCCCTAAGGTTCATGCACAACAACCATTGGACCCAACTCCCTTCATGTCTTCTCACCAAAACTCTATCCGAACAACATGGACTTTGATCCTTTCCAAGGAAAGGTATGTAGGTAGCCTCTCTGAATTTCAAGCCCAACAACCATTGGTCCCAACTCCCTTCATGTCGGCTCACCAAAACTCTATCCAAACTACATGGACATTGATCCTTGCCAGGGCAAGGTATGTAGGAAGCCTCCCTGAGGTTCAATCCCAACAACCATTGGTCCCGACTCCCTTCACTTCGGCTCACCAAAACTCCATCCGAACTACGTGAACTTTGATCCTTGCCAAGGCAAGGTATGTAGGATGCCTCCTTGAGGTTCAAACCCAAGAACCATTGGTCCCGACTCCTTTCACATCGGCTCACCAAAACTCCATCCGAACTACATGGAATTTGATCATTGCCAAGGCAAGGTACGTAGGAAGCCTCCCTGAGGTTCAATCCCAACACCTGGTCCCTCCGACCTCCTTCACATTAGTTCACCCAATCCACCTGAACTATGTGGTCTTTTATCCTTACCATGGAATGGTATGTAGGAAGCCTCCCTGAGGTTCAGGCCCAACACTCGATCTCTCTGACCTCCTTCACGTCGACCCACCAACCCCCATCCCATATGAACTATGTGGGTTTCATCTTTGTCTCCTAGGTAGGGTACGTAGGAATATTCCATGAGGATCAACCCCATCCAGCGGTAAGCAGTTGTGAACCCATCAGGTGGTAAGATATTGTGACCCCATCCGGTGGTAAGCCGTTTTGACCCCATCAATCGGTAAGACATTGTGACCCCATTTGGTGGTAAGCCATTGTGACCCCATCTGGTGGTAAGTCATTGTGACCCCATCCCAAGGTAAGCTGTTGTGAACCCATCCGACGGTAAGCCGTTGTGACCCCATCTAGCAGTAAGCTGTTGTGACCCCATCCAGTGGTAATCCGTTGTGACCTCAATCATTATTAAGCCGTTGTGACCCCATCCAGTGGTAAGTCATTTCATCCCCTATTCAGCAGAAAACCATTGTAATCCCATCTGTTGGGACCCTCATCTTTGGTCTTCCCTAGTGGAATTAAACCAACTTGGGTTGCCAACCATGCATGAGCCCCATACACATCATCGAGTTGTCGTCCTATGTGTACGCCCCAATTCAAGTCCATTGCTTGGTCTTCCCTTCGATCCTATTTGTTTAAGGAAGGTCATGCCCCAAACTAGAGGTTTCACATCCTCTGGGTCCAATACAAGCATCCATTATCATGGGCCACCTCCTTCGACATCCCTTCACCCTACCAAACTATGTGGAATTTGATTCCCTACCCTGGGGATACGTAGGAAGTCTCCTCGAGACTCAATCCCAACATTACCGTCGTCCTCACGGCGGTTCCATCCCATTCACCATCCACTTCATTCAAACACTCCATCATCCATATTGATTCCTACCCAGGCCGCCACATCCCAGTGAGGTCCTGACAGCTCATCCCCTATATCAGTATACCCTCTAGGGGTTACACTCATCTGATCCAATCTAGTCAGTGTTCTGATCAGTCTGATCCATCTCTGTTGGACGTTAAACTTGCAGTATACCTTGTGGTAAACATGGGAAGATTAGGAAAACCTCAGATACATTCCTATGGTGTTAAATTAACCATGTTCGATGTGGGATGCCTCAGGATTTTTTACCCTCGAGAAGCCCTATAATAAGGGGAAGAAACCCAGATTCACCAGTGTCCCAACATCCAGACATTTCAGTGATGTCCAATGTGACTACTCCTCTGACCGAAGGTTGTTGCCCTGACCGGACCCTTTGGAATGTCCCGACAGAAGAAGTGTAATTAACTGGTGTCCATGAAGATATGGCACTAGGAAGGGTTTCACGAACAACATCTTCAATCTATAAGGGAGACCCAGACTAGGTGATGAGTTCTGAGGAGGAATCCACGGAAGAAAGAACAGACATCCTATCATCTTGTTTCAATCAAGGAGAAAACGTACTTGAATAAGGAACGGATGCCACCCACCTTTGGAAAGTGGGAATTCAAGAAAACAAACAGCGTCGCTATCCCCAAAGAATATGGATGTGTGTGCCCTGACAAAAGTGTCAGAAACAATTATCACATTAATTTTTTCAACATTAAGATTGTTTCCCATAACAAATTACTCATCATATAATATTTGAAGCAAGGTTATATTAGTATATAAAAATTCTTATCAATTATAGGAAAATAATTTGAATCATTTAAAATTATCAAGTCTCAATAGGTTACCACAAACAATGGTCATCAATTTCAAAAATTTAAAAATTAAATTTCATAAGAATTTTTTTCCTAACACATTCTCACAACATATGATTATATTAATATTGAATAATTGTAATCATTCCAAAAATAAGGAGAAAGTAATTATATTTAAGGTTCTTCTAATTAAAAGGAATTTCAAATAATCAAGATGATCATTTTTTAGAAATTTCAAAAATCTAAATGTCCAAAACCAAGTTTCGTAGAAAGTTCATAGAACATAATCGTGATAAATTATAAATGGAAAGATACACATGACATATTAAATCACATGGAAAATAAAATAATCCTAAGCATGGTTTCCAAATAATTCATTTTATCATGCCAGTATAAAATCTACTCAAGTTAACATGTTTAAAAGGGGTTTTCAAAATTAAATAGTTGTTCACAAAAAAATACACTAAGAATTCTTCTCTAAATATTTCTAACAGTAAGAAATTAATATGGAATGTTATACATTTTAATAAAGGAAAAAATTCAATTCATTAAGAATTATGCTATAATAGTTAATGAAAAAACGCATGAAAGCCTCAGAAAGGTTTCAAACGAATAGATTAGGATAGTTAACCATCATTTTACTCTTTCATTTCAGGTTATACGATTAATAAAAAATAGTAATAGTTTATCAAAAACTATAGTGTGGGAAAATTCAGATAAAAACATAAAATTTCATGATTTATTTTACTATTTTCCTTCACTTCCAAAAACCACCTCATTCAATCATAAGTGAGATCAATCATAATTCATGTTTCTCCCCCAGGAATCTACCCTTCAAGTGATTCCACCTCACTTGGTTGTTTGGTAGTCTCGTAGTCCTTGCATCAGATCATAGGGGCCTAAGATCCCATGTCCTAGCTAGTATTCACTGGCTTATGTCACATACGAATATTATATAACATTATTTCCCTACCAACCCATGAAATCCTCAATGTTCCTAACTCCAAAGTCCATCCTATCTCCCGTCCATCACCTTTGATACTACACTATCATAAACCCCTCCATCAAAAGATACCTCAATAAATGAAAAGAGATAATGATCCTCGAGTCCCACCTCTATTAGGCCCCGGGTTGGCGACTAGCACTGAGGGTATAAAAATATCAAAAATGGGAGGCATTGCCCTCTATAAAAAAATAGGATTGAGAATTTGGATTAATCAACCTCAATAAACTCCATGAAAATACCTGAAAATTCATTTTTATTGGATTATCAAAAGCCACTTTAAGGGTGAGCAGGAAAGAAAATTAACCCATTATACATTTCAAAATTAAAAACCTCTACAAAACCCGATAACAACATTTCAAAATTAAAAAGATATCAACAAAACCCGATGATCTGCATCATCATCATGAGTACCATTGTTGCTTTTCCAGTCATCATAATAATGCATGTATAAATAAAATAGAAACATATAAAATTATCCAAATGAAATTAAAAAAATAAAAGCTAAGTTAACAACACTACAACTTCTCAAAAGGTCCAAGCTAGTAATGTTCAGCACGGTATATGAATTCCTGCTATAAAAATGGAAATTTTTTATATAAATAGGGTGAGAATACAAGTATACTCAGTATGAAAACCAAAATCTATCATGCACGTGTGTAACAATCATACTAATGCATATATGTGGAAACAGCAGAACCAACAAAAATTAAATAGGTAAACTAACCAAACCCCAACCTTACCAAGACTCGCTCACTGAATAATGCATCTAAGTATAATAAACAATAATAATCACATTAATAAAGGGTACCCTGCACCACTTTCCCACTGATTTTACACTCTCACACCCCAACATCGTATTCCCTAGGGTTCCCATCTCCTCCACATAACATATACCACCGCCCCACAACATAGTCACACCACATCACACCAATAGTCACCTGGTCCACTTCCCCACAACACGGTCACATCTAATCGCACTTGAAGACACCCAAGTTATCACCACACATCCATAAACAAAGCATCAAGGAATCATAACTATGAAATACCTAAAAGTCATGCCCTAATCCTACTTTCAAAAACACCGACCATAAGTCACCCTGCAACACTGTTGTATCACATATCACCCGAAGACACGTGGTCCACCTCCCCATAACATAATCATATCATATCTTGCCTGAAGACACCTAGTCCAACACCTCATAGCACATCCATGTCACAACTCGATCGAAGACACCTGTACCACCACCCCACAGCACGATCATATTACATCTCACCCGAAAACACCTGGGTCGTCACTTAGTGCACTAACATACCTCCATTCATCATAGCATATGAATATCTACTCACCTCGAAGATACAGTTAGAAAGATCTGGTATCCATCTATCTATCCTCATCACCAGGATGTTGGAAAAACTACCCTTGAATGAATATACAATTTTCGGCACATAATGCTTGATGCGGGTGGGGTGCATATAAAAATCACAAGGAATATGAAATTATATACATATAGACACACATAATCCCATCCTATGGGTTTTCAACAAAACACTAGCCAACTCAAAAATATCCTAACTTATGTTGCTACTTTTAAATGAAAATTCCACATAAACAAGCCAAACTTGACATTTTACATTCCTTTTTTCATCTACACTAAACCAATATCCAAATTCACATTACTAATTAATTTCACTTTAACTACCCACTGGTTCACAAGATTCTGACATGTTAATTTTTATTCAACATCTCAGCATGACTTATATAAACATCAACCATTTAAATAGCATTACCATTTCAACCCTTTCTATTTCGATCCATTATTAACCACATTATTCCATTACTACCCAAGGAACTAACACAACACCAGAACACACAATAGACATCACATCACCACAACAACAACAACAAATCATCCCATCAACAACACCACATTGACCTCATCCCCTTTTCATGCCAACCAACCTCGCATGGTTATCATCACACATCACTTCTATATTACACATCACCACCGCAACACATCGCATTAACACAACAAGGCATACCACATAACCCCATCCACAAAAATATTCCACATCACACATATAAAAGTGTTTTCAAATTTGGTATAGGGGATCTTTATCACTTTCACTTCATTATTTAGGGGTTTTCTCACACAATTCATATATCCAATGGAAACCATTTCATTCGCCGGATATAAGTGATTAGCCAATTTCATTTAGGGAGATGTAAAATAGTCATAGAAAATAAGGGTTTCATAACATCACAACTACAACACAATAATTCCACCAATGACAAAAAAATCAGCAAAACATTATACCTGTACAAACACAATATTAATAATAATAAATATCTTAAAAACATGAAATTCACATTACCCATCCCATTTTTCTAAATTAATTTTCCAATTAATTTGTATTTATTAATTTGGATGAAACCATATACACATAGAAAAAAAGCAACCATCCCCATAATATAAACTTAAATAAAATGGAATAGAATTCCTTGCCTTGTTTTTGGACCCAAAAAAAGATAAGAAACAATGTTCGCAAGTCCCAGTATGAATCCATAATCATCTCATTCTTCATATTAAATAATTTAAATATAAAATCAGATTAAATTAAATTTATAAATTATAGGTTTATGTCTCTGAAAAAAACTGGGCTCTAAACTTCATCTCTTCAAGAAAATCCAATGGAACTGATGATATGTTAATTTGGTTAGTATTGAGGGAGATTTGATAGAGATAAGTTGAGAAATTGGGGTATTTTATTTTCCCAATTTTTAATTCTCAAAACAAGTTTTTCATTTAATTTCCCAATTAATTATTTCATTTAATTACATTATTTAATTCAAAACCTATTACACAATTATTATTTAATTTTTATGTTTTAAAGTCCCCCATTTATTATTATTATTATTTAAACACATTTTTATTCTCTATTTTTTTGGGTGTGGCACCCCCTTGGAGAACCTCCCATATTTTACACCTCACTCTCCCTCTAATTTCTTATTATTTATTCTATATTAGTAATAAAATTAAATTTCCTTTCTAATTTAATTTTTTCCATTAATTAAAAAACACACTCTCTCTCATCATTACTCTTTTCCCATGTCCACCTCATGCCTCTCTCCAAGGATAATTTCTTTATTAATTATTTATTTATAATTATTATTCTAATAACTCTCCTACCAGTCTCTTATTATTTAATTGAATTATTTTTTTTCAATTCTCCACCTTCCTTCAACATCTCAACCCACCTATTAACATTCTATATTTATTTTTTCATTTATTTTTTCATACATTGTTTTAAATTTCATTCATTCTCACATCTTTTTTTCCATTTTAAATGCCGCACGTATATATATAACCATATATATGTGTAAAAACTCTAAAATATATTTATAAGAATATATATGTATATATTTATACACCAAATTTATATATATATACACACACACACATATGTGTTTTTGTATAATATACACACTTGTATATATATATATAAATAAAATAGGCATAAATACATATATTTTTATACATTTATGTGTAATATATAACTATGAAACACACACATGTGTATTTATATAATAATATAGGGTGTCTATATATATAACATTCAATATAAATTTTTTTTGAAACATTTAATTACAATATGGCCCATGTAAATATACATATTTACACATGTGTGTAATGTGTTGTAAAATATATTTTTAAAATATTCATTAAAAAAATACTTTAAATATTTAATTAAAATTTTTATGCATAAAAAGGTAATATTTTATTAGGTGAAAACTCTAAAAACCCTTTGCACTTAGGAAAATGTTAATGTAAGAGTTTGTAAAATCTAGGCTCATACAAGTGGAGTTGGTTGCATTTATGGAAGTAGTTGTGACCAGTTTAGGTTTTATACCAATCATATATAGTTTTCCATCATGTATTATCTTTCAAAGGACAATATACTTGTTTTTAATCTTCATTTTTTAAGTTGAATCAGTTTACTCTATTCTTGTGGTATGTGTATCTATACAAGTGGTTCTAATTCATGAATTTCCTTAAGTTGTTGTCGATTCCTTTAGGATGTTCATTTAAGTTGATGGATTTGAAATTGTAATGGATTTATTTGAAAACGTACACATTTTAAAAGGGGTTTTCTTTAAAAATGGTATTGTGCACACCAAATATTTGATTAAATACTTTAAAAGGTAGTTTTGGTTTTGAACTAGATTTTGATAAACCTAGCACATTGGGTAACCTTGGGTGCATCAGGAATGTACTTGTCACTCTTTATATGTGTAATGACACAAGAGATTTTATAAAACATTATTGTGTATAATTACATTATAGGTTATGTTGTTTCAATCCAATATAGGCCTACATTAGTGATATTCTTTATTGTATAGCTTGTATACCCATAGGTTAGATCCCAAATAGTGTGCATTGTCATTTAATATAGATTTATCAAATGACGGTTCATTTCATGGTTATTATATCATATGCTTATATTATGGTGTATCCATGGTTTTTAACCTTATTTCTTGACATATTATTGGATTTGGAAAATTTCATGTGTTTTATGAAAACAAACGATTGTTTTTTTATAAAATGGTTTTACTTTATGAAAATTCTTTATAAAATAGATTTGTTTTATAGCTAGAACTAACACATTCTTGATATTATAAATTGTATATATTCTTTGTAGGTATCCAACTTGTATTTGTAATCACACCCTAATTTTGACTTTGAGTGGTTTTAGATGTTTTTCAAGGACTCAAGTAAATAGAAGGGTATTATGTAGCATGTTAGTTTGTCTTATCATCATCATCTTTATATAGGGATAGTTTTGTGATGCATGTTTTATTCTTCTAGTTTTTCTTATTTTGATTTATTTTGTTTGTATAATAGATAGGATCTCTTACTTCCACATTTTACCCTATTTGTTTCTTGGTTTAGGTTTATTATAAGACATGTTGATTCATCTTTGTTTTTTTACTTTTCCATGTGGCATACCATCTTGGGTGACTTATTTAGTTTACCCAGGTTTTTTCATTATAAATCGGTATCATAGCCATTACCTAGATTGAAGTTTCTTTATACTTGTGGAGTTTGGTATAGTGTCTTCATAGACTAAAGTCAGGACCCTTATAATTTGGATAATAAGTGTGTAAAAGGGGTCTGTCCAGCTCACTTCTATAACTGAATTCGGGTTACCATGGGTGGTTAGGTATTTTTCTCTAAGATTGAGACTTGGTGGTTAGGGTTTATTTGAATGAACTAGATATGGGGTTTATTTAAATATACCTTTTCTATACCTTGGTTTGTAAATCCATAAATACTTTAAATTCATGTTTCTATTTTAAGCATGGATATAGATACCTGAATTTGGTCCTATGATTTTAGAATCTACTCATGACTGATTGATTTTTTTCTTGAGATTCTTAAAAAAATGCCTTCTAGAAGAGATCTTCCAAATATGAGTGAGAAAGTTGGAAGAAAAGTCTACATGAATATCCTTCAGTGGACCCTTCTTTGGTAGAAGTTGTAATCCAAAATATTTAGACTCTAGGTTAAGAAAGTGTCAAACACCCCAGACAAGAAGTGGATCACAGATTAGAATTTACTAACCAACATCCACCTATATTCTATGGTGACAAAGGACCCCAAGAATCTGATGAGTGTATTTAGAAGATTGATAGGATCTATAACTTTTTAAAGACTTATAAGGACCTTAATTTTGATTTTGACAATTATATGATTGAGGGATCCAAAAAGTTATGGTGGGACTCTATTGTGCAATCAAAGTTTCTTGAGGATATCACCTGGGTATATTTCAAGAAAATATTCAAGCAGAAGTTTTGTCCAAAGATGTTACGAGGGGACAAGACCTGAGATTTTTTGACCTTAGGGAAAGGGGAGTGTACTATTCTAGAGTATTCCACCTATTTTTCTATGTTGGTACATTTTGAATCAGAGCTAGTCAACAACAATTACATAAAGGATTGGATGTTTAATTAGGGGTTGAGGACTTATATTCAGTTGTTGTTGATTCTCATGTTCCTTCCAAACGTTGTGGTGGTAGTAAATAAGAAAACTTTAGAAGAGGATAACATAGTTGGAAAATAGGTTTGGTGGGAGCTTTAGTTGGTACCATCATTATTTTGGGTATATCTTCTTCTCAGAAAAAGAATCTCAAAAGTAGTCAGCTTTCTTCAGGACCAGTTTTGGGGGATTCATCCGAACAACATTAATTGTTTTTTTTTCTATCAGTCTGGAAGGCCTATTAATACCAATCCTGATTGTATTAAGGATACTGATACTTTTCTACAGGGGGGACAATCTATCCATCTAAGGAATTTTTGTGAAAGGATGTCACAAAGCAGAAAGGCCAAATCCACTCTCACCAAAGGTTAAAAGGTTTGAACCGATGCTTTAAAAGGTGGTGGGTCTTTTCCTTAGGCTAAGGGGAAGTTAATGTGGATAAAAAATATTATAGATAAATTGATATCACATTTCTTTATCCAATAGAGTTTTCACCAGAGGACTCTAAATTGGGGATATCTAGTGTTAGAGGTACAATGTTTATTTTATATTTTATGGTGTTAGATTTGTTTGATATAGGTGTTACTCATTATTGTATATCATAATAGTTAGTTTACATGTTGGTATTGAATTCAGAACTTATACCATTCATGTTTTTATCTTTCCACACCTTTTGGAAAGAGGTCTAAACAAGGTTTCAAATGTTAATCATGTTGAGTGATAATAGCCGAACTTGAGGTGGAGCTGAACTTATTGGTTATTGATTATGATAAATTTGGATTGATTTTTGGAATATATGATATGATCATCATTAAGTCTCGTATCAATTATTCTTTCCATCGAGTTCTATTTTTATCATAGGATGAAATCACTCTTATCTTTTAGGGTGAGTGGGATTCTTGGACTGGGAGAGAAACGTTTTTTATTCCTTATGATAAGGTAATATCATGTTAGTTTTCAAAGATGTATCTTTATGTCATTGATCCTTGTTTGGTTAATCCACTTCCCATGGTGATGTAGGAATACTCCAAGGTCTTTCTAGATTATTTTTCTAGTTCACTGCCATAGATATAGGTTGAGTTTATTATTGACCCACTTCCTGGTATGATGCCCATTTCTTTGAAATATTATTATATGGTGCATGTTGAGTTATTAGAACTTAACTTCAAGATTTTGGACCTTGAGTATAAGGGATTTATTTTTCCTATCATGTCACTGTGGGGTTGCCTTTTCCTATTTTCTGAGAATTCAAATATGAGCTTTATAATTTTTATTGATTATCGAAAGATAAATGAGTTGGCTATCAACAAAATATATCCCTTTCCCACGATTGAATATTTCTTTGATTAGTTTAGAGGGGCTCATTGGTTTTCAAATATTGACCTTTGGTTAGGGTACCACCAATTGAGAGACTAATAAGATGATATACTTAAGATAGTGATTATGAGATAGAATGGGAATTTCATGTTTTGGGTTCTACCAAGTATCACTAACAATCCTATAGTATTTATGTCATTGATTAATTAGATCATTCATTGGTTCTTGGAATATTTTATTATTATTTTTGTGGATGATATTTTGGTTTACTTAAATTCATAGGATGAGCACCTGTAATATTTGGATATCATTCTATAAACCATTAAGGAACATCACTTGTATGGTAATCTTTCCAAATGTGAGTTTTTGATTCAATAAATAATGTTTTGGGGGAATGTTATATCTGAGAGGGGAATCTAAATGTATCTTGAAAAGGTACAAGAAGTTTTTTCTTGGGAGTGACCTAGAAATTTGTTTTGAGATTAAAAACTTATTAAGGTTGGCTGGTTATTATAAGAGGTATGTTTAGGACTTCTCCAAGATTAAATTTATCGTGACAACTTTAACATGTAGGGGTAAAATTTTGAGTGAAATAAAAAATGTCATAGATATTTTTAGAAACTAAATGTTAGGTTGAATTTAGATCCATTTTTAATCTTCTAGAACCATGTTTAGGTTATGATCTTTTATTTGATTCTTTAGGAATGGATTTAGAAAGTGTATTGACACAAAGGAAATAGGTAGTGGGATATGGTTTTTTCTAGTTACACCCTCATGCAAATAACTACCCTACCCAAAATATTGAGTTGGTGGAAGTTATTCATGTACTCAATATGTGGTGTCCCAATAACTTTTGGGAGCATTTTATAGTATATTTTGATCACCAAAACATGAAGTGTATTAACACTCAGGGTGATCTGAACTTGCGACTAAGATGGTGGGTTTAGTATCTTAAGACTTTCAATTTCGATAATGATTATAATATTTGGAAAATGGAGTTGGTAACCGGTGCACTGAGTAAGAAAATATTGATATAATAAATGAAGGAATCAATGGAAGAGTGTTCTCTATTGATTTTTTGATATGATATTGGGAGTTGAAGAAGTTGAGGGGTGGGTGTTCTTGGATTCAAGAAAGTATAACTCATTGCTTTATGATAGGGTTTAGCTGGATCAAGTACCTGACACTGAGTTTCATCACTTTACTAAAATCCAAAATGGTGGGGGTGACCTTTGTTGGGTGATCTTAGACTTCCACAAGCACTTTTTGTTTCTAAAGTAGGTTGGTTTTTCCATTTTCTACGTGGATGGAGTTTTTGTAAATTGAATATTCTTCTTTAATGACTTGATACATCAATATTGGTGGTTCGGGATGAGGTTATTTATTTCATATTTTGTATCATGGTGTCCAAACTATTAGATAATTAAAGTAAATCTATAGATATATGTTGTTTTGCTAAATCCCTTACCCATTCTGGTATGGAAGTGTAATTATGTTTATATGTACGTCATCATTGGTTTACCATGGAATCCTAGTGAGAAAGATATAATTTGGGTGATCATTAATAGACTCTTGAAATTAGCTCATTTATTACTTATCAAAGATGTGAGGAAAGTACAATATCTTATATAATTGTATGTCCAAGAGATTATGATAATTCATAGGGTTCCCTCTACGATTATTACTGATAGGTACCCATGGTTCCCAAACAAGTTCTAGAAAGGATTGAAGGAGGCGATGTGTTCCTAGTTGAAATTGAGTGTGACTTATCATCCATAGATAGATGGACAGAATGAGAGAGCTATCTAAGTCTGTGAGGATATTATCTAGGCTTGTGTTCTTGATTTTGGTGGGTCTTGGGAAAATAATTTACCTCTAGAAAATTTTTTATAAAAATAAAACTTATCAATATTTAATAAATATGGAACCCTTTAAAGAATTATATAGGAAACCATGTAGATATTCCCTATAATAGTAATAGTTGGGAGAGTGGTCCTTGGTTGGGATGAGTCTCATTCAAGAGATTAATGAAAAGGTGTTGTTGATATGGAACTGTTTGGACATGGAATAGATTCATCATAAATCCTATGTGGACCATTGTTATCATCCACTGGAGTTTGAAGTTGGTGATCAGATTTTTTCTCAGAGTTTCACCTTGCTTGGGACACTATTGGTTGGGTTGGTAGGGTAAGTTGGTACAAAGGTTCTTAAAACCATTTTAGATTGTACAACATCTTTTAAAGGTCACATATTTTTTGTACATACCTTTATTTGACTTTGATCCATGATGTGTTTCATGTTTCCCAGATGAGGAGTTATCAACTAGATTCTTCCCATGTGATTTAGTGGGAGGATATATATCTTGATCACAAACCCACTATGATTGAAAAATCAGTTCAGATTATGAATCACTTAAAAAAGGTATTATGTATTAAAATAGTTCCATTTATCTTTGTATTGTGGCAGTGTATATGATATCAACATGAGATGTGGGAGAGGAAGTTATTGATGAGGTTGCAGTGGCCTTCACTTTTTGTGAGTCCAGAATCTTAAGGAATTTATAGGGATTGAAATATTATACGGTGGGGATATTATAAAATTATATTAAATTCCGTTAGTTACTTATTGAATCTAGTCTTTTTCCCTTTTTATTGGGGTGTGTTTTAGGCCCTATGGGGATGAAGAGCTTTTTTTAGGAAAATAACCTAAATTCTGGGGATGTATGTTTTTTTAATTAATGGAGTCCAAGTATAAATGCGTAAAAGGTTTAAGGGGGTTCTCTTTGGGATCATAAAGATTCAAATATGATTTATGATTTTTCTATTGAATATGGATTGTGGACTGCCTGTTGGGCATATGCATGTCATGCACTAGTTACATAATGTGAATATATTTCATGGAAGATACCATGAGTCCCATTTAGAGCATGAAAAATTACATGTCATGAAATCATTTCACATTGTGAATCAATCAATCAAGATTAATTCAACCTGAGCTGACACCTTTTCTGACATATCTATAATATCATGGAATTTGTGACATAAAAGGGGTTCATGACATGAATTCTTTAGGTTCATTGATTTTAATCATGCTACACATATGAATATTCTCCCATTGTATATGCATCCCATACTCTTAAACCCTAGGGAAATTTTGGGGAATTTTTAGTAATTTTCCTCCTTCTAGATTACTTTATTCAGAATTTGATCTCCATTATGGCTATATTGATTCTCCCTAGTAATCACCCTTTCAGTTTCTTCTCTACCATTGGTTGCCCCAGAAAAATTGGATGCATTTATTGATTGGGTTGTGATCGGTTTGGTTTTCTATTGATTATTTGTTGTTTTATTTTGTTCCTTGTCTTTTATGGGTCAACCTAGTTGTTTCCAATCTCTATTGTCGAAGGTGATTATGTTTCCTTTGTTCTTGAGGTAAGTGTATCTATATAAAAGTTTCTAATTCATGGATTTCATTAAGTTCATATTAATTACTTTGGGTTTTTCATTGAAATTGATTGATTTAAAATCTGAATGGATTTATTGAAAAAGATATACATTTTTAAAGGGGTTTTATTTAAAAATAGTTTTTTACACACCAAATATTTTATTAAATACTTTAATGTATAGTTTTGGTCTTGAAATGGATTTTAATGGACATATCACTTTAGGTAACCCTAGGTAAATTATGAATAAACTTTTCACTCTTTGTGTGTGTAATGACATAAAAGCCTTTATGTCACTTTAGTGTGTGTAATGACAATAGAGGTCATATTGGTTGGATCTACATTAAGAATATATTGGGGATTTTCTTTCATGTCTCGCACATATAACCATATGTTAGATCCCAAATTGTATTTTTTTTCATTTATGAATGGTTTATCACATGATGGTTTATTTCATGGTTATTAGATCATATGATTATCTTATGGTGTATCCATTGTTTTTACCTACTTTCATGACATATTCCTTGATTTGGTGAATATAGTATGTTTTACAAAAAATAAAAGAATTTTTTTATAAAATGGTTTTATTTTATGAAAATAATTTTTAAACTCGATTTATATTAAAGCTATAACTAATATATTCTTAATATTAGACTCTGCATATATTATTTAGTGGTATCCTACTATGATTTTTTCTCACACCCAACTTTTTACTTTATTCAGTTTTAAATGTTATTTTTCATAACTCAAGTAAAGGTAAGTGAATTATGTATCATGTTGGGTTATCTTTTTATCATCATCATCATGGCAGTATGGTTTGGTGTAACAAGTGGTCACACAAGGACTTTTATAGACTCTTCATGTTTTATCTTTCTATTGTGGTTGATTTGGATTGGCTTGGTATATCTCATGGTTATGTTCTCTTACTTTTATGTTATAACATGGTGGTTTTCCTGGTTCAGGTTTATTATGGGACATGTTACTTTGACTTTATTGTTACTTTACCATGTGGCATACCATCTTGAGTGTTGTCTATTTTCCTCTAGTTAGTTTGTTACAATAACTTTGGTAATAATAACCCTTATTCTTTCTGATGAATCGTTTCTTCCATGTCTATATTTTACTTCTCTCTAATGTTCACATCAATGTTTTAGAAAGAAAATATGGATTATTTAATATTATTATCATAATTTTATTTACCACTTTTTTAAAAAAATTAATACTCTTTTTATAAAGTGGATTTTTAGAAATATGTATTTTAAAATATTTAAAAAATTAGGTTCCCCATCTTTTTAAAATAATTTTTTATCCTGTACATAAATTTTATTTGATATTAATTATAACTTTTCAAGGAATCATTTATTGAATTATATTTTCCAAAGATAAATTTTTTCAAAAGTTTTCACTTCATCCTTTTGAAGACAACTTGTGAAATTTACCCATAAAATTTTCATTTTATTAATATGTTGAAAATATCTTCTAAAAATCTATTTTAAGGTTTTAAATATAATAAAATATTCCCATTTCCATTTTCATTTTATATAAAACTTTAACTCTATATTTTTATGGTTTATAAAATAAATAATTTTTTTCTTTCTTTTATAAAAAAAATCTTTTAAAATGATTTTAAAACATCAATGATATTTCTTATTTCTAAAGTGATTTTTTCAAATCTCCTTAAAATTACTTATCATCTAATTCATTGTCCTTCGAAATATCTTGTTGTCGATCGAGGATTTTTTTTTAAATGTAACTATTCACTTTCATTCTCTATATTTATTATTTTCAATGTGTTTATTGTGTTATAATTATTTATAGAACTATGAATTATTTCCTTATGTGAATCCATTTAAAAAAGGATATAATAAAACCCATTTTCTTTCCATGGGTTCTTTATGATGAGTAAAATGAAACCCATTTTCTTTTTATGGATTCTTAATGCTATAAATATTTAATTATTTTCATTTGAAATTATTATGAAACTTATTCTTATTCTTGAGGTTTAATGATGTGATGGTTAGATTTTTTTCTTATGGAGCACATGTGTATAGTTAATCCTTAAGTGATGGGTGGTCCCTGTATAGTCATCCAATGCTTTTTGTAAATCTTTACATCACATGATATAATGGTAGAATTAGTAAATATGATTAATAAAAAATGGGAAATAGGTTATGATGCCTAATCCCCTATGGAAAATAGGTGATTAGAGCCATATTTACTAAGGGAAATATGTGAATAAAGCTTGATCCAAGGATTTTTTTTCAAATGTAACCATTCACTTTAATTCTCTATATTTATTATATGCAATGTGTTTATCAAGTTATAATTATTTATATAACTATGAATTATTTCCTTATGTGAATACATTAGAAAAAGGATATAAAACCCATTTTCTATCCATGGGTTCTTTATGATGTGTTGAATGAAACCCATTTTCTTTCTATAGGTTCTTAATGATATAAAAATTTAGTTATTTTCAATAGAAAGTATTATGAAACCTATTATTATTCTTGGGGTTTAATGATGTGATGGTTAGATTTTTTCTTATGGAACACATGGGTATAGTTAATCTTTAAGTGATGGGTGGTCCCTATATAGTCATACAATGCTTTGGGTAAATCTTTACATCTCATGAGATAATGGTGAAATTAGTAAATATGATTAATCAAAAATGGGAAACAGGTTATGATGCCTAATCCCCTTTGGAAAATAGGTGATTGAAGCCATATTTACTAAGGGAAATATGTGAATAAATCTTGATCCATTATGGGAAACATATTGTGATAGCTAATCCACTTTGATATGATTTTCATGTTTATGGATGTACCAAAATTCCTTAGTATGCATTAATTATATGATATGAATCCTTTTAATGATTTATTGTTATGTTATGCTATGATTTATAATCTATTATTTATTGGGTATAACTTTCTTATAATAGATTATACTTATATGATCATTTTATTCACACTAATGAACTTTTATTTTTATCATTTATATATACCCTTACTGATAATCTAAGCTCACCCCTTTCTAATGTTTCCTTTTCCCTATGTTATGAAGATAAGAATAGTATAAAATGTCTATAATAGTATCTTATGTAGAGTATTATTGGTATATATTGAGGAATTATTATAGATTAATTAGTTTCTTGTATAGTGGTTAACATGTCCCTTAGTTGAAAAATATATGAGTTTTGTTAGTTGATATTTTTTATAATTCTCTAAAACTCTAAACTGAAAAGGTCTTTGGAATGTGTTGTAATGAAAAAATTAATTTATGGCATGTAATTAGATAGTTGATTTTTTGGGTTGCTATATTTTTTTATTGGCCCCTTTTGAGTTTGATTCCCTTTACTCTTGGGTCATTGATTAGAATATTGTATCGTCCCCATGTAGTTGAAGCTTTGCACATTAGTAACTTATCTGTTTACATTACATTCATGATATTGATATCCATTACCTACATACTTTTAGTAAATTATCATTCATTTCAGGCAAGCCCCATGTTGTTTCTTCCCATGGTGATTACATGTTGGGAATTCCACCCTTCCACTTTTCTCCTTCACCAATGTTCCTCCTACATGAAACTCAATTTTCTAATTTTTATCTTAATTTTATTGAAAAATAAAAGATATGTAAAATTTATTCTTGGTCTTGATGTAACTTAAAAATATCCCCTCATATGTTGAAAATGTTTTTGAAACTAATTCCCTTATTAGACATGGATTTAATCCATCAAATAATCAATCCATATTGATTTTATGATTGTATGAATAGTCTTTAATAGTTTTCATTGGGTGTAAAAAAATTATCCAGTGGAAAAGTCTATAAACCATCCCAAAAACACCCATGCATAGAAAATATATAAAATATGCATAAACAGAAATGAATAATTTTTATAAATGAGTATCATTCACTATAGAGGATAATACATCATTTTAAAATCCTTTAAATTTGTTGGATGATGATTATTAAGGGAAAATAATTGACATTCCCTCCGTGTAGGTATATCCATGGGCTGATTGGATTTCATGACATTCATGCGGGGTCCTCCTCCATTCCATTATGCTCTAACATCTTGGTATGCTAAGGGAATAGAAGATAGAGCTCTAGGTTAGAGAGTTTTGTCTAATAATCAGTAAGCATCATAAAAAATACCATCAAATGCCATTATTATATATAAAGGAACAAATAATATCCTTGAGTATTCCCAAAATAACTCTTGTGTCAAAAAGGATGAGTTAACTCAGCCTATACATGCATCTCATGTATGTATTTCAACTCACTTACATCACAACTCTTACAATTATCAAGTGATAGTTTTAAGATTTTATCTAACTATTCACATGTTAATGATAGGTTGTTGATTGTATATTATATCATTACCAAATGAATAATAATGTATGATACATGTAAATAAATTTGTATATAATCTCATTATTATTCTTATGAAATAAATCAAAAAAATATTAACATTTAGGGGGCATGGTAATTAAATCATTCATTACATTCCCTTTGATATGATTTATAATTACCCTAGTCATTTCATATGACATACAGTGACATGGATTCTTAATCAATGCATTAAAATTTCCTTATGAATCATAAAATTTCATATAGTTAATATGAATATACAAAAAAAAATTGTATCATCCACATCTTACCCAACAAATGGTTATATCATATGATATGGTATACTTATATATATCATATATATATATATATATATATATAGGATTTACGGAATGTCTCTTTCACTCTATAGCATGCCTTAATAAAATTTTAAGGTTAGTCGCATACTCATTAACATTTTCCTCTTCCTTTTGTCATAAATTTAAGAACCAAATATTTATATGAACTTATTTCTCATCAGAAAAAGACTTCTCAAAGTCTCATTCTTAGTGTTTTGAATAATGACCACCATTGATCAACATTTCCCATTCAATTATATACATACATTATAACCTTCTCCCTCTCACTATATCAGAAAGTTAGGAATATATACTCTAGAGACTTAATCCAGTGTTCGATCACTAATATATTAGTCATTTCATTGAAGGATAGAGGTTGGTGCCACATAAAGAATACTCGTATTATTATATCGTGTTGAGGGGAAATATGGTATTCCATATATATGTGGTTATTGGTCCAAATATGATAAAAAACCCATAATATAGTGATAATTTACTCAAATAAAATATATTCTTCATTTTAATTCAAATTAGGTAAATCCCTACATTGATTATGGGTGTTGACATGATTTCCAACCATTCAATTTAGTGTTATTTCTAAATAAATTAATATTAATGAATAGTTCATGAATAAAACTATGTCTTATAAATGACAATTTATGATTCCTATGAATATAATGTATTCTAGATATAATTTTCTTAAGGGTTTCTCCTAAAGTTATATTATATAGTAATATTCTATTAAATCTAGTTCATAAGGTTTTATCTAAACTTGCTTTGATACCAATTTTAATTTTATGATTAGAATAACCTAAAGATAATTTTTATTTTATTACATTGGTGTGGAATGTAAGAGATCACATTACATAGGATATGAAACTTTGGTAGGATTAAGAGACTAAATACCTACACATTCTTTACATTATAATTGAAGACTTAGAATAAATCATAAAAATATCAATGAAAATTTATTATTCCTCTAATAATATCCTTAAATCATTTATAAAACCCCTTTTGGATTTTTTGGGAGAAGAGAAACAAAATAAATGGGTGAGAACATATGATTAGTAGGGGGAAGTGTAAAATAGAATATAACATGGCATGATCAAGGAATAATTAATATGGTGGGAATAAATAATCAAATGGATGTCAAAAAATAAAAATATACCAATAAAATATGTAATAAAGCGAATAAATAATGAAAATAAATTAATTTATATTGACAGATAGAATAATATTTAACATATGAATCATTTCATGAAAAACCCTCATTCAAGAAATCTTATTCATACCATCAAGTCCTTCCACTAAGATATCATTCCTAATAAAGTGAGTATACACGAAATACCCTAAACAAGTTTGTGTCATGAGACCTACTGATGTAAAAAGAGGCTATATAATTATAGTCCACAACCATCACATAATCAGCCAAATGCATCCATCATATAAAGGATTTTGGATAACAATACATGTAAAAATATTTAAAGTAACCATTTACACATGCATGTCTTGGTATAAAATAATTATCAATATAAAAGTCATGGGTATTTGAATTTTCATTGTTTCACTAGTAAATCAAATTACATGGATATATATAAATGTAATGGAATTAAAAATATTTTTAAAAGATAAATTATAATAAAGGAATATAAACCCAAACCTTAATATTTACCTTCCCAAATATTATTAATTATCTTCTTAGATCCTTAAAATTTCAATCTCTCCAAAGAGAAATTCATGTAAGGGTTTAAGAACCTTTACCTCACTAATTTACTTTAGAAAAACTCTTAGGAGTGGATTTTGAGAAAGAAATAAAGGTAAAGTTTGAAACCTGTATATACCAATTCACTTACCAAATATTCTTGAGAGGGAAGATAAGAAAAAAACCATTCATAATGGTTTTGGTGTTTAGAAAAAGGAAAAGATGAGTGGGTTTTTATTGAAAATGGGGGAGAATTGTTTATTAATTTCAAAGCATATGTCTTGGACCAAAGGTGGTAGAAAATTGAAAACAATTAGCTTTTCTGTGGTTTTAAACCACAGCATATGACATTTAGGGCCCCGTTTTCTGAATTTTACAAGTTTAATAATCGAACTCTATTAAATTATATTATTTTGGACATATAAAATAATTTTATTTATAAATAATTTTTTTAAAATCTTAAAATATATTTTCAGATTTGGAAACACATTTATAGCTTGGAAAATTATTTTTATTAGTTTAAAATACATTATTTTAATTAATAAGAATATTTTTGGTTGATAAAGACTTTATATTATTTATTTAATCATTTTTACACAATAATGAATTAATAATTATTATTGTATACACATACAATACTTTATTATTCACCCAAAATTCAATTGATTCAGAAAAATATCAATAATTAACTATTTTATAATTTCCATGTGTTGATTATAAATTTTAAATCCTTTTTATTAAAATAATTTTCTAAAAAATAAAAAATTAATTATTAAATAAAACTGTTAGTGAATTTCAAAAGCATACATTTAGCGCTAAAAATTTAAGAACTCATTTTTATAGAATATATATAGTAACATTTTTATTCATTAATGAATATAAATTATTAATAATTAATAAATCTATTATTAACAATTTATTTTATATATTTTATTAGAAACTTATATGTATAACAATTACATTACTATTAAAACTATCATATTGAAAAATTATAGACAGAGGCACACTTGAGTGGTAAAGTCATCCCATAATCCTGCATGAAACTCGCATTAAAAACTGAGTAGGGGAAAATTACTATGTACTGTAGTAGTGATATAGTACTGTGGAAGTGTGGGTACTTTATCAGGGTACTATATTAGTGGTAATATTTATCTTGAATGGGATTTTGGGACACATTATGGGCCCTAAGGCTATAGGGACTTTAGGATATCACTAGACTTAGGGCCACAGGGCCTTCATGCCATCATCCAAGGGTATTTAGGCTATTTAGAGAAGCTTTTAGCTATATATTCAAACATGAGATGATAGTTAATAGTGATGAATGAGGTAGGATGGTCATCTATGTGACTAGTCACTAGTAGTAGTGAATGGATTCCATAGAACACCCATGGCCTCAACATAGGGTGAAGATGAAAAATTATATATGCGATAATGGAGAATCATGATAAAGGATGACATAATGGTTGGAGGGGTTGCTATAAATTGGGTATTTATTTATCTATGACTTTGGGATGTGCTCTAGGACCTTTGGACTATATATTTTTTTCAGCATGTATTATCTCAACAATACTCTATAAATATTATTGATTTTGATTCTCACAAATACCCTTGTTTGTTTTACTAATGAACTTATTATAAGTGTATTTCAGGAAGTTTATATTCTTTATAATTCTTATTTTGGAATAATATTCAAGTATTTATTCATGATAAATATTCGTTAAAGTGTTTGAACCCTCTTAAGTGTATTTTGGAAACACCATTCACTATTTATCACTTTCTAGAATCACTATTCATTTTCTACACTGAAGAATGTAATGTAAATAACATACCAAATATATGTATTAAAACTTATGGTAAAGTATCATCATGTATGGTTTATCAACCCTACGTTGGAAGAAATGTATGGTTAAATAACATTGCGTTTAAATGAAACCTTATATTTTTCAAAGAGAACAAGTATGGTTAAAGAACCCTACGTATGGAACCTTACATTTGAGAAGACAACATATGGTTCATCAACCTTAAATTTGTAGTCAACCTTACATTGTAAACCTTATGTTTGGGAAAATTGAACATATGTATAATCAATGTTACGCTCATAATTTTTTGTTGAAAATGATGAATTTATAAATCACCAACCCTACGTTTCGTGGTTGAACCCTACGTATGGTGTTTTTTCATTATGTGAAAAAACTTTACGTTTGACTTTTCTACACCCAAAATTTGAATTTATGATTTTATCAGAGTTTTCTGTAACAGTATTTGTAGAATATCAGAGAGATTTAAAGCTAATTTTAAACTAATTCAAAGCTTGTAATAAATGATTTAAATTGATTTATATAGAAGATATTTTCTCTCCAATTCTTAAGAGAAGTTACGACTAATCTGAGCTATTATTATTTTGAATACTCATAGCATTTCAAGCAATTTTATTAAATCTAAAATTATGAAGAAAAATCCCTTCCTTATTTCTTCTATCAAAGATTTCATTCAATATTAGACTTGAGAGTTGCTTAAAAAATATATAGATTTATATTTTGAATAGATGTAATCATTTGATGATCCTATATAGATATACTGCATCAATTGAGAATATTAAACAGAATAGATTACATGCTGATGATATTAGTATTTTGAATCTTTAATTTGTTGCAAGTCTGCTTGCTGCTCAATCATTGTTATTTTTATCTGAAAAATCTTTTTCAACTAGATCTCTTTGGAACTGCTCTTTATTGAAGAACTTATTTTCTGAAGAAAAATATCCATCTATTGTCATTTTCTACTAAAAATTTTAATATCAATCTAAACAATCAAAAAATAAGTCTTTATTTATTTGGGGGAGTGTCAACTTATTGGATTAAGCTATGGTTTTTTAGTTCTCTGTTTAAAGAACTAAAAGGCTCTATTTTTGGAATTGTTTGTAAGGGTGACAAGTACTTGAATTCAGTTGTAGACCGGTCTTATTAGAAGATGACCTAACTAGTGAAATTCACCAATCCCATATAGAGGTTGATTGGTGGAGTGGAATATGGGATCTTCGTGCCCAGAACCACTATAACCAACCGTGTTCTATTTTTATGTTTTTATCTACTGCTTATTCTTTCATAACAAAAACACTGCTCTATCATCTCTTACTATTAACTGACAGAATTGGGAAAATTTTAAAAGGACTCAATGTAACATCCCAAGTAAGTAATGAATAATAGATATTTTTATCTATGTCTATTAATGATTAAGATAGTGTTATAGAGGCTTAAAATTAAAATAAATACAATCTTATGCATAGAATACACTAATATTCTTAAAAGATTGTTTTACTGCCTTTTGATGGAAAACCATTTTTGAATCTATATTTTGAAAATTGTATAAACTATGTTTGTCAAAATAAACTTATCCTTTATGATTGGGACATCAAAATTTACCTTGTGTGAATTTTTGGTATTTTTCTGACAATGTTTATTTTTTAATGAATAGTGAAAAATACTGCATTTTACATCAAAACTGCTTTTTAATCTAATTTATTTATATGATTAGATTATGTTTTGAATTGGTTTTGAAGTGAAATTAGAATATATTTTTACCATTTTATCCAATGGTGGTCATTGGAATCAATTCCACTTTGAAATTAGACTTAAACTGGTGTCAATCTTTTGATACTTATTATTTTGTAAAAACACGCTATTTGCTCTGGCAGCGGGAATTAATTATTAAATTAATTAATGTGACTTATATGATTTGAATTTTGTAAAATAGACTTCATTTTTGAATTCGGAATATCAAATATAGCTTAGGGTGAATTTTTGTTAATTTTCTGAAAAACTTCAATTTTTGATGAATAGTGAAACCACTAAGTGGTAATCAAGCAAACTGATTTTTCAGTTAAATAAAAGTTTACCACTAATGTGTATTGAATTTTGAAAATCCGACATACATGGTTGTCATTAAGAAGTAAAATGTGGTTCAATGGGATTAAAATATTTTTTTGGTGAATAGTAACTTATTAAGTTTTTAATCGCGATTAGTGGTAATTAGGGTAGTTTAAGGTATAAATAATGCTTTAATAATATGAAATGACCTAGACACATGTCCCAACCTTATTTTTTGTGTCATGGCCGACCAAGACAAGCCATGGGTCAACTTGGGGACCCCATGGAGACATTTTGGTTGGGAAATGACATAAATAACTTTTTACTTAATGTAAAAGTAAAAATGACACAAACATAATATGTTTTACGAAAACAATTTTTACATGGGGTTATAAAGATTAGATATTTGATTATAAATATTCATTGGAAAGCTAAAAGGATTTCCTACATCATAGTATTTTTTTAGACATTAAATAAAATAAATTATTTATGACATAATAATGATGCAGCGATGACATCATTATTTGACGATTTAAATAAAATGGAAAGACAATGTAAAATCTATGAACTACACATGGCCAAAACCAATTGGATGAGTGGATTTCTAACCCTTATCACCTTATCCACGAATTATATCAATGTGGGACCTTTTAAAACAGAAACACATTTTCAAATAAAGTAATATTTCTTTACTTTCTAAAAGTGCCCCTCCTCTCCTCTTATAAAAGGCCCCCACCTCTACCTCATTTCACACACTCCTCAAGCCTTTGGCTCGGCCAAACCCTGCCCATTTACTCTCTCCACATCCCCCTCCTCATCCTAGAGGATTCCCTTTGGGAATAATCCTTTCAAAGGAAGCCTTTAGGCTCAAATCAAAAGGAGTTACACTTTTAAAGGTAATTCATTCTCTCATGTTCATTTGTTTTATTTTGCTTCTCCAACCCCCTAAAATCTTTTTATTTACTTCTTTTGTAACAACACCAGTATCTTCAATGTACTAGGATGTTGTTATAAGATTTATTTGAGCTACACTCTCACACAACTACATCAAATGGTTAAGGAACATACGGTTTCCGTGGATGGCGAAATTCTGCCTCCCGAAACGATGATTGTTCAATACTCATTTAACACCTTCAAAGGTGGACATTATGATGTCACTATTTTTATATATGATATATAATATGTTTATGTTTTCCTTAAGCTTCTGTTTTTTTTCATTTTGGGTATACCTTTATGGTTTCCATTACGGGTAAACACGATATCTTCATTTTAGGAAGTGCGGACTACCGCCCCCTGAAAGTGATTTGATTCGTTAATACCATATGTGGGATGTGTAAATGATAAAGTTAATGATATTATATATATTATTATAATGGAATTATAATATACTTATATATCATTATGATTCCATTCCAGAAAATATGAAATAGAAATGGAAGTAGCGTTCATGCGTACGTACGGCTTACCGTCTCCATGAACGGTGCATTTCATTTCTTACCTCTAAATGTGATGTAATATTATAAATACATGTATATGATGAATATATATGATATATATGTTATCCAAATCGTTAATATCATTCTGGATATAACGAACCTATGTCCAAATTAACAACATGTAAGTGTAAGAAGTCTATTTTTGACTTAAGAACCAAATACCTACAAAATGAACATTATTAACTTAAATGATTACATGATGTTCATAACATGGTATAAAAGGAATAATGAACTTCAAAAGATTCATAATCAAGTAGAGATTAACTCAAGTTTATTATTCAGGAGATTAAAGAATGGTCGGGTCAAGTCGGATACGAGGTATGGGACTTCGTCTCAATCTCCTTTCATTGAGGCATATTTTATTTTATACACAACTTTCTTTTATACGGTGTATAAACCCATTTGACTTTTACGTTTATTCAAAAGGAATATTTTTTATACGAAGCGTTTACTAAATGACAAAAGGGAATGTTTTTGTCGTACGTATGCGGTGACAACGACTTCTCCGCCATCGTGACCGTTATTTGAGTTTTGGCTTCCTCTACAAGCCATACCTTTTTTTTAAAACGAAAAATAAATACCATGTTTTACTTTGGTATTAAAAATGGTTTTCATAATGTTTTTATTATATCAATTTGTTGTATTGATATCTCGTGATTGAAATGTGGAAATGTTATGTTTTCTTTATGCATGTTTTATGTGATATGATTATGTTATGGTTCTTGGGCATTATTATGAAGACGGGTGGTTCCGTGATAAACTAATGGTGGTTGAGCCCATTATAGCTCTCCAATGCATTGGGTAACGCGAAGGAGTGAAATGTTAAGGTTTCTCCGAAGAGATTTAGGGAATATACTGTGATGGGTATTCCAAACGTAACCAAGAGGGTTACTCCCTACATAAGAATGTTATGAATGCCTCAAGTTACCTTTATGTCTTATGATTTCTATGATTTATTCATGATTTGATGAGGTATGTTAAAGTGCTTATGTTTTATGGGTAAAGTATGATCTCATCCTTATGTGCATATGTACCCATGTTTCCTTTCCATAATTTTATAACCCATACTGATTTTTTATGCTCATCCCAAGTTTTTGAAATGTTTTTCACAGGTCAAGGGAAAGGAACATGATAAGATGATAGAGTCAAGGATGTGTCAAGAAATAATCAATGTTTTTTTTAATGTGTTTCCATTGATGGGAATGAAGAATACTATCTTTATGTAACCACTTTTTTTATATGTGGAATGTAATGCAAGTTTTATGATCTAATTCTCTAAAAATATAAACCCAAAAAGATACTCAATGTGTAATCTTGTAATAACTCAAGATTAAGTAAGGTTTAAGGCTGGGGCCTTATAGTTGCTATCAGAGGTTGGTTTAGATAACTTTAGGAGTTAGAATTCTATTAAATTATTATCCAAAAATATTTTTTTTGAAATGATATAGCATTTAAAAATTACCATGTTGCTTCATCTAAGACATGTTTGTTCAGAATGGTTTTCCGCAGAGGAAACAGGGAAGCAGTGCTAGGAAGGCATACAGAAGGAAATAACCTTCCGAATCAGCATCCATAAATGGTCGGAATTGGAACTGAACAGTTTGTTGCAGTAATGGCGCAGTTAACTCAAGCGATAAATGGTGGTGGTATCCATGCACGAGATCATCCAGATCAACCGCAGAGGAACATGTCAGTGGTGGAACATTTCATGAGGCAACATCCACCATCATTCATAGGATCATCTGACCCTGTGCTAGCTGAAGGGTGGATTAAAGCACTGGAGAAGATTTTTGATGTCATGGGGTGTTCAGACAATCAAAAGTTTAGTCTTGCTATTTATCGTTTGGAGGGTGAAGCAGATCAGTGGTGGTCTATGGTTAAAAATATCAGGGACGCTGATGAGATTGATGCTCTTGACTGGGATGAATTCAAAGGTATGTTTCTTGAGAAGTATTTTCCTAAGGTTGTTCGACTTAGGATGGAAAAGAAATTCTTGGAATTGAGGCAAGAGGAAGACTCAGTGGCTGCCTATGAAGAAAGGTTCACTCGTTTGGCAAGGTATGCTCCAAATTTTATCCAGGACCTTGATAGTAAAATCAATCGTTTTTACTCCGGATTAAAGCCAAAATATCGAAGGGCATTAGCTTCTCGTGAGTTTAAAAGTTATGAAAAGCTTGTTCGATGTGCTGAGAAGGTGGAAATGGATTTTGCCGATGACCAAGTTTTCTATAACAACCAGCAGAAGAAGAGACCGAGGTGGCAGGAGAAAGGTAAGAATTCTTCAAAAAAGTCTGATGGTAAGAGAACTAAGTTTCCAGTTTGTGATAAATGTGGCAAAAGGCATGCTGGGGAATGTCTTCTGAATTCTGGGAAGTGCTACTAATGTGGTAAGATGGGACATAAGGCTCGTGATTGCACTGAAAAGGATCAAGGTGAAGGTAAGAACAAATTTGATTTACAGTTAGTGAAATGTTATAAGTGCAATGAGATGGGTCACTATGAAAACGAGTGTCTGACAAGGAGCTTGAGTGATGGGAAGCAGTTATACTACAAACAGAAAGGGGTGGTGAAATCCTTTGCAACTACTTCAGCAGATGTCGGGCCATCAAATGAAGTTGTATCAGGTACTTTGTTTGTTTTTTCAGATTATGCCAGTGTGTTGTTTGATTCGGGGTCTACACATTCTTTCATCTCTGAAACCTTTTCTAGTAAAATGGGAATACCATCTCAAGAAATGACTCCTGAACTTTTGGTAAAAACATCTGGGGGAAATGTCGAGGCAAAAAGAATTTATAAGAATCTTCCTATCCTTATCTGTGGAAAGAACCTACTTTCAAACCTTATTGTTCTACCTCTAGTAGAGTTTGATGTTATCCTGGGTATGGATTGGCTCTCTATTTACCATGCTAAGATTGACTGTAGAGCTAAAGAAGTTTCTTTTCAGAAAGACTTTCAGTTTTTTTACAAGAATGAACCCTTACTTTTGATAACATATCAAGAGGCCGAGAAACTTGTAAAAGATGGAAATGAATGTTACCTTGCACACATCGTTGAAAATAACGGAACTGTTCAGATTAATGATGTGCCAGTGGTAAATGAGTATCCTGATGTTTTTTCTGATGAGTTTCCTGGAATAATACCAGATCGGGAAGTTGAGTTTACTGTTGACTTAGTTCCTGATGCTAAGCCAATTTCAAAAACCCCTTATCGAATGGCACAAATTGAACTTTTAGAGTTGAAGGAGCAATTGCAAGATTTATTAGAGAAAGGTTTCATTAGACCTAGCACATCACCATGGGGTGCTCCTATTTTATTTGTCAAAAAGAAATATGGTTCTATGAGACTTTGCATTGATTATAGAGCCTTGAATAATATCACTGTTAAGAACAAATATCCTTTGCCTCATATCGATGATTTGTTTGATCAGCTCCAGGGAGCTCAGTTTTTTTCGAAGATTGACCTGAGATCGGGGTACCATCAGCTGAAGGTAAAGGAGGCGGATATTCCGAAGACCGCGTTCCGTACGAGATATGGCCATTATGAATTTGTAGTAATGCCTTTTGGGCTAACCAATGCACCTACTGTATTCATGGAATTAATGAATAGAATTTTCCATGAGTTCTTGGATAAGTTTGTGGTGGTTTTCATTGATGATATTTTGGTGTTTTCTAAATGTAAAGAGGAGCATGAAAAACATTTAAGGGTTATCTTGCAAACCTTAAAAGAAAAGAAATTGTATGGGAAATTCAGCAAGTGTGAGTTTTGGTTGCAACAAATTTCTTTCCTTGGTCACATTGTTTCTAAAGATGGAATAACTGTTGATCCTGCAAAAACAAAAGTTGTGGAAGAATGGCCAAGACTCACAAATGTAACCGAGATTCGTAGCTTCCTTGGTTTGGCGGGCTATTACCGAAGGTTTGTTAGAAATTTTTCACGTTTATCTAGTCCAATGACTAAGCTAACTCAGAAGGGTGTTAAGTTTATCTGGACAAAAGAATGTGATGATTGTTTTCAAGAATTGAAAAGAAGATTGGTGAATGCTCCAGTTTTGGCACTACCTTCCAAGAATGGTGAGTTTGTTATATACAGTGATGCTTCATTGAAAGGACTTGGTTGCGTCCTAATGCAGAATGATCAGGTAATTGCTTATGCTTCACGACAGTTGAAAACTCATGAGGTAAATTACCCTACACGTGATTTGGAATTAGCTGCTGTTGTTTTTGCTTTAAAATTTTGGAGGCATCATTTGTATGGAGTAAAGTGTGAAATATATACCGATCACAAAAGTTTAAAGTATATATTCACTCAGAAAGAGTTATACATGAGACAAAAGAGATGGCTGGAATTAATCAAGGATTATGATTGTACAATTCATTACCATCCGGGAAAAGCAAATAAAGTAGCTGATGCTTTGAGTCGAAAAAGTAATGCTTCATTAACAATGTTGTGGTTGGAACGTGATCCTTTGGTTAACGATTTGATGAACTTTGGCATAGAAGTTGTTGGTGCAGGAAGTCCTTATGTTTTGTTTCAGGTATCAGTGAGATCTTCTCTATCAGATAGAATCAAGCAAGCACAGAAGCAAGATAGTGAGTTGCAGAAAAAGGTAGAGCTGGTTCAGAAAGGTAAGTTTCCTGAATTCAACATTGATAATGATTGTGTTTTGAGATTTGGGAAGAGATTGTGTGTGCCTTGTGATTCACAGTTGAAGAGAGAGTTGTTATGTGAAGCTCATAGTTCTCCGTTTTCAGTTCATCCGGGCAGTACTAAGATGTATAGAGATCTGCGGGAGTATTACTGGTGGGATGGAATGAAAAGAGATATTGCTGATTTTACTGTGAAGTGTTTGACTTGTCAGCAGGTTAAAGTAGAGCGGCAGTTACCGAAAGGGATGCTTTAGCCTTTACCAGTGCCAGAGTGTAAATGGGAGAATATATCCATGGACTTTGTTGTTGGATTACCGAAGATATCTCGAGGTAATAATGCAATCTGGGTTATTGTTGATCGCTTGACCAAATCTGCTCATTTCCTTGCTATACGAGATACTTTCTCTCTTGATCAACTTTCCCATTTGTATATTAAAGAGATAGTCAGGTTACATGGAGTTCCTCTCTCCATTGTATCGGATCGTGATCCCAGGTTTACTTCTAACTTTTGGAAAGGCCTTCAGAAGTCGTTGGGTACTGAATTAAATTTTAGTACAGCTTTTCATCCTCAATCAGATGGGCAGTCAGAATGAACAATCCAGACATTGGAGGATATGCTACGAGCTTGTTATATGGATTATTAGGGAAGTTGGGACCAACATCTTTCTTTGGTTGAGTTTTCATATAATAACAATTTTCATTCCAGTATACAGATGGCACCATTTCAGGCATTATATGGGAAGCAGTGTCGAACTCCAGCTTTCTGGGATGAAGTAGGTGAAAGGAAGTTGATAGGACCAGAATTGGTAGAAGAGATGGCAAAAAAAGTTCAGCTAATTCAGAAACACATGAGAACAGCTCAGAGCAGGCAGAAGATTTATGCGGATAACCGGAGGAAGGATCTATCTTTCGAGGTAGGTGATCATGTTTTTCTCAAGGTTTCTCCTTGGAAAAGTGTGATGAGATTTGGTAAGAAAGGAAAGTTGAGTCCAAGGTTCGTTGGACCATATGAAATTCTAGAGAAAGTTGGATCAGTTGCATACCGAGTGGATTTACCTCCGAGTTTATCTCAGGTACACAATGTTTTTCACGTTTCGATGTTGAGAAAGTATATGCCAGATCCATCTCATGTTTTGAGTCCAGAGGTAGTTCAGCTGGAAGAGAACCTATCTTATGAGGAACAACCGGTCCAGATTCTTGACCACAGGGAGCAAGTGTTACGGAATAAGGTGATTCACCAGGTAAAGGTTTTGTGGAAAAACCACATGATTGAAGAGGCAACATGGGAATCTAAAAATGCAATGAGGGATAAGTACCCCCATTTATTCGATAAGTAAATAAATTGCGGGGACGCAATTTTCTAAAGGGGGGAAGGATGTAACATCCCAATTAAGTAATGAATAATAGATATTTTTATCTATGTCTATTAATTATTAAGATAGTGTTATAGAGGCTTAAAATGAAAATAAATACAATCTTATGCATAGAATACACTAATATTCTTAAAAGATTGTTTTACTGCCTTTTGATGGAAAACCATTTTTGAATCTATATTTTGACAATTTTATAAACTATTTTTGTCAAAATAAACTTATCCTTTATGATTGGGACATCAAAATTTACCTTGTGTGAATTTTTGGTATTTTTCTGACATTGTTCATTTTTTAATGAATAGTGAAAATACTGCATTTTACATCAAAACTGCTTTTTAATCTAATTTATTTATATGATTAGATTATGTTTTGAATTGGTTTTGAAGTGAAATTAGAATATATTTTTACCATTTTATCCAATGGTGGTCATTGGAATCAATTTCACTTTGAAATTAGACTTAAACTGGTGTCAATCTTTTGATACTTATTATTTTGTAAAAACACGCTATTTGCTCTGGCAGTGGGAATTAATTATTAAATTAATTAATGTGACTTATATGATTTGAATTTTGTAAAATATACTTCATTTTTGAATTCGGAATATCAAATATAGCTTAGGGTGAATTTTTGGTAATTTTCTGAAAAACTTCAATTTTTGATGAATAGTGAAACCACTAAGTGGTAATCAAGCAAACTGATTTTTCAGTTAAATAAACGTTTACCACTAATGTGTATTGAATTTTGAAAATCCGACATACAGGGTTGTCATTAAGAATTAAAATGTGGTTCAATGGGATTAAAATATTTTTTGGTGAATAGTAACTTATTAAGTTTTTAATCGCGATTAGTGGTAATTAGGGTAGTTTAAGGTATAAATAATGCTTTAATAATATGAAATGACCTATACACATGTCCCAACCTTATTGGTTGTGTCATGGACGACCAAGAAAAGCCATGGGTCAACTTGGGGACCCCATGGAGACATTTTGGTTGGGAAATGACATAAATAACTTTTTATTTAATGTAAAAGTAAAAATGACACAAACATAATATGTTTTACAAAAATAATTTTTACATGGGGTTATAAAGATCAGATATTTGATTATAAATATTCATTGGAAATATAAAAGGATTTCCTACATCATAGTATTTTTTTAGACATTAAATAAATTAAATTATTTATGACATAATAATGATGCAGCGATGACATCATTATTTGACGATTTAAATAAAATGGAAAGACAATGTAAAATCTATGAACTAAACATGGCCAAAACCAATTGGATGAGTGGATTTCGAACCCTTATCACCTTATCCACGAATTATATCAATGTGGGACCTTTTAAAACCGAAACACATTTTCAAATAAAGTAATATTTCTTTACTTTCCAAAAGTGCCCCTCCTCTCCTCTTATAAAAGGCCCCCACCTCTACCTCATTTCACACACTCCTCAAGCCTTTGGCTCAGCCAAAACCTACCCATTTACTCTCTCCACATCCCCCTCCTCATCCTAGAGGATTCCCTTTGGGCAGAATCCTTTCAAAGGAAGCCTTTAGGCTCAAATCAAAAGGAGTTACACTTTTAAAGGTAATTCATTCTCTCATGTTCATTTGTTTTATTTTGCTTCTCCAACCCCCTAAAATCTTTTTATTTACTTCTTTTGTAACAACACCAGTATCTTCAATGTACTAGGATGTTGTTATAAGATTTATTTGAGCTACACTCTCACACAACTACATCAAATGGTTAAGGAACATACGGTTTCCGTGGATGGCGAAATTCTGCCTCCCGAAACGATGATTGTTCAATACTCATTTAACACCTTCAAAGGTGGACATTATGATGTCACTATTTTTATATATGATATATAATATGTTTATGTTTTCCTTAAGCTTCTGTTTTTTTTCATTTTGGGTATACCTTTATGGTTTCCATTACGGGTAAACACGATATCTTCATTTTAGGAAGTGCGGACTACCGCCTCCTGAAAGTGATTTGATTCGTTAATACCATATGTGGGATGTGTAAATGATAAAGTTAATGATATTATATATATTATTATACTGGAATTATAATATACTTATATATCATTATGATTCCATTCCAGAAAATATGAAATAGAAATGGAAGTAGCGTTCATGCGTACGTACGGCTTACCGTCTCCATGAACGGTGCATTACATTTCTTACCTCTAAATGTGATGTAATATTATAAATACATGTATATGATGAATATATATGATATATATGTTATCCAAATCATTAATATCATTCTGGATATAACGAACCTATGTCCAAATTAACAACATGTAAGTGTAAGAAGTCTATTTTTGACTTAAGAACCAAATACCGACAAAATGAACATTATTAACTTAAATGATTACATGATGTTCATAAAATGGTATAAAAGGAATAATTAACTTCAAAAGATTCATAAGAAAGTAGATATTAACTCAAGTTTATTATTCATGAGATTAAAGAACGGTCGGGTCAAGTCGGATACGAGGTATGGGACTTCGTCTCAATCTCCTTTCATTGAGGCATATTTTAGTTTATACACAACTTTCTTTTATACGGTGTATAAACCCCTTTGACTTTTACGTTTATTCAAAAGGAATCTTTTTTATACGAAGCGTTTACTAAACGACAAAAGGGAATGTTTTTATCGTACGTAGGCGGCGACAACGACTTCTCCGCCATCGTGACCGTTATTTGAGTTTCGGCTTCCTCTACAAGCCATACCTTTTTTTTAAACGAAAAATAAATACCATGTTTTACTTTGGTATTGAAAATGGTTTTCATAATGTTTTTATTATATCAATGTGTTGTATTGATATCTCGTGATTGAAATGTGGAAATGTTATGTTTCCTTTATGCATGTTTTATGTGATATGATTATGTTATGGTTCTTGGTCATTATTATGAAGACGGGTGGTTCCGTGATAAACTAAGGGCGGGTGAGCCCGTTATAGCTCTCCAATGCATTGGGTAACGCGAAGGAGTGAAACGTTAAGGTTTCTCCGAAGAGATTTAGGGAATATATTGTGATGGGTATTCCAAACGTAACCAAGAGGGTTACTCCCTACGTAAGAATGTTATGAATGCCTCAAGTTACCTTTATGTCTTATGATTTCTATGATTTATTCATGATTTGATGAGGTATGTTAAAGTGCTTATGTTTTATGGGTAAAGTATGATCTCATCCTTATGTACATATGTACCCATGTTTCCTTTCCATATTTTTATAACCCATACTGAGTTTTTTTGCTCATCCCAAGTTTTTGAAATGTTTTTCATAGGTCAAGGGAAAGGTACATGATAAGATGATAGAGTCAAGGATGTGTCAAGAAATAATCCATGTTTTTTTAATGTGTTTCCATTGATGGGAATGAAGAATACTATCTTTATGTAACCACTTTGTTTATATGTGGAATGTAATGCAAGTTTTATGATCTAATTCTCTAAAACTCTAAACCCAAAAGATCCTCAATGTGTAATCTTGTAATAACTCAAGATTAAGTAAGGTTTAAAGCTGGGTCCTTATACTCAATTCACCCCCACTCTTGTGTCTTCATCATAGACTTTCCGACCTAACATTTGTTATCAAAGGGTGGGCTCAATAGATTTTCTTTTGTTCTAACAAAATAGAGTTATATATTTAGAAAAAGATCAATAGAGAATCTCAAAGAAGGAATGTCAATGGTTTTCGATCCATATTTCAGTGGTGAGAACTATAGATGTTGGAAATCATGTATGATAATCTATTTGAAAAATCTTGGATTTAAAGTATACTCAAAGATAATTACTCCTTACGAAATCCTTGAAAAATATGAATCTTGGACTACTGCTATAGAGGGAGAGTATGACATGAATTACAAATCTATGAATGCTATCATCTATGGTCTTGGACAAAACAAATTCAACCATGTCTCACAATTCCCTATAGGTTATGAACTCTGGAAGACAATTGTAGTTGATTATGAAGGTATGGACTATGTAATAGAGATGAGGTATGCAATGGTACAATTGAAATTTGATACATTCAGAATTTTTGATGGAGAAACTATTACTCAAATGAATGGAAGGAACAAAAAAATTATAAACAACATTATAGACTTAGGGGAACCTATCAAACAATCTGATTAAGCATTAAAAGTACTGAGAGTACTGCCTAATAAGTGGAAAGAAATTTTAGCTGCAAACAACCAATCAGCACGTGTAAAGAATCAGATAATGTGAGAATTGATTGGAACTCTAATGATGTATGAAGCAGAAATTAAATATGAAGTTGAAGATCACAAATTCCTAGTGAAAAAGGATAACACTGCTTTAAAAGTTACATCACAAAAGTGGAATAGAAAAATGAAACAAGAAGTTAGAGAAAAAATAAATTCAGACCCATCTGATTCTCAAATAGATCTAGCTCAATTAGCCATAAAGTTTATCAAGTTTTATAGGAAGAAGATAGGATTTAGAAAACCCTTCAAAAAGTATGAGAAATAGTCAAGGGAAGTTAGATGCTATGAATTCAAAAAGTTAGAACTTATAAGACCTGACTGTTCTCAATTAAAAAGTGAAAATAGAAAGATAGAAAAGAAGTTTTAGAAAAAATGTTTGTTATGAAAAGAAAGGGAAAAGATCTATGAAGGATACTTGGAGTGTTTATGAAGACTCCATCATCTCATCAATATATAATTCAGAGAAGTGAGAATCAAATCAGAAAGCTAATATGCGCTTTATGGATGAAGAAGATAAAGTACAACTCAAATATTCATCTAATTCTGATTCTAGTTACTCAAATGATAAAATGGGTGCCTATTGTACTATGATAAAAGAAAGATATGACTCCCTGTTAAAGAAACATAAATCTTTAAATAATGTTCACAATTCAATTTTAGGAGAAAGGGAAACTTTACTTAAACAACATCAATATTTATTTGATAAATTTAACTCAAGTACCACTAACTGTACTAATCATGGAATTAAGATCAAAACTCTATAGGATGAAGTAGAAACTTAAAAAAATGATGCTCTTGTTTTTAAAAAATGTGAAAATATACTGAGTCAAATTCTTGGTAATAATGTAATTAAAAAGTAAATATTTGGTATGGTAAGTAAAAGTGAAAATCCAAACTATATAAGAATTTTTTTGTTCCCAATACAAAATCTAATATTTATCATTTATGTGGAACATAAGGACATATAAAAAAAATTTATTTGAGAAATCCTCAAATAAGTGGGATTAAAAGAGATTTTATTTAAAAAGGTTTATCTGGTGTAAATGAAATAAATCATAGAAAAATAAAGTAGATTTGGATTCCTAAATCCTTCTTAGTTAACACTGTTGGACGCAAAAAGATATGAGTACCCAAAAATTTTTTGTTTAAAATGTCTTTATAGGTAACAAGTCCCAGGAAATGAAAATCTCAATGGTATATGGATAGTGGATTCAATATACACAAGAGTGTAAATCTATTGAACTTCAATTCATTAATACCGATTTATGGAGTTCTAGTCACCTTTGGTGACAATGTCAGAGGGAAGATAATTAGACTCAGAATAGTTGGAGATCTAAAGTCTATCTCAATCAATAAATTACTGTATATACAAGGATTAAAGCATAACATGATAATTATTTCTCAACTCTGTGATGATGGATACTGTGTTGATATTTATAAAAATTCATGTTCTATATTTAAAGTTAATTTTCTCAAAATTTTAGCACCCATAATAGATAATGTCTACACCTTGGACTTAAATTCATTTTTTAAACATAAAGTGAGTTGTTTAACTGCTAAGATAAATAAATATTAGATTTGGAACAGAATAATTGGTCATTTAAATATTTATGATTTACAAAATTTATCTAAGAAATAATTAGTTTTATATTTACCTAGTCTCAAGTTTGACAATAACAAATTCTATGATACATGCCAGATTGGCAAGCAACACAAATCTTCCTTCAAATCTATTAGCAAAATTGATACATCAAATCTCTTAGAACTTATCCACATGGATCTATTTTGAACATGTAGAGTAGCAAGTTTGGATGGAAAATTATATTTATATTTTTTTAGTTGATTATTATTCTATATTTACATGGGTTTATTTTCTAAAACTGAGAAATGAAGATTTTACTGTTTTAGAAAGTTACTGAAAAAGTGTTCAAAATGAAAAAGGTTTTAAAATGATTTAATTAAGAAGCGATCATGGTGGAGAGTTTGATAATAAACAATTCAATTCATTTTTCTCAAACATGGGTATTAAACACACCTTATCAGCACCAAGAACACCTCAAAAAAATGTAATTGTTGAAAGAAGAAACAGAACTATTCAAAAAAATGGCTAGGACCATGCTAAATGAATACAGTCCTCCTGCCTGTCTATAGGAAGAAGCTATAAGCACATCCTGTTATTTAATAAATAGAGTTATAATTCTACCTATTTTCAAAAATAAACCTTATTAAGTTTTGAATGACAGAAATCCTAAGGTAAATTACTTTAAAAAAATTTATGTATGGTGTATTTCCTAAACACAAAGGATAATCTTGGTAAGTTTGTTCCAAAAGTGGATAAAGGAATAATCTTAGGATATTATGAAACTTATAAAGCTTATATAGTATTTAATAAAAATTCAAGGACTATTGAAGAATCAGTTCATGTGAATTTTGATGAAACCAACTCTTTTAATAAAGAGAAAGATCAAACTGATGAATATGTTGACTCTTCTTGTAGAGACCCGTATCTTGACGTACATGGACATTACATTACTTTTGCGGAATACTTATTACATACCAAAAACACACACACAAGGATCGTAATAGTTTAGTGTCTTTGGAAACTCAGAATATAATCTTCTAATCGTGGTGAAAGATCTTCAACATCTCCCATAAAGATCTTCCTTTTTTTACCTAAAACCTTTCTTTATATCCTGGGGAAAAGAAAACATAAAAGGGTGATCTCAAATGCTCAGTAAGGGTAAACAAAAGAAATATCAATCACATCATATTCATAAGAACATAACATTTTGGAAATCTTAACCTGCAAAAGAGAGCATAATTTCATAACATGGGATAAATCATCGCAGTGAAATGTAATCACAATAATCATAACTTAAAACATGAAACTTTGTGGCATACACACATAATCATAGAGAATCATTTCTTGTTAGTCAAGACTCATTTCCAAGACTATCTTAGTGGACAAAGTCCCTTTCTGAACCGAGTCACCCTCGTTTCAGTCCTGTTTCACTGAACCGGTATAACCTACCATTCCAGCCATGTCTATCTCATGAGATATAAAATCTTTACCCAATGCATTGGAGAGAGATATAGGTCCCACCCATCTCATAATGATACCATTCTTATGTGTGCCACAAAATCATAAACCATACATCATAGCATAACCCATGTAATAAAAATGGGATTCTTAAACATCATGACATCATAAAACAATTCATATAAGATAAAGGAATTCATAAAAAATATTTCCATCACAACATAATCAAATCCATGTAATAATAGGGATAGAAACAGAACCCTTTATTATCTTAGATGGAAAATAATTTTGATAAAACACTTGAACTCCATTCTTGATGAAAATATCCTTTCTACTTCAAAAACACTTTTCATTTCTTAACATGTCATAAAATTATAACTAAAAGAAGTTTATTAAAAATAAACTTGGAAACTTGTAAAGTAATCTTCTTGGAAATAATGTTTTAAAAATCCATTCATGATGTATAAGTTAAAAAAACATTCTTTGTACTTTTGTCGGAAAATTCAAAAAGTACCTCGTACGAAAAATGACAAAAGATTCCTTTCATATCCTTTAATAAAAAATCACCGAAGGGTAAAATTGGATTTAAACAATTTTAGGTGGATGGAAATAACATTACATATTGAGGAAACATGTATGTGGATGATAAAATACACCCCAGTAAATACCAAAGTATAAGCAATCTCGGATAAAATGAGATTGTGATATTTCCCTTACCTTAGGTCTGATTTGCTTCGTAAGTGTCCGAACCTCCTGTATAATGATTTAAATAATGTAATTAACTTATTACAGAATCATATTCATTGTTATGATATCATATATGGTTCACTTATGACTTTATATTACCTGTTCTTTTGTAAATTCCATGTTAAAGTGCGTTTTGGGTAAAATTGTTTCATTTGTCGTCCGTGTTTTGTCTTGTAATTATTCATATGATTACTTAGATCATTATTACTTAATTCCATAATATAAAACATGATTTATATATATATATATTCAGAATATACATATATATAATAAAGCAGTAAATGGAAAGAAATACACCGTTCATGGAGACGGTAGGTCGTACGTACGCATGAACGCTGTTTTCGTTTCCTTATTGAGTTGAACGGAATTAAGTAGATTAAATTCATATATATACACATAAATCCAGTATCATTATTATGTCATATATTTCATGATTACTTATTATTTATACTTTATAATCATTCATGAATGGTTTGAAGTGGAGAATGAATCTCATCGCGTTGTGGAGACGGTAGTCCGTACCTACGCACGAGCGATGATATCGTTCTCATGATTGTGGGACTATATTGGAGTGTATGTATACTATTTCAGAATCAATATCACTTTCAAATAATAATATATAGTTATTATTTACACCATTATACCCATCCAAGTAAGGTGGTAGTGGAAAATAGATTACACCACAGCGTGGAGACGGTATTCCGTACGTACGCAAGCGCGGTGATTTCGTTTTCCGAAGGATGGATAGATGGTGAAATAGGATTGTTTCATACTTATAATAACATATCAGTATATGAGTGATACTGATGTTATTAATTCATAATGAAACAACCTAATAAGAAGAAGTGGAAGAATAAATAAAGGTGAAAGAATCGGTAACAGAAATTACCTCTTCTTTGAAGCGCCTCTTTGAGACCTCCTCTTAGGGCACTAAAATTGGTCTTTGAGGAAGACCAGAACCTCTAGGATGTTTCTAGGAAATTTTAGAAGAGAATTTGGAATAGTTTGGCCGAGCTTGAAGGCTCAAAGTTGTGTGAGGAAGAGAGGGAGGAGGTGACCTTTTATAAGGGAGGAGAGGGGCACCTTTGGAATAACTAAAAATATTATTTTATTATAAAGTCAAGTTTGGTTTTAAATAGCTCCAAATTGATTTATATAAAGGCTAAGGTGGGGATGGGTCGAAATACTCTCATCCAATAGAATTTAGACAATTTTAGGTTCCTATTTTAACCTTATCATTTAGATTTAACATTAAATTAAATAATTTTACTTTTACCGTGTCTTCTTGTGTTCTTACACTATAAGGTTAATAAACTTACTATAAGAAGCCAAAAGAACCCCAAATTGTTTATTATTAATATATATAAAATTATCTAAGTAATTTGGCTGAACCTTAGATTTTTAAAAATAAAATAACAATTAATAATATAATATTTGTTTTAAAAACTATTTTATGTCAATTTTGACACTATTTAGTAATTGATTTTTGTGAAAATCATAACAGAATGATAAGTTCTAAAAAAGTTAATTAAATCAATAATAACATGTAATATTAACCTATAAAATTAGTGGAATTCATAAAAAGCCTCAAATTACATTTATTTGGGTATTTATAACATCAATTATGTCAATATTTCATTAATAAGATAATTACTACATCATCTTTGTGTCATAATAAATGATAATTATTTAATCCCTAAAAATTCTAAATAAATTCCTATGATGTAGATAATTGTATTATCTTTCTGGAGACTATTCATGTTTGAAGTTTCATGAAGTTTATCACTAGATTAAAATTATTATACTTATATAATTTAAGAAAGTGACATGTTGTCACATTCTTTGGTTTTAAAAATAATTAAATTATTTTCATTGAAAAAATTTAATTAAATGAATCTAATACGACCCTTAGGTGATATGGGTCTACTTTTAGTCATCCAATAGTATTTTTACATTTGTTAGGGTAATTTTAAAATATTATATTTACCCTTAATTACCCGATTTACCTTTAACTATGGTAAATAAAATTTACCGTAGTTACTATTCATAATTCCCAAAAATAAAAAGTATCTTATTAACATAATTTGGACCCACTGATTCCAAATATGAAATCCATTTTTCCAAATTCAATACACAAAAGATGCAGAAATTAAATTAAAATTAATCCCGTTGTCGAAAGAAAACGGGTTTTTCTTTAAAACATTGCAAAAGATTGAATTGATTTAACCTACGAATTCAAGGTAAAATCAATGCTAATGACATAAATTATATTAAATGGTAAAAATATATTCTATTTATACTTTAAAACCATTCAATATTATAATTTAACCACATAAGATATTACGATGAAAAAAGTTATTTTTAATTAAAATATAGCGTGTTTTTACTATTCATTAAAATATGAAAGTTATCGGAAAAATATCAAAACTTTATCTAATGTAAATTTTTATATCCTGATTCAAAAGAAGAATTTTATTTTGTCAAATTGAACATATAAACATGTGAAAAACTAGATTTAAAGTGGGTGCGCCATCAAAAGGCGGCAAAACTGCATTTTTTTGAAAAATACTTATTTTACCCGAAAAATTTATTTTGTTCTTATACCATGTTCTAGAAATGTGTAAGATGAATAATAATGTTATAAAATTAAAATTTTAGTTAACACTATTCATAACCGCTAGTTCATGACAATATTATAATAATATATCGTTGTTTATTAAAACTCAGTATTGCGCACAACACACGCTATCGAGGAAGGTCGCGATTGCGTGTAATGCAAGCCAAGTCAGGGTTGCGTGTTGTGAAAGTATCCTTCGTTGTTTCGTATAACAGAATCCAACCATATTTCATTTATACATTGAATATATATATACTCAATGTTGCGTAGAATAACTATTATCAAAATTGTGTCTAACACGATCCAAGAATAGTGTTGCGTATACTGCAAGCTAATACGGTGTTGCGTATAGCGCAAGGTAATCTTGGTGTAGAATACAACACAAGACATTAATGAAATTAAAAGAATATTTTTCATAAAATCTCGGGGTGTTACACTTTTGGAAACATAAGAATTTAAAACCTAAAAAATGATTTTGAAAATAACATTCTGTCTAGTTTAGAAGAATAAGATACTACTGAATTCCTAGATAGTCTAGAACTCTAAATATTCACCCTTTAAAAACTGTTATAGGAGACCTAAACATAGGAATAAGGACTAGAAGAAATATAAGAAACCTAGTTAAATTCTTTGTCTTTCTATCATAACTTGAACCTAAATATTTTGAAGAAGTCATAGGAGATGAAAGTTGGATGTTAGCAATTCAAGAATAATTGAGCCAGTTTAAAAGAAATAAAGTTTGGGAATTTGTTTAAATACCATCAAATTATCTAGTTATAGGAATAAAATGGGTTTTTAGAAATAAACAAGATGATTAAGGGATTATAACTAGAAATAAATCTAGATTAGTATCTAATAGATATAATCTAGAAGAAGGTATAGATTATGATGAAACCATTTCCCATGTAACTAGATTAGAAGCTATTAGAATCATTTTAGCTTATTCATCTCATATTAATTTTAAATTATATCATATGGATATCAAATCTACCTTTTTAAATGGTTATTTAATGGAGGAAGTTTATGTTGACCAACCTCCTATTTTGAAAATTCTCAAAAACCAGATTTTGTTTTTAAACATACTAAAGCTCTTTATAGCCTTAAGCAAGCACCTAGAGCTTGCTATGAAAGATAAAGTTATTTTATCTTGAAAAAATGGTTTTACTATTGTTTTGGTAAATCCAACCCTTTTATGGTAAAATTTTGTTCTAATTTATTATTATTTCAAATCTATTTTGATGATGTTATTTTTGGATCAACAAATAATAAATTTTGTAATGATTTTTTAGAACTCATGAAAAAATAATTTAAAATAAGCATGATAGGAGAATTAAATTTCTATTTAAGAATATAAATTTATCAAAAATATTATGGAAATTTATTAAACCAAAGAAAATATACTACTGATTTCTTGAAAAAATTTGGTCTTGACAATAGCAAGACATATTCAACTCCCATGTGTACTAATATTAAACTTGATTTGGATGAAGCTAGAAATCCAGAGGACACCAAGTTGTATAGAGGTATGATTGGTAGATTACTATATCTTACTACTAGCAGACCTAACATTATGTTTTCCATATGTTTATATTCTATATTTCAAACAAATCTTAAAGAGTTACATCTTATTACAATCAAAAGGGTTTTTATATTTTTAAAATGAACTATTTTTCAATCTCTTCTTTATCCAAAAACTTTTGACTTTAATTTAATATCATATTCAGATATAGATTTTGGAGGTTATAGATTATATAGAAAAATAACCTTAGGAACTTGTCACTTCTTATTAAAATCATTAGTGTCATGGTCAAGTAATAAGAAACACTTCGTTGAACTGTCAGCAGTCGAAGTAGAATATGTGTCTACAGGCAATTGTTATGCAGAAGTGTTGTGGATGAAAAACACACTGATATTATTTGGACATAATTTTAATGGTACACCTATCTTATGTGATAATAAAAGTTCTATAAATATTTCAAAAAATCCAATAATTCGTTCTAGAACTAAGAATATGGATATTAGAAATCATTTTCTAAGAGATCGTGTTCTTAAAAAGGATATATCTTTAGAATTCATTAACACTAAATATCAATTAGCTGATATTTTCACTAAACAAATTTCCACTGTAAGTTTTGATTTTATTAAGGGGGATCTAGGTTTATTTAATTTTTAAATAAGTTATTTTATTTTATTTTATCTTATGTTTAATACTGTAAATATAATTTATTTTTCGTATTTTTATCTTAATATATTTTAGTTATTTTTTAATCTTAAATTTATTTACATTGCATAATTATTAAAATCATTGTCATAATTACTCTGTGATATAGGAAATATGGATACGCATCATATATAATAATCCCTTTGTTTACCATACCCTTTGTTTAACAACACTGTTTTGTCTAACCTGAAACCTTTATTTTTCCTTCCAAACCCTAGAAAACTTAAAACCTCAAACTTTTATATTTTTTTTAAAAATGAGTAAAATCAAGTGAGTCAAAGAAGGATACCCAAGAGATATAAAGCGATAGTGTGTTACAGGAAGAAAAATACTTCAAGGAAAATTGGTTGATTTTGATTGGTTATATCAGACGAATCTTCTCCTAAAACAAGCATTAGCATTTCAAGGGATGGATACAGCTTTCAATTACATCAATTCGGAATTTCTTTATGAGGTAGAACTGAACTATATTTAAAAAATTGAACAGTTTATTTTTGGTGATTCTGAGGATATGATGTTTGCAATTATTGAAGATAAGGATTTTTCGATTTATTCAACTAAAGTTTTTCAAATCTTAGACTGCCCACATAAAGGATTTTTTTACTTCAATCTTTGATCGATTAGAGATAAGAATCACTCTTCCAAATACATTATGTCTTTTCTATTCAACTTGATGTACAATAAGGAAAATGTTTGTTAAAGATCTTGGGGAATATCATAAAATTTTGGTTAAGTTCATTCGGACCGGTATTGCGCCAAGGATGGAAGAGATGAAGAAATTTTGTACCCTGATATGTAAATCATGTTTTTATTTATAAGTGAAATTAATTAGAATTTTCTATAGTATATGTTTCAATATTTTAATTTATACTGTCAACTGGATGCTAGGATGAATTTTTATCCTTGTGGATGGATAATCTCTAGAATTATATTCAAGAAGAGTATGATTATATTAGTAGATTTGAGGCTGAAGTGTCATCATAGCAATGTTTTAAATGCTGGAACTCTATAGAAATTAGGATTTTTCTTGATTACAGAGAAACGAAAGATTTTTACAGTTGGTACTAAATAAGAATAGAGCTCTGGAGATTTTTATCAGGGGGAGCAAGGAGCTGTTTGAAAGGAGGGTGTTGCTGAATCATAAATTGATGCAGTTTCTAAACAATCTAAGAGAAGTCTTAGATATAATACTGAAGTAGAGAATGTTGAGGAAGAACAAATTTAGGAGGGAATTGTTGTGAAACCTAGAAATAGAGATTTTAATCATGTGGAAGAGTAAGTGTTGGATTTTAGAGAAGCAATATACTCAGTTCATTTAGATGAACCAATTCTTGAAGAAGAAATACCAGTGGATAGTTAAGCTATAGAACTTTCCATTGTACCACTAAAAAGTGGACAGGTACAATAAAAAATTGAAGGAGAGACCATTCCAACAGAAAATATTCAATTCAAGAATATTCAAGTAGAAATTGATTAAGAAGGTAGAAATGTTGAGAAAGAAGCTTCTCAAGAAATTCAAACTATGGTTGCCAATAATATTATGGAATATTCAGGATATATTTTTAGATATCGGACTGAAGTACTTGAAAATAAGTTATTTTCAAGTAAAAAATTTGTAGAAAAGTAAGTGACAATTCCTTTTCCAAGTGTTGATATGGATCAAAAACTTAATGTATATGATGGTACATCTAATTCATCTTCATATCAATTTGAATAAATTGTGATTAAGTTTAACAAGTCTCAGGAAGAGAATTTCACTCTGCTTCAGAAGCTTAAAAATACAAAGAAAAAGATCCAGGAATATAATGAGAATACTATTTTTAGAAGGGATTTTGATGACTTCAAGAGAGAAATGTTAAATAATATTGAGAGGATCATACCTAAAGATATTCCCAAGACAGATTTTGCAGATTTGAAGTGGTTCTTGGGAAGTCAGTTTGAATCAACCAAAATAAGTGCTGGTCAGACCAGTACATTTACTTCTACTCCCGCTACCAGCCCTGAATTGATTAGAAGATTTTAGACCATTACATCTATTACGGCAGACATGAATGGTTTTCTAGAAAACCTGCAATGCAATAGTGATCCTCTTTTAGTTCTTTTGGAGAATCAAAAATTTCTTGTTGATCAAATGATTTAAGGAGAACATAGTATCATATTGCTCCTGAATCAGTTCACAGACAAGTTGGAACAATTTATGAAGAAATATGAGAGCTTACAAGACTTTTTAAAAGTCAATATTTTAGATAATTTTCATGTTAATAATGATTCTATACTTTTTATAATACATTTCGGTGATAGTATTATGTAGAAGTTGTGACTGTAGATGGAAGAGTTGAAAGAGTTGTTTAAGCCTTATTGATCTTCTATATTGTCAGAAAATAAACCAATACCTAACCAACCTTTTATCCTCATTCTGACATTGACTATTATGTTTCTTAGTCGCATCCTTATTGTATTTATGAATTTTTTAATCAATGAAATTATCTACATTTCTATTCTCTATTATTTATTTATTTTATTTTTCTAATAGCCAAACATCCAATCATCATTATCTTTATCAGTTAATTATACCATTCACTTACTTATCTGTTTAATATTAAATGTGTTTTACTATGTTTCTCTAATTTCTTTTTGATCTCATAAAAAGGGGGAGAAATTTGGATAAACACAGCATTTATTTTAAATTTTGAAGTATTTGGGGAGAAATATTGATAAACACAAACATTTATTTTCATCAAAATACTTCTTTCAAATCGATTTTTTTTATGTTTATAAAATTCTAAACTATTTTACTATATTTATAGTTTTAATTTATGGGTTTTGTGATCCTCAAAAAGGAGGAGACTGTTGGGCATGTATGGTCTCAACAATACTCTATAAATATTATTGATTTTGATGAAAACAAATACCCTTGTTTGTTTTACTAATGATATTATTTTAAGTGTATTTCAGAAAGATTATATTCTTTATAATTCTTATTTTGGAATAATATTCAAGTATTTATTCGTGAAAAATGCTTTTTAAAGTGTTCAGTATGCTCTTAAGTGTATTTTGGAAACATTGTTCATTTTTTGTCATTTTCTAGAATCATTGTTCATTTCCTACACTGAAGAACGCAACATAAGGAACATACCCTACATTTGTATTAAAACATATGGTAAAGGATCAGCTCATTTGGTTTATCAACCTTACATTGAAAGAAACATATGTTTAAAGAACATTATGTTTGAATAAAACCTTACATTTTTCAAAAACAAAATGTTTGGTTAAAGAACCCTATGTAAGTATGGAGCCTTATGTTTTAGAAGCAAACGTATGGCTCATCAACCATATGTTTGTAATCAACCTTATGTTTTCAACCTTATGTTTGTAATCAACCTTACATACATATATATAATCAATGTTACGCTCAGAATTTTATGCTGATAAGGATGAACGTATGGATAATCAACCCTATGTTACGTGGTTGAATCCTATGTTTGGTGTTTTGTCATTATGTGAACAAACCTTAGGTTTGACTTTTCAACACCCTAAATTTGAATTTACAATTTTATCGGAGTTTTCTGTAATAGTATTTTCAGAATATCAGGGTTATTTAAAGCTAATTTTTAACTTATTCAAAGCTCGTCATAAACGATTTAAATAGTCGTTTACAGTGGAGATTTTATCTCCTATTCTTAAGGGAAGTTAGGACTACTCTGAGCTATTATTATTTTGAATACTCACAGCATTTCAAGAGATTTTATTAGATCTAAAATTATGAAACAGACTCTATGTCTTATTTATTCTATTGAATATTTTGTTCAATATTGGACTCAAGAGTTTATTAACAAATATATAGATTACTATTTTGAATAGTTTTATTCTTTTGAAAATCATATATAGATCTACTGCATCAATTGAACAGATTAAACAGAATAGATCACATGCTGAAGATATTCATATTTTGAATCTTGAATTTACTACAAGTCTGTTTGCGGCTCAATTGTTATTGTTTTTATTTGAAGAATATTTTGCAACTGGATCGCTTTGGAAATTCTCTTTATTGAAGAACTTATTTTATGAAGAAGAAGAAGATTTTTCTACTATCATTTGTTTCTAAAACTCTGAATATCAATCTGAACTATCAACAAAATCAAACTTTATTGATTTGGTGGAGTGTAAGCTTCTCGGAGTAAGCTTTGGTTTTTCAGTTCTCGGTTTAAAGAACTAGAATGTAACACCACAAGAATTTCAAATAGTACTTATATTTTGTTTAAATAATTATTTTGAAAGATTTTTAATTATGAATTTTATAAAAATAAATTATATTGTGTGATTAAAATAATGTTTTTATTCAACATTATAAAGTATTACATTCAAGAAATATTATTTTCATTAAATAATATATATTTTATTAAAATATATTCTTTATTTAAATGTATTCCTTAATATTTAATTTTTTTAATAAATTTTTATTATGAACAATGTTTATTTGTTTTAAATAGATTTTTTACACGTGTTTAATAATTTTATGATAATAATAGTAATAAAAATAGTAATGATAATAAAGGGTATTTTTTGATGGAAATTATTATTATATTTAAGATAATATATTTTTTTATAAAAGATTGAAATTATAAATATGTATAGTTATCTTAATATAAAAAATTAATATTTATATATATATATATTAAATTTTAATGATTTGAATATATTAAAAAATTTAAAACATATAAAAAACTTAAATATATATATATATATAAGTACCACTTTTTTTATAATGGAACGTCCTTTTTTTAAATGAATGTAGTAATATCATAAAGTTTTAATTATTCATGACAAAAAATGATAATAATATAATAACCTATTAATATAACAAGTTACAATAGTAATGATGGGATTTAAAAAATATGGATAAAAGTCAATGATGAATATAGAAAACTTAGGAGAGATAAAGTGTGTGGAAAAAAACACAAAACGTTAATGATAAATAAAAGAAAAAAACGATGATACAAAAGGAAATTTAAAAAAAAATAGAAATACGTGAGATGAAAAATAATGTTAGAAAACCTGTAAGAGGAGAGAAATAATGTGATGGTAGATAAAAAAACAAAATTTAATAATAAAACAACAAAAAAAATAAGAAAAACATTTTATGAAAATATAAATTACATAATTATAAATATATATTTAATGTGTGTTATTTTATTAATAAGACGCGCACTTTATATATATATATTTATATATATTTATATATTAAAAAAAACTAAAATATATAAATATATATTTATACAAAATGCTAAAACCAATTATTTAAAAATAAATAAAATTCATGTAAAGTTTAAAAAAGAGTGAAATGAGTCAAAAAAATAATAAAATGATATAAAAAATTCTAATAATTTATAAAGAGGTGAGGAAATTAATGGTGACTTGTAGAAAAATTTAGTGACCCATGATTGATTTAGGAATAAATAAATGGCCCATAGAAAGTTTAAAAAATGATTAATATAATATATAAATATAGTGTAATAAATAAATAGTGGTTATGAGTCTTTCTTTAGTTTTGAATTAAAAAAACAAACAAATAATACAAATAACCCACGCATAAGGAACCTATATTTTTTTATAAATAGATTCTAGGGAGAACCCCTCCTTGTGGATAAAACATAGAGTCATACCACTTCCTTGGGTTCATGTTCTTGTGCAAGTAGCAAATTAACCTTTCCCTTTTAGTTTCCACTATCAAGTAAGGGATTTTATTATTTTTTCGTTTGTTTTCTGAACATATATATTTGTGTGTATGTGTGTGTGTGGGAGAGAGAGAGAGAGTAAAACCATATCTTTTTTATCCAACTTATATATATGATAAGTCTTATTTTTTTAAATGATCTTTCCCCTAAAATCTTATGGTTACAAGGGTTTCATGTCTTCAAACTTCATAAATACATGTGTGTATGTATATCTATATATATATACATATATGTACGCATGTACATGCATACAAATATGAACACATTAAGTGGAGTTGTTCTTTCTCATTTACTTTGAATATATAAATTGTATTTATCAACTACCAAACTAGTGTTTCAGTATTTATGTATGAATAATTTCCTATATTCACATTGTTTACATAATTACATGTGATAATTGTTATTATTTTATGTGTAATTATGGGTCAAGTTATTATTTCATTTGTGAACTTCCATCTACATCTATTATTATATCATGAATGAAAATATATGTCCATCATCTAGCTCATGTGAGGCATTTAAAGCATTATGCAATCTTGCACGCACTTAAACCCATGTTTCATGCAATTATGGTTTTCAAATAAAAGTGTGTTTTTTCCAAGTATGGGATTCTCCCTAAAATGATTTTAAAACCTTTTAAGAAAATAGTGATGACATGAGTAATATTGTTTTATTTTGAAGAAAATAATATTATGTAAGTATTTTGGAAATGGTTTTGGGTAAGATATAAGAATGTCAGTTCCATGGGAAAATGTTTTCAAAATTGGAACTGGTGAGTTTCGTGATGTTATGGGGAGTGAACTCATAAGTCTTAGTGAAGACTAGTGGTTGTATGTATGGATTTTAATAATGGTATTACAAGTATTAAAGACCCATATAAACATAATAATTTCAAAAGGATAATTACCAACAGATTTCAAACATAACTATTTTGTGAAATACTATTTTCCTAAATATCTTGAAGTATTTGTGAAAATCTGTTTTAAATATTTATATTTATTTTAAGGGATTATTTAAGGAAATTATATGTTATTTTGAAACCCTTTACAGGGAATTTTATGCTCACCCAACATATTATAAACACTTTCAAGGTTTAGCTTACTTTCTGCATTGAAACTCTGTTGTGGAAGCAGCACGCTGAAGAATCAGCCTTTTCAATTTGTATATTTTTGTTGAAATTTAAGCCAAGTATGTAATTTTCTAGAACCTAGGCTGGTAAAAGGTCCTCTATTGAATTTAATGTTATGTATTTATTCATGTTTCTTGTATAAAAAATGTACACATCATTTATGAGGGATGAACCCGGGTTCCAGGTTTGGGATGTTATAATTGGTATCAGAGGAACGATCAAGATAATTTTGGAAAATTAGAATGAAATTAATAATTATTATGTGTAAAATTATTTTCCCTATGTATACAAATGAATTGAGGGGACACATTTCTTTTGATGGGGGGATAATGTGACACCCCAATAATTTCAAATAGTACTAATATTTTATTTAAATATTTATTTTGAAAGATTTTTAATTATGAATTTTATAAAACTAAATTATTTTGTGTAATCAAAATAATGTTTTTATTCAACATTATAAAATATTACTTTCAAGAAATATTATTTTCATTAAATAAATATATTTTATTAAAATATATTCTTTATTTAAAACTATTCCTTAATATTTAATTCTTTTAATAAATTTTTATTATAAAAAATTTATATTAGTTTTAAAAATATTTTTTACATGTGTTTAATATTTTTATGATAACAATAGGAATAAAACTAGTAATGATAATAAAGGGTATTTTTTGAGGAAAATTATAATTATATTTAAGATAATATATTTTGTTTATAAAAGTTTGAAATTATAAATATATATAGTTATATTAATATAAAAAACAAATACATATATATATATATATTAAAGTTAAATGATTTTAACATATTAAAAAAATTAAAACATATAAAAAACATATATATATATATAAGCGCCACTTTTTTTATAATTGAATGATATTTTTTTTAAATGAATGAAGTAATATCATAAAGTTTTAATTATTCGTGAAAAAAATGATGGTAATATAATAACCTATCAATATAATAAATTATAATAGTAATGATGGGTTTTACAAAAGATGGATAAAAGTCAATGATAAATATAGAAAACGTAGAAGAGATAAAGTGTGTGGAAAAAAACACAAAATGTTAATGATAAATAAAAGAAAAAAACGATAATACAAAAGGAAATTTGAAAAAAAATAGATATGCGTGAGATACAAAATAAAGTTATAAAACCTGTAAGAGGAGAGACAGAATGTGAGGGTAGATAAAGAACAATATTTAATAATAAAACATTAAAAAAATAAAAGTGTTTTATAAAAATATAAATTATATAATTATAAATATATATTTAATATGTTTTATTTAATTAAAAATACTCGAACTTTATATATATATATATATATTTTAAAAAAACAAAAATATATAAATATATATTTATATATTTATACAAAATGAAAAAACCAATTATTTAAAAATAAATAAAATTCATGTAAAGTTTAAAAAAGGGTTAAACGAGTCAAAAAAATAAGAAAATGATATTAAAAAATTCTAATAATTTATAAAGAGGCATGGCAATTAATGGTAATTGTGGAAATATTTGGTGACCCGTGATTGATTGAGGAATAAAGAAATGACCCAAATAAACTTAAAAAATGATAAATATAATATATAAATATAGTATAATGAATGGACGGTGGTTATGAGTCTTTATTTAGTTTTGAATTAAAAAAACAAACAAATAATAGAAATAAGCCATGCATAAGAAACCTTCATTTTTTATAAATATATTCTAGGGAGAACCCCTCCTTAATATGGATAGAACACAGAGTCATACCACTTCCTTGGATTCATGTTCTTATGAAAGTAGCAAATTACCCTTTCCCTTTCGGTTTCCACTATTAAGTAAGGGATTTTATTATTTTTTGTTTGTTTTGTAAACATATATATATAGTTATATATATGTGTGTGTGTGTGAGAGAGTAAAACCATAACTTTTTAATCCAATTTATATATATGATAAGTCTTCTTGTTTTAAATGATCTTTCCCCTCAAATCTTATGGTTTCAAGGGTTTCATGTTTTCAAACTACATACATACATGTGTGTGTGTGTATATATATACATATATATGTACACATGTACAGGCATACAAATATGAACACATTAAGAGGATTTGTTCTTTCTCATTTACTTATAATATATAAATGGTATTTATCAACTACCAAACTAGTGTTTAAAGATTTATGTATGAATAATTTCCTATATCCACATTGTTTACATAATTGCATGTGATAATTGTTATTATTTTATGTGTAATTATGGGTCAAGTTATTATTTTATTTTTGAAATCTCATTTACATCTCCTAGAATATCATACATGAATATATATTTCTATCATCTAGCTCATTTGAGGCATTTAAATCATTATTAAATCTTGCACGCACTTAAACCCATGTTTCATGCAATTACAGTTTTCAAATAAAAGTGTGTTTTTTCCAAGTATGGGATTCTCCCTAAAATGATTTTAAAACCTTTTAAGTAAATGGTGATGATGTGAGGAAGATTATTTTCTTTTGAAGAAAATAATATTATGTAAGTATTTTGTAAATGATTTTTTGTAAGAAATAAGAAAGATAGGTCCATGATGAAATGTTTTCAAAATTAGCACTGGTGAGTTTCGTGACGTTATGGTGAGTGAACCCATAAGTCTTAGTGAAAAATAGTGGATGTATGTATAGATTTTAATAATGGTATTCTAATTATTAACAACCCATATAAACATAATAATTTCAAAGGAGAATTATCAATAGCTTTTAAACACAACTATTTTGTGAAATACTATTTTTATATATATCTTCAAGTATTTGTGAAAATCTGTTTTAAATATTTATATTTATTTCAAGGGATGATTTAAGAAAATTATTGGTTGTTTACAAACCCCTTAATGGGAATTTTATGCTCACCCTACATATTATAAACACTTTTCAGGTTTACCATACTTATTGCGTTGAAACTCTATTGTGGAAGAAACACGCTAAAGAATCATTATTTTCTATTTCTATATTTTTATTGAAATGTAAGTCAGTTATCTAATTTTCCAGAACCTAGACTGGTAAAAGGTCCTCTGTTGAATTTAATGTTGTGTATTTATTCAATTTTATTGTATAAAAAAATGTACACAATATTTTTTAGGGATGAACCTAGGTTTCGGGTTCAGGTCATTATACAGAAGGCTCTATTTTTAGCCTTGTTTGTAAGGGTGACAAATGCCTACAATCAGTTGTGGATTGGTCTTATGATAAGAGGACCTTACTAGTGAAATTCACCAATCCCTCATAAAGGGTTATTGGTGGAATGAACTAGGGGATCTTCTTGTCTCGAACCACTATAAACAGCCATGTTTTGTTTCCCTACTTTTATCAGCTGCTTATTCTTTCATAATAGAAACATTGCTCCAATATCTCTTACTATTAAGTGATAGAATTGTGAAAATTTTAAAAGTAATCAATTAATCCCCCAAACCCCCCCCCCCCCCCCTCTTGTGTATTCTTCATGAACTTTTTGACCTAACAATATTATGGGGATTTAAGGCCATATAAATGTGCACCGTAATCCTGTATCATACCCGGGTTCAAATCATAACAAAAAAAAGAATTTTCATGGTATTATAGTTCTATTATAGCACTATAGTAGTGTAGGTAATATAGTGTGGTATGGTAATTTAAGTACTATTTATCAACTTTGGTCTTTTAGAACATTTATTTAGACCCTTAGACCAGCCATGGTGAACCTATGGGTGGTGTATGAGAGAAGTTTCAAGATCAATAAAGTGAAATATTTTGTAGGGTAATTCCAGACGGAGACGGTTCGACATGGAATATTATCCTTGGAGTGGTTTATCCCTACTCATGTTCATGACCCCTTTGTGGGTTAGTGATTATAGACCATGAAATTCGATTTGGAGAGACATACTGGAGTGAGATAATAGGATAATGTGGGGATGGGTTATTCCTATGTGGGTCCTTGAACCACTTATCAAGTATTGTGTGCCTCTAAGATGATGGGACATATAGTGATCCTTCATGCCATTTAAGTTGGGCCTCCAGGCCATGTAAGGGTTCCCTATCAACCTAGTTAAAAAGGGGATTATATAATAAGTAAAAAATTCGAAGGCATTTGGGCTAGGGATAATATTGGGAAGTTATTATTCAAAAAGCTTGATTTTAATGACATATCCCAAGAGTAACCTTACCCTTTCCATGGTAAAATTCTATCCTTTATATACAATTCATTATAATATATAATATCATTATATACTTTTCTTAGTTCCAATACCATGTTTATTTTATTTCTTATTATTTTATTTATAATATTAATGTATCATATATATATTTTTCTTTTTAGAGTATGATCTTCTAAAGTTAACAGTGTGTTATTATCCATTCCTATGCACGTATTGTTATTCTTTAAGGTCCCCAAAATAGTCATTATGAACATCAAGAACATCTTATATAGATTCCTATGAGACTGTTACCAAGAGGGTAAATTTCATTTTCCTTCAAGGCCTCAACTAGCTAATCTGATTGGGGGGGGTATTAATTTAAGAATGCTTGAAAGACCATGAAATGAATAGAGGAATAGCTTTCATGGGATGTTCTAGTGGGTTATTCACTTTGGGAGAGACACATAAAATCTAAATATGAGAAATATATCATTGGAATGATTAATGAGAAATATTTGTGTTGGTCGGAGTGGACACTCAAGAGGGGGGGTGAATTGAGTTCCAATTAAAATTTCTGTTAAAATATTGTCTAGTTAAAATCCCCCGATTTATAAAATAAGTTAAACTGTAGTGAATTTATACAGATTGTAAATGTTCACTTAGCTTCTCAAATATTGATTAGGTCTTAGTTAGTTTAACCACAAGATCAAACTAACTTTTGAAACTAATCTACTGATTTATAATAAGTGTAAACACTTGCTAATTTAACTATCAAAGTAGCTTAAAAATAATTTAGTATTTCAAAGTAATAGCAGCAGAATAAATATGATATATGTCATCTACATTAAACTAAATTAAAAGATGCACATCATATATCACAAGAGGTTCAGTCTCAAGCCGAGACTTAGTCCTCTAAAATATATATAAATTTGATCCACACCCTGGATCGAGGTTAACAACAATTTTACAAAACTGTCTAGGCCACGCAGGGACCTCTACCACTATTCTTTGTGGCAAACAAAACACAATATAAAACCAGTTGTCCAGGTCACGTACGACCTCTACCACTATCCTAGTAGGAAATAAAAGATATAAGAGTTTGAGTGAGGATTTACATATCCACCAGGTAAAGTTCAGGAGACAGTGTGTGTGAAAAAAAATACAGCAGATGACACACACTGCTCGAAAAGTAAATAATAAATCATAGAGGCAAAGATGTAGAGTTTAGAAAAGCTCTAGTGATTATCAATGTAGCTTTGTACTCGTTGGATTCAAAAAGAATTCTTCTGAGTCCTTCTCTGGTTTTTCCGTTGAAAAACAGAGTGTCGTAGTTAATCTTGTGTTCTACAGGAGTGAGAATGATCTCTTGATTCGTTGTGAGTTCCTCATTGGTGTTGGATTTCATTCATGAGAGTTATTTGAGGGTCCTGTAATCTTCTTCTTGTTCAGCACAGTGCACTTGAGTGTACGTAAGTTCTTCGTGATGTATCTTCACACTTGCACGCGGCTTTTCTTCTTGTTTCATTGTTTCTTATTTTCTTACTTATATTCCATGAGTTCTAGCAGTAGGAATGATTCCCTTTTCTTAGGTATGAGATACGGATTTTTGACATTCCAACAACTAACATTAAATAACATTAATTTCATTAAAAACAACAAATATAACTGTTAGCATTATTTAAAATAATATTGAAAAAATCTTAAGAAACGGCGTCACAGTGATCATGGAAACGGTGTCTTCTTCACGGTGTCTGATCATGGTGTCTAGTCACGGTGAGTGGTCACAGTGTCTGGTCACGGTGAGTGGTCACGGTGTCTGGTTAGGGTGAGTGGTCACGGTGTCTGGTTATGGTGAGTCCTTCACGGTGTCTGGGTCACGGTGAGTCCTTTACGGTGTCTGGGTCACGGTGAGTCCTTCACGGTGTCTGGGTCACGGTGAGTCCTTGACGGTGTCTGGGTCACAGTGAGTCCTTCACGGTGTCTGGGTCATGGTGAGTCCTTCACGGTGTCTGGGTCACGGTGAGTCCTTCATGGTGTCTGGGTACCTAGACGAATATCTGTATTTGCACTAAGATAGTGATATGCAGAATATGGGTTAATGTTAATCATTAGAGATAATATATGAGAGAATTGTGATCATGTATAAGACTTGTAAAGAGTAATTAACATCCATAAGATTTGTTATTGTAAAAACATTATATGCACCAATTGTTGAGTTTGAAGAGAATTAGAAAGATGTGGACTGAAGATCACGATTAATTAATAGTAATGAGATTTGTGATCATTAAAACATGATTAACACATAAGGAGTCCAACAATCTCCCCCTTTTTGATGATCACAAATCATATATATGCAGAATATAAACGACATGTAATATTAAAGATACTAGAATAGAAAAAACATTATAGAATAGATACTTGTAGTTTTTCTCCCCCATTTATTCTATTATAGAACTGATACTTATAGTTTTTCTCCCCCTTTTGGGATTATCAAAAAGAAGAGAGAAGGAAATGAAACATGGCAGTTTTCATTAAACAAAGGGTTCAGAATACAAAGTACAAGAGAAGAAAAAACTATAAACAAGAAATGACATCCCATCCAAAAGAAAAACAATCGATAGACTCATTAGGGATCCATTTTTGTCTTGCCTTTATCAGCAGCAGGAGTTGGTGTTGAAGTAGAAGAAGGCATAGATGTGGTAGACAACGAGGGTAAGGGTAGACCTTCAGAAATAGATGGAGACAAAGTAGGAGCATAAAAAGATCTAGGCTTAGGTTGGTCAAGAATGACTGGCTGAATCTGAGAAAGGGCTTGGCTAACTGTCATTGCAGTTGAGGCTAAGGAATGTAGTCTAGGTCTAAGGGGTCACTACTGGAAAAATACCCTATACCAACAGTTTGGAGGACCGTTGGCAAGTAAGTCGTGGCAATAGGTCTATACCAACGGTTTTTGGAAAACCGTTGGTATAGGGTCTATACCAACGGTTCTGAAAACAGTTGGTATAAGTAATTAGAAAATCTATACCAACGGTTCTCAAAACCATTGGTATATGTATTCCAAAGAATAAACATCTGGTGGGATTTGATCCCAGGACCTCTAGTTTATAACAGAATGACTTAACCACTAACCTAACATGACTTTTTTTAACATAATTTCATAAATATATATATGTAGTGTTCTAATTATTTTAAATTTTGATTTATATAATGTTCTCCTTAGGTAGATTCCAAAAAAAAATCAAAGGACCCTTCCCAACGGTTTGCAAAACCGTTGGGAAAGGTCCTTTGATTTTTTTGGGTATTCTGGGTGAAGGTTGAATTCTTGAGAGCCTTTTCCAACGGTTTGGGCAAACCGTTGGGATAGGCTACCCTTTCCCAATGGTTTGGCCAAACTGTTGGGAAAGGTGGTCCAGAATTCAGCCTTCCCCAACGGTTTGGCCAAACCATTGGGATAGGCTAACCTTTCCCAACGGTTTGGCCAAACCGTTGGGAAAGGTTGTCCAGAATTCATCCTTCCCCAATAGTTTGGCCAAACCATTGGAAAAGGTGGCCAAAAAATGGGCTTTCCCAACGGTTTGGCCAAACCATTGGGAAAGGGTACCTATACCAACGGTTTTTACAAACCATTGGTATAGAAGCGTTGGGAAAAATCATTTTTCCAATAGTGGGTGCATCAGCTGGAGAAACTATAGTGGTACTCTGCACATGAAGATACGGCTTCAAAAGATTGATGAAATCAGTAATGATTTCACCACCATACTGCATAGCCTTTTCAAAATCATCCTTATTCTCCAGAAATCTGTCCAACAATCTGGTGAACTCTGAAAGTCTCTGAACTTGAGCTTTAAAAGCTTAATTCATCAGAGGGATTCTCAGATTTTCCACAAGATATGTAAAGTGATATGTCATATCACTTTTAGAAAAAATCCAGGAAAGATATAAATCTATTTTCTTGGAGATCTCTTGTTGAGCATCATTGGCTATCTTAGAATGAATCCTAACCAAGTCCAATGCTCTATCATTTTTCTTAATCACTTCTGACAAAGAAGATAGATCCAAGCCACTGAAGGAATTCTAAAATTCTTCCTTAATTATAGATCTCAGCATAGAATCATCCAAAGATGGTGTGGAGGTCTGACATGAAGTAGGTGAAACCTTGACAGCTTCGGTTAGAACTTTGATCTATTTCAGAACTTTTTGCAGACATCCAGTGTATTCATTTGTAAGCTTATTCAGAGTCTCCACAAGCTCTCTCATGCGTTCCAGCATCTTGGTGTGCCTTTTTCCAATCTTTTCATCAAATGATAGTAAGTATGGATGAACTTGAGACACAATCTCCCGAGCAAGGAGGGAATCAGAAGACTCAGGAGAAATAGTAGCAGGTGCAGGGGCAGAAACAGGAGCAGGCTCTGATCTCAAAGATAACTCATTCTGCAGTCTTGCTACCATACTTTTCAGATTTGCAACATCAGCACTCAGCAGCTTATTCTCTATTCTGACTTCTTGAATTTCACAGATCATCCTTGGTTGAATATGAAAGTTAATATTTTCCAAGAGAATTGATGCATCTTCTTGACTTAATTGAGTCACTGGGCGATGTTGAGTGGAGACAATTTTCTCAAATCCAGCTAGCAAAGTCTTGCCAAAAACTTTCAGATCATCTTTGGTTACAAAGGAGTGAAGCTCAGGCAAGGATACAGGTAAAGGTAGAGGTTCAGATTCTGGTTGAGGGTTAGAGTCATCTTCTGACTTAGATTCTAATCCATATTGAGGTTGAGGCTCTGGTTCTGGTTCTGAAAGAGCTAAGGACTTCAGTTGAAACAGGGAAGAAAGATCCATTCTAGTTGTAGTCACTTGCTGTGACTCATTCACATCATAAAATCTTAGGAACTCATACCGAGAGTGCATAGAGTAAGTGACAGAAGGTTGAGAAGCTTCACCAGATCCAGCTTCCATAATATCATGATTGTGAGTTTCCTCCCCCTCAACTTGTTCTTCCCTTTCAGATTCTTGAGGTTCAGGAACATGGACAAGATCCACAGGATCATACCTAATCTCTTCAGCAAACTCTTGCCTTACTAGCTGAAAGGAAATTTTCATTATTTCTTCAGCAGATGGAATAATCTCAGGAACTGATTGTTCCACTAGATAAGCTTCCAGACTTGCTTCCTTCTCAACAAAAAGAGTCTCTTCAACAAAATCTGCCTCAAAGGTTGCTTGCTGTTCTGAACTAGGAAAAACCAATTTCCTTGCAGCATTGGGATGAGCTTCTTCCTCCTGAAGAACAATTGAAGGGTCCTTAGTCCTTTACTTTTCAACAACAACTTCCTCTCCTTGAGGTATTTTAGTAGGGATAACAGCAGGGACAACAACCCTTTCCTCTTCAATAGGAACTGTTTCCATTGGAGGTATTACAGATTCTTCTCTAGCTGGAACTTCAGCTGTTACTTCTTCTTGTTCTTCTTATTCTGAATACTCAGCCACTTCATCTGGTTCCAAACCAGGATTAGCTAGGTTCTTAGGCCTTCTTGGATAGTCAATATGATTAAACTTTTTACACAGTTGATCACTATCCTCAATCCATTTCTTTTTCTAGGGATTCCATCTAATCTTCATCCTTTTGATGATAGGAATTGATAGGCAGAAATCAATGTCCTCTAATTTTTCTTCATTCGGTCCAACCATCCCTTTTGAAACTAACATGGCTGAAATCATCTTTGAATAAAATAGGGAGGTGGATTTGGAAGTTACTTTGATCAGATCACAGATATGGTTGATAACATACATACACAGATTGATCTTATAGCCATTCTTCAACAGGTGAATCAGGAACACATCCTAATACTTCATCACAGAAAAATCTCCTTTTCTTGGACTAACCAAATTCTAAACAAATTTGAACAGAATTATTGTCTCCCCATCTAGTTCAGCAGCTATCGACCTTCGCTTGGTTCCATTTCCAGTTAGATTTTCCAAAGCGGTTTCTAGGTCAAAGATGTCAGTTGTTGGAGGAGGGTCTCTCTTGTAGTCTTCACACACTCCTTCATGTGTAATTCTTAGGCATGCAGCCCACAACATTAAAGAGAAAGAGCACTTTTGACCATCGATCCAACTGGTCACCAAAAAGCTTTCTCCAAACTCAAAAGAGAACTTCACATACTGATAGAATTGAGATACAAGCCTCAGGTAAATCGGTCTATTCTGTCCAGGGAACCATTCAAGCCATCCATGTTCTTTTAAAACTTTCAAAACTAACGATCTTCTACACAACAACCATTTAGGGAAAACCTCTTTTTTCAGGTACAATGGTACGGCTTACCAGGTTTGGGTTTAGAGGTCCTTCGGGAGCTATCCTCGGTATCCTCTTTTGTTTCTTAGAGCGGCGCTTCTCATACGAGGCTGAAGATGGACGCTTCATCCTTGGCATTTACTAACGGTTCGGGCGAGATAGAAGAGAAGGTTCAGGAGAGAATTTGGGTAAGGAATCAAATGAAACCCTTAAGTTTTATCATTTGGGAATGTCAAACGTCATAAAAACACAAATGCGTGAAATCAAATAGCGGTGAAATAAAAATTACCGTGATAAGGGTTAAAAAAATAAAAATAATTATCATGGTGAGATAGAAAACTAGTCATCACGGTTAGACAGTTTATAGTCATCATGGTGAGATAGTGAGCATTTTATGTAGTCATGGTGAGACAGTGAGTTGTTAGACCGTGAGCATAAAATAGTAACTTAGAAACAGTAAGTATGAAACCATAAAGTAAAGTACAGTAAAGTATTAAACATTAAGATCAGTAAGATATTCATTTATGATTAATCATACCAATATCATGTATGATGTAGTCTAATCTTTCAGAATTTAGTGGTTTAGTGAATATATCATCAAGTTGATATTCAGTACCAATGAATTCCAAAGTGATATCATCTTTTTGATAATGATCCCTCAAAAAGTGATATCTTACATCAATATGTTTCATCCTAGAATGAGAAACAAGATTCTTAGAAATATTAATAGCACTTGTGTTGTCATAATTTATTTAGACATGTCTGAATTGATATCCGTAGTCTATTAATGTGTGTTTCATCCACAAAATTTGTGCACAACAACTTCCAGCAGCTATGTATTCATCTTCTGCAGTTGATAATGCAACCGAATTTTGTTTCTTACTACACCATGATACTAGTGACGTTCCTAAAAGATGATATGTTCCAGAGGTACTTTTTCTATCTAGCTTACATCCAGAAAATTCAGCATCAGAATAACTAACTAATTCAAATGATTTTCCTTTGGGATAGAACAGTCCTAAATTGGGAGTATGCTTGAGTTATTTGAAAATTCTCTTTACAGCATTTAAATGTGACTCTTTAGGATTTGCTTGAAAATGAGCACACATACACACACTAAACATAATATCAGGATGACTAGTAGTCAGGTAGAGTAAACTTCCAACCATTCCTCTATAAGTGGTTTGATCAACAGATTTACCATTTTCATCAAGATCCATCTTATAGGTGGTACTCATGGGAGTGTCACTACTTTTTGTGCTATTCAATCCAAAACATTTTAAAAGATATCTAGTGTATTTAATTTGAGTTAAAATAATTCCATCATCATTTTGAAAGATTTGAAAACCAATAAATAATTTAAGTTCACCCATTAAACTCATTTCAAATTCATTTTGCATCATTTTAGAAAAATCAGTACATAATGTAGTTTTTGAAGATCCAAAAATAATATCATCTACATAAATTTGTACAACTGAAACATCTTTAGAAATTCATTTTATAAACAGAGTAGGATCAGCTATTCCTTTTGTAAAACCTTTAGAAATTAGAAAAGTGATTAATCTATCATACCAAGCTCTTGGAGCTTGTTTTAAATCATATAAATCTTTTGATAGTTTGAAAATATGATTTGGAAAAAGAGGGTTTGAAAAACCAGGTGGTTGTTCAAGAAAAACATCCTCAGCAATATATCCATTTAAGAATGCACTCTTGACATCCATTTGATATAGTTTGAAATTTAGATGTGCAGCATAAGCAAGTAAAATCCTAATAGCTTCTAATCTGGCTACTGGAGAAAAAGACTCCTCATAGTCAATACCTTCTTCTTGACTGTAGCCTTGTGCAACTAGTCTAGCTTTATTTCTAACTATGTTTCTGGATTCATCTACTTTATTTCTAAACACCCATTTTGTGCTTATTGTGAAAGTGTACTTAGGTCTTTCAACAAGATTCCAAACATTATTTCTTTCAAATTGATTGAGTTCTTCTTGCGTAGCCATTACCCAAAATTCATCATTAATAGCATCATCAATGTTTTTAGGTTCAAGATGTGACAAGAAGGCTTGATGTTCAACCTGATTTATAAGAGAAGATCTGGTCTATGTCCCTCTATCAAGATTTCCTACAACAGCATCTAAAGGATGATTCTTTAGAATTCTAGTTGATCTAGTAAAGATAGGACTAGAAATTTCATGTTCATCAACAGGTTGGGAATCAACAGAAGCAGGTTCTGGAAAATTTCCAGAACTAGTTGTCTTTATATCAGGTTCATTCGATTCATCATTAAGGTCCAGAACAGATAAATCTTCTTCAAGATTTTCAAGAGTGATTTTAGGCTCATGTGGATCAGTTTCATCAAACTTGATGTGAACAGATTCTTCCACACACTTGGTTCTCTTATTGAAAACTCTATAGGCTTTACTAGAGATAGAATAACCTAGGAAAATTCCTTCATCACTCTTGGATGCAAACTTGTCAAGATTATCTTTGGGATTAAGAATAAAGACTTTGCAGCCAAAGACTTTGAAGTAGTTAACCTTAGGTTTCCTATGGTTCCACAACTCATAAGGGGTCCTCTTAAGAACAGGTCTGATTAAGACTCTATTGATAATATAACAAGCTGTATTTACAGCTTCAACCCAAAAATAAATAGGTAGTTCATACTCATTAATCATAGTTCTAGAAATTTCTTGTAGGGTTCTATTCCTTATTTTTACTACACCATTTTGTTGAGGTATCCTAAGGGTAGAGAAATTGTGACTATAGACATTGTGTGAGCAATAGGATTCAAATTCATGATTCTCAAACTCACGGCCATGATCACTTCTTAGAGTTTTAATCTTAAGTCCACTAAGATTTTCTACATATTTGGAGAATTTAACAAAGTAGGAACAAGATTCACTTTTGTGAGCTAGAAAATATACCCAAGTATATCTAGAAAAGTCATCTAGTAGGACATAGACATAGTTCTTCCCATTTAAGCTTGAAACTCTAGATAGTCCAAACAAATCCATGTGAACCAACTTGAGAGGTTAAGAAGTTGAGACTTCTTTCTTTGGTTTGAAAGATATTTTGTGTTGCTTTCCTTTTTGACAGGGATTACAAACTTTTTCATTTGGAAACTCAAGTTTGTGTAGGTCTCTAACTAAGTTCTTCCTAGTAAATTTTCTAAGTGGGTGTATATTTTAGTGTCCTAATATTCTATGCCAAATCCAAGACTATTTACGAAAATCATTTAAACAAGTAATATTTTCCATAGCTAAAGAATTTAAGTCAATAGCATAAACATTTTCATTCCGTAGGGCAGAAAATACGAAAGCATTTTTAGAATTAAAAACATTGCAGGAATCATTTTCAAATTTAACATTAAAACCATCAGCACATAACTAAGAAATACTTAACAGATTATATTTAAGTCCATCAACAAATAAAACTTTAGAAATTAATATTGAGTCAGTGTTACCAATCTGGCCTAAGCCGATGATTTTCCCTTTACAATTATCACCAAAGGTGACAAAACCTCCATCAATTATGACTAAGCTTTTAAAGCATGAGAAGTCTCCAGACATATGTCTTGAACATCAACTGTCCAAGTACCAGGTCTTCCTACAGGATCTCTTTAAGTAGGTTTCCTACAAAACATATTTAGATAGGAAATGATTTTGGTACCCAGATCGTCTTGGGTCCATACAGGTTAGCAATCAAAGCTTTTGGTACCCAAATTTGTCTTATGGGTCTCATGAAATTTGTAGAATCAAAAAACTTTGAAAGATAAACCTTATTAGATCCATAACTATGAATATAACTAGTTGAAGCATATAAATGTCCAGAACTAGAATTAGCAGCATTCTGTCCAGATTTAGGAATAAATCTATTTTTAGTAAACTGTCTCTGTCCAGGTTTGTAGCCTATTCCAGTAGTGTATTTTGGTGCAACTTGCTTTCCTAGAATTTCAGTTAGTGTATCCTTTCTGAGTTGCTCATTAGACATTTTTAGTTCAGTGTTCTCTTTTAACAGTTGATAATTTTTCTCTTTTTCAATAGTAAGTTCAGTTTTACAAGTAGTAGTGAGAGCATGATGTTTCTTTAATGATTTTTATTTATCCATAAGTTCATTGCAGGTCTCTTCCAACATATTACAATATTCAAACAATTCCTCACTAGTCATGTTTTCAGAATCAGAATCAGATTCTACACTATCTTTAAGATAACAAGAATTTAATGTAGGAGTATCTAGGGTTACCTCAGATGTGTTTTCCATGAAGCACATGTTTGCATTATTTCTGGTTTCAGTCTCAGAAGCTTCAGATTCACTGGAGCTATCCGCAGAAGCGCTCCAAGTAGCCTTCATAGCCTTTTTGTACTTACTGTCCTTGTAATCATATTTCTTCTTGAATTTTATCTTTGGGCAGTCTGCTTTAATATGTCCTTTTCTTTTACACTCATAACAGACAACTTCATCACTTTTATCTGGATTTTTCCAATCCTTCTTCCAATCTCCCTTATTTTCATACTTTCCTTTGTAATTTGATTTGCTGAAGAATTTCTTCTTCCTATAAAATTTCTTAAACCTACTGGTTATCCGAGCCATTTCAGCATCACTATCAGAGTCTGAAATTTCACTAGTTGAACAGTCAGTAGGTAGTTGAGCTTTATCTTTGTCCTTTCTCTTTGAAGTAGTATCCTTAAAATCCACTGATTTCCTTTTAGGTTCATCATCTTTCTCTTTATTCACCTTGAGTTCTTCCTCATACATCATAAGCTTACCTATGAGTTCTTTGAAAGGTAGAGCAGCAATGTCACATGACTCTCTGATTGAAACAGATGTGCCTCTCCATTGGTCTGGTAAACACCTCAAGATTCTCATAATTTGTTCCTTTGATGGAACATATTTTTCAAGTGAATTCATTGTATTGACTATCTCATTAAACCTGAGATACATGTCAGAAATAGGTTCATCAGTTTTCATTTTAAAATTATCATATTTAATAGTATAAGTATTTAATTTCATTTCTTTAACATTGGTTGTTCCTTCATGAGAAACACCCAAGGTATCCCAAATTTCAAAAGCAGTTTTACAAGCAGAAATTCTGTTAAACTCTTCATCTCCTAAAGCACAGTACAGGGCGTTCATGGCTTTACAATTATTATTGTGAGCAGTCTTTGTAGGTTCATCCCAAGTGGATCTAGTAGTAGTGGGAAGTTTATATTATGATTCTATGGCAGTCCAAATATCAAAACCTATTCTTTCTAAATAAATTTTCATTTTAAGTTTCCACTTATCATAGTTGGTACCATTGCAGAAAGGTGGCTTATTAGTAGCAGCACCCTCTAGTCTATTATCCATAACTAGATTTTTTAAAGATAAGTTAAAGAGATAAAAATTTAGAACTAACCAAAATTTAAGATCTTTAAAGATGCAATTAAAATCACAGTTGAAAAGCAGAGTATTTCAAAAATCCTTTCACAAAAAAACTATTCCTATGATACCAAATGTTGGTCGGAGTGGACACTCAAGAGGGGGGGTTAATTGAGTTCCAATTAAAATTTCTGTTAAAATATTTTCTAGTTAAAATCCCCCGATTTATAAAATAAGTTAAACTATAGTGAATTTATACAGATTGTAAATGTTCACTTAGCTTCTCAAAGATTGATTAGGTCTCAGTTAGTTTAACTACAAGATCAAACTAACTTTTGAAACTAATCTACTGATTTACAATAAGTGTAAACACTTGCTAATTTAACTATCAAAGTAGCTTCAAAATAATTTAGTATTTCAAAGTAATAGCAGCGGAATAAATATGATATATGTCATATACATTAAACTTAATTAAAAGATGCACAACAGATATAACAAGAGGTTCAGTCTCAATCCGAGACTTAGTCCTCTCAAATATATATATAAATTTGATCCACACCCTGGATCGGGGTTAACAACAGTTTCACAAAACTGTCCAGGCCACACAGGGACGTCTACCACTATTCTTTGTGGGAAACAAAACACAATAGCAAACCAGCTTTCCAGGTCACGCATGACCTCTACCACTATCCCAGTAGGAAATAAATGATGTTTGAGTTTGAGTGAGGATTTACAGATCCTCCAGTTAAAGCTCAGGAGACAGTGTGTGTGAAAAAAAAATATAGCAGATGACACACACTGCTCAAAAAGTAAATAATAAATCACAGGGGAAAATATGTAGAGTTTAGAAAATCTCTAGTGATTATCAATGTATCTCTGGACTCGTTGGATTCAGTAGGAATGCTTCGGAGTCCTTCTCTGGTTTTTCCGTTGAAAAACAGAGTGTCGTGGTTCAGCTTGTGTTATACAGGAGTGAGAATGATCTCTTGATTCATCGTGTGTTCTTCAGTGGTGTTGGATTGCATTCATGAGATTTCTTTGAGGGTCCTGCAATCTCCTTCTTGTTCAGCATAGTGCACTTGAGTGTACGTAATTTCTTCGTGATGTATCTTCACACTTGAACATGGCTTTTCTTCTTGTTTCGTTGTTTCTTATTTTCTTGCTTATATTCCATGATTTCTGGCAGTAGGAATGATTCCCTTTTCATAGGTACGAGATACGGATTCCTGACTTTCCAACAACTAACATTAAATAACATTAATTGCATTAAAAAAAACAAATATGACTGTTAGAATTATTTAAAATAATATTGAAAAAAACTTAATAAACGGTGTCACAGTGATCAAGGAAAGGTGTCTTCTTCATGGTGAGTGGTCACGGTGTCTGCTTACGGTGTCTGGTCATAGTGAGTGGTCACGGTGTCTGGTTATGGTGAGTGTTCACGGTCTCTAGTTACGGGGAGTCCTTCACGGTGTTTGGTTCACGGTGAGTCCTTCACGGTGTCTGGGTCATGGTGAGTCTTTCACGGTGTCTGGGTCACGGTGAGTCCTTCACGGTGTCTAGGTCATGGTGGGTCCTTCATGGTGACTGGGTCACGGTGAGTCCTTCACGATGTCTGGGTCACGGTGAGTCCTTCACGGTGTCTGGGTACTTAGACGAATATCTTTATTTGGACTAAGACAGTGATATGTAGAATATGGGTTAAGGTTAATCATTAGAGATAATATATGAGAGAATTGTGATCATGCATAAGACTTGTAAAGGGTATTTAACATCCATAAGATTTTTTATTATAAAAACATGATATGCACCTATTGTTGAGTTTTAAGAGCATTAGAAAGATGTGCACTGAAGATCAAGATTAATTAACAGTAATGAGATTTGTGATCATTAAATCATGATTAACACATAAGGAGTCCAACACTTTGGAAACTCCTCTATAGTGTGGCCTCCAAGGGTCCATTCAAATAATCTCTAATCACTCTTGTTGGATCATAGGGATCTGGGACATCTTAAATAGTGAAAGTTGGTCTAGAAGTCTAATTTACTTCCTAGGGTGTCTCACACTAGGCTTGATATTTTAACTAGATAGTGAACACCTGAGGCTCGTCAATGACATCCCCAAAAATGACTAGAAGGATCTCTTTTTTAGTATCCAACTAGAATAGGATCTTGATTGTTTCACCTTTACTCCAAAGGGTATGGTTTTATTTAAAATGATTAAATTTCATATTCTTATTCACAAGTAATAGGATACCAATGCTTGGGATAAACATTTACAGTGTAAATATAAACCAAAAAAGTATAACATTCTGTTATAGAAAGTTCAAAATCAAGTTAATCCCACTAAAAATGATGTGTAATTTAATGGTATTAAATGATAATTAAAATGAATATAAAAAGATAATCCAAAAATAGAATCAATGGTTTATTTATTTATTGATGGGGAGTGGTATTATTTCATTTTTTATTTCCTTGGAGAGTATATGGTGGTCGATATACATCTTGGTTCTCTAGATCATTTTCTATCTAGTTGGTTTCCCAATATTGATGGTTCAACCATTTAAGAATAGGACAATAGTGTGGTGTTCAATATAGTATGTTGGGTTATATAGGAGGAATACAATGATTTAAGACACTATGGGTTGTGATCTATTACTTCTCATTTAAAAAATAGGTATCTATCCATGATTTAAGTAGCGACCCAACCCTAGAAGCCTAGAGTCAGTGTATTCTTCTAATTACATTAGCATGAATACAAGGAATGAAATTCCAAAGGACTGGGAGTTTAGTAGTCTTTGTAAACCATATACATAAATGAGTCTTTTATTACAAAAGAATACACTAATTACAACATAATTTTTTTCTTCTTTGAAAATATATAACTTTGTGGGTAACTATAATCCATCTATTAAATCCTTGAATATATTTCATAGTATGCTTCTTGGATTCCTGGGGAAAGAAACATAATAAGTTTGAGATAAAATTCTTAATAAATGAAAAATATAGCTGAAGAAATAATGAATAAATGAGAATAATAATTAAGAAATGGAGAATAACTAAACTCACACGCCATATAATCAATACACTGATAAAGAAGTACATAAAAAATATGTCAAGGTAAAAACTGAAAACACATTCCATTCAAATAACTAAATAAGGAAAAATAAATATAGCAAGGTAAGAAACTGAAACACATTCCATCTAAATAACTGAAAATGAAATGTATCCTTAGATATGTCGACACAAAATGTCATCGATGAATAATAACTAAAACTAAATGAGGTAAGTGCTTAATTATTTGTTTCCATGTTTCCAAGGTACATGGAACCAGTACCATCAAGACCATTCATGAGATGGTTTGGCTATATGTTAAAAACCCATCTATGGTGTCTAGACAACTAATTCACCTAATGAGACTACTGATGCATCGAGGGTCTTTCATTAACTAGCCCCAACCCCATAGGGATTTCCATAAATTGTACCCAACCCATTTATTTAATGTCCAAATCATTCCTCATATATTGAATAAACAATGTGCCTTATAAAATATCTACATTGAATAAAGTATACAGAAATATCAATATTTCCCCATATAATAAAATAACTTTCAAAGTAGATATCATATGTAAATGGTATAAAATTTAGTAATATCCACGATAAATGAAATAGATAATTAGGGGAAAATTATATGTTCACTGATCAAAGGAAATAAAATATTTATAAGGGACTAAAAGGAATCAAGGAAGTGAATGGGAATACTATACCTAGACAAATAAAACATAAAACATCTATATAAAGATTAAGGATGGTATTAATATAAAATACCCAAAGCAGAGTAAAATAATGGGTTGCTTTCAGTGATGAATGGAAACATTATAAAAAATCTTGTAAACATGAAAAATATTTCCTTTGAAAAAACATTTATTTGGAAATTACTTTTGAAAATATTTTATTTAAAATTTAAAATTTTAAACATGAAAAGTAATCTTCAAATAAATTATGGTGGGTAAATACATACAAGATGTATGAGGTAAAAAGAACATCCCTTTTTTCAAGGTTAAAGGTTGGAAAGATGCCATGTTCGGAAAGTGACAAGAAGATTCCTTTGAAAACATTGTTAACAGAAAAAAAAACAATAAAATTTTATTTACTGAATCATTTTAAAAACATTTTTGAATTCATGTTAATAAAACATTATTTTTAGAAGAAAATAAGTTCTTTGACTAAAAAGAGAAACAAAGTTGGGTTTTTAGAAAAACATTTTCTAAAATAGTTTGAGTACCAAAGAGCGTAAAAATGGTACTAATACAAGAAAATATTCATGAATAAATAGAGGATACAAAATTAAAATTTTTATTGAACTATATTCATATAATTTCCTCTAATTTAAATATCATTGAAATTTTATTAAAGTTATTATTGAGGAAAATAATCTTTAAACATTCCAAAGTGTACTATACCACTTTGAAACATTTTAGATCATAAACATGATGAAGGTATAATATTAAAATAAATTCATAAATAAAATGAAGATAAATTAATTAATGATATAATATATAAAAATGGTTAATAGATACACCATTAAAAATATGTAATTTTTAAACATGACATTTATCTCATAGATGTAAAAAGTGAGATGAGAATTGATTACCTTGTGTTTCCTTTCGGGTGAACATCCTTTGACTTCTTGTATAATAAACTCATGTTACTTTTGTACTTTCTTGAGAAAATTTTTCATGTTAATCATTACTTTTACTTCACTTTTTATTATTTTGGGTGAAACTACTTAAATAATTAAGTTTATGTCGAGTGTTTTGACCAAATTCATTTATGTGTCAAAAATACTTTGGTAGATCAACTATGGTCAAAGGGTTAATTATATAACATCTCCAGAATAATAAAAAAGTCATAATTATCATATTAATAAAATAATTATACTTATAAAATCAATCCTTAAATATGATTATAAAAAATTAATCAATGTTATGACCATGGAGACGGTAGGTCGTGTGTACGCATGAGTAACATTCTTAATTTTCAATGATCATTATGGAAAGAAGGTAAGTAACATCATATCTTTAAATAATGATCATTAAATCATAAATTTTATATTATTTAATCATATATACTTATATATATAAATATTTTTATGAAAAATTATTCACATCATGTCGAGGAGTCAGTTGTCCACACGTCCACGAACAACGTTATCACTTCTTAAGTGAGTGAAAGGGTAATAAAGAAAATGATATATATATATATATATATTATTTACAGAAAGATAATTATGTCATGAATATCATATAGTGGTTTATTATTTCACATATTTTTAATTAAAACCATCATTTATATGTTTCATGTTCAGTGTGAATGAATCACAATGTTTTTAGGGGGCAATAGTCCACATTTCCTCAAACGATGTTATTGTATTAATATAAAATGAAAATTATTAAAGTTATGTGTAATAAAAAGATTAAATAAGTATAAAGACATGATAAATATCATATATATCATAGACAAACATATTTTATATCCTAATTTCCACCATGAAAGGTAGTAAAGGAAAGATGAACAATCATCATTCGATGAGGCAGTGGTTCGTCGTACACAGAAACGGTATGTCAGTTACCCGTTAGATGGAAGTGTGTGTAAGTGTGGGTAGAAAATATATATAAAAACATCCTGGTATATTTATAATATTTATTTTGTTACATAATAATTTAACAATAATATATGATAAGTTGGATAATGGAAATAAAATTAAAAAATTTAAGATAATAAGTTACCTTTTAATCGGGTAACTACTTTTGGTCTTTACCAAAAGGCTTCCTTAGAAGGATTTATGCCCAAATTTAGGATTAAAGGTCTAGGGGTGAAGTATTTTGAAATCTATATGGGTATATATTGGCCTAAAATACGTATTTTTAGAGGTTTGATGAATGGGGATAGGTGGTATCCTTTTATAGGGAAGGAAAAATGACTCACTTTGAATTTTTGGAAATAAGTTAGGTTTACACATGTATTACATAAAAAAGTAATTCCAAAAAAATTAAACTCAATAATTTAAGGTTTATGGATGATATATTTCCATAAAATTGGTTTTTTTCAAGTGGATAGGTCATTTGTGCCCCTAAGTTAAAGGTTTGGTCATTTATTAAGCTAAATTTTGACTTAATAATTGTAATTAATTTTAATTACTTTCACAAATATTTTCAGAAAAAAATTGGTATTGATATAAACTATAAATTATTATGATTTAAAATATTTAATCCATTTTTTCAAATTCTAATCATAGAAGTGGTAGAAATGAATTTAAAATTCATCCTACAAGCGCGACAACATTGCAGGTTTTTAAAGTAAAAATGTCTGAAAGTTTGCTTTGTTTTTATAATCAATTTCATAGTGAAATTGATTCCAATGACATAATTTATATTAATAGATAAAATTATTATCTAACTAAACTTTAAAACCAATTAAAATTATAATTTAACATTATAAACAAATTATATGAAAAAACATTTTTGAACTAAAATTAAATATTTTTCACTATTCATTAAAAAATGAAATGTTTCAGAAAAATATGAAAAATTAACACTATCTTAATTATTTTTTTATATTTCAAATATAAAGTTTATTTTTACATATTAAATCAATTAAATTTTCAGAATTAAGATTTAAAATGGGTTCTCCATTAAAAGGCGGTAAAATTTCCTTTATAAAAATATTTGTTTTTATGTGTAAAGTAGGGTTTGTTCTTATCTTATGCATATCAAACCTGATGGATAAATATCAAAAATATTTTATTGAATATATGGAATATATATTTCAATAAAATCAATAACTCATTTTAATTAATTATTTATATTTTGGCAAAACTCTTTTAGAAGCATAAAAATAATAATATCTCTTTTTATATCCAATTTGTTCTTATTTTCATTTATCATTAATTGGTAACCCATTAATTAATAATATATTTATATAAACCATAAATTTTCATAAGTTAGTTAATACTATTCATAAACTCTAACATAATGGCTAGGTTATATCATATTATATTAAATAATAATATTTTAATAATACATTTTTATTTTGTGAAACTCGGTCTTGTTTATATCACATACTATCGAGAAAGGTCTCTCTTTCATGTAACATAAGATATCGAGTAAGGTCATTCTTGTGTGTAACACAATCTAACTCAAAGTTGTGTGAATTTTAATATATATAATATATTTTAAATAGTATATATATTATAAAGTATATAGATATTATATCACCTTATGCACTTGGTGTCACATGTGACTCACGCTATCAAATATATGGTTCTTTAGATTTATAGGGTGTCACAATATATAATCATAGTTCACTTAAAAAAGGGAAGGAATCATACCCTTCCAGACACAACCTAATTGACCACTACTTTACAGTCCTTTAAGGTGAAGGATGATATGCATAAGGTTATTGGGTGTGCTAAAAATTTCCAAGGATAGGTCTCAAACTCAAATCGAATTGCACTTGATATCAAGGTGTAGGTTTCGGGTGCAACAGAAATGTCCTTCAAAGGTATAGAAAACTCAACATTAAGCCATAAATCTTGTCTAAACATTAATTTACATGATCAAAATTTCAAGTCTGGTGAAAATAGTATATTTTTTTACTAGATTAAAATTCCAAAACTAGAAGAATAGAATCTTCACATTTAATATATAATTAATTTATGAGCAGATATAGAATTAACTAAACATGTAATTCCACTTTCATTGATGATCCATTTAACAAGATCTTATCATAAAATCATTACACTATAGGATATAAGTGTATAATCCCTCCATTTTTGATTCATATGTGGACTACAATCTCTAAATGACCTCATTGAATCATTATGTACTAGCACGTTCGATCCTAATTACTTACATTATTCTTGGTTGATCGTAGCAGAATTATTATTGAGAGAGGAATAACTCTTGGTGTTCTATCATTGTATTGAGAGATGATGGTAGGATATCACTCAAGATATATTAATATACCTCTAAGGATTTAGATAGTTTCACTATATCCATTGTGCACACCAATTCTTTTTTTGGTAAGTGATACAATTAGATATTTATTATAGAAGGTTTAGGGAAAATAAATAGCACTATACACTCATTCCATATTTATAATTCTTAATTGAACCCATTTCATATAAAAATATTATTATTATTATTAATCACTTGACATTTGAAACACCTTTAATAATATATAAATGAATATCATTTATATTATTTCCAATCAGACCATTAAACTCAGTCCACTTTCTCTCTTCGACATTTACTAATCCTCAAATAATGACTATTTATATAATAAATAAATATCACTATATTATTAATTGATAAATATAATAAATATTATATTCACCAAACATGTAAACCAATATTTATTATTATTATTCAACTAACTTATTAATTTGAATAAATTGTGATTAAATTATGGTGATCAACCAAACCTAAATAAATATTATTCATTCTAAATTGTTAAATTAAATACTAGAATTTAACTAAGATCATGGATAAACTTAGTGTGTGGACCTCTAGGCCTCTTTCTAAGTGGAACTAGGTATAAAAACCTAAATTCCAAGGTGAGCATATAGAAATACTCCAAGTCATCTATAATGAAATAAGTTAACATCAGAATGAAATCCATCCTCCTATGAACTCTTACCATGTAATATAATCCTATCATCAAAATTTCTCAAATCAATAATGTTTCATGTTGATGTCATCAGACTATATGCTCAATGTCTCTTTATTTGACTTTATAGGAAAAAAATTTACCATTTAACACCATGTCCATCAAATTATTTAGGAATTTCCATTCCCATCAAAGGGCCTGAGATATCAACTTTCATTAAGATACAAAAAAGGGATGAATCATTTCTCGTGTTATACATTAATGCAATCTCACTCATGATGAAATCTAACATATCCTACTTCACTATGATCATATGTCTTTATGGTTTTCATCAGTAAAACAAATCATGTGAGTCATGATATATATTAATTATAATATTAAATTCTAAGGATCAATACACATGTTTGTAAATATAAATATCCAATGACATATGGAAATTTGGATTTACTATTAATTATTTCCTTCTCATAACCTTTTATCTAAGATATTACCACAGTTGAACACCATGAGAAGTTGTCTCAATTTCTTATTATCCTCTTAACATAGATTGCATGTATTTTCTATGTCCTATCAGACAATGTCATCTTTCCATAGAAAATGGTTCAATAATAATGTTGTGGAACCCCAACGTTCTCATCACAGTGGGAAACCATTGTGAACTTTTAACATGACATATATTCTAATGAAATTATCACTTTAAAATATTATATTTAATAATAATCATGATATGACAAGAAAGATTATTTAATAAGAAAAATATGTAATCAAGTACTAATAATTTTGGTTCTATGGAATCAACTCCAAAAAAATATCACTTTCACTAGATTCAACTGAAAACAAATTTTAATACACTAGCTCTCACATGATACTCATGATTCTTCTAAGATAAGCACTTTTTGAAAGGGCCCTCCATGTTTTCCTCTATAGATAATCTGCTCACTACAACATCACTTCATTGATAAAAATCCCTCAAGAGATTAAACTTATGAATTATGTTCTTAATACTTTGGTGTGACCTTTGAACTTTGGATAGATACACTAATATAGTGTTATCATAGTAAATTGTGATAGGATCTTTTACTTCTAGGTACCACATCATGCTCTTGGAAAATATTTTGAATACAAACTACTTCCTTGTATTCATAAAAATCCATAATGTAATTATAATCTACTATAAAATTAGTGTAAACTTTCTGCTGTTAATTCTTTTACCCCACAGATCCTCCATTGAGACAAAATTGATATCCATACTATGACTTCATATCATTCTAATCTATCTAAAAACTATCATCTGTATAAACACTAATGAGTAGTTATTCATATCCTCTATACACTAGGAATATATCCTCGGTATGTCTTGGCTAATCAAGGATGGCCCTAACAGTAATCCATTATTATTATCCTAGATCTGCTTGATATCTGCCTATCATGCTCAAAGCATAGGCAACATCAAATCTCATACATAAAATGGAATAAATAATAGATCCTATCATATAATCGTATTTTATCTTACTCATTCTCTCTCTTTTCTCTTGTTCCTAAGGAAACTTTTCTTATAAAGATGTATACCATGTAGCATTGGAACTAGTCCCCTTTTAAATCCTTCAATATTGAACATCTTTAAAATATAGTCATTTTATATACCTTTACTTATTCCAAGAATCCTCTTGTAAATATCACACATGATCTTGATCCCAAGAATGTAGGATGCTACACCTAAGTCCTTCATGGAGAGGCACTTACTCAACCAAGACTTAACCTATTATAAGGTTGGTATAGCATTTAAAATTAGTAATATGTCATCAACATATACTACTATGAAAGAATCCATACTCCCACCAAAACAAATGGCTCGTATTTATTCTTAATGAAACCAAATTTCTTTATGGATTGGTTGAATCGAATGTTCCATGACTTTGATTCTTGCTTTATTCCAAAGATGGATATCTATAACTTCTATACCTCTTTGGTATTTCTCAACGTCACAAACCTTTTTTGTTGTATCATATACACATCCTTTTGAAGGTTCCATTTAAGGAATGCAATTTTAAAATCCATTTTCAAAATCCCATAGTCATGTTAAGGTACTATAACAAAAAAAGATCTAATTGATTTAATCATAGAAACTGGAGAAAGGGTTTCATCATAGTTAATTCCATGACATTGACTATACCCTTTTTTTGAATCCATGCTTTATAGTTATTTACTTTACCTTCCAATTATAAAATCCTCTTGAATACCAATTTTCACCAAATATGATTTTACACCAACTAGCAGATCAATCAAAACCCAAAACTAGTTTGGATACATGGAATCCATCTTATAATTCATGTATTATTTTCATATTTTAGTTTTTGAGATATTTAATCTCTCCTTCTAGGATATAGGATCATTATTTTCAACCAACAATGAGTCAACATCAATTTTTACTATAGGACTATATCTCTCCAGTTATTTTACCTCTTTATCACTCTTATTGAGGAATTAGTTTTTAGGAACTACTTCTTCCATGGGGACCTATTGAATTAATTTTTATACTAAATCTTGTGTATCATGAGCATTAACTTTATCTAAGTCAATATTTATTAGGCTATACTCCTTGAGGATGTGATCCCTCTCAAGAAAAATGGTCTATTTTTCAAAATTAACTTTCTTATCTAAAAGGATATATAGATAGTATCCCCTAGTTTCCTTCAGATGGCCTATAAAGATAAACATTATAACTAGAGGTGCAAGCTTGTTTCTTGATCTATCCTTAACAAATTTCTCACATCCACATGCATGAACATGTTAAAAAAAGTTTACTTCCATTCTATAACTCTAAGATAATACCATTTTCTGATTTGTTTGATACGTGGTTTATTAAGTATCATACTTTCAATAATTCATATCACCAAAAGGATATTGGAAGGCTTGTGTGACTCATAATTGAACCTTCTATGTCCAAAAATGTATGGCTCTAACTTTAACCAACACCATTTCACTATATTTACAAGGTGGAGTAAGTTGAGCTATAATCTCATACTCCCTTAGAAAGTTGATAAAGTCTTAGTTAAGATATTCACCACCTCAATCCGATAAAATATTCTTTATATAATTACTAATATGATTCTCAACCTCATTCTTATACTCTTTGAACATATTAAAGTATTCAGACTTATACCTCATTAAGTAGATATAAACATACCTACTAAAGTCGCCGATAAAATTAATAAAGTATGAGAATCCACATATGTCATCTAATTAAAAAGGTCCACACACATTGGTGTGTACCAAATAAATAATTTATGGGGCCCTCTCACCTTGACCCCTAAATGGTTGTTTTTCCATATTATCTTATAATCGAGTGTGACATTTTTCAAGTGTCTTAAACTCAAAAGAGTCTAAGTAACTATCTTGATAAATCTTTGTCAAGCACTTCTTGTTTACATGACCAATATTCTGAGGCCAAAACATGTTTTTATATGATTTTTTCATATTAGTTTCATTATATATTTCAAATATTTGGTTTTCATATTTTAATAAAAAAATACTATTATTCAATTGTGTCATACCATAACATATTCTATATTTATAAATGTAGCATCCTTTATTTATAATAATAAAAACAAGTCCATCCATATTTCATAAATAAATGAAAATAATATTCTTGGTAACACTAGTCACAAAATAAAAGTTCTTTAAAACCAAAATCAATATTGTAGGCAATATGAGGTGGTAGTCTCTAATTGCTAGAACAACTATTTTTTCTCTATTGAAAGCTCGTAGATCCACCTCATCTTTACTAATCATACAAAATCTACTTGGTTCCTATATTTAGATATAAATGTGACCAACAAAGGTGGTATATAATACCCAAATTGAAGATATATAATGATTAAACTCAATGAAAAACAAACTTGAATCTTCCCCTTGCTTCTTTGGCATGGTGAAACTCTTCTTCCAATGGCCATGTTTTCCACATGAAAAAACACACCGCATCATGTAGCTTTGCTTACCTCTATATATTCTTCTTCTTAGAGGTATGGTGATTCAAATATTTAGACATAGAATGAGTCTTTAGTTCCTTTGACTTGTTTTCCCTCTTATGATTTACCATAAATAATATTGGTTTATCATGACCCATGTCTCTATCAACATGGAAAATTAGTTTTATAAGTTATGATAATGACTTATTTCTATTTCTAATACTATAATTTACAATAAAAATAAGTTTTTAGGTAGTGATAATAGAATGAGATATGTGCATAGATCATCAGGGATCTTAAAACCTAATATGTACATGCTCTCCATATTTCTAATCATCTTGAAAACATGTACCCCAGCTGGCAATGAATCTCCAAAAATGCACATGAATAGTAAATTAAAGATTTAATATATCTCTAATCCCACCTTCTATTGATATATATCCTTAAGGTGAGAAATGATGTTATTTGAATCCATATCCCCATATTTATCTAGATTCTCATTAGACATTGTGTATAGAAGAAAACATTGTACATCCATAGTATCATACACATGATTCAAATATAAACATACTTCTTCCTCGTTAGCCTCTTTGGAAATGAACTTAGGAAGCAGGTCTTCTAGCACATACAATTTTAGTTTGTGGGAAATATAAATTTTAAGAGCCTATAACATTAATGGAAATTCATATTAGTAATAATTTTATCCTTCTAAAGTATGGATCATAGTGATATTATAAAATTCATTTGATTTTCCATTTATATAAATTAAGAGAATATTATTAGTACTTGTTTTGATTACAAAAATATATTAATAAATTTAAATTTAATTAAATTCCATTAATCACACACTATTTTTAAAAACCTAATAACCCTCACAATAAGTTTATAAATATCTTTTCATTTATATATTCTAGTGTAAATGATGCATATTCCCCTTCTCATAACCCACGCTTGGGCCTAACAATCTATTTGAAGGGTTTTAGGAAGGTGTAACATGTCAATTAAATTAACTCATAGTTACTGGATCTATTTAATGGACTCCTTAATCATGAAATATTACTTTAATATTTCCTTAACCTTTTCCCCATAGTTAGACCAAGTTCTTCTTAGGTAGTCAAACCTTTATGTAAACTAAGTTAAGTCAACCCAAAAATTCAAACTAAAATTTCCATGATAATTTAAAGTGCCCCAACATGGGTTTATCAAGCACTTTGAACTATGAGTTCAATTCCAAATTACATAGTTGAAATCTATGGCGACTTAATATTTTAATTTAATGTATTTCTATCATTATGTGTAAATCCCATTTTATCTTTTTCATATGCCTTGTTAATATTAAGTGGATTTTAATTAAGTTATTAACCAAATCTGATAAAAAATTTACACATAATCTGGTGATATTTTATCTAATATTTCATTATTTTAAATTAATTTATTACGTGATCCCACATCATTCACAAACATAAATAATTAACCATGAAATTGATAGAAATAAAATATAAGTAGAATGATCATGAAATTATCTAAGTTTTAATATATTGGTGGATGATAAACTAACCCTATAACCTAAGGGAGAACACATATTAAACTATAACTTGGTTCTTTTTTCACCATTCCTCCTTTGATCCTAGGTATCTCCTTCATTGGTTTCACCTCAACTCCTTGACTTATACCACCTCCACTCACCTAGGATCTCCATCCTAACATAATCTTTCGCACATAAATAGGTGAGGGGATCCAATGGATTAGATAGAGGGGGTTTAAATAAAATAAATTATAGTCGAACAAGAGCTTACATAATAATGAGGAGGGGATAGAATATAGTCCATCAATAATAATTTAACCACTAAAAGTTAAAATAACCCAATCACATACAAGGTATAGTCTAATATCATATTCTTCCACACATCATGCAACGAGTATGGATTTACAATACAATTGTCAATTACTTTGATTTATTCTTTAGTTAAGATAATGAACCTTGAATTAATCCAATTAATTCAATTTATCATAATTCCATCCAACCATCCTTAACTCACCATCATCTAAAATTTTAAACAAAATAATTTTTTTAAGAATAATTTCATATATAATTGTACTTAGAGGAAACCTTGTGTGTTCTTCAAAAATGTTAACAAGAAAATTAATTTAATCTATAATTTTTAATCATATGACATTGAATATACTATCAAATGAATGAAATGTGGAACACATAATCAATCGGTATAATTATATATTTAATTCTTTTTTCCACAAAAATTTGAGAACATTATCAGAAGTATACTACAAGTCACGCACAAAAGAAAATTATGTGCACTTTTCTTCCTTCTATGTTTTCAAATCACTCCTCGAGATTGGGCGTGTTTCCTACCTATGGACAACCTTGAGGTACATGGTGTGTAATCCAACATATATGGTGTGTCACATCATTTTTTATGCAATATCAGTCCCCATGTCATGTATGTGACACATGGAATGCTTGGTTTATCCAATTTACTCATCCATGAGATAATGGGAACTACACATTATGTACAGTGGTTACATGACATATATTTCTTCATTTTGTGTTCCAGTCTATCCATGTCTACATGATTATCTGATCTATTTAGATCTTAGTTCTAATTTTTTTAGATATGAACCAGTAGATACAGATACATGATAGAAAACATAATTCTTTTCATGTATACGGTAAGTATATGCCATGTACTCTAGTTTTTTCCTGAAAGAACCTCTGGGACTGCTAAATGGTTTGTTTCTAATGTTTATTTGTTTTCAATTATTAACTGTTTATAGGTTATATTAGCGATAATGAATAAGGTAATAGTTGATGATATCGAATAAAAAAATGAATCAATGTAATTAAAATAAAGTACAAACTAATGAAAACAATAAAATAAATAAATAATTATAAATTAAACATATGACTTCTTTGATTCCACTTGAAGGTTTCTGGCCCAGAGGAAGCATCCTTCAATGGTATGGAGAACACATCTTTTAGTCATAAATCACATGTAATCACTACTTTACATGATCAAATTTTTATTTCCAATGAAACCATAGATTAATTTACTAGATTAAAACATTATAAATAAAAGATGATGATCTACACATGCAACTTATAATTTATTTATAAGCATATACAGAATTACCTTAACAAGTAATTCTTCTTTCATTGAGTATCTAGTGAGCAAGATCTTGTTATATCATCATTGTGCTATATATATGAGTAAAATACATTTAGAATTGATAAACATGTGAACCACAATATCTAAATGGATTCTTAGAATTATATAATGCTAACACATCTAATCCCAATTGCTTTTATTGTTTTTGGTTGATCATAGTAGATTTCTTCTAGGAATAAATCTTGATTTTCTCTCATTTTCTTAAGAGACGAGGGGATGAGAACACTATAGATCTCTTGATCTATCTCTAGGTATTGATGGATTCTCACTCTATTTTTTTCATACGAATTGTGTTTTCATAAAGTGGTATAACTAGATATTTATTATGGCTGGTTTGGGGGTCAAAAATTGTATATTAAACCCTTTCATTATTAATAATTATTAATTAAACCCATGTCTAATAAAAATAATGATAATATTGTTATTGTTATCAATAACTTGAAATTTTCATAACTTTAAAGAATATATAAATAAATATCATTTAAATTATTTCCAATTGTACCATTAAACCCAATATTTATCCCTTATCGATATTTACTAATCCTCGAATAGTGAAAATTTATTTTAAAAATAAATATCACTGCATTATTCACTAATAAATATAATAAATTTTATATTACCCAAAATTATAAACAAATATTTATTATTAGTATTCAAATATATTATTTTTTCGAATAAGTTGTGATTAAATTATGGTGATCAACCAAACCTGAATACATATTATTAATTTTAACTTGTTAAATTCAACACCAGAAATTATTTGAGATTGTGGATACACTTAGTATGTGACCCACTAAGCCAGTTTCTCCATAGAATTATGTATAACCATCTAAATTTTGTAGTTTCTAGAAACATGACATGGTATTTATAGAGAATTAATTTAACATTAGAAAAATTTCCAACCTCATATGAATTATTACCATGTAATATAATCATTTTATCACAACATCTCAAATTAATCAGGTTTTATGTTGGTGATATCAATGTATATGCTCGATGTCTCTTTATTTTAATTTCAAAAAATTAACTCACCCATTAAACACCATGTCCGTGTATTTATTCAGGAGGATCCATTCCTATCAAAGGGCTTGAGAAGTCCACTTTTTTAAGAGAAAAAAAGGGATAAATCCTTTCTTGTATCATCCATTAATATAGTATAATTCATGACACACCCAAAATATCCAACATATTTTTAAGATAATTTCATAATATTTTTCATCAAAAAATATAATCACATGATTAATGATATCCATTCATTACAATATTAAAGTCTAAGGACCAATACATACTTTCACAGATAGGAATATCCAATAACACATAGAAATGTGGATCTCTTATTAATATGTATGTTCTCACAACCACATATCTTGGAGATTACTAAGGGATAACACCATGAGAAGGTGTATCAATGTATTATGAGCCTCCTTACCCTAATATCCTATATTTTATATATCCCATCATAAAAAACTCATCTGGCTATAGAACATAATTCAAGAATAATTTCATGGAACCTATTGGTTCGCATCATAGCAGGGAACTTCTCTATCCTTTCAGTGTAAAATATATTTTAAGAACATTATCACATAAAAATATTATTTTTAAGAATAATAATTATGTTATAAAAATTTATTTAATAAGAAAACCATGAAATCAAGTAATAAGAAAGTCTATTTGAGGAAACCAACTCCAACACAAGGCACCATATGCATAAGAGACATCAATCATGATTAGTGGGGATTTGTTATTTTGGTTTACAATGACTTTTATGGGGAAGGAAACTCACTTATAGTTTAATTTGATCCATTACCAATTATTTTAATTTGTTCAAACTAAATAACATCACCCGCTCCTTGGTGGAATCGGACTCTGAATTTTTGGTCATCTTATTTTAGGGAAACTCTCATATCCAATGATCTATTTCCCATTTCATTAGAGCTCACAAATTAATTGTCAACAAAAATTTAAAGATCCATCACACATGGCATGAGGTAAATAAGTAAACTGATAGAAAATCCTTTAGAGGATGTTTGGAAGATATTCTTAGAATGTATTCTAACGTTTGATCTCTCCCACAAGAATATTGGTACATTGTATGTGGTGAATCCCTATATCCCAATAACATTATAACTCTGTAAATATTTTTTATAATTTAAAACTATTAAAATAAATTTTATTATTTTTGTGTGAGATTTTTGTATCACCAGATTTAGTCATTATTATGAAATTAATTTTCTAATGTGTTTGTACAATGATTATGAAATAATTGAATGAAAATTTTGAAGAAATTATTTTAGAAAATGATTTTTTAATATAGTATAATATCAAGTATTAAAATGACTGGTATATTAGGGGTAAAATTAAATATTAAATTCCCATTATCCTATATTGAAAAGATACCTATCTTTAGAACATTCAAGCATTGATACCTTTCTTACAATAACCTCACAATTGTGCTAATCAGGAGGTGGTTGGGTATGTCACAGATCAGTTCATTCATTGAAGTTTAAACAAGATGATATTTTTACTCTCATATGATGAGAGTGAAATTTAGTTCCTCAATTAATATGAAATGAGAGTGTGTATATCCATACATATATAAGCAACATGTGATTTTCTTATCTATTTATGTTAGGGGAATGTGATGTGCTCATTCATCTCGATGAATGAAAAGTGATGTGTTTATATATCTTATTATATATTACTTTAATAATAGAGAAAATATTTATGTACTATAAAGATGTATTATGATCATTTAATGTATTTGGAAAATAGATTACATGATTATTCATATTGTATATAATACAGATGGTGGATACATGTATGTAGATATATGTTCTTGATGATGATCACACCAAATCCATATATAGCTTGAGTACTACTGGTTTTTTCTAGAGGATTCTATTTTCTTAAAAAAAATATTAAATAATTTATAATTGTTTTTAATACTATAAAGGGTCATGGGGTCACACTTTATGGTTGTGTGAATAAGTATTAAGTTTTGTTACAAAGTGTTTGTGTAAAAAAATGAGTGAAAATCTAAAGATATTTTAGAGGATATCCAAAATGCATGTTAGATGTATTTTAATGGTAATTATATATAATTTTATATATGGTGAAAATTAATGATATATTCTCCAAATGGATTTTTTAAGGATATTCAAAAGTATTTTTGGATATAGTTTCAAAAGTTGTTACATATGATGTGACATAAGGGGGATGTGCATAAAATATATGATACCTTACTAAAAGTGTAATATTGATGAACAACTACACTAATGATAAAACAATAATGTGGTGGTATTAACTGATGGTTCTAAGAACAATTTAAGTCATTTGAGCCTATAACCAAATATGTTTTTTCATTTAATACAATTAATATTTAATAATAATTTAACGAAGGATGGTGCATCTCGTGACTATATCCAAAGAACCATAATGAACTAATCTTGGAACAATAGGGAGTTGTTTATGTTAAATTTATAACTGATTTTATAACAAGAAATTAGATTCACCTTGAGTTATTTCTTTGATGTAGGTGTTGATCATTCAAACCTTTGTTAATTTTATCATCAATATTTCAAGAGGATCAAAAGTAAAATCCCTCTAGTAATGACACAAACATTCTCATTTTGACTTCGAAGTGTTACTCATGATATTCCAGGTGCTTGAATAGTGGTATTTATGATATTATGTTTCTCTCCTTTGATCACAACACAATGCTTTTTGGTTGAAGAATTTATTATTTTTTTATCATTCTTGAGAAGGATGATTTAGTTAGAGGAGATCCTATTGAGATTGATTGAGAACCTTAGATAATTTTTTTGTAGAGATAATTCTCTATATTTAAAATCTTTTTGCAAGACCAAAATGATTTATACCCCTGCATAAAAATGATATAATCTGGTATATATAGATCTAGGGTTAGAGAATTGGAAATTTCATAAAGTACTTTAACCAATCCCTTAAATCTTAAAGAAATACGTGTTTAATAATAATAATATTATTATTATTATTATTATTATTTATCTAACGCAGGCATGACTCACAGATAATATAATGCTCAATAAATAACCTAATATTTATTTTAATGATACTTATTATATCATTCCCTTTATCGAGTTCCATAACTTGGCTCATCCATCTTAATCATCATTTAAAAAACCGAAAATATTAAATATTTTTCATTTGATAAATAAATAAATATAAAATTCATGGTCTAGGGAATAAATATTTATTTTAATATTAAACTTTAATAAATTAGTGACTAGATATATATGATAAATAATATTGAATAAAAATAATTCATAAGTTTGGTGAATACCATTTATTCAAATAATTAAATTCAATTAGAATTTAATTAAGATCAACAGAAACACTAAGTGTGTGGCCCTCTATAGTTATTTATCAGTGTCATTAAGCAGGTTTAACCATTCCAATATTATTATATAGAAACACATAAATTCATCCATAGAGAAAGAAGTTAATATCATAATTTTGATATCCATATATGAATACTCGATGCGTAATATCATATCTATATCCTGATATCTCATCAAGTATTTTGTATACTCATTTCATCAATATATGTTCTTGATACATCTTTCTTTGACTACCTAAAATGAACCTGTCAATACACCATGGATATGGAATTTAGTTATATGGTTTAATTTCAATCAAAATGACAAGATTTCAACTTCCATAAAGATAAAAGAGACAAATCCTACCTTAAGTTATTTATTAATATCACAATATTCATGATTCACCCAATGTACCTTACTTCCAACAAACACAACATTACAGTTCTTTTCAGTACATCAAAGTATATGAGTCGTGATATGTATCAATAATAATCTTAAAGTATAAATATCATTAAACAAATTCAAAATTAGGAATATCCAATTATATAAAACATTTGAAATTCCTATGGTGGGTATTTCCTCATAATCTATTATCTCAGAGATTACCAAATATAAACTTCCTGAGATAAAGTATCATCCACTTATGATTACTCTCACTTGATAGTCTTCATCATCTATCTCCAATAATATGATGTAATATGACCATAGAAAATATAGTTTCATAATATCATCATATAATTGAAAGGTCCAAATCATTGTAGGTAATTTATATTACCTTTTAAATGTGATAGTTAATCTAGAAAATTATCACATTAAATTTATATAGAATAATAATCAATATGTGATAAGGTATTTACTAATTTTCAAATCTATTAATATACAATAAATATAAATTAAAAATTATTTAGTTCAACAAAAACAATTCCAACAAAATCCTACTTAAACTAGATCCAAATGTTAACTGTATGGTTAGTTCTCACATGTAAAACACTATTTTTATGTGTATGGTTGTATCTATTGGGGAAACCACATCACCATGTTTATAATTGGGTCGACAATATTTAAATATTGTAACTCTATTTATTATAGACTCACTGCTTTAAAAAATTCCTTTAAGTAATAATATACCCAAGTATACATTTTATTCCCTTTTCATAATTTTTACATCTTGTATAATATTTTATTAAAAGATTATTATAAAATTATACTACACCTACTAGTTTTTCATAACCTAAAATTTAAAAAATCATTTTTAAACTAATTCTTAAGCTATATTTAAAGATGCAATGTACTTAGTTATTATAAATATGTAAACTATTGGTTGTAATAAGTTTATATTTAATATTACCTTAACTTCACTTTGATCTTAGATAAAAAATGATCTAAAGTAAAACTAGTGTTATATCCTCTTAAACATTATTATTCTTATTTCTCCTTTACAAGGAACCCATCCAGTTCTACTTTTCAAATATAATCGAATAGTTATAATTACAAGTCTATGTAGTTCTATGATTTTGTTTGATATTAATAGTTCATACAATATACATAAGTAATATATAACATCAATTCATATCATGGATATTAGATAAATTTTTAGAACATAAGATTATGAAATTATATTTATAATCTCATATTTTCCCACACACATTATCGTGGAGAGATTTCATACCATGTGACTTAATAAAAATTTATGTTTTGAATTATTATGTAAAGTAATTTAAATAAATGGAAAACATATATAAAATTAACATATTAAAAAACCCCACAGATCCAAATCTATAGATCTTGTTCCTTGGAATTGAATTTCTATTTTTAAGTCATTCTGGAAGAAATTTCCTTTTTAGTCATAACAAACCGGTAACACTAACTGTCCATTTTACTATTTTATTGGAATATATATTCTTGAAAACATTAGTGCTCCCACTAACCATTTGTTGACACTTTGAACTCCCTTGTTCTAAATGACTATTTTTTATCATTATTCTTGCTTCTATCCATAAATGGATATATGAATTTTTCTTATATTATTGGCATTGATTGGTATCACCAAGCCTTTTTATTATTCCATATAGACATGTTTCGTAGGATGTATATTAAGGAAATTGGCCTTGACATCTAAAAACCTAATAAATTGATCATATAATTTTTTTTATGACAAGTATAATTTAAATGGATTATAGAATGATGGTTAAAGAAAACGTTTTTTCATAGATTATGTCTTAGAAATATTTTTAATGACCATACATACTTTATTGGTACCAACTTGTACTATAAATATATTTTTTCTCTTGAATACTCACCTATGGTATAAATTCTAAAAACATGCAAAATATGATTCACTTTATATTTTGGTAGATTCATTTCATTATTGAATACACACTTGTCAATATTATCATGCTTCAATTGATTTCATTTTTGTTGGATTCAGTATTCATATTGAAATATATGTCACCATTCTTGGTGAATATAAACCCACCTTTTGGTTTTATCTTTCTACATAGTATATGTATATTGGAAAAACTCATCTCATTATTCTTAGTGGTTTGTATGTTACTACACCAACTAACATAAATTCAAATCCTAAAATTAATTGGAGTACTCAATGTTCACTCTAACTCAAAATGATGTGTGATTCCCTCTAAAATATAGTCTATCTTGACTAGTAAGGGATGTTAATATTTGTAGTGGTTATATGATAATTAATTGGAATGAACATAGTGTTTTCTTTTATGTTCATTTGTATAAAAATAAATCGTTTAACAAATAGTTCTCATCAAACACTAGAAGTTGTAACTAATGGATTTATTATCATATTGAGTGATTGTTTTTATTCTTTAAAAACATTCCATAGAAGAATTTATTAAACTATTTTCAATACATATAATACAATTAATTAATCCCATTTTACTACTAAAAAAATTAATTTAGAAGGTAATATGAGTACAGGATTACCTTCACCCAATATATTAATGATTTATGAATACTTGGTTATGAGTCACTCTGACAAGACAACTCGAAGGATCGTATATGCTTAACCAAGTGTATTCATTTCCTCATTGGTTATTCCTAAAATTTCATAAAGGAATCTTATGAAGTATATGAACTTATATCTTTGCTATGTCTTTAGGATTGTTCATGAGATTTAGACGAACTAACTCTAGTATATTTTCAGTGTATTTTTATTTATAAGTGTTTGTTTGACAAAAACATGATAGTTAATTAGTTAGTATACCGAGTGTATTAACTCAAAAACAGAATAGAACACCCTTCTATATATAAATGTTTCAACTAATATCAATTTTACTTAAAAAATAATTATCTTTCCATAATGAGGTATTTTAAGTCTTATATTTATATTCATCTCTGATTTCTAATTTGAAATATCCATGATTCAATAATTACAAAACTAATTATTGAGTTTAAAATACCATAACAACATATGTTACATATAAGAAAAAAACTTCTCATCATGCCTAATTAGAAATTGAGATAAATATTTTAGTAATAATAATTAAAAAATAATTATTTAACAAGAATGTATTGGGTATTCAAGAATTTGTGAACTTCTTTATATTGATCTAGGGATCCCCCTTCTTCAATTTCTTTTAACAATTCAGTGAATTTATAGTAATATATTTGTACTTTCATAGTTATTATATTTGGATACATATATCGAAAATATTTTATTTAATACCCAACAAGTAATATGGAAGGATTATATTGTTGAGAATACATAAAGTATTATCTCCTACTTATTTTCATTGTAGTGTAACTTCCAATGACCCTTATTACCACACAAGAAGAAAATATAATCATGTTTCTTTTTTCCCATTGATCTTATTATTCTTAGAAGGGTGTTTTGAAGAATCCTTTAACTTATTGTCAGTTTTGAGGATTATTTCTCTTCTTTCCTATTATTTTATGTAAGAATAAAATGATTTTCATACTTTTTGTCCTTGTAAGCCTGATGAAGACAAGTAAGGTGATCTTGGGGATACTTCTCAATGTTTTTTATATTAAACTTCACAATATATATTGTATAATATCTAAGATAGTGGAGAAAGAATTAAATCAGTGACCAATTAATTAGGTATTTCAAACCCTTAATATCTAGATGTCAACTTATCCAATTATCTTAACTATATAAGCTCTAGTTTTCACTCCCTCTCCAAGTTTTCATGTAACTAATTTCATAGAGATCTCTAACCACCCTTGTTAATCTCTCTCCGAATAAAGATCATAGAGATGATTTATAAAGTTATACACATTTATGTTCTTATGAGACTTATGGATTTCATTAGACATGGATGATATCATTAAGCATTGGACATGTAGAACATCATCCAAGTGTTTTTTATATACAAGAATCTCTTATTCACTCAATTCATTATTAGGAGGTTCAAAACCAAAGATTATAACACATAAATCTTCTGTTCAAGGCCTAATATAATAGAAAATCACCTACACCATTTGTGGAATTTACTATTAGTATGGAGATTGTCATTATCCATAATTGATTATAGGTATATCATAGTTAAAAAACATTCAATTTTACTACAAAAATTAAAAAGGTGGTTTAAGTACTTTATATGATTACCAAGATATGTGAAATGGAATAATTTAATTTTCTTATTAGTCTCCAACTATTTTATCAATTCCCAAAATCCCTTTCCATTGGAATAATAATTTCTTATCACATAGACATTCTAGTGTCTAGGATTCATATTTTCTTTATTTTAACCTAAAAAAGATTGGTTAATTACTCAAAGGTATTTAAGTATTTGATCTTACCAATTACAGGCTTGAAACTCCTAGATCCTTTGAGTGGACTCCCTAATCCTAAAATCCTTACTTATATTTCCTCAACACTTACCTCCAAGATATGCTGAGTTTGGAAAGGGCTACTCCTATTAATGTCAATTTGGTTAAGTCAACCCAAAACCTTCATAGGAACTCCTCAATAAAAGTATCATGAAAAGGGGAAAACTAACACTTAGTTATATGGTTGTATACTTAACCAAGTTATGTAAGGATTAAATGCCTTAATATTTCCTAAAAATGTTTCTTTATTATGTATAAATTTCAACATTTTATTCTTTACATGTTCTATTAATAGTATGTATATTTTATATATATAATTAACCATGTTCTGATAAAATATTTATGTATAATAAATTTATCACATTTTATCTTCCATGTCAAGTTATATTATTTATTTAAAGAGGTCACAAGCAAACATAAAACAAACAAATAAATAATTAACCTTGTATATAATAAAATTAAATAAATAATTTTTTTTATCATGATCATTCTAAGGGTTGATTTATTGAACCAACTCTTATCCTTAGAGACCCATATTTACATGTTTTACACACATGAAAATTAGGGGAACCAAGGGTATAGGATATATAAATAAAACATAGTAACATGGGTCTAATATAATAAAGTGGTATAAATAAGATATCTCAACTTTCAGATTAAATAATGAAATCCAAAATGATAAAATAACAATGAATTTCAAAATTTATAAATAAATAATTAAATAATTATAAATTTAGACATGATTGGTTTGATACCACATAAAGGTTCTGGGCACAATGGAAATCAGTCGAGCCTATGCCCAATGATGGTTTTTCATTGAATCCAAGGAATAAATTTTAAGAACATGAAGAAGGACTACACGTCCCATGATTATATTAGAATAAAAATAATGAAAGAATATAATAAATCTAGAGAGGATATTTTTATATTAAATTTATAATTAATTTACAAAAATAAATTACCGTAGTCTTGAGTTATTTCTTCGATTTAGGTATTGATCATTTAAACCTATTTTCTATTATACCATCATTGTATTGAGAGGATCCAAAGTATAATCCATTTAATAGTGATCCAAATGTTCCCCTTTTTATATTGAATCATTTTTTATTGTGTTGTGGGTCTTAGTATATTGGTATCAATAATTTTTTACCACTTCCCTTTGATCACTACATAATCTTTTAGGGTTGAAGGACTAAATCTCTTTTTTCTCATTCTTGAGAAGGAAGGAGGTGGAAGAGATTCTCTTGAGTTTTATAGTGAACCCTATAGAAATTATTCGTTGATATAAATCTATATTAATGAAATTATTGTGAATAACCAAAATAATTTATGCCCCTAGATAGAAATGATATAATCGAGTATATATAGAGTTAGGGTTAGAGAATTATTAATTACACAAAGGCCCTTAACCAATCTCTTAATCCTTAGAGAACCTCATGTATAGTAATAATGTTATTATTTCTTTGACACACACATGTTTCAAAGATAATATAAATATCAATAAATAAACTAATATTTATTTAAATGATATTTATTATATCATTCCCATTAACGGATATAATAGCTTGGCACATCCATATTCCTCAACATTTACCAAACCTCAAATGATAAATATTATTCATTTCATAAATAAATAAATATAATATTCATGGTATAGTGAATGAATATTTATTTTAATATTCAACTCTCAAAAAATATTGACTAAATATATGCGATCAATTAATCCAAAAAATATATTATTCTTAAGTCTATATAATAACATTTATTCCAATAATTAAATTCAAATATAATTTAATTGAGATCAATAAAAACACGATGTGTGTGACCCTATAGGATTATTCCTCAGTGGCATTAGGCAGGTTCTCCTAAAGTACAATATTAGTGACAAGCAACATGTAAAGGAACCCATAGATGAATAAATTAATGTTGAAACATCAATAACCACATATTAATGATCACTATGTATTATAATAACTTTTTCACAATATAGTTTCAAGAAGGCTTCATGATCGTTTCATCAACCTATATGATTGATACATCTTTCTTTGAATTCCTAGAATGAACTCATCAACACATTATGGCCATGCAATTTAGTTCAGAAGTTTTATTCCAATCAAATTTCTAAGATATAGATGGGAAGGAATAATCCTTCCTTGAAATATTCATTAATAACAAACCATTCATGACGTACCCAACATACCCTACTTCCAACAAACATATAGTGTTACAGTTTTGTTCAATACATCAAAGTACATGATCCAAGATATGTATTAATAATAACCTTAATGTTTAATGATAATTACACACGTTTAAATATAGTAATATCCAATTAAAAAATGTGATATTACTAATAGGGGGTATGTCCTCGTAATATCCCACGTTAGAGATTACCTTGTGTGAATATCATGAGATAAAGCATCATCTTCTTATGAGTACTCGAACCTAATAGTCGGCATCATTTTTATCTCATCATATGAGGTCGTACAACTATAGGAAATTAATTTTAAGAATATCATTATTCCATTTCATGTTTCCCATCACACTGGGGAACCGATAAAACCTTTTCAATAAAGTGGATATTTTTGGACATTATCAAATTAAACTTAGGCGTAATAATAATCAATGTATGATAAGGTATTTATTAATTTTCAAGTCTATAAATACATAGGAAATCTAAATTATATAGTATTATATTTTAGATCACAAAATCCAATATTTACCATGTTACGATTTTTTACAGTGTTAACCACATCATAGTTAAAATCACCATGTCATGGTTTTTTGTATGACAATTCATGTGTTATACAATAACTTGTGACTTAGATTCTTTCACCCATTAATAGATAACATATATTAGTTTCATCATCATATAATGATTATTTAAATAATTATGATGATAATTTATAAAAAAAATTACAGTGAAAATGTTTCATTATTATTGAATTAATGTTATAAATTATTTGTAATTTGTTTCATAGTTCCAATAATTGTGATTTTTAGAATGCTACTCAATCATCACACATCAGAAGTTCTTATACCATAAAACCATAATGGAATAAATTGGTCACCCAAAGGAATCCTCTTAAGTATAAAGTATTGTAACTATTAAGAGATAACCCACCATAATCACCACACATAGTTTAACTCACTCAACCATATTTACTTCAAAATCACCCAAACATTATCATATAAAACACGAATGGAAATGAAATAATGTAAAGGAATAATAATTTTTTACATGGTTCAAACTTTCATTCTACGTCTATGGGAGAATCATTTCACACTTTTAATTCATCATAATTAAAAATTTATAGTTTTTGTGACTAAGAATCCATGTAGATCACTAACACAAGTAATTCCATGATGTCACATCAGTTTCACCTCATCACCTTTTATAGAGGGCCTCATTTGGTTATCCAATTTCACTGACTTCCAATAATCTTGGGGGTCCATATATTCCATTATGAAACTATTGATCCCATATTTCTTTCCTTGGTTTTATTGCCAATCATTGGTCGAAAATAAATGGCCCTACATCTAACTCTTTTACCATAAACTCTACGTTGAGTGTGATTCAAACATTGACATGATATCTTTATAGTGATCATAACATCTGCTGAAATTCAGGGGGATCGACCACTATGATGCATCCATTAGAAATTCGCATATTTATTGAACCTCACTACTATCCTACTAAAGTCCATTATCTTTACTCTAACAAGGTAAAATGATTTTCTAGAGTTTATCCTTTTAGTAAACTGACTCCATCTTCTAAAGAGTCTTCACAATCCCATCATATGAAACATTTAGAATGATATATCATTGAATATTTTAAAAATGTATGATGATATAGAACATTCAATGAGATCCCTATAAACCTATATAATGAGTCAAAGACTATGTTATGGGGTACAATATTTCTGAGGTGAAAAAAAATCCTGAATCAAATTTCTTTTCTCTCCATCCATTATACAAAGGTTCTTGAAAATCATGGATCAAAGTGTAATCATCTTAAGGATTAGTAGATTTATAATAGTCCATGGATACCCTTATAGAAAGGAGTAATATGGATAATTATTAAATATTTTTATTATCTATATTAAATATTAATACAAAGATAATTTCACTAAAATAAAACATATTCTCTTTACTTATATTTAATTCAATTAAAAAATGATTTGATCTTGTTATAAGTGGGATTTATAGGACTAATATTTCTATATTTAATTAGAGTTTCCCTCTCTAAAACCATTCATTAACTTCTTCTTAAATTTCATATTCTATACCAATTAATGGGAGGGTAAAATATATAATTTTCCTATATGGAACTTTTATTCCCATATCCCAAATGGTAATGATCAAATTTTAGCAAAACTTATACAATATCTAGAAAGATAATCATATCAAACACTCTTGTAAAAATATAGAATCCCTATTTTGAATCCAAAAAATAAAGGTAAAGGATTTTTTATGTCAGAATATATACATATCTTGGAAACAAAGGGCCTCAATAACCTTTTAGTCTCTTGGTAAATTTTAATTAAATTTATGGTCAATATAGTAATGTAAAACAACATTAATTTCTTAAACATATGGATATGCAATCCTTGAAAACCTAATTGCACAAAAATGGTTATAGGTTCACATTTATACTAATTTGGGGTTCCATTTCAACATCTTTACAGGGAATCTAATAAAAGTAGAAAGAACCATAAAGAAGGTTCAATAATCAACATTTTTTAATGAGAATAAAATCACAAAATTAATCACTTTAAGGATACCAAACTCAAATTCAAAAAAAATCAATAGATTCAAATGAATTCCTCATAAGATTCATTGAGGGAATGTTTTTAGAAGACCTACCTATGAAAACGAATTTATGATCATTAGTAATAAATTGAATATGATTCTTTGAGGGATTAATTTTTGAAAATCCCTTATGGAGGAATTTATTCAAGTCAAATTCATATTCAATAGAAAGAGATATAGTACTGAGATCATCTTCCAATTTAAGAGGAGAATTATTATAAATAATGTTAGTGAAGGATGTTTACCTACACACATAAAAATTCTTCATTTCATATCATCTATAATTTTAACCTATGAATCCATCAATATATTAAATAATATTTTTTAAATTCATTCATTACCGGTTTCAAAAAACACAACTACATAAAATAATTTATGGTGCTTTTTAAAAAAATGACAAAAAATCCTAAAAATTAAAAAAAAATTAAAATTTGGTGATTTTTTTTGAACCATCAATAAAACATTATTTCTAGGTGGTGGTAATGTTTTAAGAATTTTCATAAAATCATAACAATTTTTTTAAAATGGTTGTCAAAAATTAAAATTTAACATTTAGTGATTATTATTAAAACCACTGATAGATGAAGTTTTTACAAGGTGTTGCAAAACCCTTCTTGAAAATTCCATGTAATCACACCAAGATTTTTCCATCGTGGGTGTAGCATCCAAAATGAGTAACAATAACTCCAAAATATTTAGTTTTTCCCACATGGACATATCAGTTGGTAAAAATTCATTTTACATTAGTAAATAATTTTACCAAAAGATATGTCTCTATCACTAATGTGTTGGTGAAAAATCAATCACTAAAAGTTATAATGACACATAAAATATTCTATTACAATTATTATAATACCAATATATAATATATTTATTGATCAAAAAAATTTATAACATATTAAAATAATAGATTTATCCATTATTAATAATATTATCAAAATATATCTTTCCATTGATAATATTATTAATAAATTCATTTTATTTTTCATTATAATAAATTATATTAATGAATATTTATTTGTAAAATATTTTTAAAATGAAAAAGTATGCATTTTTTATCATGATATTTATTGATTAAACTTTATATTATCCCTACTAATATAATTATATTTAATATATATTATAATTATTATATAATAATTATATAAAATTTTCATATCTAAGGAAGCATAAACTTTATTTATTTGAAATAACATATATTTAAATCTAAAGAAAATAATAATTGTATGAATAATGAAACACTTTCAAAATTGTGGGATTAAATTGAATCTTATGACTTGTAAATTTTAATTTCCACGTAATGGAAAATAAAAAATAAAATTCTATCCACACATCCATGTTAAGGATGGATACATTACAATACATAATTGAAAAATCTCTTAAAAACATAAAAATGACTAGAAAATGGAAAATTATACCCCCACACCATTACCCTCTAAGTATGCCTCTGAAATACAACTTTTAAATGAATAAATTTTAATAACTATAACAAAAAATATTATATTTATAAAAAAAATAAAGGGGTTAGGGAATTATGATCACTTATTTTAATATATTATCCATTTATAATTTATGATAATAAATAGAATCTAGTCAACAAATAGTGTAAATATTATAAATAAACAAAACAAAATGAACTCAAATATAATAGTATTAGTATGTCAAAAAAATAACTTTCTCTTTTAATATAATTATTATGATTAGAGATTAAAAATGAATTAATTTTGTACAAAATATCTTTTAATACAATAAAATTATAACATTCAATTATACAAGATCATAAAACAAAACTTATACTCAAGTAGCCTAAATTTCATAGTTAAATTTTAAATTAAAAAAAATTTAATTAAATTTCTAAATAAAACAAGTGTTTCAAAAAATTAATAAACAATATAGAAATAGTTATGATGCACTTGTTGTATATAATAAATGTTATAATTTTTAACAATTGATGTATAATGTCATATTTAAATGCAATCACCATTCTCTAGACATTGAGAATACCTAATAAATGAAAACAAAACTAAGAAAAAACAACACATAATAGTTATATGGAACACATGATGAACATAATCCAAAACATACATGATCACAATAGACAGGGTTTTAAATTCAACTTGAAAAAAAATTCCCATAAATTCTCTTTATATTCATTAGATTATTTTCATAACCAATGAAACTAATATTAGATCCAAATATTTGTGAGGATTGAGGCTACTAATAATAAACCACTTTTATATAAACAAAGTAACTCCCTTACCCCATAGATAAATTAACATGTTTTTAGCCTCTAATTTCATAGTATATCCTTATTTACATGTTAGGTAATGTATTTTCACTTACCTTCTTAAAATTTTACATAATGAAGGTTTCCATTAGTACGCATCGACCTTTTTTGCAGCACAAATCTCTTTTATGTATAAAAATAACATAAATCATAAAAAATTAAATTGATGGAATTGAATCTCAAACATTTAAATTTTATTTTTTATGTTTGATTCATATAAACACCAATTGATGTCAAAACATGTGAATATGATTATAACACTATAACTGCTATGAAAAGTGAAAACCTATCTATAATTTTTATTTTATTTAGGTTGAAGGATTTATGGTTCTAGATAAGGAAGAATTAAGGAAATTTAATTAATGATGAATAATAATGCAGTATTCAAAAATTAAAACAAAGGTTTCTACAAAAATATGCTAAAAGAAAAAAACATACGATCGATATGATAACAAAAACATGGGAAAACAAAATAAATATGATATTAGAATTCCAATTTTAAAAAAAATTTCTTCCTTTTTTTAGAGATCATTAACAATCACAAAAAAAATTAATTTCTAGTAAAAATAATTATCAGAATACATCAACACAACCCCTTGATGATTGTAGCTAAGAATAATTCTCATAATCAAATAAAGTTGTGAATATGATATGAAAACTTATTTAAATAATTTATAAGTTAAAATATTTTAAGATATTAGAAATATCCCTTCTATTAATTAACTTATTGAATAATTCCCCTCCATGTTCCATAATCCTATTTAAGATGAGGAATCATCACCTCATATATGAGAATGAATACATAATCTCTACACCTTATCAAGATTAGAATACCACTTCTCCAAGTGATGTTGTGTCTAAATCGTCTCTCCATGAATTGATAACAATATTCTAAAATCATAAAAAAAAAATATTGTTTTTATATCAGATGAACACATAACCTGTTATCATGAATATGAGTATTTGGACCCATAAATTCCTCTAGACTATAGTAAAATCCCCCTATACTTTATATTCTTCCCTCCATTAATAATTTCTCTAATAAGAGTGTGGGGCATAGAATAGTTGGATCATGTAGGGAGGAACATGATGCGCCCTTTATTTTAATGGAACTTTTAACCCCAAACAATCCCCAATAGTATATTCCAGTAGATGAAAGAAATACATAGGAAATGAAGAGGGAGAACATGACAGTTGTTAGAGAGATACACTAAAAGGAGAGACAACTCACTCTCTCACATTCCCCAAGTCCAAGGATATTATAATGATATTAACCTACATGCCTATTATCCACACCCCCCCCCCTCAGATTCACTCTTAAGTATCATATTGCGATAATCTATAAAGGCCTAGGGAGCACCTCAGGTTGTTATATTAGTTATTAGGACACTTTTTATCTTTGTTTAATAAACCTTCCAAGGTCCAGTTGAATCCCTTTCTCTAGCACTTCCCCCTCCTATCCCAATAGTCTTATCCTCAAGACTAAATGTGGGAAATTAATTAGGAATGAAAAAAATTTCCTCTTGGGTAGTTTCTTCTATTTATCATCCCTTCCACCTAATAAATAGTTGGGGAGTTATCATCCCTACTGTCCCATTGGTGCTCTTGGTGAGCATAAATTCTAGTTCTAATGCTACTAAGGATTCATCATCCAGGTCTAGAGGGACAATAAAGAGTGCCAGTTGATTTCCAATTTCCTTTTTAAGCAAATATATAAGGAAAACACTATGAATATATATCTTATAAAAAAATACCACTCGGTATTCTACATGGTTGAGTTATTTAATTACCAAAAAAAGGTCCATATAAATGAGAATATGACTTGTGATTAATTTGTTGAGAAAATTTTTTTTCTTTGTGGAAATTATTTCATATAAACTTGGTCCTCCTTCTAAAAATTGACATCCTGAAGGTGATAATCATCCAAAAACTTCAGGTAATTATGGGCATCATACAATTTGGGCTGAAGATGTGTAAGATCCTCATTATGGTATATCATGGGTGAAGCTATAGCTGCAAACTTCACTTCACTAGGTAAGAAAATAAGAATGTTTAGATTTTTATACCCATATAAAACTTAAAAAGTTTATATTTAGAGTGTTATGCAGTGTTGTAACACAATTAATCCCAAGATAATCATAAATACCATACCATCAGTTTCTAACCTAAAAAATACTCGAGGTTGGTCTCCAAATAGTGGTTGAGAAAATTAGACTTACCATTAGTTTTTTTATGGTAGTCCAAACTCATTTTTTAATTTCATTCCATGTAAATTTAATATCTCTAAATAAAATGGATCATAAATAAAGGATCAAAGTCATTGATAATTGATTTAGGGATAACATGGAGCCTGAAGACCTCTAGAACAAAAACACCATCCACTTCCTTAGTATAAAAAGAATTTTTTTAATGAAATAAAATTAGAATACTTATATAGTCCATAAAATACCACTAAAATCACATAATATACCTTATATATAGAAAACATAAAAATAAATTAGTGGAACAATTCTCCCATATTTTCTCCAAAACAAGAGAGGGCTACATGAGTCCTTCTGGAGAAAGAGTGGATTATTTAGTCCATTGAAAAATATATATTATTGAATATAGTTTATGATGTTACATCACATTTTAACTAATAAAAATTTCAGTTAACTTGTGGTAATTCCATTGAGAGACATAATGGTCACCATGAGGATATTTATGTTACTCCCCAATCAGTCCTAAAATTCATGGTGAAGTTTCAAGAAGGAGAATGTTTACTCCATAAATAAAGGTACCATGCAGTAGGGTACACCCTTTGGGGGTGTTCCTATCAGATTGGATATGTATGAGTACCCTTATAATGAAAGGGGAATACAAAATTCCCTATGTTAGGTCACAACCCTCTTTCCACACTAGTGAGGACTGGTAGAGGAACAGTTCTAATGGTTCTATATTTTAGGATGATACATCCAATGTTGAGTTTTCCCTACCAGGTTTGTATATGATTTTAAAATGATACTCTAATGGTTTTTTAATCTAACACTATTGGTTAGCTATGGTGATGTGACTCTATAATAAAAACATTACAATACTCTAATTAAAATAAAATAAAAAGGTTTGGCTAGGTAGGTAATGCCACTAATGGTGAGTGGCTACAACAAATTCCATAATTTATTTTTCATATAATAATTTTTAAAAATCTATCTTAGCTAAATTATCGATGAAATATGGGACTTTCATGTAATTTTTAATGTTAACCACACCAATTACCTAATTAGAAGAATCATATTAAACATCAAAAAGTATTGAGAAATTAGTTATTTCCAATACAAATTCAATAGTAATGTATTTATTAATTTTTTCAAAGTTTTTTTGCACCTCTCTCATTTAATAGTGTACATCCTTTTTTGACAATAAAATAAGTGGATGAGAAACTTTTATATACCCTTAGATATATTTATTTCAGTAACCTATGAGTCGAAGGAAACCTAAAACTCCACCAATGGAAATGGGTTCTAGACAATCTAGGACCAGCAGGATTTTATTAGGATCCACAGAAACACCTCTTGAGATATGATGTATCCCAAGTACTCATCTTTACATTGAAGGAAGGAGAATTTTTTGTTGTCTATATAGTGATTTTCTTGGAGGGTTTGTAAAACAACCTCAACATACTACAATTGGGAATCCCAACCCTATCCATAAATTAAAATATCATCTAAAAATATAAGGATGAATTGGAATAATTAAGATTGAAAAAAATAATTCATTGTATCTTGAAATGTCGAAGGGGAATTGAAGAGGCCAAAAGGAATCACTAAGTACTCATAGTGGTAATTGTGTATGTGTAAAGTCATTTTCTCAATGTTTTCTACCTATATACTGATTTGGCAATAACTAGAGCTAAGATCCATCTTGGAAAAAATCATCATGTAATTCATTCAATATTTACTCAAAAACTGTAACGAAAAATCTTTCTAGAATGGATTTCCTATTGAGACACTGATAATTCACATGCATCCTTCACATACCATCATTTTTTAACTAACAAAATAGGGATCGGGTAGCACTTGTATTATTCTGTATCATACCCAATTTGAGAAACTTTTGAACTTGTATTTGTATTTCATTTTTGTGGGAATTTGGATAAATATAAGGGTGTAACAACATGGGTATTTATCGTTAGGACAAGATAATTTTGTATTCACTAGAACATTATGATGATGATACCTAATAATTTCTGAACATAGAATTAAAATAAAAAATCAATGCCTCTAGTTATTTCTATTATCAAAAATTTAATCAACTATCACTGGTAATTTTGGTACCTACACCCATAATGTTTTAAATTTCATTCCCACCTAAACAACCAGATAAAGTTTATAGAGAGGTGACCACTATGCTTTTTGCACTACCTCCTAGAGGGAAGAAACCTAATTGTAATATATATAAAACATTTTCTTAGTCTTCCAATTATTTTGGACTTCTTATAGAGCCCATTTCTAGGAAATTTCAAAAATAAGATCCAAAACTCCCATGTAAAATACAATAGGATCAATCAAATTGGTATACTCATTCAATTATAGATATAGTTAACAGCATAAACCTTGAGACCACAACTAATTATCATCTCTAATATTGAAACATCATTTGTTTTTTAGACATTTAGATCTATTATTGTAGTAAGTTAGATAGAAATAAAGTTGTGAGTGGATCTAAATTCCCACCTGACTAGAATCAAAACCCCACATAGTCATCCTTTAACCTTTATAGAAGATAGGTCCTCCCCATTCCGAGTTAGGCATCAATCATTTGAATCTTGATAGTCTATAATTTTATATTCTACCTCCTCTCATACATCCTCCACCTCCTCCTCCCCTAAGAATTTTATTGTTGTGACTTCTCCTTCCTCTCGGTGTCCTTCATCCTCCCCTAATAGCACAACATTAATTCTTGGATTGGGGAATTTTTACATTGGATTATATGGTTTTCAATATCTAAATCATATCCCCTTTTTCCTTTTCTCTTCCCAATCATAGGGGTCTAGGTATCGTACCCCTTTACCATTGGAGACAGGTTGTTGTGAGATCTCTTAGTTAGGCTCCCAAATTAGAGGCTCTATTATTTTTTATATCTAAGATGTCTACAAATGTTTGGTTTTCTAAATAGGTTATGAATTTTTTTCCATCCACTCCATTCACATGCTATGCAGAGATTCAGTCCTCCTACTAGAGCTAGGAAACCCACCCCTTTAAATGCAGATATCTTGACATGTCGAGAGAGTCACATTGCATTTAGTAGGGTTTCTAGGTTATAGATTCAAAATCACTATCATATCACATAACAAAATATATAAAGTAAATATCCCACATATTTTTTCTCAGGATAGAATGGCAGAAGAAAAGAAAGATATTCAAATTAATCTATATAATCCTGCATTCTTTTGTGTTGTTATAAGGTAGACAGGTCCTCATCTAGATTCTAGAACTCTGGTCTACTAAAATACTTCACAAGCTTATCCTAGAAAATATACCAATATATTTATAAGTTAACTTATTTAATGATATCAAACCAATATATTTCAAGCCCTAGCATACTAAGTTTTTCAAGTGTAACATGTTCTCCCTTGAGAATTAAATTAATCTATAAAAATGTTCAAATCAAGCAATTAAAACATGTGGATACCTTACATCAAACCTAGGAAGTTCCAATCACCATCCTTTTATTTTTTGGTAAGACCCCAAATTATGATGAAGCACTTATTTCCCATTATCCCACTCATGTTTGTCCAATTCTCGAATCTCATTATTTTCAAGGACACCCAAATTCATATCTCATGAGGAAGATATTTTCATAACTATTGAAGGTTGTGACTCCTCATTTTTTGGAAATATTATCTAATTATCATATCAAGATGATGAATGATCATCATAGTTCATCCTAATATTGTGATATATACTTATGAAAATCCACATGTTCCCTCTAATCCTTCTATATTTTGGTCTCTAAAGTGGATAATGATGATTTGATCCACTCAAAACATTATTATTTACTATCTGAGAGAGCTTGATGTTATGACTCCATTTATTATTAGCCTTTAACAAATACACCAAGGGATGGAGATCTATCATGATGTGATAAATTTATGGAACACACATCTCTAAATAATCCCTAGTAGTATATTTCATCAGATGAATGAAATATAGAGGAATAGTAGTGGGAGAAGAGAAGTGTTAGAATAGAGATATATTTTAAGGAGAGGAAACTCGGTATATCAAATACCCAAATAAGAATTCCATTACAACAATATTAATATCCCCATATCTTATCCCCCCCATCTACCCTCTTGATTAAATCATAAATATCCTTATGAGAGAATCTCTAACAACCTAGGTCTTTAACAGCCTAGGGACCACCTCAGCCTAGGGACCTCCTCAAGTTTTTAGATATTCTATTGGGACACTTTTTCCCTTTTGGAATAAACCTTTCAGGGCCTAGTAGTATCCCTTTAACTATCATCTTAACACAATGTATAGGAAAAGGGGGTACACGTAAGTCCCCGCTGCTAGTATTTCTCACCAATTAAATTGGGGGTGATTTCTCCTCAAGCACGCACATAGATCTCAAAGCGGCTACACCCTAAAAACATCTAAACAAGGGGTGTTCATGGGTCTTGGATGTGAAGGGAGTGTGGGGGAAATGTTTGAAACATGGGTATCATATGCTGGGGGTACACAATAAACCCCTAGCTTCACACATCATACAGAAATAAATGGGGGGGAACGTGTTTTCCACTATCTTCACAGACTAAAATAAAAAAACAATATCATTCATTGTTCCTATGGGTATTTAGGTTAGGTATGTTTGGGAATATGGGTCATGAAATAGTTCACCCTCAACCCAATTAAAAAGGTTTATTATACATATATTAAAAATAAAAATAAAAATTTATTAAAATTTATTCTAAAATTAAATGAATTTGAATAAGCATTGAACTGGTCCTTAAATTTCAAAATCATAACTATCATACCCCTCCATATCATGATTTTAGTTATGAACATCAATTTTAATTACATACTAATTCATTTCTGATTTATTTATATTTTATATTTCATAATTTTCAAAAATATGATTATAACATACCATGTTTACATTTTTTCAATAATAGAATATAATATACAAGTATATTTTATATAAAACCATACCACTCATGTCACTAAATAGTTGAGATATAACCTTTTAGTACCTGATAGAAATAGCGATTATTTGAGAAATAAAGAAAACAATATAGTCAATTAATTACATGAGAGTGATCTATTTTAAAAACCATGGATAGTATTTTAGGTTAGATAGATAAAAAAAGATATTAAATGAAAATGAATGGCATGAATTTGGTGGATATCATTTCACCCTAGTTGAGTTCAAGTCATGTGTTACTATAAATATTATAAATGATTTTATGTTAAATGTATGTTATCCAACATTTGAGAGTATAAGAGTTGATGATTTTAGTAATATAATAAACCAATTCCACCATCCTAATCAAGCTAGTAAGAATTTTAATTCTATGTAATGCCACCCAGAACCATACTTTCATGCATGAGAAACTTGAGAATAACACCATCATGAATCATCCCCTTATTTTATCAGAGAATCCCATATTACTCATGAACCATAAAATTATAACTTATATCAAAAAATAATTAATATATGTAAAATAGTTTAATTACATGAAAACCATAATAGAAAAACTAATCATTTCATCTTCATAGCTTCAAGTAGATTGGTGTTGGTGGTTGTGACCATTCTAAAATAATTTGAATACACTTTCAAAATTAATTAATTCATCTTAAAAAATAAAAAAATATTCTAAAATATTTGAATCACTTTAGAAACATCGAATTAATTTTTAAAATAAAATTTTAAAAAATTGAGATTACTTTTATAATTGTAAAACCATTTTAAAACTGCATTATAAATTATAAAATAATTTTAAAAAATATATAAATTTTATAAAACCACTCTGAAACCACCAAAAATCCCAAAATTAAAAATTAAGGGCTTAGGAAAAAACATAACCATACATTATATACCCCTCAAACAACTCTCTTCCTCGTGAATTAAATCAAAATCGAGAAAAAGAGGGATAAGGGAATAAATCAACCACTCCGTGAGATACCTCTCGAGGGTTATATCATATTTGCAACACAATAACCACTATAAAAATAATATCTTATGAATATTCCTCTAATAAAAGATCAAGGACACACATATGGACATAATATTTCCATAAATCAATACATAAAAGTCAAAAAATCACAAAAAAAAATAACACAAATGAAGGGTACACCTTCAGAAACAATTAATCTAAATTTATTTAAATAGAAATCATAGAACTTAATATAGGAGAAAAAATTATTATATTTAACAATTCAAAAAAATTATTTAGTCAATCCATAAAATTAAAATCTATACATTTTTTATCCTCATTTATCATGATAGAAGATAACATTAAGAACATATCATGATTAAGATGAACAAAGTAGACTAGCATACTTGAAAAATAATTTATTGATAATATTAGATATGTTACTTACAAAAATTCACTATGTCCTACTAAGTAATAAATTAAAAAACATAACCATTCTTTTCAAATGATCCTAAACTTTCTATACATGTATCATAATATTCCATTTTTAAAACATGTAATGTTAGAAAGCATACTAATAAAAACAATCCCATTAAATCACTTGCATGTAAGAAAATCAGGTAGGTAGTAAAACCAATTTAAAACAAAACCCTTCTTCATTCTTCCCATAATAATGAATTTATCAAAATACTCTGTTATAAAACACTCTCAAAACATTTTACAAAATTTATTATTAAATAAAAGAAAATTTTATAAAATTATTGTTGTAGTTTATTTGAGAAAACTTGTTTCTACAAAATAAATTTTTATTAAGTGTGTCTCACTAAATAGTACTACACAACATGAATAAATTATAAGGATAAATTAATCAATGTAATTTTTTATTTTCAAAAAACATTTCATTATTAATTAAACAACTAAGCTGAACAAAGGTTTAACTGATTTTATTCATCAAGCATTGCATGACTTAATTTATCCACCCAAAATTGTCATTATAAATTCAAACATGTTTCATATCAAAGCACTTTAATAATTATAAGAAACTTAAAATATTACAAGCATAATCTCTAACCATTCATATTTAATATATTTCCCAAAAATAATTTATATAAACAAAAATATTATTGTTTCCACTAAATTCTTTATGTCTAACTAATACAACACTACCAAACTCTTTACCAAGATAATATCAACACATAAATTAAAATTTTGAGAACCCAATTTTAAAAATGAAATAAATCAATAACAATACATGAGGTTGAAATAATCAAATATATCTAGTTGTAAATGTTTTTTAGTTTCTAACAAAACATTATTACCAAGAGCACACTCAGGTAAAAAATTACCAGGGAATTAACTTTCAAATTTTCATGTTCCATAGGTGTGTTCCACTAATTACAAGATCTTAAAATAAAATTTATAAACCTTGAAAGGCACTTATATTAGTATATATGATTCTATTCCAACTATATAAATAAATGGAACTCATCCACATCACCATTATATTTTCCTCTTTGGGTGGCACTAACTCGCCTACACGGTTTTAAAACGTGTTGTAATATAAAACATATTGATGTGGTAAATGGTTTGTATATCATCAAATACTTGAATCCAAAACACATGAAACCAACATGATATCAATCACAACAACCCAACTAAATGGATACTAGTAAAAAACTTTCATCATTTTCTTTGTATTAATTCTGGTGTGGCAAGCAAGTTCATCTTCAACAATTTCAATATTTTCCAAACAATCATTTTTCTATTATAATATTTTTGTAAGTAACCTTTTATGGGAGGTGGGTAATTATATAGATAAAACCATATAAAAACACATAATCATATTAAGGATACATTTTCTTAATATCAATAGACGTCATTTTCAAAGATCACACAATCTTTCCAAGTTAAGAAATATAAGGGTTTCATAGATTGAACTTCATTGAAAAATAATAATTTTTAAAAGGCCTTAAAATAATTATATTATAATTTTTAACATGTTTTAATCAAGGAAAATCAACACTTCAATGAAACAATAAGAATGAAATCACAAAAAACACTCAAAATTTCCAATTCATTTTGAGTAAAACATCATTCCAGGCATTCAAATAGCTTTAATAAGCAGCCAAGTTAAAGAGAAAAAATTAAATGTGTTATATCATGCATCATTATTGATATAATTAAACAAAACAATCTAGGATCATATTTTTACCAAGGAATCAGGCTTCCAACTTCATATAAAAATGATAGATTCTAGTGTTATGTAGCAGCCTTGGTTTCTGGTATGTGGACCTTTCATTATTCATTTTATTAATATAATGTTTAAGGGAGAAGGTTAGGAGATCTTTTAGTACTTTTTGAGATGTTTAAGTGGTTTTATATAGGTTCTCTGGTGGTGTAAAGTTAGTGAAAACCATGAAACACTTGCAGGAAATCGTTCACATTGAGACAAGGGCTATAGGGGAGGTGTTCAGGCTGCACATGGTGTGTACAAACCATGAGGAAGCCTAGGATAAACCATGAAGTGTAGTGAAGATGCTAGATAGAGATATTTGGCATGGTCAGTGCATGTTTTGGAATCCATGTGAGGCTTTTATTAAGGAAGAGGCAGGAGCATGGTTAGTGCATTTTTTATCTAACTGTACGACTAAACTGTGTGCGGGTCAAAACTACCTCCTTAAAAAGTGGATCGCAATCAGTTTTCCCTTTAACCCATTTTTCCTAACTTGGGTTTTTTATCCCTCTAATGTAAATGAAGGTTCTAACATCGATTAAAAGGTTATCTGAATACTTCCTTTGGTGATTAGAAATTGATTTATTGAGGTAAGGCTTCATTCTTCATCTTTCTTGATGCGTTTTATTAGATCTATTTTTTCATCAATCTTGGTTTCTTAGATCTACACCCACTATGAGTAGATCTAAGGTTTTTTATTCCAAATATGATTAGATTTATCATGGTTCATGTTAGGTTAAGAGATCTAAGGCGAGTTCATGGAGTTTCATCCCATTTTTGAGACGTTTTTTGTGCCTTTTATCATTTTCTCAAAAATTCTTGAGGTAGGTGGCTTCAATCTTGACTTATATTTCTAAAACTGATTGTATTAATTTTTAATTAATTTAATTTCATGAAATTTATTGTGAAATGGTGTCAAAAATCATGACATAAATCCTCTTTAGTGACTATTTGGGTTTTTTGGTGAAATTGTGGAATTTGGGTGATTTGTTGTGCTTTGGTTTCTTTATTTTAAAATGTTGATTTGAAAATATGAATTTACTATATTATTTAAATGTCTTGTTGGAAATGGTTTTAAATAAAAAAGTTTTTTTATTGAAATGGTTTTGTAATATTTGGATTAGAATTTTTTTTGGCATACTTGGTGTGTGTGTTCATATTGCTTTTATGATGCTTGGTTGAAATATGACATTTTGATTGATGTTAAAGGTGTAATCGCACATGGGATGTAATTACCTTGTGGTGACTTGGTAGATCGATGAGAAACCACTCATTAGTGTGGAACTATCATAGAAAATCATGCATGGTTGAGGGTGTGGATATGTGGAATGAAATGGTTATGCTAAAAGAAAACTTGGGAAATGGTTTTCAAAGAATGGTTTGGTTGCTTTTGTTAAAAGATGGATTTTTCTGGAAAACTGGTTGATATGAAACTTTTCTATATTTAGTTATAAATTATTTCAAAGGTTTTTTATATTTAATCATAATCTATTTTATAAATTGTTTTATATAAATGTTGCTAACTTTTCTATATTTATGGAATGAGTAGGGAAGTCGTTGGGGAAAACCTATTGAGTTTTAGCACTCACCCCTACATTGGAACTTCAGTGATTTTGAAGATGTCATCTACTGGGACATGGGAAAAGTTAAATTATCACACATCTTTAGCACTACTTCATGATACTTGGGCTATTGGTGTAGTTGGAGCTTGGATCATGTGGATATTTGGAGTCTTGTAGTTGTCTTGGAGTTTTCATGGGTGTCTTTCATTGTTTAATTTGATATTGTAGTCTCCCGATGTGGTACTTGGACATAGCATGATTTTGATAAATTAAATATTGAGATCTCTTTAATTGTTACCATACATCATATTTTGGTTTGTTTGGTTTTCATTTTTTGGTCAGTTATTTTATTCTTAAAGGGTAAATAATCCCACATATGTATTGAAACCCTTCTGAATTTATTTCTATCCTTTGGCACCTTGTGGATGTCACGTATGGCCTAGTAACGTCTCAATGCCCTCTCAAGCCAATGAGAGTATGATGGATGCTAAAAATGGTATCAATTTTATTAGGTCCAAAAGTCTATTTGAGACAAATGGTATTCGTTTTGTTTGGTCCAAAAGTCTATTTGAGACAAATGGTATCAACTTGTTCCTTTCATTGTGTACCAAGTATTCATCAATTCTATCAGTCTTGGATTTAAATTCATTATTGTTTATTCCTTGAGTTTGGATCATAGAAATGAGTAGGATTGTCGGGACTTGAAATGTAGAGCATAAAAATATGTAGCTAATATTTTTATGTTGAACTTCAAGTTACCAGGGAGTTGGGTACATAAGTGTTTTGGAGACACTTATAGGTTTGGAATATCATTATTATGGGTTTATCCAATGAGAAAATCATAACATGAATTAGAGGAATGACTTCCAACTAGGATTTTATATTATATTTTGAGTCATGATATATGATTTTTTGAAAATGTGTTGATTTTAAAAAAATGTTGAAGCTTTTTTCAAATGAAAGACTTTGAAAAGATCATGGTTTGTGTATTTTAAAAATGGTTTGATTTTCAAAAGCAAGAATAAGTTTTTCAAAAATAGCTGAATGTGGAAAAGGTTAATTTTGGGAAAAAAATTAAAATTGTTTATGTGATTGAATTTGAAATTCTAAGACTTTAGTTTCTAGATATTGAGACTTATAGATTTGGTTGTTCGTATAGGAAATGGAACCAGATAGGCATCATAGAAATCAACCTGAAGAAGCTGTAGAGAATTTGGAAGCACCTAAGCAATAGGTGAGCCCATAACTGATTTAGAGTATTGTCCAAGTGTTTTGGGTTGTGAACACAGGGAACTGGAAGGATAATCCAAGACAAGTATATCATTCCATCCAATTCCCAAAATAGAATCCACCATTATTCCAGGGTGATTTTGAACTAGAAAGAGTATAAGAATGGATGAACAGGATGAATTATATCTTTTATTTTATCTGTACACCATAAAATATCAAAGTCTAGTTGGCGATATACATGCTCAAGGATATTTCCATCAAGTGGTGGGATCTTGTGGTAAAGGATAAAGTGGATCAAGTCCTTGGTTGGGAGGATTTTGAGGAATTTTTCAATAAAAAATTATATCCTCACACATTCAAGATTCAATGAATGATGGACTTCTTCATCCTGGAGAGGTAAAATCTCTCTTTCACAGAGTATGCGGCTAAATTCATGAATTTAGTGCACTTTCCACCTGAGGTTGCAGCTAGTGTGTCCTTGAAGGCGCAAATATTTGAATCGGGACTAAGGCTAGAGATTCACTCGAAGATTATTTTTCTATATATTATGGATTATATAGAGATAGTGAATAGATTGATGGTGTATAGAAGGAATATCTCAAGAGATATGTAAGGAGGAATTATGTTATAACCTAGAAGAAATGGTGGGAAATATAATTCTTTTAGCAAGAAGAAGAGGGACACCTACTTCTAAGGAGGGAGTGTGAATCATAATCAAATAGCTGGATCGGTGAATCTTCCTCTGAGACCTAGGAAAAAAGTTGGATGATTCTAATGTGTTTCCTTCAACCACATGAAGTGAGAGTGTATGACAGAACCAATAGAATGTCATAATTATAATAATATGGAAAGTAATAAGTGCTACTGTAACAGTGCTCCAAGTTCAGGTGCTCAAGACACTTCTCAAGTGTCGCATACATCATATGCTTCAATGGGGCAAGGATAGAAGAATCAATCTCATCCACATAATATAGCTAGACATGGAGATTCTAGGAATACCTTGAATCCTTAGCAAGGACAATCACATCAAGGTAAAAAGGAGAAAAGTGCAACGATGAAGCAATTATATGGAGCTAAACAAGTGATTGTGGATGATTATGTTGGACCATCTATGGTGAGAGGTACGAGTATTTTTAATTCTACCCTCATGAAAGTGATATTTTATATTGGTGCATCACATTCCTCAATTTGTTCTCATGATGTTCATTTGCTAGGTTTAAAACATGAGATGATTCCTTCTGTGATAAAACTTCAAACTCCGCTTAGACAAATAGAATTTCAATCCTTTGTGTGTAGTACTTGTTCTATAACCATTTATAGAGTTGAACTGAAACTGGACTTCTCAGTGTTGGAGATGGATGTCTATGATGGAATCTGGGGTATGGATTGATTTAAAAAGTTCAAGGATCACATCGACTATTATACACAGACATTAATTTTGGAGACTAAATAAGGTGTCGGGCATCTATTCAAAGGAGAAATATTTATAAAGACAGGTACAATAGGCTTGTTCTCCCGAGTAGTGAGAATGATCTCATACCATTTGGTGGTGTTGAATTTGGCATCGATGGAAGAGATCAAGAATGGTAGTTTTCTTGCACTGATGGATTAGTTTTCATATGTATTTCCTATAGATTTATTTGGGTTACCACAAATAAGTGTAGTCAAGTTTATAAATTATCTCCTCCTAGGTACCAATCCTATATAACTTCCATCTTATCGAATGTAACCAACAGAGTTAAGGGAACTCAAAGTACAATTGGAAGAGATAGAAAACAAGGGTTTTATTCAACCTAGCATGTCTTTGTTCAAAGAAACAGTCCTGTTCGTGGAGAAATATGATGGAACTATAAGGTTATGTGTGGATTATCATATTCTTAACCAAGTTATGATAAATAATAGGTATCCACTTCCAATAATTTATGATCTTTTCGATCAATTGAGGGGAGCTCAGTGGTTCTCCAAATTTGACTTGTGATCAGGATATCACCAATTGTGACTTCGGAAGGAGTATATTACCAAAATAGCTTCCAGAAGAAGATATGGCCATTATGAATATATGGTAATTCATTTTGGTCTTACTAATTCACCGTCAATCTTTATATAATTGGTGACTTGTATGTTTCAGTGATATCGGGATTCTTTTGTTTTGGTGTTTTTGGATGACATATTGGTGTATTCAAGGACAAGGGTTGAGCATGAAAAACACTTGGAGACAGTGTTGTAAATCTTGATAGATCATATTTTATATTAAAAAATATAAAAGTATGATTTTTGGATATAATAGGTATGCTTTTGTGGCCTTGTAATACCTAAAAGAGGTGTTTTAGTGGATTTAGAGAAGATATAAGTTGTTATCTCTTTGAATCCTCTGAAGAATGTCTTTGATATTAAAAGTTTTCTTTGTCTAGATAGTTATTAACGATGCTTTGTTAATGATTTTTCATGCCTAGCCTCACCTATGAAAACTTTGAAAAAGAAGAATATTCCATTCCAATGGATTGAAGAATGGTAGAAATATTTTCAAGAGCTAAAAGTTCACCATACATCAGCACCCATATTGATTTTTCTAGAATTAGGAAAAGGGTTTGTGGTGTATTGTAATGATTCAGAATATAAGTTGGGGTATGTTCTCATTAAATGAGACCATGGTTTTTCTTATGGATCAAGGTATTTGAGGGTGCATGAGAAGAACTACCCGATACAAGATTTGGATTTATCTTTATTCATCCATACTTTGAGAACATGGAATTATTACCTCTTTGGTGAGAAATTTATCGTGTTCATAGCTCATAATACCTTGAAACATATTTAATCATAATAGGATTGTAATCTAATAAAAATAAGATTAATGGGGTATCTCTAAATGTTTAACTTTGACTTGATGTATACACTAGGTAAAGGTATTTTGGTGGATGATGAATTAAGCTGAAATTCATATTCTTAGTTGGAAAAAGAAGATTTAGATGAGTGGCATATAATACTAGTCTTAGATGAAATGCATGTGGAATGTGAAGACTTAGGTGGTTTTGTGGTTTTATTGTCAATTGCGGTGGTTCTTGATTCATTAATAATAGTTAAATAGGCACAGACATCTGATGCAGAATGTGTGGCGATGAGTTCAAAACTCAATGGTGGGGAGACCGTTGAGGGATGGAATGTAGACGGGACTTCAATGTTGTGGTTTCAAAATCAGATGGTTATACCAATGGATTATTAGAAACACCTTATTCATGCTTACCAACATTAAATATGGGTTATTCATCTAAGAATACAATAGATCTATAAGGCGTTGAAAGCACAATTTTGGTGGATCTGCAAGAAACAGAAGGGCGTTGAGTTTGTTTCAAAGTGTTAAACTTAACAAAAAGTTAAGGCATAACATTAGTGACCAAAAGGTATGTTTTAGTCTTTACCTATCCCTATTTGGAAATGGGATTAGATGGTGATGTATTTTCTTACAAGTCTCCCAAGAATGGTTTGAAAACACAATTCCATATGGGTAAGAGTGGATCGTCTTACCAAGTCAGATCATTTCATCCTTATTCATAAAACTTATATAGTAGAGGATCTATCCAAAATCTATATCTGACAAGTGATAAAGAGACATGGAAAACTAGTTTCTATAGTGTTAGACATAGATTCGAGGTTTAAATCTCATTTATGGAAATCCTTATAGAAATACCTTGGGAAATAGTTATCTATAAGTATGATGTATCATACTTAGATGGATGGAAAATCCAAAAGGACAATGAAAATTTTAAAATATATGTGTTAGGCTTCTGTAATGGATCTTGCTGGATCATAGGAATAACATGTGTCATTGGTTGAGTTCTCTTATAACAACAGCTATCAAGCCTCGATACATATGGAACCTTTTGAATTCTTATGTGATCATCCTTTTTGTTTTCCAATTTTTTGGGTAGAAATAGGTGAGACTTCATTAGTTGGTCTGATCCTTTACAAAGAAACAATAGATGAGATTAGGTTGATTAGAAAGAGGATAGTGATGGATCATAGTCATTATAAATATTATTCAGATCATCGCTGAAGACTGTTGTCATTTTTATTCAGTGATCATGTGTTCTTAAGGATCTCTCAAAGGATTAGACATCATCATTTTTTGAAATCAAGGAAAGTTATCTCCTTGATACATAGTCACTTTTATGATACTGTAATGGGTTGGAAAGGTGGAATATCATTTGTAATTTTCAAAATGGTTTAGTTCAGTTCATAATGTGTTCCACATATCTCAGTTGAAAAAGTATCAGACTAGCCCTGACCATGTGATCAAATGGGATCACATTAACATATATTTAGATTCTTTGTCAGTAGATATCCTGGTGTAGATTGTGTATAGGCAAGATAAATTCTTCCATGGGAAAAGCATTAGTCTGTTATGGGTTTTATGGAAACATATTCAGATTCAAGAAGAAAATTTGGAATGTGAGAAGGAAATGATAGAGTAATGGCTGGAACTCTTTGAGGGAAATGATAGTTTTCTAATTTCTAATAATGGACAAAAACAATGGTGGGGAGAATTTTTCAACCCTAGTTTCTGGTATGTAACCTTTTATTTGTAATTTTTATGAATATAAAGTTTATGTATGAAAGTTGAAAGAGTCTGGAGAAACTTTTGAGAGTTTTAGGAGATTTTATATATGGGCACAATTTATGAAAATTGTGCAACACTTGTTGGAAACTGTGCATAGTGATAAAAAGGAAGAAGGGGAGGTGTGCGGACTGCGCATGGTTTGATAAGCCATACAGAAGCCTAGGAGAAGCTATGTAGTGTGGTGTAGATATTGTACAAAGAGATTTTTCCTGGTTGGTGCATGGTTTGGAAGCCATGTGATCCAAAAGTGTGATGTCATTCTTAGGGTAGACGTAGGAGCACAGTTAGTGTATAGTTTATCTAACTATGTGACTAAACCATGCGCAGGTAAAAACTACCTCCTTAAAAAGTGGATCTCACTCAGTTTTCCCTTTAACCCATTCATTTTTCCCCTATGTGGCTCTAACTCGGGATTTTTCTATCTATAAGGTTATGTAAGGTTCTTCCATCTACCTAGAGGCAATCCAAATACTTTCTTTGGTGATTAGAAGATGATTTCTCACTGTAAGGCTTTGTTCTTCATCATTCATGATGTGTTTTCTTAGACTTACTTCACCATCCTTCACATTTTCTTAGATATAAAACCATTTTGGGTAGATATATGGTTTTTGATGCCAAATATGATTATATTTTTCTTATTTCATGTTAGGGGAAGAGATCTAAGTTGATTTCATGGAGTTTTTACCTATTTTTGAGATGTTTTTTGTGTTATTTATCGTTTTCACCAAAACTATCAACGTATATGGATTCACTCATGACTCCTCTTTCTAGGAATGATTGGATTAGTTTCATATTGATTTAATTGCATGAATTTGATTTTTAAATAGTGGTTCAAAGCATGATATAAATCCTTTTTAGTTATGATTTATGGTTTTCTATGAAATTATGGAATTGTGCAGATTTATTATGCTTTGGTTTCTTGATTTTAAAATGTGGATTTTAAAATATGTGTTATCTAGATTTTTTAAATTACTTGTTTGAAAAATATTTTCAATAAAATGTTGTTTTATTGAAATTTTTTCGGAATGTTTGGATTGGAATTTGTTTTAGGCATACTCGGTGTGTGTGTTCATATTTCATTTTTGAGGGTTGGTTTAAATATAACCATGTTCTTGGTTCCAAAGGTGTAATGGAACATGGGAATTAATTACCTTGTGAAAACTTGAAAGATCGAAGAGAAACCACTCATGAGTATAGAACTATCATAGCAAAGCATGCATGGTTGAGGGCGTGGATATGTAGAATGAAATGGTTATTCCAAAAGGAAACTTAGGAAATGGTTTTAAAAGTATGGTCTGGTTTCTTTCGTTGAAAGATGGATTTTGCTAGAAAATTTGGTTGATATGACACTTTTTTATATTTAGTTATAAACTATTTTAAAGGTTTTTTATATTTATTCATAAACCATTTTAGAATATTCTTTTATATAAATTCCTTTGTATAAATTTTGCTAACTTTTCTAACCTAGTTCCATGAGTAGGGAAGTCATTTGTGAAAACCTACTGAATTTTAGTACTCATCCCTGCTTTGGAACTTCGGTGCTTTTGTAAATGTCATCTATCGATACATGGGAAAAGGTAAAGTATCACATGTATTTAGCACAAATTCGTGATACTTGGGCTATTGGTGGAGTTTGATCTTAGAGTATGTCGAGCTTTGGATTCTTATAGTTGTCTTGGAGTTTTCATGGTTTTCTTTCGATGTTTACTTTGATATTGTAGTCTTCCTCTATGGTACTTGGATTTAGCATGATTTTGATAAATTAAATATAGATTTGTGTTTAATTGTTATCATACATAATATATTTGTAATTTTAGTTTGGATTTTTGGGTTAGTTATTTTATTCTTAAAGGGTAAATAATCCCCTAAATGTATTGAAACCCTTAAGAATTTATTTCTAGCCTTTGGGGCCTTGGGGATGTATCTTAATCCCTATTAACTTGTCACTTCATTCTCATACCAATGAGATTAATAGGGATGTTTAATGATAAATTCAAATACTTCATTTAATATACAATATGATTTCAAAATTATCAAAAGAAAACATTCTCTCAGATCACAAAATTAAAATGAAACATGTTTTATTACTATGTTTTGTGATCATAATGATCAAACTAGACATTATTTAAAAAGATAACTTCTTAAGAAAACATGTTTATACATTGTAATAAGGGTAACCTGATTTTACTTCCATATTTAAATAAAACATGATTAGTACATAACATGATTTCATATTATAAATACAATATTCTAAACATGCTACATGCACAATATTCACATAGTATAAATATTATAGTTACTACATAAATGATTTCAACCTTAGAAATTTTTCACATAACAAACTACTCATGGATTAATATTTGAGGCATGGTTATATCATCACTAAATATTTATCATTTTGAAAAGAATAATTTTAATCATTTTAATAGTTTCGAGTCTCAATAGGTTATAAAAAAATCACGCTTATCATTTTGAAATAATTTAAAATAAATAAATTATATCTTTGCAATAAATTCATTACACATAAAATTTATATATCATGAGTATAAAAGGTAAAAAAATTCATGAAATTAACATTTTGAAATTCAATATAAATTTATAAACATATAGAATAATAATGATCCTAACCATGCTAGGAATATTAGAAAGATTTTTTGACATTAAAAACTTTCAAATTTTTAATGGTTATTATTAAGCATGCTTCCCATTTTCCAAAATTTAGAAAAAAAATTATAATAATTTACATCCTAACACATGATTATAATATATGATTATATTAATACTACCCAACTTTAATCATCCAAAAATAAGTAGCAAGTTATTCTTGTACAAGTTTCCAAATCTTCATACGAATCATTAAAAATTAAGGTGGCCATTTTTTAGTAATTATATAATTTCAATTTCCATAACAATGTTTTACAATAATCAATAACATATGGTCATGATAAAATATGAGTGGATAGCGATGTGTAGCATATTAACTCACATGAAAACCAAAATACATCTAGTAATGGTTTTTCAAATAATCACTTAAGTATGGTATTATAGAACATAATCAAGGTAATAATCATTTTAATCTTTCCTTTTAGGTTATAAGACTAATTAAATAACTAATAATAGTTTATTTGAAGCCATAGCATGGGAAAATTCAGATAAATAAACATAAAATTTCATGATTCATTTAATTAAATTCCTTAACTTCCCAAAAATCACCTCGTTCAATGACAAGAATAATCAACCATGATTTATGTAGCTATCTTAGGTATCTACATTATAAGAATCACCATCTAAATTTGTATTTTAGTAGACCCATAGTCCTTTCATCGGATCAAGGGGCCCCTAAAACCATGGGCCCTAACTGGTCTCCTTGGCCTATACCACACAACATGGTTGACTAGAATCGTTTCCCTACCAACCCATGAAATCCTCATAGTGCCTAACTCTAAACTCCATATTATCTCTTAAACTCCCTCTAATACCACTTTTTTAAGACACCATCAGTCCAAAGGTACCCCTATTATGATAAAAAAGGGGGAAGAGAGATAATAACCCATGATTCCCACCTCCAGTAGGCATCGGGTTAGTGACTAGAACTGAGGGTATAAAAAATTCACACATATGGGAGGAATTACCTATTAGAGTTATTGTCCTAGGAACACTATTTTTACTTTGATTACATGTATATATGATGTATTGGATATTAAAAAATCATCTTATTACATATTAATTTTTTGTTCTGTATGAATCTAATGTAATAATGTCCTAGAGTGTATGTCATGTTGATAAGGTCATAGAATTTCTCCACTATGGAAAGAACCTTGATGTGCTATGATGATATTATCAAATGATGTTTTTTGGTTGGATAACATACTATGATGGTACACATAGTACATAAACTTTCAGGCGTGAGTACTCATAAGCAGATGAGGCTTTTTATTATGAAGATCACACTTGGTAATCTCTAAGATGGGAGATTATGAGAACATACCTGCCAGTAAGAATTCTATATATTTTGGTGTCATCGGATATTCTTATTTATGAGTGTGTGTGATAGTCCTTAGACTTTAATATTATTATTAATGCATGTTACAACTTGTTTACTTAGATGTATTTCGTAAACCATGGTGATAACAGTTTATGGAGAAGTGGCATATGTTGGGTGTGTCACAAGTGACATGCCATTAATAAATAAGTTGAGGAAGGATTTGTACCTTCCATATTTGTGGAAGTTGATATCTTGAAACTTTCATTAGAACAGAACTGTCACATTAAATTCCATAGTCATGGTGTAATGAGCACATCACCCTTAGACCGGTTGGTAAGGACTCCGTAAGTTCATCTGGGAGACCTGGGATCAAATACAGGTGAAGACATTATTTCCGGGGGTACTGTAGCAGTCACTGTAGCAGTATTGTAGCAGGACTATAGCAGGAACTGTGTAGTACTGTAGCAGGTACTGTAGCGAGAACTGTAGCAGGTACTGTTTGGTACTGTAGCAGTTGGGAATATGCCCCCATTTGGGCCTTCGGGCCACCGATTTGGTTTCCGAGTCCTTTTAGGCTTTTGGGCCACCCAGGAATTCAGATCAGTAAGGCCTTCGGGCCACCTCAAGGCCTTCAGGCCACCTTAAGTGAAGATGCAAACTAGATGACCTACGAGGAACAAGCTCTACAAGGAGGATGAGAAAGGAGTTTTCACCATAGCAGAAGCTAAACGGATTGCATGAATGAGAGGGTATGGCACCTGCCATCGGGAAAATCCTATGCATGCACGGAAATGCCTAGCCGAACAGCCATGCGAAGGTGGAGATCTGATTTCATGATGAAGTTACTGGCGAGGACAAGTTCCAAGTAGTTAATCTAGGTTGTATGTAATTTTTGAAGCCTACGGGAAAATTAATTCCTCTAAGGACTACGGTCCATGTAATACTTTTGCCTATGGGCCTTTTAAGGGTTCCACCTCACCCCTTGAAATGTGGATTATCAAAATAAATAAAAAATGAAGGTCTTCGGGCTATTGGAGGGATGGTGTAACGATGTGTTTATTTCAGATAGTCCAAGAAAAAAATATTGGTCATATAGGTTGGTGAAACATATGTGAAACCTACATGATGAGATATTATGAAAAAGGGATTATATTACATAATGAGCATTCGTATGTGGTTGTCGACATTATGAGATTAAGTTCTTTGTCTTGGGTTCCTTGACCCGTTTCTAGATAGTAATCTTGGATTTTAGGAAAACTCTTATAATGCCATGAGAAAGAATTCTAGAGGGTCGCACACTAAGTGTTTCTTTTGATCTTGATTAAATTATATTTGAGTTTAATTAATGGAATAAATATTATTCTCAAGTTGGAGGAATAATTTTATTCAAGTTATATTGATAGCATAAATTAAATATATATTTATTTTCTAGCTTGTGAATAAAATATTTATTTTATTTATTGAATATTTTAATAAATTTTATTCTAGATATTATGAATAAAATATTTATTTATGAATAAAAAATTGATTCATTTGTTCCATAAATTATAGGGTAGTTTGAACAGACCAACACCGTGTCTGGTGACAAATATTAATTAACGAGACTGTTTTATAATATTTGTTATTATACTAGTTGGTTCACACCACAAAATTATAATAATATAATTATTATTATGTGTAATGGGGTATATTAAAATTAATAAATTTTATTTAATGTTCATAATGTAACTAAATAATATTGTAACTTAAATCCTAACTCTATAAATAGAAAAGTATGTCTATTATATAGAGAATCCTAAAATTGAGAATTGAGAATTGTATCTCCCAATTAATTCTATCTTGACTCCTCCTTCCCTCTCCCTCTCAATAATAATAAGTACAAGAGATATTTCTTCAATACCAAATAATGAGTGATCAAGAACGAACAATGCAAGACATTCGTCTCACCATGCTAGCACCCAAATATTGATTGGTGTTTCTCAGTGATCATTGGAGCATGTGTGAATCACCACTGAAGGGATTCTATACTTGGATCCTTACAATGCAATAAAGGTAATCTAAAAAGTCCTTTTAAGATGATTAAAATTATCCAACCAATAAATTTCTTATGCCCAAGTATTTATTTCTTAAAATATTAAATAAATTAATTATAAATTTGATGTATAATATCCTCACTCTTGGTAATGATCAATTTTTATTGAAATAAATTTTAATATATCACCCACCTTCGCATACTTCTACTGCGATCAAAATCATTATGTGGTATCAAAGCGGTCATGTTTAAATTTATTATTATTTATTTTATTGTTTATCTATACATAATTGTGGCTAGATTTTCATTTCATGTTATTCATTATTTAATCTGATTTGAATTAACATGTTATCAATATATTAATCATTTTTGTTCAGTGTTTCATTTTCTTAAAGGTTTAAGAACAAATGAATAATGAACAGAGATTCCATCGACAAGTTCCAAATATTTGGTCGGTAAAAATGGGTTACACAGCATGCATCCAGAGCATACGCCATATACCCATACACACTATATCTAGATGTGCTGAGAAATTAATTACATGTGGTGATTTTATTGCATACCACATGTTGAATGGGGAAACCTAGAACATGGAAAGTGGATACAGGGTGTGTAGCTGGCATGTACATGTTGTGTAGTCTGGATGAGTTAACACATCAAAGACCCAGCCATGTGACTTCAATATACGGAAACTAAGGTACATGGTGTGTAGCTAGATGTACATGACGTGTAGTCTCCCACTAATGGAAAATGTTAAAATTACATTAAATTTGAAAATTGTAGCATTCAAACCTTCTTTTATTGATTAGCATACCATTGTGTGTTTGAAAATTTAATAATGGTTTTAAATAATTTTAAATGCTTAATTAATTTATTTTCATCAATATGTAATTATTGGTTTTTCTGTTTATTTTCCATTAATTTCATTAATTATGGGTATATACGAATAATATTATATTATCATTATGATGAAATGGAATTAATTAATTAATTAATTAATTAATTAATGTAAGTATGTTTATCTTTAAAAATAAAATAACAAATAAAGAAATGAATGTTAGCCATTTACATTTTCATATTCGTTGCATGTATGAACATTCATGAGCTTGACCCAAACTTGTGTATATGTTGGATATTTTAGTTTAATTTATTGAATGAGTTTGTAATTATTTAATATTCAATTAAATTATGGCTTGTGAATCACACCTCCATCTATTATTATGTAGGACATATGTGTCCAAATATATTTATGTAATACCCTTTAACCAATTATCTGGTTCCCCTCACCTATATGTGAATAATAAATATTTGTAATTAATGGAGCATCCCAAGGTCCGTAGTGGCGGTTCAAGATGGAACCATAATGATTCAAACCCAGGTGATACACAAGTGGATATGTGGAATACTATAACTCATTCCAAGACTAAAATATGAGTTATTTATCCTAAGTGAAAAGTTGATTTAATGTATTCTCATTAAATCAACCATTATATCTAGCTCGTGAATGATTCATTTAATTAATTATTTATTTTTATCTAAGAAATTATGTATTTTATGGATACAAGGCCATGGTCACATTAATAAATGAATTAATGTACAGTGATGGAAATTAAATAAATAAATTATGCGTAAATGTTTTATCCAACATGGCTAATTAATTAAGTAACATTCACTTAATATTAAGAATATGTGTAAAGGATAAAAAAAGATAAAATTTATTCATAATAAATTAAAATCCCTCAATTAAAAATTAATTCAAACTATGCCTTCTATTAGTTGATTGGGAATTAAACCATAGAACTAAGTGTAGTTCATTGCTAATGTTTGGACACTTTCTTTTATCAGGGAGTTCTTATAAGAGTTTTGGGTTGACTTAAAAGAAATTTTATTTATTTTAATGTAAAAATTCTATTCAATATAAATTTTGAGGCAAGTGTTAAGGAAATCCATGTCAGTATTTCAGGATAGGGGAATCCACTCAATAGATCAATGAGTTTCAAGTCCAAAGTTGGAAAGACCACCTATCTAATTTATTTATTATGGATTTCATGGCCAAATTGTGTATCAATAAGAAAATTAACGAGGGTCCTTGCCCCTAGAATGTTAAATAAACTATAAATTACAAGTTCAATGGTGAGGACTAATGAGACTTGATAAAATAGTGGGATATTTAATAAATAAATAAATAAACATTTTATTTATTATATCTCACTTGTTTTTTAATCAATAAAAGTACAAATAATATGATCATTTTAATTGTAGAATAAAAATGAAAATTCCATCATCCTCACTATCCCTATGATCAATATTAGAGAAAGAAAAAATCCTACTAGTAGTAACTTTTAGGATTGATTTAGACGCCTTTGGGTTGTACTACCCCATGAACGTAAATCTTACATGCTAGAATAATTAATGCATGATACTCATTATAAAGAGGTGAGTGATGAAGAGTTCCTTATATATTAAAAACATTTTATTGACACATTCTACGTTCAGTGTTTGATGATATCATTGATGTCTAGTGAACTAATGAAGTCTCACAAAAATATGGATGCGTATAGAATGTGTGAGAACCTCTATAGTATTTACCAGAAGATAGCTAGAAATTAATGATTTGAAATTTACAAGGTACTCTTTCATAGATAAATTAAAGAGGGTTCCCCAGCTGGCCCTCATGTAGTTAATATCATTGGATATATTGATCATTTAGAGGTTCTAGAGTTTAAACTCACTGAAGAACTGGGCACCGACCTCATTATGGAATCACTCCTCAAGGATTCTCTAGATTTGTTGTGAATTTTAATATGAAAAACATTGATAAGTCTTTGTAATATCTTCTTAATCTTCTTCACCTAGTAGATAAGTATACGAAGCATGAGTAACCTTCCATCCATATGGTGAAAAAACAAAAAAGGAAAGTGAATAGATTCAAGACTAAAGATACTTCACACCCTAAAAAGAAGAGGAAGATCAAGGGGAAAGAAAGGGAATAGGATGTTGTCTATTTTTCATGTGGAAAGAAGAAAAACTATACCTATCAAAAGAAGAAAGATGTGGCTTCAGGTGCATTTGTTATCGAGTGAAATTTATATGTTTTGACAAATTGGGTATTATATACAGCTTGTGGTCCTCATATATGTATTCAAATATAGGAACCAAGTAGATTAAATAAGATTGATCGATAATAAGTAGATCTTCAAGAATCCAACAGATTTAAGCTCATTATTGTAGCTATTGGGGACTACCACCTCACATTGTTGACCATAATGATCTTGGTTTTAAAGGGTTGTTATTATGTACCTTCGTATACCAAAAATATTATTTTTATATCCAGACTTGATACGAATGGATTTATTTTAAAATTTTTGAATAAATGCTGCTTCTTGTATGAAGATAGAATTTGTTATGGTAAGGCACTATAAAATAATGATCTATATGCGTTGGATTGCACAAACCAAATAATGGTGATCGATAATGAAGAAACTACAAATGACTCATACCACACCCAACTTTTTCATCACCAACTAGGTCATGTAAATGAAAATCAATTGACTAAATTATGTCAAGATGGATATTTAGATTCTTTTGAACTAAAACCACTTACTGTATGTCATTCATGTTTACAAGGAAAAGATAATAAATCCCCATTTATTGGGAAATGTGAATGTGTTAAATATATTCTTGAATTAGTTCATACCGATGTGGGTGGACCATTTCATATTGAAGAAATGGGTGGGTAAACATACTTTATAACTTTTACTAATGATTTCAACAAATGTGGAAATGTATAATTAATAAGGTATAAGTTGTATTCTTTTGATAAATTAAAGGAATAAAAGAATGAATTTGACAACCAAAAATTCTCTAAGACTGTGGTGGAGAATATCTTAATTAAAACTTCATTGATTATTTATAGAAGTTCAGGATTTTACCTCAACTTACACCTCCTTATATACCTTAGTGGAATGATGTAAGAAAAAGGAGAAACTACAACTTGTTGGATATGGTTAGATCAATGATAATTCATGTGATTCTTCCATAATCATTTTTGGGTACACATTAAAAACATAATCATACATACTAAATCAATTTCCAACTAAATAAACAAGTGATATACCATACCAATTATGGAATAGAAAGAAACTAGTTTTGTCTTACTTACATGTGAGGGGTTGTGAAGCATTTTTTAAGGACTAATCAGGTAAAAATATTTCACCCCGAGGCGAAAAATATATATTTATAGGATATCCCAAAGAAACAAAGGGATACTACCAATACAATCATTAAAAAATGTTTTTGGTTGACAGACGTCCCATATTTCATAACGATATTATCTATAAAAGGGATAGTGTAAGTGATATATACTTTAATGAAGTCCAAGTTTAAGATACACAAGAGTTATCATGGAAACAAATTCCATAAAGCCCAGTGGAAGAAGAAATTGTTCCAGACACACAATTACTTTTTATGAGTACTAGAGATGTTAGAGAACCAGAATGGTATGGTTTTCTAGTCATCGAGGATGGTTACTCATTATTAGTTGATAATAATGATCCTCTAACCAGAAGGAATTAGTAAGTGGCATAGATGTTTCCAAGTGGAAAGAATCCATGAATTCTGAAATGGATTCCATGTACCAAAACCAAGTCGTTATTTTGGTAGACCCTACAATAGATATAAATCCCATTGGTTTCAAATGGTTGTTCAAGAAGACGGTAGACATGGAAGGAAAATTTACTACCTATAAGTCATGGTTGGTTGAAAAATGGTTTAAAACAGCATCAATACATTGACTATGATGAAACTTTTTCACCAGTTTCAATACATAAATCCATAATAATTCTATATTATATTGCATCTTTACATGAGTATGAGATTTGTAAAATAGATGTTAAAATAGCCTTCCTTAATAAGAACCTTTAGGAATATGTCTATATAACACAACGCAAAGGGTTTGTGACTCCAAATTATTCCAACAAGATATAAAAGTTTCAAAGATCCATTTATGGATTAAAGAAATCATCCAGGTCATGGAGCATTCATTTTGATGAGGCCATAATGGGATTTGGTTTTATAAAGAATTAATATGAGTTGTGTGTCTATAAATGGTTTATCATGAGTGAAATTGTTTTCTTAATAGTATATGTTGATGAAATATTACTCATTGGAAAATAAAAACTAGTCTTACAGTCAATTAAGGTGTGGTTGAATAAATGATTCTGTACAAAGGACTTGGGTGAGGAAACATATATTCTTGGGATAAAGATATATTGTGGTAGATCCAATAGGTATCTTAGACTAAGACAAATTATATGCATTGAAAATATGCTGAATAGATTTATTATGGAAGAATCCAAGAGGGTATTGTTACCAGCATCACATGGCATTCATCTTTCTAAGAAAATTTTTCCTCAGACACATACAGAAAGAAAAAGAATGATGATGATTCTATATGCATCAGTTATTGGGTTAGTCATGTATGTTATTTTATATAATATGATAGATGTCACTGGCATATTAAGTTTGGTAAGAAGATAACAAGATAATCCAGGTGACCATTATTGGATGGAAATGAAGACTATCCTTAAGTATATGAGGCTTACTAAGGATATGTTCCAGGTTTATCGAGGATATGAGGAACTAGTCATTAGAGGATATGTAGATGCTACTTTAAAAACTAATAAATATGACATTAAGTCACAAATGGGGTATATCTTCACTTTGAATAGAGGTATAGTGATCTAGAATAACTCAAAGCAGTCTGTGGTTGCAGATTCTACAGAAGAGTCTGATTATATTGTGGAATCTAAGGCAGATAAAGAAGTAGTATGGGTACGAAAATTCATCTAATATATTTATGTGATATATAGTAGTAAATGTCTAAACACACTCTTTATGATAATACTACAGTGATGGATCTTTCAAAAGATCCAAGGTAACATCAATGGATGAATCACATACTTCAAAAGTATCATCTCTAGAAGGATTTTTCTTAGAGAGGTGAAGTTTTAGTTATCAATATTTTTATGGAAGACAATGTAGTGGACCCCTTGACTAATGTCTTAACTCGGCATAAAAATGACTATCATGTGAGGTCTATCATTTTGAAGGTCATAGGCAATTAGCTCTAGTCCGAGTGGGATTTTTTTGGATTTGAGAGCCTTGGACCAAATTTTTGTACTTTGATTACATGTATATTTGATGTATTGAATATTAATAAATCTTCTCATTATATATTGTTTTTTGTTCTTCATGAAACTAATGTAATAATTTCCTAGATTATATGTCACATTGATAAGGTCATATTATTTCCCCTCTATGATTATAACCCTAATGTGCTATGATGATATTCTCAAATAATATTCTGCGGTTGGATAACAAACTATGATGGGACATATAGTACATATATTATTAGGTGTGAGTACTCTTAATCATATTAGTCTTCTTCTCATGATGTTTTCACATAGTAATATCAAATATGGGAGATTATGAGAAAAGACATGTCAATAGGAATTCCACATGTTTTGGTGCCATCAGATATTTCTATCTATGAGTGTGTGTGATGGTACTTAGTCTTTAAGATTATTATTAATGCATGTTACAACTCATGTACTTCAATATATTTCATAAACTAAGACGATATTAGTTCATGGAGAAGTTGGATATGTTCAATGCATCATGAGTGACATGTCCTTAATGAATAAGTCAAGGATTTGTCCCTTCCATCATTATGGAAGATGATATCTCATCCCTTTGATTGAAATATAACCATCACATTAAATTCTATGTATGTGGTGAAACGGTGTGTTTATTTTAGCTAGTCAAGGAAATACATATCAAGCATATGGGTTGGAAACACAAATTTGCAACCTTGTTGATGAGATATTGTGAAAAAAGGATTATATTACACAATGAGAATTTGTATGTGGTTTTCAATGTTGTAGCATTAAATTCCTTCTCTTGGGTACCATGTCCCATTGTTAGACAGTAATCTTTGACATTAAAAAAGATCATCTAATGCCAGTGAGAAAGAATCATAGAGGGGTGCACATTAAGTGTTTCCATTATCTATATTAAATCCTATTTGAGGTTAATTAATGGAATAAATATTATTATCAAGTATGAGTAATAAATTTATTCATGTTATATTGATCACATAAATTAAATATATATTTACTCTCCAACTTGCGAATAAAATATTTATTTTATTTATTGAATATTTTAATAACTATTTATTCACTAGATTCTGAATAAAATATTTATTTATGAATAAAATATTTATTTATTTATACAATAAATTCTAGAGGAGTTCGAACGGACCAATACTAAGTTTGGTTACAGATATTAATTAATAGGACCATTACATAATATTTTTTATGGATCAAGTTGGCGCGCACCACAAAATAATAATAATATAATTATTATTATGTGGAACGGTATTTATTAAAGGTAATAAATGTTATTTAATGGATGGTATGAAATTAAATAACATTTTAACTTAATCTTTAACTCTATAAATAGATGGATATGTCTATTCTATAGAGAATCCTAAAATTGAGAATTGGTAATTATTGTGCACAAAGAATTCTCTATCAACTCCTCATTATCTATCCATCTTAAGAACGAGATGTGTAAGAGATATTTCTTCAAGACTGAAGAACTAGTGATCAATAATGAAAAATAAAATACATTTTACTCACCACACTAGCACCTGGAGATCGAGTGGTGTTGATCAGTGATCATAGGAGCACATGTTAATCATTTCATGAGGGATTCTATCCTTGGATCCTCACAACACAACAAAGGTAATCTGAAAGGGTCATTTCAGACATTCAACATTCACCAACAAAAAAATTTCCTAAGCCCAGGTATTTATTTATTCAACTATTAAATAAATTAATTATAAATTTTATTTGTAAGATCCTTTATCTTGGTTTCGAAAAATGATTATTAAAAGAAATCTTAATATATCACCCACCTTCACACACTTTCACTGCAACTGGAACCATCATAACCCTCATCAGAAAGAAGAGTACGATTAAATATAGGATATCAATCACCAAAAAATCACATAACATATGAAAAGGGTAAAATATACAATATCCCATAATGCATGTGATGTCACATGAATACAAACAAAATCCTCCAAGTACAAAACCAAAGACAATCCTATGGAAGAAACTCAACAATAGCTCCAACACCCAAGCTAGTAATGTCTAGCTTAGTACCCAAAGTCTTCCTAGAAACTTGAAAATATATATATATATATATGTAGGTTGAGTATAAAAATTATACTTAGTTAGATCATACCCAAGGACCTCCTTAAAAATGTGAGAAGCGAATACTAATTCCCCAATGAACAAATAGTAGAATCAACAAGCACCTATTATGTAAAATGTTTCCCAACCTCACCAATGCTCACTCACCAAATAACACATCCAAGTATAGTAATATAATAATAATCATATTTATAAAAAGGTCTCCGGTCAGTTTTCCAATCTCATGCCCCAGTGTCATATGTCTTGGGATTCCCATATCATCTCTATAGTATCCTTCCCAAAGACACTCGAGCAACTAAATCATTCCAAGCACCCCAAATGAAATAGTATATCACATGCCACCCAAATAAACCTAATCCATAACATCACATCTTTTCCAAAGACACCAAGGGCATCACATTATACCTCACATGAAGACACATGATCTATCATATCTCATATTGACCATTATCATAACCAGAATAGTTGGGTATAGTAAACATGAAGGACCTAAACCTAATTCACAACTCCTACCATGCATGAACCCAACTATAATCCACCTGATCATATCATTAAACATCACCACTAGTGATATTTTAACTTATGTCCATCACATCTCGTATATATCAACTCACCTACAAGAGAGAGTGGGGAAGAGGGGGTAGCCAACCATCAATCCTCACCATCTATATGTTTGAAAAAACACTCCCAAAATATTTAGTTATTGGAAAAAAAGTGTTCTTTGAGAGTGGGGTGTGTAAATAAATCACAATAAAAATACATTATATAATAGTTACACACAATCCCAAATTATGGGTTAATAATAAGAGTACCATCCCAACTCACAACATCACCACAAAGCCACACAACCTCTTCCTCTTTCAATTCCACCTATAAATGCATAAAACCACATGAGAAATCCACAATACACATTCTTAATTTTATTCTAAATTTAATAAACATCCCATATTTTCCCTATTAAAAACCAATTTCATTCATCTAACCCATTCATTTCATATTAGCTATCATCCACTTTAACTGCATTTCCCATTTTATTTCAAGAGTTCATTAGACTTTCCAACCCAATCCATTTCAATTTCATTATTAACATTTATTATGTTACTAATGGGAAACTATCATAACAAAAACATAAAAAAACACAAACTCCTCATTCCAATAATCCCCACATTACCACCATTTCACATCACAGCCACTTCCTCATCCCAACCACTACACATCAATTTCATAGTTATCATTTTGCTATTTTAATTATCAACTAATTCCACATCCATTATCATATTTAAATATTAAAATTAAACATAATCATCCCATTTAGAATTCATTATTTCCAACCCCCATGATTTCCATATTAATAGTATTTCAATTTAAATCTTTTCATTATTATAGGGCATCTACCAATCCAATTCACAATTCCACAAACAATTTCCATATAAATTTATTGTTTCTATATCACATATATCCACCATATCTATACAAGTTAAAATTAAGCAAAAAACACACCCATGATTCCAAAAAATTACACATAACATCACATTGATCAACTTCATAAGAAAATAGAAATAAAAAAATCTTATTTACACACAATCGTTTCAATTACCATTTTTAAGGGTTTTACTATTTTAATGTGAGGTGATTTAAAAAATTATATTTTAGTAAACAATAACATATTCATATTAAAAAAACATTTCATAATCAATAATACTAACACATGATCATGAAGAAAAAATATCATAATAATAAGTAAAGAACATGTGATATCTACCCTTCCCCGTCAGTTTCATTACATCTAATTAATTTTCTTCATTAAACTAAATTTTAATAAACACCCAAAAAGAAAAAAAAATTCTAATATAACATATGAATATAAATAAGTGATAAATCTTATCCATTACCTAGTGATGGTACTAAACTTGCACTACACACAAAGGATAGGGGAGGAGGTAGAGAGGAAACTCAGCCTTCCCAGATCTCAAATTCATGACTAAAAGGGGCATAGACTCAATGTAGAAGACATTAAATAATCCAAGTAAGAGGTTGAATTATCCAAATTTAATAAAATTAAATGTTAATTGAGATAGAGGTTTTGGGTATTTTTAATTTGGATGAAAAATGTATTCATAATATAGAAAAACAATAGTATTCAACCTTTCAATTAAACAACCTTTTAATTTCTCCAATGGTTTGTAGATAAAAACTTAATTTCATATCAATTAAAAAATTAAAAAAATGGTCGATAAATCATTAAATTAGTAAAAGTTATTAATTATCATAACTTTAGGCTTTTAAATCATTAAAAACGTGTTTAGAAACTGAAAGGAAAATAGAAATTGGGATTTTAATAAAAATCTCTTAAACCCACACAAACCACACAAGTTGTATAAGGCTAATAGGGTTTTACCCTTCCATGGGCTATGGGTTCTGTGTAAGGATAACTTGTTTTACCCTTACATATCACTATAAAGGAGCTCATGTAAGGGTAACTTTGATCTTACCATTATATATGCTTTGATAATTCTAACTTACCCTTACAGAAGTATAAGAAGTTTGGTTGAAACCTTATATGGGCTTTAGGATCTACGAATTACCTTTACACAAGGTTTGGATTACCCTTATGTGGGTATATAAAACATGGATAACCCTTAAAAATCTTAATAAATTACCCTTATATAAACCCTTTCCCTTATCCAAACTGGGAAGGACCCTTACGTAGTACATGGGAATACCCTCTTACCCCTACGCATGTTGAGGATTTCCCTTACATGAGTATTGAAAACTCACTTGTACCCATATAAAACTCTAGAATTATTTATATAACCTTACATCAGAGTCCAAAAACCAATTTTACTTTTACGCACAATATTAAATATCATGGTTACCTTTACACAAGATTTTAAATACCACTATTTCCCTTACATAACTTCAATTTCATGTGTAAAGGAAAAATTTCAATGAAAATATTAAATTTTCAATTAAAATAACATATAAATAATTATAAAAAGGGTTCATTATCACTTAAAAAGTTTACAAAACCCTTATAAATTTTATTAAATCATTTTAAAAAATTCAAAAACACTTTTAAAATATTTTAATCACTTTAAAAAATTCTAATTAATTTCTCAAATAAACTTTTAAAACTTTAAAATTTGTTTTATAAGGATAAAACCATTTTCTACTTAATAAATTATAAAATTATTATAAAAAATTTATAAATATTATAAAACCACTCCATAACCACTAGAAACCCTAGAATGAAAAATTTATGGCTCAATAAAACCCAAACCCTTTTAGGTTTAACCTAAAATGGAAGAAATTAAAAATCCATAAAAATGACCTAAAATTGGTAATATTTGATTAAAATAATAGAAAACTAATTTAAATTGGGATAAATTAAGGAAGGGATGAATATGAGTGATATAATCAACAAGAACTCTCTAATACATCTACTGGAACTTTAATCGAATAAGAAACAAGGTATATCCTCCCATAATAATAGGAGAGGTAGGTGGGTGTTGTTTGGAGATGTTCTAGATAGGAAAGGGGATAAAAATTAGGTTAAATACTTAAAATATTGGAGGGTGAGTTTGTTAATGTGGACACTTTTAAAGTGGTTCATGGTTATTCTTCACTATTTTCCAAACCATATACCAACTCTGTATGCCTCATTATATGAAACATACCATTCCAAACAGTTAGTGTGCACGATTTAACAAACCATTATCAAACTGTGTTAAATGCCTCTTTGATTAATTATAGTGTTTCATTGTTTTTTGAAGCACCACACATGGTTAAAAAAAGAATGCAACTTTAAAAAACATGGCACATGTTTGTCTTGCATGATTAACACAAACCATGCATTAATCATGCACACCAGGATGTTCCCTAGAAAATGAAATTCCAAACCATGATGCTACTAAGACTTAACTGAACACCTAAGGCACATCAAATCCATTAAAAAATATAAAAACACCCCTCTAAGATGTTTTATCTATTTGGTTCTTACTCTGAACCCCTATTTTAGGAATGTCCCAGTCACCAAACCAAAAAGTCAATTTTTTCTTAAACCTATAGGATTGTTCATACACATAGACCTTGCATCGGAGGTCCTCACATTGAAAATAAATATTTTAGTGGTCAGTGCCATCCCTATATAGGAGATAGCCCTTAGGTTGTTTATAAATAACCAAACTTAATCATACCATAACCACGTGATTTATAGAAAATATTATATTATACACATTTCTGTGGCCTTTTAGGCTTAAAGTTTTAGATAATTAGGAAAGACATTACAATAAAAAAACCACACTTCTACTAAGTGTGTATTTTTTCCAAACAAAATCTTAAAATGACACACTTTTATTATTCAAGATAAATCACCAAAACTAGGACATGAATTTGTTATTTTTTATACTCATTCGAAAACCATATAAAATTATTTGAAAAATTATGATGAGAAAATAAATCATATTAAAGGGTATAAAAATAAATGAAAATCATTATCACATTGAAAAAACATGAAAAAACTAGGAAAAATCTCACCTTTATACAATAATCTTTTAACTCAGGAAAACCCAAAATCACTCGTAAAGGAAACTACTTATCCCAAATAATTCTATAAACAAGCATAAAAGTAAAATAATAATCATAAAGGTTACTTGGGATATCATATTCAAAATAACTCTTACAATCACCATTGAAATAAAATTTACAAAGTAATCTTAACACCCTAATATTTTATGATATATTTCTCATTAATAAATTTGATTTATTTGATATCATTCTTTACACACAACATCGATTTTAAACAAACTGTGATATACTATTAAAATATTATTATTTAGTGTGATAGTTACCTCCTAGATATTGAATTAGTAGGTATGAAAAATACTAATTGAATTATTAAAAATTATTTTTTATACAAGTATAAACTTAATTAGTTGGTTATGAATTGGTTACAAATGAAAATAAAATCGCTGGAAGGTAAAAAAGAGATGTTTTTATAAAAAAAATTGTTTTTATGTGCATAATGTGTATTTATTTTAATAAGTAAAATTAATATATATTTATGAGTTATTTTAATGTAAATTTATAATAATATATTAAATAAAATATTTTAACATTCATATAATAGTTTTTACATGGAAATTAATGAAGGTAAACTCTATTTTATACTGAAAATGCATTTTGATAAAAACAGTTTTTGTTGTATTTTGCGCACTTATTTTAAAAAACCTCTGAAAATTACTGAAATTTATTATAGTAAAATAGATTTTATATTTTTGATCATAATAATAAATATAATTTAATACCTTAAAGTTAAATTTTTATCATAATAAATAGTAAAAATAATAAAAATAAATTACCTCGATTAATGTTCAAACGGGTTTATTAGGGGGCTAACCTAAGTGATAGGGTTTAAAATATCACAAAAAAAATTATTTAATTTTATTGGTTGATATTATTTCATAATTATACTTCATATATTCAAATATTTTTCATTTTTGAGCCATTTTATCTGAGTAATACGTTATTATATTTTAATCTTTCAAAAAAAATCCATGTTTGTCCTCTCCCTCCCTTATAAAAGAATGCCACCTATCCTCTCTTCATCACACTTAATGAGCATTATAGATAAGAAAATCCCATACCTAATACCTTCATAATATCCCTATACATGTTTTAGAGATCCTGGGTTATTTATAATAACATCCTTTTTAAGGATTATGGTGTAATTTAAAGGAGTTCTCTCAATGAAGTGGTATAACCCTTAATCGAGAACTTTCTATTTTATTTATTCTTATATCCTCACTAAGTATATGATATCAATTATAAAATAATAAATTCAGAATCTTAAATATAATGGATTTTATTTTTATATAAGATATTTATGATATAATTTTTCTTATAGAATTATTATATATTTTCTTCCTTTTTACCATTCCATCCATTGGAAAATGATAATATCATTCATGCGTATGTGTGGACTACCACCTCCATGAAACAATGTGATTTATTTTTCTTTTTTAATTTTCATTCCTGGTAATAAGAATATATTTAATTAATATATATTGCTTTAATTATATAATAATTATTCTATAAATTTGAATTATAATTTATCATTCTTTCTTTCCATCCATCTAAAAGTTAAAACATCGCTCATGTTTATATATGAACAACCATCTCCCCGAAGGAATATAATTCATTTTTCAAAACCATTTTTTATGAGTAGTTATAAAATTTTATATAATGAATACATTTTTTCACTTTTATCATTATTAATATTATGTATATGATGAAACCATGAACAAGGTGCATGTATTGGGACCGTCAAATGGAAACATGCATGGAAAACAGGCCAATTTTTACATGGATGTTCATTTTAGTAAAAACATTATTAATAAAAGGATAATTAGAAATTATAAAGAAATGATACATAGTAAGTTATGTATAAATATAGATTTTTAAAATATTTATAAAAAATATATATTTGTTATATATGATATTTTAACACATATAAAGCAAAACATAACTTGAGGTATAGGATTTATGTTTCAATCTCATTTTAATTAGGATTTGTTATGCTTGAATTTCTATTAAGGGATATTTTATGGATATTTTCAATTAATACATATTTTTTTCTTTTAATACGGTTATTATTATTATTTTTATGTATTATTACCATTTTCCTCTCTTTGGTGCTTAAAATGATCGACAAATTTTTTTAAAAGAAAATATGACCATATTTCCTCATTGGTCGAAGAAATTTTTCTTCCAAATACATACTCCTAAATTTTTTTTACAAAAGTTATTAACTATGCTTAAAATGTTTTAAAATTTTCATTTTCACTACCTTTCATTTTATTTATAAATTTTTAAAAATAAATATTTTTAACAAAATATTTTTCAAAACATGTAATCTGTTTCTTTTTACAAAGGTTTTAAAGGAATGTTTTATTTTAACATATATGGAATGAATGAATTTTTACACCATCATGAATTTTCATTTATTTGAATATTCCTTTACATATTTCCTTAGTTATTTTAAAATAAAATCCTTTTCTCAATATTTTAGTAATTTTTAGTTAAAATGTTATCAGAGAAAAATATTTTATTATTTTTTCAAATAAAGATTCAAATAATCTTTCAAATGTATTTTTCATCTATGTAAGAATACTTTAATAATTTTTATGCTTTATTAAGGATATAATTTTATGATTCCATCCAATTTATTTCTCTTGATGTCTTATGGTGATTATTATTTAAGGATTATTCTACGAAAAAAAATTTCCATGGGTTAATAAGTTATGATGAAACATTTATGAAACTAATTTATTTTCAATGAGTTATGAGATAAGGAAATGATAAAAAAATTATGAATCTCATTTTATTTACACAGGTTTTGATATAATGATATTATGCATGTTTTATAATCTTGTGGCACACATATGTATGAATTTCTTTATGATATGTGTGGCTTGAAATTGTATAGCCCTCTAATGTGTTGGGTAAAGATGAATAACTTGTGAGATAATAAGGAATTTAATGGGGAGTAAACCCAGTTTCGTAAGGGAATCTATCCACTATGATAGTCTTGGGAGTAAATCTTGGATAAGTAAATTATAGAATGGGGAGTAAACCCAATCTACTATGATAGTCTTGTTGGTGATACTTAACTAAAGAAATGATTTTCTATGGAGATGTGTATGCTACAAACTTTCATCTTATGCTTATGATATGATCTCATGGATCATTATTAATTATTGATGATTCTACATGCTTATGAATTATGTGTTTTATTATGATAAATCCTTATGACATGATTTATGATTAATTATCTTTGACTTATTGGGTATGATTATTATAAGTTATGATCATATTCTCATAAATTTTTGCTTATCTTATACTCACTTGTGATCATTGATTAAGATATCTTAAGTTTACGCTTTATTATATTTACTTTCCATAGGTTTTGAAGAAATGTTTTAATTAGGGTATGTCTAAGAAGTTTATTATGTGAGAAATAAATTACAAGAGATGTTGAATATATTTCATGAAATAAGATAGTTTATGTATCTAGTCTCCAAATAATCTAAACCTTCATAGTTCTGGGGAATTTTTTATTATGATATGTATCAAATATTCATCAAAAATAATTTCATATATATATATATATGAAATACTTGGGTCACTTAATTTGGTATTAGAATAGTTTTTAGTTAATATTTAGATACTAAGATTATATAACTTTATTGAAAACCTTCGGGAAAATTATAAGTATAGAATAACACCCTAAAGATTGGGTAACATATATATTGTATGGTTTTATAAGAAAATAAATCCATGTATGGATATTAGAAAGTGTGTGAGATTGTGGAACAGATTCACCTAGGGGTAATAAATTATAAAGGGTTGGATTAGGTACTAACTTGATCATCATCAATGCATGATGGGTGAGCCTAAGACTGTACAGCTAGTTGGACACTCTCAGGGATATGCTTGGGTTTTAAAATTTTATTTATAAGAATTTATAAAGGATTTTAATAGATTATGACCACGAATTAATCAATTTAAACATAAGGTGTTATAGATTGAAAATAATTTGTCATGATTTAGACATCCTATGAACTATTTTCTATGATTATATGATTCCTCACTATGATGTTTGATTCTCATTCTAACAATTTTGTATTTAGTAAGGGAATGAAGATAAAATTATAAAGTTGAGTTTGGGGTAAGCATGATCAAATGTTGAAGTGTCTTACTATAACATAGTCATATAAATTCTGTTATATCATTAAAATTATATTGGGATGGTGACTCATATCCTCAATGATTATATATTTATTTATCAGAAAAACTCTTAATGGTATGACAATCACGTCTCAAGTTTATATCTCCACTATGATAGAATTTTTTGGGAATTTTATTCCTAAAAATCTTGTCATTATACCTACAGTTGAATTGAAAGTGATTTTGGGAATTTATTGGCTCTCTATATATAGATCCCATATCAACTGTTGAGGAAGTAAAGTCATTTTTGATATTCAAAATCAACCTAGGATCATCTTTTAGAGTGAGGATGAATATGAAATTAAAATAGAAGTTACTTCCATTTTATGTGTCATAATGCCTATTAAAGAGGGATATTTATCACAAATGTTTAGGAAGAAACTCAACATATATGATTTATTTATTTTCAAGATTATGCTGATGTATTTCATGAATACTTGTCCAGTATTCCCTCAAATCATGAAGTTAAGAGATGAATACTTTCCCAATACTGGACATTATTCTGGACATCATCAGTTGAGGGTAAAGAAGTAGGATATATCCAAGATATCCTTCTATATTAGTTACAGTAATTATCAATTTATAGTAATGTCATTTTTACTTACCAATGCTCCAATTATCTTCACATATTTAATGAATAGAGTATTTATAGATTACCTTGATCAGTTTATAGTAGTTTTTATATATTATATTCTTATATATTCATTGATAAAGTAATAACATTAAAAACAATTTAATATTGTATTGAATACCCTGAGGAAAGAGAAGTTATATGCCTAATTTATCAAGTGTGAATTATAGTTACCAAATGTTTAATTTTTGGGTTATATAATCTCAAGCGAGGGTAAATCAGTAGATCCTTAAATGATATAAGTTATTGTGAAATGCCGTAGGCCGATCACATTAATTGAGATCCATAGTTTTCTTAGGTTGTAAGGATAATACCGAGGTTTTTTGAGATATTTATCATTGATATCTAATCAATTGACCTTGTTTACTCAAAAGGGTCCAAGTTCCTTTGGATAGGTGAATGTGTGAAAAAAATTCAAGGAGTTAAAAAAGGTTGTTCAACACACTTGTACTTACACTACCCTGTACTAGAGAAGGGTTTGTGATATTTATTGGTTCATCAAAGAAGTTATTGGGATGTTTCCTCATGAAAAATAATATGTTCATAGATTATGCCTTAAGCTAATTGAAAATTCATGAGAAAAATTACCTGACTCGTGATATCATGTCGGCAGTAGTAATTTCTTCATTGAAAATATTGATGAAATATATTTATAGTGAATTGTGTGTTACATATAATGATTATAAAATCTTTACGTATATATTTACATAGAAATAGTTTAATATGAACCAAAGGATATGGTTGGAGCTAATTAAAGATTATAACAGCTCAATACACTACCACCCTTGGAAGGAGGAGAAGGTGGCTAATGCTTTAATTCAAAAATACCATGCTTCTTTTTCCATGATAAGGTTTGAAAGAGATGTAATATTTATGTATTTGAAAAATATGGATCTTAAAATTATGAGGAAAGGGGATATATCATATCTTTTTTAAAATTAATTTTCCACCATACATCCATGTGAGGATTAAAGGGGAACAGAAGAAGGATGTAGAACTATAGAAGAATGTAAAAAAATTCATGAGTTTAACCATGATTGTGAAAGAATGATAAGTTTTAGTAACATAGTATGTTTACCGTCATTACCATTCTTAAAGAAGGATCCATTGGATGAATCTAATTGTTTGTCATTTATTATTTATCCCATATATATGAATATGTATAGAGATATGAAAGATTAATACTGGTGGGATAACATCCCAATGCCTAGTATGTCAGAAATTTATGGATGAGACAAAATTATAAGATTATTTTACAACCATTACCCATACCAAAATGGAAATAGGAAAAAATTACCATGGATTTCATCATCAAACTCCCCAAAACATATAAAGTGAAAAATTCTATTTGGGTTGTAGTTGATCACCTTATGAAATCAGAAATTTTAATTTCTATCAGAAAATATTTATTTTTAATAAAATTTATATTATATACATTAAATAAGTGGTAAGGTTTCATGGAGGACCACATTTTATTATATATGATCAGGATTCAAGTTTTACCTTGAAGTTATAGAGAAGTATTCATTAGGCTATGGATATAGAGTTGAGTTTTATTACTGCATATCATCCTAATATAAATAATCATTCTGAGAGGAAAATTCAAACTCTAGAAGACAATTTAAGAGTTTTTCTCTATGAATTTCAAAACTGGTTGGGATCAACACATTTTTTGGTATAATTTTCTTACAAAAATAGCTTTCACTTGAGAATACTAATGGCCCCTTATGAATCCCTCTATGACAGGAATTGCATAACTCTACTTTTTTGGGATGAAGTTGGATAAAAAAACTATTAGGACCTGAGATATCTAAGAAAATGGAAGATAATATTAGAACTATTCAGTATCTCATCATTCCAGCTCATAGTTAACACAAAATTTATACTAACAATATTCAGTGAGATCTATAGTTTGAATTTGGTGAAAAGGTATTCCTAAAAATATATTTTTAAATAAGGTTATGTGAATAGGAGAGATGGTAAACTTAAGCCCTAGATACATATTTCCCTTTTAAACTTTGATCATTTCAAGATGCTTTCTTATCACTTGTAACATCCACTTAATCTTCATCAAGTTCAAAATGTGTTCTAGGTATCTCTCTTGAGGAAGTCCATACCCGATCCTTCACATGTAATAAACTCAAAGTTCATATAAATAGAGAATGGTATATCTTATGAGGAAAAATTAGTGGACATTATAAATTGAATAGATAAAGTTCTTCTAAACAAGACAACTCACCTGGTCAAAGTTTTGTGGGGGAACTATAAATATGAGGAAGCAAAGTGGGAACTGAAAGATGTGATGAGGTGGAAGTATCCTCGGTATTTAATATTAGAGTGATGAAATATTGCAGGATAAATTCTTATAATGGGGACATAATGTACCACCTTAATATTTTATGAAATATTTCTCTTTAATAAATTTAATTTATTTGATAGCCTGTTTTATATGCAATACTGAGTTTAAACGAACTATGATATACTCTTAAAATGTTATTATATAATGTGATAGTTATCTCCTAGCCATTTTATTTTTGGGTATGAATAGTACTAGATAAATTATGAAACATATATTTTTTACACATGTATAAAATTAATTCAATGGTTATAAATTGGTTATAAATGAAAATATCACTTGAAGGTAAAAAACAAATGTTTTCCTAAGGCCTATTTTTTGAATACAGTGTGTTTTTATCTTAATAAATTAAATTAATCAATGTTGAAGAATGATTTTAATTAAATATTTATATAATATATTCAGTTAAATATTTAACATACATCTAATATTTTTTACATGGAGATGAATGAAGATAAACTCAGTTTTATGCTTAAAATGCATTTTTCTAAAAACACATTTTGTTGTGTTTTTCATGCTTATTTTAAAATGAATTTATGAAAATTATTAAAATTAAATCATATAAATGGGATTACTTATTTTTAATCATAATAATAAATATAATTTAACAATTATATCTTAATTTAGTTCATAATGAATATTAAAAACAGTAAAAATGTATTATCATGTTTAAGGTTAAAACAAGATTATCAAAGGGTTAACCTAATATATAAGGTTTAAAATATCATAAAAAAATTTAATTAATTATATTTTTTGATGTTATATAGACATTATCCTTCATATATTTTTAATTTTTATAATTTTGGATCCACTTAAGTTGATTAAGACATTATTAAATTTTAATCTTTTGAAAAATTCTTAGTGTGTCCTCTCCCTCCCTTATAAAAGGGTACTACTTATCCACTATTACTAACACTTAACAAGCCTTATATCAGAGAAAATATCTAATATATTCCATTAATAATATACCTACTAATGTCCTATATGTCCTTTTTTGATCAAAATACCATCCTTTTAAGGATTAAGGTGTACTCTAAAGGAAATATCTTAGTTAATAGATATAACTCTTAACCGAGTACTTTCGATTTTATCTCTTATTATAACTATACTAAATAAATGATATAAATTACAAAAAATAATTATATTTAATATAATTATATTGAATTATTATGATTTATTAACCATTTTACACCCCATTTCCATCAAATGGGAAATGAAAGTATTTCTCGTGTGTACGTGTGAACTATCACCTCCATGTATCGATATGATTCATTTTACATAACAATAATTCATGTTGGGTTATTATTACGTATTTAATGTTTATATATTATATTTATTACATAATTATTATTATATAATTATAATATCTTATCTAACTTTTTATATTTTCATCTGTTGTAATAGGATAACATCTCTTGTGCGTACATGTGGGCTACCACCTCCATGAAGTGATGTGATTCGTTTTTAATTTTTTATTTACAGGTATGGTAATAAGGATACATTTATTGATTATATATTATTTTAATTATATAAAAATTATTCTATAAAGGTGAATTAAAATTAAAATTTATTTTTTTCCACCCATCGAAAAGTGAAAACATTACTCGTTTGTACTTACAGACTATTATCTCCACAAAGTGATGTAATTCATTTTTCATCACCAATTTTTATAAATGACTATAAAATTTTATATAATTGATAAATATGATATTTAATTATTAATATTCCATATATTATGAAACCATGACCAATTTTAAAGTACTATAATCATCGAATCGAAACATGCATGGAAAACGGACAAGTTTTCACCCGGATATTCATTTTAATGAATAAATTATTAATAAAAGGATAATCGGAAATCATAATGTAATGATACATAGTAATTTATATAGTAGTTTGGTTCTATAATATATTTATATTAAATATATATTTATTATATAGTATATTTTAACATGTGTAAAGAAAGACAAAACTTAAGGTAAGGGATTTATGTTTCAATCCCATATTAATTGGGGTTGTTTATTATTGAATTTACTTTGAGGGAAATTATATAGATATTTTAATTTAAACCCAATATATTTTATTATACTCTAGTTATTTATAGAGTTTTTATGTATTAATACCATTTTCCCCTCTTTATTACCTAAAATTATTGATGAAATTTTTTAAAGAAAAGTCGACCTTTTTTCTTCTTTGATCAATGTACATTTTCTTTCATGTATATACTCTTAAAATTGTTTTAGGAAAGTTGTTCCCTATACTTGAATTTTTTTAAAAAGTACATTTTAAATACCTTTTAATTTATTTAAAAAAATTAAAAAGTAATCTTTTTAAAGAAACATTTTTTCAAACAAGTCATTTTTTGAATTTTTATAAAGGTTTGAAAGGAATTATTTATTTTAACTTATTTGACCTAAATGAGTTTTTACAAAATCATAGCCATTATATGATTTGAATATCCATTTATAATGTTCCTTAATTATTTTAAAGGAAAATTATTTCCTCAATATTTTAGTATTTTTTAGTTAAAATGTTATCAAAAGAAAATGATATTTTCTTCAGCTTTCAAAGAAAGGTTTGAATGATATTTTAATGGTTTTTTTAATTTATGTCAACATCCTTTATGGGTTGTTATAATTAACTTTTAATGTGATATTATGATAATATAAACATTCTTTCTTGGATGGTTTATGATGATGATGATTTAAGGATGATTTTATGAAACCTATTTCTTTCCCATGGGTTAATTAAGTTATGATAAACCTTTATAAAACTCATTTATTTTACATGGGTTATGCTATGAAGAAATAATGAAATGTTTATGAAACATATTTTCTTTACAAGAGTTATTATATGATGATACAATGAATGTTATATTATCTTATGGCACACGTATGTATGATTTGAATTATGAGATGGGTGGGCCTATAATTATAAATCCCTCCAACGAATTGAGTAAATATGGATATCTAATGTGACAATAGAGACTGTAATGGGTAGTGATCACGGCTTAGTAAAGGACATTATCCACTATGATAGCATTGGGAGTGAACCTTGGCTAATGAAATGATAGAATCAGTGAACCCAATCCACTATGATGTTCTTGGTAGTGAGCCTTGAATAAGGAAATGATTTTATATAATTATTTGTATTCTAAAAACATATTCCTTATTCTTATGATATGATCTCATGGCTCATGATATATTATTGAAGATTTTGAAAAATTATTAACTATATTTTTTTTTACAAAAACTTACGCAATTATTTATGGTTAATGATATTTGACTAATTGGGTATGGTTATTGTAATTTGTCATCATGTTGTCATTCCCTTATACTAATATTATGTTAACTAATGACCATTGATTGATATCTCTTATGTTTACCATTACCGAGCATCCTAGCACACTGTTTCTTATGTTCCCTATTTCATTAAGAAATGTTTTAAATAGGGTATGTATAAAAAGTGTACTATATGAAAATAATGTATTGGTATATGTTTAATGTATTTCATGAAATAGGATTATTTATGTATCTAGCCTCTAGAGACTCTAAACCTTTATGGTTTTGGGGAATTTTTTTATGATATTTATTGAATATTCATCTAAAATAATGTAATATGTATGTATAAAATTATAAGGTCGCCTCCTGAATAACCTATTAGGTTATTTACAATATATTTTATATATATAATAAATAACTACCCAATTAATTGGATAGCTATATCATATCCACATATCATAAACACTTAAGCTAACCCATAAAAATAAATGATTTTAAAATAATGGGTTAACCAATTATATGTTGAGAGGAAAATGAAAAATAAAAATATAATATTGATGAATATAAATTGAAAAAATTAAAAATAATTTATTATTAAACATTAGAGAGAGTTATTTTAGAAAAATACTGTAAAGGTTTAAAATAAAATCTGTTTATCTCGAGTCATAACTCAACTCATACATTCATTGCCTTACTAAATAATAAAATTATATTAATTATTTACTTTATTAAGAAGATATTTAATGTTAATTTCTTAATTTTTTTTCATTTTATTTTATTTATTATCTTGTTTCAGACATTTACCAAATTGGTATTGTTTACGTCAGTCATCTTGCGATCACCTATTTCATAACATCCAAAACTATTTTAGTATAACGGTAAAGGTAAAATATCTTCATTTATGGGTTCCATAATCTCAATAATTGAATATATATTCTCTCCATATCATTATACAATCAATGGAGTTAAAAAATCATGAAATAGTCATTATTTGAAGAATATTCTTTGAAAAGCTTGTTTTTTATAGTTAAAAATGACTATGGTTGTATACATTTAATTTCATTATTATTATGGATAAATTACAATTATAGAATCATAATAATGAAATTACATTGATTTTAATGTTACGTTTAATCATAAAATCAATTTCAAATAATATCTATGGAAGATATAATTTTATGAAAACATCGGCATTTGTTTAGGTAGCATAAAACCTCCATGGTGAACTATGTTTTCAAAAGAGTTTAAAAGAAGGTTAAACCCAATAAATATTTAAACTTTATAAAAACATTATCTTATAAATAAGATAATTTTTTAGGGATACTTTTAAATATTATTTATATTATTAAAAATAATAATAGTATAATATAAATGAAAATACATAATTTTTTAAAACCTTGTATATTGACGCAATAACAATTTATAAAAAGAGTTCAGTGAGAGGTAACGGGTGATATTTCATCATTTATAGATAAAAAATATTTTAATACCTAGGAAACTGAATATTGGTAGCAAAAAAATAGAGTTTTATAAATATTTTTATGACCAAGAATCATAAATAAGAAAGAAGAAAGAGGCTTGGAAACTCTCATCTTGCTCCTCGAACTACCTCCATAGGATTAAGCCCAAATCCTTTGGATAAAGGAATTTTGGAATATACATAGACTTATAAACATGAAAATGAGTGTATATAAATGTATTTGGGTATAAAATTATATTGATAAAAACATGATATGTGTTTTGTATAGGTTAGAATGTGTCCCCTTTTATGAGTAGAGTTCAATGATGTTTTCACAAATATTTAATCTTTAAGGGTCTAGATTATAATTTTCAAAGGTAAATTGGTTGAAAAATAAAAAATAGATGGTATTATAGAACACTACCCAACCCAATTATGTTAAGATAAGATTTAATGATTTTTTATCCAATTATAAATTATTTTTTAACAATATATACCATTTAAAGTCATTATCAAGGAAATTATCATAATTTGAATTAAAAATCATATTATTATTACATAATTTGATAAAACTATTTATAATATTTTCATAGTAATAAATATTAATATGAATACATATAATTAACAATAAAAATAAAACAAATGATTTTTTAATAAATATAATTGGTCTTTCACACTATCTCTTGGTGATCTCTATCAATCAAGCTTTTACGAGTTCGATAAAGATGGAGTTTGTGGTAGTAAAGGTATTCCTATTTTATTTTATGTTATTCATTATGCATATGTATTTTTTGATTATAAATAAAGCACTTTCAATTTGTTTCTTTCACTTCCATGATCATAATATGAACCTCTAAAACCCATCAATGGTATCAAAGAAAATGTTAAAGGATTAGTCGATTCCTAGGAACTCTCCCACATGAACTTGCAAAAAAGTGCGGCTCTCCTACCAGGTGATCTATAAAAAAATTCAAAAAGTTTCATAGATAAAGTTTTTGGTTAATTCAGTGATTTGATAGGTTTATATAGATGTCGTGTTGGATGTGTTTATATGATTGAAGATTTTTCTGCCACCATCAGTGGTATCACAACAAAGGCTAAAGGGTTAGTTAATTCTTGAAATCTCTCATGTATGTGAGGTGAAGAAGTGTCTATCTTCACCTAGGGGATCCATTATTGATGAAAATAGTTTCTTATCCCAATTTGGGGGTAATTAAGTGCTTTTATGGGTTCATATGAATTTTATGTTGGATGTGTTCATACGAGGGAAGGCGTTTTCACCCACTATCAGTGGTATCAGATACATGTTCACTAACAAATCAATATGTTATTTTACTATTTTCATGAAGAACATGTGTATCATAATCTATGATAGTCCATTTTGTAGTGTATTATATAGAGTGACTGAATTTCTGCCGCCATATTTCACTACTTGATATTACGTTATAGGATAACATAATGGGAATTGTTAATTTATAGGGTATGATTGGTTTGTATAATAGAGTAAGGTATATAAAAACACATAGTTTGGTTCTATGTAATAAGTTATGATATAGGTGATATCATAGGCTATGAATGTGTAATGACCCAAACTTTTATCAATGAAAATCCCTCTTGATCTAATTAAATGTCTTATTATGAAAAATGGTTATATAAAATATGAACTTCCTTGTTTGTATGTTTGTGGATTTTAAAATACCATTAATAATTTTGATTGTTTCTAATATAGTCATTGAACAGTGATCACATGATTAGTATAAATATATGACTTTAACAAATCCAATTTACTTAGACAAAGGAAGCGATGGCCTCATCCAATAGACTTGCCCCGTACGAAGCCAATTTTTCAGAGCTTGAAAAGAAGTCGGTGTCATTGGGATTCGCTCTTAACCAGTCCCAATATGAGATTAATCATGTTAAGATCAAACGAAACCACCTATGGGAGAAGTGGAAGTTAATAGAGATTATCACCCGAGTGATGTTATCCGAGCCACCCTAGGAGTCTGTCACCATTACACACCTTACCATTTGGTCTTATGCAGGTGTTATAAGGGGTTATGTAACAATACCTTAGCACTATGACTAAGTGAATTATTTTTTGTATATAATAAAGAATATACATTCATTTTATTATTGTTACTTTGTAAATAGTTTTTAAGGTACAAATAGTATTGTTAGTTAATATTCAACTAAGAAATATATTTTGATAAATTAATGGATTTTTGAATTAAATAATATTTTAATAAAATATTATTATTATAAAATTAACTTTTATTAAGTATAAATGATCGTATAATTTTTTTGAATACAATTGTAATTTTTATTAAGGTTTGAAAGCTATTTTTGCTAAAACCCATGAATTTTCGATAAATGTTGGTTTTTATATTAAAAGTGAAAATTAAAATATTTAAAAAAATATTTGGATAAAATTAATATTATTTTTGGAATCAGTACATCTAAATTATCCAACAGTGAATTTTTCATGATTTTCTTAGATAGTCGAATTTTTGGGTAAAAATTAAATATCATTTAAATATATAATGTGTTTTATGACATCATAATTACCCAATAGTGATGTAATAAAATACTGTAAACATTATGTTTGGACAATATATGTTTTACCATTAAAATAATATGATTTTAGGTTTGTTTGATTTATTTTACAAAGCCTTAGTGGACCCTCCAAGACTTATAAAACAGTTTAGCTTTTTAAATTTATTTCCTTGAGAGTGTGACTCACCTCCACATAAGAAACCCTATTATTTTAAGAATTTCGGACACTAGAATTATAAAATATTGTTTTCCACTCCCCTTTTTCAAAAAACATGGGCAAAAACCATGGGTTGGTTTGTGTTTTTTATTAGTTTAATGTGTGGCGTCCCAAACCTAAATAATAAAGTCTTCCCTCTCTTTCCTATATAAACCCACCCAAGCTACCACTTCCTCTTCACTCAAAGCCTTTGGAGTTAGACCAACCCATGACTTAATATCTCTATAATCCTCCCAAGGCACCCAAATCTCTCGATAAGCCTCTCTTAATCCCCTACCAAGCCTTTGGGATCACACTTCCAAGTAAGGGATTTCTTCCTTTCACATTTTTTTCCAATTTTCATTAAGTTGTTATGCCCTTTTATTTTCAATTAAAAATATTGAGGTATGCTTTCTCACCTCCCCCATACTTCCTTACTTATGTTTTAATGATGATATACCTCTTTATCTCTCAATAGTTCCTCTCATGTACATCCGTTACCATGCCGAAATTCCGTAATGAATTTCTCTCTCCTCATTTACATTCAAGAAATTATTTAGTATTATGAATCCAAATTCCATTACTTATGTTAGGAAATGTATCTATATGACCCCCTTACTTTCAATTTCATGTACATATTATTATACACCCTTTTCTCTCTCATCATCCTTTTTTGTGAAGTCTTATGTCACGTCATTATGCGGCCAAAATTGCACCACTATTTTCCAAACCAAAATCATTGTGCAGTGAATATCGTGACCATTTATCTATTAGGGGTATTCACCTTTATGCACATTTAATTATTGGTTATTGAGTTTAATTTATTAATTCCACATTACTTTATCATGTAATAAATTATTATCATTAATTATTCCATTTTATATGATCCATGTGGCACACTTATGCATGAAATGAAATGTTTGATAAGGGTGCGCCCTAATAACACTCCAATTCATTGGGTAAAGATTATTATCATGATACATCAAGTTAAATGAGGATTTAATCATTCTAATTCAAGTGAAATTAGGTTTTACTCATGATCCATGTGCAATGAGCCTTAGCTCATGATAATACCATGTTAAGTGTTGTTTCCACATTTCCATGTTATGATAATCATGCTATATCGTGCCTTTATGTTCATGTTTCCTTTATGATCCATTGATATATATATTGCCTAACATGTATTGTATTCTTCATTTTATTCCTTTTTTACTCCCTTACTGGTCTTTATAGAACACTCTTTTCTTATGCATGTCCTCAGGTTATCCCATGCAATGCGAAGTACGAGGGAATGTAGTGGTCATGTAAAGGAAGTTTTCAATAAAGATGTTGTGTTTTACGTTCTAAGTTGTTATATAATGTTAATGATCCCCAAAGACACTATACCTCTCAATCTTTTATGTTTTATCAAGTGAAGTTATTTATCTAATAATTCATGTTTAAGCGTGTTATAAAAATCAGGGTTATTATAGAATGAAATCTAGGTTTCTTGAAAACATAGTACTAAATCATAATGATGATATATCATATATCTCAAATTTTGATTTTCCTTGTACATAAGGGTCATGGATTGATATTTAAGGGTTTTTAGTTGATATTCAAGGGTCACTCTCATATTTAAGAGTTTCTCAATATGTAAGGGTTAATTCATTTTAATTATATTCTCATATGTAAGGGATACTCAATGTGTATGGGTTACTTGATACAAAAAAGAAATTGTGTTTTCATGATATCTCTTATTCTAATAATTCATTAAAATCACATATTACAATTGATAATTCCTTATCAATCATAAAACATTATTCAAAAAATGAATAATTCTAATATTTTGACTAAAAATTATTAGAGTTTATGAACTTTTTATAAATTATATGTGTTAGGCATTATAAATAAAAGAGTTTAGTTCATAAATAAAATATGAAATGTTTATATTAATATCTCATGTTTGGAAAATAAAAAAAATTATTTGTTTATTCATTTTGAATATTAATTTTTAAAAATTATTGATGAAATAAGAATATTTTTTATTCTTTAATTTATATAAAAAAATTCTTATAAAATTTTCATTCCATGAATTACCTGCTAGGTATGACAATGTAAGATTTAGTTTTCATCTACCTTGACTTAAATTTGTAATCATAGTTATTATATTAAATTTATTTGTTGAATATATTTTATAAAAGTTAGGTACTATAGTTATAATTAACTATAATCTAGCATTAGTAAAGTACCCTTGGGTAGAGAGACTTTGGGTCAGACTTCCCACTGTCTTAGAGTCTTATGTTTTATTTCATAATGGTGGGGGTTGGTTATATGTGTATCTAGGATACTCATGTGGGGATTACTGATATCATATAATTATAAACCTTTACATGAAAATTTTATACACCTTATTTATATTATGTATTTGAATATGAGTAAATATGTTTGGATTCTATTTTTGGGTGATTAACAAAAATCGTGGTCTATGTAAAGAGTTACACATTAGTATTTTGAACTAATAAATTTGGTAGATGGAATAAGGATTCCAAAACTAAATATTTAAAATTATTCATACATAATGGAATAAAATATGTTATAATAATTATTATATAGGATAAAATAGATATGGATTTAACATTCATGTGATTTATATTAAATTAGTGAGTCTATAAAATATAATACCTTAAATACTAAGTGTGAGACTCCTTCTAAATCAAACACATTTCAAGACCTTGATCATATATAGTATGGTTCCCATGGATTATATTATGTAATTCATGATGGAAATGGTTAACACTAATAGTTAGGTATCTATATCCCATTGTAATATTTGGGAGACACTTAGCTACGAAACCCTAAGAGTTGGGATATCAAAGTAAAATAGTTGATTTTATATCCATATGGTGGATTTAGAAAAAGATTTGTCCACTCAACTACCTAAGAGTAATTTATGAAATGATTGAATGTTTTCCTATCTAAATAAATAATTGATGATAGGATAACAATAAAATAATTATTACTTAGTAAAATATGGATCATGGATCACTAAAGGTAATGATTTATGGGGTCATCATTTTAGTGGGTGTTCTTTCATTAAAATTTCTCAATGAAAAGATGTAAAACATGATAATAATCTAATAAAATATTATATTGTAGATGTATAACATCATCATCATAAAACATAACCTTGAGATTATTCTTTGATAAGTATAAGATTAATTTAAGTAACTCCCAAGTCTGGTAACCTAATAAAATTTATTAATTAAGATAAATATTATATGCCAGAACAACACCTTCTAGAGTAACCAAACTATTGAAATTTTTCATCATTTGGTATCTAAATACCTTTTATAGTCATATATATATTATCCTAAGGTTAAAAGTAATTTTATGAAATATGACCTAATAAACTTTATTCTCCACTCACATACTAAATATGACTAAGTGTTTAATGATCCCATTATAAGGTGTGAAAAAATTGGAATAATTTATAAGCCAACTAACTTGGTAGTTAGCTACAATCAGGGTCAATCCCAAATGGAGAACTGAAAATAAATGAAGATTAAAAATTGGTGAGTTTATATTGATTATCCAAAAAAAATATGAAGGGAACATAAATGAAATAGTGGTGTTATTTGTGAAAATCAAATTAAAAGAGAATAAGTAACAGAATAAACAGAAGACAAGCGTGTTGGGGTTACAATTAAAATTAGGTATTATTACAATATTCTTTATTTATAATTGGATTTATTATTAAAAATTATTTTCCATGGGGATTAAATCAAATTATTTCTTCTTGTCCTGAAAACAAACAATTACATGATTAAAAGAAAAATCCCTTGGTCTAGTGATTAATAACTTAAAACATGTTTAGGTTATTTACCCCTAAAGAAAGTGGTAGTGGGGTCACCCAATGATCATGGATTCACTCATCTCAACTCCTTAAGTTTTCAACATTGGTGTCATTCTTGGTATGATAAGACACCATCAGTGAATAAGGAATTAGATTCATTGAAGAAGTTGTAAAGAAAAATCATAAAAAACACTTTGGGATTTAAATTTCAAATCACTCATAATCATTATTACAGCCCCAACACGAGGGGACTGGCCTCTTATGACCATAGTCACACTGTGAAGATTGAGTAGAACCTCAACCCCTACCATGGATATGATAGGACGAATATGTAAGAGATAATTACACTAAACAAAAATTTTAAATAGGAAATGAAAACACAAAAATGTATTTGGGGGATATTTGAACGAAATAGCTATAACGCCTCCCCCAGCAGTACCCAACTTGAATTTGGAGGGATTCTTCTCATATTTATAGTTTTTTAGATTACACGACATGTACCTTAAAGTACACAGCATGTATTCAAGTCAAATTGACTTGGCTTTGGTTTCTCCAATGAAGGTGATTTGTGCACCACTATTGACTTTGCGCATGTCGATGGTCGGTTGGTGGGGGTACACGTTATGTAGTACCAGCCCATATGGCATGTAGAGCCACCCCACATGGTGTGTAGTATCAACTTCAGTCACCCACCGCTTCTATAATGACATGAACAACATGTGATCATGTAGTACATGGTGTGTGAGAGCTCGTTAGCAACATGGTCATATACTCAGCATGGCCGAACCATGTCTATATAAGGGTACATGGAGTGTGTTTATAAATTATACACCATGTATATGTGAACTTTTGTTCTAGTTTATCTTGATTTGTGAATTTTACTGAAATATTCTGAATGGTCAGAAACAACATTAAAATAAATCATTTTATCTACAAAACAACATGTATCTAGTGAAAACATTTTTTAAAAATCATAATAGGTATTAAAATGTATACACAAATCGGGTACATAAAACTCCCCAATACTTAGTTATTTTCTTGCCCACAAGAAAAATCTCAACATCTAATTATATAATCTAAACTCTAAAAGTGAGTCATTCATTTAATTATAGTTATAAATATTGTATTCATAATAGAGTATTTTAATAGGCACAAAAAAATATTTCAATTTCAAATATATTATAATCATGACTCATTTATAATTAAATTAAATACTTTAATCTCTTTTATTCACATTTATCAAAATTTCATAAATATACATGCCCCTTGTTGATTTACCTCACCAAAAAATAATACACTCACAACTCAAGATCATTTAATCAAAGTTATGTTCAATCTCGAGTATATGCACTCAATCTATAGGTTTGAAAGTATTCTCATTCTATACATTAGAAATCAAATCATAAAAATCATAAGGTATTTTAATAAGGTTCAAATGATTCTATGGAAAAGGGTAGGTAGGTAATGATGTGAAAAATAATATCAGAGGATTGAAAAAGGAGGGTAAATTCTTAAATAAAAAATCATGATATTGAATAATAAAGATCAATGAAAATGCATCCCTAAAAATAAATCTCAAAATTTACCAAAACCAAGATATTTCCTTTTCCAAAAATGGGTTTTCAAACCATTAATAAGTATAATAAATGAATTTTTACCCTCTTTTGAATTTTTCAACATTTTTTTAATAAAGAAACCCCTAATAATATAATGAATGGTGGTTTTGGAACCCTTCTTCCCAAATGATAAAGTGGTACTCTCCCTCACACTTAAAATCATGGTTTCTTAACAAAATATAGCATGAATTGCCAAATCCACTCTCTAAAGCTCAAATGAATAATCTTGCAATATTATCAAAGAATTAGGGTTGGAAGGATAAATAGGCTTGTAATGTGTATTTCTATCAAGGAACTTCATGGTTTCTAAGGGTTTCATGAAGGTTAGATATAGGGTAGGTATCAAGGTCAAAGAGGGTAAAAATATCAAGAAAATTCTTCAATCAGTTTAATGTGATTAAAAAATATTCATGTTTTGAAAATAAAAAATCAAAAGTTTTAGTAGTCATGAATATCTCAGGAATATCTCAAGAAATAGGGTATAGGAAAGAATATATCAAAATGCTTATAATGCCTCTCAAGAATGGGGAAAAAAATTAGTCAATTAGGTCATGAAATGAATAAAAATGATCAATTTAGTAGATCTAAATGGCCAAGAAATTAAATAAAAAATCAAACTATATCAGTAATCATTTTAAAATACTTTAAAATCAAAATAAACAGGTAAATTTTAAAATTACCTTTAATTTATTTATATTGTATAATTATAATTAATAAAAAAAATACACAGTTTTAAATATTTCATCTATTAATAATGTCTCCTAGAATAGTTTAAGGGAAAATACTAGTGTAGTTAGAGAATCTCTCCCACACTTAATATTTCACATAGTCCCTCAAGTGCAATACTAAGGAAGAGAAGAGAATGTGAGAAGAAACAAGTGGACTAGGGTGAGGGGAAGTAGAGAAATAAGTAATTCCAAGATAAAATTAATGAAAATAAACTCCAAAATAATACTCCCCTCATAGAGAACTCAAAAAATGGAAATTAATTAAATGAATATGTCTATATATGTCTATATTACCTATGAATTTCTAAGAAATTGAAAAAGAATTATGTATGCACATAAATCATCACACCACAAGTATAGGACATAAGAGATATAAATAATGATACAAGTGTGAAAAAATATTCACCATGTGACCTCAAAAGAGGCATCATCTATAATAGGGGGATTGGGAAGAGGAGGAGCAGTTTTAGTGGAAGCTGGTGGCACTGGCTCTATATATGATTTGAGGGCTCAACTGGAAAGTCCTAAAAGGTAGTAGTAGTCGTGGCATTTGGTTCCATAGTGGATAGAAGAATATAGTTCATAGACAAAGTGGTGAACTATGTATGGGCTGTCGAAGGCTGATGATCCTAATGAGGAGTAGATGCTTGAGGAAGTGGTAAGCCTAAGTGATGTAGTATGAGGATCAATATGCTCTCTATCTGAACCTGTTTCTGAGCCATGGCAGCGTGGTGGTGCTCAAGGAGGTCTAAAAATTGTTCTATCATGGCCAGGAAAAGGGAGATGGAAATATTAGCTGAGGGTGTGGGTGGATGTGTGGATTTGTATTATCTAGAGGAAGAGTGGATGGTGGATAAATATTGAAGGGAGAAAGAAGGAACATCCACTAGTGGATGTGGTGGCACCTGATTAGTACCACAATTTGGGGTAGGTGGGTCATCTCTCACCCTAGCAGGATTCAGGCATCCTATATGAGCACAAAGTCATCTCCCAAGTGCTTGACCATGTTCATGCATATAATCATGATGAAATCCATATGATTTGGAGAGCCTAAGTGATCATGAGGGAGAGATGGCTCAAACACCCCCTAAATAGTGTTCTAATATGGTGGCATATAACCGCCATTTAGGTTTCCCTCGTAGATATGGATCATAGAGGGAAATTAGGTGGAGAAAATATATGGGAGGTTGGGATATTCATGCCTGAAAATATAGGTGATAAACTCCATTCCTCATCCAAACATGACACCCATGTCCTCATGGTGTGGAAAAAGGATTGCATTGAATCACCTATGGATGAAACGAATAGGAGGATAAATGATGAGAATGCTCTTCTGGGAAGTGGGGGTGTACATGTGGTTAGGTCCATCAATATCTCACTACATTGAAATAAGTTTAGAGTACTCGGGGTTGGTGAGGGTGGAAATAAGGGGTGGGGTGGTTGTATAGGGGTAGAATCCACACCCACGACTGAACTTCTCTTTGTTCAGAGAAAAGTGAAATCTACCCAACCTAAATCGGATATGGGTATCCATATCATTGGGTGTCTAGTGTTAGGTGGGCCCATCAAACTCTAAATTTTCAATGAACTCCAAAAATATATCTCTTAATATAGGAGTGTTGACCTAGAGTGTCTCTATAAAATGCATGTGGTTTAGGTGATCCTATATCTCCTCCCAGACGCCCAGATGATGGGGCACTGTGATATCTAGTAAGTGGTTGCTCAATTGTATCTTGCACCATGAAAATAATCATAAAATATATATAGAATGGTTTCCCTTAGTAAATATAAGGCAAGGATTTCACTAGGGTTGAACTGCTACCAAATCTTGATGTGGTGGAACCATAGTTGCAGATGTCGAAGGTCCAGCTGTCAAAGTAGAAGGTGGAGCAGCTGCGGCCATAGATGGTTCTAAAGTGCCCACATATGTGGATGGTGATGTAGTCTCATCTGATGGAACCACACTAGCAATAGGAACTATGGTACTGGATACATGGTCCATGGTAGAAGGTGTGTTCATGGCAGAAGGTGGAGAAACAACTGCCAAAGATGGTGTCGCGGTGTCAACTCAATAGGCCGATGTTGATGTTTTGGATGCCAATTGGAGAGGAGGTAGCATCTCCAAAGACAGCAACTATGACAATGGAGGATCTATCGCTGAAGGTGTCATGGATCTCCTGATTTGGATCTGATGTAGTCTCTCCCCATCAGAAGTGGGTGTGGGATGGTTCCCACTAGCTTTATCATCGTGTTCCATGATTTGTACTAGAAAGAACATAAGAGAACAAAAGAAAAGAAAATGAAAAAAAATAGAAAAAAGTGATAAAATTTAATTACACGGTGTATAAGTCCAGAGTACATAGTGAGTAATGGGATCATGTCATCAATTGGTGTAGTTTGAAGAAACACACCGAGTGGGCATGTGGTCAGTCAATCAAAAAGTACACAATGTGAAATAAAGTGTACAGGCATTGTGTGTGTGTACATGGGTCCAACCTATGTATGGCCTTACACATATTTTTCTAAATTATATGTAGGGGATATTATAGAGAGTATGTATTGAATATTTACGCCATGTGTGTATACATGGGTTATAGTTATGTGGTCATCAGGGCGTGAGTTCTATCTCGGGTCGGGTGGAGGTACTATACACAGCGTATACTAAACATACATCTCATGTATTTTCAAGTTTTGAAGTGGTGAGTGTGTGTGTATATGTGCATTAATTACACGTTGTATGTTATTCATCTGTGGTTGTGTACTACAAGTTTTGGCCAAACACCAACCCCGATCCCAAAATCACTGAAATGTTTTGTAAAATAATGAACTAGAGGGTGTAGAAGCACATACCTGGACTAAGGATCGAAATGAGATAGATTTTGTGTATTTAAAGAAATTTAAATGATGGATTGGAAGGAGGGAGGTGGAGTGGTGTACAGGTGATGCTTTGGGAGAGAAAACATGGAGAGGGGGTCCTCGACACGAGCTCTTCCTGGTTAGGGCATACCATCTTATATAGCTCGAATACATGGCGTGTGTAGGAGCCCACATGCAATGTCAACATTTTCCCTCTCTTTTCCCCATTTTTTAAATAAATTAATATTATAAAATAAACTAAATATTAATTATTATTTAAATTTTTAATTACATAAAAACATAAATAAAAAAATATTTAAAAACAAAAATAAACCAATAAACTTAATGTATTAGTGGATTACACATTGTGTTTTCTAGAATTGAAAAGGAGAACTACAACCTTCGGTCCGGTGATCGGGGCACTATTCGAACCGGTAACCGACCGATCCTAATGTTATCCCTCAACCACTGGATCAAAGGTTTTAGTGTTGCAAGTTTTTACTAAATTTATATATTTAATGAATATTTTAAGTACTACATAGGGAAAAGAATAACACACAGTGTGTGGTTTTAATTATGAATTGTTGGGATGAAGTAGGGAAATTAGCTGAGTTTGAAACTAGGTCTTTTGAACCCTCAGCTATTACTCTGTCAATAAACCTACATCACCCCTAGGTGATTTCTTATTTTTGAAAACGTTTTAAGGTATTATTGAAAACATGGTGCACACAACATCTACCAAAATACACACATAGTGGTTTTTTAATGTGAAAAATTATGGAACTGAACCGGTTGATAGGACTCAAACTCGGGTCTTTTGGATTTGTGGGTTACGACCCTGCCAACCAATTCATCTCCACATTCCTTGTTTTGAAATGTTTATTTTTTATTCTGAAAACATATCATGTGTATTTTAATTAAAACATGCATTCAAAAATAATGAATTGTGTGCCAAAGGTAGGTGTGGAGCGATTCGAACCAGTGATGGATTGAATACACTCTAGCAACCTTGCCATCAGCACAGGCCTCATCCCTATTTATTAAATTAATTAATATGTATTTATACCAAAACATTTATAATAATATACACTAATCAGAAAAGTGCACTTCATGTGTAGGTTATACACGATGGGTATGATCATTTTGTTCTTATTTCTACTATGGACTAGTGAAATGGTGGTACACGATGTGTTGAATGGAATTACACGTTGTTTGTTTATTAAAAATAGAAAATAAAAAAAGAGGGGAAAGAAGAGTGATTGGGTTGCCTCCCTATAAGTGCCTTTATTTTAGGTCTTTGTCTCGACCTGAGTTAGGGTACTTACCCATAATCCAAAGGTGGATGTGGTTTTAACATTGAAAACCACCACATGTTTCTGGAACCCTCATCTTGTATCCAATCTTCTTGATCTTTAGGTGGTCTGGGTGGTGGTTTTTAGTAGCCATGATCCATGGACAAAGGATGTAGAAGGTGTAATTTTGTCTTGTTTTGATCTTGTACGCCCTCTGCCTCCTAATGTTCCTATTTTTAAATATTGAAGACCTAAAAATAATCATAATATTTCTCCGAAGAAGGTGCATAATCAACTAAGAGGTTAGAAATAAATAATTGTTCAAATTCAGTATTAACATGTTGTGATGTGTCCCCATATTAAAATTTTGAGTTTTTAAATTTAGGTTCAGAAATTTGTAGGGAATGATAGGTGGGTCCCACATCATAACATTTCTCCTCAGTTGAAAAATACTTAGAACACCCAGCTTCGGACTCAACTGGAGTATACATATGAGTTATTACCTCTGAAAGTTTCGCAAACCAGAGTACCAAGTCATCCCAACCTTTAAATTTGGTCCAACTGGCATGTGGTGAAGTCTTTAATCATTGATATTAATCATTCAAAATTACCTGAAGATGGTTTTGAAAGAGAAGGAGGAATAGGTGGGCTGTAGAATGTACATGGGCATTCCTCTTATTATAACCCATTATCCATGTATGTATAATACTCTTCCTAGTAGGAGTACAATAGTTTTGGACCATGAAAATAAAAATCCTCTCTAGGTGGATTGTACCGTCCCCTATTTGGAAAATAATCTATGTGATGTGGGGTTGAGGATCCAAAGAAAAAAACAATAAAAGAAAAGGAAAAAAATTCATGGTAAACCTACCTTAACTCAACTTGAATTGTTTTTTTATATTGGTCTCTGACAATGGCACCATAATTTGACTTCTCTCATCGTGAGGTGTGGAGAATTGGAAGAATTTATTTGTTCCCTTATAAACCGACTAACTAGGTAGTTAATGGCAGTTGGGATTGATCCCATAGGGAGAACAGAAAAGAAATGAAGAGTGAAAATAAAAGAGTTTAAATTGATTATCTATATAAAAATGATGAAGGGGAATAAATGAAATAGTGAAACTATTTTTGAAAATCAAATTAAAATAGAAGAAGTAACAGAACAAATAGAATACAAGTGTGTCAGGGTTACAATTCTGATAAGGGATTATTGCAATATTCTTTTTTTAGTATTGGATTTATAAATGAAAATTATTAACCAAAAGGATTTATTAAAATTAGTGATTTATGGTCCAAAAAAACAATTACAAGATTAAAAGCAAAACCCCTTGGTCTAGGGATTATTTACTTAAAACATGTTCAGGTTCTTTCCCCCGAAAGCAAGTAGTAACGAGCTCACCCAATGGTCATGGATTCCCTCATCGTAACTCCGTCAATTTTCTCCATTGGTGTCATTCTTGGTCTGTTATGACACCATTAGTGAATAAGTCATTATATTCATTTAAGAATTTGTAAATAATAATTGTAATAAAAACCACTTTGGGATTTTAATTAAAAATCACTCATAATCATTATTACAACCCCAACATGAGGGAACCAGCCTCTTATGACCATTGCCACAGTGTGCAGATTGAGCATAACCTCAACCCCTACCATGGATATGAGAGGAAGAAGAGTTAAGATAGAATTACACTAAAAAAATTGAATATAGGAAATGATAACACAAAATGGATTCAGGGGAGATTCGGATAATAGAGAGGAAGCACCTCCCCCTATAGTCTTCAACTTGAATTCGGAGGGCTACCTATTATATTTATAGTTTTTTAGATTACGTGGAATGTACCATATAGTAAATAGAATTTATTAAAGTAAAATTTACTTGGATTTGTTTTCTCTGTCAGTAAGTGAGTTGTTCATCGCTCTTGACTTTTCACTTTTCAGTTGCGGATAGTGGGGGTACACGGCGTGTAGCGCCGCCCCACATGGCTTGTGGTATCAACTTAATCCACCAACCACTTATGGAAGGATATACACAATGTGTGATAATGTATTATACTAAGTTAAAGATATCCCTAGAATCATGGGCATGTACTCAACCAGGATGAACCATGTTTGGGTATGGGACACAACATTTGTTTATAAAGTACACACCATTTATATATTAAATTTTGTTCTCATCTCTCCTGATTTGTGAATTTGACTAGAATATACTGAAATATCAAAAAGAAAACTAAAATAAATAATTTTATCTACAAAACAACATTTATCTGGAGAAAACATGTTTTAATACTCAATAATAGGTATGAAAATGTATACACAAATCGGGCACATCAAGTGTACAAATGACTTGGTGAGACTAGAGGTTTTTTTAATGAATGTTCTGGTGGTGAAATTCATTCTATTTTCATATATGGAATTATTTTGACAATTTGAGTGAGTTCAAAAAAGTTTTACTCAATATTATGAAATTATTGAGAATAAATGAACAAGGAATATAATTTCAAGGTTATAGTGTTGTGTTGACTGAACAAGTGGGTAAAATTTCAAATTGGAAGAAGAAGTGTTTGTTAGAAAGTTTGGAAATATTTCTTCTAGTAACCATCCAAGTTCATTGACATCTAAATATTGTATCACGAATGGGTGATTATTCTATAAGATTTAATAATTTGAGATACCTAAAGGGGTTTTAGAAACACTATAAAATTCCCACATCAGGTATTAGTGTTATAGAAATCTATTCTTTGGATTTTAATGGTATGTGATACCTAATGAATACTTTAAAAATATTTTTAGTATTAAAGAGGTAAAAATTAAGGGAAGAATTAATATATATTGTGGTTTTTATTAAAATAAAAAATAAAATTATTGCTAAATCATGTAATTTACTATAGAGGAATTTATTAATCTTAGATGTGTTTTAATAAAGGATGTTTATAGTTGTCTCAAAACTATTATGTGATAAGAGGATTTCTTAAAATCCAGGAGTTGTTATAAGAAATATGATATGATGGATTAAATATACATGGTTTATGATTCATCAAATTCTATAACATGTTTTAAAATAAGGCATGGATAAAAAAAATTAATCTGAGATGAATGAATTTATCTATATGTTTGTTAAAATATGATGGATTTGATCCACCGCCATCAGTGGCATATTTTAAATAATATTATTCTTTTCAATAAAATTTTCTAAACACATATGATATGGATAAATAGTTTATTTTATAAATATACTAATTAAATTTAAATATGTGTTATTTACTAACACATATGGGTTTTTTCTCTTAACATGATATTCTGGAGAGAATATAGTGTTTAAGAGGCTTGTGGTAGTATGTTTAAACTACGTGATGTTAAAATTTAATAAATAAAATATCATGAAAGTAAAAATTCAAATTCAATGTCACTTTATATATTAAATAATTTTCGGATATATGTTGATAAAATATTAGTTTAAAGAGTTACATTACTTACAAAAATATTTAAAAGGAAAATGTTAATGGAAAGGGTTATAAGAATGATGATTATGAACTTAGAAAGAGTTTTAATATGTTCAAGGAATTGAAAAATATGAATATGACTCATAAATCTTACCATTATTTATACTATCTTGCATCATATTTCTTTCTCACTAAATATTTCAGTGGTATAGTTTTGTCATGTGGTTATATAGAGATGTGATAAGAATTATATAGAGATGTAATGCGTTTAAAAATCCCTAAAAGTGAACAAAACATATAGTTGATCAATAATTATATCATATATGATATGTTACATGGGAACTTATGTAACACCCCAAATATTTTAAAATAACACTATGTTTGATAGGGAATACAAAACAAAACACCGAACTTAAACAAAATATGAAATATTATTATTTAAAAATTATAGTTATAATCTAGTCATTAAATTATAAAGTATGAATCGGATTAAAAAAATTATGAAATATATATAAATACCATACTTAATAAAAATGTATTGATTAATTACTATTAAATAATAACTCAATTTTTTAATAATGTCAATTTATTCTTAAAAAATTGTTTTCTTCAAAAATAATTTTTATTACTTTTTGTGAGGAAATTTTATATTTGCTTTTTATCATTTTTATAAAATTAACTCTATTTTTGAAATCATCATATCAAAATTATCTTAGGGTGAATTTTTGGGATTTTTCTCAAAGGATTGATTTTCCACTGAATAGTGAAAAATATTGATTTTTATTGAAAATTATAATTTTGTTTCGAGAATGTATAAAGTTCCATTTTATTTTAAAATGGTTTCAAAGTAAAATTAGTTATAATATATTATAATTAATATCATTAGTTCATTTGAATCAATTTTATGATTTAATTTGGTATAAAAACATTTTTACTTAAAAGGGAATTTTACTGAAAAACTATTTTCGTTGCATTTTTTATTTTTATATTTAATTAATGTCTACCAATTATAGAGATTGAGTCATGAAAAACTGATACCATATTTATAATATAGAGGTTAATTTTTTTTAAATATTTCCCTTTTATTATATTTCATTATGAATAGTAACCTCTTTAAATATTTGTCACCTCAGTAAGGGTAAAACGAGTAAAATATGGTTAAAACTTTGGGATAAGGAATTAAATTTTCTATAAAACTTGAGTTTATTCTGTTTTATGAGTATAGTTTTTCCATTTACATATAATTGTAGAATATATGGCCACTTTATTCCATTTTTCTTTGATTATGACATATGTTTTAATTTAAGAAAATAATAAATACAAAATGTTACTATCTTTACTTTAATATCCCTACAAATTTTACATAAGGATAAAAATTGGATAATTTCAGTTATAAATTTTTATTTGAAATATAAATTGATAGTTTTTTATCTTGGAAATTTATTTATTATTTTTATTCACTGAATAATTACCTTAAATTCTTACTCAACACTAACATAATATTAATTCAATTAATATAATAATAAATTAAATTATTTTAAAAATTTTAAAATTAACAAAATTTGGGTGATTTATTGTGAAAAAAATATTTTATATATTAATATAACATATTATAGATGTTTCAAATGTTTATATTCGAATTCCATCGCTTTCTTGTTTTCTCAAAGTCAAATTATGTGAATAGTTCTTAAAATGACATTTATAGTAAAATTATAGTTATAAATGGGATTAAATTTAAAACTTTGACCATTTATAAGATAATTTGTACCTTATAAGTAAAATTATAACCCTTTAATATTTAAAAAGTCATTACCATGATTAAGATTAAAATTGGTTAACTGGGGGGTTAAACCAAGACATAAGGTTCAAAATAACACCAAAACATATCTAAAATTAATTATATGATTATATTTATATTTTATCCTATTTTTTAAAATATATATCCATTTTTAAGCATTATTATTGATAATGACTTAATTATATTTTATCTTTTTTGTAATTTAAAGTTTGTCATTTCCCTACATTATAAAAGGACACCCCTTCTATAATTTATTTACACCACATTAAGCTATCTAGCTTGGCCAAAAAATAAAAAATTATATTTTAAATATCCTTCTTCAAGTTTTAGAGGTTTTGGTATTCCCAAAATACCAACCTTAGTCCCCTTAAGAAGTGATCGAAAGAAAGTCTATCAATGAAAAGGTAATCGTCTTTACCAACTCTTTCAAATGTCTTTATTATTGTACTTATTTTATAAATATTGTACCCATCATACAATAATAACTATACTTACATGTTATTATGATTATGGTAAACCATTTACTATCTCTTTTATATCCTATATAAAATAAAAAACACTGTTTATGCGTATATAAGGCTATTTATCTCCACGTAGCGGTGTGATTTGTTTCTCATCATCATATTTAATGAATGGTTATTATGGTGGGTTTAAAGTATATATGTTATATTTATATCATAATTATTAATATATATTTATAATCTCACATCTACCTTCTTAACTTACAATCTATTGGAAAATGATATTATCGCTCGTGCGTATGTGTGGACTAGCACCTCCACAAAGTGAGGTGATCTATTTTTCATTTCAGTTTCATTTGGATGGTAATAGGGATAGATTGAATGAATATATATGATATATATATATATATTATTATTATTTAATGGTAGATTATTATTTATATTTCTTTATTTACATTTTTCAAAAAAGTAAAAATAGCATTCATGCGTACGTACAGCTTACCATCTCCATGAATGATTTAATTTGTTTTTTTATCTCTAAATTTTATGAATGAATATAAATATATTTATAATGAATATATATTATATTTATATCATGATTAATATTTTTGATATGATTGAACCATGATAAAAGTATAAGAATCGAGACTGTTGAACCGAAACATGTGTGAAAAACAAAGCAGTTATCACCCAGAACAAGGACTCTAGTAAAACAAATTAATAAACGAGTGATAAGATTTCATAAGTAAATCATATATGGTATGATATATATGATTATGGTTCTATAATACAAATATAATAAATCTATATATATTATATACTAGTTTAAAACATGTACAAAGAGAGATGAGACTTTATGTAAGGTAATTTTTCATCTCAATTTTATTTCTGGGGGACATATGTCATATTCACCACTTGTTTCTATTGTGTAGTGTATAAAATATTGGATTTTGAGTCTTGGGAAAAACTATATATTATTTTATTACATATATATATATTATGAATTTAATATTAATAAAATATATTATTACATATTATTTATTGTTCTTCATGGCTCTGATGTAATAATGTCCTAGATTATTTTTCGCATTAACAAGGCCATAGAAGTTCCCCACTATGATGAGAAACTTGAAGTGAAATGGTGATATTTTTGAATATAGTTATTCTTTCAGATAACATGATATTATAGTACACATAGTATATAGACTATCATTTTTGAGTACTTGTAATCAGGTGAGACTTTTTCTCATAAATGTTTCACTTGATAATCTTCAAAATGGGAGATTATGAGAACAAACCCACCAGTAGGAATTCTGCATTTTTTTGGGGTCATCAGATATTTCTATCTTTGAGCATGTGTAATGGAATTTATACTTTAATAGTATTATTAATGCATTTCATGAATCATTCTCTTATATTTTGTGATGAAAATCATGATACCATATGTTCGTGGTGAGGTAGGGTATGTTGGGTGTGTCATGATTGACATGTTATTAATGGATAAGTTAAGGAAGGATTTTTCCCTTACATGTTTTTGGAAGTTTATTTATAAACACTTTAATTAGAATAGAACCATCACATTAAATTCTATGGACATGGTGTCGCAATGTGTTTATTTCAGATAGTCAAAGAAAGATATATCAACCATATAGGTCGATGACACGAATGTGTAACCAACTTAATGAGATATCGTAATAAAGGGATTATGTTACACAATGAGTGTTAATATGTGGTTATCATCATTGTGACATTAATTTATTAATCTTGGGTGGATTGACCCATTTCTAGATATTAATTTTAGACTTTATGCAAACCCACCTAGTACCAAAGAGACATAATCCTAAAGGGTCACGCAATAAGTGTTTCGGTAGATCTCGATTAAATTTTATTTGAATTTAATTAATAGAATAAATATTATTCTCAAGACTGAGGAATAATTTTATTCATTTTTTTATCGATCACAAATAATTATTGATGAATGAAATATTTAAATTAAATATTTATTCAGGTACTCAGTAAATTCCATGGAGGATGAACAGACCAAGACTGTGTCTATTGAGAAATATTTATTTACAAGATAGAAAATATTATTTATCATTTCTAACATTGATTAATATCAAATAATATTATTATTATTATAATTATTATTTGGAATGGGGTTTATTAAAGATTAATATATTATTTAATGGTTGGAATGAAATTAAATAATATTTGAACATAAATCCTATCCCTATAAATAGATAGTTATTTCTATTGAGTTGGGTGAGAGACACTTAGTCAAAAATTGATAATATAGAATAATTACACACAATGGACTTCTCTATATATCTCATGAACTCCTCCACTCTTCCTCTAGGGAATGAAAAGAACTATTTCAATCATGAAGGGTCTTGAAGCGATCAATATAAATAATACAAGATGATTGATTCTCCATGCTAGTACCCATAAATCAATCAGTATTGATCGGAGATCAAAGGTGTGCATGAGGATCATTAGTATGGGGATTTTTCACTTGAATCCTCCTAATGAAGTAAAGGTAATATGAAAGGGTTTTTGGAAGATCCACATCGCCAATAAATAAAGGATCTAAAGTCGAGGTAATTGTTTTATTTCATATATAAATAAATTAATTATAAATTTAATGTGTAAGATCCTCTATTGGGGTTTTCAGTACATTTTATTTAAAATAATTTTTAAACATATCACCCACCACCAGAGCTTCTTCTACACTAAAAACCTTTTAGTGGTATTTGGGTGGTCATGTTTCAAATTTATAATTATTTATTTGATTATTGATCTATGTGAAATATGGTTATATTTTCATTTCATATTATTCATTATTTAATTCGATTTGAATTAAAATGTTATCGACATTTAAATCACGTTTTTTAGTGTTTCATTTTATTAAAGGTATAAGAAGATATAAATAATGAATGTAAATGACATTAGGAAGTCTTGGGTAATCTGGTCTGATATCATGGGACTACATAGTCTGTATGTAACACCCTGAGTCCAGAATCCTGGAGCCAGTGCATTACTTATTACGTTGGCATGATTAAAAGGAATGAAATCCTAAAGAAACGATCAGTTTAGTAGTCTTAAAGAAACCAGATATATGCATGTAACTAATGTTACATTGGAAAAGGTAACACAATAAAATACATAATAAAAACTAATAAACTTCATCCATCAGAACTCATTATATGATCTCCTCCTCATAACCTGTTGGAGGTAAAAAAAAATTAAAGGGGAGACCTCAAATGCTCAGTAAGGGTTACTAATAGTGGAAGTATGAATCAAAAATAACTGAATCATAAACAATTTGGCATAATCAATATGGCATGGTGAATAAACAAAAAACACATGCCATTAATAAACTGAGAATGAAACTACATCCATAGGTTTTTTCATAGTGAAAACCTCAAGGATAGTAATTGTAAAAAATGAATAAAGAGATGTGATTATTAATTGGATGTCATGTATCTAGCACATGATACCACTATACTGTCAAAATAGTTTAAGTTTGTAGGTATAAACCCGTCTGATTTTTGGAAACAAACTCGAAAGGTTTGTCTCCAACTGATTTGTCTCATTAGACATGTTGATACGTCAAGGGACTATAGAAGGATCTACCCATCACTTCAAGTACAAATGATTATTTATACATATATTTAATAAAATTACAATATTCCTTATCAATATCCATATATAGTAGATGATACATATTCATCAATATTTCCATAGTCAAAACAACATTCTAAATAAACATTGTATGAAATAGGGTATACGACTTTAAAAAATAATCATATCCATGAAACCAGAATATTTATATATAATATATTTACAATTTCAAATGAAAATGATCTCAAATGGGTATTGGATACACCACATAAGAAATATTAGGTGCACAATACCAAGTAAGCCTCAATGAAATGGAAATTGAGACAATGTCCCTTACCATATTGTAATCAATTGATTCGTATGAAAAAAAAATTAATAACCACCAAATGAATCACATAATACAGTGAATATAAATAGAATCATGATAATATATATCAACTGTAAGTAAAAAAATACACCACATGCAAGAAATAAGTGGCGAACAATGGAAATATCACAGAATTAAAAGTGAGATAAGAAACCCCTTGCCTTATGCCCGAAAGTGTTCTTAAATTGATCTTAATGACCAAAATAATTGAATTTATATTCATTAATTAATAATACCAGAACCTCTTATACATTTAATTGATTCATTTTAACCTTTTTAGGTTAATTTATGGCCTTTTTTATTGGTTTAAGAGGTTCGATTTTATTGTTTTGGAAGCATTTTCTTCCTTGGTTTTCATGATCGGTTTACTTATATTCAGGAATGAAAATTAGTTTAAAATGTGGTTAAACAACCATAATTGTTAATATATATTAGTATTGAAATTATAAAAGATATTATAATGATTTTGTTTTATATACCATGAGGATGACTTGTTTGATTAAAGATAATGATACATGTTTGGTTTACTTGGCGGTTTTGTGCATAATGAACTTGTTTTTTATTATTATTTTATATTAGGAGTGTGTAAGGATTCCAAAACATTTTATAAGATGAAATACATATATTATGATCTTTTTCAACCATAAAAATGGTTTCATGACTAGAATTGAATATGGTAATAAAAATCGAGAACATGTCGTCCTTAAATGTGATAAATTAACACATCTCAAATGGTGTTTTCATTTTTAGTATAAGAGAAGGAGAAAAGAGAGATGATGATGAAATATTACATTAGTATAAAAAAATTCTAGTTCATGTAAGCTATTATAATTATCAAAGCATTTTTATGAGGGTATATGAGGAAAGAAAAAGAAAAAAAAGGAACTTGAAATAAAAGAAAAATTGAGAAATCCCTTATGAAAATTCGGCAGCCTAACGACGTCACTTAAAAATTCATAAAATAGTTTGATGAGAGAAAATGGGTCTCTCATAATTATTAAAAAATATTGAAAGAAAGGGGAATGTAGAATGACATATCCTAATATAATCTAATTGAAAATAAAAGAGAATAACAAAAAATGAAATCTTTAAAAAGAGAAGGGTGGTACATTCCCTTACCTTGTAGAGTAACTCCTAAAACTTGATGGTTAGGACCTTGTGGGATTTAGGACACCTTGGGATGACTCATAGGGAGGTAAAAATACCATATATTCAAGTATAATGAGTTTTTAATGAAATAAAATGAATAAATGAGTGGGTATTTATAGTAAATGAGAGGGAGTTTTTTATTAATTTTAAAGGACACCTCATTAGTGGTTTTTGAAAAACCATGGGCTTACCCATGGTATTAGCCACTTGGGACACCTCATGTATTATTTTTCTTTAAAAAAGTCCACCAGACTTTTATATTAATTATTACATCATTATGATTTCATTACGATGTCATTAAACATACCGAAAACTCAAACCTGTATTTTTACTATTTACGAAAAATTCATGTATTTTAGAAAAATCCCAAAAATTCGCCCTGACCATTTTTTGACATGTATAATTCAAAAATGAACTCCATTTTTTGAAGATAATTTTATAGATATTTCTAATTTAATTTTTAAATAAAATAATAATTTATTCAAAAATTACAATTTTAAATCTATAACTTATTTTTGTAATACCTTGAGAAATTAATCAATATATCATTATATTATAACCTTAACAAAATAAAATAATAATATGATTTACCATTTATAAGGGTTATATTACTATTCATATTACTATTCATAAGGGTATGTTACTATTCATTAAAAAAGTCGATTCTATCAAACTCCAAATAACTTACTGATCTCAACCGTAGATGACCATTTTTGGAAATTCAAAACACAGATGTGGAAAATTTATGTTTAATGGCTAGGTTATTACTTTCTCCAATGAATAACCAAGTGTTGTTTCTTAGAGACTCAGTGCTACATTCAATACAGTCTATCTAATGAATTGAAAGTATTTAAGAGAAACATATTATAAAATATTTGGGGTGCTATATTATTGCCACCTTCGAAAATTTCATCCTTGAATTTTTTTTCTTATATAAAACCCTTCAAAAAGATGTGGGTGGTTCTTCTTCAAAACATCCTCAGGAACCTATATAAATTCCTATATTTTATGGTTTCTCCAAAGAAAATTTACAAGATAATTTTTACAATTTATCAATACCTACTCCCTTATGTCAAGAATATCAATAGGCTCTTCACAGTATGAAAAATCAGGTTCTAGCTCTATTTCTTCATAGGTGAGTACATGCATTGGTTCTGGAAAGTATTTATTTAACAATGAGATTTGGAACACGCTATGAACTTTGGATAGATTTGGTGTCATTTCTAAATGGTAAGCTATAGATTTGATCCTTTCCATAATTTCAAACAGTCTGATGTACCTTTGGATCGGTTTCCCTTTCTTATAAAACCTTAATATTCCCTTCTACAAAGATAATTTTAGAAATTCATGATATCCTACTTAAAATTCCAAATCCTTTCTTCGGTTTTCAGCATACCTCTTTTAATTACTTTGGGATGCTTTAATATGGGCCTAAATTTTCTTTATCTTTACAGTTGTCTCTTAAATAAGTTATGGGCCTAAAAGTTTCCTCTCACCAACTTCATCCCAACAAGTTGGAGTTCAAAACCTCTTACTATATAATGCTCCATATGGAGTAATTTGAATTCTATAATGGAAAAAATTATAGTAAAAAAAAATCACCAAAGGTAATTATTGATCCCACAAACCTTGAAAGACAAGAGAGCATGATCTCAACATGTCTTTCAGTTTTTGAATAGTCCTTTTAGACTATCTATTGGTTTGGGGGTGATAACCAGTACTCATATAAAGCTCAGTATCCAAATCCTTCTAGAAACTTTTCTAGAATTTTGATGTAAACTAGGGATCTCGATCATACACAATCGATATAGTTTCACTATGAAGTCTTAAAAATTAATTAATATATAGTCTTTCCATGTTCTTAAGTGGTAAATCCTCTCTTATATCAATTAAATGTACCGATTTTGTGAGACGATCAACAATTTCCTATATTTCATCATTCCTTCTATGTATCCTTGGTATTCCTATGAAAAAATACATCATAATGTCATCCCACTTCCACATAGTAAAAGGTAGAGGTTGCATCACCCCTCTAAGATGTTGTCTCTCTACCTTCACTTGTTGAAAAATTAGACACCTTGACACGTAGTCAGTAATTTCTCACTTCATATTATACCAAAAATTATATTCCTTTATATCTCTATACATCTTAGTGCTACCATGGTGTATAGAAAAATTTGAGATATGAGCATCATCTAATAGTTCCCTTTTTAGCTTACGTACTGATGGAACACATAACCTCTTTCCAAATTTTAGAACTCCTTCCTCGTACACGAAGTCTGATAATCTCCCATCCTTGACAAAATTAATTTTCTTGGGTAGATTCTCGTCATCTTATTGAGATATTTTTATATTCTCTATTAAATATGGTTTAGAAATCATTTGAAAGAAGAAATATATTTCCCCTTCCTTAACAATTCCCATATCCATCTTTAGTAGATCCATGAATATAGGATCTCTCTCAATCCTCATTTGGGTCATAAGTCCATGATCTTTCACACTTAATTAATCTTCCACCTTATTATCCTTTCTTGGGTGATAGTGTATTGAACAATAATAATCTTTGAGTTACTTGATCCATATCCTTTTCCTTGTGTTGAGTTCTCTCTGTGTAAAAATGTATTTTAAACTCTTTTGATCCGTATATATCTAAAATTTTTCATTGTAGAGATAATGACTCTATATTTTCCAAGAAAAGATTATGGATGATAAATTAAGATCATGAGTTTGTTAATTTTTCTCATGAGTCTCTAACACCCTTTATGCATAAGCAGTAACTTTATAATTTTTTATAAGGATGAAACCCAGTCCATTTTTTATGCATCATTGTATTTCACAAATCCACCATTTCTAGATGGAAGATTCAAAATTAGATAATTGACCAATAATCTTTTCAATTCCTCAAAGCATTTTTTACATTATTTCACTCATAAAAACTTAACCCTTTTACCTGTGAGCTTGGTTAGTGGGTTAGCCAGTCGGATGAAATTCTGAATGAAACTTAGATAGTAACCTACTAAGAAAATAAAATTGTGTACGTCGGTTATGTTAGTTGGCATGGTCCACTCTTGGATTGCCTTTTTCTTCATAGGATCAACTAAGAGTTCATTTTAGATACAATATGGCCGAGAAAATAAACTGATTGAAGCCATAATTCACACTTGATAAAATTCCCATATAATTCATTTCTTCTAAGAGTTTCAGAATAATCTGCAAGTTATTCTCATGGTCTTCAAAGATTTTAGAGTATACCAGGATATCATTAATAAATACCACAACAAAGTCATCAAGATATTTCATAAAAACTCTATTCAATATATCCATGAAAACATAGGGTGCATTAGTTAGTCTAAAAGGCATCATTGTAAACTCGTAATTCCCATACCTAGTTTGAACTGTTGTCTTTGGAATATCTTTCTTCCTCACACACAGCTGATGATATCCAGATCGAAGGTCGATCTTTGAAAAATATTGTGCTCTATGAATTTGATCAAATAAATCATAAATTTTTGGCAGAGGATACTTATTATTTATTGTAATAGCATCGATTTCCCTGTAATCAATGCATAGCCTCATGGATCCATCTTTCTTCTTGACAAAGAGGATAGGGGATCCCCATGGAGAAACACTAGTTTGAATAAATCCTTTTTCACTCAATTACTCTAGTTGTTTTTTTATCTCAACTAATTGCACAGTGTCCATTCTATAGGTATTATTTGATATTGGTATTATACAATGAATTAAATCAATAGATAACTCAACTTCCCATTCTAGAGGATGTCTAGGTAAATCCTATTAAAAAACATTAATGTATTCTTACACTATATGTACATATTCAATTTGAATATTTCTTCCCTAGCCCATAAATATTGGGTTCTCTTCCTCTCTAAGAATTGAATTAATCATATCTATTGGGGTGGATCTTGATAAGAATCAGATAATGAGGTTTCTACTCTAAAGATAAGGGATTCTACACCATTTTCAAATATTATAACTTCCTTCTTCTTTCAATAGATCTTCTCATCATAATTTGATTGCCAATTCATACTGAGAATTGTATCAAATTCAATCATTGTTATGATGATAATTTTAGCAACTAAAGCACGTTTATGTGTCATGAGGGGGACTAATAGACATGCCTTTATTAAAATGCTACATACCCTAAGAGTTTTTACTGACAAATCCTTTATTAAATCAAATTGGACATGTCAAATTTTTAAATAAAACTGGGAAGATATAAATGAATGGGATGATCCAGAATCAAATAATGAATTAGAAAACTTTTAGGAAACAATTAAATTACCTGCCACCACATCATTAGAAACATAAATATCCACGGTTGTAATCGCATAAGCTTTCCCTTTTTCTCATGTCTTTTTCTGAGGAAAGTTTCCTTGGAACTTAGGAAACTCATTTTCATAGTGTCTCATATCTCTACAATTGTAGCATTGAATATAATTGACTTGTTGTTTCCACTTGCATTCATTAGATCTATAACATTTTTCTCCACAGTTATAGTAGACTCTCATGCCTTTCAATAATTTCTGAGGATGATTCTTTAAATAGTTCTCACATAATGGGAATTTCTTCATTCCCTTGTTCTTCTTTGATGCTTCACCTTTTCCATGGTTATTAGAGTACTTCTTATTATCTTGTTTTCCCTTGAAAAATTTTGATTTAGTAAATTTGTTCTCTATTTTGATGGCACTTAATACAATTTCATCATAGGATGAAAATGTTTGAGAATCTAGTGCCCTTCGAAGACTTGGACTAAGACCTTCAAAGAAATGATCAATATTTTCTTCTGAGTCAGGCATATAATCTATGGTATACCTGGATAGTCTTGTAAAGGTATCCTCATACTCTAAAACACTGTCTTCTTCCCTTTTCTTTAAGCTAAGGAATTTCCTATTTATTTCAGTTTGTTGTTCATGAGTGAAATATTTTTTGAAGAATATTTCTTTAAAAGTCCTTCATTCCATATCTTCTATTTCTTCTTCCTCGGTGGTATTCTTGATCAAGGACCACCATTTATCAGTGTCACCCTTGAGGAAATACACTACCAGCACTACCTTTTCATTTTCATTGCATCCTAATTCCATGAATATCTTTTCAAGGGTATGATCCACTGCTCAGCTACCACCGGATTAGTATTCCGACTAAAAATGGGGGATTCTACCACATGAAAAGATCCAGCACAAGTGTAGAATGGTTATTCACCGCAACCTGAGTATGTTTTCCCAATATGGTCATGATCTGATCTGCTCCAACATTCACTGTGTTGACTTGCTCAGTGGGTAAATCCCCATATTATCCACAAGTATTTATTCCCCTTATTTCATTAGGTTTCATTTCTAAATAATGTCATACAATAGATTAGGTTATGAATCATAATTTATAATCTCAACTAGAAAATTAATTAGCATAAATTGAAATTATATGCATAGGTAATCTCATAAATATGGTTTCTCTAAGGAAAAATTTTCATTCAAATCATTCATAATGGCTTTTAAAGAATATGTGAATTATCCTAAGCATATACCCCTGGAGTGTCAAACTAAGAGTGCTGAAAGGCCCATTTTTTTGCACAAGGATACCCTAGGTTAATCCTGAAACTTCTTGTTGGAGTTTTCACTCATAGGTACATATGTGCCAGATCCACCTTTGTTTGTTTGTATCCAGACATGAATGTATTTTCTAGAAAGATCCACCTAATCTAATCCTTACCAAAATTCCACGATGTTATTTTAAATTTATCCTTAAATATTAGCTTAGGTATTTGTTCCCTAATATAAATTTTCAAATCTAGTTTCCAATTTTGCTACTAAACTTCCTATAATACCAACTATAACACCTAGACCCTAGAATCCTAGAGCCTGTGCATTACTTATTACATTAGAATGATTAAAAGGATTTAAATCACAAAGTAATGATCATTTTAGTAGTCTTGAAGAAACCATATACATACATGTAACTCATGTTACATTGGGAAAGGTAACACAATACAATACATAACAAAAACTAATAAACTACATCCATGAGAACTCAATATATGATCTCCTCCCCATAACCTATTGAAGGTAAACAAATTAAAGGGGTGAGCTCAAATGATCATTAAGGGTTACTAATAGAGTAATCATGAATCAATAATAACATAATCATAAACAATTTGTCATAGTCAATACGACATGGTGAATAAATGAAAAACACACACCATTAATAAACTGAGAATGAAACTACATCCATAGGTTTTGTCATAGTGAAAATGTAATGGATAGTAATATCTAAAAATGAATAAATAAATATGATTATTAATTGGACGTCATGTATCTATAACATGATACCACTATACCATCTAAATGTTTTAAGTTTGTTGGTAGAAACCCATCTGATTTTTGGAAACAAACTCGAAGGGTTTGTCGCCAACTGATTTGTCGCATGAGACCTATCAATGCATTGAGGGGATATAGCAGGCCCCGCCCATCACAAAAATTCCAAATCATTATTTATACATAGATTTAATACAAGTACAATATGCCTTCTCAATATTCATATATAGTAAAGGATATAAATTCACCAATATTTCCATAATCAAAACAACATTTCAAATAAACACTGTATGTAAAAGGGTATACGGCTTAAGAAAATAATCATATCCATGAAACCATAATATGGATATATAATATATTTAAAATTTCAAATGAAAAATGGTCTCAAATGGGCAGTGGATACACCACATAAGAAAGATTATGTGCACAATACCAAGTAAGTCTTAATGAAATTAAAATTGAGACAAAGTCTCCTACCACGTTGTAATCAATTGAGTCATATGACCAAAAATTAATAACCACCAAATGAATCATATAATACCATGAATATAAATATAATAATGATAATATATATCAAATTTAAGTACAAAATAAACCACATACAAGAAATAAGTGCAGAACAATAGAAATCTCATGTAATTAAAAGTGAGATAAGAAACCCATTACCTTATGCCCGAATGTGTTATTTGATTGATCTTAATGACCTGAATAATAAAATTTAGCTTCATTAATTAATAATAACAGAACATAATATACATTTAATTGAATAATTTTAACCTTATTAGGTTCATTCATTTCCTTTTTTATGGGTTTAAGAGGTTCAATTTTATTATTTTGGAAGCATTTTCTTCCTTCATTTTCATGATCAATTAACTTGTATTCATGAATGGAAATTCATTTGAAATGTAGTTAAACATACATAATTGTTAATAGATATTATTAGTTACTTTGTAAATGATATTATAATTATTTTTGTTTATATACCATGAGGATGACTTTCTTGATAAAAGATAATGATAAATGCTTGGTTTACTTTGTGGTTTTGTGCATAATAAACTTGTTTTGTGTTATTATTTTATATTATGAGTGTTTAAGGATTAAATAACATTTAATAAGATGAAATAAATATATTATGATCTGGTTCAACCATAAAAAAAATTCCTGATCAGAATTAAGATGGCAATAAAAATTGAGAACTCGCCATCCTTGAATGTGATAAATTAACACATCTCGGACGGTGTATTCATTTTTAGTATAAGAGGAGGGGAAAAGAGAGATGATGATGAAATATTCTATTAGAATAATAAAAATAAAATTAATTTAAGGTAATTTAATTATATTATAATTTCTATTAGGTGATATGATGAAATAAAAATAAAATAAAGGAACTCAAAATAAAAGAAATAATGAGAAATCCCTCAAGAAAATTTGGCAGCCTAACGGCATCACTTAAAAATTCATAAAATATTTTGATGAGATAAAAGGTGTCTATAATAATTCTTAAATAATTTGGAAATAAATTGTAATATTTAATGACATATCCCATTATAATACAATTGAAAATAAAATAGAATAACAAGAAATGAAAGCTTTAAAAAGAGAAGGGTGGTAGATTCCCGTACATTACATAGTAACTCCCAAAACATGAAGGCTGGGACCTGGGGGGATTGAGGACACATTAGGAGGACTCATAGGGAGGTAAAACTACTATATTGTTGAGTATAATGAGTTTTTAATGAAATAAAACTAAGTAATGAGTGGGAATTTATATTAAATGAGAGGGAGTTTTTCATTAATTTCAAAGGACACCTCATTAGTGGTTTTTGAAAAATCATGGGCTTGCCCATGGTATTATTTACTTGGAGAACCTCATATCTAATTTTACTTTAATCAAGTCTACTAACCTTTTATATTAATTATTATAACATTATGATTCCATTACGTTGTCATTAAACATACCAAAAACTCAAAAACATTACTATTCACGAAAAATTCATGTATTTCAGAAAAATCCCAAAAAATCACCCTAACCATTTTTTAATGTATAGAATTAAAAAATGAACTCCATTTTTTGAAAATAATTTTCTAGATATTTTTAATTTAATTTCTAAATAAAATCATAATTTATTCAAAAATTACAATTTTAAATTTATAACTCATTTTTTAATACCTTGAAAAATTAATCAATACCTCATTACCTTACAACCATAAGAAAATAAAATAATAATATGATTTACTATTTATAAGGGTCATATTACTATTCATAAGTTTATGTTATAATTAATCAAAAAAACAAGTTGATTCTATCAGACTCTAAATAACTTACTGATCACAACCGTAGATGACCATTTTTTGAAATTCAAAACATAGATGTGGCATATTTAAGTTTAATGGCTAGGTAATGACTTTCTCCTATAAATAACCAAGTATTATTTCATAGAGACTCAATTATATATTAAATATAGGCTATCTAATTAATTGAAAGTATTTAAGAGAAACATGCCATAAAATTTTTGGGGTGTTATAGTGTAACCAGAGTACATGTCATGTACCTAAGAGTAGAACACCTAGTTGTGTTGTGGGATAAATGACATGTTGAGTAGTTAATTACACATGGTGCATTAATTTCACACCATTTGTAGACCGGTCTAACTTATTTAATGACATTTCATGTTATAGAATGTGTATCTAGAATTCATGCAATGTTGTCTACATGGGTTAGCTGAAAAAATAATGCAATCCATGTGCTCATTATTCATGGTAAATCCACATGAAACTAAAAAGATAAATAAATAATTATATACATGACATGTATACGGTGTACACATTGTGTAGTTCAGTATTTCCCATATATAAAACACAAGTTGAGGCATTATTGAGAATAATACACATGACAAAAGAGATACACAACATGTAGTTGGATTGTACATGTCGTGTAGTCTCTCATCTGAGAACACACTGAGTTCTTTGATAGGTTACATTAATATACATCATTCATACCACACATTTTGTAGCTTCCATGTACATTCCATGTAATAGAATGAGATTCACTTTGAAGACTTGGGTGTGTATCTCAAGCATAAAACAAGCGAAGCACATTGAATTTAGCTAGTTAGTACATGTCATGTAGTCTTGCTGATGTACACACCGAACCCCTAGATCATGTTGTTAAGTACAATCCGTACAGTCTCCCAATTAATGGAATAATTAAATTACATTAAATTGAAAATTAAATCATTAAAGCCTTATTTTATTGATTGTAACCTATTGTGTTTGATAATTTAATAATGTTTTTAAAGAATTTTAAATGCTAAATTGATTTATTATAATAAATATTTAACAATTAGTTCTATTTTTTATTTTCTATGAATGCTATTAATGATGGGTATCACCAAATGAATTTGTATGGTCATTAAGATGAAATGTAATTAATTAATTAATTGAATAATTAATTAATACGATCATGTTGATCTTAATAATAAAGAACGAATGAGAAATGAATGTTATACAGTTAATTTTTTATATTCATTGCATGTTTGACTGATCATGATCTTGACCAAGACCTATGTATGTGTTGGAATATATTTAATCTAATTTATTATATGGGTTTGAAATTATTAATTATTAAATTAAATTAATGGCATGTGAGTCATTCCTACCTCCATTATTGTCTAGTACATGTGTGTCCAATGTTATTTATGTAATCCCCTTTAACCAATCCTTTGATTTCCCTCACCTGTGTGTAAGTTATAAACACTTATAATTAATGATTTATCCCATGTAATGTGGAGGCAATTCAAAATGGAACAATAATAATGTCAAATCAGGTGATACATAGATGGATATATGGAATGATACAACTCATTCCAAGAGTGAAAAAATAAGTTATTGCCCTAGGTCATAGGTTGATTTATTTTACACTCAATAAATAAATTGTTTAGATACACTCATAATCAGGTCATTTATTAATTTATTTATTTATTCCTATGCATTATTTATTTTATGCGTGCAATACTGTGATCACATAAATAAATTAATTAATATAAAAAAGTGGAATTTAAATAAATGGATTGTTTGTAAATGTTTTATCCAAAATGGTTAATTAATTAATTAAAATACAATTATTATTAACAAGAAATGTAAAGGATAAAATAAGATTCATTATAAATTGAAATCTCTAAACTAAATATTAAGTCAAACTAAGTCTTCCATTACTTGATTGGGAATGTAACCATGGAACTAAGTGTTTACAAGGCCAAATTCTGGACACTTACTTTTATCATGGAGTTATTATGAGGGTTTTAGGTTGATTTAACTGAACTTGTATTGAATTTAATGGCCAAAGTTTTTCGATACAAATTTAGAGGCAAGTTTTGAGGAAATCCAAGTCAGGATTTTAGGATTGGTGAGTCCACACAATGGATCAATGAACTACAAACCCCTGGTTAGAAAGACCTCCTAACTAAATACCATCTTATGGTTTTCATGGATAGAATATAGATAATAAAGAGGAGAAATATGGATCCTTGAAACTATATTTTCCAAGAAACTTTACATTCAGAGTTTAATGGTGAGGCATAATGGGACTTGATAAAATAGTAGAAGATTTAATAAAATATAATTATTTTTATTTCTCACATAATTTGTAATCAAGCAAAGTACTAATAATTCTCTCTTTTATAATTGTATAAATTAGAAATTTCATCTTCCACACTATCCCTATAGTCTATATTGGAGAAAGACCATCTCCTCACTATTAGTAACTTCTAGGAGTGGTTTAGAATTCTTTGGATTGTGTTGCACCATGAATGGATATCGTATGTGATATAATCTTCAATGCTTGATCTTCCTGCCAAGGAGTCAATTGATGATTAGATACTAAACTATAAAAACATATGAACAATGAATTCAACATTCAATATTGGATGTTATCATCTATATCTAGTGAACTCATGAAGTCTCATGAAAACATGAATTCTTATAGCGTGCTTAAGAATCTTCATGGCCTATATCAAGAGAAATCTTGACATAAGCGGTTTGAGATCTCCAAGGCTCCTTTTTAGTGCAATATTAGAGAGGTAACTCTAGTTGGGCCTCATATAGTTAAGACCATTGGGTATATTGATCATATAGAGGTTCTACTCTTTAAAGTTCATGAATAACTAAGCACTGATCTCATTTTGGGGTCACTCCCTAAAATATTATCAATATTTTTTGTAAATTTTAATATTAAAAAATAGGGGATTCTCTCCCAAATCTGTTTACTCTTCTTTTCCTAGTGGATAAGGAAACAAAGTGTGAAAATCCTCTCATCCTTATACTAAAACGGAAGGGGGAAGTGAATATCTCTAAGACCAAAGCTTCTTTGCACCCATCTAAGAACAGGAATATCAAGTGAAAATCAAGGGAATATGATGATGTTTGTTTTCCATGTAGAAAGAAGGGACATCGAGAGAAAAGATACACCCTAGAAAAGAAGCAAGGGGAAGCTTCTGGTGTGTTTTTTATCAAGTTCAATTTATCTGTTTCTAAAAATGGGTTATTAGATATAACTATTGGTGCCTACATATGTATTCAAATATAGGAACCAAGTAGATTTAAAAATATTAACCAAGGGGTGTTAGATTTACTATCAGCTAACAGAGCTAAACTTGTGGTTGTAGCTATGAGGGACTACCACCATATGTTTCTAACTAGAATGGTCTTGGTTTTGAAAGGTTTTTATTATGCATCATCCATTACCAAAAGCATTATTTATTTATACAGACTTGATGCATATGGATTAATTTTCAGGTTTGGTAATAAATGTTTCTTTTTTTATAAAGATAGAATTGTTTTATGGTAATGTGCATTTAAATAATGGAATTCGTCTGTTTGAATACACAACCCAGGTAATGAAAATTGATAATGAAACTACTTCACATGAGTTATATTACACCCAACTTTGGCATCACTAGATAGGTCATGTAAATGAAAATTTATTGACTAAATTATACCAAGATAGATATTTACATTATTATGAATTAAAACTACTTGGTATATATCATGTATGTTTACAAGGTAAATTGAAAAAATCCTCCTTTAGTGGAAAAGGTGAAAGGTCCAAAGATATTCCTGAATTAGTTTATAGTTATGTGTGTAAATATTTTACTATTAAAGAAAGTTTTGGGTACTCATACTTCATAACTTTTACTGATGATTTTATTAGATATGGATATGTTTACTTGAGGAGGTATAATTCAAATTCCATTAACAAATTTAAGGGATACAAGAATAAAGTTGAGAAACATCTTGGTAAGAAGACTAAGAAACCCAGCTTAGATCATGGTGGATAATATCTTAATGAAGACTTCATTAATTACTTAAAATAGATTTGTATTATATCTCAACTCACTCATCTTTATAAACCTTAGCAGAATGGTGTAAGTAAAAGTAGGAACTGTACCTTTTTAAACATGGTGAGATCAATTATAATTCATGTAAATATTCTATTATCCTTTTGGGGATACACATTATCAACAATAGTATACATACTAAACCAAGTTCCAACTAAAGAAACAAATGGTATACCATAATAATTATGGAATTTAAATAAATATACATTTTAATACTTACATATGTGGGGTTGCGAAGCATTTTCTAAGGAATATTCAGGTAATAAGGTTGCACCTTGAGGCACAAAGTGTATCTTTATAAGATATCATAAAGAAACAAAGATATATTACCTAAAAAATCCTTTCGAAAAAAAGTTTGTGGTTGAAATATGTCCCAAATTTCTAGAGAATGATCTTATCTCTAAAATAGATAGTGGTAGTGAGATAAACATTGATAAAGTCCAGGATCATGATACATAATAGTTGGCATAGAAATAGATTCCATAAATCCCCATGGAAGAAGAAGTTGTTACAGATACATAAGTATAGTTTAGGATTACAAGAGATGTAACGACCTGAAATTTTGAATAAATCTTATTTCCTAATTTTATGTGTTATTTTATTTTATTTTTATACTCAACAAAAATGTTTCATTTGATAACATGAGTATAATTAAAATGAGACTGTTGGGTTTTGACTATTATTTGACCATTGGTCAATATGACCGCTGGAAACTAAATGTTTTGATTACTGTCTCTAAATAAAAGAAATCTTGGTTAATTAATATAGAAAGAAGATTCGATGGCCTCACCCAGTAGTCTTGGACCGATCGAAGCCCATCTAACAGAACTTGGGAAGGAGGTAGCACCACTGGGCTTTGCTTTGGACCAAACCCAACTGAACTTCATCGTGTGAAGTTAGAATGGGATCACCTTCGCGAGAAGTTCAAACTGATAGAAATTACTACTTGTGCGATGTTGGCCGAGCCTCCCTCAGATTCTCTCACCTTAGCACACCTTACACTTAGGTTCTATGCTGGTGTGATGAGGGGCTATGTAAGGAGACCGTAATTGCCTTGTTTAATCCTTTGTTTTAAATAAAAATTGGGATTTCTTCTTATGATGAAGTTTATGAATTTTCAAATGTCCGGATAAATATTGTATGCATATTTTTGATGAATTTTAGAGAAAGGATATTTTAAAAATGTTTATGTAAACCTTAAATAAATAAAAATGTGTAATGATTTTCAAAAAATGGTCTTCTACAATTATGTTCACTACGAAATTTCAAGTCTAATAAGATCAACTTGATTTTTGATGAATAGTAAATTAAGAATAGTGATTTTACGCTTAGGATTAGTAATGTGACCAAATGGATTAGTAATTTCACTCAAAGAAAGTTTTAATATAATTTAGACACCTAGATTAAGTAATGAGATTCAATAAAATGGGTAAATAACAGTTTCATCAATTGTTATTCAAGTATTAGTTTTTTCGGGTGAATAGTGTTTTTTAATTAAAAATTAAATTAAAAATATTTAGAAAATTATTTTTATAAAATGGATTACATTTTTGAACTTAGAGCATCGATATTATGTTAAGGTAATTTTTGGGGATTTTTCTGAAAAAAATGAATTTTCAATGAATAGTAAAAATACAGTTTTAGGGTTTCGGTATGTTTAATGACATCATAACTGTGTCATGATGTTTTCATGAGATATTTTAAGGGATGGTTGACTAAAGAGGATGAATTATTGTGTGGGGGTCCCCATGTGGCCTAACTCTATGGGAAGTACCATGGGAGGGCCCATGCTTTTGAGAAAACCACTTTTGAGGTGTCCCTTGGCCATTAATGCCTTGTCCCCTTACTTTCCCTATAAATACCAAGCCCTACTCTCATATTTTTGACTCCAAAACCATACTCAACGAAGTTCTGGTCTCCTTACCTCCCAAGGAGTCCTCCCAAGGTGCCCCCTAGCCCTCAAGGTCCCAACCTTTGAGTTTTAAGAGTTACATTTTAAGGTAAGGGATCTGACCCCTCTCTTTCTTTTCAAGTGATCTCTTTTATGTAATTCCTTTTATGCTCCATGTTCATATGTTGGAGTATGTTATTTTATACTCCTCTTACTTCCCTTTTTATGTTCATATAATTATAGATCCCCTCTTACTCTCATTATTTCGTTTTATGAAGTTTTAAGTGGCGCCGTTAGGCTGCCGAATTTTTAAGGGATTCTTTCACCCTTCTCTTTTTCAAAGTTCTACTTTCATGTCAATTATTTCAAGTTCCTTTTTGTTATGTTGGGGTATGATCTCTATATATATCATACTGATCTTTTATTACCATATTATGAGAGACCCCATTTTATCTCTTCAATTCAGTATTTTGAAGTTTTAAGTGGCGCCGTTAGGCTGCCGAATTTTTAAGTGGTTCTTCACCATTCTCGTTTTGAAGTTCTACTTTCATGTCAATTCATTCAAGTTCCTTTTTGTTATGTTGGGGTATGATCTCTATATCTATCATACTGATCTTTTATGACCATATGATGAGAGACCCCATTTTATCTCTTCAATTCAGTATTTTGAAGTTTTAAGTGGTGCCGTTAGGCTGCCGAATTTTTAAGTGGTTCTTCACCCTTCTCGTTTTGAAGTTCTACTTTCATGTCAATTCTTTCAAGTTCCTTTATATTATGTTGGGTTATGATATCTATATCTATCATACTGGACTCTTATTTTCATATGATGAGAGACCCTATTTGACATTGTCAATTCAATTTTGTTGAAGTTTAAGTGACGCCGTTAGGCTGCCGAATTCTCACAAGATAAATCTTATTTTTTTTCTTCCTTTCATGTTCTTCATTTCATATGGTATATTTTCAAATTTCATTACCATGTTCTTAAATACCTTATATTTTGTCCCTCTACTGTTTGATGGGTCATTTATGAATGTTTGACCCATGTCCCCTCTCTTCTCAATGTTTTCTAAAACCTTTTAACATAGCCATTATGCTGCAGAATTTTCGCCTCAAAGTGCCTCTCTCTCTTTTCTAAAAATTATTTTATGTTATAAAGTGAATACTCAAAGCTCTTATTTCTACAGGTGTATTCACATATATATCAAAATGTTCTATTTTAAATTCTGGGATTTACATACATGAAACCCTCTTTCCCTTTCCGTGGGTTTAAAGTGACGTAAAGATCATGTCTTTAAAGAAGTTTTTAAAACGTTGTGATTATGAAATGAAACCCATTTATTTTATGCTATATGGGTTATTTATGAAATGTTTGATGATGATATATGTGACTCACATGATAATAAAGACAAATTAAGGGTGCTCCCTGATATCGCTCCAATGCATTGGGTAATGATGTAACCACTAGAGATTACAATTTTCACGATACCTTGGTGAATAACCTTGGTAATTTTCAAATGACACCTTGGGGATTGACCTTGGTGATATGTTCATGATTGTCTATGTTAAATGATGTAGCCACATCTTCAAGTTATGAAAAATGTTATTTTTATTATGAAATGCCTCATGATTTCTTTCTCATGCCTTAAAGTTCTTTTCATGTCCTTATTGAAGTATCTCAAGTTCACATGTAAAATGTTCATCTTGTTTCCCTTAATGGGCCTTTTGCTCACCCTTTCTTTTGATGTATGTCCCCAGGTTATGAGATGCAGTAATGAACCTAGGATGAAGTTAAGGAGAAGCCTTTAAAGTGTTTAAGAAGAATGTTTTATGTTGTTTTCATGTATTATGTTCCTGGTTTCCAAGACACTAAACCTTAAAGATCCTTAGTTTTGTGTAATGTAATGAAATTTTATGTTATAAAAAGGTGGGATTCTATAGTTGGTATCAAAGGATGGTTTAGTTATTTGTGGAAATTAGGATATGAAAACTTTAGTAAGAACCCTATATAAAAGTTTAAATATAGAAAATGTTCCAGATATTTGGTGAGTATTGAGTAAGGGGTTGCCAAGCAAATGCATCCCTGTCTGGATACGAGCAGGTAGAGGTGGCTCTGGAACAGATGTACATAGGGGTAAAACCCGAAAACACCGCTTTGAGCTAGACTCCAACTGGAACTGGTACACGACAACGGGCCTTGCTGCACTCTTGGTTACGACACTCCTGGGGGATATGATTTGGTAAATTCATAAGCTTAGTATGAACCATTATTAAAGGAACAAAGATAAAATAAAATAAAGATTCACATAAGAATATACGATCATGGATAACCTAGATTGGAACCTAGGGGATCATAAGTTAGGATATACTTTTATTCTACAAGTTTATCCTTTTATGCTTAAAGTTTCTGTTTCATGATTATTGGCGAAGTATTTAAGCCCCTAATTATACTTTATCTCCTTAGTTAATGGTGGGAAATGGAAGAACATGTCCCAACAACCAATGTGATAGGAAATGCGATGATTGTTGTATTAAAATGACAGAGATGATTAGGGGATTCAAAAATGATTATTATTTTGGAATATTTTCACTACTTTGGGGACCCTATATGATCGAGGTAAATATATTACTACGGTATTTTTATTTAGGAGTATGGTTGACTTATATTTTGAAAAATCGATGAATTTAAGGCGTACTTATAGTAATTTAGGTTACTTATGGAAATTATTAACCTATCTTGGGGTAAATATGTTTAGTTTAGTTACTTTTTTTATAAGATGATAGGAGTGGTTGATGTTGTTTGGAGATGAATGATAAAGTTTACCTTGGAAGACTATGTTATCAAATCCTTTTTGTATTTGGGTTTCAATCTTAGTTTGGTTTATTTTGAGGATTTTTAAGGACAGTTATTTACGGAATGGTCTATGATGAACTCCGGGTAGTACCATGGAACTTTGAAGATTTAAAAGTAGTTTCCATTCCTATGGGATTATTTCTTTTTGAAAAGTTGTTTTACCTTACCCTCTCTATTTTTGGGATAATGTTTAAAGATAGATGAAATAGATGGTTAATCTTTTGTGGATTATGTGATTCTCTAGAAGATGATTCTTGTGTTTTGATGAGACCAGGTGTTTTTGAATGCTCATCATTTGGAGAAAAGATTATTTTTGGGTAGAAACTTATTAAAGGATGAAACTCTACATGAAGGTAGGTATATTTTCTTATGTTTTTGTTCTATGTAGTAAATGAATTCCTCAAAATTATAAAAAGAAACGTAAAACAAAAATGTTGTTGATTTACGTTTCCTACTAGGTAATCAAAGACCGTTTACATACATCATAAGTTTGGGATTTTCTTATGGTTAACTTTATCCTAATCATGTTCTTTATCACTCTCCCTCAGAACTTGACCCTTTGTTTTCTCCTCCATGTCCATGTTTTCCTACATGGAATCCAAGTGTGGGTTAACTCGGGTGACCTTTGTACTTCCCTTTCTTTCTTTTAAAGTAATAGTTTTACTGACTCCTTTTCCGATGTGGTACTTTCAATGAAATTTCAAAACCCATTTTTAGAAATTGCGAGGACGCAATTTCTTAAGGGGGGAAGATTGTAACGACCCAAAATTTTGAATAAATCTTATTTCCTAATTTTATGAGTTATTTTATTTTATTTTTATACTCAAAAAAAATGTTTCATTTGATAACATGAGTATAATTAAAATGAGACTGTTGGGTTTTGACTATTATTTGACCATTGGTCAATATGACTGCTGGAAACTAAATGTTTTGATTACTGTATCTAAATACAAGCAATCTTGGTTAATTAATATAGAAAGAAGATTCGATGGCCTCACCCAGTAGTCTTGGACCGATCGAATCCCATCTAACAGAACTTGGGAAGGAGGTAGCACCACTGGGCTTTGCTCTGGACCAAACCCAAGCTGAACTTCATCGTGTGAAGCTAGAACAGGATCGCCTTCACGAGAAGTTCAAACTGATAGAAATTACTACTCGTGCGATGTTGGCCGAGCCTCCCTCAAATTCTCTCACCTTAGCACACCTTACACTTAGGTCATATGCTGGTGTGATAAGGGGCTATGTAAGGAGACCGTAATTTCCTTGTGTAATCCTTTGTTTTAAATAAAAATTGGGATTTCTTCTTATGATGAAGTTTATGAATTTTCAAATGTCCGGATAAATATAGTATGCATATTTTTGATGAATTTTAGAGAAAGGATATTTTAAAAAATTTATGTAAACCTTAAATAAATAAAAATGTGTAATGATTTTCAAAAAATAGTCTTCTAAAATTATGTTCACTACGAAATTTCGAGTCTAATAAGATCAACTTGATTTTTGATGAATAGTAAATTAAGAATAGTGATTTTACGCTTAGGATTAGTAATGTGACCAAATGGATTAGTAATTTCACTCAAAGAAAGTTTTAATATAATTTAGACACCTAGATTAAGTAATGAGATTCAATAAAATGGGTAAATAACAGTTTCATCAATTGTTATTCAAGTATTAGTTTTTTCGGGTGAATAGTGTTTTTTAATTAAAAATTAAATTAAAAATATTTATAAAATTATTTTTATAAAATGGATTACATTTTTGAACTCATAGCATCGATATTATGTTAAGGTAATTTTTGGGGATTTTTCTGAAAAAAATGAATTTTCAGTGAATAGTAAAAATACAGTTTTAGGGTTTCGGTATGTTTAATGACATCATAACTGTGTCATGATGATGTCATGAGATTTTTTAAGGGATGTTCGACTAAAGAGGATGAATTATTGTGTGGGGGTCCCCATGTGGCCTAACTCTATGGTAAGTACCATGGGAGGGCCCATGCTTTTGAGAAAACCACTTTTGAGGTGTCCCTTGGCCATTAATGCCTTGTCCCCTCACTTTCCCTATAAATACCAAGCCCTACTCTCATCTTTTCGACTCCAAAACCATCCTCAAAAAATTTCTGGTCTCCTTACCTCTCAAGTAGTCCTCCCAAGGTGCCCCCAATCCCTCAAGGTCCCAACCTTTGAGTTTTAAGAGTTACATTTTAAGGTAAGGGATCAGACCCCTCTCTTTCTTTTCAAGTGATCTCTTTTATGTCATTCCTTTTATGCTCCATGTTCTTATGTTGTGTGATGTTCTTTTATACTCCTCTTACTGACCTTTTTATGTTCATATAATGAGATATCCCCTCTTACTCTCATTATTTCGTTTTATGAAGTTTTAAGTGGCGCCGTTAGGCTGCCGAATTTTTAAGGGATTCTTTCACCCTTCTCTTTTTCAAAGTTCTACTTTCATGTCAATTCTTTCAAGTTACTTTTTGTTATGTTGGGGTATGATCTCTATATATATCATACTGATCTTTTATGACCATATTATGAGAGACCCCATTTTATCTCTTCAATTCATTATTTTGAAGTTTTAAGTGGCGTCGTTAGGCTGCCGAATTTTTAAGTGGTTCTTCACCATTCTCGTTTTGAAGTTCTACATTCATGTCAATTCTTTCAAGTTCCTTTTTGTTTTGTTGGGGTATGATCTCTATATCTATCATACTGATCTTTTATTACCATATGATGAGAGACCCCATTTGATCTCTTCAATTCAGTATTTTGAAGTTTTAAGTGGCGTAGTTAGGCTGCCGAATTTTTAAGTGGTTCTTCACCCTTCTCGTTTTGAAGTTCTACTTTCATGTCAATTCTTTCAAGTTCCTTTCTATTATGTTGGGGTATGATCTCTATATCTATCATACTGGACTCTTATGTTCATATGATGAGAGACCCTATTTTACCTTGTCAATTCAATTTTGTTGAAGTTTAAGTGACGCCGTTAGGCTGCCGAATTCTCACAAGAGAAATCTTATTTTTTTTATTCCTTTCATGTTATTCATTTCATAAGGTATTTTTTCAAATTTCATTACCATGTTCTTAAATACCTTATATTTTGTCCCTATACTGTTTGATGGGTCATTTATGAATGTTTGACCCATGTCCCCTCTCTTCTCAATGTTTTCTAAAACCTTGTAACATAGCCATTATGCTGCAGAATTTTCGTCTCAAAGTGCCTCTCTCTCTTTTCTAAAAATTATTTTATGTTATAAAGTGAATACTCAAAGCTCTTATTTCTACATGGGTATTTACATATATATCAAAATTTTCTATTTTAAATTCTGGGATTTACATACATGAAACCCTCTTTCCCTTTCTGTGGGTTTAAAGTGACGTAAAGATCATGTCTTTAAAGAAGTTTTTAAAACGTTGTGATTATGAAATGAAACCCATTTATTTTATGCTATATGGATTATTTATGAAATGTTTGATGATGATATATGTGGATCACATGATAATAAAGACAAATTAAGGGTGCGCCCTGATAGCGCTCCAATGCATTGGGTAATGATGTAACCACTAGAGATTACAATTTTCACGATACCTTGGTGAATAACCTTGGTAATTTTCAAATGACGCCTTGGGGATGGATCTTGGTGATATGTTCATGATTTTCTATGTTAAATGATGTAGCCACATCTTCAAGTTATGAAAAATGTTATTTTTATTATGAAATGCCTCATGATTTCTTTCTCATGCCTTAAAGTTCTTTTCATGTCCTTATTGAAGTATCTCAAGTTCACATGTAAAATGTTCATCTTGTTTCCCTTACTGGGCCTTTTGCTCACCCTTTCTTTTTATGTATGTCCCTAGGTTATGAGATGTAGAAATGAACCTAGGATGAACTTAAGGAGAAGCCTTTAAAGTGTTTAAGAAGAATTTTTTATGTTGTTTTCATGTATTATGTTCCTGGTTTCCAAGACACTAAACCTTAAAGATCCTTAGTTTTGTGTAATGTAATGAAAGTTTATGTTATAAAAAGGCAGGATGCTATAAGAGAGGTTAGAGAATGATAACATTATGGTTTTCTAGTCTCTGAGGAATGTGACTCATTATTAGTGTATAATAATGATCCTATAACCTACAAGGAAGAAGTAATTGACACAGATATTTCTAAGTGGTAAGAAGATATGAATTATAAACTGGATTCTACGTACCAAAACCAAGTGCGGATTTTATTATATCCTATAGTAGATGTAAATATATGTGGTTTTAAATAGGTATTCAAAACGAAACTAGATATAGAAGGACAATTTAGTACCTATAAGTCATAACTGGTTGTAAAGCGGTTTAAAAATCATCAAGGAATTGACTATAACAAAACCTTTTCACCAATTACGATGTTAAAATACATCAAAATTTTAATTTCCATTGCATCCTTCCATGACTTTGATATTAAGAAAATGGATTTTAAAACAAAATTCCTTAATAGGAACCTTCAAGAATATTTCTATATGAGATAACCCAAAGGTTTTGTGACTCCAAAGGATTCCAAAAAGATATGAAAATTTAAAAAATTCATTTATGGATTAAAGAAAACCTCTAAGTCATGGAACATTTATTTTGATGAATTCATAACAAAATTTGGTTTCTTAAATAACAAATATGATATGTGTGTCTATAAATGGTTTAGTGGTAGTATGGAAATTTTCTAAATAGTATATGTTTATGAAATATTACTTATTAGAAATGATGCCAATATTACGGTCTCTTAAGGCTTGGTTAAATAAATACTTCTCCATGAAGTAATTAGTTAAGGCAATATATATTCTTGGGTTCAAGATCCATCATGATAGATCCAATTGGATGCTCAACCTAAGTCATAGTATATATATTGATAAAATATTGAAGAGGTTTAGTATAGAATAATCCAAGATTGGATTGTTTCTAGCATCACATTGCATTCATCTTTTTAGGAAAATGTGTCCTCATACACATGAGGAAAGGCAAATAATGGCAAGTATTCTATACATGTTTTTAATTGGGGTAGTCATGTATGTTATGTTATGTACTAGGATATATATTTTTTATGTATTAAGTTTTGTAGGTAGATATGAAGCTAATATAGGTGACCACTATTGGATGGTAGGTAAGACTATCCTTAAGTACATGAGGAATACTAAGGATATATTCATGGTATATGAAGGATATGAGAAACTAGTCATCAGAGTATATTTAGATGATAGTTTCCAAAACAATCAAGATGATATGAAAATATAAACAGAATATATCTTCACTTAAAATGGAGGTGTTGTGAGATTGAAGAGCTCAAAACAGACTGTGGTCATGAATTTTATCATAGACTCTAATTATATTATGGATTTTGAGGTATCCAAAGAAGTATTATGGGTACAAATCTTCATCCAAGATCTTTATGTGATACTTAGAATTAAAGATCATATCACACTCTATTTTGATAATACTATGGTGGTGGATCTTGTAAAAGAGTCAAGGTCACATCAGTGGATGAAAAACATACTTCGAAAGTATCATCTCTTGAGTGATTTTTCTAAGATAAGTGAGGTTTTAGTGAGAAGTATTTCCATATAAAACAATGTGTAATACCCCTTTACAAAATCTTTTACTTAGTAGAAACATGATTATCATGTTAGAGAGAATTGAAAGTCATGGGTAGTTGGATCTAGTACAAGTGGGGGTTTGTTATAGTTGGTGTCCTAGGGCCAACTATTTGTACTTTTATTACATATATATTTGAAAAATTAAATATTAATAAAATGTATTGTTATATATTATTCATTTTTCTTCATGGATTTGATGTGATAATTTCCTAGAGTATTCGTCACATTGACAAGGTCATAGCAGTTCCCCTAAAAGTGTTATGATGATATTCTTAAATATAATTATATAGTTATATAACATAAAATGATAAGAAACGTCATATATATACTGTCTATTTTAAGTACTTATAATAAGATGAGGCTTATTCTATTGAAGTTTACACTTGGTAATCTCCAAGATGGGAGATTATAAGAACAAACCCACTAATAGGAATTATGCATGTTTGGTGTTATCAAATATTCCTATCTACGAGCATGTGTAATGGTTTTTAGACTTTAATATTATAATTAATTCATATCATGACTCACATACTTATGTTTTATAATGAAAACTGTGATTATATATGTTTTTAAAGAGATAGGGTATGTTGGGTGCATCACGATTGACGTGTAATTAATGGATAAGTTGTGTAAGGATTTATCTCTTTCATCTTTATGGTATTTTATGTCTCATACATTTTATTGGAATATAAATTTTACATTAAATTTCATGAACATGGGGTAATGATGTATTTATTTTATATAGTCAAAGAAAGGCATGTCGAGCATATAGGTTGGGGACATGGATGGGAAACCTTCCTGAAGAAATATTATGACAAAGGGATCATATTGCATAGTAAACATTTGTATGTGGTTTTTGTTATTATGAATTTAAGTTCTTTCTCTTGGAGGCATCAAAGAATTATTATATAGTAATCTTGGACTTTACACAAGCTCGTCTAATTCCAATGAGAAATAATCTTATAGGATCTGTTGATCTCAATTAAATGTTATATGAATTAGTTAATAGAATAAATATTATTCTCAAGAACAAGGAATAATTTTATTCATATTTTTATTGATTGAAAATATTTATTGATTAATGAAATATTTAAATTAAATATTTATTCAAGTAATTAATAAATAACAAGGAGGATGAATGGACCAAAACTGCATTTGTTGATAAATATTTATTTATAATCCAGTAAATATTATTTATCGTTGTGCATATTGACGTGCGTCAAAAAATAATAATAATATTATTATTATTATTATGTGACATGTGGTTTATTAAAGATTAATATATTATATAAGTTCCATCATTAAATTAAATAAAATTTTAAACTAAACCCTATCCCTATAAAGAGATGGTTATGTTTATTGTGTAGAGTGTGAGTCACTTAGTTAAAAATTGTGAATAGAGAATTGTTGCACACAACATACTTATCTCAATCTCTCTATAAAACTACTCTTCTATCCCTCTAAAGAGTAGGAATAAATCCTTCAAAACCAAATGATATTGAATAGATCAAGAAAAAAATATAGTACTATTGATTCACCACACTAGTACTCGAAAATCAATCAACATTTCTCCTAGATCAAAGGAGCAAGTACGGATCATCACTAGAGCAATTCTACACCAGAATCTTCCTAATGAAAAGAAGTTTATCTGAAAGAGTTTTTGGAGGATAAACTTCATCAATGAATAAATGATACTAATATGATATAATCATTTTTTTCATATCAAAATAAATTAATTATAAATTTAACATGCAAGATCCTCTATTGGGGTTTGTGGGAAATTTTATTTAAAATAAATTTTAAAAATTTCGCCCACCACCTGCACTAATTATACACTTGGAACCATTGTATACATCTCATGCATGTATTTTATGATTATTATCATGAAAATTATGTGTATTTATAAATCCTTATAATATTATCTCTTTCAAGAGGCTTTGATTCAGAGATTACCAAATTAGTTAGGGATTTGTGTTTCAATCCTATTTTAATTGGGATTATTTATGAATGAATTTACATTGAATAAATTAAAATATCCTTATCTGATAAATCAATTTAATTTTATTATAATGTGTGTATTTAAAAAGAATACATGTTTTCCTTTATTTTTTCCTCACTTTAATTACATGAGATATTAAAAAAAAATTAAGGAAACCCAACTATGTTTTATTATCTAGTAAAAAATCCTTTTTCATCCATTCCCATGTTTTCTATAAAATGTTTTCAAAAAACATTTACCATTATCTTATGATTTTTTAAATTAATTTTTGCCCATGTTTTTCTTTTTTGAAAAATGTTTTAAAGGAATATTTTTTTCATTTTCTAAATTATGTACTTTTTACTTTTACCAAAACTGTGAAAAAAAATATTTGTTTTGATGTAATCAACATGAATAGAATTTCCCATCATCGTGACTAGTCAATGAATTGAAGATTACTTTACAAGTTTCCATGGTTATTTTCAAATAAAATTTTTTCCTTAATATTTTATAAATATTTGTATTTTAAATAAGTGATTTCAAAATTAAAAAAATGTATTTTTGTTAAGAAATATTCTAGTAGTATTTTAAAAGTAATATTTCATCTATGATAACATCATTTTATGTTACTTATGATTTACTGGGGATATGATCCAATGATACCATCCTTACTATTTCTCTGGATATTTTATTATTATGGTTATGATATGTTTATAAAACTCATTTATTTTATATCTTTTATGCTATGATGAATTTATGAAATGTTTATAAAACCTATTTTATTTGAATAGGTTATGATATAATGATATGATAAATGTTTTATGATATTATGGCACACATAAGTATGGTTTTTATTATGTGATATGAAAACCTAGAATTATATATCACTCCAATTATTTGGGTAAAGTTCTATATCACTTGAGATAATTATGAAAAACAAGTCAATGTGATTGATTCACTATGGGGAATAAATTAATGTGCTTGATCCACCATATGAAATAAATTTGATGTAATTAATCCACTATAACAAATAAATAGTGATGGCTGATCTGTTATGATATGGGAATTAAGTGTTGAACCCTGATTCTTTATAATTTTATGCTCTCAGTAATTAACCATGACATATGAAATGGTTTCTTTATATATGAAGGTTCCACTCTTTTATGACATGAATTTATGGTTAATGGTTGATTTATGATGATATATCACTCTTACGATACATGTATTTGGAAATGATAATGTTTTATGTCATGAATCATGTTTATAATCTATAATATATTGGGTATGAACTTTTTAGGTTATTTCCATGATCACATACCCTTATGCTTATCTTATACTTTCATATAATCAAAGATTGATATCTCTCATGTTTACCCTTACTAGGTATTTAAGAACACTCTTTATTATGTCTCATTTACCCAGGTTATAAAGAAATATTTAATTAAAGTATTTCTATGAAGATTACTATTTGGGAAAAACTTTATGGGTGATATTTAAGATCCTTCATGAAATTAGAAGATTGTGTATCTAGTCTTCAAAGTCACTAAACCTTTATGATCCTTATATGTGTATTTGTAAAATATATTGAATCGTTATCTATTAGGATGTAATATATGTGTATGAAAATCATGGATCACTATAGCTTATATATGGTTTTGTTTAGTATTCTAATATGATTTTAAGAGTATAAAATGTATCATATTGTATAAAATTCAATATCTAATTTACCATTCTTTCATGTTGGATATATATATTAGGTAAAGTGAAGTGATAATTATCCCCTCAAAATATTATTTTTAGATATCCCTAATATATGATAATTACATGGTATTATATTTTGTGATGATATGTTAAGATTAACATGAGTATAATATTTTAATCAATACAATGGGTTATATATGATATAAAAAGAGTAAGCCCATGAGTACAATCTTATTATCTAGACTGAGCCTCCAAATTATATCACATGGATTATAATATAATAATTAATATACATAGGGTTGTATGATTATTATAAATCCTCATTACCTATGTTTGCAGAGATACTTGGAATGGAAACCTTCATACTTAGATACATTTCTTATGCAAGCCTTGAGGCTTAGCTAATCAGGGGTGGTTAGGTATGTTGTTTATCATGTCATTGGTTGGGGTTCAAACAAGATGGGATATATCCAATCATATGATGTGTTAAATACATATGGTCCCTTGATTGAATTTGACTAAGGAATCAAATGTGCGTGCTTAATTAAGTGACATGTGATGTACTTAGATACTTATATGAATGACATGTAATGAATTCATTCATATTGGTTAGTCTATTTCAGAGAATCATGAATATATGAGATGGTCAATATTAGATTGACATGTTCCATATCTAATATTCACTCAATGTCATGGAAAAAGGGAATATATATGTTTATATATGATGTAGATTGATATGTTCCATGTCTAGTGGTCACTCTATGTCATGTGAAAATGGATTATATAGGTATTAAAAAAATGTATATGATGTATATCATGGTGGAAATGTTTATATGGATATATGAGTATGTTTGTTCAATATCACACTAAAACCCTTTATAGATAGATTAGCACTGATGGTTTTCTAGAGACCACTCTTTTCTTTCATCTATTAAATTGGGATTTCATATTTGTTTCCAACACTATAAAGTACCATATGGTCACATAATTAGGCCTTATAATAAATAAATAAAATTTAAACAATTTCTTTTTTTTCAAGATAAATAGAGTTTAATAAACCATATCCAAAAGATTTTGGATGTATTCACAAAGATTTGTGAAGTTTTTCATAAATTCCTTATAGGATTTTGGTGTAAGAAAAAGATTGTTGGATATTCACTAAAACCATATATATCATATTGAATGATATACCTGAGTCATGGCCTGTGATATGGAATACAAATTCCATTATCATAGAATAAAATATGTATAGTGTATGATGGGCTGGTGATATGGTATATCTAGTGCATGGATTCGGCTATGTATTCTATATAGTTTCATTTAGTTATGAATAAATGTGTGGATTCATTAGAGATATATGAATTTATTATAATAGTTTGAAATTTTTGAGAAATAATATACTCTATATCCATATATTATTATATTATATGTTAGTTTCTAAGTGTTAGCAGTCGACATTTTAATCCCTTCATTAAATGAAGGGGGTCTGTATAAAGGTATGAGATCCTTAGGTTGGAGAAGAAGGTATTAATCAATACATAGAAGAAACTCTATTCACTCCATGATACTTTAATTGTCCTCATCAAGGAAGGTGTTATAACACAATTGAAGACTAAGGGTCCTCTTATTACAAATGATCTCCTATGAGTTCAAAAATATAGAGTTTGAAGTAGTAAAGGTATACCTACCTTATTTTATGTTCTTTATTATGGGTGTTGGTTTTTTGATGATATATTGGGAACTTTAAATTGGTTTATTCCACTTACATGATAATAATATGATCCACCAAAACCCATCAGTAACTACATCCATTAATAATTTCATATCATTGATTCTATATTAAGCTACCTCAACAAACTATTGCTTCTTCTCTAAATAATTTCCCATCACCCAGAGATTCAATAAGAATTAGACTCCCATCTGAAGGCACTTTTAGTTGGAGTGAATTCCTACTAATATTAAAAGGAATATTTTGACCAAATTTATTCCTTTTCAATGAACCTTCCTAATTGGAATTACACAACTTTATGATATAAGATTCACTCTTAGATGCATTCATCTAGAATGATTCAAAATTCAATAATCTATCTAGATGATCCATTACTAAGCTTAAAAATTCATAGCCTCTATGAGATAATTCAGCTTTACATCAAGTAAAATATTATGAATCCATATGATTTTTAACTATAATCACCTCATGGGTCTCCCTTACTAGATCTCTCTTAATACACCTCACCTTAAGATCTACCCATCAATATTTTTCACTTTTTAATCTTTCATTTCTGTTGAGATATAGGATCTTCCTTTAATGATTTCGTATCATCTGGTCCTTCTAAACACCTTAAAAAGGTGGTGAATTAGGGTGTATTGAAATTACTCTTCTTTAAACAAAATCTAATATTTTATTTTCTTTGTAAAATACACATTGAATCAGTTTTTGTATGCTCAGCCAAAATTAATAAACAATAAAGTGAATGGACACATGATTTTACTTGGTTCATCAGAAATGGTTTGCATATAAAGAGAACATATTAATATTATATTTATATTTAAATTAACCACTACTTTAATGGTATGTGATAATAACCTTAGGATAATCTCACTACTCTTATAAGGTTTAAAACTTATTCTAGCCTTATATGCACTACTTTCAAGAGGGTAACAAAGATGTAATTGACATGAAATTAAATCTTACAAAGATAGAAATTAATGTTTTGAAACCAAATAGAAAGGGTGTTCTTCATGTTTCTTCAGTCTTCACTTATAGAATTTTTAAATATATACCAAAAAAATCTTACAATCTTAATATTTAACATAACTCAGATTGATCACATCTCACTTTCTAATAATAATTATTTAATGAAATCTACCTCTAATTCTATGCTTTCAAATATTAAAGATTCTTATATCACTTCTCTATGTGTAATAATTTATTTCTATATATAAGGATCCATTATATCTAAAAGATGTTTGAATTTAAAATATGAGATTTAAAAAACAAATAACTTCGAACTTCATTAAATCAAAATCCATCGCTTTTATTATTTTCCATCAAATATCCACCATAAAATTCAAATTGGTGGTTATCATTTTCTCAAATAACCACCCAACCAGTATGAGACTATGACATATTAAATTCTATTTGAATTCTCCAGACGGTATAAATCATGGCATGACCACTTCCTTCACAACATGATGGATTGGTTTCTCCTGTAACTGACTTAAAATTCTAGATACATCATGACAGGACATAATGATTCGTGATGTATACTATAATCCAGTGTCAACAATCTAGATGCTTCCAAAAATCATGGCCTTGCAGGATTTACACGGTTGGAAGTTGCATTGCAATCTCACCCTTTTTACAACATGGTAAATTTTTCATGGTGTGATTATTCATTAGAAAGAATCAAAGAAAATATTTTTTTGAACCTTCATAATAGTGTGACATGTTTTATATGGTGTGAATTTTAGTGAACAATACCACAAAAAAAACTCACTCGATAAACTTTACAATGTGGATCAACATATCATTATGTTAATTTTATTCTAGTGGAATTGAAAAACACCCAATCATCCTTCGCAGTGTGATTTTTGTGTCATGGTCTGTAGCTTGAAACAAAAAAATTGAAAATGTACAAGAACCTTATGAACCTAGGTGAAGAAACCATATAAAAAATGTCCTTCCTAGTTAAATATTTTATTTACAACATGGATGATTCTTATAAAGTTCTAAATGGTACTTAAAAACACATCCCCGATGTGTGACACATAAGGTCGCACCATGAACTTACCTATCTCTATAATGTATATAAGTAACTCCAAATATCTCAATATTCTTCACAAATCTTCAAAAAAATCTTATTGATAAAAAAATACAACAATAAAACATATGGTTGCAATAATATCCCTCTTTTGATTTTGTTTTCAATCTATAAATATTGATATATTCCTTTAATCATTCCCCCATGTAATATATAATCATTAACATCTATAAATTAACAATAATTCTCTATAATTCCATCCTTAATTTCCCCACTCATAGTTACTATTTTGTTATCAATTATTGGATGTTCATATGTATCTTCAATCGTTCCCCCCTTCAATATATAAGCTTTAGCATCCAGTAATCAACAATCATTCTCTTTAGTCCTGGTTCTTATTTCCCACTTTTTACTTACTCTCCCCCTTTTACAATAAAATTAAAAGAGTTTTTGTCACGACCTATCCCATAGGGGTCCGTACCATGACTCCCCAAGCCTGCCTCTAATAGGCCAAGGGCTGGCGACTAGCACCGAAAAGTCATATCACTAACAAGGGAGGAATTTCCTATGTACATGTATGCACACACACATCTCCAAGCCCACAAATGTTGAAATTTAAAACACTAATTAAACCATGTGTATCACCCCAAACTTCCATGGTATGTTTCCTTTTGAATAATGCAATAGCTTGCATTGTACGCAACTTCAAGATTCTAACACACCGCGACAAATCAAACTAGCCATTATGAATAGTAATACCCACTTTTTGAAATTTTATAAATTTTATTTTTCAAAATGGACTTCATTTTTGAATTTGGAAAATCGAAATTATATTAGGGTGAATATTTGGTATATTTCGAAAAACTTTCAATTTTTGATGAATAGTGAAAAACACTACTTTATTGGTTAAAACTGACTTTTTATTTAAATAATTATTTATTTTATTTAAATTTATTTTAGGTAAAATTAGATAAATAATGCCTATATAAGTTCAATGTAATTCATTGAAGTTATTTTATAATAAGTTTAGATATATAAAAATTTTATTGAACTTTTTACCGTCTTTTAACCACCTCCTAGGAGCATTTACAAATTTGCATAAAACATAATTTTACAGCTTCTGTGAGTTTAATTTCAAAAATCCAAGACACATGGTTAATATAAGTAAGTAAAATGCGATTCAATAAGATGAAAATAATTTTTGGTCAATAGTAACTTTTGACTTTTATTTACCACGATTAAAAGTAAATAGGGTAATTAAGCGTAAAAATTATATCACAATTACCCTAACACATGTTCGAATTCTATTGGATAAGTATAATTTGACAAAAAAACCATAGGAATAAAATATGATCCTATTTGTTCCACTTGGATTAGAATATGACATTTATTATTATTTTATTTAAAGAACAATTAAAAGAGTTAAATTCAAAGTTTAATAAAGAACAATTTTTAATATAGGGCTACACACAATATAAATTCAACTATAAATATTCATTAGAAATCTAAAAAGATATCCTACATAATGGTATTTTATTTATAATTTTTAGACATTAACTAATTTAATTTATTTATGACACAATGATGATGTAGTAATTACCTTATTAATGAAATATTAAAATAATTGATATTATAAATATCCAAATAAATGTAAATTGAGACTTCTGATGAATTAAACTAATTTTATAGGTTAATATGACATGTTAGGGTTTGTTAAATAAATTTTATTCGAAGTGATAAAGTTTTTATGGATTTCAAAAAAATCAAATGCTAGAGAGTGTCAAAATTAACATAATTGAGTTTTTAAAACAAATATTATATTATTAATTGATATAATATTTTTAAAAATCTAAGGTTCATCCAAAGGACTTAGATAAGGTTATACATATTAATAATTAACCACATGGGGTTCTCTTGTCTTGTAATAGTGTAACACCCCAAGATTTAATAGTACGTTATTTCTTCAAAGTAATTCAATAACTTGCACTAAACGCAACACTGAGTTCTAGCGCACCATGACTTACCAAACTAGCCGTTCAAAAGCGGTTATGAATAGTATTAACTGAATTTTGAATATTATATAATCATTATAATTTTAGAATCCATATTATAAGTTTCTTAGACATAATGTAAGAACAAATATATTTTTTTCAGATAAAAGAAGTATTTTTCAAAAAAATGTAATTTTACCGCTTTTTAATGGAGAAGCCTTTTTAAATTAAATATTTGAAACTTTTATATATTAAATTGGAAAAAATAAACTTATTATTTAGAATCAGGATATAATAATTTATCTTTAATAAAGTTTTGGTGTTTTTATGATAACTTTCATATTTGGGTGAATAGTGAAAATACTATATTTTAACTGAAAAAAACTTTTTTAATCAAAATAATTTATAGTGTTAAATTATAAATTTTAATGTTTTGGAAGTATAATTAGATTATATTTTTACACTTTAATCCAATTTTGGTCATTATAATTAATTTTACATTGAAATTATACATAAAAAAGTGTCAATCTTTTGATAGTTATTGTTTCTTAAAAATACGCTATTTATTTTGACAACGAGAATTAATTTTAAATTAATAAATGAAACTTTTATGTTTTGAATTTGGTAAAATATACATCATTTTTGGATTTGGAATATCGAAATTATCCTCAGGTGAATATTTGGTATTTTTTTGAAAATGTTCAATTGTTGATGAATAGTGAAAAAACACTGAGTTATCGTTTAAAGCCGAATTATTATTTAAATAATTATTTATTTTATATAAATTTATTGTAGGTAACAATAGATACATAATATCTATATAAGTTCAATGTAATTTATTGCATTCAATTTATAATAATTTTAGATATATAAAAATTTTTATAGAACTTTTCACCGTCTTTTACCCACCTCCTAGGAGAATTAGTAAATTCACATAAAACTTAATTTTACCGCTTCTTTGAGTTGAATTTAGAAAATCCAGGAGATGCATTTAATATCAAGGAGTAAAATTTGGTTCAATAAGATAAAAATATTTTTTTGTGAATAGTAACTTTTTACTTTTATTTACCACGGTTAAAAGTAAATAGGGTAATTAAGGGTAAAACTGATATTATTATTACCCTAAAACATGTTCTAATTCTATTTTATAAGTTTAATTCGACCAAAAACAACCTTAGGAATAAAATATGACCCTTTAGGACCACTTGGATTAGATTAGGACATTTATTATTATTTAATTTAAAGAAGAGTTAAAAGTGTTAAATTCAAAGTTTATTAACTAAAGCATTTTTAATATAGGGGTATACATAATATAAATTAGACTATAAATATTGATTATAAATGTAAACATATTCCTACATCATGGTATTTTATTTATAATTTTTATACATTAAATAAATTTATTTATTTATGACACAATGATGATGAAGTAATTACCTTATTAATGAATGAATAAAATAAATGGTATTATAAATATTAAAATAAATATAATTTCAAAGTTTTTATGACATCCACGAATTTTATATTTGACTATGACATGTTAGGGATGATTCAATATATCTTGTTTGAAGTAATAAAGTTGTGATGACTTTCACAAAAACAAAATACTAAAAAGTTTCAAAATTGACATAAAGGAGTTTCTAAAAAACATTATATTATTAATTGATATAATATTCCTAAAAATCTACGGTTCGGCAAAAAGACTTATATGATGATATTTATGTCATTAATGAACCACTTGGGGTTCTCTTGGTAGTTTATATTAAGTTTATTAACCAAATAATAAAACAATACAAAGAGACATGGTAAATGTCAAACTAATTAACTAAGAGTTAAATATAAAAGATAAGGTAAATATAGTGACCCAAACCTGTATAAAATCTATTGGTTAAGTGGTTTTTTACCCATACCCACCTTAGACTTTAAATAATCCAGTTTTTATCCATTAGAAACCGAATATGAATTTATTATAAAATAATACTTTAAGTTTTTCCTAAAGAGCCCCTCCTCCCCCTTATAAAAGGACACCACTTCTAACCAATTATTCATACATTCAAAGCCTTTTGGTTCGGCCAAACCCCACTCAAATATCCTCCCAACTTCCCTCACTTAATCCTAGAGGCATTATATTGATCAAAAAGCCAACCTAAGGAGTCCTTTGGATCAAATCAAAAGGAAGAACCTAAAGAAGAGGTAAATATTTCATCACCTCTTTCAAGTTCTTTTCTTCGTCCACTTCCTCTTTCTTCATTGTTTCCATTCTAAAACAATAACTCCAGTATATTCTATATACTATGATGTTATTATAAATATGGCACAACTAAATTCATTATTCTATCCATCTTATGAATGATAATGTCACCTTACGTGCGTACGTACGGCTTACCGTCTCCACGTCGTGGTGTAATTTGTTATACAACACTATGTTATTTGGATGGGTATAATGATGAGTAATATGTATATAAATAATGAAAATAACATGGTAATGTCTCTGTAAAATTAATATACCATCCAATTCTACAACTTTAAGTAAATGATATTGTCGCACGTGCGTGCGTACGTATTACTGTCTCCATGACGCAATGAGATTCATTTCCACGTTCACCATTCATCAACAATTATAAAAATATATATTACTAATAAGTATGTAATATATGAAATAATAATTCTACTGGAGATATATATATATATATATATATGTGTGTGTGTGTGTGTGTGTGTGTGTGTGTGTGTACTTACATATATCTTATTCACTTAGTTTTTTTCAATACGATATGAAAACGGAAATCGCGTTTATGCATACGGACAGACCACCGTCTCCATAAACATAGTTTTTCATTTCATATATGTCTATTATACATATTTATATTCTAAATATATATGATATATAAATCTTGTTTTATATTTTGGAAATATTTAATTCTTGATCTAAGTGATACAATCAAGAGTAACAAGTTAAAACACGTACGATAAAAAAAGCGATTATTACCCGAAATGTTAATTTAACATGGAAATTATTATTAAATGGGTAGTATAAAGTCATAAATGAATCATGTATGATATCATAAATATTAATGTTGTTCTGTTATAATTTAATAACATACTATGATCATCATAAAGTAGGTTAAACGTACCCTCGACTAAAGAAATGTTCAAGTTAAGGGTTATTTCCTCAATCTCATTATTATCTGAGATTGTTCATGTGCAAGTATTTTCTAGGACATAATTATCATAGATACCTATATTTCATAAAAAAAATTAAAGGAATATTTTAAGGTTTTATGGGAGGGTCTATTTAACTAGATCATCATGTTAAATTTTTTATAGATTTATCTTTCTAAACCCTTTTAATTAATGTCCATATTTTCAAAACGATTTTAATGATTTATCTATATGGACATGAATGTTTTGAAATGATAAATCTTTTCAAAAGTTTCAAAGTGGTATGGGAAATTTTGATTCAAAAATATATTTTAAATTAATTCCTTTATAAAATGTGAGACTTACAAATGATTTCATGAAAAAGGGGTATTTCTCTCAAAGATTTTTACGAATCATTTTTATCTATGTCAACATCCTTTGATGGATTTTAAACTTATTTGAAGTTGATTTATTATGATAAAAATATTCCATATTGTATCGAAGGTTTTGTGATATGTTTGACTGTGGATGTGTTATTTTTATACCATTCATGGTTTATGGATAAAGTATTGACACTTAGTATGCTAGTTTTAATATGAATGTTTATGTAATGTTTCAACAGTTTCATATGAGGAATGTATTGGACATAGTAAGTGACGGGTGGAGCCCGCTATAGCTCCTCAATGCATCGGTAGGTCTCATGTGACAATTAGACATGGAATTGGCCGAGGCCTTTCCCAATTTGATTTATGGTTTTGCCCAAGGCCTTAATCATTTTTAGATGTCTTGGTTGATGCCTTGACAAAATGTTTTAGAATGTCTGGCATTATACATTCCCTCATTATAGAAATAATAGTTATGGTTCATGTGGTCATTAGACTAGTAGAATACCCATGATTGTGTTTTATTATGGCATTGTTTACTCAGATCATATTCCTTCCATAAAAGTATTCACGGTTATTATTGGTAAAGGCATGCAATTTCAGTTATTCACCATGCTTAATATTTATGTTATTTTATTCTGTATTGCTTATCCTTACTGAGAGTTTGATATCACCCTTTTCTATGTTTTATTTTACCAGGACTCCAAGAAGTGTATTATAATTGATAAGCAGGGTTAAGCTTAGGGATTAATGGCATTCTCAAAGGATCATTTATGTTGTGTTTTATTTTCTAATGTGTAATGTAATGTTCATGTATGTAATCTATTTTCCAAGACTGCTAAACTGATCAGTCCTTCGGGACTTGATTCCTTGTAATCATTCTAATGTATTAAAATAATGCACCGACTCTGGGTAACTAGGGTCGGGGAGTTATAGTTGGTATCATAGGAATTTTAGCAATAACCATGGAAGCAAGATTTAGATAAACTCTGATTAGAGAACATAGACCTAAGATAAACTTTGAGGATTAGTATAGAAGAAATTCCTAGAATTTTGGTAATGTAGAGATTTTGTGAATTTTCCAAGCAAATACATCCATGTCTGGATACGAGCAGATAGAGGCGACTCTGGCACAAATGTACCTAGGGGTAAAACCTGAAAACACCGCTTTAATCTAGACACGAATGGGAAATGGTGCACGACAACGGGCCTTGCTGCACTCTTGGTTTCGACACTCCCAGGGGATATGCTTAGGATAATTATCATTTTATTTATGAACCATTATGAAGGGTTTTTGAGTATATACTTACTCAAAGAAAACATTTTTATGATTATGGATTATATCCATAAACTATTCAATTTACATTAGGTATTTTACAAATTTGGAATTATTCATTTCAATTCATAAACTGACCTAGTGTATGCCATTTTTTAGAAATGGTGCCCAATAGAAGGAATGAGAACTCCAGCAATACGTATGATCCAAAGAGTAAGAATGGTCATATCATTCACAGTATTAATCCAACATTTAGAAAGGAAATAGTCTCCCATGTATTATCATCATATGAATAAATAGTATCGTGTGTTAATAAGATCAATAAATAATTCTCTGAATCCTGTGGCTTTGAAGGGAAGCCAGAGAAGAAAAGGATGGTATAAAGAAAGATGGATAAAGGGAATAAGGGAAAGAAGGATTTTCAAATATGTGATAAATGTGGAATGAATCACCTTGTTAATACTTGAAGGGAATGAGGGTTTGTTATAAGTGTGGATAAAAATGACACCATGTACGTGACTGTAAGGGTAAGAAAAAGGTTTAAAATGTACAATGCTTCATCTGCAAGGAGTTGTGACACTACGCGAACCAATGTCCAAATCATCAGAGTATGACCCAAATGATGCTATTGGATAATAATCAAGTTATGATACTACCACAGATGAAGAGGAATGATTAGAGTTCTTATGTTGTTATTAGAGAATTATGTCATTTGAGCATTGTATCAACAATGTAATGGTTATAATAATTATGGAGTATATAAGGATTGTACTGCAGTACTATTTCATTAAAGACTTGATATTGTGTGAAACCAAGAAAAGTGACTCAATAGCAGGTTAAAGTTTTGGAAAATATATGGTTGAGATAAAGATAAACCATAATATGGTTCTGATACCGAGGTAGTGATTTTGGAATAATACATGATTGATTTAGATAAATTATATTGGATATTCTTGACTATCTTGAAACTGGTTAATGGTTTGTATATTCCATCATTTTTGGAGTTTACAAGATTTTTTTATAGAAGGAGTATATCCAGTATTCTATAAGGAATAAGGGATCATGAATGTAATTAATAAGGTTTTATGGTAATTCAGGATGTTGCAGTGTTTTAAAAGAATACATGATGAAGGTGTTCACATGTTATTAAGCAGCAAAAATGATATTCACTGTGTTTACCTTCCTTATAAATTTTAGACTGTGAGTTTGGACAAAAGTATTTTGGATAATTCTAGTTTGATATTATTTTTGGATTTCCGTAAAAGGATAACTCGGAGGTTAGACGGCAACCCGTCGCGTCCGGTAAGGCTGCGAGACTTGAACCCGCAACCGAAGGGCAACAAGGGTGTATCACCTACCACTGGCCCACGTGATGTCCTAGATTGAATAATGTAGTATTTTTTTAAAAAATTCTGGTATATTAATTATAAATTCATTTTCTTGAACTCTATACGAATAGGATAAATAGAATATTATTTTTATGTTCTATTATCTTTTAGAGTGAAAGATGAGTTTGTGGTAGAAATTAGTTAAAGGATGGGACTCTACTTGTCAAGTATATATTTTTCTTCTTCTCTTATTCTATGAAGAAATTAATTCTTATACTTTAGTGAAGGGATCTTAAAACCAGAAATGTTTTATCCTAATACCTTACATTTTTTTGAACCGATGGTATTTTAAATCAACATAGATTGGTGGCTTTGAGGCCCACAATTCTACAATTGTTTGTGATTTATGACCTAATTCACTCCATATAAATATTTATGTTTTTCCTCCAATTGTGTGTCTCTAATTTCCACCAATTTTCTCCTAATCGAGATCATAATTTGGTGGTGACTTTTTCATTCCCCTTTTCCTCTTATTAAGTCTAAATTTTATTAACCAATTTCCGATGTGGGTTTTCCCACAAAGGTATTTTCTATTTTCAACCTTTTATTTTCAAAGAATAATTTCAAATTGCGAGGATGCAATTTATTGAAGGAGGGACGAATGTAACACCCCCAAGATTTCATAGTATGTTATTTCTTCAAAGTAATTCAATAACTTGCACTACACGCAACACTGAGTTCTAGAGCACCATGACTTACCAAACTAGTCGTTCAAAAGTGGTTATGAATAGTATTAACTGAATTTTGAACTTTATATAATCCTTATAATTTTAGAATCCATATTATGAGTTTCTTATACATAATTTAAGAACAAATATATTTTTTTCAGATAAAAGAAGTATTTTTCAAAAAATGCAATTTTACCGCCTTTTAATGGAGAATCCTTTTTAAATCCAATATTTGAAACTTTTATATATTAAATTTAACAAAATAAACTTCTCCTTTAGAATCGAGATATAAGAATTTAGTTTCAATAAATTTTTGATGTTTTTCTGATAACTTTCATATTTGGGTGAATAGTGAAAAATACTATATTTTAACTGAAAACAACTTTTTTTAATCAAAATAATTTATAGTGTTAAATTATAAATTTTAATGTTTTGAAAGTATAATTAGATTATATTTTTACTCATTAATTCAATTTTGGTCATTATAATTAATTTCACATTGAAATTATACATAAACAAGTGTCAATCTTTTGATAGTTATTGTTTCTTAAAAACACGCTATTTGTTTTGACAACGAAAATTAATTTTAAATTAATAAATGCAACTTTTGTGTTTTTAATTTGGTAAAATAGACTTCATTTTTGGATTTGTAATATCAAAATTATCATAGGGTTAATTTTGGGTATTTTTCCGAAAATGTTCAAATTTTGATGAATAGTGAAAAAAACACCGAGTTACCGTTTAAAACCGAATTCTTATTTAAATAATTATTTATTTTATATAAATTTATTGTAGGTAAAAATAGATAAATAATACCTATATAAGTTCAATTTAATTAATTAGAGTCAATTTATTATAATTTTAGATATATAAAAAAATTTATAGAACTTTTCACCGTCTTTTACCCACCTACTAGGAGAATTAGTAAATTCACATAAAACTTAATTTTACCACTTCTGTGAGTTGAATTTCAAAAATCCGAGAGACAAGGTTAATATCAAGGAGTAAAATGTGGTTCAATAAGATAAAAATAATTTTTGGTGAATAGTAACTTTTTACTTTTATTTACCACGGTTAAAAGTAAATAGGGTAATTAAGGGTAAAAATAATATTATTATTACCCTAACACATGTCCTAATTCTATTGGATAAGTGTAATTAGACAAAAAACAACCTTATTAATAAAATATGACCCTTTAGGTCCACTTGGATTAGATTAGGACATTTATTATTATTTAATTTAAAGAAGAGTTAAAAGTGTTAAATTCAAAGTTATTTAACTAAAATATTTTTAAAATAGGTTTATACATAAGATAAATTCAACTATAAATATTCATTAGAAATATAAAAAAATTTCTTACATGATGGTATTTTATTTATAATTTTTAAACATTAAATAAATTTATTTATTTATGACACAATGATGATGCAGTAATTACATTATTAATGAAAGAATCAAATAAATGGTATTACAAATATTAAAATAAATATAATTTCAAAGTTTTATAACGTCCACAAATTTTTTAGGTGACTATGACATGTTAGGGATGATTAAATGTATCTTTTTAAAAGTAATAAAGTTTTTATGACTTTCAAAAAAACAAAATACTAAATAGTGTCAAAATTGACATAAAGGAGTTTTTAAAACAAATATTATATTATTAATTGATATAATATTCCTAAAAATATAAGGTTCGTCCAAAGGACTTATATGATGATAGTTATGTCATTAATTAACCACTTGGGGTTCTATTAGTAGTTTATAGTGAGTTTATTAACCAAATAATAAAAAAATACAAAGAGACATGGTAAATGTCAAACTAATTAACTAAGAGTTAAATCTAAAAGATAAGGTAAATATAGTGACTCAAACCTTTCTAAAATCTATTGGTTGAGTGGTTTTTGACCAATACCCACCTTATAATTTAAATAATTTAGTTTTGATCCATTATAAACCGAATATTAATTTATTATAAAATAATAATTTAAGTTTTTCCTAAAGAGCCCCTCCTCCCCATTATAAAAAGACACCACTTCTAACCAATTATTCATACCTTAAAAGCCTTTTGGTTCTGCCAAACCATGCCCAAATATCCTCCCAACATCCCTAAATTAATTCTAGAGGCCTTATATTGATCATAAATCCAACCTAATGAGCCCTTTTGATCAAATCAAAAGGAAGAACCCGAAGAAGAGGTAAATATTTCATCACCTCTTTCAAGTTCTTTTCTTCTTCAACTTCCTATTTCTTTGTTATTTCGATTATAAAACAATAAATCCAGTATCTTCTATATAATTTTATGTTATTATAAATATGGCACAACTAAATTCATTATTCTATCCATCTTATGAATGATAATGTCACCATTCGTGAGTACGTACGGCTTACCGTCTCCACGTCGTGGTGTTATTTGTTATTCAACACTATGTTATTTGGATGGATATAATGATGAGTAATATGTATATAAATAATAAAAATAAAATTCCAATGTCTCTGTAAAATTAATATACCATCCAATTCTACAACTTTAAGGAAATGATATTACCGCACATGCGTACGTACGGATTACTGTTTCCACGACCCGATGAGTTCATTTCCACGTTCACCATTCATCGACGATTATAAAAATATATATTACTAATAAGTATTTAATATATGACATAATAATGCTACTGTAGATATATAAATATGTGTGTGTGTGTGTGTACTTACATATATCTTATTCACTTAGTTTTGTTCAATACGATATGAAAACGGAAACAGCGTTTATGCGTACGTACGGTCCACCGTCTCCATAAACGGTGTTTTTCATTTCATATATGTCTATTATAAATATTTATATTCTAAATATATATGATATATAAATCATGTTTTATATTCTGGAAATATTTAAATCTTGATCTAAGTGATACAATTAAGAGTAACAAGTTAAAACACGTACGATAAAAAAAGCGATTATTACCTGAAATGTTAATTTAACATGGAAATTATTATTAAATGGGTAGTATAAAGTCATAAATGAATCATGTATGATATAATAAATATTAATATGGTTCTGGTATAATTTAATAACATACTAAGATCATCATACAGGAGGTTAAACGTACCCTCGACTAAAGGAATGTTCAAGGTAAGGGTTATTTTCTCAATCTCATTATTCTCTGAGATTGTTCATATGTAAGTATTTTTTGGGACATAATTATCATAGATACCTATATTTCATAAAAATGATTTCAAAAGGATTATTTTAAGGTATTATGGGATGGTCTATTTGACTATATCATCATGTTAAATGTTTTAAAGATTTATCTTTCTAAACCCTTTTAATTAATATCCATATTTTCAAAACGATTTTAATGATTTATCTATATGGACATGAATGTTTTGAAATGATAACTCTTTTCAAAAGTTTCAAAGTGTTATGGGACATTTTGATTCAAAAATCTCTTTTAAATTAATTCTTTTATAAATTGTGAGACTTACAAACAATTTCATGAAAAAGGGGTATTTCTCTCAAAGAGTTTTACGAATCATTTTTATCTATGTCAACATCCTTTGATGGATTTTAAACTTGTTTGAAGTTGATTTATTATGATACAAATATTCCATATTGTATCAAAGGTTTTGTGATATGTTTGACTGTGGATGTTTTATTTTTATACCATTCATGGTTTATGGATAAAGTATTGACATTTCATATGCTAGTTTTAATATGAATGTTTATGTAATGTTTCAACCTTTTCATATGTGGAATGTATTGGACATAGTAAGTGATGGGTGGAGCCCGCTATAGCCCCTAGATGCATTGGTAGGTCTCAGGAGACAATTGGACTTGGAATTGGCCGAGGCCTTTCCTAATTTAATTTATGGTTTTGGTCGAGGCCTTAATCATTTTTAGACGTCTTGGCTGAGGCCTTGACAAAATGTTTTAGAATGTCTGGCATTATACATTCCCTCATTATGGAAATAATATTGATCGTTCATGTTTTCATTTGACTAGTATAATATCGATGATTATGTTTTATTATGGCATTATTTACTCAGCTCATATTCTTTCCATAAAATTATTCATGTTTATTATTGGTAAAGGCATGCGGTTTCAATTATTCACCATGCTTTATATTTATGTTATTTTCCGCTATATTGATTATCCTTACTGAGCATTTGAGATCATCCCTTTCTATGTTTTATTTTCCCAGGACTCCAAGAAGTGTATTATGATTGATAAGAAGGGTTAATCTTGGGTATTAATGGCGTTCTCAAAGAATAATTTATGTTGTGTTTTATTTTCTAATGTGTAATGTAACGTTCATGTATGTAATCTATTTTCCAAGACTGCTAAAATGATTGGTCCTTCAGGACTTGATTCCTTGTAATCCATCTAATTTATTAAAATAATGCACCAACTCTGGGTAACTATGGTCAGGGAATCACATATAGTAAGTTTATTAACCATATAATATAAAAATACAAGGAGACATGGTAAATGTCAAACTATTTAACTAAGAGTTAAATCTAAAAGATATGGTTAATATGATGACCTAAACCTTTATAAAACCTATTGGTTGAGATTTTTTTGACCCATCCCCACCATATACTTTAAATAATTACTTTTGGATCTATTAGAAACTGAAAATGATTTTATTATAAAATAATATTTCAAGCTTTTCCTAAAGTGACCCTCACCTCTCTTATAAAAGGGAACTTCCATTTCTCTTAATTTCACACCTCCAAAGCCTTTTGGATCAGCCAACCCCTACAAAAATATCCTCCCAAATTTAATCACTTTATCCTAGAGGCCTTCCTTTGGTCATAAATCTAACCTAAGGAACTCTTTTGATCAAATCAAAAGGAAGAACCAGAAGAAGAGGTAAATATTTCATCACCTATTTCAAGTTATTTTCTTCTTCCACTTCCTATTTATTTGTTGTGTCCATTCGAAAATAATAACTCTAATATCTTCTATTTACTTTTATGTTATTATAAAAATTGTGAAACCATATTCATTATTCTATCTATCCTATAAATGAAAAATTCACCATATGTACGTACGTACGGATTACCATCTCCACATTGTGGTGTAGTTTGTTATTCAAACACTTCATTATTTGGATGGGAATAATAATGAGTATAACTTATGTAAATAATAAATATAACATTTTAGTGATTTTTTATATATGATATACCATCCAATTACATACGATTTCCCTATTAATATAATGATATTATCGCTCGTGCGTACATACGGATTAGCCTCTCCACGAACGCGATGAGATTCATTCCCCATCGTAATCATTCAAGAATAATTTTCATTTTATGATTAAAAATAATGTTTATGAACATAATATAATTCTTTATATGAATCAAACACATCATATCCATAATAAACGTGGCTTACGTAACCAAGCATATAAAGGAAAACGAATCAGTTAACACCCGAAACGATGATACTACTGAAATATTATTAACGAAGCAATATTATAAGATAATATCTGATATCATATTTATGTATATAGTAATTATATAATTTGATAACAATGTTTTAAATATTATAAAAGAGTTTAACAAACCATCGACTAAGTAAAAGTACAAGTAAGGGTTAATTTTACAATCACTTTATTATCCGAGGTTGTTTTTACGTAAGTATCTATTGGGACCTCTTTATCATCCACATCTGTGTTTTCTTAAAAAATGTATTTTAAAACATTTTTACTCTTTACTAGACAATTTTTTAAATTCATTTATACCCTTATTTTAACTTATATGTTTTTAAAAGAATCTTTCCGTCATTTTCCAAACAAGGTACTTTATGACCTTTTCAAAAAAAGTAAGGTAAGAATATAGTTTTTTAACTTATACGATAAGTGCGGCTACTTTATGCCATTATAACATCGTCGAAGCTTCCCATACAAGCTTATAAGAATATTTTAAAAAAATATTTTCTTTTATAATTATTTTAATTTTAAATGATTTCAAAATAGAAAGGTATATTTCTCTAAAAAAGTTTTGATTTCATCTATGTCAACATCCTTTGATGGATTTTAAGCTTGTTTGAAGTTGATTTATTATGATACAAATAATCCATATTGTATTTAAGGTTTTGTGATATGTTTGAATGTGTATTTCTTATTCTTATACCATTCATGGTTTATAGATAAAATATTTCCATTTTGTATGCTAGTTTTATTACGAATGTTTATGTTATATTTAAATCTTTTCATATGAGGAATGCATTGGACTTAGTAAGTGATGGGTGGAGCCCGCTATTGCTCCTAGATGTATAGGTAGGTATCATGATACAAACTAGTGTCTTGGCATAAGGACTTGACAAAATCTTATTTTTAGTCTTGGTACAAGGCCTTGACTGTGTGGTTATGAAGTTAGGCATTATGCATTCCATCATTATGAAAGTGGATATTGATATTGCATGTGATTATTCGAATAGAAGAATATACATGTGAATAATTAAATGGAATTATTTTATTTTATCTTTTCCATATTGTACTAAAGTTTAAGTTTAAAAGGATTTTGTTTTAGTCTTATACATTTCCCTAAATGTTTATGCTTATTTATGAAAGTTTCTGCTATATTTTTATTTTTACTAAGCATCTGAGCTCACCCCTTTCTATGTTTTATTTTTCCCAGGATGTGAAGAAGTATTTAATGGTTGACTTTCAGAGATATTATAAGGATATAAGTGTGTTAAAAAAGGGACAAAATGTTTTTGATTCTTTTATTTCATGATGTAATGTAAAACTTATGAATGTATCTAGTACTTCCAAGGAAACTAAACTGGTCGATATTTTCGGACATGATTCCTTGTATCATGTCAATGTTATGTAATAATGCACAGACTCTGGGTAACTAGGGTTAGGGAGTTACAGTTGGTATCAGAGTAAGTTTAGTACAAACCTTGGAAACTAGATTTAGAAAAACTATGATTAGAGAACACTACCCTATGATATACTTTGAGGATTAGTATAGAATAACTTCCTAGAATTTTGGTACTGTAGAGATTTTTTGAGTTTTCCAAGAAATACATCCCTGTTTGGATACAAGCAGGTAGAGGAGGATCTGGCACAGTTTTACCTAGGGGTAAAACCTGAAAACTCTGTTTTGAGCTAGACTCAAACGGTAACTGGTGAACGACAACGGTCATTGTTGCACTCTTGGTTACAACACTCTCGGGGTATATGCTTAGGATAATTCTCATTTTCATTAAAAACATTATGAAGGGTTTATAAGTATATACCTTCTCAAATAAAATATTTTTATGATTATGTATTATATCCATAAATTTTTCAATTTATGTTAACTGTTTTACAAGTCTGGAATTAAGTATTTCGATTTATAAACTAGTATAGTGTATGCAATTGTTTAGAAATGGAACCTAGTGGAAGGAATGGAAACTGTATCAATGCACCTAATCTATGTAGGGATTTTCCTCCTACTCAAGATAATTATAGGGGGGATGGTTAAGCAACTAGTGCTGATGCTTATCACCATACTTAGACAACTCACTTAGGTTATGAATAATAACCTTACCCGTATGGAGCACCCTGATCCACAACGTGGAGGATCAATGTTAGACCGCTTCATGAGGCAACAACCACCAACATTAAATGGGAGTACAAATCCGTTAGTATCTGAGCAATAGATAAGCTCTTTAGAGAAAATATTTTATGCTTTGGGGATTAGCAAAAGGGAAAAAGTTGTCCTGGCAGTTTATCGCCTCACAGGAGTTGCAGATCAATGGTGGTCATTGATTCAAAACAAAAAGGAAGATTAAGAAGTATCAAACATGGAATTAAGGGGCTTTAAAGAGATTTTATTATAAAAATACTTTCCTCGTGACCATCGAGTGGATATGGAAAGGAAATTTTTGAGTCTGAGACAAAAGGAGGATGATAATGTCACGAAATATGAGGCTAACTTTACAAGGTTAGCAAGGAATGTTGTAGATTATATACGTAACCCAATGAGTAATATTGGTCGATTCTATGATAGGTTAAAACCATTTCTCTGGAGATCATTAGTCTCACAATCCTTCTTATCATACGAAGATATTGTCTCGTGTTCTATCAAGATAGAAAAAGAATTCTCTAAGTCTTACAACTTTAAAGAAAAGCAGGAGAAGAAGAGATCTGTTGAAAACTCTGGAAATGGAAATAAGGGAAATAAGGGAAAGTTGAATATCTATCATGTGGTAAATGTAGGAAGAAACACCCTGGTACTTTCCTGAAGGGAATGGGAGTCTGTTACAAGTGTGGTGAAAAAGGCCACCAAGCTCTTGATTGCAAGGGGAATAAATAGGCTATCAATGTTGAATGATACAACTATATAGAAAAGGGGAATTGTTCAAATGAATGTCCTAATTTACAAGGGAACTTACCTCAGAAATGGTCAAGGGAGGAAGTCCAAGCTTTTGTGATCACTATTGCTAAGGTTGAAGCTCTGAAAGACTTGGTGTCAGGTAATTTAATGGTTTCCTCAAGTTTATCCAATGCTTTATTTGACTCTAGATCATTACATTATTTCATATCTTTCCAGTTTTATAAGAAAATTAGATATTTCCAATTTTATTTAAAAAGTGAGTTGTCAGTAAAAACTTCTAAGGGAAGTATCACTGCAACAAAGTTTTGTGAATCAGTTCCCATTAGGGCATATAAAAGTTCTTTATCTGCTAATCTCATCATCATACCCATGATTTAATTTGATATAATCCTTGGTATGGATTGGCTTTCAGACCATGATGAAAAATTTTATTATAAGAAGAAGGAGGTTACAATTCTCTATGATGATAAGTAGTACCTTATCTTTAGAGCAGAAACGCCACCATCTGATTCTTTTCTAGATCCACCCCCGGTATCTCTACTAAATTCAATTATTGGAGAGGATCAGAATGAAATAATTATGGGTGAGGAAAAGAATGTTCGAATAGAGGACGTACCTATTGTGCAATAATGTGTTGATGTGTTTCCAGAGGATTTACCTAAACATCCTCCAAAACGAGAAATTGAGTTTTCCATTGATTTAATTCCTGGTTCAAATCCCATATCGAAGACCCCTTATAGAATGGCCACTGTGGAATTAGTGGAACTAAAGAAGAAACTAGAGGAATTGGGTAATAAGGGATTTATTCACCCTATTTTTTCTCTATGGGGAGCCACAGTCCATTTTGTTAAGAAGAAAGACAAATCTATGAGGTTGTGCATTAACTATAGGGAGATCAATGAGATAACAATAAAGAACAAGTATCCCCTACCTCGCATTGATGATTTATTCGACCAACTTCATGGAGCTCAATATTTTTAAAATATTGACCTTTGATTTGGATGTCATCAGTTGTGTGTGAAGAAGGAAGACATTCTGAAAACAGTATTTCGAACCAGGTACGGGTATCATGAGTTTACAGTAATGCCTTTTGGATTGACTAATGCACCCTCTGTCTTCATGGATCTAATTAATAGAGTTTTCATTGAATATCTTGATGAATTTGTAGTGGTATTTATTGATGATATCTTGGTATACTCCAAAATCTAATAAGATCATGAAAATAACTTATGCATTATTCTAAATACTCTTAGAAGAAATGAATTGTATGGGAAGTTTAGCAAGTGTGAATTCTGGCTTCAGGAGATTTCCTTTCTTGGCCATATTATCTCTAAGGATGGAATCTATATTGATCCTTCAAAGAACAAGGCAATCCAATAATGGCTAGCACCGATGAGTATAACTGAGGTATGCGGTTTTATTAGTTTAGCAGTTTATTATCGGTGTTCTGTCCAAAAATTTTCCCAATTGGAAACCCCGTTAACCAAGTTCACATGTAAAGGGGTTAAATTTTTTTGGAAAAAATATTGTGAAGAATTTTTTGAAGAACTAAGTATAAGATTAGTCAATGCTCTTATATTGACTCTACCATCGAGGAATAATGGGTTTGTTATTTATAGTGATGCATCAAAGAAAGGACTTGGTTGTGTCTTTATGTAGAATGATAGATTTATTGCATATTCATCACGGCAGCTAAAAATTCATGAAAAAACTATCTCACTCATGATCTTGAGTTACCAATTGAAATGTTTTCTCTAAAAATATGGAGACACTATCTTTATGGTGAAAAATGTGAGATTTATACTAATCACAAGAGTTTGAAGTATATTTTCTCGCAAAAATAACTAAACATGAGGCAAAGGAGATGGCTTGAACTACTCAAGGATTATAATTTCATAATACACTACCACTTGGGGAAAGAAAATAAGGTGGCAGATGCTTTGAGTAGAAAGGATCATGGAGTTTTGAACAAGATAAGAGTTGAAAGGGATCCTATTTTCATGGATCTAGTAAAGATGGATATAGGAATAACCATGGAAGGTGAAACATCAATACTTTTTCAAATGGTTTCCAAACCATCATTACTAGAAAGGATAAAGAGTTCTTAGACTGATGATGAGAAATTTCAAAAGAAAATTATAGCTGTGAATGGTGGGAGATTGATAGACTTCGTATATGAAGATGGAATTTTGAAATTTGGGAAGAGACTTTGTCTTCCCAATATACCTGATCTAAAAAGGGAATTTTTGGATGATGCTCATATCTCCAATTTCTCTGTACACCCTGGTAGCACTAAGATGTATAGGGATTTGAAGGAACATTTTTGGTGGCACTATATGAAGATGAAGATTGTTGATTTTGTGTTAAGATGTATAGTTTGTCAACAAGTAAAAGCTGGAAGGCAACAGCCTGGAGAATTCATGCAACCTATTCTCATACCTGAGTGGAAATGGGATGATATTACTATGGACTTTGGCATGGGACTACCAAAGACTCCTAGAAGAAATGATGCAATATGGTTCATTGTTGATCGTCTTACCAAGTCAGCAGATTTTGTTGCTATAAGAGAAGATTTACCACTTGAATGTTTAGCAGGACTGTATATTAATGAAGTTGTAAGACTTCATAGAGTACCCCTATCAATTGTTTCTGATCGTGATCCCTATTTTAAATCAAGATTCTGGAAAAGTTTTTAGAAAGCCCTGGATACTGAACTTTTTTTAAGCACTGCCTACCACCCTTAACCTAATGGACAATTAGAACAGACTATTAAAACCTTAGAAGACATGTTGAGATCTTTCTCACTTGACTTTAAAGTTATCTGGGATCAATATTTACCTCTGGTAGAATTTTCCTATAACAATAGCTTCCATTCAAGTATTCAGATGGCACCATATGAAGTGTTATATGGAAAAAGATGTCGCACACAAACTTGTTGGGATGATGTTGGTGAAAGAAAACTTGTAGGCCAAGAACTTATTGAGGAAACGCTAGAAAAAAGTGAAGGTTATACAAACCCACATCAAAGCAGCTCAAAGTAGGCAGAAGAGATATGCCAATAACTGAAGGAAGGATTTGGAATTTCAATTAAGAGATCATGTTTTCTTGAAGGTATATTTATGGAAGGAAGTTATACGATTCGGTAAGAAGGGTAAATTAAGTCTCAGGTACATCAGAACTTTCAAAATTATAGAATTAATTTGGGATGTATCTTGCCATTTGGAAATTCCGCGAAGTCTCTCCAAAGTTCATGATGTGTTCCACATATCACTGTTGAGAAAATACATGCCTGACCAAAAGCATGTACTCACCTACGAGGAAATTGAACTGGAACCTGATTTGTCTTATTGTGAAGAGCCTATCAAAATTCTTGATACAAGATAAAAAGTGCTGAGAAACTGGATGACTCATCTGGTAAAAGTTCTATGGAGAAACCATAAAATGGAAGAGGCAACGTGGGAACCAGAGGAACTTATGAAGAAGAACCAACCGACTCTTTTTGAGTGGTAGTATTCTAGGAATTTCATGGATGAAATTATTTGAAGGAGGGAAGAATGTAACACCTCAAGCTTCCATGGTACGTTTCCCTTCGAATAATGCAATAGCTTGCATTGTACACAACTTCGAGATTCTAACACACCACGACCAATCAAACTGGCAGTTATGAATAGTAATACACACTTTTTGAAATTTTATAAATTTTATTTTTCAAAATGGACTTCATTTTTGAATTCAGAATATTGAAATTAGCTTAGGGTGAATTTTTGGTATTTTTCTGAAAACTTTTAATTTTTGATGAATAGTGAAAAACATTGCGTTATTGGTTAAAATCGACTTTTTATTTAAATAATTATTTATTTAATTTTAATTTATTTTAGGTAAAAATAGATACATAATACCTATTTAATTTCAATGTAATTCATTGGAGTCATTTTATAATAAGTTTAGATATATAAAAAATTATTAAACTTTTTACTGTCTTTTACCCAACTCATAGGAGCATTTGCAAATTTGCATAAAACATAATTTTACCACTTTTGTGAGTTGAATTTCAAAAATATTAGAGACATAGTTAATATCAGTAAGTAAAATTTGGTTCAATAAGATGAAAATATTTTTTTTATGAATAGTAACTTTTGAATTTTATTTACCACGGATAAAGTAATTAGGATAATTAAGGGTAAAAATGATATCATAATTATCATAACACATGTCCTAATTCTATTGGTTAAGTATAATTCTACCAAAAAACAACCATAGGAATAAAATATGATCCTATTTTTTCCACTTGGATTAGAATAGGACATTTATTATTATTTTATTTAAAGAAGAGTTAAAAGAGTTAAATTCAAAGTTTAATAACTAAACCATTTTTAATATAGGGTTACACACAATATAAATTCAACTATAAATATTAATTATAAATATAAAAATATTTCCAACATAATGGTATTTTATTTCTAATTTTTAGACATTAAATAATTTAATTTATTTATGACACGATGATGATGCAGTAATTACTTTATTAATAAAATATTAAAATAATTGATATTATAAATATCCAAATAAATGTAAATTGAGAGTTCTAATAAATTATAATAATTTTACAGGTTAATATGACATGTTAGAGTTGGTTAAATAATTTTTATTCTAAGTGATAAAGTTTTTATGGCTTTCAAAAAAATCAAATGCTAAATATTGTCAAAATTGACATAATTGAGTTTTTAAATAAAATATTATATTATTAATTGATATAATATTTCTAAAAATATAATATTAGTAAAAAGTACTTATATAAGGTTATATATATTAATAATGAACCACATGGGGTTCTCTTTCCATGTTATAGTAAGTTCATTAACCATATAATATAAAATTACAAAGAGACATGGTAAATGTCAAACTATTTAACTAAGAGATAAATCTAAAATATAAGGTTAAGATGATGACCTAAACCTATGTAAAACCTATTTGTTGAGGGGTTTTCGACCCATACCCACCTTAGACTTTAAATAATTCATTTTTTATCCATTAGAAACCGAAAATGATTTTATTATAAAATAATATTTCAAGTTTTTCCTAAAGTGACCCTCACCTCTCTTATAAAAGGGAACTTCTCCTTCTCTTAATTTCACACCTCCAAAACCTTTTGGCTCAGCCAACCCCTATACAAATATCCTCCCAACTTTCCTCACTTCATTTTAGAGTCCTTACTTTGGTCAGAAATCCAACCTAAGGAGACCTTTTGTTTAAATCAAAAGGAAGAACCTAAAGAAGAGGTAAATATTTCATCACCCCTTTCAAGTTCTTTTCTTCTTCCACTTCCTCTTTCTTTGTTGTTTCCATTCTAAAATAATAACTCTAGTAACTTCAATATACTGTGATGTTATTATAGAAATTTTACAACCATATTCATTATTCTATCCATCCTATAAATGACAAAGTCACCATACGTGCGTATATACGGATTACCGTCTCCACGTCGTGGTGTAGTATGTTATTCAAACACTTCATTATTTGGATGGGTATAATAATGAGTATAAATTATTTAAATAATAAATAAAACATCTTATTGATTCTTTATATATGATATAAAATCCAATTACATATGATTTCTTCATCAATATAATGATATTGTCGCTCGTGCGTACGTACGGATTACCATCTTCACGAACGCGATGAGATTCATTCCCCATTGTAATCATTCAAGAATAATTTTCATTTAATGATTAATAATAATATTTATAAACATAATATCATTATTTATATGAATCAAATAAATTCTATCCATAACAAACTTGGCTTTCGTAACCAAGCATATAAAGGAAAATGAATCAGTTAACACCCGAAACGATGATACTACTAAAATATTATTAACAAAGCAATATTATAAGATCATATAAAATATCATATTATGTATATAGTTCTTTCATAATTTAATAAAAATGTTTTAACTTTTATATAGGAGATTAACATACCATCAACTAAGGAAAAGTACAAGGTAATGGTTAATTCCACAATCTCTTTATTATCCGAGGTTGTTTTTACGTAAGTATCTAGTGGGACCTCTTTATCATCTACATCCGTTTTTTCTTAAAAATGTATTTCAAAACATTTTTACTATTTAATAGACAATGTTTTAAGGTCATTTAAGCCCTTATTTGACCTTATATGTTTTGAAAGGAATCTTTCTGTCGTTTTCCAAACAAGGTACTTTTTGACCTTTTTGAAAAAATTAAGTTAAGAATGATTTTTTTGACTTATACGACAAGTGCGGCTATTTTCGACCGCTATAACATCATCAAATCTTCCCATAAAATCTTATAAGAATATTTAAAAAAAATATTTAATAATTATATTACTTTTAAATGATTTCAAAATAGAAAGAGATATTTCTCTAAAAAAGTTTTCATTTTATATATGTCAACATCTTTTGATGGATTTTAAGCTTGTTTGAAGTTGATTTATTATGATACAAATCTTCTATATTATATTGAAGGTTTTGTGATATGTTTGACTGTTGATGTGTTATTCTTATACCATTCATGGTTTATAGATAAAGTATTGACATTTTATATGCTAGTTTTAATATGAATGTTTATGTTATGTTTAAACCTTTTCATATGAGGAATGAATTGGACTTAGTAAGTGACGAGTGGAGCCTTCTATAGCTCCATGATTCATCGATAGGTCTCATGAGACTAACTAGTTTCTTGGAACAAGGCCTTGACAAAATCTTATTTGTAGTCTTGGCACAAGGCCTTGACTATGTGGTTATGAAGTGTGGCATTATGCAGTCCATCATTATGAAAGGGACTATTGATATTGCATGTGATTATTCGACTAGTAGAATATCCATGTGACTAAGTAAATAGAATTATTTGATTTTATCTTTTCCATATTATGCTGAAGTTTAAGTTTAAAAGGCTTTTGTTTTAGTCTTATACATTTCCTTAAATGTTTATGCTTCTTTATGAAAGTTTCCAATATATTGTTATCCTTACTGATCATCTGATCTCACCCATTTCAATGTTTTATTTTTCCCAGGATGTGAAGAAGTATTTTGTGGTTGACCTACAGGAATAGGCTAAGGATATAAGTGTGCTAAAAATGGTAAAAAAGGTTGTTGATGTTTTTATTTCATGATGTAATGTAAAACTTATGAATGTGTCTAGTACTTCCAAGGATACTAAATTGATCGGTATTTCAGGACATTATTTTCTGTATCATGCCAATTGTAACACCCCAAGCTTTCATGATACACTTCTCTTTCAATAATTCAATAGCTTGCATTGTACGCAAGTTTGAGATTCTAACATGCCGCGACCAATCAAAGTAGCAGTTATGAATAGTAATACAACTTTTTGAAATTATATAAATTTTATATTTAAAAATGGACTTCATTTTTGTATTTGAAATATCGAAATTATCCAATGTTTAATTTTTTGTAATTTTCTGAGAACTTCCAATTTTTTATGAATAGTGAAAAATACTTAAAACAACTTTTTTAATTAAAATATTTTATAGTGATAAATTATAATATTGAGTGGTTTTAAAGTATAATTAGAATATATTTTTACTATTTTATCCAATGGTGGTCATTAGAATTAATTTCACTTTGAAATTGGACATAAACAATTGTCAATCTTTTGATATATATTGTTTCTTAAAAACACGCTATTTGTTGTGACAGTGGGAATTAATTATAAAATTAATTAATGTAACATATATGTTTGGAATTTTGTAAAATAGAAATTATTTTTGAATTCGAAATCTCAATTATAGCTTAAGGTGAAATTTTGGCATCGTTCTGAAAAACTTCAATTTTTGATGAATAGTGAAACCACTAAGTGGTAGCTAAAAAACTAATTTTTCGTTTAAATGAGACATTACCACTTCTGTGATTTGATTTTCAAAAATCCGACATACATGGTTGTAATTAATAAGTAAAATTTGGTTCAATGGGATTAAAATAATTTTTTGATGAATAGTAACTTTTAAGTTTAATTAATCACGATTAAAGGAAATTAGTGAAATTTAAGGTAAAAATAGTATTATAAAAATATGGAATGACCTTTACACTTGTCCTACCACTTTTGGATGTGTCATAGCCGACCAAGACAATCCATGGGTCAACTTGGTGACCCCATGGAGCCACTTTGGTAGGAAAATGACATAAATATCTTTTTATTTAATGTTAAAATAAAAATGTCACAAACAAGAGTTGTTTTACTAAAACAATTTTTAAATGGGGTTATACAAGTCATATTTTTTACTATAAGTATTCATTATAAAGATAAAAATATTTCCTACATCATGATATTTGTTTTATAATTTTTAGACATTAAATAAATTAAATTATTTATGACACCATGATGATGCAGTGATTACATCATTAATTAATGATTTAAATAAAATGAAAAGATAATGTAAAATATAAGACTTACACTTGTCAAAAACCTATTGGATGAGTAGATTTCGAACCCTTATCACCTTATCCTCGAAATATATAAGTGTGGGACCTTTAGAATCTGAAAAAGCATTTCATAATAATGTAACATTTCAATCTTTCCAAGAGTGCCCCTTCTCTCCTCTTATAAAAGACCCCCACCACTACCACCTTATTCACCCCTTACAAGCCATTTAGATCGGCCAAACTCTGCCCAAATACTCTCTCCACTTCCCTCTATTACTCCTAGAAGCCACACTTTGGGCAGAATTCTTCCCAAGGAAGCCTTTGGCTCAAATCAAAAAAAGAATTACCCGATTTTAAGGTAATATCTTCTCTAATGTTGTTTTGTTTTATTTTGCTTCTTCAACCCATTAAACTCTTTTTATTAATTTCTTTTGTAACAACACTAGTATCTACAATATACTAGGATGTTTTTATGATAATTATTTGATTTACACTTACACACACCTTCGTCTAATGGTTAAAGAACATATTGTTTCTGTGGTTGGTGAAATACTGCCTCACGAAACGATGATTGTTCAATATTATTTTAAAACCTCTAATGGTGTCCATTTTGATGACACTATTTTCATATATGATATATATATTATGTTTATTTTTTCCTTATGCTTCTGTATTTTTTATTTATGGCATACCTTTATGGTTTCCATTATGGGTAAACACGATATTTTCATTTTAGGAAGTGCGGACTACCGCCCCCTCAAAGTGATTTGAATCGTTAATGCCATATGTGGGATGTATAAAGGATAGAGTAAATGGTATTATACATTATATTATACTAGAATTATATTATACCTTTATATAATTATAAATTCATTCCATTAAATATGAAATATAAATGAAAGTAGTGTTCATGCGTACGTACGGTTTACCGTCTCCATGAAAGGTGCATTTCATTTATTACCTCTAAACATTATGGAATATTATAAATACATGTATATACTGGATATATATGAGATATATGATATCAATATCATGAATATAATTCTGAATATAATGAATATATCACCACATGAACAACTTGTAATTATAAGAACTTTATTTTTGACTCAAGTACCAAAGATCGACAAAATGACCGTTATCAACTTAAATAATTACATAATGTTCATAACATGGTAATAAGTGATATAAAAGGAATAATGAACTTGAAAAATGTTCTTAATAAGGTATATATTAACTCTAGTTTATTATTCATGAGATCAAATAACGGTCGAGTGAATTCGGACATGAGGTAAGGGAACTTCTTAACCCAATTTCCATTCTTTGGGTTAATATCTTACTTTCAAATTATGTCATGATATTATTGTGTCCTATCTTGTATTTGTACTTTATTTATGTGTATATATAGTGAATACACATAATAAATCTATTTTATTTAAAAAATGATCTTTTTAAGGACTTCTCCTCAATCTCCTTTCATTGAGGAATATTTGGTTTTGTACACAACTTTCATTTATACGGTGTATAAACCCCTTTGACTTTTACGTTTATTCAAAAGGAATCTTTTTATATGAAGAGTTTTACTAAACGAAAAAAAGGAATGTTTTTCTTGCCGTATGTATGCGGTAACAACGACATCACCATCGCCGCAACCATTATTTGAGTTTTGGCTTCCTCTACAAGTTATAGTTTTTTTTAAAATGAAAAATAAATAACAAGTTTTAATTTTCTTTCATTTTGGTATTGAAAATGGTTTTGATAAGGTTTTTATTATATCAATATGTCGTATTGATATCTTGTGATTGAAATGTGGAAATGTTATGTTTCCTTTATGTATGTTTTATGTGATACGATTATGTTATGGTTTATGATATGTTTAAACCTATTCATATGAGGAATGCATTGGACTTAATAAGTGACGGGTGGAGCCCACTGTAGCTCCTCGATGCATCGGTAGGTCTCATGAGACAAACTAGTGTCTTGGCACGAGGCCTTGAAAAAATCTTAATTGTGGTCTTAGCACGAGGCCTTGGCTACGTGGTTATGATAGTCTGGCATTATGCATTCCATCATTATGAAAGTGGTTATTTATATTGCATGTGATTATTCGACTAGTAGAATATCCATGTGAGTAAGTAAATGGAATTATTTAATTTATTTTTTCCATATTATGCTGAAGTTAAAGTTTAAAAAGGATTTTGTTTTAGTTATACATTGCCTTAAATGTTAATGTTTATTTATAAAAGCTTCAGCAATATTGTTATCCTTACTGAGCATCTGAGCTCACCCCTTTCAATGTTTTAATATTTTCCAGGATTTGAAGAAGTATTGTATGAATGACCTGTAGGGATAGTCAGAAGAGGATATGAGTGTGGACTATGGAGACTTTTTTATTGTAGTTTTTCACTTTATGATGTAATGTAACATTTATGAATGTATCTAGTGTTTTCAAGGCTACTAGACTAATCGGTCTTTCGAGACTTGATCTTTTGTGATCATGCCAATGTTACGAAGTAATGCACCGACTCTGGGTGGCTGGGTTCGGGGTGTTACAGTTGGTATCAGAGGCAGTTTAGTACTAACCTTGGAAGGTAGATTTATATAAACTCTGATTAGAGCACATAGCCCAAAGATAGACTTTGAGGATTAGTATAGAAGAACTTCCTAGAATTTTGTTGTTGTAGAGATTTTGTGAGTTTTATGAGCAATACACCCCTGTCTGGATACGAGCAGGTAGAGGCAGCTCTGGTACAGATGTACCTAGGGGTAAAACCCGAAAACACCGCTTTGAGCTAGACTCGAACTGGAACTGGTGCACGACAACGGGCCTTGCTGCACTCTTGGTTACGACACTCCCGGGGGATATGCTTAGGATAATTCTCATTTTCATTACAAACCACTATGAAGGGTTATGAGTATATACTTCCTCAAAGAAAACATTTTTTGGATTATATCTATAAATAGTTCAATTTATGTTAAGTATTTTACAAGTATGGAATTATTTATTTTGATTCATAAACTAATATAGTTTATGCCATTGTTTAGAAATGGCGCCTAGTGGAAGGAATGGAAACCGTATCAGTGCACACACTCCGTGTAGGGATTTCCCTCCTACTCAAGATAATTATTGTGGATCTGGAGAAACAACTGGTGCTGATCAAATTATTACCATACTAGGACAACCCACTCAGGTTATGAATAATAACCTTACTCGTATGGAGCAACCTGATCCGCAACATGGAGAATAAATGTTAGACCGCTTCATGAGGCAACAACCACTAACATTTAATGGGGGTACAAATCCATTAGTATCTGAGTAATGGATAAACTCCTTAGAAAAAATATTCCATGCCTTGGGGAGTAGCGAAAGGGAGAAGGATGTCATGGCAATCTACCGCCACACTGGAGATGCCGATCAAAGGTGATCACTGATTCAAAACACAAAGTAAGATGAAGAAGTATAAAATAAGGAATGGAGAGAGTTGAAAGATCTTTTCTTAGAAAAATACTTTCCACATGACCGTCGAGTAGATATGGAAAGACAATTTCTGAGTCTGAGGTAGAAGGAGGATGAGAATGTCGCAAAGTATGAGGCTAACTTTACAAGGTTAGCGAGGCATGCAGCAGATTATATATGTAACCCAAGAAGTAAGATTGATCGTTTATTTGATGGTTTAAAACCATTTCTTCGTCGAGCATTAGTCTCACAAACCTTCTCGTCATACGAAGATATAGTCTCGTATTCTATCAAGACAGAAAAGGAATTCTCTAAGTCTTATGACAACAAAGTAAAGCAAGAGAAGAAGAGAACGGTGGAACAAGAGACAGATAAAAGGAAAAAGGGAAAGAAGGATTTTCCATTATGCGATAATTGTGGGAATAATCACCCTAGTACTTGCCTAAAAGGAATGGGAGTTTGTTTTAAATGTGGAGAAAAAGGTCACCAGGCTCGTGATTGCAAGGGAAAGAAAGAGGCTATCAATATTGAATGCTACAATTGTAGGGAAATGGGGCATTATGCAAATGAATGTCCTAAGCGCCAGGGAAACTTACCTCAGAAAAGGCCAAGGGATGAAGGCCAATCTTATGATATTACTACAGTTGAAGTGGAATAATTTAAGTATTGGGGATTTTGGACTCAAGGATTAAATTTTGGTTATAAGAATAATGTGATATATATAAGGATTGTACTACAGTACTTGTTGTTTCATTAAGGTTTTAATATGATGAAGGTAATCATATTTTTAGTATGTGACAAAAAGATAAACTTTAATTTGTTTGGGGAATCTGATGTTACAATTGATTTTGGAATTTAGAGACCTTTTAGAGAAAGTCTGGACAGAGGTATTTTGGATAACTATTAAGGTTGGGATGGATTAAGTTGAACCTTGGATAGTATTTTTTAAGGTTAAAACATTTCTAAAGATTATTTTTGGAATATTATAATACTATAGTTTTAGGAAAAGGACAACCTGTAGGGTGGGGCATAACCCGTCGCGTCGAACAAAGCTGCAAGAATCGAACCCACAACCATAGTGCGACAGGCCTTTATTACCTACCACTAGCCTACAGGAAGTCCCTGGTTATTACAAAATAGTTTTACTAATCTAAATGGTATGTGTTAATATTTGGAACCCTATACAATTAGGATAAATAGAATATTTTTGAGTTATATTACCTTTTAGAGTGAAAGATGGGTTTGTGGTAAAAATTTATTAAAGAATGAAAGTCTACATGACAAGTATGTATATTCCCTTACGTTCTTAGTAAATATCCTAAATAAATTCCTCAACTTTATAAAAGGTATCTTAAAACAAAAATGTTGTCGGTTAACTTTTCCAACTGGGGATTCAATGACTATTTAACCAATCACAAGTTTGTGATTTTCTTATGGTTAACTTTCTCCTAATCCTGTTTTCTACAACTCTCTATCAGACCTTGCTGGTTTGTTTTTCTTCCATATCCATATTTTCATAGAATCCTAGTATGGGCTATCTCGGGTGACCTTTGTACTTCTCTTTCTTTCTTTTAATGTTATATTCTTATTAACCCTATTTCCGATGTGGGTTTTCCACAAAGGTATTTTCTATTTTCAACCTTTTATTTTCGAAGAACATTTTCAAATTGCGAGGATGCAATTTATTGAAGGAGGGAGAATGTAACACCCCAAGCTTTCACGATACACTTCTCTTTCAATAATTCAATAGCTTGCATTGTACGCAAGTTCGAGATTTTAACACGTCGTGACCAATCAAAGTAGCAGTTATGAATAGTAATACCCACTTTTTAAGTTATATAAATTTTATATTTCAAAATGGACTTCATTTTTTTATTCGAAATATCGAAATTATCCAATGTTGAATTTTCTGTAATTTTCTGAGAACTTCCAATTTTTTATGAATAGAGAAAAATACTAAAAAACAACTTTTTAATCAAAATATTTTATAGTGATAAATTATAATATTGAGTGGTTTTAAAGTATAATTAGAATATATTTTTACTATTTTATTCAATGGTGGTCATTAGAATTAATTTCACTTTGAAATTGGACATAAACAATTGTCAATCTTTTGATATATATTTTTTCTTAAAAACACGCTATTTGTTGTGACAGCGGGAATTAATTATAAAATTAATTAATGCAACATATATGTTTGGAATTTTGTAAAATAGAAATTATTTTTGAATTCGGAATCTCAATTATAGCTTAAGGTGAAATTTTGGCATCGTTCTGAAAAACTTCAATTTTTGATGAATAGTGAAACCACTAAGTGGTAGTTAAAAAAATAATTTTTCGTTTAAATGAGACATTACCACTTCTGTGATTTGATTTTCAAAAATCCGACATACATGGTTGTAATTAGGAAGTAAAATTTGGTTCAATGGGATTAAAATAATTTTTTGGTGAATAGTAACTTTTAAGTTTAATTAATCGCGATTAAAGGTAATTAGTGAAATTTAAGGTAAAAATAGTATTATAAAAATATAAAATGACCTTTACACTTGTCCTACCACTATTGTATGTGTCATGGACGACCAAGACAATCCATTGGTCAACTTGGGGACCCCATGGAGCCACTTTGGTAGGAAAATGACATAAATATCTTTTTATTTAATGTTAAAATAAAAATGTCACAAACAAGAGTTGTTTTACTAAAACAATTTTTAAATGGGGTTATACAAGTAATATTTTTTACTATAAATATTCATTATAAAGCTAAAAATATTTCCTACATCATGATATTTTTTTATAATTTTTAGACATTAAATAAATTAAATTATTTATGACACCATGATGATGCAGCGATTACCTCATTAATTAATGATTTAAATAAAATGAAAAGATAATGTAAAATATAAGACTTAAACTTGTCAAAAACCTATTTTATTAATATATTTAGAACCCTTATCACCTTATCCTCGAAATATATAAGTGTGGGACCTTTATAATCCGAAAAATCATTTCATAATAATGTAACATTTCAATCTTTCCAAGAGTGCCCCTTCTCTCCTCTTATAAAAGACCCCCACCACTACCACCATATTCACCCCTTACAATCCATTTGGCTCGGCCAAACTCTGCCCAAATACTCTCTCCACTTCCCTCTCTTACTCCTAGAAGCTACACTTTGGGCATAATTCTTCCCAAGGAAGCCTTTGGCTCAAATCAAAAAAAGAGTTACCCGATTTTAAGGTAATGTCTTCTCTAATGTTGTTTTGTTTTATTTTGCTTCTCCAACCCCTTAAACTCTTTTTATTACTTTATTTTTTAACAACAATAGTATCTAAAATATACTAGGATGTTTTTATGATAAGTATTTGATTTACACTTACACACACCTTCGTCTAATGGTTAAAGAACATACTGTTTCTGTGGTTGGCGAAATACTGCCTCACGAAACGATGATTGTTCAATATTCTTTTAACACCTCTAATGGTGGCCATTTTGATGACACTATTTTCATATATGATATATATATTATTTTTATGTTTTCCTTATGCTTCTGTATTTTTCATTTATGGCATACCTTTATGGTTTCCATTATGGGTAAACACGATATTTTCATTTTAGGAAGTGCGGACTACCGCCCCCTCAAAGTGATTTGAATCGTTAATGCCATATGTGGGAAGTATAAAGGATGGAGTAAATTGTATTATACATTATATTATACTGTAATTATATTATACCTTTATATAATTATAACTTCATTCCATTAAATATGAAATAGAAATGAAAGTAGCTTTCATGCGTACGTACGGCTTACCGTCTCCATGAACGGTGCATTTCATTTCTTACCTCTAAACGTTATGGAATATTATAAATGCATGTATATACTGAATATATATGAGATATATGATATCAATATCATTAATATAATTCTGGATATAATGAATATATCACCACATGAACAAATTGTAATTATAAGAAGTTTATTTTTGACTCAAGTACCAAAGATCGACAAAACGACCGTTATTAACTTAAATAATTACATAATGTTCAAAACATGGTAATAAGTGATATAAAAGGAATAATTAACTTGAAAAATGTTATTAAGAAGGTAGAGATTAACTCTAGTTTATTATTCAGGGGATCAAAGAACGGTCGAGTGAATTCGGACACAAGGTAAGGGAACTTCTTTACCCAATTTCCATTCTTTGGGTTAATCTCTTAATTTTAAATTATGTCATGATATTATTATGTCCTATCTTGTATTTATACTTTATTTATGTGTATATATAGTGAATACACATAATAGATCTATTTTATTTAAAAAATGATATTGTTAAGGACTTCACCTCAATCTCCTTTCATTGAGGAATATTTGGTTTTGTACACAACTTTCCTTTATACGGTATATAAACCCCTTTGACTTTTAGGTTTATTCAAAAGTAATATTTTTATACGAAGCGTTTTACTAAATGATAAAAAGGAATTTTTTTTCTTGCCATACGTATGCGGCGACAATGACTTCACCGTCGCCGCAACCATTATTTGAGTTTCGGCTTCCTCTACAAGCCATAGTTTTTTTAAAAATGAAAAATAAATACCAAGTTTTAATTTTATTTCATTTTGGTATTGAAAATGGTTTTGATAAGGTTTTTATTATATCAATGTGTCGTATTGATATCTTGTGATTGAAATGTGGAAATGTTATGTTTCCTTTATGCATGTTTTATGTGATACGATTATGTTATGGTTTATGATATGTTTAAACCTATTCATATGGGGAATGCATTGGACTTAATAAGTGACAGGTGGAGCCCGCTATAGCTCCCTGATGCATCGGTAGGTCTCATGAGACAAACTAGTGTCTTGGAACGAGGCCTTGACAAAATCTTAATTGTGTTCTTGGCACGAGGCCTTGGCTACGTGGTTATGATAGTCTGGCATTATGCATTCCATCATTATGAAAGTGGTTATTGATATTGCATGTGATTATTCGACTAGTAGAATATCCATGTGAGTAAGTAAATGGCATTATTTAATTTATTTTTTCCATATTATGCTGAAGTTAAAGTTTAAAAAGGCTTTTGTTTTCGTTATACATTGCCTTAAATGTTAATGTTTATTTATGAAAGCCTCAGCAATATTGTTATCCTTACTGAGCATCTGAGCTCACCCCTTTCAATGTTTTAATATTTTCCAAGATGTGAAGAAGTATTGTATGAATGACCTGTAGGGATAGTCAGAAGAGGATATGAGTGTGGACTATGGAGACTTTGTTACTATAGTTTTTCACTTTATGATGTAATGTAACATTTATGAATGTATCTAGTGTTTTCAAGGATACTAAACTAATCGGTCTTTCGAGACTTGATCTTTTGTGATCATGCTAATGTTACAAAGTAACGCACCGACTCTGGGTAGATAGGTTCAGGGCGTTACACTAATGTTATGTAATAATGCACTGAATCTGGGTAACTAGGGTCAGAGCATTACACCATGCATGCCACTAAGACAACCACTGAGAGTAATAGTACAAAACTGAAAGAAAAGGGGGCCAGTATACAATACCAACAAAAGAAAAGCTATAAAAAAGAAAGTACACAAGTATATGGAAACTCATTAGTATAAAACCCTACCTAAAGGGTAGTTGAAGGGTAGATGCCTAAAGTTTTAGGAGTATGCCTCATCTGTTTGATATCACTGGGCACCACCTGGTCCTGTACCACCTAAGTCTCTTTCAAAATGTCGTTCATCCACATAACATATGACACGTGCGGTAAAAGCCCATGAATGGATGAGTAAAATAGTACTTAATAGGACACCCCAAAACCATAAAGGAAAGACCAAAAAGAAAAGTACACATGAAATATTTTCATCTCACACATGTATAAATCTATGACACTAAATGCAAGATTATTGGATGTAGTCTACAAAACTCCCAATATCTATGAGGCACTTAGTCCCAATGATACAATTAGTCCAAATGAGGAACTCAATATCTATTTGACACTTAGTCCTAGTGAGACACTCATTCCCTAATAGTCACGTAGCCTCAAGGCCACATAGTCTCCAATTCACATAGTCTTCAAGTCACATAGTCTGCGCATCACAAAAAGCCACATGATTCCTCTCTTAGCATGCTTGATCCTGGAGAACCTACTACTCAAGCCAATGGTTTTAAGTCAATTTTTAAAAAACCCCACTTATATTATCTCAAAATGAAAGCCTAGTCATGAGGGTCCCAATGCCACAAACTTCTCATAAAATGAACATACGGTTTGGAAGTTATGGGTATTTTAGTAAAAAGGGGTCGGTTGGTTCTAAGGCCGGTCTGACCCGGTCGGACCTGCTTGGACCACCCGATGCGGGCTGGTTTAGTCCACTCAGACACAGAAGATGTTGTGTCCTTCCTCTCCAACGTGTCTGGCCAATGATCCGGACACTCCTCACACACACATTCTATGGGGTCGTGTGCCAACTGGACTACGCGACGCCCTGTCGCATCTCCGATCCATACCACCGCGGCCTGCCCTAGGCGTGGCTCCTGTACCCACCCATGGGATCCTTCTTCCACCAGCTGTCAAGATGAAGACTTCCATCTCCACCACTCATGGCCCCCTTCTGTGGGTTGTCTCGCTACCGCAATCCTATTGGACCGCATGTCGCCGCCACCGCCAACTTCCATGCTGGCAGTCGTCCACCTGCCCGGCCGTGCCGCCAGGCCAGTGCCTCTTCCACTGTTGGTCGCTCCACCCGTGGCATCTCGTCTCACGTCGCACCTACTGTCACACCTCCATGACATCATTTTGGATTTATATTCTCAATTTTTTGTTTTTGTTCCATGACTCGAAGGCACAACAACCACTCTTTCTTAAGATCATGAAGAACGCGAAGAACGGGGGGAAGTAGAAGCACTAGAACACCCGAAGAACAATCCAAACCTTTTTTAATGTTGGCCTTAGTTCGTTATTGTTAGTAGGACCATTAATAACGAAAATAATAATCACAAGGTTCTAATTCCCATTTAATCCTCACAAGATAACTCTCATCTTGTATAGACGATCGACCTGTGGATCAACCTGTTAGTGGGTAGATCTTCTTTCATCGTTTAGAAAGAAAGAATGGGGAAAGAGAAATAACATAGAAATAAAACCCCTACCTCAAGGATTGGATTAATATCTGATGAAGAGTGAGCCATGTATTGGTTTTTAGTTAATCCGTGGATGCCTTCTCTGAATCTGACCATCGATACACCAGCATTCATTATCACTCATGAATGAGGGGTTTTGCCAACGACTTCCCTCTTCAGAGTCTTCCAAAGGATTTTCTCCAGGGTTATGAATCTAACCTCATATCCCTTTTAATCCATTAAATGAAGAAAATTCATTTCATCATATCTGCGTCTCCACACTCTTTCATTTATGAAAGAAAACGGGTTGACTCGTTGTTGCGTCGCAACACCGTTGTGTCGCTGCGAGATGTTCAAAAAGAAATAAAATAAACTAATTTAAGTTTATTTTATTTTTCTTTAAAACATCCAAAAATTAAATTTTAACCTTGACCTAAATCAGTTTAGGTTAGGCCCCTCCTAAGGTAAATTTGATGCTATGAACGCAACGGTGCCCTCATATTTTCAATTCGGGCACCCGTTTAGAAGTTACTAAAGTTATAAGTTAGTTACCCGAGCATTTTTAATTAACAACTGGACTTTATTCAAAGATTTATTCTAGGAACATCGGGCCTTGAAATCTCATTTCATCTCAATTCCTGGTCTCAGAATCTTCTCAACTAATTTATAAAAAAAATTGGATTAAAATACGAGTCATTACATTCTCCCCACCTTAGGTCATTACATCCCCAAAAGAAAAAACAAGGGATACTCAACAAAAAGGTAAGGGTACTGAGCCCAAATTTGAGACTCCCGCTCCCAAGTGATCTATTTGAGATTCTCATGGTTTCACTGAATCCACACTAGAGGAATCGACTACTCATGAAGGATGTTCTCCTATCAATCCTCTATCTCCACCGATAACTTTTCAAATATCAACCCATCTTCAATGTCCAGCTCTCCCCAGTTGATGACGTGTGATGGATCATGCACATACCTTGTCAGCTATGGAATGTGAAAGACATCATGCACCCGATGCATATGTGCGGATAGATCTAGGTGGTATGTCACCTCACCAACTTAGCTTATAATTTGAAAAGGTCCAATGAATCTCAGAGATAACTTGTCACCCCAAAAAAATATGTGCAATCCCTATCAAGGTGAGACATTAAGTAACACATGGTATCCCTCCTTGAACTCCAGGGACTTCCATATCCTATCCGTATACGATTTATTCCAACTTTTTGCAGTCCTCATTCACTTCTGGATGATCTGCACCTTCTCAGTGGTAGCTTGTACCAACTTCGAACCCAAGAGTGCTAACTCACCTGGGTATGATCATCATAACGGGGACCTGCATGGTCTCCTATAAAAGGCCTCGAATGGTGAAATACCAATAGTGGAGTGGTAATTGTCATTGTATGAAAACTCCACTAGAGGTAGGTGATCCTCCCACCTAAGACCAAAGTCTATGATGCAAGCACGTAGCAAGTCCTCTAGAACCTGGATGGTCCTCTCTGTCTATCCATCCATATGGGGATGAAACATCGTTATCAATTGAAAATGAGGCCCTAATGCCTCCTACAATCCCCTCCACAGCCTGTATGTTAAGAAAACATCACCATCTCAAACGATCATTGAAGGAACCCTGTGAACCTGAACTATCTTCTAAATTTAGAGGCTTCCCAAGCCCTCTACAGAACCCTGATCCTAGATGGGTAGGAATTGGGCTGACTTGGTGAGTCAGTCAGGGATCACCCAGATGGTATTGTGTCCCCTAGACGTACGTGGTAAACTAGTCATTAATTCCATCAATATTCCATCCCACTTCCACTCTGGAACCTCAAGTGGTTGAGTCAAGCCTATTGAAACCTGATGTTCTTCCTTCACTTTCAAATAATTGAGACACTGAGAAACAAAATCCACCACTACCTTCTTCATCCTTGGCCACCAGATCTAAAATTGGAGGTCTTATAATATCTTTTCTACACCCGGATTTACCCCCAAAGGGGATGTGTGATACTCCCTCAAAGCCTCCTCTCACAATGTCGCGGGTACAATGGTGCACCCTTTGAAAAGAATTAAATTATCCCCACCTATTGAATATCCATCAGAAGATTTCCCTATAGATAACTGAGCACGTCGGGTCTCACAGTCGACATCCTCATGTTCTGCCTCCCTAACTCACTGTAAAAGTGGAGAAGTTATAGCCATCAATTGGAGGTAAGAAACTCCATCACCATCCATAAAGGATATCTGCATCGAGGCTAACTGCTCTGATGCCTCACTCAGCAACTACAATCAGGATCTCCTACTGAGCATGTCTGCCACCACATTCCCCTTCAAAGGAGTATAGAAAATCTCTAAGTCATAATCCTGGAGGAACTCTAGCCACCATCTCTGTCTCAAGTTTAGATACATCTGGGAGAAGATATACTTGAGAATTTTGTGGTCAGAGTAGATATTAAACTGCACATGTAACACCCCAAGAATTTACAAATAAATTTAATATAGAATTCCTGAAACAATGAGTCTCTACAAAACACCACTTCGTTATAACCTAACCATTAAACTTAAATTTTCTATCTTTGTCAATTGAATTTTGAAAATCTAACAAACACGGTTGCGATCAATAAGTTATTTAGAGTTTGATGGAATTAACTTAATTTTCGGTGAATAGTAATCTACCCTTATGAATAGTAACATACCCTTATGAATAGTAACATGCCCTTATGAATATTAAGATGACTCTTATGAATGGTATCCACACCCATGAAGGTATAAATAAATTTAGGCCCCTTAAAAATGAAGATAAATATTTTAAGTGTTTATATTTTTCGATTAAATAATGATTTTAATTAAATATTTAATTAATTATATTTAAAAAATTATTTTTGAAAAATGGAGTTTATTTTTGGATTCTACACGTCGAAAAATGGTTTGGGTGATTTTTTTGGGATTTTTCTGAAATACTTGAATTTTGTGAATAGTAAAATACATTAATTTACCTTATAAATACATAATAATTTAAATTAATTATTCCTAGAATCATGAGTGATGTAAGAACCCAAATATCTAAATCACAAGCATATATTACTATTCTTGGTCATGGAATACTTACTATTTTTTTCTTGAGAAAAAATAATAAATTAATGATTATAATAATAAGAAAACTCTTCTCCCCTCCACTATATAAACCACCACTCACCCCCTCTTCCACCCACACCACTCAAACTTCAATACTTGCCTAAATTCTGATCAAATATCTCCCTAACCTCATCCCCCACTTCCAAGACCTACTGGTCTCACCAAAAGTCCAAAAACAATGTCCTTAAGAAGTTTTTCAAAGAGGAGTACTCAAGAGGTGAACCTCTCTTCCTTTTTCTTTCAATTCCTTATATAAGTTCCATTATTTTGTTCTCTCTTCTCACCTCAACTCATCCAAATGCCATGATAATTCCAATACCATACATGTACTGGATTTTAATTATGATAATAGAATATTTCATCATAATCTCTCTTTTTACTTTCCTTTTATACTATAAATGCAAACACTATTCAAAATGTGTTAATTTATCACACTCAAGGAAGATGGGTTTTCAATTTGCATTACTATATTCAAGACTGGTCATGATACCTTTTCAATGGTTGAACCAGATCATAATTTATGTATTTTATCTTTTTTAATGTTCTATAATCCTTACACACTCATAATATGGAATAATAATACAAAATAAGTTCATTGTGCACAAAACCACCAAGACAAATCCAAGCGTTTATCATTAACTCATCGAATGAGTCATCCTCATGGTATATAAAAAGAACCATTATAAGATCATTTATATATCTTTAATTTCACTAATAATATATATTAAAAATTCTAGATGGTTAACTACTTTTCAAACAAACTTCCACTCATGAATACAGGTAAACAGATCATGAAAACCAAAGAAGAAAATGCTACCAAAACAAAAAAAATTGAATCTCTTAAACCCATAAAAAAGGTCATTAATGAACCTAATAAGTTTATACCATATCAATTAAATTTTTATGAGGTTATAGAATTATTAATTAATTAATCTAAATTTGATTATTCATGTCGTTAAGAACAATCAAGAACACCTTTGAGCTTAATATAAGGGATTGCTTAACTCAATTTTCATTCTTTGAGTAAAACATCTATTTCATTGGTTACATTGTTCCAAGAATATGTGTGAGTGGCCTATGATTGTTTTATAATTTGTATCCACTTATATTTTGTGGATTTTTATTTTTCACACATAAATATTTCATTGATTTATCATCACCCTAATGACACGATCTTTGTAAGGGATTCTCTCTCTCACTTTGGTAAAAGAATCTCCCCTATGTTGTGCTCTTTAATTTTTAATACTTAATAATGGGGTATGTTTTCATACCTCCCCATACTTCCCTTATGATATATAAATAATTGGATACCCCTTTACCTCTCATTAATCCCTCACAAGAACACTCGTTACCATGCCGAAATGTTTGTAAGGGGTTTTCTCATCTCACTTTCAATTCTATGGGATTTCCATTATTCGCTTCTTATTTATTATATGTGGTATAGGGGTACAACCATTTTATATATAGTATCATGATTCTATTTATATTCATGGAATTCTCTGATTTGTTTGGTGTTTATTAACTTTTGGTCATATGACTCAATTGATTACAACGTGGTAATGAGCTTTGTCTAAATTTTCACTTCATTGTGACTTGCTTAGTATTGTGAACCTACTCTTTCTTATGTGGTGTACCTACTTCCCATTTGAGATCACTTGAAAATTGAAATTATTTTCCATTTAAATGTCCATAATCTCATATTATGAATATGATTATTGTCTTAGTCGTATACCATTTACATATAGTATTTATTTTGAATTTTGTTTTGACTGTGGAAATATTGATGAATCTGTATCCTCTATTCGATACAGATAATGTAAAGTCATATTTATCTTGTGTTAAATATATGTATAAAAAATTATCTAGACATGAAGGGAGGGTGGGGCCCGCTACAGCCCCTCGATGCATCGGTAGGTCTCATGAGACAAATCAGTTGGCAACAAACCCTTTGAGTTTGTTTCCAAAAATCAAATGGGTTCCTACCCACATAACTAAATCATTTTTAAGGTATTATGGTATCATGTGCCAGATACATGACATCCAATTAATAATCATTCTCTTTATTCATTTTTAGTTATTACTATCCATGAGGTTTTCACTATGACAAAATCTATGGATGCAGTTTCATTATCAGTTTATTAATGGTGTGAGTTTTTCATTTATTCATCATACCATATTGATTATTTAAAATTGTTTACAATTTAGTTATTATTGATTCATGCTTCTACTATTTGTAACCTTTACTGGGTGTTTGAGCTCACCCCTTTCATTGTTTACCTTCAACAGGTGATGAAGAGGAGATTATTTATTGAGTTCATGTGGTTGCAGTTTTTAGTTTTTGTTATGTATTGTATTTTGTAACCTTTTTCAATGTAATTTGAGTTACATCTATCTATCTAGTTTATTCAAGACTACTAAACTGATTGTTCCTTTGGTATTTTCATTTCTTCTAACAATTACAATATAATAAGTAATGCATCGGCTCCGGTCTAGAGGGTTCGGGGCATTACAGTTGGTATCATAGGAAGTTTAGTAGGAACCTTGGAAACTAGACTAGAAAATATAGATTATGTAACAAATCCCTAAGGCAGTATTTGAGGACAAACATACAAGAACATCAGAATATTTTGGTAAGGAAAAGATTATGTAGATCTTTTAATCAATACATCCCTATCTAGATACGAGTAGGTAGAGGTGTCTCTAGCATAGATGTACCTAGGAATGAAAGCTCTGACAAGGAGTTTCAGTCTTGACCCGGGGTATCCTGGTACATGACAATGGGCCTTGCTACACTCTTGGTTATGACACTTCTGGGGGATATGCTTAGGATAATTTACATTTTCTTTACAAGCCATTATGAAGGAGTTTAATATAATTTTTTCCTCAGAGAAACCATGTTTATGAGATTACCTATGCATAGAGTTTCAATCTATGTTAAGTGATTTTCTATTTTAGATTCATAGACTAATCTAGTGTATGCCATTATTTAGAAATTGAGCCTAATGGAAGAAGGGGAATCAATACTCGTAGACAAATTTAGGGATTATGAGTTTTCATTAAACATATGGTTAGTCTCTATGTCTATTCTTTATGTTATATCATTTTTTTATAACTTTTCATATCAAGGAAAGTCAATTACAAATGGAAGGAGGAGGATCTCAAACAACATTTCTATCCCTTCCTGATTACTTTCTTGCAATAATTATTGCAAAGTCATGTCCTGACAATTCTGAAACATTTTCTAACATACAACTCACTTGAAAACAATTATTTGAGATATTAAAAACCTCTACTATACCATGATACCATCGTGGATCATGGGTTGTATTTAATCAAATCCTATTTTCTCAATATTCTCATATTTTGAAGAAAGGTAAATATTATCAAGGCATTTTAAAATATTTTACCTTATCATAAGATTTTGAATCATATTATGATTTTGAAAAAGGTGTTGAAGAAGGTTACCCTTGCACAACCAATTTATATTTTCTTTTAAAATATAATCTTTCAGCACATAATTATGGAATTTTAAAAGGACCATTAATTTAAAGTTTCTACTCAAACTTGGTCCAACTATTTTATAAAAATAAATTTTTATCAGATGTTTTAAAATTATATCATATATGATTATTTTCCGAAACTATTTTTTGTGAACACCTATATGACCCAAGTTGTAAAAGGTGTATCTGGATGAAGGAAGAAAATGATTTTGAAGTATATATAAATCATTTTTTCAATGCATGGATCTTCTATTTACGTGTGAAAGATGGTGATGAAACCAGTTGGACACCATGATCCAGGTACCCTCACTTTTTTAATAAGCAGATAAAATTGCGAGGACGCAATTTCTCAAATGTGGTCATAATATAACACCCCAAGAATTTATAAATAAATTTAATATAGAATACATGAAACACTGAGTCTCTACAAAACACCACTTCATTATAACCTATCCATTAAACTTAAATTTGTCAGCTTTGTGATTTGAATTTTGAAAATCTGACATACAAGGTTGCGATCAGAAAGTTATTTAGAGTTTGATGGAATTAAATTAATTTTGGATGAATAGTAACATACCCTTATGAATAGTAACATAACCTTATGAATATTAATATACCCTTATGAATAGTAATATGACTCATATGAATGGTATCCACACCCATGAAGGTATAAATAAATTTAGGCACCTTAAAAATGAAGATAAATATTTTAAGTGTTTTTATTTTTTGATTAAATAATGATTTTAATTAAATATTTAATTAATTAAACATAGAAAATTATTTTTGAAAAATGGAATTCATTTTTGGATTCTACACATAAAAAAATGTTTTAGGTGAATTTTTTTGATTTTTCTGAAATACTTGAATTTTTGGTGAATAGTAAAATACATTAATTAACCGTATAAATACATTATAATTTAAATTAACTATTCCTAGGATCATGAGTGATTTAAGCACCCAAATCTCAAAATCACATGCATATATTACAATTTTTGGTCATGGAATACTCACCTTTTCTTATCTTGAGAAGAAATAATAAATTAATGATTATAATATTAAGAAAACTCATCTCCCCTCCACTATATAAACCACCCCTCATACCCTCTTCCTCCCACACCACTAAAGCTTCAATACATTCCTAAATTCTACTCAAATATCTCCCTAACTTCCTCCCCCACGTCCAATACCTATTGGTCTCACCAAAATCCCAAAAACAAAGGCTTTAAGGAGTTTCCCAAAATAGGAGTACTCAAGAGGTGAACCTCTCTTCCTTTTTCTTTCAATTCCTTTTACAAGTTCCATTATTTGTTCTCTCTTCTCACCTCATCTCATCTAAATGCCATGATAATTCCAGTACCATACATGTACTGGATTTTTATTATGCTAATGGAATATTTCATCATAATCTCTCTTTTTTCTTTCCTTTTATACTATAAATGCAAACACCATCCAAGATGTATTAATTTATCACACTCAAGGAAGATGGGTTTTCAATTTAAATTACTATATTAAAGAATGGTCATGAAACCTTTTTAATGGTTGAACCAGATCATAATATATTTATTTTATCTTGTTTAATGTTATGGAATCCTTACACACTCATAATATGGAATAATAATACAAAACAAGTTCATTATGCACAAAACCGCCCATCCAAATCCAAGTGTTTATCATTAACTCATCGAATGAGTCATCCACATGGTATATAACTAGAATCATTATAATATAATTTATATCCCTTTAATTTCACTAATAATATATATTAACAATTCTATATGTTTAACCACTTTTCAAACAAACTTCCATTCATGAATACAGGTAAACGGACCATGAAAACTGAAGAAGAAAATGCTACCAAAACAAAAACAAATTGAATCTCTTAAACCCATAAAAAAGGCCACTAATGAACCTAATAAGGTTATAAAATATCAATTAAATGTTGATGAGGTTCTGGAATTATTAATTAATGAAGAAAAATTTTATTATTTGGGTCATTAAGAATAATCAAGAACACCTTCGAGCTTAAGGTAAGGGATTGCTTTACTCAATTTTCATTCGTTGAGTTAAACATATATTTCATTGGTTACATTGTTCCAAGAATATGTGTGTTTCCCTTGGAATCCGGGGATGACCGCCTTGATGGGAGGTTCAAATGTTCCGATCGGTTTCTAACGGGTTTGTTCGTAGAACTGGAAACATCCAATGATTCCACATCCATTTGGAACTACTTTACAAAGGTAAGAGCTCATTAGTTTGTGTACTGATGAGGCTTAGGAATTTGCATTGGTCGAGAGGATGGGAGTTCGGACACATCACACCTTTTTTTAGGGGAATTATTGTCTATTCTGGGACACTCTTTATAGATTTAAGTTATGTTCGTGAATCCTTATTACATTACCAAGTATAAAATGGGCTTTCCTTTAGATCTTACAATCAATGATAAAATATGTACGAAATTTAGAGAATCTTTTATATGTATTCGAGGTTCTTCATTGATAGAGAATCATCTGTATTTATTAAAGATTCTTGGTCAATGGTATCCTTCGGCATATTTATATAAAATTCTATTGGTCATTATGATGACCATGCTGGTTTCAAAGCCACTCAGTGGGGCACTTGAAGTTTATTGTCATTCAGAAGGACATGGATTATTTCAGAGTTGGGATCGAACCTGCAGATGGGCTACCTACGTATCCTTTGTTTTGGAAAAGGAATCAGAACCCACGTAGTTCGAGTAAGGGAGTATGATGTTTATGATTGATGGCTCAAAGAAGGATGTCATAATTACTTTTTACACTCTAAGCTCACGTTAGTCATGCTCGGTGTGAGAAACAAGATGTATTGGTAAAAAATTAGACAATTGTGCCATGAAAGATGAAATCATGAGAAATAATGTGGGGCTTATGTATGTATGACTGCCCAGATAAATGAAAGGTTAGGATTTACTTTAGGGAAGAAATCCAGGAGCAGGGTCCATAAAGGTATATGTGATTTATGGAGATTTTGAATACTCTAACTTTGGGGCTTACTCCTGAAAAGGAGGACCAAATTAGGAGAGGACTTATTATTTGGGTTTTACTCCTGAAAAGGAATCCCAGATCAAAGGAAACTTAGGACTGGTTAAGAGAATTATGACTAGGGCTTACTCCTGAAAAGGAGGCCCAGGTTAAGAGACTTGAAAAATTAAGGGATTTGGGGCTTACTCCTGAAGAGGATGCCCAAATTAGGACTGGGGATTACTCCTAAAAAGGAGGCCCAGGTTAAATGAATTATGACTGGGACTTACTCCTGAAAATGAGGCCCATATTTGAGACTGGGGCTTACTCTTGAAAAGGAATCCCAGGTTAGGGGATCTGGGGATTACTCATAAAAGAGGATTCCCATATTTGAGACTGGGGCTTACTCTTGAAAAGGAATCCCAGGTTAAGGATTATGACTGGGGATTATTCCTGAAAAGGAGGCCCAGGTTAAGGATTCTCTCATCTTAAAGGATGAGTTTTAATGAATGAAATCTCAATCTTTAGTGAGATAGAGATTTTTAAATCACTAGGTTTTGAGAGATATTTCACATAATTCCTTTCAGATAAAGAATTCAAATCAAGAAATCACGCCATAAATGGATTTGAAGAGTGTCTTGAAGACTAAATCTTTAATAGGAAAGGTGGAATGGCTCAAGAGGGGTAAAATGGGCAAGAAGGGCACCCAAAAAGGCATGGGCGCGTAAGTCCTGGTTGTCGCGCAGGTACTGCATGGGCGCGCAAGTCTTGGTCACGCAGGTATACCTGCGTGACACATTGGGTACTTGCGCGGTGTTCAAATAGCAGGGTAATACTTGAGTGACTTTTAGTTAAGGCCTTTAGAATCCTCCTGAGGTTCTTCCAGGAGAGGGGCGCGCAGGTTCTATTGAAGGAGTAAGGTGGCGCGCAAGTGTGGCCATTTCCTTTAAGGGCTGGCCACCTAGGTGCGCAAGTGTTGATGAGTTTCAACACTTAGGCCTTCCTCCCCTCTTTAGATCTTCCGTTCTAGGTAAGAAATTACCTTATAAGTGTTCTGGAAGCTTTGAGAAGAGACTAGGGCATCGGGAGCTCAAATTTGAGTTTTTGGAAAAAAATCCTCCTGGAATGGGGGGACCACAGGGTCTATTTATAGGTAGGAGAAGACCCCAGGCGGTTATCACTTAGGTCGCGCAAGTCACTTGTGCACCCATAATGCACTGTGCAAGTGGACTTGCGCGCCTATGAGGAAACTTGTGCGACTTATGGGAAATCTTCTCCTTGTTCATCCCTTTGCTGATTTTTGATTTTTTCTTCAAAGGATGAATCAATTTGAGCTAAGATATTCCCCTTTTCTAATCTTTAGACTCTGTCACAAAAAAGGAGTGTCAACAAAATTCCCCCCTTAGAGTTGGATCCAAAAGAAATGCGGATTTGACTCTGAGTAAAAGAGAGACATCCAAAGGAATGGTGGAGCGCAAGTCTTGATGGCACAGAGGGCAGTGCGCAAGTGTGCGTCGCGCAGGGCTTGGCACACAGGGGTACGACGCGCAGGGTTCTGTCCGCGTCTATAAATAGAGGGCCTCACTTCCGTACAAAGCAACCAGATTTCCGGATTTGAAACCGTCGAGCTCTCGCCGTGCAGGTCACCTTAGCCGCGTAGGTTGCTCTTTTTTCTAATGTTTCTTTGCTGTTGCGCTACTCTATAGGTATTTGTACTTGCGTGGTTTGTACTTGTGCATCAAAAACTAGCGCGGCACACAAACACTTGTGCGTTGAGTTTAGACTTGCGCGTCTTAATGCCTTATCCATTTTCTCGAATTCGTTCACAAATTTTATGAAAAATAAACCCATTTAAGAGTTAGTTTATTCAACTTTTGTGCAGATTCAATGACTCCCAAGGGAATTAAAACGGATGATGAACTGGCTAGCAAGAGGATTGATGAAATGATGAACATCATTGGCCATGATTACTATGATATCTGCGACAACACTCTCCCAGATTTGGCTAATTACTTGAAGAAATATCATCTTAATTTCCCACAGAGCATCTACCTACCTCTATATGGTCATGGTCATCTGCAAGGAGTCAATGTTCTTGATGCAAAGAATTATACGCCTGAAATGCATCTGCACTGATACTCCCCTATTTCAGTTATGTTGTGCATTAAGAGCAACAACAATGGTGTGAACTTTCAAATTCTTACTCCATGTTATTTCCTTGCAGATTTGAAAATGGCAAACCCATGGGCTGAAAATTTTTTCCACTGCCAGTTGGTGGAGAGAAGATAAATATGGTATTAAAGCAATATCTGAAAAGAGTACTCTCTCCAAACGGCTCTTTAATTCTAATGCTCCATTCTCAAATCCATGTATCCATCTTCCAAGTCTCTTGGACAGAAATAGAGTCACTATTTGATCAGCAGAAAATTTTCTCAAACCGCACTCAAGAACATCCTTTTACAATTGTTCCAAGAAGAGTTGGTATCACTGCATCTCTTATTGTATCCAGTTGAATGAATGAATTCCAGGTGGTTTCTGATGAAGCTCGGGATGCCGTAAATAAAATGAAGAGTTATGTTGAAAGCCTCTGGTAATTCCTGAAAAATAGAAGAGACTCCAATCTATGGATGTCCTTCTAACTCTTATGTATCAATGAAAAACACTTTCACCTTCACTCATTTGTACCTGCATTCTCTTTTACTACATGCTTTAGATTTTACCTAATCCAATGGGCCTAGTAAGCACAGTTTGATTTTTACTAGGATTAACGTAAATAACCCTACAAACTTCAAACCTTTTAATTGCTCAATGTTACCTAAATCATACTAAATGTATTTTTAGTGAGCTGGAACTTGACTTTTATTCAGAGTTCCCTTGCCTTTTGTGGGCAGTTTAAAGTCATGCACATCGGACATAAAAAGGCTAATTTTTAAGGTCAAAATAGCTTTGACCAGAATGGATTATAATTGACTCAATTCATTGACAACTCATCTGAAAACATAGTACCATACTCAAGTATGAGGGAAAATATGTAAACTATGACTTAAGAATATTTGAATCTGAGGAATGATATGAAAAAGAGCTCAAAGGCATTAGAAGAAGTAGTTTCCAAGAATGAAGTTACCATATTTTAACAAACTCGTTAGGGGGTTGAATTATGCAGGGCCACCTAAGGGCATTGGCTGCATAGTTAAATAAAATAGTATCTTTTGGCTAACAAGTCTGTTATGTAGACTGTTTATGCAAGGCCACCTATGGGCACGTGCTTCATAGTTAGGCAAAAGAACTCTCAGAAATTTACTTTCCTAGTGCTAAAATACAGTGAAAGTTTATGGAGATTCAAATCTTCCAAAGTATAGAGTTTGTTGTATGGAAAGAGGTACTTGAATATGGAAAAGATATTTCCAAACAAGATTATCGAAGAACTGGATGAATATAACTCCTACGAAGGTCTCACCCAAACATAGGGAAGGAGAATATAAGCCATAGACTTGAATACTTTCAGATCATGAAAAAGGATATGGGACAAGTATGTTAAGGATGGCTATTTTTGTGAATCCCTACATACGGTCATTTAAGACAAATAAGGACAAAAGAGGCATTCTTCCCAAGAATGAAGTTACCACTATTTGAAAAACCCATTAGGGGGTTGAATTATGCAGGGCCACCTAAGGGAATTGGATGTATAGTCAAATAATAGTATCTTTTGGCTAACAAGTCTGTTATGTAGACTGTTTATGCAAGGCCGCCTATGGGCACGTGTTGCATAGTTAGGCAAAATAATTCTCAGAAATTTGAGATTTTTGTGACTAGAATTCATGAAAAGGGTTATGAAGATCTGAAAATATTTAAGGTTAGGATTATGACACATAAAGATGGGTATTGTTCAATTTATACAGAGATACACAGATCAATGCTAACCATAATCATGTTATGGCTGGGTCCTGAATTGAAATATTGTACTTCACTACGTATCCCATAAGGATGATAATCAAGCCATACGTAGTTCTTAAACTACAGTTTAACGTCGTGTGGGACAAAAGGATTAGAGATCTTAGTTTAGGGTCATAGATCTTGGACCATTGTAAGAAATACATAGTGTGTGTTTTCATGGGGACTTTTCAGCCAAGGGATTGAAAGTAGAATTTGGGGTTAGGCCCAAAGACTTGGGGATGGATTTGAGGGACACTCAAACGTTCCTACGTATCCCATAAGGATGGGAATCAAGCCCACGTAGTTCTAGAAATACCCTTTGTACAAATTTGGTTCATACATATGAAGGGTGAAAGGGGACTTTAGTACAATGATGGTTTAACCCAAGATAAAAGGTTTGGGCATTGCCATGTATGCATGTAGTCTTTGAAATGAAACATGATTGAAAAATCAATTTAAATAATGGTGTAAAGACCCGTAAAATTCAAGGGAAATTTTTTCTTAATTTTCTTTAGAATTTTACAAGAGCGCGGTTTCAGACGGCACCTGATTCCGAGGCCCGGTGTGCCCAGAATCAATTTCTGAAGTTTGGCTCGGGTACGTTCAGTGAACGAACGAGCGGGAATTCCTAACTTTTGATCCGGTGCTCGGAATTGAAATCTGAGGACACCGATGAACTCGCAGCGCCGTGTTTCGCTTAAAGAGACCTTTTCGGAAGTTGCGTTTGTTGCAGGTTGAAAGTTAGTTTTGGGGATTAAAAGATAAGTAAAATAAAATTTGTCTGTGAATTTTATTTTATTCGAGGTGGTTAGACTCTCTCATGGGAAGTTGTTGGTGGGGCCCACAACCACCCAACTTCCCATGTGTGGTTATGAGGGAGGTGGGGGCCACACGAACCCCCACCTTTTCAAGTTCCCTAACTCCCCTCTCTCCCTCTTAATGGCTTGACATCTTAACTTCTATTTAATTATACAACTCATGTATATTAAATAAGTGAGTTAATTTTGGAGTTATCCATTTTGAATTTCAAACCTTTGAAATTCTTTGTTAAGTTTTTTGATTAAATTAAGCTCTTCTCTCTTTTTGTTGGGTTAGAACGCTTTGGCCACCTTGAGAGCTTTGAGAGCTTCTTCTTCATCTTCAAGCTCTGACGAAGAACACGAAGAACGCTCAAGCTCCAACGAAGAACGACGCCTCTCTTCTTCGTCCTCCGTGTCAACGAGAGGGAACGCTGCTTCTTCCTCGGACCTTCTTCGTCGGCATACGAAGATTCGCCAACGACGTATCTCTTCGGGCGTATCTCTTCGTCAACGGATTTGACGAACGACGACCGCGACGCCCGACCACCGCGACGTTGTCTTCCGCGGGACGTTGTCAAATCTTCGATCTTATACCCGAGGTAGGGGTTGTTGAATATTGTTAATTTATTCCATTTCTTGCTCGTGGATCGCATGTCTACGTGAGGCTTTTGAATATTTTATATAAGTGTTATTGTTTAACGTGAGGGGGGCCGGACCGCATGAACACGGCCGAACCCCCCTCCATCGTTCATGTTGTTTATTCTTGCGGCGGAAGCAAGGTGGCGTGGTGCCGTCGCACCACGCGGATAATTGTACGTTTAACTTACGCGATGCCGTCGCGCGCGCACCATGGTAGAAACAACAAGAACGCGACGCCGTCGCGCCGCGTTGAATGAATATCAAAGCACGGCGAAGGGGCGTGGTGCCGTCGCACCGCGCCGGACGACGAACACCGCGGCCGGTTCCGGGCCACGGCGGGACGAGGAGACCGCGGCCGGTTCCGGGCCGCGGCGGAAGAGATGACCGGCGGCCGGGCCGCCGGCGTCGGAAGCCGAAGGGGGGACCGGAATTTCCGGTCCCGTTGGAGAAAACCGGCCGGCCAGCTGGCCGGCCGGAAGGCATTAAACCGGGGGAATTAATTCCCCCGGCCAACACATAAAACCCCCCTCTTTAAGAGAGGGGGGGCGGTTCCATGAAGTGGGGGGGCAGCAGCCCCCCGGTTTTCTTCTCCAAAACCGGCCCCCACGTGGGGGGCCGTTTAGTTGCAAATGGCGCGGCCTTTGTGCCGCGCCGCTTCCCAATCAGCGGGGGTTTGCCCCCCGCGTGCCGACCATGTGCGGCGCCAGCCGCCGCGGATCGCCGCGCCGCCCCGGGGGGGGGGGGGGGGGGTCGGGCCGGGTCGGCCCGGACCCGGACCCCCCCGTTTCGAACCTGTTCCGGTCTTTGGGCCATAACTTGAGCCTCGGACCTCCGAATGACGAACCGTCTGCGGCAACGCGATCCTTGGATCGAGACGGTCGTTTCGGTATATCGCACTCAAGGTTTCAGATTACTTTGAGTTCGGCCGGGTTGGTTCGTTCACGAAACCAACCGGGCCTTCGGAGCGGAAACGCTCATATCTTGAGCTACGGACGTCCGATTGACGCGCCGTCAGTCGCGTTGTGTTCCTCTTAGTGAGACAGATCTTTTGGCATACTCCGCCCGAGGTTTGGACGCAGGTGGAGTACGGTCGGGTTGGTTTTGCCTTAAAAACCAACCGGGCCCCGGAGACGAAAATGCCAATAACTCTCAGACCGGGCGTCCGATCGACGCGCCGTCTGTTGCGTTGAGTTCCTGTTGACGATACGGAACTTTTGGATACATCAACTCTGGACTTTGTTACAGTTGATGTATCAGCCTCTTAGCTCGTGGAGCGGACCCTCCAAACGAGCTTGCTATGTGCGGGAACCCTAGTGCTGGCTGCGACTGTGACTACTATTGTTACTGCTACTCCTATTGTGACTGCGACGACGACAGTACAGAGATCCTGTGTGGTTTCGACGACGATGACTACAACACTCAGCGATCCAACGTGGAACAGTGCTACCGAACCTGTGTGAGCTGAATCTTCTTTTACCTTGAGCGGTGGAGCGCTTGGGTGTAGCGGCGGACCCGTGGTACTTGACAGTGGTGGTGCGCTTGGATGCAGCAGCAGACCCTTGGCGGTGGAGCGCTTGGTTGTAGCGGCGGACCCGTGTTACTCTACGGAGTGTGTGCGCTTGGTTGTAGCGACAGACCCGCGACGGTGGAGACGTGCGTGCGGAGTACGGAGACCGTGTAGATGACTGAGACCTGACGACTGCTTGACCGACTCGACTTGGAGTGAGTCGACTAGCCCAGTGGACGGAGCGCCCAGTAGTTGGCAGCAAACCCACGGCGGACGGAGCGCCTGGTAGTTGGCGGCAAACCCGCGGTACTCGACAGGAGGAGTACCTCAGTAGGCTATCTGGGTGAGCGTCCGGTATTTGGCAGCAGACCCTCAGCGGACGGAGCGCCCGGTAGTTGGCAGCAGACCCGCGGTACTCGACAGGAGGAGTACTTCAGCAGTCTTAGGTTAGTGAGCAGTACCTCGGAGTCGTGACAGGATCACTGTACACTTCAGAGATGGGGCTCTTCAACATTTACGGTTTCGATAATGAAAATCCTGGTTTGAGCTGAGTCAATGATCTTTGTGTTTCCTCATGATTGAGATGGGTCGCTTGATAACTTAGGTATATGTATGGGCATATACCTGGGTAATAGTTATCCGTTGATTTCATAAACTTGTTATAAACTGTGTGAACTTGTACTGTTATCCTGTGTGGATTTGCTATTTACTCTTCTTGTGGATTGGGTTGTTCTTGGGCTCGGTGTTGGAGCCGAACGGAAATTGGTGACATAGGTATATGTATGGGCATATACCTAATCAATACTGGATGTTACTTTGTGATTGTATCTTCTTGTGGTTCATCCTTTGTGGATTTCAGGAGACCTTCGGGGGGGTCTCGGGGTCCCTACTGAGTATCTTATACTCACCCCTGCACGGGCTATGCCCGCACTTCGTTGTGTTGGTTGCAGACGACGGACAGCGCTGACTGCGGTTGAGGCTTACGGAGTAGGTCGGTACCCGGAGGAGGACCACTGAGCGGGACGTGCTCGGAGCGGACAGTTGGACCCGAGGAGTTGTGGAGCTATCTGTACCTACCCTTCAGGTAGGATCCGTGGTGGACGATCCAGGAGTTGAGCCATCTGTACCTACCCTTCAGGTAGGAATCGAGGAGGACGTCCCAGGAGCTGCTTGTACTTTCAGTTGCTGTTTTCCCTTTCGAGTTGTACTTTACTTTACAGTTGGGCTTGTATTTCCGGCCCCTTTACTTCAGCACAGTTGTTCTAGTTTTGTGTACTGCTTTACTTCCGCTTGTTACTCTGAGGTGATTGTTTACTTTATTAAGGCAATGCCTTCCCTTTTTACTGGGATTTTACGCCTTGGTGCTAGTCGCCAGCCCCTGGCCTATGGAAGGCGGGCTTGGGGTAGTCACGGCACGGGCCCCGAGGGCGGGTCGTGACAAATTGGTATCAGAGGCGGTCGGTTCTACCGCAGACTCTGATCTTTTTTCTATGTGAAGCAATAGTGTTTAGTTTATTGAGTGTGGTTATCAGTCCAGGGAGTCCAGTGTTGGTGCGGCGGCCGACGTATCCGTACACCAGGACCCTGACTTCTGATTTCCGACTTAATGCATGAAAACACTGATTGCGTGTGTGTTTCCCAAAAGGTTTAAAGTCAGCTCAAACCAGGTCAGCTCACCAGGTATAAATCATTGACCATGACACAACTGTTCAGGATGTCACCATGCAGATAGTTAGCTGGAGTTCCGAGAGAGTTCTCGATGATGGCCCACCGAGCAGCGAGACTCCAGTGCAGGGCCCTTTTTCAGTGTTGACACCTTCGGGTGGTGTACCAGCAGCACCACCACCCGTTAGGCAGCAGATGCCACTAGCTGACGGTGCACGCTAGCAGAGCGCGATGCACGAGTTCCAGCAGTAGAGGCCTCTGAGGATACGAGGCGAGACAGATTTCCCAGGCAGCAGTGGACTGGATGGAGGCGGTTGCTAGAGTTCTACGCCTAGCTTGGATACTAGTGGAGCGGATGATGATCTTAGCTCCTGGTGTTTCCAGTGAGTGACCATGAGGTTGGTCCTTATAGTAATGAGGCTTCGGTACGCGAACCGATACCTGGGATAGTACCTACGGGTAGAGCGCCAGCTATGTCACTACCTGTTGGTCAGCAGACACTACCGGCGGTACCGGTAGCGGAGACTCACAGGCTTAGTGCCTTACATATGTTTTAGCATCAGATATCCCTCAAGTTTCGAGGTGAGCCTGACTCGTAGGCGGCTGAGGACTGGCTTGAGGAGGTGGTTGTGAGTTTTCTGGAGCTAATACAGCTTCGACAGTACGACATGTCGGAAGCAGAGCACTCAACGTGGCTTACCAATCAATCTTGGTACTCGTTGGTTACGTTGTGATCAGTTCTTTAGACTCGAACTTCTGAGCGAAGTGTGTCTAAAGGACATCTGAACCATTTCTTTTCCTCTATGCATTCCTACCTATGTTAGGATGCTAGAGAGAACCTTTGTGGTTGTGAACGTTAGCAGTGAAAGGCAGGAAACTAGCGCCAGTCTCAGAGACCCGGGCGTGTAAAATGTTTCAGGAGTAGGAAGTGCTAAGGACAGATGAATCTGCAGGGTAGCAGACGTGGAAGCGGAGCTTGGAGAGCAGCATGTGGTGGTGTACATTTCGACATGTTACGACCACCCGACTTAGTAGTCCCCGTCAGGCTCAGGGAGCAGGAGGGCTGGGGAGGAGAATAGCTGCATTGCGGTCAAGGAGTGTGACCCAGGAGCTCTAAGAATGATTCGGGGTACGAATTATGTCTACTACGAGCTGCCATATCTATAGACATAGGAACCAATCATTCTACCCTTCCACGAATCATGTCCCAGACCTAGAGGTTCCGGGTAAGCCGTAGACTTGACCCTCACGTCCGGAGATACCTTTGGGAGGAGACTCGATAATCACGCTTACACCGACGGTGTGATTTGACCTCGAGGCGAGAGTTTCGGTTGGAATCTCTTGGTGGCAGCGTAGAGGCCTTACGACGTTGATCTGGGTATGGTTTTGATTCACAAATCATACCCCGGTTGACTGTTTTAGGCAAACGTCGGAATGGGTTTTCCTTGGTCGGCGAAAAGGAAACCCTGGGCAGCACATGTTAAACTCAGGCATAAGAGGGTGTGACCGATCACTCTTGAGTTGGTCAACCCTACCCTTGTGGCAGCAGGAGTTTTTAGTTTCAGTTCTAACCTAAAAAGGGAAACCTCTTGAGTTCGAGGGTGACGAACACGTTCTTATACGGTCTCAACCCGATGAGGTTTTGGAGATGTGGCCGAGGCGGCATGTTATCTCCGAAGTTCGATGGACCCTTTTGATCTTCAGCAGGGTAGGCGAGGAGGTTTACCGCTTGACCCTACCACCTCAGTCGCACCGGGTGCATAATGTCCACCACGTGTCTCAGCTGTGGAGATACGTGTATGTTTCTTCACACGTCATCGACCCCTGGGAGTTGGACGTCGATGACAGGGCGACAAGCACAGAGGTTCTTGTAGAGATCGAGGATCGACAGGAGCAGGTTCTACGTGAACGGTTGCTTCCTCTAGGGTGCTTCTCGGGTAGCACGAGATCTTCAGGTGAGCATATGGGAGCGTAAAGCTCAGTTGCGTGCTCAGTACTACCTTGTTTCCCTTAAGTGTGAGTTGAAGCTTTACGGGGACGTAAAGCCCTGAGGTGGGAGTAATGTAAAGACCCGTAAAATTCAAGGGAAATTTTTTCTTAATTTTCTTTAGAATTTTACAAGAGCGCGGTTTCAGAAGGCACCTGATTCCGAGGCCCGGTGTGCCCGGAATCAATTTCTGAAGTTTGGCTCGGGTACGTTCAGTGAACGAACGAGCGGGAATTCCTAACTTTTGATCCGGTGCTCGGAATTGAAATCCGAGGGCACCGATGAACTCGCAGCGCCGTGTTTCGCTTAAAGAGACCTTTTCGGAAGTTGCGTTTGTTGCAGGTTGAAAGTTAGTTTTGGGGATTAAAAGATAAGTAAAATAAAATTTGTGTGTGAATTTTATTTTATTCGAGGTGGTTAGACTCTCTCATGGGAAGTTGTTGGTGGGGCCCACAACCACCCAACTTCCCATGTGTGGTTATGAGGGAGGTGGGGCCCACACGAACCCCCACCTTTTCAAGTTCCCTAACTCCCCTCTCTCCCTCTTAATGGATTGACATCTTAACTTCTATTTAATTATACAACTCATGTATATTAAATAAGTGAGTTAATTTTGGAGTTATCCATTTTGAATTTCAAACCTTTGAAATTCTTTGTTAAGTTTTTGATTAAATTAAGCTCTTCTCTCTTTTTGTTGGGTTAGAACGCTTTGGCCACCTTGAGAGCTTTGAGAACTTCTTCTTCATCTTCAAGCTCTGACGAAGAACACGAAGAACGCTCAAGCTCCAACGAAGAACGACGCCTCTCTTCTTCGTCCTCCATGTCAACGAGAGGGAACGCCGCTTCTTCCTCGGACCTTCTTCGTCGGCATACGAAGATTCGCCAACGACGTATCTCTTCGGGCGTATCTCTTCGTCAACGGATTTGACGAACGACGACCGCGACGCCCGACCACCGCGACGTTGTCTTCCGCGGGACGTTGTCAAATCTTCGATCTTATACCCGAGGTAGGGGTTGTTGAATATTGTTAATTTATTCCATTTCTTGCTCGTGGATCGCATGTCTACGTGAGGCTTTTGAATATTTTATATAAGTGTTATTGTTTAACGTGAGGGGGGCCGGACTGCATGAACACGGCCGAACCCCCCTCCATCGTTCATGTTGTTTATTCTTGCGGCGGAAGCAAGGTGGCGTGGTGCCGTCGCACCACGCGGATAATTGTACGTTTAACTTACGCGATGCCGTCGCGCGCGCACCATGGTAGAAACAACAAGAACGCGACGCCGTCGCGCCGCGTTGAATGAATATCAAAGCACGGCGAAGGGGCACGGTGCCGTCGCACCGCGCCGGACAACGAACACCGCGGCCGGTTCCGGGCCACGGCGGGACGAGGAGACCGCGGCCGGTTCCGGGCCGCGGCGGAAGAGAAGACCGGCGGCCGGGCCGCCGGCGTCGGAAGCCGAAGGGGGGACCGGAATTTCCGGTCCCGTTGGAGAAAACCGGCCGGCCAGCTGGCCGGCCGGAAGGCATTAAACCGGGGGAATTAATTCCCCCGGCCAACACATAAAACCCCCCTCTTTAAGAGAGGGGGGGCGGTTCCATGAAGGGGGGGGCAGCAGCCCCCCGGTTTTCTTCTCCAAAACCGGCCCCCACGTGGGGGGCCGTTTAGTTGCAAATGGCGCGGCCTTTGTGCCGCGCCGCTTCCCAATCAGCGGGGGTTTGCCCCCCGCGTGCCGACCATGTGCGGCGCCAGCCGCTGCAGATCGCCGCGCCGCCCCGGGGGGGGGGGGGGGGGGGGGGGGTCGGGCCGGGTCGGCCCGGACCCGGACCCCCCCCGTTTCAAACCTGTTCCGGTCTTTGGGCCATAACTTGAGCCTCGGACCTCCGAATGACGAACCGTCTGCGGCAACGCGATCCTTGGATCGAGACGGTCGTTTCGGTATATCGCACTCAAGGTTTCAGATTACTTTGAGTTCGGCCGGGTTGGTTCGTTCACGAAACCAACCGGGCCTTCGGAGCGGAAACGCTCATATCTTGAGCTACGGACGTCCGATTGACGCGCCGTCAGTCGCGTTGTGTTCCTCTTAGTGAGACGGATCTTTTGGCATACTCCGCCCGAGGTTTGGACGCAGGTGGAGTACGGTCGGGTTGGTTTTGCCTTAAAAACCAACCGGGCCCCGGAGACGAAAATGCCAATAACTCTCAGACCGGGCGTCCGATCGACGCGCCGTCTGTTGCGTTGAGTTCCTGTTGACGATACGGAACTTTTGGATACATCAACTCTGGACTTTGTGACAGTTGATGTATCAGCCTCTTAGCTCGTGGAGCGGACCCTCCAAACGAGCTTGCTATGTGCGGGAACCCTAGTGCTGGCTGCGACTGTGACTACTATTGTTACTGCTACTCCTACTGTGACTGCGACGACGACAGTACAGAGATCCTGTGTGGTTTCGATGACGACGACTACAACACTCAGCGATCCAACGTGGAACAGTGCTACCGAACCTGTGTGAGCTGAATCTTCTTTTACCTTGAGCGGTGGAGCGCTTGGGTGTAGCGGCGGACCCGTGGTACTTGACAGTGGTGGTGCGCTTGGATGCAGCAGCAGACCCTTGGCGGTGGAGCGCTTGGTTGTAGCGGCGGACCCGCGTTACTCTACGGAGTGTGTGCGCTTGGTTGTAGCGACAGACCCGCGACGGTGGAGACGTGCGTGCGGAGTACGGAGACCGTGTAGATGACTGAGACCTGACGACTGCTTGACCGACTCGACTTGGAGTGAGTCGACTAGCCCAGTGGACGGAGCGCCCAGTAGTTGGCAGCAGACCCACGGCGGACGGAGCGCCTGGTAGTTGGCGGCAAACCCGCGGTACTCGACAGGAGGAGTACCTCAGTAGGCTATCTGGGTGAGCGTCCGGTATTTGGCAGCAGACCCTCAGCGGACGGAGCGCCCGGTAGTTGGCAGCAGACCCGCGGTACTCGACAGGAGGAGTACTTCAGCAGTCTTAGGTTAGTGAGCAGTACCTCGGAGTCGTGACAGGATCACTGTACACTTCAGAGATGGGGCTCTTCAACATTTACGGTTTCGATAATGAAAATCCTGGTTTGAGCTGAGTCAATGATCTTTGTGTTTCCTCATGATTGAGATGGGTCGCTTGATAACTTAGGTATATGTATGGGCATATACCTGGGTAATAGTTATCCGTTGATTTCATAAACTTGTTATAAACTGTGTGAACTTGTACTGTTATCCTGTGTGGATTTTCTATTTACTCTTCTTGTGGATTGGGTTGTTCTTGGGCTCGGTGTTGGAGCCGAACGGAAATTGGTGACATAGGTATATGTATGGGCATATACCTAATCAATACTGGATGTTACTTTGTGATTGTATCTTCTTGTGGTTCATCCTTTGTGGATTTCAGGAGACCTTCGGGGGGGTCTCGGGGTCCCTACTGAGTATCTTATACTCACCCCTGCACGGGCTATGCCCGCACTTCGTTGTGTTGGTTGCAGACGACGGACAGCGCTGACTGCGGTTGAGGCTTACGGAGTAGGTCGGTACCCGGAGGAGGACCACTGAGCGGGACGTGCTCGGAGCAGACAGTTGGACCCGAGGAGTTGTGGAGCTATCTGTACCTACCCTTCAGGTAGGATCCGTGGTGGACGATCCAGGAGCTGATCCATCTGTACCTACCCTTCAGGTAGGAATCGAGGAGGACGTCCCAGGAGCCGCTTGTACTTTCAGTTGTTGTTTTCCCTTTGGAGTTGTACTTTACTTTACAGTTGGGCTTGTATTTCCGGTCCCTTTACTTCAGCACAGTTGTTCTAGTTTTGTGTACTGCTTTACTTCCGCTTGTTACTCTGAGGTGCTTGTTTACTTTATTAAGGCAATGCCTTCCCTTTTTACTGGGATTTTACGCCTTGGTGCTAGTCGCCAGCCCCTGGCCTATGGAAGGCGGGCTTGGGGTAGTCACGGCACGGGCCCCGAGGGCGGGTCGTGACAAATGGTTCCCTCTCAGGTGAGGGTATCAAAGAATATTGTAGTTTACTGTCATACTGGACAAAATTGTTGTATAGTTTAACGTCGTATAACAAGGACGAATGTGAACCAATGTAAAGATATTGATTCTAGGGGAGGTTTCACGAATCAACATCATATGAGATGGAGGTGAACCGATGTGAAGAGATTGGTTTTGGGCTTGAACCTTGGGAGGTTGCCTACATACCCAGCCTAGAAGGCAAGGATCAAAGTCCGTGTAGTTCAATTAAAGAATGAATTAATGATCAAGTTGTTCTTGGGGACAACGACCTAAAAAAATGATGTTGGGACTTACACATGGTTAGTAGCCCAGGGAGAGTGTTATGGTTGAGGTTTTCTCTAAGCTCACTTGAGTCATACTCGGTGTGAGAAACAAGAGGTAGCAACAACCTTAACGATACACAGTTTAACGTCATGTAGGACGTATGAAGGGACTATGCAGTTTAAAGTCTTGCAGTTAGGACTATTGGTGCTGCATAGTTTAATGTCATGTAGTAGGGACAAAGTACTGTTTAATGTCATGTAGGACGTATCACGGACCTTCTGTACAGTTTAGCGTCATGTAGTTGGGATGATGGGGACAATAGAGTTTAACGTCATGTTGGAAGAAAGGGAGACTGTGCATTTTAATGTCATGCAGTGAGGACAAAAGAGTACACCATTTAACGTCATATTGGACACATTGGGGATTTTTTCCACAGTTTAGCATCATGTTGGACGAAAGTGCGAATAGTTTAAGGTCATATGCATGGACCGTGGATGGTGCAGTTTAATATCATGCTGGAAAAAAGTGTAGTTTAAGGTCATACAGGACCTTTGATGATTATGTAGTTTAACATCTTTCCAGACGTAAGGGACTTTTATATAGTTTATTGTCATGTAGTTAGGACATCACAATTAAACGTCTTGCTGGACGTAAGGGATTTGAAAATATTTTAAGGTCATATGCATGGACCGTTGATGATGTAGTTTAAGGTCATGCAGGACCTAGTTGCAGTTTAAGGTCATACTGGACCATTTAGGGAACTTTTTCACATTTTAACGTCGTGTGGGATGAAGTTGTAGTTTAAGGTCATACTGGACCATTGCTGTATAGTTTAACGTCATATAGCAAGGATGAACTGGTGCCGCATAGTTTAGTGTCATGTTGCAGGGACAAACTGGTGAATAGTTTAAAGTCATACTGGACTAAGGAGGAGTTTAAGGTCATACTGGACCATTGTTGTATAGTTTAACATCATATATCAATGACGAACTGGTGCCGCACAGTTTAGTGTCATGTTTCAGGGACAAACTGGTGAATATTTTAAGGTCATACTGGACCAAGGAGGAGTTTAAGGTCATATTGGACCATTTCTGTATAGTTTAACGTCATATAGCAAGGATGAACTAGTGCCGCACAGTTTAGTGTCATATTGCAGGGACAAACTGGTGAATAGTTTAAGGTCATACTGGACCAAGGAGGATTTTAAGGTCATAATGGACCATTGATGTATAGTTTAACGTCATATAGCAAGGACGAACTGGTGCCGCACAGTTTAGTGTCATGTTGCAGGGACAAACTGGTGAATAGTTTAAGGTCATACTGGACCAAGGAGGAGTTTAAGGTCATACTGGACCATTGCTGTATAGTTTAACATCATATAGCAAGGAAGAACTGGTGCCGCACAGTTTAGTGTCATGTTGCAGGGACATACTGGTGCCGCACAGTTTAGTGTCATGTTACAGGGAAAAACTGGTGAATTTTGCAGTTTATACAAAATACTTCTTCAAAAATCTAGCATTGGTTAGAGTAGTGATGAATTCTCCATCCATCTATATTAATGAATAAGCTCCATTGGAGTAGACCCTATGTATTAAATAAGGTCCTTCCCATTTTGGTTCAAGTTTGGGAGGTTTCTTTCCTGGTATCATTGGAGTTCTGAGAACTAATACCAATTCTCCCTCAGTGAATGAACGAAGACAAACTTTTTTGTTAAAAGCCCGTGTTATTCGATTCTGATAGACTTCCAAGTGGTGCAAAGTGCATAATCTTTTCTCATCTAACTGTTCCAATTCATTCAATCACTTTTGAGATTGCTCATCTGTAGATGACTGATCGCAAATGGCTACTCGGAGCGAGGGTAATTGAACTTCAATTGGAAAGACTGCTTCCGTTCCATATACCAACGAATATGGAGTTGATCGCATTGCAGTGCGGGTGGTAATCCGATAAGCACATAAAGCGTGAAAGAGTTTATCAGGCCATGACTTCTTATCTTTATCCACCATCTTTTGAAGTATATTTGAAAGAGTCTTGTTGAAGGCTTCTATCTGGCCATTGTCCGCTGCATGATACCGAGATGAATGGTTATATTTGATGTTGTATTCTTGATACAATTTCTTCACCTCGGATGAACAGAAATTGGTGCCATTTTCTATCAATATGGTATGAGGGACACCAAATCTGGTAATGATGTTAGACTTGATAAAGCTAACAATGTATTTAGAACTGACTTCCTTGAGAGGTATTGCCTCTTCTCATTTGGAAAAGAAGTCAATAGCAGTAAGAATGTATTTAAACTGCTTGGTCGTAGCCGAAGGGTAAGGTTCCACCACATCCATTCCCCATGTGGCAAATGGCCATGAGTATTTAGCTGTATGAAGCAACTTTGGTGGTTGATGAATGAAGTTGGCATGTACTTGGCATGAATGACACTTCTTTGTGAAATCAACACAATCTCGTATCATTGAAGGCCAAAAGTATCCAAGCCTTCGAATTTGATCTAACAATATATGTCCAGACAGGTGGGCACCACAGACTCCTGTATGCACTTTTTTCATTACAGCCATTGTCTCTTCACCATCAATGCATCTGAAGAGAACTCCATCAAAACCATGTTTGTAGAGAACTTTCTCTAGGTGATATGGGCTATCATAAAGAGTAAAATTGACCACATGTTGCCAGATTTGTTCTTTCTCGGCTCTATCGGGTGGAAGTGTTCCATTTTGAAGGTATTCTCTGATAGGTGACCTCTATCCTATAGTATGACCATACGGTTTAGGAATAGGACTAATTTCATTAATTTCCTCTGTTCTGATTCGAACATAAGGTGAAATTGCACGACGGTGGGAAATACTGATGGTTGTCTCGTCCCGATTTGGATCTGCCAGAGCTGTGGCTATATTAGCCCGTGCATCAGCTTAAGCATTTTTTGTTCTTGGGATATAAGAAAATGTTGGTTCTAAAGGGAATTCCTCCATTAACTCTCTGACATAATCATACAAAGGGATTAGTTCTTCTTTTCTGATGGTATAATCCTTATTGATTTGTTTGATTACCAGGTCTGAATCACCCTTCACCTTTAAGTGATTCACTTTTGCTTGAAGCGCTAATTCCAAGCCTACGATAAGAGCTTGGTATTTAGCTTCATTATTGGTACCACCTTCCCACAATAAGAAAGAATAAGGTAACACTGCCTTTTCTGGAGAAATGAGCACAATTCCTAAACCAACTTTGTTGAATTTAGGATTTTCAATTTTCTTCCCTGTTGGACTTCTGGAAGCACCATCAAAATACATTTCCCATGCTTGAGTACTTTCTTGAATAGAGAAGACTTCCTCATTAGGGAGTTCAATATCTGAAGATGTGTCTTCCACTGAAGGGTGTTCAGCCAGGAAATCAGCCAGAGCTTGGCCCTTTATCGCCTTTTGAGACACATACTGAATGTCGAATTGCTGCAAAATAACTTCCCACCTTGCTAGACGTCCTGTAATCATTGGACGACTAAGGATGAATTTGAGCGGGTTATTACGAGATACCAATTAGACCTCATGATGTTGCAGGTAATGTCTCAACTTCTGAACTGAAAATATTAATGCCAGGCATCACTTCTCAATACTTGAATACCGGGTTTCTGCTTCAAGCATAGTTCGACTGAGATAGTAGAGGCTGTTTTCATTCCCAACATCATTCTTTTGAGCAAGAAAGGTAACCAATGATCGCTCTAGAGCTGTCACGTAGAGGATAAGTGGTCTTCCTTCAACAAGTGGCATGAGTACCAATGGACTCAAGAGGTATTTCTTGAGAATATCGAATGCTTCTTGACATTCTTCAGTCCATTGGTAAGTGACTCCCTTCTTCATCAATTTGGTAAAGGGTAAACTTTTGCCTGCCAAATTGGCGATGAAACACCAAATATAGGCTAAGTGTCCTTGAAGTCCTCTTAATTATTTTAAATTTTGAGGATGTGACATACCAAGGATTGACTTGGCCTTCTCAGGATCGACTTCAATACCACGATGGCGTACAACAAAGCCGAGAAATTTTCCTGAGGTTACCCCAAAAGCACATTTTAAGGGGTTCATCTTCAAATTATGTTGTCAAAGCTTGCAGAATATGACTTCCAAATCATCCAAGTGATTAGAACATTGTTTAGATTTAACCACCAAATCGTCTACATAGCATTCAACAAACTTCCCTAAGAAGGGTTTGAAAATACGATGCATGGTGCGCTGATATGTTGCACCTGCATTCTTTAAGCCGAAAGGCATTACCTAGTAGCAAAACACACCCTGAGGGGCTCTGAAGGCTGTATATTCCTCGTCTTCTGGGGCCATTCGGATCTGATTATATCCAGAATATCCATCCATGAAGGAAAGTGCTTTATAGTCAGCTGTTGCATCAATTAGAAGTTCTGTAATCGGAACTGGGAAATCATCCTTAGGACAATGCCGATTAAGATCTCTGAAATCGATGCAAAATCTAATTTGTCCATTCTTTTTCTTTACAAGGACAATATTAGCCAACCATTTGGGATATTGAACTTCTCTGATGAAGTTAGATTTGATAAGCTTATCCACTTCAGCTTCAATTTTGGAAGCATAGGTTGGGTGTGTTCGTCTCGTGGCTTGCTTAAATCCTCGATGTTCTTTTGGTAAACCCAAATGATGAGTAGCAACATCAGGATCAAGCCCGGCCATTTCTGTAGAGTTCCAAGCAAAAATATCTCTATTTCACTTTAGAAAATAAATATACATCTCTTGCTCTTCAAGGGTCATGGCCGCACTGATTAAAGTGGGGTGTGGATCTTCCTTTGTACCCAGATTTATTTCTCTAAGTTCATCCATAGTGGTAGAGATACCCTCTTCAAATGCTGGAGGAGCATCTCTGAGATCTTCCTCTTCTTCTTCATCATGTGTTATTTCTTCCATTTCTACTTGCATAGTAGATGACAAAGTATAATTTTCATGATCAGAAGAGATGTCAAAATTTTCACATTTTGAAGAGGAATCTTCCATTTCCGACCCGATTGATGATGAGGGGTCTTCTTTGGGTAATAAAGGGAAAATGATGGATTGAGAATCAACATCATTATTCACCTCTAATGTTTCTATAACTCCTTCTGGCCTAATTGGAGAAGTATAGACTTGTTGGATTTCAGCAGATGAAATAAAGACGTCACCATTTGTGCTTTCATCACTGCTTGCTATATTACCAATTTCTCCCATGTTGTCTGGCTCGATTTCCATAATTGACATTATGGATCTATCCATAAGAGTATTTTGATTTGGGTATATCTTTTCAATTTTACTGATAGGAATCACATAATCTGTACTCACATGTGTAAATGGATTTACTGTAATTTTTTCCAAACCATATGGAGCATTAACTTTGGTAATTTCCTTTGTTGTGGATTTCTCCTTTCCCTTCATGTGATATAATTCCACCTCAATGTATTGAGACTCACATGTCTTGAATAGGGCCTTATCACCATATAATGTTCCAACTTGACCATCGAAACAGTATTTGACACATTGATGGTATGATGAATGGATAGCCGCATGTTGATTTAGCCAGGGTCTTCCAAGCAAGATGTTGAAGGCTGAGTCTTGATCAACAATCATGAAATCTGAATTGGATACAAGATCTCCAAACTGAGTTCTGAGTGTAACCTCTCCTAGTGGTTCTTGTTCATTTTTATCATATCCTTGTAACATCATGGTAGAAGGAGATAAATCAGATTCCGTGAGGCCCAATCGATGAAGTGTACGAATGGGAATGAGGTTGACTCCTGAACCATTGTCAATGAAAGCTCTTCGGACATCTACACCATTGACCTTGCCAGATAAATACAAAGGTCTGATATGACCATGCACAACATCATCTTCATCTTTATCAGTAAAAGATATTATTGCATGGTATTCTGCAGGATTATTCTCTATGTGATAGACTTCAGCTGCAGCAATTTCAGTTTCAAATTCCTAAGGACTTGAAAAAGCCTCTATGAGTGATTCCCGAAGATCTTTTGACAGATTCAAAGCATCCAGAATTGATAACTTGGCTGGTACTTGGGCCAAGTGTTTCAATATATCATACTTTTGATCCAGAGGTCTGCGTTTCCCAACAGGAATATGTGGTTTAGCAGGTACCTTGGAAGCAGATGCTTTGGAAGTTGATGCATCTTGTATTGGGATAAGCGTTGGAAACATCCTTGGTTTTGGAATATTAGACCGATTAGATCCATTTACTTGCTAAGAGGAAGAAGATATAACCTTCAATCGGTCTTCCAAAATAACTGTGTCAGGACTGAATTTGCTATTGGTAGAAGAACTTGCTTGTTCTTGCTGAGCTCGCTAAAGGGCTCTACCACGAGTTTCTGCTGCGTACACAGTTCTAGCAGGGGTAGAATTAGAATAGTGTCTTATGAAAGATCCACATCTTCCCCTGTATCCTGAGCCCCTGGAACTTCCTCTGATTCCTCTGTTTGATGCAGGGAATTCGGGCTCATTGAAATCGAAACTACGACTGGCATATGGATCTGTTAATTGAATCATATTAACAGAACCGAAGATTAACTCTTCATCTGATGAATAATTTGCCTGATTATCCTGTTTAGGTTGTTCTGTTTGGTGGGGCGGTGCCCGTGGCTTTGAATTAGATGGCATGAAGTTCGCCAAAGTCAAAGATAACTTAGGCTTTGACACATACTCATCTTCTTCTAATTCTTTTTCTTTCTTTGAATCATGTCGTTTCTTTGAGGTATTTCCTTCTGACGAAGAGGGTTTTTCCACAACATTCATGGCAGAAGACACAATTGGTTTCTTTAATTGTGTTCGCAAAATAGCATGAGTTTGATTGATTGTCTTTCTGACCATCCAATCATCATACTTCTATGCATTTTTGCTTTTGACTTCTTTCCATTCACCTTCCTCCTTTGGAACTGTAGCAGTGACACATGCTACCTGGGCTAAGGAGCCTTTCAATGTGACTTGTCCCGAGTTGACCATCTTTTGCAGGAGGTCCTTGAAGACGAAACACTCCTGGATGGGATGCCCCAACATTTGATAAAAAGGGAAATAATTAGGATGGTCTTCATCTCCTTTCTTGTTTGGCCTCTTGGGTATTGGCAATTGACTTAAATTGTTTTCCAGAGCCAAAATGAAATAACCAGGAACTTGTTCATTTCGGAAAGAGTATGTTTTTCTCTTCATATCCTCAAATTGTTTTCGTCTTTGATCTCTTTGATCATCTGGACGAAACGGCCTTTGTTGTTGGCACTCAGAAGGTGGAGCCCTTCGAGAAGATGAAGGTTTTGAGGTAGAAATAGGTACAGGTGCTTGTTTAAGCATAACTGTAGCAGTTTATGCTTTACCCATTCTCCTTCCTGGAGCTGATGGAATTACACGAGATTTAGCCTTAGCCTGTATAATTGAATCTTCAATATGATGAGCTATTGAAGTAAGGTCTCGAAACCCTCCTGTATATTTCACAGGGATTAATGGTGTGCGTAATTCATCATGCATATTTTCCACACAGATTGGAAACAATTCTTCTTGAGGGAGTGCTAAACTCAAGGAATATGTTAATCCCTTCCAGCGAGTAGTGAAATTAGAGACTCTTTTATTCTCCCTTTGCTTACAATTTGTAAGATCGAAAACTGTTGTCTTTGGCAAAGTTGATCTGAACTGAAGGAGGAATTTTTGGCGAAGATCCTCCCATCTGGTAATTGAATGGGATTGCAAGCTTGTATACCAAACAAAAGCTGGTCCTTGTAAGGTTCGCACGAAGCATCTGAGTTTTACTACTTCTTGCTGCTCTAGAGTTCCCATCATAGGATCGCAACAAGACACATAATGCGTCAAATGTTGTTCAGGATCGCCTGATCCATTGAAAATAGGGAATACAGGATTCCCAAAACTGGATGGAGGAGAAATTGAATCTACCCATTCAGGGTAGACTTTCTTTTCTGGTTGAACTTGCGCACATTTCCCTTCTATAGTTTCTAACCGAGCTATTAATGACTCAATAGTAGTTATTAGATTTTGAGAAACATCCGGTTGAACTTGGACTTGGGTAGGTGCAATGACTAGAGCTTGGACAGATGTGGTGATTGGTGCTGCAACTGATGGTAGCACTGCCAACTGTTGTTGCACTTGACCCGTAGGATTAGACCTATAAGGGTGTACTGATAGAGGAGGATATTCCTGATCCATCTCAGTATCTGCAACAAATTCCTTTGGTTGACTGACTCCAGCACGCTCACGAAGAAGACTACCCTGAAGTAGTTCTTCATTCAACCTCCTTAATTCCTTCATTTCTTCCTCCTGTTGTGCAAACCTTTGCTCTAGTGAGAGTGATTGACCTTCTCCAGAGGAAGGATATGTAACCTGGTTCTTTCCCTTCCCTTTGTTGGGTCCCTTTTGGAGAGGGGGAAGTGGGTTACTCGAAGGATTACCTAGATTCTGAGTAATCCTTTGACTTCGTGTACGCACACCTTCTTCATTTGTGTTGGTGCGTACATCTTCTTGAGCAGGAACCTCTTCATATGAGTCCCCTGAGTGAGCCTCATTTGGTGGATTAGAAACAATGGCATTGATGACATTGATTGATGCATAACTCATCGCATCCCTTTTATCAGCATTTCTATGATATTGTCTTCTTCCATGTCTTTGATAAGACATTGCCTTTTGTTGATTCGATCCTTCAGGAACTTCTTGATGAACCGTAATTTGGAGGGAATCTCCTGATAATTTGGCTCTTCATTCCTCTTGAGGTTTCTTCCCCAATCGATAAAAGACCGACTTTCTCTGAGGAGGGGATTGATGATTTGAAAAAGTCCCTAGTCCAGTGGACTGGGGCTGTTCCTGCTGTTCCTGCTCAACTCCTTGGAACCTATTTGTTGATTCTGAGGGTTGGTTTAAAAGAGTCCCCAGTCTGGCGAGCTGGGGTGGTTCTTGACATGCTATGTCTGAGACTTTCTTGAAAGTCCTCCAGATCTTTCGAACCTTAGTCCGGAAATTAGCTGGATGCATTAACCTGTATCCGCTTTTATCACCCGGTTCAAAAGACCGTTGGATGATTTCTGACACTTCTGTCACTTGGTGACGTGCTTGCTCCAAACGAGAGGCCTATTTAATATTATCGTTTGCTTGATGCAAGAGTAATTCAACAACTTGTTCTCTGTATTCTCGATTTTGAGAGGAACTAGTTGAAGCATGTTCTTGGGAAAGCTTTTGATTACAAACAAAGCCCATTGATTGTGGCCGGTTATGGGCAATAATATTGCATGAGACCATTTTCGGTGGGCTTTGTTGACTGGAGAGCACCATGAAATGCAGTGCTCCATGAACACCCCATCCTCTGACATGAATACCAGATGGGGCATTGGCAATTAACTAATGCAATCTTCTTAGTGTGCCAAGGCATGAACGTTGAAGGGATCTCTGCTGCTTTTCAGCCTTCGGGTATCGAGAGACTGATAGAGACACCAAATCAATCTGACTTTGTAACCCTTCTATTATCTTAAGATGATTTTCATATTCATCATAATATAATACTTTCTTTTTCAACTGACAAAGAGTTTTCCATATGTTGAGACGAATATCATGAATTTCATCTTCTGTCAACATTTCTGGAATATTATACTGAGATTCAGCCAGAGGCCAAAACATAACTGGCACTTCACCTTTCACCAGTTGTTTTCTCATTTTCAGCATTTCCTCTTTGTTATTTGATGAAGATTCTTCTACCTGATTTGACCAGAGTTGGTGTTTCCTTGTTGCTTCATTGGATTCAACAGGATTGGTAGAGAAATAATTGATCAAACTAGAAGATGCATGACTTAGGGGTGGTTCGGAGAATGATCTATACCCTGGGCTATCTTCTGATTGAGAAAGTATTTCACCTACTAGAGATGAAGCTTCAGACATGACTGGTTTCGCATTTGAAAGTGCCTCAAGATAAGAGGGCTTTCTCAGTAATACATTGTCCACTGAAGCATTTTCCGGGAAATGTGCATCACTACTGCGGAGAGGACTTTCGCAGTGAAATTCATCATCATGGGGAGGACCACCATAATGGGTTACAACAAAAGATGAGATCTTTTGCTCCTCGGTCTTCTGACCACATAGAGGGTTCCTGTGGCTCTCATCTGAAGATGAAACTTCAAGATCGACCGAATTGTCATGAAGCAAGCCTTCATGAGGAAGTGTCTGTTGAAGACCTTTGGAATTAATGTTCCCACTATTGGGAACTGAGGGAGTAGAATCTTGAATTCCAACAGATAAATGTCTGGGGGCTTCAAGAACTCCAGCATCGAGCAAGGCCTTGTTACAGATTGGCTCTTGATCTCCTGACTGTGTTGGGTGGGTCTTTTTCTTAGATGCCTTCTTACTCGCTTTGGAAACCACTTGTTGACGAAAGTGTCTACTCTGAGAAGGTGTATGTGCCTGATCAGGAAAGATGGCCAGGTTATGCTGACGATCTCCACTCAAATCAGGTGTATGTGCCTGACTTGGTTGTCCGTATGATATGGGGGAGTATACCCCACAACCCTCTTGGACTGGAACAGATGTGTGTGTCTGTTCCAGAGTGAATTGTTGATGTGTCACTTCATTGGTAGGGATAGATTTATGTGTCTTTCCCTGAGATGTTGCTGAAGTTGTTATAATATCCTGGCAAGCATCCAGAATATGAGCAGGGATTTTCTTCTGTTCTTTCACCATTGATAGAATATGCTTGGTAACTTCAGCTGCCGGAACGGGAATATACGTCCATTCCGGGCTTGGAGCAGGTGTATGTGCCTACTCCTGTCCTCCTTTTCCTGTCAGTGAATCCTGACAGTACTCAAGTGTGGGGGTAGAGAGTTGAGTCTGCTTCCTATTTTTTGTCAGGGCTTTCCAACTAACCTCTCTGAATGCTACCAAGTGAGACTGTTGGTAGGATTGATTAATACTAGCAGGTGTATGTGCCTGCTGATTTCACTTCGCCAAACGTGGTTGACAAGATCCATCATATGTAGCCAGACGAGTCTTTTGACTAGTCAATGATGTATAAACATGTGTATGTTCCTGCCTATAATACTCCACCAGAATTGCCTAGCAGGATTGGCGTGATGCTGCCAGACGAGTCTGCTGGACAGCGGAATTAAAATGGGTAGGTGTATGTGCCCACTCATTGCTTTCCACCAAGTTAGGTTGGTGGACTTCTCCGGAGATGGAAGAGATGAGAACCTGCTCACTGTTGACCGGATTCCGCCTCTGGTGGTTCGTCTTGCTTGCTCGGGTTCGAGTAACCTGAGCCGAACGCTTGGAGTCGGTACCCTCATCATGTTAAGGGCGCACTGCCGCATGATTCTAGTGGCGATTGTTGGAGGGATCCCTCAGGAAGGACTCCCGTCTGTTTGAATTAAGGTCCTGAGGGACCTGCTCATTCACCTCCATAGAATAAGGGAGCGAATAGTGATTTTGTTCTGGGGATAAAGACCCGAAATAGTTGGAGACGGTAGTCAGCACCGCCTGCTTCTTGATCACTGGTCTTCGTTTTCTGGACGACCGATGTGAGTTGTTTACTTGGAGGGATTGTTGGGCAGCCTTCAGAGTTGGGATGGTACTGTGTTGACGGTACTCCTTAACCAGCGCATTTGATACCCAGCATTGAAGACGCTGAGTAGGTGATGTCATCCTCAGAGCAGATGACGATCCAGCAGGAATAGCAGCAGTGGCATTTACAGCAGCAGTATTCACAGGTGTGAATTTGAGAGCGACCATTATGGAAATGTAGAAGATCTTGGAAAAGAGTGTCTATTTGATATAACAGATGTAATCAAGATAAATTCAGCTACTACATCTTTTGGATGAGCACATATGTTATTGACTGTCTTGTTGGCCCTCTCATTGAGTTTAAATAGAGGCCTAATAAATAGGTAATACATCATTTTTAATTTGGTTAAGGATTCACGTCGAATCCCCATTTTTGTATCCCTTGGAATCCGGGGATGACCGCCTTGATGGGAGGTTCAAACATTCCGATCGGTTTCTAACGGGTTTGTTCGTAGAACCGGAAACATCCAATGATTCCACATCCATTTGGACCTACTTTCCAAAGGTAGGCACTCATTAGTTTGTGGACTAATGAGGCTTAGGAATTTGCATTGGTCGAGAGGATGGGAGGTCGGACTCATCACACCTTTTTTGAGGGGAATTATTGTCTATTCCGGGACTCTCTTTATAGATTTAAGTTATTTTCGTGAATCCTTATTACATTACCAAGTATAAAATGAGATTTCCTTTAGATCTTACAATCAATGATAAAATATGTATGAAATTCAGAGAATATTTTATATGTATTTGAGGTTCTTCATCGATAGAGAATCATCTGTATTTATTAAAGATTCTTGGTCAGTGGTATCCTTCGGCATATTTATATAAAAGTCTCTTGGTCATTATGATGACCATGCTGGTTTCAAAGCCACTCAGTGGGACACTTGAAGTTTATTGTCATTCAGAAGGACATGGATTATTTCAGAGTTGGGATCGAACCCGCAGATGGGCTACCTACGTATCCTTTGTTTTGGAAAAGGAATCAGAACCCACGTAGTTCGAGTAAGGGAGTATGATGTTTATGATTGATGGATCAAAGAAGGATGTAATAATTACTTTTTACACTCTAAGCTCACGTTAGTCATGCTCGGTGTGAGAAACAAGAGGTATTGGTAAAAAATTTAGACAATTGTTCCATGAAAGATGCAATCATGATAAATAATGTGAGGCTTATGTATGTATGACTGCCTAGATAAATGAAAGGTTAGGATTTACTTTAGGGAAGAAATCCAGGAGCAGGGTCCATAAAGGTATATGTGCTTTATGGAGATTTTGAATACTATAACTTTGGGGCTTACTCCTGAAAAGGAGTCCCAAATTAGGAGAGGACTTATGATTTGGGTTTTACTCCTGAAAAGGAATCCCAGATCAAAGGAAAATTAGGACTGGTTAAGAGAATTATGACTGGGGATTACTCCTAAAAAGGAGGCCCAGGTTAAGAGACTTGAAAAATTAAGGGATTTGGGGCTTACTCCTGAAGAGGATGCCCAAATTAGGACTAGGTCTTACTCCTGAAAAGGAGGCCCAGGTTAAAAGAATTATGACTGGGACTTACTCCTGAAAAGCAGGCTCATATTTGAGACTGGGGCTTACTCTTGAAAAGGAAGCCCAGGTTAGGGGATTTGGGGCTTACTCCTCAAAGAGGATGCCCATATTTGAGACTGGGGCTTACTCCTGAAAAGGAAGCCCAGGTTAAGGATTATGACTGGGGCTTATTCCTGAAAAGTAGGCCTAGGTTAAGGATTCTCTCATCTTAAAGGATGAGGTTGAATGAATGAAATCTCAATCTTTAGTGACATATAGATGTGTAAATCACTAGGTTTTGAGAGATATTTCACATAATTCCTTTCATATAAAGAAGTAAAATCAAGAAATCACACCATAAATGGCTTTGAAGAGTGTCTTGAAGACTAAATATTTAATAGGAAAGGTGGAATGGCTCAAGAGGGGTAAAATAGGCAAGAAGGGCACCCAAAAAGGCAGGGGCGCGCAAGTCCTGGCAGGCGCGCAGGTACTGCATGGGTGCGCAAGTCTTGGTCGCGCAGGTATACCTGTGTGACACGTTGGGTACTTGTGCGGTGTTCAACCAGCAGGGTAATACTTGAACAACTTTTGTTTAAGTCCTTTAGAATCCTCCTGAGGTTCTTCCAAGAGAGGGGCGCGCAGGTTCTATTGAAGGAGTAAGGCGGCGTGCAAGTGTGGCCATTTCCTTTAAGGGTTGGCCACCTAGGTGCGCAAGTGTTGATGAGTTTCAACACTTAGGCCTTCCTCCCCCTCTTTAGATCTTCCGTTCTAGGTAAGAAATTACCTTAGAAGTGTTCCGGAAGCTTTGAGAAGAGACTAGGGCACCGGGAGCTCAAATCTGAGTTTCTGGAAAAAAAAATCCTCCTGGAATGGGGGGCCCATAGGGTCTATTTATAGGCAGGAGAAGACCCCGGGCGGTTATCACTTAGGTCGCGCAAGTCACTTGCGCGCCCATAATGCACCATGCAAGTTTACTTGTGCGCCTATAAGGAAACTTGCGTGAATTATGGGAAATATTCTCCTTGTTCATCCCTTTGCCGATTTTTGATTTTTTCTTCAAATGATGAATCAATTTGAGCTAAGATATTCCCCTTTTCCAATCTTTAGACTCTGTGATGAAAAAGGAGTGTCAACAATGTGTGAATGCCCTATGATTATTTTATACTGTATATCCACTTATATTTTGTTGATTTTTATTTTTCACACATAAATATTTCTTTGATTTATCATCACCCTAATGAAACAATCTTTGTAAGGGATTATCTCTCTCACTTTTGTTCAAAAATATCCCCTATGTTGTGATCTTTTATTTTTAATACCTAATGATGGGTTATGTTTTCCAACTTCCCCCATACTTCCCTTATGATATATAAATAATGGTATACCCCTTTACCTCTCATTAATCCCTCACAAGAACACTCGTTACCATGCCGAAATGTTTGTAAGGGGTTTTCTCATCTCACTTTCAATTCTGTGGGATTTCCGTTGTTCGCCTATTATTTCTTATATGTGGTATAGGTGTACTGCCATTTTATATATATTATAATGATTATATTTATATTCATGGTATTTTGTGATTATTTTTGTGGTTATTAACTTTTGGTCATACTACTCAATTGATTACAACGTGGTAACAATATTTGTCTCAATTTTCACTTCGTTGTGACTTGCTTAGTATTGTGCACCTACTCTTTATTATGTGGTATAACTAATTCTCATTTGAGATCACTTTTTAATTTAAATTATATTCCATTTAAATTTTCATAGTCTCATATTATGTATATGATTATTGTCTAAGTCATATACCATTTACATGCGGTATTTATTTTGAATATTGTTTCGATTGTGGAAATATTGATGAATCTGTATCCTCTACTCTATATGGATAATGTAAAGGCATATTGATCTTGTTTTGGATCTATGTATAAATAATTTTTTGGACATAAAGTGGTGGGTGGGTCCCGCTACAGCCCCTCGATGCATCGGTAGGTCTCATGAGACAAATCAGTTGGCGACAAACCCTTTGAGTTTGTTTCCAAAAATCAGATGGGTTCCTACCCATAGAACTAACCCGTTTTTTTAGTATTATGGTATCATGTTCCATATACATGACATACAATTAATAATAATTCTCTTTATTCATTATCAGTTATTATTATGCATGAGGTTTTCTCTATGACAAAATCTATGGATGTAGTTTCATTCTCAGTTTATTAATGGCGTGAGTTTTTCATTTATTAACCATGCCATATTGATTATATCAAATTGTTTACAATTAAGTTATTATTGATTCATACTTCCACTATTTGTAACCCTTACTAAACATTTTATCTCACCCCTTTCATTGTTTACCTTCAACAGGTGATGAAGAGGAGATCACTTATTGATTTCATGTGGTTATAGTTTTTAATTTTTGTTATGTATTATATTTTGTAACCTTTTCCAATGAAATTTGAGTTAAATCTATGTATCTAGTTTATTAAAGACTACTAAACTAATTGTTCCTTCGAGATTTTTATTCCTTCTAACCATGACAATATAAGAAGTAATGCACCGGATCCGGTCTAGAGGGGTCGGGGCATTACAGCTCACCCATCAAGTAGTGCCACCGCATTTTCAATATGAAGACCACTACTGCTAGCTCAAGATCATGGATTGGGTAGTTCTACTCATGCTACCTCAACTATTAAAACCATAGGCAATCACTGCTTTCCCCTGAATCAGACACAACCCAGTCTATTCCCTGATGCATCGCAAAACACTACCTACCCAACGCCCTACTCTAGTAGTCTCAAGATGGGGGTACTTGTCAACCTCCACCTCAGCTCCTGGAAACTCTACTGGCGCTACTCTGTCCACATAAAGGGATTCCCATTTTGCATTAAAGATGATAAGTTTCCTTCTACCCTAGAAAAGTCAGGCATGAACCTTAGATAGTATCCATCTAAAACCAAGGAACTATGCACCTCAGTCATGCTCCTTGGTGGCTCCTAAGCAAGCACCACCTTTAACTTCACTGGATCCACTATAACTCCATCCTCTGAAATGACATGTCCCAGAAAGTGGAAATCCTAAATCCAGAACTAACACTTAGAGAGCTTCCCATAAATCTAGTGCTCTTAAAGTGTATCTAGGACCATCCTCATGTGTGTCACGTGCTCCCCCTAAGACACCGAGTACACCAGGATGTCATCAATGAAGACCATGAAGAACCAGTCAAGGTATGGCTAGAAGATCCTATTCATGAGTCCCATGAATACTGTTGGGGAGTTGTTCATGCCAAACAGCATCACCAAGTACTCACAATGGCCATACCGACATCTAAATACTGTCTTCGGTACATCCTCATCCCGTACACAAATATGAGGATAGTCAGACCTAAGGTCTATCTTTGAGAACCACCTCTCTCCCTTCAGCTGATTGAAGAGTTTATCAATTCATGGAAGAGGATATTTCTTCTTCATGGTCACCTAATTTAGGTACCAGTAGTCCATTCATAGCCTCAATATCCATTCTTCCTTCTTGGTAAACAATTTTAGGGGTTCCTATAGTGAAACACAGGGCCTCATAAAGCCCTTTCTCTACAGGTCCTCTATTTTTACCCTTAACTCAAAAAGCTCTGTGGGATCCATATGATATGATGGTGTGGATATTAGTGTCGTGTTGGGGTATAGGTCAATACAGAAGTCAACCTCCCTATGAGGAGGTAATCCTAGAACATCCTTAGGGTATAATTCCTCATACTCTTCCACTACTATAGAAAATTGAGGAGTTCTATCATCCATTGTACCGAGGTTAAGACTAGAAAACTGGTGAGTAATTGGCAGCACCCTCCTCTAAGAAAGTCCATCATGCACTGCATGCATTTCCTTTTCACTGGTAAAGTAAAACTTATTCCCATGTCCATGGACACACCTCACTCTATGCCTAAAATATTCAATCTGAGTATGGATTGTAGATAACCATTCCATACCCAAAATGACATCATAAGGCCTCAAACCCACTACAAGGAGATCCCATCCAAAGTTCTCACCTCCAAGAGTATGCTCACACTATCAGCACCAGGGTGTGATCATCAAATCCCCTCCCATAAGAGTCTCTAAACATAAGGATTGAGCCAAAAACTCAACTAGAATCTCTGAGCTCTGAACAAGGTTTGTGGAAAGGAAAGAGTGGTTGGAAACTGTTTGTATAAGAACTATGGATAGGGAAGAGGAGACACAAATCATCCCTCTAATCATCTGTGGATCATCAGGATCATAATCCTATATCACCTGAAGCTGGGTCTTCCCCTTCCCACCAACTCCTAGAGCCCGTGGTGGACCACTTGGGGGTGGTGGTGGTGGTACCTCGAACCTCCACCCACTGCCTGCTGATCTTCCTGCTCCCCTTCGATGTCCACCACCCTACATACCCCCTTCTAGAATCTCTGCCTCTTTCTCGGTGGTCCCTCGACCATATTCTGATCATCCATACAACGATTTGGTTAGTCACAAGTCAAGTGTCCTCAACCGCGACATGTGTAGAACAACATGTCCTTTAGCTGACTCCATCTACCATAGGAGCCTCATACAACTAACCATGTGTCCTGGGGTCATTTTTTGTAATGCCTAACCCACTTGGGTCCCTACTTCTACTATTGGCTACCCTCTATCGAATATTTTGTTATCTGGTGTCTTATTATAGCTCCCACCATTGGCGCCTATTCTGCTAAAAAGATATCCATGAGCAAAGCTCGCACTAGTACCCCAGTATAAGTTGGTATGCTAATGTATATCATTAATACCCTAATCTACCAACATAGCCCCTACTAATAGGTCTGAGACCTGAATAATGGGTCTCACACCATGTCTTTTGAGTAGCAAGATATATCCATGAATATCACTGAGTACTATGTTATCATCCGGCTGCCCTTCCGCTGGTGTAAGTTATCATGTATATGTACTGAGCATAACGTAGCTGGGATGAACTCCTCGTTGAAAAGTCTCTCAAATTCTTCCCAAGAGAGGTTCATCTCGCCATGCGTCTAGATCACTAAGATCCACCAACATCCCACTGAGCCCTAAAAAAGGCTCACGGATAGGACTTCCATCTGGTCAGGCGATGTCATCACAAGGCGGAAGATAGGTGTGACCGCCTCTAGACAATCCTCAGCTATCTAGGGGTCAGTCTCACCCCTAAACCTGGGAGGTCTCTACCTATGTAACTCATATAATGCACTAAACCTATGTGAATCCTCTACTAGTAGTGCGGGTAGCAACTATTGATCGACAGGTGGTGGTAGCACTAGTACACCAACCAATAGGGTTATCTCTGGTATTTTCCCCTATATAGACACCTCATCGTTTGGTGTACCATCCTCATATACAAGCAATAGAATCCTAGCTAGCTGTCTATGTGGAGGGATCTTGAAATAGATCAAGATGAACCATGATCAATATAATATACATGGTGAGCTAACTCAAGAAGTACATGAGGACACAATCAAAAATTCTATATGATGCATGTACCATTTATTTCCCTATAACTAGTGTTTTCATGTACCGAGTCGGGAAGTAGGTGTCCAGATTCCTATTGTATGGATATGTTGATTGCCACACCAACACTAGAGTCCCTGGTAAACTGAGCTTGAAACACTTAACATTGTTTCCCCAAACCAATCTCATAGACTCTTGGTCCCAGTGTGGAACAGAACCTCTCTAATACCACTCTATCATGACTCGTCTCAGAAGGGTCCATGACATGACTTCCCAAGACTGCCTCTAATAGTCCAAGGGCTCGTGACTAGCACTAAGAAGGCATATCACTAACATAGGAGGCATTTCCTATGTACCAGTACGCACACACACATCTCCAAGCCCAAAAATCATGAAATGTAAAACACTAAGTAAACCATGCATGCCACTAAGACAACCACTGAGAGTAACAATACAAAACTGAAAGTAATGGGGTCTAGTATACAAGTCCAACAAAAGAAGAGCTGTAAACAAGCATGTACACAAGTCGCTAGAAACTCATTGGAAAAAAACCCTACCTGAAGGGTAGGTAAAGGGCAGTTGCCTGAAGTTGTAGGAGTACGCCTCGTCTTTCTGATCTAACTAGGCACCACCTGGTCCTAGACAGCCTAGGTCTTTATCAAAATGTTAGTCATCTGTACAAGACACGACACGTGCGGTCAAATCCCATGAAGGGGTGAGTAAAATATTACTCAGTAGGATGCTATGAAGCAAAAAAGTAAATAACACAAAGAAAAGTACACATGAAGTATTTTCATCTCACACAGGTATAAATTTCTGACACTAAAATCAATATTATCGGACATAGTCCAAAAAACACCCATTATTAATGAGACACTTAGTCCAAATGAGACACTCAGTCCCGATGAGGCACGAATTCCAAGTTATACACTTAGTCTTGGTGAGACACTTAGTCCCGGTGAGACACCCAATCCCAAATAGTCATGTAGCCTCAAGGTCGTGTAATCTTCAAGTCACATAGTCTTCAAGTCACATAGTCTCTGCATCATAGCCAGCCACAGGATTCTTCTCTTAGCTTGATTGATCTGGGAGAACATGCTCCTCAAGACAACGGCTATAAGTCAATTTCCCCAAAAACCAACTTAGAGTATCTCAAAAGGACTGCCTCATCGCGAAGGTCCCAAAGTCATACAAGGATCGTTAAACAGGCATATAGTTTGGAATTTATGGCCATTTTAGTAAAAAGGAGCCAATTGGGTCTGAGTCCGGTCTAACCCGGTCAGACCGACCTGACCTAAACCGACCCAGGGTCCGATGACTCGACCCACTGGGTCTGACCCGCTGGGTCGACCCAACCCACCTTGGTTGGGCTTGGCCCGTTCTTTTGGCCCAACCCGCCAGCTCTAGCCCAGCCCGCCCGATGCGAGCCGGTTCGGCCCACCCAGACACAGGGGATGTCACATCCTGCCTCGTCAATGCGGTCACCCAACAAGCTTCCCACTTCTCCCACATGCGGTCTATGGGATCATGTTAATAGTCTACACTGATGTGACCCACCATAGCCGCGACTCTCATCACCACCCGTGGTCGCACCGTCACGGCCTCCTGCTGTCGCTGTCTGTTAAGCCAGTGGCCTCCAATGCCACCACCAACATCCCCCAACCGTGGGTTATTCTGTCGCTGCGGTCACATTGGACCATGGTTCACCGCCATCGCCGGCTGCCATGCTGGCGACCATCCGCCTGGACCGACCATACCACCGGTCTGGTGCCGCTTCTACCACCAGTCACTCCGCTGATGGCCTTGTCTCACGTCATGCCTACCGTCGCACCTCTGTGGAATCGTTTGGGCATCGGATTCTCAAATTCAGGTTATTGCGCCATGAATTGAAGGTTCAACAACCGCTCGCTCACAAGATCATGAAGAATGTGAAGAACAGGGGAAATGAGAAGCACATTAACACCCAAATAATGATCCAAGACATTGTTTGTGTCGGTCTTAGTTTTTTATTTTTAGCATGATCATAAATAATGAAAATAATAATCACAAGGATACATTTCCCATTTAATACCTACAAGATAACTCCATCCCGCATGGATGATTGACCCTCGGATCAACTTGTTAGTGGGTTGATATGTGTTCGTTGTTTAGAAAGAAAGAATGGGGAAAGAGAAATCACATAGAAATAAAACCCCTACTTGAGGATTGGATCAATAGGTGATGAAGAGGGAATCTTGTATTCATCATTCATCAATCCACTGATGGCTACTCTGAATCCGATCATCGATCCACCGATGTTCATTGTCGCTCGTCAACGAGGAGTTTCTCCAATGACTTCCCTCTTCAGAGTCTTCTAGGGAATTTTCTCCAGGGTTATGAATCTAACCCTGTATCCCCATTAATCCAATAAATATAGAAAACATGTTTCAACGTTTCAGTGTCACCACACTCTTTCATTTATGAAATAAAATAGGTTGACTCGTCGTTGCGTCATAGTGCCACTGCATCACTGTGTGACATTCAAAAAGAAATAAAATGAACTTTTTTAAGTTTATATTATTTTTCTTTAAAGCATCCAAAAATTAACTTTTACCCCTGACCCATGTCGGTCGAGGTTAAGCCCCACCTAAGGTAAAGTCAATGTTCTGAATGCAATAGTGTCCTCATATTTTTTATCCAGGAACCCATTTACAAGTTATTAAAGTTCAAAGTTTTCCACCCGAGCATTTTTAATTAACAACTGGACTTTATTGAAAAAAAAATTGGACACACCAGACCTCGGAATCTCATGTCATCTCAATTCCTAGTTTCATAATCTTTTCAATTTATTTATAAAAAAATTCAAAGAAAAATTCAAGTCATTACAGTTTTGTTCTCCAGATCTGACCAGTACAAACATTCACTATTCCATACTAATAAAATAGTAGTAATAAAATTATATATACCTACATGAGTTAGGTAAAATTATAGGAAATAAGATAAATAGTTCTATTTTTTCCAATAAGAAACAACTTGATCAACCCTTTGAACTTCTTCTAAGTCCCCATGGATAGTGTCTCCCCCTATCTTCTTGCATCAATTAAAAGATTAGATCCTATGAATACAAATACTATCAAAATATAAAATTAAGTTCAATAGGGATATTGGAATTTGTAACTCCTTAGTTTTAAGATATTGGTTGAACTCCAAGATTCAAACTATGACTTTCAAACACATGAGATGCTAATGGTTTTGGTGAAGATATATTCCACCTAATTATTAGTTCCAACAAACTATAGTTCTATAATCTTTTTCACCACATTATCTTTTATAAAATGATACTGGATCTCAATATGATTTATGTGAGAGTGTTGTATTATATTTTTAATCAACTCAATAACACTTTTGTTATAACACTAAATCATCATTGTTTATTAAACTATTTCACTGATATCTTTCAACTATTGCTTCATCCATATAAGAGGTGTATAGGATTTGGTGAATAAAATATACTATGCTTCCACTATACTCAAAGAAACACAATCCTGTTTATTACTTAGTTATCTAACTTAGTTTATTCTACTATAAAAAGATTTACCACTTGTGTATTTTTTACCCAAAATGTCACCTGACCAGTCAGTATATGAATAAGACAGTAAATCAAAATATTTTCCATCCTTGAACATTAAACCATAATATAGTGTTCCCAAAACATATATAAATATACTTTTCACTGCAAATAGATAATATTTATTAGGAAAACATGGGAAATGTGCTTCCAATCATATATCATAAAATATGTCTGACTTAGTTTAAGTAAGATATAGTAAACTCTCAATTATCATTCTATACATTATTGAGTCTACCCTTCATTTTACTCATGTTTTCCCATTTTATTTCCAACTTCCATCGGAGTTGAAACTAGTTTACACTCTTCCATTATGAATTTATTTAATAATTCCATTACATAATTCACATGTGAGATTTATAAACTACCTTAATTTTAATATATTTTTATCCCTAGAAAGTTGATCAATTATTCAATAAATGTCATCTCAAATTATAAATTTATTAATTAAGAAAAATTATCAAATAAATTCTAATTTTTTCCTCCAAATATGATTTCATTTATATACTCCATGACCATAAATTATTCCTCTTTTGAAATTTTTACATATAGGTCATGATAAACCCATCTTCTCTTGAACTATAGATTCTTTAAAAAAGTATCAATTCATGCATACCAAGCATTAGGTGCTTACTTTAGGATATAAAAATAATTTTTTCAATATTCACACTATTGAATCATTATCTTCATTTATAAATTCAGTCAACTGTAAAATATAAAAATATTCATTCAAGACTCTTTTTAAGAAGGTTTTATTTACATCCACCTGGAATTGTATAAACTATATTTGGATAGACACTAATAAGAAGAGTCTAATAGAATCCATTATTAGCATTGGTTTGAATGTCTCTTCAACATCAATGCCTTAAATATAAGAAAATCCCTTTCATACCAGCCTTTCTTTATTCTGTACTACCTTTCCATTTTCATCCATCTTGTTCTTGAAGACCCAATTTATATCAATAACATTATGATGTTTGAGTCTATCCACAAGCTAGAAATCTTGAATTTAACAATTTGATATAATTATTCATACATGTATTTCATCCATGATTCCTCCTTTATAACTTTTTCAAATGAAGTAGATTCTATCTCAAATAATATATTAGTATTTTCCATTCTCTTTATCCGTGGATTATGTGTTAGAGTAGATTTATCTTTGATAAAATTTTCTAAATCAACATGAACCATTTTACTTCTTGATTGAGTCACATGTTGACTCACTTAACTTTATTCTTCTACATATTCAATCTCATAATAATTATCATTATATAAGTTTTTAGTTTCTCCCAAATTTTTATTTATTTCCTTTTCTACTTCAAATAACTCTTTAGGGATAAAAATTATAGAATTTTTTTGGCTTCATTATCATCTAATATTACATAATTGATCTTAAACAAACTTGTAGAGATTTTTATTAAAACACTTATAAGTCTTACTATTTTATGAGTATCCTAGGAACATATCTTCATCCACTATCAACATAATTTCCATGACTTCTTTCTTTATTTAAAATAAATCATTTACTTCTAAAAACCCTAAGATGTGTCAAATAGGGTTTCCTTCAATGAAACATTTCATAAGGAATTTAATCTATCCTTATACTAAGTAATACTCTATTATGAGTATATACAACCACTTGAACCACTTGTTTCTAGTAGTGAGGTGAGATTCTACTATCTATCAATAACATCATTTCTATATTATTGACCATGAAATTTCTTCTATACATGACTCCAAAATATTAGGGAGTTATAAAAAAGATACTTCATATTTAATACCATGTTTTCAAGGTAATTTTCAACCTCATAGGATGTGTACTCCATTCAATTATCTAATGTAATAATTTTTATAGTTCTTATGGTATTATTTTATGCTCTTTTGTGAAACCTTTTTATACAACCCAATGCCACCATCTTGGATTATAAAACATAGAACATATGATTATGCTATTATCATCAACAAATAAGATGAAATTACTCTCACCATAGGTTTTAGCCTAACCAACTAGACTACACACATTAGTGTGAACCAAATTCAGCAAACATGACGCTCTCTTCTTCTTTGGAGGATATGGATTTCAAACTATCTTTCCTTGCATAGAATCTTCATAAATCATTTCTTGGTCTCACTTAATGTTAGTAATATCTAATGAATCTATAAATTTTGACAATTTCTCCATATTTATTTGATTAACATGGTATAGACTCTAATTCCACAATCTATTTTCTTCTTCCACTGATAGAAGACAAATATTTTATTTTTTATCTACCTGATATAGATTTTAATTTTTCCACCAACCTTTCATCAGAGAATTATCAGAATTACCTTTGATGTTGTAGATCTTATAATTGAATGTGACCTATGAACTTGAGTCGTGAAGGTGACTAACACTCAATAAATTATGAAAAAATATACAAACATAAAGTACATAAATACTCTTTGATTCATCACCAGTGATCCAAATATTTCAACTTTATTTAATATTCAAGGATCCATCATTTCTAAAGCACATTGTTCCATAAGATCATCCATTTACATTCTTCAATAGATTCATATTACCTATCATATCAGATGAACGCCCACTATCTAGAGTCTAGTAGTAACTATTTTTTTATTCTTTCAAAGTAATTTCATATAAATATTCCTTTTCAGTCTTATTTTGTAGCGACCCAATCCTTTTACATATAACATTACATGATTTTAAGCATAATTATATATTAGAGTACAAGCTAAGGATCATTAAGTCTAGTGTCTTGGAATACTAGGTACATAGATCATAAAACATGGGGCTAAAAAACACTTCTTTATTTAATATCCATAAAGAGATCCTAACTTCATTTGAGCCCTTACATCTTCATAAGGTAACCTGGGTAACACATGAACAAAGAGATGATCTAAAAATCCCAATAAGGGAATGAACATAAGGATACATCTTAAGCACATGATTTAGGAGGCATGATATAATGATATCCAAAGCATGGAACATATGAAATCATATCATATAAGCATGGGATCATATAAACATGGAATCATATAAATGTGGAAGGATCATAAAAAGTTTCTTTAGTATAGTTCAAGGCTAACCGCCAATCTTGTTTCCCATTTTAGTATGGGTTAACGCTAACCACCAATCCTGTTTCCCATTTTAGTATGGGTCAAGGCTAACTGCCAATCCTATTTCTCATCACATCTCATGAGACTTAACTTTACCCAATGAATTGGAGTGCTATATGAGTGCACCCATATCAAAATTTTCATGAATATTCTTCCCATATAAATAATCATACATAATCAACCATACATAAACATTATGGTACCCAAGGAAATAATTGGGTACCACAATCATGATATAAAGCATAACCGATGGGAGTATCATGAATGTGTCCATAAAAGAAAGGGATTAGAACATACATGGACATTCATAAGGTAAAATAGGAATATAACATGTTAATTGGTGTCAAATATAAGTGACAACATATAATAAATGTATTTTAGAAACATTAGCATTAAAACATTTTTGTGCGGTTTTAAGGAAGATATTATAGAGCTTTTAAAATAGAAAAGAGGAAAATCTTTTATATATCACCAGAATTAAACCAAGAAGGTTTTAATAATAAAAAATAATGATTTTATAAATAAAATAGTGTATTAAAACATAGGATAGAGTGCACTTGAAATTGGGTAAAAATTTGGGAAGTTCCCTTAAAACAGGTTTGCTTATTAGAAAGTTTTAAGGAGTGAATCTTTTAAAAACAAGTATATCCCCAAAAGAGAGTGATGAAAGGGTCTTCATAAATGAATTTTTTAAAACTAAATAGAATTTATAATATGCACATAAATAGATAAGATAACTCTATTTTGATATAAAGAAAGAGAAGGCAACCCGAAAGAACAAAGAAGGTTTGGGTAGAATTCGTTACGGTTTATTGGCATGTGTCGGGTGTACCTAAGAGGGATTGATGAGAGAGAAAATGGGTTTATCATAAATTATAAATAATGAGGGAAGTATGGGGGAAGTTAAAAATAATACCCCATTATTTGGTATTATACATAAAAAGTCATATCATAGATGACAATCTTGATTAAGAGTGAAATGGAGAGTATCTCTTACCTTAAGTCCGGTGGTGTTATACAATTATTATTAATGACCTAAATAAAAAAATTAGTTTTAGTAATTAATAATTCCAGAACCTAATATATATGTAAAGTATTTATTATAACCTTTTTAAGTTCATCCATGGCCTTTTTAATGGGTTAATTTGTTCAATTTCATTTTTCGAGACCGTTTGTTTTCGTGGTTTTCAAGATTGATTTACTTATATTCATTTCCAGTTAAACTAGTATGATGAAAGTGGTTGTAAAGAATTTAATTTGTATGTTATTAGTGAAAATAAAAGAGATTAAATGGTTAAAAACATAATTTGGTTACTTTTAGTGAAGTTGAACCATTATATATAACTTTAGTGACAACTGTTTTCTGTTAAACGGTGGGTTTGATTACAAAGAACATGTTTTGATTTATAACTTACTAAAATTTGTACAAAAGTATTACAATACCATAACAAAGATATATTAAATATATAATAATCTGGTTCAACCATAACAAAAATGGTTTCATGACCAGAATTAAATATGATAATAGAAATTGATAAACTGTTGTCCTTGAATGTACTAAATTAACACATCTCAAACGGTGTTTTCATTTCTTTCAAATAAAATGTAGGGAATGGAGAGATGATAATGAAATATCCAATTAGCATAAAAAAATTCCAACACATGTATTTTACTGGAGTTATCATACTATTTGGGTGAAGGGCGGTGAGGAAAGAAACAAGAAAAGAAAAGAACTTAAAAGAAATAAAAGAATTTGAAAGAGGAATTTACCTCTTGAGTTTATCTCCTTTGAGAACCTCTTAAAGGGAGAAGTTTTGGTATTTTGAAGAGTATAGGGGATGTTGTATGTGGGTAAGGATCTTGGGGAGATATTTGGGAAGGATATAGGCAAGGAACAAGGCCTGAGAGGAGTGAAAGGAAGAGGGAGTGAGGGGGTTATAGTGGAGGAGAGGAGGGTTTTCATAATATTATAATCATTAGTTTATTATTTTTTTCATAAGACAAGCAATAGTTATTATTCCTTGACTTATAATAGTAATAAATTCATGTGATTTCGTACCAATGGTCATTTATATCATCCATGACTCAAGCATGATGCAGAAATTAAGGTTTTAGCATTTATTGTGAATTATCGGATTTTACTATTCGTCAAAAATCCAAGTATATTAGAAAAATCCCAAAAATTCACCTTAACCATTTTTTGATGTTCAGAATCCAAAAATGAAGTCCATTTTTCAAAAATAATTTTCTAATTATGATTAGTTTAATATTTAATTAAAATCATAATTTATTATTAAAAACCCAATTTTAAAACATTCATTTACTTATTCAAAAATATAGGTACAACATAATTTCACTTGAATATTATTTTAATACTATCATAAGTAAGGTTACTATTCATTAGAGTATATCACTATTCATAAGGGTATATTACTATTCATAAGGGTAGGTTATTATTCACAAAAATTTATATTTTTCTTATCATAATCCAAATAACTTACTAATCACAACCGTGTATGTCAGATTTTTGAAATTCCAAACACATAAGTGACAAACTTATGTTTAATGTCACATAGCACTTAGTAGTTCATTATGTTGTGTTTTAATGTGATTTTATGACATATTTATAAGAGAAGAATTTCCGTTTAGAAAACATTGGGTTGTTTCATCTTTCTTACCTCCCAAGAGATTCTAGAATGAGTTGAGAAATGTTTTTATCTCTTAGCATTTTCTTATGTAAGAGCCATTAAATAAAATTCTTCTTATTCAAGAGGATAAATTTTTTAAAATAAATTTTATTGTGTTGTCTTGTATCTATTTTCCATTTACTTTCATGATAATATATACCTTATCTTTTCCTACAATGTACTACTTTTTTCCTAGAGTTTGAGTAATAAAAACAACCATAGAATGAATTTATATTTTGATAAAAATAATACCTTTTGAATAAAAATTTTCAAATTCCAATAAATTTTCATCTTATATAACTTTCAACATCACCATAATAGGATGTATTGTCTTCAATAAAACCATAAAACCAACACTCATCAAAGTAAATATCATTTTGTTATCATTTATCCATAAATATTATGCTTTTGAATACCTTCTAGATTATTGATAAGTTATCAATGGTTGATAATCTTATACCATCATCATTTTCCATGTGATAATCATATTAATTATCTTTGCTTTTGTTTTTTAAACATTATAATCAATACTAGTTTTACTAATATAACTTCTCCTTTTACAAAACAACATTTCTTCAAAAGTTTTACTCTCTCGATCTTCCCTTTCTTTGAAAGCTACATTTTAGAATTTCCCTAAATATATTCTAAGAAACATTTTTTTAAATTTGATTCAACATTATTTCTTGAGGATACACATTCCTCCTAAATTGTTTTGATTTTATTAACTTTATCCTCAAAAAAAACATATTAGGATCATCAATGATAATAGTTTTTTCTTCAATTTCCAATATATAATTCATAGATTCATCAGATTTTATATGATTATTATAACATTATTCAACTATATTTTCAAGATGATTGACTTATACTTCAAGTTCATCAACATAGCTTGAATAATCCTTTAATAAAACTCTAATTTTCCTTTTTTTTATTTATTTTTAAATCAATATCCTCAAGATCCCTTTCTGACTTTACTTTAAGATCTATAACTCCCTCTAGTAGATCAATGTCTACTTTAAATATAAAATTTTATTTTTATACTAATAATATTATAGAACCTTCCACACATAAGATAAACCCTTTTTCTTTCTCTTTCAGTGGATCTTCAATAACATCCTCTCCTTTTTTTCTAACATATAATTTTCTATGAAAATTATTTCCAATTTAATTTCTAGAAGCTAAATTATTTATAGGGGAAAATTATTCTTCTATTTTGCTGAGAAATAAAACTCACCATAATATTCACTAAACTTAATCATACATATATCAGTGATGTTCTAAACCATTCAATAATGAAATAAAGATAAAGTAATCTTACCTTAAAAAATGAATTTATCAATTTTCAACATCCTTACTATGAGTGATAAGAAATCATCACTTATATTATTCAATTTTAGTATCCCAAAACTCATTCTTTTCAATAGATTTGAATGTTACTTCTTTAGATGAATATTTTAAAGCATTCTCTCAATTCACCCTCATTTTATATACAATTGGATTACTATATAATTCATCAATAAATTAATCTATAAGGATTATTTCTTCAAGTGATGACACTTTTAGGTTCTACATTGGTGGTAGCCTTATAATGATTTTCTTCACAATATCAGAATCATATACCTCATGTTTGATTCCATGTATTGCACTAAAAACACCAGTTATATAATTAAATAATCCTTACACATTTTCACTTGAAGTCATCTTAAAATCTTCAAATCTATTTTTATAAACCTAAAGTTTTGTTTCTGTAACTTCGTTATCAACTTCATAGATTTTATAAATTTTATCCCAAAATTATTTTTTGGTAGGGAAATACATAACCTTTAGGTATATATTTTTTTTTTTAAGAAAATTGGTGACATGAATTGGTTTCCCAATTCATGTCGCCCATGGAATTTATTAAAGTCAAAAAAAAGGACAGTACAACCTCGAAGCGTAAAGAACTTACGCTAGCAGGGATTTAAAGGGGTTACAAAAAATACTCAATCCCAAAAAACCAATTCTTTAAGACAGCCCAGAACAATCACCATTCAGCTTTTTCAAATCTGGATCTTTGAAAATGTAGTCCATCCATAAAATCCGCAAGCTATCATATTGAAGAGAATATATCCATCCGAGCCATCCTCACCTGAAAACAGCATGAATTGCAACCATGCGGAGCAGGGGGGAAAAGTAGAAAGAGGTCATCTTGCTTCTATAGTATCCTTGCCATAGCCGTCAAATATACAAAAGGCATACTGATCAAACCAGGAAATCAGAATACTTAATTCCAGCACTATAAGCAGATAGAGAAAATCTTCAAAATCAACTAGTGTCCAGGCAAGAACAAGCTGGAGGTTCAGAAAATCCAGACCTTGTGGAGTGTTAACAGTAGGATAGGGAGAGGTTTTAAGGACCTCACTTCACAACCATTCAACATCAGTCATAAGGAACAACAACTTCAGGCCAGTACCAAGGAATTCATGTCCTCAAATCCAAGACCATATTGTAAAAGTCCCCAATCTGCAACAGAATCTAGACAAAAGCCCATCCTTGAAGCAATCATTAGCAAGCAACAAGATAATCCAGGTAGTGAGTGCACTTTCCAAACCAAAATGCAGCATTATAAAGTTGTCAACCATAGTATAAAAGTCACCAATCTGCAATAGAATCCAGAAAATAGCCCATCCTTTTATTTTCTACCATCATAGATCTTCTGGTGGAATCTCTAACTTGAAGTTTATGTACAATTATGGAGTATACATTGAATACAAGAGATCATAGATGTTATCTCATCCCATTTTTTCAAATTTGATAGTTTTAAACATAAAATAATGTTACTCTCTTAGAATTAAAAATATTCTCCAAGATAGTAGCTTCCCTCAACATATTTAACAAATAACCAGTTAATCTGATACCACTTGTTATGTCATGTGGTATTGTTGAACACCCTAAGAGGGGGATTAATTAGGGTGTATTGAAATTTATTTTATTTAAACAAAATTTTTTATTTTATTTGTTTTGGAAAAGACATATTAAATATATTTTAGTAGGATCAACCAAAATTCACAAACAATAAAGAGCATATATACATGATTTTACTTATTTTACCCAAAATAGGATACATTCAAGGAGCACATATCAATTTTATATTGATATTCCAATTAACCACTAATTCACAAGTATTTGATTACAACTTTAGGATAATCTCACTACTCAACCATGGTCCATAACCCCTTAATCTCTTCCATGCACAACTTTTAAGAGGGTTAAAAGATGTAATCATCACATGAGGAATTAAAGTTTCAAGACCAAAAAATGGGGATTTTCTTCCCAATGATTCACTCTTAACATCTGGTTTGTTCAAAGATATACACAAAAGAATATTCTTCTAGGACTAATCTTCAAAATCACTCAGATTTATAACACTTCACTTTGTAGTACCAAGTATTAAAAAAATTATACTTATGATTCTCTGTATCTGAATCTTTAAGATTCTTCTCTTACATATCTATGTGTGATAATTTACTCTTATACAGTAGGATCTCCTATATCCAGAGGATGTTTCAATTTAAAATTTAAAATTATAAAAATAACTAAATTATAACTTCCTATAATCTAAATCTATGACTTGGATAATATTCTATAAAATATTCACTATACAATTCAAATAGGTGGCTATCAGTTGCTTGAATAACCTCCCAACTATCATGAGTATTCCATATATTTAATTTTATTTTAATTATATAAATTATAAAAATCACAATGTGTCCACTTTATTAAGGATGTGACAAGTTGTTTTCTACTATATAACTTATTTAAACCTCCAAATAGGTTATGGAACATTATAATGATTCACATCACGTACTTGAATCCAGTGTTAACCATCAAGATGATTCAAAAAATCATTTCCCTATAGGATTTACACAGTTGAAGATCATAATTCAATATAATCCTATTTTTGATATAGTAAATATATAGCGACATGATGCTCCATTAGATATAATCATTAAATATATACCCAATCCTTCATCATGGTGTAGAACATTTTACACAATGTGGGATTAATTGAATATTTCCACTAAAAAAACTTACTCAAAAACCTTAACAATGCAACCAAACATATCATAGTGTGAATTATAATTCTAGTGGCATTATAAAATATCTAATCATCCTTCATATCATGATTTGTGTGTCATTATGTGATGTTTAAAATGATAAATTTGATAAAGTATAAGAAAATTAAGAACTTAGGTTAATAAACCTTGTGCAAATTTTCTTAGTGGAGAAATATCTAAGTTGTGGTGTGAATGATTCTTATAAAGCTCTAAATGATCATTAAAAACACATCATTGTGGAATGACACATAGGGTCAAAAAATGACTATCCCTTTTATTAAAACTTCTAAAAGTAACTCCAAATATCTCAAGTTTCTTTATAAATCTTCAAAGAAACTTTTTATTGAAAACAAATACAATATTACAACCTATAGTTTAAACAATATCCCCCTTTGTATTTTTTTTATAATATCCATACACTGTTATGTCACTTGAATCATGATTCCCCTATAATATATAATAATTAACATCTATAAATAATCAATCATTCTCTCCATTCCTAACCCCCCCCCCATTTAGTTACTATTTTGTTGTCAATATCCGAATATTGATATGTTCCTTCAATCATGCTCCCCCTACAACATATAAGAATTAACATCCAGAAAATAAAAATTAGTATCTCTAGTTCTAACACTTATTTCTCCCATTTTAGTTACTCTTTTGTTTTCAATATACATATATTTATCTTTTCCTTCAACTATGATAAACCTATAACATATAATCATAAACATTTAATAATCAGGAATCATTTTCTCTAGTCCTAAATTTTATTTATCCCCCTTTAGCTACTTTACCCCTTTTAAAATAAAATTAAAAGGGTTCTATTCTCCATATATAACTAGTTAAACATTATATATTCCATACTAAGTATATATTAAATAATAAATTCTCTAAGACTAAAATAATTAGGTCTTGTTTTAAGAAACATAAGAAAGAGTGAAATACTTATATTTTTTCTAATAAGAAACAACTTTATTGAGGATTTGAATTTGTTTTAAGCCCCATGGATAGTGTATCCTCCTATATTCTTGAACCCATTAAAAGATAAAATCCCAAAAATAAAAAAATTATCCAAATTTAAAATTAAGTTCAATGGGGAGATGGGCATTTAAACCTCCATAGTTTAAAGGGATTGGGTGAACATTGAGGTTCATTTTATGCCTTTCAAGCACATGAGATGCCAATGGTTTGGTGAATATATCTACCATCAGATTTTTAGTTCCAACAAAATGAAATTACATAATGTTTTTCTCTACCTTCTCTTTTATAAAATTATATCGAATCTCAATATGTTTTATGAAAAAGTTTTCTACTGTATTTTTAGTCAACTCAATAGCACTTTTTTTGTCACACTGAATCATCATTGGTTGTTGTACCAATTAATTGATGTCTTCCAACTGATTATTTATCCATATAATCTATATATAGGATTTAGTGACTAAAATAAACTTCTTTTACACTTTTAAAAAAGAAAAAAAATCATATTTCTAATTTATCTAATCAATATTGTTTCTTCCAATGTAAAAATTTTTACCACTTGTGGATTTGTAACCCACAATGTCACCTTCCTAATCAGTATTTGAATAGTCCAATAACCTAAATATTTTTCTATCCTTGAACACAAAACCATAACTTAGTATTCCCTAAACATATCTCAATATCATTTTCACTACTAAGAGATACTCTTTCTTGAAACATCTTTGGAAACATGTAATTATGAACACAGTATAAAATATGTCCGGACTAGTCATAGTAAGATAAAGTAAACAACCAAGTATTATTCTTTTCAGTGTTGAGTCTACTTCTTAATTTTCCTCATTATTTCCCATCTTAGTTCTAAATTTTATAATATTTAAAACTATATTTCACTCTTCCATTCTAAATTTATTCAATTATTACCTTATATACACCACCTATGAGATGTATAACCTTCATTTTGATGTATTTGGATCCCTAGAAAGTAGTTCAATTCTTAAATCAATGACATCTAAAAATGTTAACTCATTAATTGACCAATCTTATCAACTGTATTCTATATTCCCTCTAAATAATATGTCATCAATATACTCCCTTGGATGAATTCACCTCACACACCTTTAGTAATTTCAAATTTTAATCTAGTTCATGGTGGGGCTTCCTCAATTCCCCCAAATTCAGCCTTATCTCTACCTCCTCTGATAACCAGTGCTTCTAAGGTTTCATTTGAATAATTTCCTATGGATCCTACTAGATTTATTATTTCATATATTCTGGATATATACGAACCCAAATCTATTGGTTTTACTTTGTTTCCCTCTTGTCATGGTGTTCTGGTGACCTTAGCATCTTCGACTCCATGTTCCTTCAAAGCAGCGATGGCTATCGAGATCCACTCCACTTTCTATTCCCCACTCCTTTGTGGAACTTAAATATTAGGAATATATGGATGGATAAATAACCCTCTTGATTATGAAGGCTTAAATTTTATAATATTTCCATTAACACCATTTATCCCTCATTGTGAAGTTCAAATCTGGTCATCCTTCCCTGGTGATATTCTTCAGTGTTGTTAACTCTTGGGATCTTTTTAGTGTGGCGGTTGTTTCCATCCTGAATAGAAAATAATCATTCATCAGTAATTTCTTAAAGTTTTATTTTATTCATGCATGGTCTTGTGAAGGGTACTCTTACAATAATTAGATATTCCTTATTCTTTAGTGGCCACTTGATACTCATTGAGGCAAATATTCTTCTCTTGAGATGTTATAACTTCATCTTCCTGAGATCTTGTTGTTGTTTCAGAATCCAAAAGTACTGAAATATATTAGGAATTAATTTGTTCATTTCCTTGGTGATGATGAATCCACTATCCATATGAAACACACAATGTTGGCTCGAATATGAATGAAACTATATTTTTACTTCCCTCTCCCATATAGAATTTTTCTGGGAGTATGAACTGATCTAACCTTTTGGAAAATTATTTTATTTAGAAAATCTCATTTATTTTTCTCCTACTACTCACTTCAGGTTCATTTATACACCTTATACAAGAACCATTCCTCCAAATCTCATCTCACAGGTGATATCTAGATCTGAATAAACGAGCTTCCTCTGAAGGTACCCTTGTCGGGTCTTTCCCCCATGGTATTTGGGAATGTTGTAGAAGACTTCCTCCATAGAGAGCATCCAATTATTATTTTTAAAAAGGGTGTTCTTGTTTCTTCCCAATCCCTTTATTATTTGAATATATCCCAAATTATAGAGGCGGTACCTTCTTGGACTGTGTAGGATTCTTATGTCAAGAGTCCACTCGATGGTGCTCTGACTCCTAGATTTCTTGAAAACTTTGAGATCAGGTCTTTTCTTCCCCTGGGTCTAGATTATCCTACTTATAAGTAGTGTATCTTTCCATCAGAGGTGTTACGCTTGATTAAAATAGATTTCATTGTTTTCCTACCATTGAACTGCTGGGCACCCAGACCTCAAATCTTCTTAGGGGATGTGGCATCCCTCATTCCTAATTTTTCCTCTTGTGACATGATTCATGTTTTAAAAGGGGGTGTTATGCAAGATCATATTGAGGAGATTATTTAGTCTCCCAACTCTTTTAGTATCCTAGATTCTATTGGTGAGGATATCCCTATAATTTCCTCTCTAAAAAATATGAAAATAAATTCCAAATATCTTTATCATACTCCTAGTAGTATAATCACTCAATCCATGATTAATTCCAATATTCCTGGTGTAGATTTTTCAAATTTTGTCATTGGGATTAATGATATATCTATGCTTTCAATTTTGGAACCCAATAAAATATTCAAATGTTTTGAGGGTTTTTCTCATAAGCTTCTTATGGATAACAACATGTAATATTATCCTTCTAACTCTCACATTTGGATTTTCTATAAGGGGAAAGTACATGTGGATTTTATTGATGGATATACTCAACATATCTTAATCAAGTTTAGTAAAAACCCATTATTTATGTCTGTTATTTATGTTTAATGTGAATTTAGTGAAATTGAAAGTCATTGGAACTTCATACCATCCTTCAATCCTAGACCAGATGCATGGTTTTTAAGGGGTAAATTCAAAACCATTTTGGAAAAAACTAAAAAGAAATAAGACAAACCTTATTTGAGAAGGGATTTAGAAAATTTTATATCCTTTTTAGCTCAGAATAATTAGCCTGAATAGGGATTCACTAAGAATTATTACTTCATGTTTAATAAAAAGAGAGGATCTAGTATAATTTGGTGTAGATTTGATAGATGTTTGATAATCCTAAAAGTTATTAATTATTTCTCTGACTCAAGTGTCAAACATTTTCCATAGACTCTCTCTGACTATTTAACCCTACTCTTTCAAATTCAATTCTCAGTGTCTAAGGATAGAAGATTATTTTTCTCTAAAAATTGGATTGAATATTTTGTATTTAAATAAGTATTTCATGCTTCTTAGTCAGACCCCTTTTTGGGGTTCCATTGGGTGATACTCAATAAAATTTAAAGACTTAAAGGGGGAATTATAAGGTGTACAAATAGTTTACCATTATAGGAATTCAGCATTCAAGATCTCCAAGAGGAAATTTACCAACTTGATAATAAGATTCAGGTCTATTGTGATGACGGTATATTTGTTCACTTCTCCCAAAAATGAAAAATCTTAGAGGAGGCCATATTGTAAGAATAATGTCTGACAATAGAAAGATCAAAATTCAAATGGATGAAGATGGTAGATAGAAATACAACATATATTCAAGCATTTCTTAGGGAGAAAAAATCACTTTAAACTTTAATTTAACCCTGGAGGATATCTCCTACTCTAGTGATGTTAATTCCACTTGTCCCCTTGCAGTTACTCATTTTTACAAGCTTCTTATAGGCCCAAGTTAGGGTTCAAGTTATGGTCTCCTTATATCTAATCAAGATGATCCGTTATATGAAAATGTTATAAGAACTATTTAGGGTCCACACAACATGTCAATGAGTGTGTTATATGATGAGGGGGAGATTCTAGAGGCCATTAAAATACTCAATCCTAAGAGTTACGTAGACCTAATGGATTTCATTTATCCTTTTTCTTTTCTACATGGGACATGGCCAAACTTGAGATCATTTATGTTATCCGAGACTAATTCAAAGAAAGGATTCTTCTAAAATTAGTGTCTACCACTATCTTAGTAATCATTAAAAAGGTCAATAACCCAAGTGATTTTTGTCATTTTTTTCCCATAAGATTATGAAACTTCTCTTATAAAATACTTGTGATTATTCTCAACAAAAGGCTTTCTAGGCATTTGGGATCAAAAAATTATAACAAGAAACGCAGGTTTATCAATGGCATGAATATTTAAGTATCCATTTACTTGGCTTGGGAGATGATATCAAATCTTCATAGAGAGTTATTCATATCCAACATCATGATAAAAATAGATATTGAAAAGTTATATGACATAATGGAATGGAGTTTCATCTTAAAGGTTCTAAGCCAATGTAGTTTCTCTGAATGGGTATGTGATATTTTCTTCAGATGCTTTGATTCTATATGGTTATCCATTTCTCTAATGGGAAAGATATTAAGCTTCCTAAAATCTATTAGGGTCCTTTTACAAGGTGATACCCTTTCTCCAAGCATCTTTATTCTATCCTAGGATTTCCTTAGTAGAAATCTCAATAAAGGAATATCTGATGGGTTTAGTCATCATTTCAGAAGTCATTATGGTTTTAAAGTCATTTCTCACTTATTTTTTGTAGATAAAATGTTTTTTTATTAATGGCATAAGTAATTACATTCTAAAATTCAATTAAATCTTGAATTCCTACAGTATTAAAAGTGGATAGCACATCAGTCTATCTAAAAGCAGTGTATACATTTCCAAAACATGTACCATTAGGAATTTCAAACATATTGAGGATATTCTTAGCTTCTCTAAAAAACATTTCCTAATGGACTATCTTTGAACTCCACTTTTTAGTGGTATAATTCATATTAATCACTTTTATAGGATATTTAATAGAATCATGGGGAGAATCTACAACTAAAAAATCAAGTTTCTATATTTTGTAATGTGAATTACTTTGGTTAATAGTGTTTTATCCTCTATTCTAATACATATTTTATTAGTTTGTAAGGCTATAAAGGATATAATCATTAATATTGAGAAAAATATTAATACCTTCATATGGGATGTTCATCCTAAAGAAAGGTTCCACTAGACCAGTTGGCATAGGTTGGATAAACCAATTCATAAAGGGGGTATTAATATCAGAAAAATCCCTGAAAATATTACTTACATGTAGGAAAAGATTGCTTGGGATGATCTATTAGGCTATTCTCTATGGTTTAATTTCATTAAATAGAAATATGGGCATTCTACTATCTACTGGTATAAGGGGAACTTGCTCTCACACGTCTATAATGACCTTCACAATAATATTAGAATCATTTTTGATAATTCCCACTGGATCATTGGTCATGGTGATGTTTCATTTTGGTTTGACAACTGTTATGGCTCTCCCCTCCATTTCCCCAGATGTCCATTTCTAGACCTCAACTACAAGAAGGCTTCTGATTTTCCTTGTTTCTTGGATTTTATTCTTAGTGAGGATTATAAAGTTTATTTTAATAGTATTCAGTTATTAGATACTCTAGACTATCTCACCTTCACTCCCTCCCCTTTGGGAGTTTTCACTTTCTTATCTTTTTAAGACCAAATCCATGAATCCCATCCTACTAAATCCCTAGGAAAAACACTCTGGTGAAAATAAATACCAACCAAGAAAAACTATCTGGTATTGAACCTCCAAAAAAACGACCTCCCCACCAATGAAAATGTCTAAAATAAGGGTGTTCATCTCACATCTAAGTGTTTATGTTGTAGTAATTATAGACCTGGATCCTTTATCATCTGTTCGTAAAGTGAGATGGGCCGATTTTATATGGTTATATCTTGGAGGAAAAACATACTTTTATGAATCTTTAAACCACTTCTTTTTCTCTATTTTAGTTCTCATGTATGTGTTGATCTCAATGAACTCAAACATAATATTATCTTTATGGTTGGGTATTTGTTCATTTGGAATGCATAGAATAATGCCCACCATTAGGATTTTTCTCCTAGAATCAGCTATCTAAGATCTAGGATTCTTTATGAGATCATTTCTCTCTATATGATATGAAAATAGTTTGGTATTACATATGTTATTATCTCTTAGTTTTCCCAACCACTTTTTGATGGTATATAGCATGGATTAAGGGGTAGTGGTGTGTGGGTTTGTTGGAATTCGCCCATACATGAACTCAAGCTTAATACCTATAGGTCCTGCACTTAAGGGGTTATGTATGGATGTGGCCTCGTTTGTGATGGAAGTGGTTTAGCCATTGTTTCTTTCTCATGTAAATTTGGAGAAGCAACTTACATTAAATTAGAAGCTTATACCATGCTTACCAGTCTTTAAATTTGTAGATTTAACAACGTCAGCCTCTCATTGGTTGAATATGACAATTTTATACTTGTTAACCCTCTTTTGGTCTTTATCCTAAGCCACTGAAGCATTATTTATTACACCATGATTTTCTGGAGTATACTACAACTGAAGATTGATATTAACAAAACTGGAGGGAGGGTAACAAGGCTTCAGATCTCCTTATATCGAAAGGTAATTAAGAAGTTGAGATTAACATTTTTCTAAGCTTAGGTCCTCTACCTATGAACTGTATCACCATTATATAATGGGATTCCCTTAGTTTCCATAACTTCATAACCCTATAACATTTCTCTCACCTATCTTCATATCCCTTATTTTGTTTCCTTGGAATAATAAAATAAATAAATTGTTAGTCAATTAATGTACTACATCACCATAAACTACTCCACTTATGAAATTTTCATATAGAGGTTGGGATCAACCCCTCCTTTCTTGAAATCTAGCTTCTTTAAAAAAGCATCCAATCTTGCATATCAATCATAGAGTTCTTGATTTATCCTATATAAAGGTTTTTTAAATCTTCACACTTTTGAATTATCGTATCCAAATATAAATATAATCAATTGCTCAATATAAACCTATTCATTCAACACTTAGTTTAAGAATGTTTTATTTACATCAATTTTGAATTCTCTAAACTTTATTTGGATAACCACTATTAAGAAGATTCTAATAGATTTTATTCTTACCACCAGTTCAAATGTCACTTCAACATCAATGCCTTTAACCTGATCATATCCATTTCATACCAGCCTTTCTTTAGTCTACATTACCCTTTCATTTTCATAAAACTTTTTCTTGAAGACTCGCTTTGTACATATCACATTATGATGTTTTGGTGTGTCCAAAAGTTCCTATGTTGTATTTTTATCAATTTGATCCAATTATTCATTCATGGATTTCACACATGATTCCTTCTTTGTCACTTATTCAAATGAAGTGAGTTTTATTTTAGATAATAGACATGTGTGATCTACTCTCTTAATTATATACGTCTATATTGGAGAATATTTTTCTCCAATAATATTTCTTAGATCAAATCGAACCTTTTTCCTTATTGATTGAGTCACAAGTTTACTCACTCTTTCAATTTGTTCATTTACATATTCAATATCAATATTGTCATTATTTTGAACATTTCAAGACTCTCCCAAATATGTATTTATTTATTCATATTCTTTAAATACTTCTTCAAAGATAGAAATTCCAGAATTTTTTTTGGCTTCATTATCAACTACTATTACATCACTATTCTTAACAATTTTTTTGAGCCTGTTATTGAAACACTTATAGGTATTACTCTTTGATGAGTAGTCTAGAAAAATACCTTCATCTAATTCATCACCATATTTTCCTTGATTTATTTCTTCATTTCAGAAATATTATTGTCTTCCAAAAGCCTCAATATGCATCCATGCCATATTTTCAAGGATATTTTTCTATTAATGGAATAAGTAATGGCCTATTCTAAGTATAGAAATCCACTTGAATCGCTTATTTCCATTAGTGGGGTGAGATGAAACTATATATCAACAACAAAATTTCCATGTTACTGACCATGTAATTTATTCTTCCCACAACCCCATTATACTAGGGGGTTCTTACTTAAGATAATACATGTTTAATATCATATTCTTAAGGAAATTATGAACATAATATGATGTCCACTCAGTTATATTTCCTGTTCTTATAATTTTCATAGTTTATCAAATTTCATTTTTTGAAATTCTTAGAAAGATTTTTATTCAATCCATAACTTCTATATTTGATCATATAAACATGGAACATCTCATTATGATATAATCATCAACAAATAAGTTTAAATACCTCTAACCATAGGTTTCATTTTGACCATTTGGACTACACACATTAATGTGAACCAAATTTAGAAAACATGATGCTCTCTTATTATTTGGAGGATATAGATTTCGAACCATATTTCCTTAAATAAAAGATTTAAAAATCTTTTCCTGGTCTCACATAAAGTAAGGAATATCCACTATATCTCTAAATTTTGAAAATTTCTCTATTCTCTATTGATTAACATGGATTAGTCTAACGACCCAAACTTTCATTAATGGAAATCCCTCTTAATCTAATTAAATGTATTTTTATGTAAAATGTTTATATAAAATGTCAAATTATTTGGTTTTATGTTAATAATTGTGACCGTTGCTAATATAGTCATTGAAAAGTGATCACATGATTAGTATAAATATAGGGTTTTAAAAAATCTAATTTACTCAGATAAAGGAAGCGATGGCCTCATCCAGTAGATGTGCCCCATACGAAGACCATTTGTCAGAGCTTGGAAAGGAGGTTGTGTCTTTGGGCATCACTCTTGACCAATCTCAAGCCGAGCTTTAATATGTTGAGCTCGATTAGGACCGCCTACGAGAGAAGTGGAATTTGATAGAGATTACCACCTGAGCAATGTTATATGAGCCACCCCAAGAGTTTGTCACCATCGCACGCATTACTCTTCAGTCTTATGTGGGTGTTATAATGGGTTATGTAACAAGACCTTAGCACTATGGTTATGTAAATTACTTTTGTATATAATAATTAATATACTTTCATTTTATTATTGTTACCTTGTAAATATTTTTTTAAAGCACAAATAGTATTTTTAGTTAATGTTCAACTAAGAAATCTATTTTTATGAATTAATGGATTTTTGAATCAAATAATATTTTAATAAAATATTATTATTGTTATTAAATTAATTTTTATTAAATATAAATTATCGTATAATTTTATGAATGAAATTGTAATTTTTATTAAGGTCTGAAAGCCATTTTTCTCAAAACCCATGAATTTTCGATAAATGTCGGTTTTTATTTTAAAAATGAAAATTAACATATTTAGAAAATTATTTTGATAAAATAAATATTATTTCTGGAATCAGGATGTTGAAATTATCCAATGGTGAATTTTTCATAATTTTCTGAGACACTCAAATTTTTGGGTAAAAATTAAATATCGTTTAAATATATAATGTGTTTTATGACATCATAATGACCCAATGGTGATGTAATAAAATACTATAAACTTTATGTTCGTCCAATATATGTTTTACCATTAAAATAATGTGATTTTTGGTTTGTTTGATTTATTTTACAAAGCTTTAGTGGACCCTTCAAGACTTGTTAAACATTTTGTCTCTTTAAATTTTTTTTCTTGGGAGTGTGACTCTCCTCCACATAAGCAAACCCATTATTTTAAGAAGTTCAGAATTTGACCTTATAAAATATTTTTTTCCACTCCCATTTGGAAAAAACCATGGGCAAAAACCATGAGCTGGTTTGTGGTTTTGATTATTTTAATGTGAGGTGTCCCAAACCTAAATAATAAACAATTCCCTCTCCTTTCCTATATAAACCCACCCAAGCTCCCACTTACTCCTCACTCAAAGCCTTTGGAGTTCGTTAAAACGCTACCCTCATCTCTCTAGAATCCTCCCAAGGTGCCCCAATAATCAAATAATCCTCTCTCAAGCCTCTCTCAAGCCTTTGGAAGCACACTTCCAAGTAAGGGTTTTTCTTCTTTTCTCATTTTTGTCCAATTTTCTTAATGTTGTTATGCCCTTTTAATTTCAATTATAAATATTGGGGTATGGTTTCTCACCTCCCCCATACTTCCCTATTTATGTTTTAATTATTATATACCCCTTTATCTCTCAATAAATTCCTCCCATGTACACCTGTTACTATGCCGAAATTCCGAAAGAAATTTATCTCTCCTCGCTTACATTCAAGCAATTATTTTGTATCATGAATCTAAATTCCATTACAATTGTTGGGAAAGTTATTTATATGACCCCATTACTTTCCATTTCATGTACATATGATGAGACACCCCTTTCTCTCTCATAAATCATTTTTATGAATTCTTACGTCACGCCGTTACGTTGCCGAAATTGCACCGATTTTCCAAGACAATGTCATTGTGTGGTGAATACCATGCCCATTTCTCTATCAAGGGTATCAAAATTTATGCACATTTACTTATTGATTATAAATTTTCATGTATTAATTCCACATTCCTTTATCATGGAATAAATTATTATGTTTTATGAATCCATGTTATATGATCCATGTGTCACACTTATGCATGAAATAAAATGTTTAAGATGGGTGCGCCCTCATAGCGCTCCAATGCATTGGGTAAAGTATAGTATCATGATACGTCAAGTGAAATGGGTGTTTACTCATGCTATTTCAAGTGAAACAATGGTTTACTCATGCTTCATGTGTAATAAGGGCTTACTCATGCTCCATGTGCAATGAGCCTTGGCTCATGCTAATTCCATGTTAAGTGTTGTTGCCACATTTCTATGTTATGATTATCATGCTTTATCATGACCTTATGTTTATGCTTATCTTGTGATCCATTTATATTCCTATTTTATAACATGTATTGTATTCCCCATGTTATTCCATGATTAATCCCTTACTGGGCTTTATAACTCACCCTTATTTTGTATGCATGTCCTCAGGTTATCCCATGCAATGCTAAGTATGAGGGAATGTAGTGGTCATGTAAAGTAAGTTTTCCATAAAGATGTTATTTTCATGTTTTAAGTTGTTATGTAATGATCCTAAGCCCCAAATACACTATACCACTTGATCTTTTATGTTGTATCAAATAAATTTTATGTAATAAATTATGTTTAATTGTGTAATAAAAGATCAGGGTTTCCATAGTTGGTATTAGAGCATAGGTTTAGTTATTTTTGGGATTAGGATTATAAAACCCTAGTAAAGCCTTATAGACAAGAATAAGTATAATAAAAACATCCCTAATTTTTTGTGAGTATTGAGTAAGTGGTTTATCAAGAAAATACATCTCTGTCTGGATATGAGCAGGTAGAGTCGGCTCCTGGCACAGATGTATCCTAGGGGTAAAACCCGAAAATACCACTTTGTGCTAGACTCAAACGGGAACTAGTGCACGATAATAGGCCTTGCTTCACTCTTGGTTATGACACTCCCAGGGGATATGCTTTAGTAAATTCATAGGCTTAGTATGAACCAATATTAAGGGACAAAAAAAATCCCTAAGAATATATGTTAAAAAGTAGATCATGGGTAACATAGACTGAAGCCAATAAATTCACATGTTAAAGAAATAATATTTATTTATAATTCATCAGTTTTTTCCTTGTATTACCCTTTATGTGTTACTAATAACTTTCTTTTTATTCCAGCCAATGGCTGGTAATATGAGGACTTGGGCTGACAATCAATTTGAAGATCAATGTGATGATTGTACTAATGAGATGCCCAATCTAATGGGAGTGGGAATCGTTAACTTTATCACACTTATCTATTAGCTAAATCAATATTTGAATAGAAACATGGGTCAAGAGGAACATTCAACCCCCCCCCCAATAAAGAACAAGTCACTATTTAGAGATTCATGAGACAAAGGTCTCCTACTTTTAGTTGATCATCTGATCCCTCAATCGCCGAACAATGGATCAACTCCATTGAAAAGATATTCTCCACCCTTCAATGTTCTGAACAAGATAAGGTTATCCTGGTTTCTTATCATATGGAGGTTGAAGCTGATCAATGGTGGACTTTGATCAAAAATATGAAGCCTGAGGAGGAGATTGAGGCGTTGGAATGGAAGGATTTCCGGAAGATGTTTTTCAATAAATATTTTCCACGCAACCTTCGGCTTAAGATGGAAAGGGACTTCCTTGACCTTAAGAAAAAAAGATGACTAATCTATTAGAGAGTACGAGGGAAACTTCACAAGGTTTTCACGATATGCTTCTTGCTTTTTTGTTACCCCCGAATGCAAGGTTAACCGCTTCTTTGGTGGGCTGAAACCTAACCTTCGGAAAGCGTTGGTGATCCGTGACTTTGACAGCAATGAGGAAATTGTCCAATGTGCCCTCAAGGTTGAAATGGAGACAGAATAATCTCAAGGGTATCATGGGGATAACAAGCTTAAGGTGGACTTCAATTCTGGTGGTCCGATGTATAAATAAAACGGTGCTAAGAAGATCCAGCACCCCACTTTCCAAAGGTGTGGAAAGAAGCACCCTGGAAATTGCCTAAATAGTACGAGGAAATGCTTTAGGTGTGGAAGATAAGGGAACCTAGCTATTAACTGACGACAAGAAAAACTCGTGGCTACAACATAGGAGAGTAATGCTCTGTTCGAAACTCACTGTGTTGTTCATTTCTACAACTACAAAGAACCAGGGAATCTTGCAAATCAGTTCCCTAAGCCAAGGGTTTTCGGTGGCAACCAACAACCTCCAAGGCAGTAAGGGAGAGATTTTTCCATCACTACTGCTGAAGTGAACTCCGACAAAGAAGTGGGGACAGGTACGCTAGTTATTCATTCAAGAATAGAAAACGTACTTTTTGATTCGGGTTCTACGCATTCTTTTATATCTCAAAAGTTTATTAGAACAATCTCAGCACCACCACAAATCATGGAAGTGAAGATTTCGGTGAGTACGAAAAATGGGACAATCATTTCATCCCATGAATATAACTCCTCCCCTATCATAATCTGTGGATTAAACTTCCTGAAGAACCTCTTCATACTCCCTCTAGTGGAATTTGATGCGATTCTTGGCATGGATTGGAATTCCTTATATAGAGCCAACATAAATGTTTGGGAGAGGGAAATCACTCTTTGTGTGGATAATCGACCCCTGATTCTATACAAGTGCAAGGAGGAATGTGAATCTTCTTTAGCTTCGTCATCTCGAGTGTGGATATTACTGCCATATGAGCATGCGTATCTGGCTCAGATGATTGATTCCAAGGAAGCAACCATCCTTGAAGACATGCCTATTATGAGGGAATTCACTGAAGTGTTTCCTGAGGAATTTTCTGGTCTTATTCCTAGAAGAGATGTTGAATTATCAATTGATCTTATACCTAGGGAATTTCCAATATCCAAGACTTCATATATAATGGATTTTTTAGAGCTTGAGGAGCTGAAGAAACCACTATAGGATAATCTAGATAAAGGGTTTATACGCCCAAGTGCTTCACCATGGGGTGCACCAGTCATCTTCATCAAGAAGAAGGATGGGTCAATGCACCTTTGCATCGATTATCGTGAGCTCAAAAAAATCATGATAAATAACAAGTTTTATCTCCCATGAATTGGTGACTTGTTTGATCAGCTACATGGAGCACAATACTTCTCCAAGGTGGATTTGAAGTTGGGATATTATCAAGTAAGTTTGAATAAGGAAGATATCACCAAGACTGCTTTTCGTACAAGATACGGGCACTATGAATTCATAGTTTTGCCTTCTAGACTCATTAATGCTCTAGAAATCTTCAGGGACTTGATTAATAGAGTCTTGAGAGATTACCTCAACAAATTTGTGGTAGTCTTTATAGATAATATTCTGATATACTCCAAAACCAAGGAGGATCATGATGAGCATCTGGGAACTGTACTAGAGACCTTACGGAATGAGAAGCTCTATGAAAAGTACAGCAAGTGTGAGTTCTAGTTGAAGGTGGTCTCATTCATGGGCCATATCAACACAAGCAATGGGATATCTATGGATCCCTTCAAAATAGATGCAATTGAGGGATAGATGAGGCCAACATCAGTAATAGATATTCGTAACTTCTTGGGGTTAGCTGGATATTATTGACAATTTGTGAGAAATTTCTCATGATTTTCCAACACTCTTACCAAGATAACTCGGAAAGGAGTAAAGTTTTATTGGAGTTATGAATGCAAAAAAATCTTCAAGGAGTTGAAAAGGAGGCTTATCACTGCACCCGTGCTCACTTTACCCACAAGTGGAGAAATTTTTGTGGTATTCAGTGATGCTTCGAAGGACCTGGGATGTGTGTTGATGCAAAATGACAAAGTTATTGCCTATGCTTCAAGGCAATTAAAATTTCATGAACAGAATTATCCAATACATGACCTCGAATTGGCTGTAGTGATCTTCGCTTTGAAAATTTGGTGGCATTATCTCTTTGGGGAGAAGTTTGAAATATATATGGACCACAAAAGCCTCAAGTATATATTCACATAGAAAGAGTTGAACATGCGCCAACAAATATGGTTATAGCTTATTAAAGACTATGACTGCTTAATTCATTACCACCCTAGGAAAGCGAACAAGGCGGAAGATGCCCTAAGTATAAAGGACCCAATGATTTTATCATTTATGAGAATTGAAAAGGATCCAATCTTCTTATATTTGATAAAGATGGACATGGAAATCATAAATAAGGGAACATCATCAATCCTTTCAAAAATTATTACTAAACTGTCACTTTTGGAAAGGTTAAAGGATGCTCAAAAGGATGATGTGGGAATTCAGGAAAAATTGGAAGCTATCGGAAAAGGTTAATCCTTGGAGTTTAATGTTAATGAAGAAGGGATTGTGAGATTTGGGAAAAGACTATGTGTTCCATCAAGTTCGGAGCTGAAGAAGGAACTTTTGGATGATGCACATAGTTTAAATTTCTATATTCACCCAGGAAACACAAAGATGTATCAGGATCTCTGAGAGCATTATTGGTGGGATAATATGAAGAATGAGATCTATGAATATACATAAAAGTTCCTGGTGTGTCAGCAAGTGAAGGAAGAGAGGTAGAAGTCTAAGGGGATGATTCAACCATTGACCATACCAGAATGAAAATGGGAGAACATCACCCTGGACTTTGTCACCAGACTTCTGAAGACATCCAAAGGCAACAATGCAATCTGGGTTGTTGTGGATCATCTTACAAAGGCTGCACACTTAATTTCTATTCGGAAGGATTTCTCATTGGATCAACTGGCATGGATATATATTAGGGAAGTGGTAAGGCTGTATGGAGTACCACTATCTATTGTGTCCGATTGAGATCCAATATTTACCTTTAAGTTTTGGAAGAGTCTTCAATATGCTTTGAATACTAAACTAAACTTCAGTACGGCCTATCATCATCAAACTGATGGCCAATCTGAGTGGACTATCCAAACACTTGAGGACATGTTGAGAGTGTTCTAAATGGACTTTAAAGGAGGATGGGATCAACATCTTCCTCTAGTTGAGTTCTCTTATAATAATAGTTTTCACTCGAGTAACCAAATGGCACCATATGAATCCCTTTATGGGAAAAGGTGCAGAACACCGGCGTGTTGGGATGAGGTCAGTGAACGTAAGCTACTTCGACCAGAAATGGTCAAAGAAATGGTGGAGAAGGTGAAAACCATTCAGTAGCATATCAAGGCAGACCAGAGTTGACAGAAGAGTTATGAAGATAATTGTCGATAAGACCTTAAGTTTAAAGTTGGAGACATGGTATTTCTATGCATATCTCTGTGGAAGAAGGTCATGAGGTTTGGAAAGAAAGGGAAGTTAAGTCCATGGTATATCGGCCCCTTCGAGATTCTTGATCGTGTCGGGGTTTTGGCCTATCGACTAGCACTTCCACCTACCATGGACAAAGTACATGATGTCTTTCATGTATCTCTCTTAAAGAAGTACATATCGGACCCTTCACATGTACTCTCTTCAGAGGGGGTACAGTTAGAGAATGATCTTTCTTATGAGGAGCAACCAGTGAAGATCTTAGATCGTAGAGAAAACGTTCTACGAAATAAGACAATGCCCCTCATCAAGGTGTTGTGGTGAAACCACAAGTTTGAAGAAACGGCATGGGAATCAGAAGAAATGATGAAGAAGAGTTACCCAAATCTGTTTTAGTGTGGGAAAAGGAAATTTCAAGGGAGAAATTTCTTAAGGGGGAAGATTGTAACTACCCAAACATTCATTAATGGAAATCCCTCTTGATCTAATAAAATGTATCTTTATGTAAAATTTTTATATAAAATGTCAAATTATTTGGTTTTATGTTAAGAATTGTGAACATTGCTAATATAGACATTGAACAGTGATCACATGATTAGTATAAATATAGGGTTTTAACAAATCCAATTTACTCAGACAAATGAAACGATGGCCGCATCAAGTAGACGTGCCCCATACGAAGCCCATTTTTTAGAGCTCAGAAAGGAGTTTGCGTCATTGGGATTCACTCTTGACCAATCCCAAGATGAGCTTGAATATGTTAAGCTCGAGAAGGACCTCCTATGAGAGAAGTGGAAGTTGATATAGATTACCACCTGAGCAATGTTATCTGAGCCACCCCAAGAGTCAGTCACCATCGCACACCTTACCCTTTGGTCTTATGCGGGTGTTATAAGGGGTTATGTAACAAGACTTTCGCACTATGGTTATGTACATTATTTTTGTATATAATAATGAATATACTTTCATTTTATTATTGTTACCTTGTAAATAGTTTTTTTAAAGCACAAATAGTATTTTTAGTTAATGTTTAACTAAGAAATCTATTTTGATGAATTAATGGATTTTTGAATTAAATAATATTTTAATAAAATATTATTATTTTTATTAAATTAATTTTTATTAAATATAAATGATCGTATAATTTTATGAATGAAATTGTACTTTTTATTAAGGTTTGAAAGCCATTTTTTTCAAAACCCAAGAATTTTTTATAAATGTCGGTTTTTATTTTAAAAGTGACAATTACCATATTTAGAAAATTATTTAGATAAAATTAATATTATTTTGGGAATCAGGATGTCAAAATTATCCAATGGTGAATTTTTCATAATTTTTTGAGACAGTCAAATTTTTGGGTAAAAATTAAATACCGTTTAAATATATAATGTGTTTTATGACATCATAATGACCCAATAGTGATGTAATAAAATACTATAAACTTTATGTTCAGCCAATATATGTTTTACCATTAAAATAATGTTATTTTGGATTTTTTTTGATTTATTTTACAAAGCTTTAATGGACCCTTCAAGACTTGTTAAACATTTTGTCTCTTTAAATTATTTTCCTTGGGAGTGTGACTCACCTCCACATAAGCAAACCCATTATTTTAAGAAGTTTGGACTTTTTCCTTACAAAATATTGTTTTCCACTCCCCTTTGTCAAAAACCATGGGCAAAAACCATGGTCTGGTTTGTGGTTTTTATTAGTTTAATGTGAGGTGTCCCAAACCTAAATAATAAACAATTCCCTATCCTTTCCCATATAAACCCACACAAGCTCTCACTTCCTCCTCACTCAAAGCCTTTGGAGTTTTTCCAACCTCTGTCCTCCGCTCTCTAGAATCCTCCCAAGGTGCCCCAAGCTCCCAAGAAGCCTCTCTCAAGCCTTTGGAAGCACACTTCCAAGTAAGGGTTTTTCTTTCTTTCTCATTTTTTTCCAATTTTCGTAATGTTGTTATGCCCTTTCAATTTCAATTATAAATGTTGGGGTATGGTTCCGCACCTCCCTCATACTTCCCTCTTTATGTTTTAATTATGAGAGACCCATTTCTCTCTCAATAAATGCCTCCTATGTACACCTGTTACTATGCCAAAATTCCGAAAGTAATTTATCTCTCCTCACTTACATTCAAGCAATTATTTTGTATCATGAATCTAAATTACATTAAAATTGTTGGTACATGTATTTATATGACCCCCTTACTATCCATTTCATGTAAATATGATGAGAAATCCCTTTCTCTCTCATCAACCATTTTTATGAATTCTTACGTCACGCCGTTACGCTACCGAAATTGCACCGATTTTCCAAGCCAATGTCATTGTGTAGTGAATACCATGCTCATTTCTCTATCAAGGGTATCTAAATTTATGAACATTTAATTATTGATTATAATTTTTCATGTATTAATTACACATTACCTTATTGTGGAATTAATGATGATGTTTTATGAATCCATGTTATATGATCCATGTGGCACAGTTATGCATGAAATGAAATTTTTAAGAAGGGTGCACCCTTATAGTGCTCCAATGCATTGGGTAAAGTATAGTATCATGATACGTCATGTGCAATGGTTTTTTACTCATTATAATTCATGTGCAACGAGATTTTACTCATGCTTCATGTGCAATGAGTGTTTACTCATGCTCCATGTGCAATGAGCCTTGGCTCATGCTAATTCCATGTTAAGTGTTGTTGTCACATTTCCATGTTATGATTATCATGCTTTATCATGCCCTAATGTTTATACTTTTATTTTGATCTATTGATATGCATATTTTCTAACATGTATTGTATTTCTCATGTTATTCCATGATTAATCCCTTACTGAGCTTTATAGCTCACCCTTTTTTATGCATGTCCTCAGGTTATCCCATGCAATGCAAAGTACGAGGGAATATAGTGGTCATGTAAATGATGTTTTCAATAAAGATGTTGTTTTTAATTTTTTAATTTGTTATGTAATGATCCTAATCCCCAAAGCCACTAGACCTATCGATCTTCTATGTTGTATCAAATGAAGTTTATGTAATAAATTATGTTTAATTGTGTAATAAAAGATCAGGGTTGTCATAATTAGCCTCTGATGCAACAATAATTTTTCTTATTCCACTATTAGAGAAAAAATATTATCTTAATTATATACCTTATATAGATCTCCATCTATCCTCTAACCATTATTTAAAGAATTATTGGACTTTCCATTGATGCTAAAACCCTTCTGAATGGATATGACTTCTAGACCTGAGTCAAAAATATAACTACTCAATAAATTATGATGAAATTCATCAATACAATGTACATCAGCATTCTTCAATTTGTCACAACTGAGACAAGACTTTTTCCTTTAATCTTTTAGGATCTATCATTTATAAATCACACCATTCTATTAATTATTCCCTTTAAATTCTTCAATAGATTCATATTACCTATCATATGATATGAACACCCACTATCCAAAATCCAAGTCCAAATATAATATGTTGATTTCAAGGTAATTTTATTTAAATTTCCCTTTTTTATTTTCAGCATTTCCTTATAAGAGATTCTGAAATGTGTTGAGAAATGTTTTGATCTCTTCTCATTTTCTTCAACATAATCCATGAGATCAAATTCTTCTTATTCAAGCAGATAAAACCTGTTTTTAAAAGGCATTTAATTAGGTTATTGTAAATCAATTTTTATTTTAATTATATATGAAAATATACCTCTTCCTCTCAAGAAATCTACTACTTTATGACCAAAGTTTTAGAAATTAAAATAGTGACCATTGAATGATTTTTTTTATAAGAAGAATAAAATCTAACTCTCATTTTCTGAATTCCAATAGATTTTACTCTTAGAAAAATTTCAACCTCATTTCATCATTTATCCATAAATCGCCTACTTTTTCCTAGCTTATAGAATATTGATAAGTTCTTAGTGGTTGATAATCGTATCCCTTCATTATCTTCCATGTGATTCTCATATTTACTAACTTTTATTTTGTTGTTTTAATATTATAACCAATAAAATATTTACCCATAAAACTTGTTCTTTGAGCCCTCATCATTTCTTTATGAGTTTTAGTGCCTTGATCTACCCTTTCTTACAAAATTTCATCTGAGAATTTCCGGAACTAAAATTTATTATTAGAACAATTTTTTTTTATTATATGATTAAAAATTCTTTATCAAGGATATGAATTACTCATAATGTGTTTTAATTTTCTTAATTCGTTTCTTAATATAAATATTAATATCTTCAATGATCATGGTCTATTCTTAAATTTTCAATGTGTAATTCACAGCTTCTTCAGATTTCATCTGATTCTTATTACATTATTCCACTACCTTTTCAAGATGATCTACTTCTAATTCATGTTAATTTATAGAGATTAAATAATCCTTCAAAAAACTCCAATTTTCTTATTTTTGTTTATTTGTAGAACAATATCCTCAAGATCCCCTTCCAATTCTAAGTTGAGAGTTGTATCAACCTCCAATTGAGTATTGTCTCTTTAAACTACAACCTTTTATTTTTCCACTGATTTCATCATAACATATCCCTCATCTTAGATAAACTCATCCTTAACTTATTCCATTAGATCTTACTCAACTTATTATTCTTCTTTTTTAACCAATACTTTTCACTAAAACTTTTTTCCAATTGAATTTTCAGAATTGAAATTCCTTCTAGGGGGAAACATCTTATTTTATTTTGGTGGGAAATATAACTCACCATCCTCTTTATAAAACTTTTATTAAAATTTATCTATGATTTGAACATACTTTATACAACAAAATAATGATAAAGGTATCTTACCTTCAAATCTTACTTTACTTATTTTGAACTTATTTTCTAAAAGTGGTAAGAAATCATCACTTACTTTTCAATTTTAGTATCCTAAAACTCTCATTTTTCAACATATTTGAATATATATCTTTAGAAAAATGATTTAAATATCTCTCTTACTTCATTATAATTTCATATGAAACCAACTATTGGGAAATTTGAAACTCTAAATGATCAATGGATGATAGAACTTTAATTCTTTAGAATATTTTATTCACTGCTAGTTTTGTTTAGTAGAACAAACCCACAAGAACTTCCATTATGTATTATACCATTGGAACTAGGAATAATACTACACCCTAATCATAACTACTAAGAAAAATATTTCAAAACTTATAAATAATTATAAATAATTCAAAAAATAAATAGGAAAAAATAAAAAGGACACACAATATTAACATAGTTCATAATTTCATCCCATGTCAATAAGAAAACACTAGAAAACTTTGTATTATCAGAAATAAAAAGGATTGAAAACATTTTAGATATGGATTAAGTTTTACACATTGATTGGTTTTATAGTTATACATTAGTAATTGGTCCAACATCTATTTTATAAAGGTAATTTATTGGTCAAATAGGTTTCACCACCACTCTACATATGCATTCATCCATCCATTAACTTCATTGTTCTTCTGAGGCTTCTACTAACTCAACCACCATAGTCAGTGGATGTTTAATAATCACCCTTTATAAAACTCACTAGATTTCTAAAGAATCATCATAATTTCACCAACTTCTATAAAATAAAAACCTTCATGTTGAAGAATATTTGTTTCCATTATCTTGATAGGCCCGTAGTGGTTTACTGGAATCCCTCCTTCTGATAAATTAACTTTCATTGGCTCAAAGAATATTCACATTTCTAACAATATTCCACTTTAATATTTCTTCAAGGAATCCCCTAAACATGCTTCAATACTCACTACCACAAAACTGGGTTTCCGTAGTACTGATAAAGGTACCCCCTTTATTAGCGCTTTTTTTAGTGCTGTTAAAGGGGACCCCTTTATCAATGCTTTTTTTAGTAGAGTTGATAAAGGAGGGGCTTTATCAGTGATTTTCCCTAGCACTGATAAAGTTCATATTTCAAAAAAAATCATAAAAAATAATATATTGATATATAACTATATTTATATTGATATAAATATAATATATATTTTTTAAATATGTTTTAGATAAGTATAAGTAGACTATTACATTTAATATATAAGAAATTTAGTGAAAATGGATTCAAAATATTTTAAAAAATATTATTAATTAATAAGTTGCTAATTATCATTGACTAATAATCATTTAATAACAATTTGAAAACACAAAAAATCAAAAAAATAATAAAAGACATAAAATAAGTTGAAAATGTAACTCAAACTTCAAACAGCCATAACTTTTGATTTGGGTGTCCATTTGAGCTCTATAACATATCAAATCGAAGCATTCGAAAAGCTTTACACGCTAATGAAGCAAGAGAGCCATCTGTCACATTTTTTGAGGCCAAAAAAGTCCTATAAGGCCTCCAAAACTGGGTTTTATTCCGGATACCCAAATTTTTAACATTAGATGGAATTTCAGCCTTGTTTCAGGTGGTCTTTTTGAACTTTTTCATTGGGGATTGAATTTATTCTGATGGGTTACATTTATATTAATATTATAGATTTGAAATTTTATCATTTTTCACAATTTAATGTTACTTATAATCAATTATATAAAAATATATACATATTTTTTTATATATTCACCCATAAAAAATAATTTTATAAATAAAAAATTAATCATATTTACATATAAAGTATATTTCTCAATATATAAGGCTTATCTAAATAAAAAAATAATATCCATTTTATTTAAAATACAAATATATTAATATTTATATACCTATATGATGTGTTTGTGTGTGTGTGTGTGTATTTGTGTGCGTCTATATTGAAAAACTGATATATATTATCTATATATTCTAAACATATGTATATACATATTAATATATAATATTTGTAAATATATATAAATCTGTATAATTATATTTACAAATACACATATAATATGTGTGTGTGTGTGTTGTATATATGTATTTATTTATTTATAAACACACACAAAAAGCATATTTTATAAATGTATTTAAAACCGATCTTGTAAATATATATTAATATATGAATAAATATATTAATATATAAATATAACTATATATATTAATATATGGATATATATATATATTAATATATAGATATATATACATATATATATTAATATTAATATATATGTGTTAATATATATATATATGAATAAATATAACTAAATATATATAAAAATAAATAGATATATTAATAAATGAAGAGCAAAGCAATATGGTGGAGTGGTAAAGGCTTAGGCGCACAGACAATAGGTCCTGAGTTCGAATCCTGGGGGAGGTAGGTCACGGGCGTGGGTGGGGAATAATTCCCAGCACTGTCAAAGAGGGGTGGGGGTGCTGTTTAAGGCTGGGGAGGTGGCAGGGGCGTGCAGGATCAGGTGGGGGTGGGGTGCTGTTGAAGGGGGCTTCAAGCACTGTTGAAGCCCATCCCTGAATTGAAAAAAAAAATTATTTTTTTTAATGTTTTTTAACTTTTATTATCGCTAAAAAAGCACTGATAAAAGGTTTCTTTTATCAGCGCGAAAAAAAAAGTGCTGATAAAGGACCCTTTTATCAGCATTTTTTAGCACTGATAAAAGACCCCTTTTATCAGTGCTTTTATTTAGCACTGATAAAAGGGGCCTTTATCAGCGCTTTTATAAGAGATGATAAAAGGGACCCCCCCCCCATCTTCGTCTCAATTAACAGTGCTTTTCTAGTGCTGTTAATGCCCTTTTCTAGCGCTGATAAAGGCCATATTTGCAGTAGTGAATTTGGAAAAAACTCATCCACTTACTCTATTCATGTAGTATTCTCCTTCTACTATTATTCAACCAAGTCCTACTAATGCATAGTGTTACATTAGACTTTTATAGACTGGAACCATTGTAAAAATGTCAGCTATATTTTACTTCCCTATTATCTCCTATAGCTCTAATAGCTTGTCTTCTAACAAATTTCAGATGAAAAGGAATTTCAACTCACTGTGTTTCATTCTTACATGAAGCACTAGATTACAAGAAAGGTAGATAGCACTCTGACTATTTTATAATAACACTCATTCTTTCAATTACTTTCCAATATCTTTCAAAAAGTTAATTAACCAAACCAACTCCATTTCAGCTTCTACAGCCACTACATATTATGCTTTGGTTTTGGAAAAAATAACCACAGGTTACAGCTAAGACATCCGACTGACTAATGTTGTACCAAACATAAACACAAACACCATCATGCTCTTATGTGTTTTTGAATACCCTATAAAATCCATGTCAACAAATCATTACAAAGGATCATAATTACCAAATAAAATCATTGTATATTTTTATCCCTTCAAGTATCATATGATCCATTTCACAACATCTCAATATTCCCTTTTGAGGTTTTACATAATCTTCTCGATATACTATACCTCATCTTTTAGTGTTGGTGCTTATAACATGGATAACTTGATTCGGTAAGGGAATTTGATATGGGTTTACATTCATTCATTTGAAACCTTTCAATGATCTTCCAGATGTCCTCTTTTTAGGATAACACCAGAGTACTTGATTATCAGCCCCTCTATATCCTTATTCCTAATATTTTATTAGCATGGACAAGATCCTTGATTTAAAATCTTCTAGACAACCTACACTTCATCTACTGAATCTGTTAACTCTCTAAAACTACAAGAAAAATATCATCCATGTGGAGTATAAGCATGATGTAATTCCCATCATTCCATAAATTCCAATAATAGCAATGATTCAAGTCACATTGTATGAAACTATATTCTATAATGAAAGTGTTAAACTTTTCATTACACTAACAAGGTGCTTGTTTCAATCCATAAAGTCTTCAATTAAATTTATAAACAAGTCCCTCCTTCTGATGGTATTCAAATCCATTAGGTTACTTTATACAGATATTCTTTTCCAAATCACCATGAATAAAAGAAGCTGTAACATCTATATACTTAAAGTTTAGATCATTGGGAGTAACTAAACCCAGCATTATCAAGGTAGTAGTATGCTTAACTACCGGTGAAAAATATTATGAGAAATTAATTTCTTATTTCTATTATAATCCTTTAACCACCAATAGAACCTTGTATTGTTTACTTTCATATGTTGTCTCCTTCAAATAAAAAACCCATTGTTTCACCAATGATCACTTTCCTTCCTATAGTTTATCCATCCCCAAGTTTTTTTGAAGTTCATGGAGTTAATTTCTTCCTTCATGGTCAAATACCAATATTTTGAGTCACTGATCATTATTTCCTCTTCTGAGCATTCAAGTTCCCTAACATCCATTAGAAATAAGAAGTTTGCATCAACCCCATACCTTTGGATTGGTTAAATGACTATATAAGATCTTATAAATTTTTTGAGACTCAAATATTTATGGTTCTACTATAATCAGTTCCCCAATAGATATTTTCAAAAAATTTATAAATTTTCCTTAGGATTTAGTAAATCTTGATAATTTTGGGATACCTTACACTAGTTTCATTTCCAGAGATCTAATGTTGACATATGGATCCACTAGAATATTTTTTCTAATGCTTACAACTAGATAAACTTGTACTTTAGTTGATAGTTTCTTCCCCTCAACTTCTGATTCATCCATATTATAATCCTTCCATATGATCTTCTCATTGAGGATAATTTTTAGACTTTTGATGATTGTGTGTTTTTTATCATCCCATAGTTTGAAACTAAAATCTTTGTTTTCATAACCCATGAGAAAAAAATCTTTGTACTTACCCTTAATCTTGTATCTATCTTTTTCATCGATTAAGGAATAATCTAAACTTTCAAAGATTTATAGGTGTCCAACTTATGGTGCCTTACCAGACCATGTATCTTCTAATAGACTATGTCACATAGCAGCTGAAAGACTTCTATTGGACAAGTATGATATTATGTTGATTGATTTTAACCAAATGGCCATTAGAATCCCAATGTTCAAATGCATGCAACTTGCCTTTTTGGTCAAAGTTTAGCTCATTATATATAACACTCCATTATATTATGGAGTTCTAGGTACTATCCTTTTGAGTTCGATCACCTTCATCTGAAAAAAAAATTAGAAAATTAATTTCTCTATATTCAACATCATTGTCTAATATAAGGAATTTATCTTTTGGGAACTTTCCAATTCATTCATTACTTTCCAATATACAAAATCACTAAAAAATTTAGATGTATGCTTAAGGAAATGCACCCATGCCTTCCTTGTAGAATCATCGATGAATATTATGAAGTAAAGAGATCGTCCATGATATCATGGTGAAGTATATTCCCATATATCTGAGTGAAGTAACTATATATTTCATGCTCTATTATTTATTCCATTCAAGTTTAATGACACCTGCTTTTACTTTCCTAGTTCACAGCTCTCACAACTTCCAATGGTTGTGTGGTCAAGCTTTAAAATTACCTTCCCAACTAGAAACTTCATGTTTTTCTCACCAAGGTGACCCAAACTGTAATTAAAATCCTCTAGATCTTTCAAGGATATAATTTAATCCATTGAACTCCCATCTAAACTTTTTTTCATATAAAGGGTATCATCCTATACTCCTCATGCCACAACCATTGACCCTCGAGTCACTTTCTAGAATCTATTGGAGAAATTCATTATGTATACTACATAATTCAGCTAACCTATAGATATGAGTTACTTCTAAAGACCTAGTTTGTGCCTCACTTCCTTTATTCATAGTAATCAATCATTCTTCATTTGAATATTCACACATCCCTTTCCAATCACTACCAAAGATTCGTCATCCACCAGATTAACTTTATGAAATATTCTAGATATGTATCTTATCGTGTACCCACGGTCAGTCATTGAGTGGAACGATGTATTAGAATCAACTATTCATGACTCCATAGGGACACCGGTGATGAGTAGTATGTCACTACCATATTTAATTGTTTTAACAGATTTTGAAACTTATGGAATTCATTATTACAATACTTTTTTATGATTCATGATGTTCCTTTGGATGTTCCTACACTTCCCACAATTCCAGAAAGTGAGTCCTAGACTAGTAAAATTCCCTCAAATTTTCTCTCAAGATTTATATTCTATCCATTTAAGTTTACTTATATGAGGTGAGTGTCCCTTTTCATCAAAATTTAGTGTACTTCCATAATGTACTTAGACCTCTCTTCTCTAGAGTTACTCATTGAGGATCAACTTCCAAATGTCTTCAAACACCATATCATTATTTTCAAAGTAATTAATTATTATAGTAACCATATCATCCTAAGATTCTAGTAATGATGATAGTATTAGGATTTCCCACGCATAATCCATGAAAGTAACTTTAACTACATCGAGTTAGATTTAAATCACATTGAAGTTTATTAAATGATATATCATTGAACATACTTTTGATATCCTTATGCTAAATAGTTATCACATTAGAAACACCTCATTTAATGTCAAAAAAAATCGTACATTTCCACTAGGGCCACTGTTTTCTTAGTTGTGGTCTTTTTCTCCAGGATTTTGAAGGCTTCATTTTGTGCCAATGACATCCTCAACAAATTAATGCATTTCCATCCATAATTTATCATTATAATATCACCATATTTTCAGGTCTCTCTCCACACAATGGAAATTAAATATCCTTCTAGATGAGATAATATTCTATTTACATCTGCTAAAATCCATATCTAGTTTCGTTGATATAAAGACACAACTATAAACATTACATATTCTAGTGATTGTAACTAGATTTCATATTATTAAAATCCTGAGGATCTTTTTGGTTTAGAGTTTTAGATAATTAGGACAAAATCTTACATAGTAAACCCATATTTTACAAATAGTATACTTCAAGACAGTATCCATATTTCCCACCAAACAAAACTTTTTAAAATAAAACACGGTTTTTTTTAATTATCAATCTTTACAATTTTCATCTCGTCCTCATCCTTGTCCCTACCCTTCCTTAAACCTGTTAAAAACATTGTAAAACATGGGATGAGAAAAAAAACTCATTAAGTGACATAAAAAGTGGAAATCTGTTAGTCTAGAGAAAAACCTGAAAGATAGTGAAATATTAACCTTTATCTCAATGTTCTATGAGCAAATTAAATATTACATTTTTACATAAAAACACACACACTTTTATCTCAAAGAAAATAATTAAAACCCACAAAAATAAAAAGAAAAAACTTTTTGTAAACATAGAGAATCATATTCATAAAACCCTTTCAAACACCTTTTTAATTGGAATAACTATAAGGATGACTCCCAATAAAATTATTACTTAATGTATCAGAGAGCTATAATATGGATCACCCTTCATATAAGCTATATTGAGATCACATGTGAGTTATAATGGGGCTTAACCCTTCATATAAGCTATAAAGGTCTCACCCATGAGATATAATGGGGATAAATCCTTCGTATAAGCTATATCAGGCTCACTCATGAGCTATAATGAGGCTCAACCTTTTGTATAAGCTATATCAAGATCACCTATTTTTCATGAGTTATAATGGGGATCAATCCTTCATATAAGCTATATCGGGCTAAACCATGAGCTATAATGGGGATCAACCCTTTTTATAAATGGAATGACTCATATGGTAAACTTCCATCTCTTGAGTACCTAATGCATTAGAGGTTATAACATAATTACTCATCCTTGTTTTATCACGGAACCACCTATCATTGGTTAATAACATAACCATCCATCCTTGGTTTATCACGGAATCACCCATTATTAGTTTATAATGTAACCACCCATAATCATAAAAAATTCCCAATAACCAAAAAATAAACATAAATCATGAAAAAAATTAATCAAAAAACACTCTTTAAAGAAAATAAACTTTTCATTTTGAAATCACTCATTATAAAAAACTGCACATGTATAATGGAAAACATTTTATTTGAAAGTAACCATATAAAATTGAAAAGTAAGATTAAAAATATTAAAGTGACATGAAGGCTTGAAATTCATTTAATTACATATATATAATAAAAAACATTCCTTTTAATTTTATAAAAATAAACTTTTAAGGAAGATTTTTTAAAAGAGAGTCCCTTGTGTAAAACCTTAGAAAGACCCCTTTTAGGAAAGCATTTGAGAGAAAATGGAAAATTATATTTTTTAAAATATTTGTTTTCATATAAATATATTCGAAAAATTAATTATAAAAAAATATACATTAAATAGAAAGATTTATAAAATAAATCTTTGTAACATTTCAAGTGAGTTTTTTAGTTAAAAAGTCCCTTACCTTATGTCTGAAGGTTATTAAATTACTCTTAATGTCCTAGATAATAAAATTAGATTCATTAATTACTTAATTAATAACCTTTTAAATCTATATTTTATTTATTAGAATTTTATTAAGTTTATTTATGGAAATTTTGATGAGTTAAAAAGATCAATTTCACCATTCTGGTAGCATTCGTTTCATGGTTCTATAGTTGGTTCACTTGAGTATAATTATGGATGTTCTTTTCAAAAGGGAATACAACTCCAGAAGTGGAATTAAATGGTATTAATGCACTTAAAAAATCATAAATGGTTCTATATATCATTTTTATTTCTTTTATGAGGATGATTTATTTGATAAAAATGTTAATGACAAATGGTTAGTTTATTTTGGCAGTTTTTCCGACCATCACGAACTAGTTTCATTTTAATTAATATTATGTCTATATATTAGTTTCAGAACATGAAATAAGTTATAATATACCTATTAAAATATTATTTAACTGAGATAATGGTTTTATGACCATATTTAAAGGTGGTAATGGAAAACAAAAACTTATTATCCAGATAGACGGTAAACCACCATGATTTGGACAATGGTTTCGTTTCTTTGAATAAGAGAAGATAATAAATATGATAGATATAAGATATTACATTAGAAATATAAAATTAAATTATATACATGATATTTTGGTAATTATTCCTTAATGTATTAAGGAGGTTAGGAGAAGGTAAAATAAGAATAAAAATTAAAGGAGGTGGTTTGAGAAAGTTGCCTCTTGAATATCACCTCCTTGACAGACCCATTAAAGAATTTGGAATTGGTCTTTGGGTGAGAAAAGAAGAACTTGGATATGGGGTGAGTGGGTAGGATATGGTTTTTTAGATATTTTAATAGCTTAAAGTCTTGTTAGTAGAAAAGGGGTGGTGAGGAGTGGTATTTATACTTGAGGAGGAGTGTTTTTAAGTGATTAAATCATGATTATTTTATATTTAAATCCAACCATATTGGGGTGGTATTAATTCCTTTGAATTATATTGATAATTATTATTAAAAATTATTTTTTAGGTTTAAAAACACATAAAACACCCATTTAAGGTTGTATTTTTTATGTATTTTAATCTTTTACCTTTTAACTTCAACTCGTTTCATTATTTCACATATACTACGGTAAATCTTTTTTTTATCACTATGAATTTTTTATGCCTAAAAATGAACCTGAACTTAATAAATAATTTTTAACCTATGATTAAAAATATTTAATCAATTTTACCAAATTCAATTGATATAATTGGAAAATTTAAATTTAAAACAAAACCCACATATGCAATGAAAAAGCAGGTTTTCAAGAAGTGTATTTTTCAAGGAAAAGATGGTTTTATATTAACTCTATGTATAATAATAATCAGTGTATGAAACTAAATTAATATTTACTAATATATAATCTATAATTTTTTTAAAAAATCCACATTATGGATTATTTTAATTAATTAAAAAGGAGAAACATTATGTACTTTAAAACAATTTTCTGAATAAAAAACTCATTTTTAAACCCAAAAATAAACTTATTATAAAATACAATATAAAGTTGATTCAAGAGAATTTAATTGGATTAAATATAAATAAATAATAATTATGTTACTAGAAAAAAAATGAAATATAATGGGACATTTAAATTTTTAAGTTTATTAAAAGGAAATGACATTTTTACTAGTATTTCTCATTATTCACTGAAAACCTGATATCTTCCAAAAAATCTCAAAATTACACCAAAAGTAAAACTTGATATTATTATTTCAAAAATGAAGTTAATTATATGAAATTAATTTTCTAAACTTCCAAAAAATAATTATAATATTCACTCATAAAATTAAAGAAAAACCATTTTTTGAAGAGAATGTATTTTTGAAGAATAAAATGAATTTACTAAAAATTTGAATGATTATTTTCAAAATATCAGTTAATACATTAACAATGAGTATTACCATTATATATTTTATAATTTTTTTAATACTGTTTATACTCATGAATTTAACATCTAGATTATAACAGTCATATTTAAATAACAAGATTTTTTTGTTTGTTTATGGTTGATATTGTGTATCTTGTACGCTATCGAACATAGTCATTATTTTTAAAATCTCAAGATGTTACAGTTTAACCAACTAATATGAACCTTTAATTCTTATATTTTCATATATTTTTATTATATTATAACCAACTGAAATAAATATGACTCTGAGTAAAGTGAGAATGTTACCTGAGTTGTCGAATGTGTTCAACCAAGTTTTGATACCAATTATTGGGAAAGTTAAAACCCTTAACAATAAAAATATGATAAAACTTGTGTTATCAAAAAGATCATATTCACCAATGGTTTTGTACAGTAGATTCAAACCATTGGAACTTCCCATTTTTCTTAAAGCATCAAAACTATGGATTCTACTACACCCAAATCACCACTACTAAGACACGCCTTTCTAAACGTCTGAACTACTCACAAATAATTAAAAAATGATATGAAAAAATAAATAGGACACAATATATTAACATGTTTCAGACTTTCATTTTATCCCATAGTAGAAAATTAAAAAAATCTTTATTATCAGAAGAACAAAGGATTTAAAACACTATATCTAAGGAGCTAGTGTTATACTTTGATTTTTTGTTCTATAATACATCAACAAATGGACCCACATCTATTTTATAGAGGTAATTTTCCAGTAAAATAGATTTCACCACTATCATATATTTTCATCCAACCATCAATTGAATTCACCATTTTTCTAAGGCTTCTACCGTCTAAACTGTCATAGCTGGTGGACTATTTATAACACCCTCTAGTGAACTGTCCATCTTTCCAAAGCTTCATCAAAAGATCACTAACTTCTAAAAAACCAAAACCCATGTACTTAAGACTTTGTCTCCACTATCTTTACAATATTTTAGTGGTTTAATGAAGTTATTATTTCTAGTAAATGAACTTATTGTGAATTTAAGAATCTTTACATTCCCAACACCAATTTACTATGTATGTCATCAAGTGATAAATATCCAAGGTTAATTTCTTCAAGTACTAACACTTTTAGAATTTATATTGGTGGTGACCTTATAATAATTTTATTCACAATATTAAAATTCTTAACCTCGTGTCGGAGTCCATGTATTTCACATAAAAAATTCAACGAGATAATTAAAGAATCCATCCAAGTTTTCAATTGAATTCATATTTTGATCATAAAATATCTTTTAAAAAACCTATATTTTTTCTTCTTTCACTTTTTTATCAATTTCATAGAAGTTGGAATGTTTATCACAAACTTTTTTACTATGGAAAAATCCATCACATTTAGATATATCTGATTAAATGATGATCTTGATAAAGAATTTTGAGCCTTGGAATCACCATTAAATATTCTTTTATTCACTTCCATCATAGATCTTCCTGTGGAATCACTAAATTGAATTCCATGTAATGGTATTGATTATACATCTATTCCAAGATATCATAGATGTGATCACATCCTATTTTTTTCAAATTTTATTGTTTCACCCATAAAATAAGGACACTCCCTTAAACTACTAGAAATTTGGCCTATATCAGTGGATCTGTAGAAAATAAAAAAAAACCATTGGTGTAGGTATGTTTTTTGACCACCTATTAACTATTGGTAGAGGTTATTCTTTCAGTCACCTATACCAACAGTTTAGACAAACTATTTTCATAGGTGGATGAATTATTTATATGTAATTTTAATAATAATAATAGAAAAATGAAAATTTTTAATTATTTTTATAGGTTCATATATATATTTATGTATATAATAACACAAAAGTAGTTTTAGTATAGTGGTAAAGTCTTTGGAACATAACTACAAGTTCATGGAATCAAAACTCACTACTATAATTTATTTTCAATGGTATACCCATACCAATGGTTTCAAAAACCATTGGTATAAGTATTTCCTTTGAAATTATTTATACCAAGAGTTTGACAAAACCATTGGTATAGATCTATCCTAATGGAAAATCACCCAATGGTCCATCAAACTATTGATATAGGCTATACCAAAGGTTTTAGGTCCTATTCCAATGGTTCCAAACCATTTATATAGCCTTTTTTATTAGTTTTATAATTTACAATATTCTCCATGATAATAGTTTCCCCTCAATAGATTCAAGAAATAACTAACGACTCTAATGTCACTTATTATGTCTTATGGTCATGATGAACATCCTAATATGGGGGTGAATTAAGGTGTATTGAAATTTATTTTATGTAATAATAATTGGATCATGTCTTCACATTAAAGAATTCACATTGAATCTATTTTAATTGGCTCAACCAAAATGAAAAAACAATAAATAACTTGTATACACGATTGTACTTGGTTCACCCAAAATGGGCTAAATTCAAGGACCATATATCAACATTTTATTAATATTACAATTAATCACTACTTCACTAGTATGTGATTATGACTTTAGGGTAAGTTCATTAGTCATCCAAGGTCCACAACATCTTTCTATCTTCATCACGCTACTTTCAAGATGGTTAAAAATATGCAATCAACATGAAACTCTATCTTACAAAAATAGAAATTAAAGTTTCAAGAAGAAACAGTAAGGGATTTCTTCATGTTTCTCTAGTATTCACCTCCACATATTTTATATATATACACATCATATTATTCTTCCAAGACTGGTCTTCAATGTAACTCGAATTTATCACACTTTACTTTACAATACCAAGTATTAAATATGCTCTACTTATAATTCTCTATTATCATATCTTAAAGATTATTACATTCCTTATCTATGTGTGATAATTTACTTCTGCTCAGTAGGATCCCCTATATATTAGGGATGTTTAAATTTAGAGTTTAACATCCAAACAATAACTAACTTCCAACTTCCTTTAATCCAAATCCATACCTTAGATCATCTTCTATCAAAACTCCACCATAGAATTTGAATAGTTAGTTATCATTTAATTGATTAATGAATCAACCATCATGAGATATCCACATATTCAATTCTATTTTAATTCTCTAGAAAACATAAATCATGGTGTGACCACTTCATGTCATGATAGTATGGTTCCCCTATTATTTACTTCAACTGACAGATAGGTCATTGAAAGGTTCTATCATGGGTGCTTTCAAATGATGTATGGTTTTTGGGTACTTAGGTGCAACAGAGTGGCTGACCAAAGTCATCTCTCAAGGAGGCAGTAATTAAAACAAATTATTAAAGGTATTTTGAAAATAAAATAAAATAATATAAACACACTACTTAAAATGATTTGGGGTTATTTTTTTTGTAATTTATAAAAGAATAAGAAGAAGTATGTTGTAAGAAGATTTTGTTTTTTTGTTTTTATTTTTGAAATGAAATTCGATTAATAAGACACAATGATAATATTTTTTTTAAATATTTTAAAAGGAATAATTGATATAACTCTACCTTTTCACTTACATATTAATCATTATAATTTAAATTAATATCCACTTAATTATGATCCCTTAATTTGTTAATCTCTATACCCTACTATAATTAACTTTACCACAAAGATGAAAAGAGTTAAACCCTAGACCAGCTTCGGAACATCAAATTGCAGCACCCTGCTTTGATTTTCATTATAAGGCTAGATTATGGTTAGTGGTAAATTAGGGAATAAATAAATTCTGTAAATAAGTATTAATTTATTTTAGGTATTATATTTTAACTCTACAAATTTATCCTGTGTGGTTTGGTTTTACCGATTAAGTTTGCGCTCTCACAATTTACACAAATCTCAACCTCACATGTTTTTGTGTAAATTGTTCAATTTATTTCTTAGTTTATTCTAATTTTAAAACTCAATTCATGGATCATATTATTTAAATTAAAATAGATCATTTATTCAAAATAAATAAATGAATAAGGTAATAGGTCGATCGATTACTAAAAAGAACTACTCTTCCATGGGCGGTGTAGTCATCATAGAAATGTTTTTCATTTGAAAAGGTCCTAGAAAGGGTATAACCCAATAACATTTATAATCTTGATTTACTTACAAAATATTAAGATTAAGAAAAAAATAAAATTGAAAATAACAAAAGAAATGGAAGAGAAACTAAGATTTTATTTAAAGCACAACAATATTATAAAGTGAAGAAGAAAAAGAAGGCTTCGATGAAGGGATCCTAGATTAAAGAGGTCTACCTATTGAAATTCCTATATAAATGGAGTGAAACCAATTATAATTTTCCTTTAATCTCTTAATTCATGTACCAACCCCTAAAAATGAGAAAAATACCAATTTATAGAGTGAAGGGGAGGCTAGGTTTTAAGAGGTTTCAAGTGTGAATGGGGAAATTCAAAAAAATAAATTAATTCAACTTGCATTGTCTGCTTAACCACAAAAACGCATGAACCAGTTGTCCTTTCAGAAATATTATTTGTTTGAAAATGGGTCCTTGAGCTTCTCTCGAAATTTGGGTTGAATCCAAGAACTTATGAAGAAGTTATGTCCCAAATACAGAACTGATATCCAATCTAGAGATTTCATCCCATCTTTGACTTCATGTCCCTTTTACACTAATCAAATGCATTATTTAGCTTCCATGTCCTGAATGAAGTATTTATCCCATTAAGTTAGAAACACATTTAAAATTTTTTAAATTCAAATAATATATATGAAAATATTTATGTCTGAATTACTATAGTACACTTTAAAGGGTAAAAATATAATTTTTGTTAAATTTTTAAATGAATGATCTAATCCTAAATATTTTATAAATAAACATACTTAACACAATGTGAGAAATTATATCATTTATTATCAATAAATTACTCAATAAAATTGTGTTTTATCAACTCCCCTGCACTTACCCTTTTTGCACTCCTGGGCAAAGTAACATATCATGTATTCCAAAAAAATTGTGACAAGATATGCATGTTTATATTCCTCAATACATAGTGACAATATAGGCAAAGTGATATTCCCATAAAGAGTCAATATTAATAAATTTTAAATTCATTATATCATAAATTGTATCAAAAAAATCCAATGAGATTAATAACACCAATTAGAGTGAAAAAAAAAATTCATGGGTCTACCATGCCACAAATTCCCCACATATGTGTGTCAATAATTTCTAGCTTGTCTCTCCACCCTTTATCTAGTATATTCAGGTCAATAAAAAATTTCTTCTTACTTTATTCTATTCCACCAAACCTGTTCAACATCATTTGCAATCAAATTCCAAAACCCACTCATTTAAGCATTCCCATAAGTCAAGCCATGAGCTCCCGAACTAAATATCCCCACATGTTGTACATTTATTCACTCCCCTCTTTATTAATTGTTTTTTTATTTTTTTTAGGGTGTACAACAGTCATTTATTAGGTGCACATGCGTAGGTCGGTCTGTTACGATGATGGAAATGATCAAAAGAGAAATTAACATATGGAAATACCATGTTATAAGATGAAAGAAAAATACTTACCCTAAATATAAATTCAATTGGGTAAGAGAAACTCACAAGTCCTGATTGTGTGAAATTTTGTGTGGATAAATCAGTGACACAATTTACTATGAATAAAAATTACAAAGAATAGTGTCAAAATCTAAAAGTTTTTATTATGAAACAACTAATCATATCATCGATGACTTCCATTTTTATAAAAATCAACCCTTAAAGATGAAATCTTCCTCATTATTATCATGCCACCAATGAATTTTAAAAATATGAATTTTCCATATTTTCCACATGTAAATGATAATGTTACATAATATGTTTTTTTTTTGTTTTTTCATTTAAAAATTTAATATAAAACTTAAAAGAAAATACACACAAAACACACAAATAAAAATCCTAAATATCTACCCTAAAATGTTGTCCCCTCCCCCACACATAAAATATTTCATTGTTCTCAATGTGAACTTATGAGATGATATGTGCATATGAAATTTAGAATTTTAAATAGGAAAACTAATATAAAAGTGAAAGGGTTAGGAATAGCTTGATATTCTCAAGTGATGATGGGGTCGTGCGGTGTGATGAAATCCACTACATTAGTAGAAATTCCCTAAATGTATTTATTCAAACATTGCCCATTGACTGTAAATATTATTCTTATGTCCTCTTATGTGATCTCCACTACACCATAAGGAAAAACATTAGACACAATGTAAAGACCTAACCATCTGGAATGCAACTTACCAGGAATCATCTTTAGTCATGAACTTTAGAGTAGAACTTTCTCTCCTACATGAAACTCCATTTTTTGGATAATTTTGTCATGTATTGATTTTTATCTTTCCTTATAAATCCTTGAGTTCTCATATTATGAAAATTGAATCTCCTCAAGCTCTTGAAGTTGCAGCTTCCTTTGAATTCCATCTTAGGCCAAATCCATGTTTCATTTCTTTATATCCCAATGCTTGACTTCCACGGGGAGATAAAAAGCTTTCCCAAAAATAATCTGAAATGGGGAAATACTGATGGGGGTCTTGTATACTATCCTATAAGCCCATAGTGCATCATCTAAGCACTTGCTCTAATCCTTCTTATTCGGATGCACTGTTTTCTCCAAAATTTGTTTCAAATCATGATTTTAAACTTCATCCTGGACATTTGTTTGGGGGTGGTATAGTGTTGATGTTTTTTGTGTCACCCCATACTTCTAATGGAGGGAAGAAAAATTCTGATTATAGAAGTGTGCCCACTGATCACTGATGATAGCCTTTGGTACTCCAAACCTGTAAAAAATATGTGTCTTTAAAAAATCTACTACAACATGAGAATCATTAGTCCTAGTAGCCTTAACCTCCACCCATTTACTCACATAATCAACAAAAACCAAAATATAAAAAAAACAAATAAACTAGGTAAAGGACCCATAAAATTAATGCCCCGTACATCAAAAATATCACAAAATAATATGGTTTGTTGGGGCATCTTGTGTATCCTAAAAATGTTCCCAGTATGTTGGTAATGTGAGCATGACTTAAAAACACATGAGCATCATGAAATAAGCTAGGACAATATAATATAGAGTCTAAGGTTTTTCTAGCTATTCATTAGGGTCCAAAGTATCCTCCACATGAAATGTATGGCAGAAATGCATAACAGACTCAAACTCATGATTATGAACACACCTCCTAATAACTTGATCACTGCACATGCTCCTGAGTTAGGGATCATCCCAAACATAAAATCTTGACTCACTCTTTAATTTTTGGACTTGAAGTTTCTTTAATTTTGAATGAATTTTAGAGGCAACAAGGTAGTTCACTAAATCAGCTTACCAAGTATGTGTACCTGAGATGGAATAAAGATTATCATTTGGGAAAGTGTCTCAAAGTGGTACCCGGTCCAAGGTGTCATCCTCTAGTGTGTGAGTAAGCCTACTCATGTGGTCTGCCACCAAGTTCTCTGACCCCTTCTTATCCTTTATCTCAATTTTGAATTTCTAAAGAAGGACCATCCATCGAATAAGTCTGGGTTTACATATAGATTCTTCAAGAGGTACCTTAGTGTTGTATGGTCAGAAAAAACAAATACTTTAGAGCCCAATAAATATGAATGGAATTTATCTAAAGTAAATATGATGGAGAGAAACTCTTTTTCCATGACTGTGTAGTTTTATTGGGCTAGATCCAATGTCCTCAAAGTATAGGCAATCACATGTGAACATCCCTCCACCCTCTATAATAAGACAACTCCAACTACGAAATTTGAAGCATCACACATCATCTCAAATGTAATGTCCCACCATGGGAGATTTATGATCGATGGAGTTGTTAGACACTATTTTATCTCATTAAAGGAAGTCCTGCAAGAATCATCAAACACAAAATCAGGATCCTTTTGAAGTAATCACGATATAGGAAGAACAATCTTACTAAAATCTTTGATGAAGTGATGATAAAATATCGCATGCCCTAGTAAATATATAATATCACACAGACATTAAGGATAGGGTAAGGATGAAATAATATCTACCTTATATCTATCAACCTCTATCTCATGTTTTGAAACTAAATCCCCTAAGACAATCCCATGCTTTACCATGAAATGACACTTTTCAACGCTTAAGACCAGATTCTTCTCAATACAATGATTCAACACCTTTCCCAATCTAGAGATAAAATCATCAAATGAATACTCATACACTTTAAAATCATCCATAAATACCTCCATGTAGGTCTTAATAAAATCAGAAAAAATACTCACCATACATCTCTAGAAGGTACCTGGGGTGTTGCAAAGTCCAAATTCCATCCTTCGGTAGGAAAATGTGCCAAATGGACAAGTGAATGTTGTATTATCCTGATACTCTAGGGCTATAAGAACCTGAAAATATCAATAAAATCTATCCAAGAAATAATAATGTGTCTTACCTGCTAGTCTCTCAAGCATTTGATCAATAAATAGGAGGGGGAAATGGTCATTGTGAGTGGATTGATTTAGTTTCCTATAATCAATACACACACGCCAGCTATTTTGCACCCTCATTGGAACTAAATCCTCTTTATCATTCCTAAAAATAATAACACCACTTTTCTTAAGCACAAACTAAATAGGACTCACCCAATGGGAATCTGAAATGGGATAAATTATACCTACCTCGAGCAATTTTTCAACTTCTTTTTTAACAACTTCCAAAAGAGTTGGATTCGGTCTCCTTTGTGGATACCTTACTAGTTTAGCCCCATCCTCCAAAAGAATCTTATGCATGAAAATAGAGGGGATAATTACAGATATTTCATCTAAGTTCCACCTGATTTCCCTAATGTTCTCCATCAAAAGATTAAAAATATTTTCTTCATGTTCAAAAGGGAGATTGTTAGCAATGATAACAGGTAATATCTCAACCATTAACAAGTATGAGTATTTGAGATTTAGTGGAAATGTCTTGAGTTACAATGAAGGAGGGTATAGTATGGATGGATACATTGAAGGAACTGAAATATGTTCACAATGAACATCAATACCAAAATAAACATCATCAAAAGCAGAGAATAATGCATCAAAACCATCAGTATACTCAATAGTCAAGTCATAATCAAAGTGAACATGATCAAAATTAGAATATGAATCCATTTCAAAATCAAATCTAAGAGATTTTTATACATTAGAAATAGGTTTGGAAGTAACCTTAGACATCAAACTATAACCAATTATCATAATATCCCTAAGCATAGGACAATCAAATTCCATGGGGTTTTTACTCGGTAGTTCAAAATGGGAGATAAAAAAAGCATAATGGTCCTCTAAGGGGTACCTTATGGAGTACATAACATTAAATATCACAACTTCATATCCAAACTCCATGGAAAGTGTACCCTCATGGACATTTGTGATAGTTTTTGCAGTTTTAGGAAGGGCATACCTAATATAATGGCATAATGAGAACTTATATGATCATCCTCCATGTTAAGAAAATAGAAATATGCTAGAAAGATCATGTCTCTTACCCAAAAAAGTACATCCTCAAGGACTCCTGCTAGATATATTGTAGCTCTATTTTCTAACTACGTCACTACTCTCATCAGCTTCAACTCACCAACCTATAAAGAAGAGAATACATAGTGAGGAATTGCATTTATGGAAGCCCCCAAATTACATAAAGCATTAAAAAGTGTAACTTCCCTATGGTGTATGGGATGGTGAATGTCCTTGGATCCTTGCACTTTTTTGTAATTACTTGAGTTGGTGTAATGAGTGATGACACGTTCCTTTCAAGATTGATCCTCTCATTTCCCTTAAAATTTATTCTATTAGTACAAAGTTATTTTAAAAAAATTTCATACCTTGGTGTTTTTTTAATGGCTTCAATAAGGGGGATGTTTATCTCCACACACTTTAATGTGTCCAAAAACTCTTTTTGCAACACCTCTTCATCCATATTATTGGTTTAAACAACTCTATTTGAAAAAGGAAGGGGGTTAGGAGTAACATCATCAAAAAAAATTCTTACCTTTATCTTTATCCTTGGGTTGCTCATCAGTTGGTATGGAATGGGAATTCTCTGAAGTTGAGGTGAATCCTTTTGAAATGATAGGTGTAGACATATCAGTGGTTTTCTTCCCACTTCTCAATGTGTTAGAACTTACATACCCCTTAGTATTTGTATTAGGTTGGGAAGGAATATTTATGGAGTTCTTACTTACCAGTTCATGGAGAGTGGTGGAAATCTGGCTCATTTTGTGTCTTCAACTCCCTCAACTCAAAACCTTGACTCTTCAACTCATTATTTTGATTAAGAACAATTTGTTTCAAAAATATCATCAGTTTTAGAATATACATTTGGTTTAGAATTCCCTTTTTGTTTGCTTGTTGATGCTTGAGCTTCAAATCTCCTTTGGGGTTGTTGGAAACCATGTTGGTAAGGTGGAGGCTACTGAAAATTTTGTTGAAAAGGGGGACTTTGTTGTTGTCCAGAGCCATAACTCATGTCTAATTGATCCTTACACCCTCTTTTGTATATTATAGAAAAGTAATAATACTTCTTTTGGGTATGTGTCTATTGTTTCTGTTGATATGGTCTCCCAGGGAATACTATTGCGCAATCCTCCATCTCCTGTAGTTAGGGGACATAATCAGTTGGGTGGTCTATTTCAGTGAAAATTTCACAAGGCCTCATAGGAGTGGGTTGGGATGTCTTTTGAGCCAATGAAATATTCCTCAGAATATTGGTCAATTATTCCAAATTGGTATCAATTAAATTGATTTCAAGAGAAGATGGACTTACCTGATTTACTTCTCTAACATATAGTGTACCTCGATCACCAAATTGTTGGGAATTTTGTGTCATCTTGTTGATCAATGCATTTATAGCTACTGGTGTTTTTTATACCAATTCTCCTCCATACAGAACATCTACCATTCTCTTTTACATGGGTGTGAGGCCTTCATATAAGTATTGGATGAAAATTTTCTCACTAATTTAGTGATGCGGGAAACTTTCACACAACTTCTTGAATCACTCCCAGTAATCATACATTGACTCCCCTTGGGCTTTCTTGATTCCTGATATATCTTTTTAGATGGAATTTTTCTTTGATTCTGGAAAAAATATCTATAAGAAAAGATGTTTCAAATCATTCCAACAAGTTACATATTCATGTTGTAATCAATACATACAGTATTTTTCAATTCCATCAAGTGAGAATGGGAATGCTCTTAGTTTTACTTGGTCTTCAGATATATTTTTTGGTTTTAGGGTTAATAAAACCACATTAAATTCTTTCAAATTCTTGTTTGGATACTCTCCATATAATTCGTGAAATTTTGGAAAAGGTGAATTAACCTATATTTCATCTCAAAGTCCGATTCAATATTTGGGTATGCAATACAATTTGGTTGATAGTTAATATATGGTGCAGACAATTATTGAATGGTTCTATTAAGTTCATTGTTATTTTTTCCAATCATTAGTTCTTTTTAAATGATTTAATTATAATTTTTTCCAATTTCAATGTTACCAAAATGGATGAATTCTCCAACTAGTTGAATGTTGAAACTTCTCGTAAACTGAGACTATCTGATTCGATCCCTAAGGTTGCACTAAATCTCAGGATCAAGATCTAAGAGATATTTTAGATTAGTTCATGTCATAAATTAAATAAAAAATAAAAGAATAAAATTTCACCATAATAAAATAAAAATTAGAAGTTTGAGTTGATGATAAAACAAAATAAGAAGAAGAAAACAAAATAAGAATACGAAAAATTCAGATTGGGTAAAGAAGGAAGAAAGAATAGAACAATAGAATAAAATGAAAAATAAAATAAATAACTCTAATTGGTTGAAATAATTACTTACCTCCCCAAAAACAGTGCTAATTTTAAAGTCACTGTCATGGGATCATTCAAATGATGTATGGTTTTTGGGTACTTTAGTGCAGTAGAGTGGTTGACCAAGGTCATCTCTTAAAGAGGCAGTAATTAAAACAAATTATTAAAGGTATTTTGAAAATAAGATAAAATAATATAAAAAAATTACTTAAAATTATTAGGGGGGAGTTTTTTATCATTTAAAAAATAATAATAAGAATTATTCTAGAAGAATATTGTATTTTTTTGTCTTTATTTTTGAAATGAAGTTAGATTAATAAGACAAAATGAGAGGGTGTTTTTATATAAAATATTTTAAAATGAGTAATCAATCTAACTCTACCTCTTCACTTAATTATTAATCAATATAATTTAAATTAACATAAACTTAATTATGATCTCATAATTTGTTAATATTTGTACCCTACGAGAATTAACTTTACCACAAAGATGAAAAGAGTTAAACCCTAGGCTAGCTTCGGAACATGCAATCACAACACCTTGCTTTGATTTTCATTCTAAGGATAGATTATGATTAGTGGTAAATTAGGGCATAAATCCATTCTGGAAATAAGGATTAATTGGTTTTAGGGATTATATTTGAATTCTAAAATTTTATCCCATATGGTTTGGTTTTACCGATTAAGTTTACGCTCTCATGATTTACACAAATCTCAACCTCGTATGTTTTTATGTTAATTGTTCAATTGCTTTTTTAGTTTATTATAATTTTAAAACTCAATTCATGGATCATATTATGAGAATTAAATTATCTCCTTTATTAAAAATAAATAAATGAATAAGGTAAGAGGTCGCTCAATTACTAAAAAGAAATACTCTTTCATGGGCAGTGTAGTCATCGTAGAAACGTTTTGCATTTGCAAAGGTCATAGAAAGGGTATAACCTAATCACATTTATACTCTTGATTTACATAAAAAATAGGAATATTAATATAATAATTAAATTGAAAATAACATAATAAATGGAATAGAAACTAATATTTTATTGAAATCACAACAATATTACAAAGTGAGGAAGGAGAAGAAGGCTTCGATAAAGGGATCCTAGATTCAAGATCTCTCCCTCTTGAAATGCCTGGATAAATAGAGTGAAATCAATTCTCCTATACCTTAAATCTCCCAATTAATGTCTCAACCCCTCCAAATGAGAAAAAATACTGATTTATAGAATGGAGGGGAGGCTATTTCTCAAGAGGTTTCAAGTGTGAATTGGAAAAATGTGAAAAATAAATTAATCCAACTTTCACCACCTGTTTGACCACAAAACATGTGAACCAGCTATCCTTATAGAATTATTATTTGTGTGAACATGGTTCCTTGATATTCTCTCCAAAATTAGGACCAATCCAAGAATAGATAAAGAAGTTCCCAAATACAGAACTGATGACCAATTTAGTGAGTCCATCCCATCTTTGACTACATGGCCCTTTTACACCAATCAAATGCATGATTTAGCTTCTATGTCCTGAATGAGAGTTGTATACCATTAAGTTAGGAACATATTTAAAAAAATCAAATAATTCATATAAAAATATTTATGTCTAAATGACTACAGTGCGCTTTAAAGGGTAAAACTAGAATTTTCATAAAATTTTCAAATGAATGATCTAATCCCAAATATTTTATAAATAAACATATTTAACATAATTTGAGGAAATTATATCATTTATTATAAATAAAATACTCAATAAAATTGTGTTTCATTAATAATATTATGGTATAAGGCTTCATAATTCATACTTGAATCTAGTTCCAACCATATAGATTCTTCTAAAAATCATTTCTCTATAGGATTTACATGGCCAGTGTTCATGGTGTAGCTCACCCTCTTCATGAAATGGTAAAATTTCATTGTGTGATGATCCATTAGACTGAATCACTGAATATCATCTTGAATATTCATCGCAGTATGACACATTTTACATGGTGAGATCTTAATTAAATAGATCCACTAAAAAAACTCACCTGATAAGCTTTAAAACATATCATGATGTGAATTCTATTTCTAGTGGCACTGAAAAACACCCAATCATCCTTATCAATGCAATGTTTGTAACACTATATGTAGCTTGAAAAAAAAAATTAACAAAGTACATCAACCTTATGAATATGGGTGAAGGAAACTTATGCAAATTCCCTTCACTACATGAGATTTGAGTCCTGAAATGAATGATTCTTATGAAGTTCCAAATGATCCTTACAAAACACATCCACAGAACACTTTTCCTGCAACTTCCATAAATAACTTAAAATATCTCAATCTTCTTCACAAATCATCATAATAACATCTTATTGAAAAAAATCTAATATCCCAATCTATGGTTGAAAAAAATGTTAAAAACCATCATTTACTAGAAAATTACCCTAAACAAAGGTAAACAAGACAATAAGGGGAAAGTTCTCATAAACTATTTCTTAAGAAATCTGGTAGTACCATTTTTAATTCAAATCATGGAAGAAATTTCCTTTTAACTATCTAATTCAACACAAATTCTAGAAATAAAGGGATGATAAAATATTTTTGTTGTTTCATCAATTTAATTGAGATTAAAAATAAACCTACTGATAGCCATTATGGTTGAATCATCAATAAGTTAATTTTTAGTTTGGGTAATTAAATCTATACAAGAATGAATAAAGACTCAAAATTCAGGTGAAAATTGGAAGAGAATTTTAATAATTTTATATTAAAACCCCAAAAAATAATAACATTTTCCAATGAAAAAATGATAATAGGAATCCATAGAATTATAGTTAAATAACAAGTGTTTATCATCAATTTTTTCAAATGAGAAAAATAAAAAATGAATCATTTCTAGTGATTTCCTAATTACTTCAACCATAGGCCTATTATAATTAAATTTAGTGATAATTACGAACCTAAAACTTGAAGCGAGTGAGATAATTTCATATTTGGTGAAAAAATTGGCATCCATACTCAATATATCAATGTAACTTTCTCTTCAAATCATTTTTCAAAAGTATCTTCTTTTGAATCCTTGTTTCTTCTAGATGAGATAATTTCTTCATGATTACCCTCTTGATCTTAACATCATTTGAAAATTATTTTTGTTAATTCACTTGATTGTAATCATGAATTTCCTATCTAGGTCTTGATTTTGAGCCTCCCCAAGTAATTTTTATGCATGAATAGATTTTATTTTTACTTTGTAATTCCCCCTCCCTGACTATTTGTAATATATTTTTATTGATCAATATTCTGTTTATACTAAATTATATATATATATATAATTATTGGTAAAATATTTAATGATATTGAATAATTTATTGCAAAAAAAATAAAATATTTTTCAATAATAATGATTAATAAAAAAGAGTAATTCATGCCATTGTGGAGGGAGTCGGGTGGTTAGGTTCATCCGTTCTATTTCTCAGAGTTGAAAATTTGATTCCTGCTAGTTGCATACTGTCTCCATAATTTCAATTATGTTGGATTAATTTTCCCAGTACCCCATAACAGGGTGAGGAGGATAAATTTTACCCAATTCAATCACATGATAAAGAATGAAACTCGAGGATTTTTAACCCACTTGTTGGGGGAGGGATACATTGGGAAGTTTAAGGGTGTCTAAAAAGTAGTAATCTATTGGAAAAATAATTATCAATGTGAGAATGATAAAACGAAATATTTAATTATTAATAAAAGATTTTTTGGAATCAAAAAATTAATATTAAAAAATATATTTATTGATAAAATAATTTTTTGTACCTCCAAATAAAACCAATGAAAATTAATATGTGTTGGGATTACCCAATTTTTCTAATAGATAAACCTACTTTTGACAAACACCTTAAAACAACTTAAAAAACTATACCATGGTTTGATTTCCCATGCAACAAAAAATACTCATGTGGTTTTTTTTATTTTTTTTTATTTTATTTTTTTTGTGTAGAACAAAATTCTTTACTAAAGTGGTTTAGAAAGACATGAAATGATTTCATACTTTTCCATTTGATCCAAAAGTGTAAAACCATTTCAATCTTTTGGTAATTTTATTATTATTATTTTTTTAGTTTTTGTATTTTTTATGAATACACACATATTTAAATACTTTTATTTTATTCAGAATTATTAGCATTAAAGTAATCATAAAATATAACTAAAAACCTCAATCATGGCTCCCTTTTATAGGGGAAGTTCCCTTGAAATCCATTGAATATTTTTAATATGTGATTCAATTTTCACTTTGTCATCATTATAATATTGTTAGGTCCACAAGGCTGAATACCCTGAGAGGGGGGGTGAATCAGGGTATGACTAATTTAAAATTCACGCCCGTTCTGATCTTGTTTCGCTGTTAAGCAAAACACTCTTCTCTCTCTTTCCTGTTGCATAGAGTAAATAGAAGGTAAAGCATGCACAGGACACACCAATTTTACTTGGTTCACCGCAAAGGGCTACGTCCAAGGAGCATACGCCGACAAGTTACCGGTCGTACCAATTCCACTAAACTTCACTAGTTGTGGATTACAATATTCGGGCTAGATCACTTCTATGCCCAGGCTCACTGCCTTTACAATGTTTAGGGTCAGCTCACTGCTTTCCCAAGGGTCACTTCCTGTTTCTCTCTCTCTGGCTCACTGCCGGTGGAGAGGATCACCTACTTCCTCTTCCTAAGCTCACTGCTCTTTGAAGGGATTCACTCACAATTTATAGACCTGTAGGTCTCTTCATTTTCATGAAAGAATGCATCCTTAACTGATGATGGATGCTCTGTTTAAAGTCCAAATTTCATCCACCAATTAATGCCACTTTGCCTCTAACCACTGGGCAATTTCTTTGGAAAGTACCTTCGTAAAGCACCCTACTTCGCGAAGCTCCCAATTTCGTGAAGCTCAAACAAGCCTTCGCGAAGCTCCTGCCTTTTCGCGAAGCTCTATCACGAAGCACTCTCGCGATGCACAGACCTTCGCAATGCTTAGGCCGTCGCGGAGCTCCTGCCTCTCCGCGAAGCTCACTGATCCAACGCGGGGCACACGCCTTTCGCGGAGCTAGAATAGCCACCGCGAAGCTCCCCTTTCGCGAAGCACACTACCTTCGCGAACCACCTCTGCGAACCGAGAGCAATGGATTTTCTATGAAAATTCTCTCTGCTTCTCTCGAGGGGGTCGGCCTCTATTTATAGGCGATTTCACTGACCCTCGAACTTTCCGCGCAAAGTCAACGCCGCGTCATCTCAAATCGCGAAGCTCCGAAGTTTCCGCCGGAATTCTGTCCAAATCGCGAAGCACCACGGAAATTTTCCGTTTGCGGAGCTTGACGTAATCGCGAAGCATTACCGTAAACATACCTTCGCACCTTCGCCGCGAAGCTCCCTCGCAAAGCCCTTCACCGCCGCGATTCACTTCAACTCTGTCGTTCGTGAAGCTTTGACGTAATCGCAAAGCATCACCACCTCCATTTTTTTGGCCTTCACGAAATCCAATCCATGCATCCCATCTTCGCGAAATTCATGCCTTTTCCATATTAAATTATGATCTTCATGGAAATCCACTTTTCGTGATGCTCACCAAACTCCAAATTTTGGACCCCAAAAATTTGGCAAACACTGGGAAACGACGCCACCTTGTACTGCTCTTTTGTACCGCCTCCAGATCGTCCTTTCCTTTGTCATCGTTCTTTGTCAACAAGGATTGTCAACAAATTCTCGGGAACTCGACAATTATCTATGGAAACCTGCTTTGTCAACAAACACAATCAACCCCAAAAAAATACTGCAATGTTACTTTGAGGGATTTTTTCCCAACAATCTCACCCTTTGGGTTTGTTGACAATTATTCATAACTCTCCTCCGAAAGATTTTCTTCACATTGATACCTCACTGAGTCTTCTTCCAGCCGCTACCACCATTTGCCTCATGTGATTCTGATAGTGTTCAAGGATTCACTTAACACGTACTCTAAGCCCACATGAGAAATGCTCGGCGTGAGAAACAAGAGTAGTATGAAAAGTTAATCAATGAACCACTTCATGTCAAACACCAATTGTCGATTCCAACTTGATACCAATTCTTAAATTGATACCAATTGTTGAACCACACTGATCCCAATTGGTGATAGCTGGAAACCTTCTCTCACCATTCCAACACCACTGTTCTACTTGTATCACGATCCTCAGCTGTCGTGATATCTATTCTTTGATCGATCACTTCTAGCATCGTCAGATTTAATACTCTCCCCCTTTCTCATTTCTCCCCCTATCTGGCTGCTCCACTGGTCAGCTTCTCCCCATATCTGTCATGATTTCTCAAATAGCCACACTGTCTCCCCCTTGAACAATCACTATTTTCTCCCCCTTTGTCAACGAACCCAAAGGTCACGCCTTTGTAATCTGTAACATAGTAGAGAACACATATCAGCACATTAGGGAAAAACACATCATACCTCGGGGAGAGGGGGGGTCACATCCACACTTTTTCAAGTGCGGGGAATCGACTGAACTCCCAGAGCCAGTCGATGTCTCTCAAATGCTTCCTTGGGTAAGGCCTTTGTCAGAATATCTGCAACCTGCAACTCAGTAGGCACATACTCCAACTTCACAATCCCTTGCTCCACCTTCCCCTTGATAAAATGATATCTGATCTCAATGTTCTTTGTCCTTGAGTGATGGACGGTATTTTTGCTGAGATTTATAGCGCTTGAGTTGTCACACTGGATTCCGATCGGATACTTCACTTCAACTCCCATATCTTCAAGCTGCTGCTTCATCCACAATAACTGTGTGCATGCTTGAGTGGTCGCAATATACTCAGCTTCTGTTGTGCTCAATGAAATGCAATCTTACTTCTTTCTTAGCCATGAAATACACAATCCACCAAGATAGAAAGCACCACCTGACGTTGATTTCCTATCATCCGCTGAACCGGCCCAGTCTGCATTAGTATATCCCAATAACTCTGTCTGAGATTTGTCGTTGTATGTCAAGCCGAAGTCCATCGTGCCCTTGATATACCGAAGAATTCTTTTCACTCTGAGCATGTGAATTTCCTTGGGATTACTCTGATATCTCGCTGCTTGGCATGTGGCGAAAACAATATCAGGCCTTATTGCAGTCAAGTACAACAAACTTCCAATAATTTGCCTGTATTCTGTGATATTAACTGCCTTTCCATCTTCATCTTTCGATAATTTCATCCGGGTGGAAACCGGAGTCTTCATCTCCTTGGAATTTTCCATTCCAAACCGTCTCAGGACCTCCTTGGAATATTTAGATTGAGAAATAAATGTTCCATTCCTTCCTTGGGTCACCTGTAGACCAAGGAAAAACGTTATCTCTCCAATCATTGACATTTCAAACTCATTTTTCATGTATTCGGAAAACTATCTGCACTGAGATTCATCTGATCCGCCAAATATTATGTCATCGACATAAACTAACACCATCATCCTTTGATTACTATCATTACTGAAATAGAGATTGTAATCAACTCCACGCTAAAAACCAAGATTCTTCAAGTACTGATCAAGCCTTGAGTACCATGCTCTTGGTGCTTGTTTCAGCCCATACAATGCCTTCTTCAGCCTGCAAACTTTGTTCTCATCCTCATGAATGAGAAAACCATCTGGCTACTCAATGTACACCTCTTCTTCTAGAACCCATTCAAGAATGCGGATTTGACATCCATCTGGAACACTTTGAACTTTCGTTGCACTACTATGGCCAAAAATAATCTGATTGTCTCCAGCCTTGCAACCGGTGCAAATGTCTCATCTACATCTATTCCCTCGATTTGGGAGTTCCCCTTGCACACTAGTCGTGCTTTTTTCCGAATCATTGTGCCATCTTCATTCATCTTGTTGTGATAGACCCATTTAGTCCTGATGACATTCTTGTCTGCTGGCCTCGAAACAATCTCGCATGTCTGGTTCTTCTCAATCTGATCAAGCTCTTCGTTCATAGCCTGAACCTAGTTTTCATCTTCAGTTGCATCGAAAAAACATTTCGGCTCCACTTGAGACAAAAACAATGTTTGCAGTAATTATTTCATTCTTTGAGTCTGAACTGGAGCTGTTTGATCACCAATGATATTCTGCCTATCAATTTCAGCTCGACTCTTTGGCTTCCTTGCAGACACAGACTTGACACTTTCTTCTTCATCATCAGTATCTTCTTCTGAGTCAGCTTCTGCCACTTCTTCTCCCCCTGGGTTGCTTACCTCATCATCCTTTTCATCCAGGAACTTTTCACTGGATCGTTGAGTATTCTGTTCATTTTCAACTATAGTGACATCATTGCTCTCAATGATTTTTCCCAGCCTTTTGTTGAAACATTTATACGCTTTGCTTTTCCCAGAGTAGCCAAGGAATATCCCCTCATCTCCTCGTGCCTCAAACTTCCTGTGATTTTCTTTGTTGAGAATAAAACACTTACTTCCAAAGATTTGAAAGTATGTCAACGTTGGCTTCTTTCCGTACCACAGTTCATACGGAGTCTTCCCTTGCTTTGGACACAACAAAGACCTGTTCGAAACATAGACCGATGTCAAAACTGCTTCCTTCAAAAATTTCTTTGGTAGGTCTTTATCAATAAGCATCGTTTTGGCCATATTGTTGATGATCTGATTTCTCCTTTCAACCACTCCATTCTATTGGAGAGTTCTTACCGATGAAACTTGATGCCTTATCCCATGTTTCTCGAGATAGTTTTCAACTTGACTGTTTGTGAATTCTGTACCATTATCAGTTTGAAACTTCAGAATTTTCTTCCCAAGCATCTTTTCTGATTCCCTCCTATACTGCTTTATGCAACTGTACACCTATGTCTTATGGGTAATGATGAATACCCAGGTCATTCTGCTATAGTCATTAATGAAAAGGACATAGTACCTTTGCCCATTTGTAGCTCGTGGTGAGATAGGTCCACATACATCAGCATAAACCAGTTCAAGCACTCTAGTTGATTTCTGTTCCTTTGGCCTGTATGTCTTTCTGATGATCTTCCCTTGTTGGAAATCATCACACGTATGAGTGCGATCACGTGATAGCTTAGGAAGGTCTCTAGCAGCATCACACTTTACGAGATCCTCCATAGATGGTTGGCATAGATGACCAAGCCGCTTATGCCACAGCTAGTTTTCTTCCTCTCTGGATAAAAGACATGTATCTTCTTCCCCACCTACAAGGTAGAGATTTCCCTTTGACCTTTTTCCCTGCAGAACAGTTGCTACATCTTTTCCTTTCACAACACACTTCTTCTCAGTAAATCGGATAGAGTGCCCAGAGTCACATAGTTGACTGACACTGAGTAAGTTATGACTGAGACCCTCTACTACCAAGACATCAGCACATCTCATCTCTTTGCCCCCAAACTTGGCTTTCCCTGAGCCAACAATCTTCAGACCTCCATCATTTCCAAATTTGACAACTCCTTCTTTGTCATATTTGATGCCTGTAACAAGATCCTTATTACCCGTCATGTGGGATGTGCAACCACTATCAAGGATCCAAACACCAGATCGATCTGATGATTTAAGGGCAATCTCCGCCACCACGGCCTTCTCATTTTTCTTCTTTTTGGTCCATAATTTTTCTTTCACACTCAGCATGGATTGAGACTTCTGTTCTTTCTCAGAGTATGATGGACCAGCCTCATCTTGCAAAGCCACAAATCTATTCTGCGTTTTTAACTCACCTGTTGGTTTATTGACCTACTTCTTGAGAACGTTTTGATTCTGCTTTGGCACATTTCTCTGAATGGTCGAAGTACAGTACCTAGCCATGTGCCCAAATCCTCCGCACCAAAAACAGTGTCCTTCAAAATATGTTCTGGAAAACCGTTCTCTGTTTGGATGCCATCTCAGTTCCTGTTTCCTTCTATATCTCTTGGCTATGGAACACACATACTGTGAATGTCCCATTTTCCCACAGCAATAACACCTGATATAGGATACATTCCTTCGTAATTCTTCAGCACTACGATTTTCCCTTTGGGATCTATGAATATTCTGATTCTGTTTTGTGCCCAAATAAACCTTCAATGTCAGGACGGGTGCTTGCGGTCTAACATTAACTACCACCGATTTTTGTTTCTTATCAAGCCCTGAATCAACCTTAGCATTTGAGCTTTCTTGTTGCTTCACTCCTGCTGAACTACGAGCCTCCTCTTTCATCTTCTCAGTCTTCTGAATGGCCTGCTTTTCTGATATCACATTGGGGATCAAGAGTTTTTCTTGATCCTTCATTTTTCGTCACAGACTGAACACTTCTTCTTCAAGCTCTTTGATACGTCTGACCTGCTCCTTTCCTGTGTTAGTCAAACAATCAATTTCCTTCTTTTTTTCCTCGATTTTAAGCTTATGCTCAACAATATTTTCTGAGCTCTCTGGTGTTGAGGATTTTAGTCTTTCAATTTCTTCTAACAGTTCTGACTTTTCTTCATCCTGTTGTTGCATATAGAGTTTGTCATCATGAACCACTTTATTAGCTTTCTTCATTTTGGATCTCCAAACATCTATCTCTTCAAGAGCTGCTTCCAATTCAGCTTCCATATCAACTCTTCCTTCAACTTCTTCTTTCTCTTCTCCAACGTCAGTTTCTTCCTTTTCCTGAGAACTACTGAAGACCGCTACCATAGCATTTTGTCTATGATCTTTACAATTTTCAAACTCCTCAACCTCTTCATCCTCAGACTCATCTGAACTGTCTATTTCTTGTGAAAGAAGATTCTTCCTCTTGAAGAAATTTCTCTTAAACTGCTTCTTCCCTTTCACATAGGATGAATATTTCTTCATGGGAATTTCAAATTCATCATCATCATCATTGTTATCTTGAAATTTCTTGGGGCATCTTGCCGCAAGATTACCAACCTTTCCACATCGAAAGCATGCTAGTGGAAGTTTACCTTTAAACTTTCCTATTCCTCTTTGCATATTTGAAGAAAGGAATGACATCACCTCATCTGTCTCTTCTTCTTCATTAGAATCTTCAATGGTGAGTTTCTTCATGGCCTTGAATGCCACCTCTTTGGATTTCCCCTTTTCCACAGTCTCGTTATCCTCGTTTCTCATTTCATATGCAACAAGAGTGCTGTGTAGGTTATCCAATGTCAGTTCTTTTGGTTCTTTATCTTCAAAACAGAAACTTTCAGATTGAACCGAGGTGGAAGTTTTCTCAATATGCGCTTCACAATTTTTATATCTTCAATAATTTCTCCAAGACCCCGCATGTCTTCTACCACAGCATTTACCCTGTCAAAGAATGCATCAACAGACTCATTCAGGTTCATTCTCAGATCTTCATACTTGTTCCACAACACTTGCAGCTTTGCCTCTCGGACTTTTGTATCCCCTTCATAAATATTCAAAAGCTTTTCCCACATGGCATGTGACATTTTGCATGACATCACCTTTGTATATATGGGATTGGAAAGGGCTCCCCCTAAGGCATTGATTGCTTTGGAATCAGCATTCAACTCTTTATGCTCTGCTTCTGATAATGCACCACTAGTAATATCAGTTGTGATACCATGCATAGTTTCTGAAAACACATCCATTCCCAAAGATCGGAAATAGTGTTGCATTTGATTCTTCTATATCTGAAAATTACATCTGTCAAAGATTGGAATCCCTCTATGATTAGTGACCTCCATTTGAGAGAAGAACAATTGTCAACCTTCCCTCTGATACCAATTGTTAGGTCCACAAGGCTAAATACCCTAAGAGGGGGGTGAATCAGGGTATGACTAATTTAAAATTCACACTCGTTCTGATCTTGTTTCGCTGTTAAGCAAAACACTCTTCTCTCTCTTTCCTGTTGCACAAAGTAAATAGAAGGTAAAGCATGCATAGGACACACCAATTTTACTTGGTTCACCGTAAAGGGCTACGTCCAAGGAGCATACGCCGACAAGTTGCCGGTCGTACCAATTCCACTAAACTTCACTATCTGTGGATTACAATGTTCGGGCTAGATCACTTCTATGCCCAGGCTCACTGCCTTTACAAAGTTTAGGGTCAGCTCACTACTTTCCCAAGGGTCACTCTCTGTTTCTCTCTCTCTAGCTCACTGCCGGTGGAGAGGATCACCTACTTCCTCTTCCTAAGCTCACTGCTCTGTGAAGGGATTCACTCACAGTTTATAGACCTGTAGGTCTCTTCATTTGATGAAAGAATGCATCCTTAACTGATGATGGATGCTCTGTTTAAAGTCCAAATTTCATCCACTGATGAATGCCACTTTGCCTCTGACCACTGGGCAATTTCTTTGGAAAGTACCTTCGCAAAGCACCCTACTTCGCGAAGCTCCCAATTTCGCGAAGCTCAAACAATCCTTCGCGAAGCTCCTGCCTTTTCGCGAAGCTCTATCGTGAAGCACTCTCACAATGCACAGACCTTCGCAATGCTTAGGCCGTCACGGAGCTCCTGCCTCTCCGCGAAGCTCACTGAGCCAACGCGGGGCACACGCCTTTCGCGGAGCTAGAATAGTCGTCGTGAAGCTCCCCTTTCATGAAGCACACTGCCTTCGCGAACCACCTCTACGAACCGAGAGTAATGGATTTTCTCTGAAAATTATCTCTGCTTCTCTTGAGGGGGTCGACCTCTATTTATAGATGATTCCACCGACCCTCGAACTTTCCACGCGAAGTCAACGCCACGTCATCTCAAATTGCGAAGCTCTGAAGTTTCCGTCGGAATTTTGTCCAAATCGCGAAGCACCATGGTAATTTTCCATTCGTGGAGCTTGACGTAATCGTGAAGCATTACCATAAACATACCTTCACGCCTTCGCCGCGAAGCTCCCTCGCAAAGCCCTTCACCGCCGCGATGCGCTTCAACTCTGCCGTTCGCGAAGCTTTGACGTAATCGCAAAGCATCACCGCCTCCATTTTTATAGACTTTGTGAAATCCAATCCATGTGTCCCATCTTCGTGAAATTCATGCCTTTTCCATATTAAATTATGATCTTCATGGAAATCCACTTTTCGCGATGCTCACCAAACTCCAAATTTTGGACCCCAAAAATTTGGCAAACACTGGGAAACGGCGCCACCTTGTACTGCTCTTTTGTACTGCCTCCAGATCGTCCTTTCCTTTGTCATCGTTCTTTGTCAACAAGGATTGTCAACAAATTCTCGAAAACTCGACAATTCTCTATGGAAACCTGCTTTGTCAACAAACACAATCAATCCCAAAAAAATATTGCAATGTTACCTTGAGGGATTTTTGCCCAACAAATATGATATATTATTTTCCATATGGGATTATACTTTCACTTTGACCCCTAACGGCTCTCATTTATAGGGATCGTCTGTGGCACTATTCATTACCGTATCAGGTACTATAGTAGTCAGGCACTATTCACTATGATGGGCCTTTAACCCACTTTAAATGTCCTTCAAAGACATAGGAGGAACCAACCTCATTTCATATTAGGGTATTTGGGCCAAAAGGGACTTTGGGATATAAAAAGTGCCTTCAAGTCCAAATGAGGCACCAACCTAATTTGCAAATCAAGGGCCCTTGGTGTAATGTACCCCAATCTGACACTCTCTCACATGGCCAAAAAGGGTTGGTTATGAGACCTCAAGCATGCCTCCCCATATCTAGAGGCAATCGACTAGAAATGGGGGTGTGAAGTGTATTGTCTTGAGACTACACCCCCTAGTATGAAGTGTCATAGAATAAGAAATAATCCATATAAATTAAAGAAATCAAAGTATAGGCTTAGCGAAATCCTACAACAAGATCCAACTGAATAATCCAATAAATAATATAGGAATAATGTAATGATGTGATAGAATTTAACTAAATTTCATGTAAGAAAAAATACAAGTAAAATACTAGAATACTCAAATAAAGAATCAAAAGTCCCTGATCCCAAACCCCACATCAGTCCCACCTCCAAACTCCAACCCATCCAGCAAGAAAACAATCAATAGAAATGTCATTTTTCCTTGTCCAAACCTATATCCATGCAATATTCTCAAGTACCAAATAAAAACCTAAATAGGGTGTGAGTATAACTCAGTAGGTCGACACCGCCTTGTATAAACTAACCATCCTTATAATAATTGTATGCAATAAAGAGATAAATAGGTGTATTAATTAATTCAACAATTAATAAAATACAAAAACAACCTACTTTGGATTTGTGCCAGAATATCTCTGAGCATATATTACAACCATGCAAACCATAAACATATAACCATGGTAAAATAATTTTCTTTGGCACCATTCCATAATATCTCAGAGAATGTCTTATGACCATGTCAACCACCACCATATAAGCATGGTATAGTTACAACAATCTGGGTCAAATCCCTATAAGCATTACAACATCCAAGTCAAATTCCAATAAACATTACAACATGGGACTGGGTAGAGAATGCTCTGTATAAGCATTATAGCATGGGACTGGGTTGAGTCCACTCAATATTATCATTAAAACATACAAGTGTGCATGTTCTAGGGATAAGCTTGATATATAATCATTTCATCATGGAACACAAGTCATGTCATACATCATGGATATCACAATATCAAATCATAAATCTCAATGGTTAAATTTTTTAATTTTCATTTTTCTTTCATACACCACTTTCAATTAAATCACAATTTATTAATAGTCATAACAATAAGAAATAAGCCGTGTATTAGGGGTTCTATATCAAGTAATCACCTAAGATCTCATTTCATGCTAAACACACTTTAAACCAATAGTCATTTAAACTATATTCATGGTCCTATCACCCAATGGTTATCCATTAGCCATGTTTGAATCTATTTTAAACCAAAGGTATTCAAGGAATAACCCCCATTTATTTATTTAATTGATTTGGGTGCAAACTACGTTGGCGCAATCACTATATTTCATAAATGTGGAAATTATCAAAACCATGGGGTTAAGATTTAGACCCCCTACCTTTAACTAGTGATCCAAAAACACTTCCAATGGAAAAATAACATGAGGAAGAAGGTGAGGATGATTACTAAGAGAAACCTAGATCAAAAATTAATCAATATCAAAACCAAAAATGCATGAAATCTAAGTATTTCACCGCAACTATTGGAGAACCAAGGAAGAGAAAGAAGAAACTAAATGAAAACTACTTATCAGGGATCGAAGGCATTATTGAGATGTCTTGAAGGAATTTTTTCACTCCAAAATCTCCTAGAAGATTTCCTAGGGTTGATAGGAGATATTTTTATGAAAGATGAAATAAAATCCATCTACACAACATACTTTAAAATAGTAGTTCATAGAATTACATAACATGTAATGTAGTTACACATCCTATAAATATTTTTAATGGGATGAATTGAAAAACCATCACCTCAGATTATTTTTATTAAAACACCCAAACATTACAGGACATGTAATCCCTTTACAGGTTGTGTAATTGTTCTGTAGATGGTTTTTCATCCCATTTTCCTTTTAAAAAACCTGAAACCCTTTTAAATTTTATGAACATACCAAGAACCCATGAAACACTTAACCCATTTATAGACAAACTCCATTAATTCATATAAACATACATCCTTGAACTTTAAGGTCATTTTCCCAATAAAGGCTCTCTATCTCTGAACAAGACTCGACCACAAAGGATCAAACAAAAAACTTAAAGAGAGATATACCTGGAAAAAAGAGATCTTACAACCTCCCCACCATATAACATATCATCCCCGACCTACTCCAAGCATCAATGTGAGGTCTCATAAAAAAAATTGGCCACTATGTTTTCACATCAGACTCACTCTCCTAGGTCTCCTCTTGAACTCCCATGCTTCCACTACACTCGAACCAATGCTATAGTCCTACCTTGAAGATATTTCTTACTACGACCCATAACCCTTATTGGATTCTCCTCAAAGGATGTATCAGTAAAAATCTCAACGTCTGATACATCTATCACATGGTAAGGGTCTGGATGATATCTCTGTAGCTATGACACATGGAACACATCATGCATGTAGTTGTATCACTATAGAACAATACGCCACTGGACTAAACCTCACTATCTCAAAAGGCTTGAAAAACCTAGGTACTAGTCTTCCCTATTCCCTGATATGGTGTTGCCCCAATATAGGAGACACTCAAAGGAAAACATGATGACAAAGCTCAAATTCCAGAGGTAATCTCTGATGGTCATCATAGAATTTCTTCCTACTTTTCACGGTCACCAACCGCTATCTGATCAACTGAATCTTCTCAGATGTCTCCTATATAAGACTAGGCCCAATATGTGTTAACTCACCTACCTCTAACTAACAAAGAGGTGAACGTTACATCCTTCCATACAAAGTTTCAAAAGGTTCTATTTGGATCGATGTCTGGTTATTATATACAAACTCTAAAAGTGCCACATGTTACTTCCATGAATCACTAAAATCTAAAACAAAGGCTTGTAACATATCCTCTAAAACCTGAATAGTCCACTTAGATTGACCATTAGTATTTGGATGATAGTTTTTTCTCAAAATAACCTATGATACCAGAGACTTATGAAGACCCTTCTAGAAATGCGATGTGAAATGAGAATCTCTGTATGAAATTATACTCCTCAAAACATCATGAAATAAAACCACCTCATGCACATAAAGACTACCTAGATCATCAAATTTGAAGGTTTCCATAATAGGAAATAAGTGGTCCACCTTAGTCAGTTAATCCACAATAACCCATATAGCTTCATTCTTATGGGTTGTCATGGGTAATCCTGTCACAAAATTTATTGTGACATCATCCCATTTCCACTCAGAAATGGGAAAAAGGATGAAAAATCCTAGTTGGCCTCTGATTCTTGGATTTAATATACTGACAAGTGAAATATTTAGCCACAAATTTTTCCACCTAATTATTCATTATTGGACACCAGTATTGTCTATGGAGATCACAATAGATATTTGTTAAACCAGGATGCAACACCCATATAGAATCATGAAAATACCTCATCAGCTCCTCACGTAAGCCCATAGGAACCAATAATCATACCTAGAAAAGAAGATAATTTCAAATTCCAATAGAACATACTGATGGTGTCTCCCCACCATATAATTTGTCTCTCAGAACTGATCCCTCTAGATCAGAAAATTTTGTGGTCTTAATCTGGTCCAAAAGCACAGGTATAATAGATGTCAAAGTTAGAGATACCTATCCCTGAGACTCCTAAACATCCATATGCATGACTACAAAAAGGTCCATTATCCCCCACTTGTAAAAATACTAATGGAATGTCTCTTTTTATGTCTTTTGGCTCAAGTCATTGGCAATGATGTTTCCCTTGACTGGTGTATAAGCCAATTTAAAGTCAAAAGGCTATAGATTCTCAACCCACCTTTTTTGTTGAAGGTTTGGGTCTCACTAATAAAATGTGTATATAAGGATATTTTGGTTTGTTTATACCGCAAACCTATCACCCATGAGATAGTGTCTCCAACATGTCATGGAATGTACCACTGCTGCTATCTCTAGATCATGAGTAGGGTAACTCCTCTCATACGATCTCAACTGCCTGAAGCCATAAGAAACCACTCGATACTCCTCCATTAGAATTGCTCTGAGCCCAACTTTGAATGCATCATAATACATGGTATATGATTTACCAGGAATGGTTAAAGTGAGGATAGTTGTTGAGGTCAACCTTCCTTTCATATCCTAAAAATATCTCTCATAAGTATCATACTAAACAAAATTCACTCCTTTCTTAGTTAGCCCAAACATTGGTGTTTCCAAATGGGATAAATCATGGATAAAGCATCAATAAAAACCATCTAAACCCATAAATCTCTGAATATTGAATAATTTCTTGGTTTGTTCCCAATATACCATGGTTGAGACTTTCTATGGGTCGACTGACACTCTTACCTCTGAGATGGCATGGCCTAAGAAGTGCATATTATTATTCCAGATATTGCATTTAGTTATCTTGGCATAAATATGATGCTCTCTCAATGTACTTAGGACAATGTTAATATGTTTGGAATGATCGTCTACTAACTAGGAGTACACTAAGATATCATTGAAAAAAAACACCAAAAACTAGTCCAAAAAAGGATGAAAGATCATGTTTATTAAGGCCATGAATATCGTTGATGCGTTATTCAAACCAATAAATGTCACTAAAAACTCATACAGTCCATAACTACTCCTAAAATAAATCTGAGGTATGTATGATGGTCTTTCCCTTAACTAGTGGCACCCTTATCTCAATTAAATCATAGATAATATCTTAGAAGCTCTCAACTGATCAAAAATATCATCAATGCATGGAAGAGGATATTGGTTCTTGAATGTCATCTAGTTCAAACTTTGATAATCCACACATAAGAACAAAGATCCATAAACCTTATTAACAAAGAGAATTGGAGAACCCCAAGGAGATATGCTAGGTTTTATGAAGCCTTTAGATTCTAGATATTCCAACTGAACTTTCAACGCCCAAATCTTTTTTGGTGTCATTATGTAAAGAGGAATATAAACTAGCTTTACTCCCAAAACCAACTCAATCGTGAAGTTGATCTCTTACTTGGGTGGTAGTCCATGGAACTTGTTCGGGAAAACATCCTAGAAATGGTTTACCACTATAAGAAAAGAATCATACGGCCTTGCACCATCATCTAGAGTAATATCGGTTATCTGAGCCATGAGATAATTTAATCTACACTGAATTGATCCTCCATGAACAACCTGAAGATCACACTCACCCTGATGAGAATAACTACCTCCTTCTGGATATAGAAATGTAACTATCCTCCTATAATAGTCAATACGAGTCTGTTATAGAACTAGTTAATCCATATCAAGAATCAAGTTGAATCATGTCACTTCCAGCATGAATGGTTCCCAAAAAATAGTAAGGCCTAATCTCTAGAAAACATGCCTTGCAACATTTGATATTCTTTGACCATAATCCCAACGATGTGTCGATGGTCAAATAAACTTCCAATATTTCTACATTCAAGCCCAAACCATTTTCAAAAAGAGAAGATAGAAAAGAATGTGATTCTCTTGTAACAAAAAATCACAAGCTAAGGTAGATGGTACAAGAATCATACCTCTGATGGTAGATGGTCCCACATCCACAATAACCGAAGTAGTCTACATAACATGCAGCTAACTTGTCTCTCTGTGTTGGTCTCCAGTCTAACTAACTTGAGCTATTTCCCTTGCCTAGTGTTACTACTCATGCATTGGGGTACCACATCCCCTAACTCAGCCAGAATAGCCAGTGGAACTCTAGCTACCAATCTGTTGAGGGATAGTTAATCCCCTTCCTAATTTAGGTTCCTATCATGATCCCCTGTCATTAGTCTTCTGTGTAAAGTTCACATAGAACCTCTGAATATATCCCGGTATACCACGGATGCAACACTTGACTGTGTGTAAGGACACTATGGGAACTTGTGCCCAAACTTTCCACATTGATAGCACTGGAATGGAACATGGTACTAAGATAGCTTTACACTTCTTTGACTACTCTACCCACTACTACCTTGGTAGAAATTATCATAGTGTATCTTTTTACCACTTAAAGAATAGATCTCAGTTCACCTTGCTGAAACAACTTGGTCGCTACTCGAGGACTCTCTCAGATTCCCTTCCATGATGAGTGTCTGGTTCATCGCATCCTCAAAGCTGATCAAGAAAAAAACATTTACCTATGACATGATTTCATAGTGATGACTATCCTAAAAATGTCTCACCCTGGAGATCTCATCAGCTGCCAAAGATGGCACAAAACATTGTAGGTCAGTGAAATGTCCAACATAGTCCAGCACTAACATGCCCTCCTGTGTCATATGCATGAACTCGTGATCCTTTTCATCCCTTAATATCTAGGGATAGAAATGTATCAATAAATTCATCTCAAATTACTTTTAAGATAGCTCATACTACTACCCATATTCCTCCAGAATATCCCACCAACACTTGGTAGGTCCACGAAACATATATCCAGCAAGCTTCACCCTCTTATCTGTGGGTGTCTCAAGATGCATAAAGATCGTATGGAATTAATTGATCTAGAATTAAGTTGTCTGGGGTCCCCCTTCCCCGTTAAACATTAGCAGATGCTACAGCTGAAACTCTCTTTTTATCTTAGACATTGAAGGAACGGTATGAACAGTATCCCTTTCCATGGATCGCATGACCCTCAAGAAGTTTTTGTGAAACTAAACATCCATATGCTCCTCATGAACTATAATAAGCTCTGATTCAACTATGTCAAGAGCATACTAATTTTCACTTTTCTAATTCTCAAGTTGAAGATGGTGAGGAGGAATTTTCTCTACAAGAAAACTGCACACCTTATAGCACTAGATAACAACAAGTTCAACCTCATTGGGTGAATACAACATAGAACCACTAACTCCTGGTCTCTATAAACATGTCTTACAAGTGTTTTTAGCATGACATTTCAGCTCATTTCATTTATCTAGTGAAATAGATATCTCATATCACATATCAATATGAAATTATATATCAAATGCATGAATATATATGCCCCTATCATGAACAATGCATGTCAATATATCCCTATACTATTATAGTTGATATTTATCCATTTTCACTTGGTATGCTCTCATCCCTGGTCGCTTTCTAGGGTTTTTTGCAGGCGGCGGTGCAGTATCCTTCTGATCTATCCTTCCTACTCTGGTTTTTTATCCTCCATTATGTCCTTTTATTTCTACTTCTCTCAAGTTTTCCCTTACTTTCAGACCCTTTTTCGGTCCCCTATCCTCTATTCCTCTTAATCTCATCATTCTCAGGGCCTAGATTTCTAGTTTCATTCTCCTGGCATTTACACTTCCTAGGTTCTATGTCTACTGGTATTTTTCCTCTTGGGGTCTCTCTCAGTATCACCCCTTATAGGGTTATTGGCACACTTCTTCAATCGTAAGGTTTTCTTCTCCAATAATTTCTCTTTCTCCTTCCTTAGTTCTCTACTTTGGGTTTCTCTCAGCATCACCCTCTCCTCGGGTGGATAGTGTTCTTCTTCAATGGTGAGTTGATCTTCTCCTAGCCTCCCACTCTCCCTTTCCTCGGTTATCCTCTTAGGGTTTCCCCTTTCTGCACTTTCCTTCTCTGGACTTGTGTTTACTTCTTTTGGTCTTTATATCACAAACCATGACTACCCTATCGTCTGGATCCATTATTCCAAACCCCAATTTTGTTCATGTTCAGAGTTTTTCATGTTGGTCTGGGATGTGCTTGTGGTTTTCGGTCATGGGTCTCTATTGAGTCTCTTGTCTGGTCCATCATATTTTCTTTTGTTCTCCTAGGATTTTTGTTTTGGTGGTCACTCAACTCTTTCCTATCATCAAGTTCCAACATTCTCATTCGAGGTGATCTAGTGCGTTGGTTAAGAAGGAGGCTATAGGAGGTATGTTTCGAGTGGATGACGACATTCCATGAGGTGCACTGGCGTGGGTTTGTTCTCTTCTAACTCTCCATGTGATTTTACCATTGATAATTGACTGCAACGAGTCTCTATGTGGTTTTACTATCTTAATGGTGTTCATTGATGAGGGATTTGATGTTATGTGGTGTTCAATTGTGTGTGTTTTATGATGATAATGGTACTTCAACGACGATGACGATGGACTCTAGCGGTCTTCCTCACCAGCGATCTAGTGTAATGATGGGTGATTTGTGTTAGGGTACATGTCACAAGGTGGGTGGTGGCCCGAGGCGAAGATGTTCTCTATAGTTTGAATGATGATTTTTGAATTTTGATATTTGAATTCTGAACTGGTTTTTTGGGTTTGCGTGGAGGTGTGGTTTTGTAAGTTTCACACTTATCCAAAAATTGGTTTAAAAAAATGGATTGGAGCATGTCAATATATCCCTATGTGCCTATTATAATTTATGTTTTCTCATCTCACACCATACCGGGCCATGAGTACAAACCTCAAGAATCAATAACATCATAAAACAATAACCTCACAAATCATGTGAATCACCCAAGGTGAAATAACATCAACTGTAACAAACACATAGCACAAATAGAAATATCATTCTTGGGCACTCAGATTTTCCCCCATATATGGGTTAACTACTCCCATAAACAAGCTCATTACCAAGTCCCAATACATCCTAGTATCCTTTCTAACTTTCCTAAATAGTAAAGAAAAAGAAAATAAAACTTATTGCTCTAATAACACTTTGTAACATCCCCCGATCTAGCACTCTCTCACATGTCCAAAAGGGGATGGTTATGAGACCTCAAGCATGTCTCCCAATACACTAGAGGTTGTTTCCTAGAAGCGTGGGTGTGAAGTGTATAGTGGGGAGAATATACCCCCTATTATGAAGTTTCATAGTAGTTGAAATAAACCATATAAATGAAAGAAATAAAATTATAGACATAGAGAAAACCAACAACAAGTGCCAACTGAATAATCTAATATATAATAAATGAATAATGTAATGGTGTGTTGGAATGTAACTAAATGTCATGCTAGAAAAAATACAAGTAAAATACTATAAGACTTAAATAAATATTCAAAAGTCCCTGGTCTCAAACCCCACATCAGTCCCACCTCCAAACTCTAGCCCATCTAGCAAGAAAATAATCAACAGCAAGGTCCTTTTCCCTTTTCCAAATATGCATCCACGTTATCTGCTTAGGTACTATACAGTGGCCTGAATAGGGTGTGAGTAGAACTCAGTAGGTCAACACCACTGTGTCTAAACTAACCAGTCGGATAAGAAGTGTATGTTGTATATAGATAAACAAGTGTATTGATTAATTCAATAATTAATAAAATACAACAAAAACCCATTTCAAATCTGTATTGGAATATCTTTGAGCATTTCTTTCAACCATGCCAACCACAACCATATAACTATGGTAAATTAATAGAGTTTTTTATGTATTTTTGTAAAAAAAATACATGTGCCTAGGTCGAAAAAAATTAAAACTATGTCTAAAAGGCGGTAGGGTTTGCTGTCACCTTTCAGTTAAGTCGAAAGGTGACAGAGGCCCTTCCATCTTTCAGCAAAAATAAAAAAAATGTTTTAATTATACATGTTTTTATATTTATAAATATATAGGTTTGTATATTATGATATATATATATATATATATTTTTTTTTTTTGCTTTATTTTTTTTAGAATTATGTAATTAATATTTGAAAGTGAAAATGTTATGTTTTTAAGCAATGGCTTTTATGACATGTAAATAAGATTTTTTTTATTATATTTGTGATTTTTATTATTTTTAATTATGTTTTATTTTCAATTATGTTCTCATATGTATCATTACTTTCTAATCTAACTAATCTAATCATTTTTTTTCTTATGTATCTTGTTAGAAATCACTTATACAGGGTTTTATTCTTCATTTCGTTTAGTTAAATACTACTTTTTTTTCATTATTACGTAACTATAATATTATTATTCATTATAAATATATATATATATATATATATATATTATATACTTACTATATTGTTTTCTTTCAATCTTTAAATTCATTTATTTCAATGAAACTCATAATAAAGTAATGTACGACTTGAATTAAGTACATGTGAACTATGGATTTTTTATACATCCACAATTTCTATAGGACTGGAAGTGATCTTAGCTTGACATATTTTTTTATTCTATTCATGACTATTATTATGTTACATTACTCCCTTTTTGGATTTTTTAAGTCAGTCTATTCTATAGAATTATAATATACCAGTAAAAGGTGGAGCTTGAGTAGAAAGTATTAATTTTAGAGGGGTTTAATATCTGGGTTTAGTTTGAATATATAATATTCTAACTTTATCAATATTTTATTGAAAATTAATTTTAGTATTATTTTAAACCATTACAATGGTATTTATAATATTTTTTTACATTCCTTTAATTTTCAATTATTTATTATATTTATGAAATTATTTTTATTTTCAACAACATTGTAGATTCTTAGGCTATATTTTAAATTTTATATAGATTTTTTTATAGTTTATATTTTATAGGCTTTTAAAGTTTCCTACTTGAAATTTAATAAGTTTTCCTAAGTTTCAAGTAGTCGACTTTGAATGTTTATAAAATATAAACTATGACTAAAATATAAATGAAAATTGAAACAGTGGATAAACATGTAAAAATGGTTGATAGTAAAAATAATTTCTTCATTTTAATAGAAAAAACCATATACATAAATGAGTACAATCAATGCCTATGGTAAGATTTTGTCCCACATAGTGGTGTGCGAATGTGACGCCCGTATCGAGATTGGAGAGCTATGTACTGGGGTGAAGTATGATGACCTAGAGAGGGCTAATCCTCGATCACTGGAACATCAACCGATGTATGCTCTGTCTGTGTCTTAGTGGAAGGAGTTTTCAACTAGATTTCATCTTGACCACCTGATCCTTCTCCCACTAGGGTAGTAGAAGGATTTATCATCATCACAGGGGGGGAATATAGGATGTGAAGGATATGGAACCCAAGATGGAGAAAACTGTGGATATCCTATCAAGAAAGATGGATCACATGCCTCCTGATGCACTCCCCCAATTGGTTTTGGATAGACTGTTAGAGGGATGATGTCTACCGAATAGGTGAGGCCTCACGTGAATAACGGCATGGTCTACGTCATCGTCATCATGGATCCTCAACATCTGCAGCTACTGGAGGAGTTTCCTAATCCAGAAACTCCACTCCCTGGATAGGAACTTCATATCCCTGGGGTAGATGATCAAAGATGCTATCATGAACCACATGATAAGCTGGAATCAGCCCCAGTGTTGTAGCATGGATTGCTTCCAGGCTAGCTACTTACTTCTCCTCTGGATGAGACATGTGAATAATTTGATGTGTTGTAGTATATTGTAAAGTGATTCAAAATGAATTAAAAAATAGTACAATAAACAAACTAATGGAAAATTATTAACTTACCATATCATGAATCCCTTTGTCATGTTGAGTAATATATAGTATAGACTTTAGTCTATACCATGGATCATACTCGACCTTCTCTGAAAGATGGAATCACATCATAGGTACACCCTAGATATGAAGGGATGATCATATTCCCTAGAGGTTGAGATATTGGTCATGTCTTCGGCACCAGTCCTTATCCCGCCTCCCCATAAGCTTCAAGTCATGAAGTTGTTGTAACTGTCTCGGTGGTAATGGAATGCACTAGACATAGTCAAACTGGTACATGACTCTATCTGGCTGGTTCCACTCAATAATATGAAAGTGAATGGGTGGAACTACATCCATAGCATCATGAAGTACAGTAATGCAGTATGTAGTCAACTGGTCAAATAAATCCTAGTATAGCATCTATAAAATCTGAAATGACTTGTGAGATTTGTCAAAAAAATTATTACTAAAAACCAAAAATGATGATATTAATAAAATTTTTAGTCAATGAAAGATTTTGTATACTTACTTCGGTGGGTAGGAGACTATCCAACATGAGCTGGTATGCACCCAAATGGTGTTTCAAAATGCTAATTAAGTTGTGTGCCTAACTACACCTGTAAAATACAACATTGAAAGTGATAAATAATAAGAAATTAAATTCAATAACTCCTATTAGCATCAGAACCCAATAGATATGAATGATCATACCAATGTCCATGTGGAGAATCATGCAACACCTCTATAGATAACGGATGACTAATAAGGTCGGGGTAGAGTGAGGGTATTCACTCTTATGCTCACATCTAAAGAAGGATGAAGCATCCCCTAGGATCTGTACAGTCTGTGCGGCATGTTATGCATAATGCTCTGTAAGTGTAATCCAAGAACACAGATCCTCAACTATATGTCCTGGACCGATCAAAGTCATCTAGTAGCCCCATATACATCATATGCACATGCTTACCTGAGTGATCAGTTCACAGTGTCCCTCTAATGATCTGTAATATATAGGCACAATCATGATTCATGGCAGTACAATCATCAGTGTCATTTGGTAAATGTGTAAAGTGTGTCTCAAGCCAACCTATATATATCGACCCACCATTTGTAGCAGCATCATCATCCAAAATATCGATGTCTAGAAATCTCTGAAAAATATCAGGTCAGTATGCAAGGGTGGTTCCAATAACTACTTCCCCTTAGATAAGAAAACCAAGAAGTACTACCACATACTTGAGGGTTATGGTCATCTCTCCCTCAAGCAGGTGGAATGTGTGTGTCTCTAGTATCCACCTCTCTAGGAGGGAAGAAATCAGGTGATGATTAATGAATGTGAAATTATGTACCATAATGTCATAGAATCTATCACGATTCAGGTATGGTATAATGGTGGCTGGAGGCAGCGTGTGATGATGATGGTATGCTTGACGCGCACTGATCTATTGAACCTGATGACCCTTTATCATGGTGTGTGAAACATGTGCAGCCTACTCAGTGATTAGTATAGTATCCTCCATCTATATGTAAAAAATGAAATAAGTATTAAGTGTAAAATGTAAATATAACATTATGGTCAATAGAATGTTATGACTGGTAGAAATTAATACATGACATGTTTATTCCTATTATTTTATAAAGTTTTTTTTACCAAAAGAAAAGGGCATGTATTTATGTTTCTCAAAGCATATTTATAAAGTTTTTTTGAGATATTTTTTTACCTAAGAAATGGTGTTTTGTAAGATATGGTTTTATATATTTATATATATAAAAATTTTGTCTTCATTATCTAAAATTTTATTAGAAAATGGTGTGCTTTGTAATTTATGTATGATTTCTCACATGATGGTATATTTCATAACTATTTTCTCAAATGCTTGCTTTATGGTTTAGCCATGGACAGATTGATTATGCTTTCATGTCACCTCACATGCAATTGTCATGTTCCTTTTAATGTAAATATGAAAGGCTTATTGTCATTTGATGGTAAAATTGTTCAGAAATATAAGACAATTCTACAAAATGAAGAATCTTATATTAACACCGTATAAATAACAATATAATAAGATCACATTGGAGACAATACATCATTGTGGTTGAGATTATGAACTCTATCCAATAATGTTAGGGAATTGTTTCCAGTTATGACCTTCTTGATGAAATATGTTGCATCTCAAACTTTTCCCTTATTCTTGAGGCTAGTCCATCTCATTTTTCATCCTACTAGACTTCAGTCTCCCTTATTTACACAACCTGTTGATTTTAGGTATCAATATTGGCTAGTCATCGGGCATTAGAAAATATTGAAACTCCCTAATAAGCATCCATGGTGCATCATGATAGTTATAAAGGGTGCCTTTTTGGTACACTATATCAACATATTCTTCCCATGATATGTTTACAGAGTCATATGTTGTGATGGCATGTGCGCATAGAAACCATAACACTTGGAATTTTCCATATTGACATTGCCTCGATTCTAGTAATACCACCATTTTTTTGCTGACTCTATTTGTGATGGGGTATGAACGTGATTGAACTTCAAATAGAGATTCTTCTCAGTGGAAAAGGTAGACATGATAACCATAAGATTCTTCAATTTTCTTTTCAATCTCTCATTTTAAGTGCCTTCCATACCTTAGCCCATGTTGAATCTTGTAATTCACACAATAATAAAATGTACCTTTAACTATGGTAGTTATAGGTAACTTGTGAAGCTACTTGAAGATACCATTGATTCACTCCACAATGTTTTTGGTCATGTGTCCATAACTTTTCCCCCCACCATATGAATATGTCCATTTTTCTTTTGGAATTCACATTATATAATCATACACTTCTTGATTAGCCTTGTAGATTTGTTCAAAACATTCTTCAAACATCCATTGATCTGGCTCATATTCTACACAAAAGTGATCGTATTTCATATAAATTGATTTTATCCTTACGTTGAAATAGTAAAAAATAACAAAGGCATTGCATACCAAACCTCATGATTTCCTTCTTAATAGGTTCGTTATGCAATGTTTTTTACACATTGTTAGTAATGTGTATGATGTAGTACTGATGATGTTTATTTGGGGGTCTCCATGTATCAGGATCTGCATTGATTGTCTCATTTATTTCTTGATGATGATCAGATATCAAACAACCACCCCAAATGTGGGTGAAATGGTTTCTGATACATGTCAAAAACCAACTCCATGATTCATAGTTTTCCTTCTCTATAATTGTGAAGGCAAGCGGAAGAGGTGAATGGTTTCCATCTTGGGTTACCACAATCAAAAATAAGCCTTTGTATTTTATATATATAAATGTTTCATCAATCTGCATGAACTATTTACTAAAATGAAATGCGGAAATACAGGGGAGGAATGCCCAGAACAACTGATGAAATTGAACACAATATGGGTCAAGTTGGTTATCTTGAGACACATGTTCGTTTGTATGAATATGCAAGACAATGTGGTCATTGTGTCTCAGTATGGAAAGAAATTGTGGAAACACCCGATACAATTCATTTCAATCACCATAGACCTTCACAATTTCCTTCTATTTCATCATCCATACCTTATTATAGGAAATATTATAACTAAAAGGTTGTTGTATCCTCTCTTACACAAGGTCTATAAGAACATATCGGCATGTCCTAATCATCAGCATTGTTGTCTCTGTCTATTACATCGTTAACAAAATCCTCATTGGAGGTCATATTTACATGCATATCTGAGAGATCATCTAAGTTTTCCTCTTATGTATCATAGGGAGGAGCCTCAATTTCTTAGGATAGACCTTATTTAAACACTCTTGTAAGTATATGTCTTCATACAAATAGAAATTGTTGTTGTATAGTAGAAACCTCAACATATGACTCCATCGTGGCACCATCTGGCTGTTGGGAAAATGAATTTATTGCTTGGACCCACTGCTCATCGACAATCAATGGAAAAGCTACATGTCATAGTGTAACCAGGAATTGTAAATGTATATAGCTAATAGACTTGATCTCTTGATCAAGTACCAGATTTAAAAAACCACTAATTTTGTCTTAAAGTTCACTTAGGTTTACATAATCAGATGTCCTAACCATTTTTGTTAGTTGTGTTCTATAAGAAGCTCCTTGATCGGTTTGAATAACCTCCATGTAGCAGTAAACATGGGAAAACATGACTCTTTACATTAAAAATGTTCTTTGATCAAGATTCTTATAGTGTAAATAATATTGACAATGTGGATTGACCATATAATCTTTATGATACATAAATTTTAGAATGTCTTTCTATATCCTAAAATATGATACTAATGTTTCGTTATATAAAACTTAATTAAAAAATAAGTTACAGAATATTTTGGAAACTGAGGTAAAAAAGAAGAGAAAACACCAAATTAGTTTATTTATCCATGATAAAATGATAATTATGATCATATAAAGTGAAATATAGAAGAAAAAATGCATCAAATAACACATGAACTCTTTAAAACATCCAATAAATACCTTGAAATTTTTCAATAGAACAGAGTTTGGATGATATGAGCCTAACTTCATAAGTGATGTAAAATCCAACTTTTGTTCAACTAGTAGCTTAATAAAATATTCCAAAGGGATGTAGTTAAATTTTTAATTTTCAAAATCTTTCAACCATATAATAACATGTCTTAGATGTTATATTAGATGTCATTATAAGGCCGAAAACTTTTTAAAATTCAAAAGTTAAGTACATCTCTTTGGAAGATGTTATTAATATACCTGTTGAAAATAAGCTGGATTTTACCTCACTTCCAAAGTAAGACTCATCTCATCCAAACTCTATTCTATTGAAAAATGTAGAAGGTATTTCTTGTATGTTGTAAAACATTAATGTGTTATTTAATGTGTTTTTTCTTATCCATTTCACTTTATATGATCATAATTGTCATTTTATCATGGATAAATAAACTGATTTGATGTTTTCTATTCTTTTTACCTCAGTTTCCAAAACATTTTGTTAATACTATTGATAATGAGGGTTTACCATATTATCATTATGATACTAAAATTTTAGAACGTCTTATTATATCCTAAAATATAAGACTAATGTTTCGTAGTATATTTTTTAATCTTCCTAAAGGTATTTCAATAATTTATAAAGAAAATATGAATCATCTAAAGCATATCTCCTATGAGTGTCAAACGAGGTGTGCAACAAGACCCGTTTTTATGTACCAGGTTACACCGAGTTAGGCCCGACACACCTTAATGGAGTTGCTACTCCTAGGTATATCTGTTCCAGAGCCACATCCACTTGTAGTATCCAGATAGGGATTTGATTTCTTAGATGACCACATAATTTTTATACTACCAAAATTTTAGAACATTTTCTTATATCCTAAAAGATGACACTAATGTTTTGTAGTGCAATTTTTAACTTTTCTAAAGATATGTTCAACGATTTATAAAGAGAATGTGAATCATATAAAACATATCCAACAACATTAACAAAATAGCCATGCAATAAGGGATGAATCATCTAAATCTCAAGAGTAACAAATCATATGTGCAGTTAACCCTCTTTTTGATCCAGTTTTTCATCTTTCATCCTATATTTATTCCATTTTAATCCAAAGTTAATCATTGATTATCAGTGGTTAATCAGTGGTTAATCATTGATTAATCATTGGTTAATCATTGATTAATCATCGGTTAATCATTAGTTAATCATTGGTTAATCATTGGTTAATCATTGGTTAATCATTGGTTAATCATTGGTTAATCATTGGTTAATCATTAGTTAATCATTAGTTAACCCTTAGTTAATCATTAGTTAACCATTAATTAATCATTAGTTAACCATTTCTTTATCAATATTTAATCATTAATTAATCATTACTTAACCATTAGTTAACCATCACTTAACCATTACTTAACCAATAGTTAACCATTGGTTAATCATTAGTTAATCATTAGTTAAACATTAGTTAAGCATTAGTTAATCATTCATTAATCATTCCTTAATCATTGCTTAATCATTATTTAATCATTCTTTAATCATGCCTTAATCATTCTTTAATCATCCCTTAATTATTCTTTAATCATCCCTTAATCATTCTTTAATCATTTCTTAATCATTAGTTAATCATTAGTTAATGATTCTTTATTCATTACTTAATCAGTAGTTAATCATTCATTAATCACTCTTTAATCATTCCTTAATAATTCCTTAATCATTCTTTAATCAATACTTAATCGTTACTTAATCATTACTTAATCAATATTTAATCATTAGTTAATCATTACTTAACCATTAGTTAATCGTTGTTTATTCATTATTTAATCATCCTTTAATCATTAGTTAATCATTTTTTAATCATTCCTTAATCATTAGTTAATCATTACTTATTCATTAGTTAATCCTTACTTCTTTATTCATTCCTTATTCAATATTTATTCATTATTTAATCATAATTTAACCAATAATTAATCATTAGTTAATCATTACTAAATCGTTATTTAAACATTCTATTATCATTAGTTAAACATTACTTAATCCTTAATTAATTTTGTCTTAATAATTAGTTAATCATATTATATTCATTAGTTAATTATTATTAGTTAATCATTATATGTAATCATTCTTTAATCCTAAGTTATTCATTAGTTAATCTATACTTAATCATTACTAACAATAACTATTATTTCTAAACTATATTTAACTAACTGAACTACTTAATAAATAACATATTTTGAACTAACTAAAAAAAATTCTATTAAATAAATAAATAACATTAAATTAAATAATAAAAAATACTTTTAAATGATGCTTCGCAAAAAATTGGGACTTATTTTAGGCCACTAGAACCAACACGCATGAAGAAGGCTTCTTTTAGAGAGAGTGTGTGTAGAATTTAGAGAGATAAGAGAAATTTGAAGTGAGGAGGGGGTACCCATTTATAGGGACTTAAAGGAAAGGCGATAGGGGGACTTTACCTTTATGTTAGGTGCAAGGTGGCTCACCCCCCCCCCCCCCCCCGCTCACCTTTTACTTTTTTATTAGGTGAAAGGTGGTCACCCCCACCTGTATTTTTCATGTCACCGATCTGGGGCAAAGGCGGGGGGTCTGCCACCTTTCAATAAACCAGAAAGGTGGCGGCACACCTACTACCTTTCTGATGCAATTTTAAAAAAAAATTAACCTAGACACATTTAATATGTATATATGCATAAAAAACTCTTAAATAACATGTTTCGGCGCCATGGTAGAATATTTTGAAGCATGTCTTACGACCATGCCAACCACCACCAATTATAATCCAGATCAAAGCTCTATTAGTATTACAAGATCTGGGTCGAAGTCCTATAAGCATTACAGCATGGGACTGAGCAGAGCCCACTCTCTATAGTCATTACACCATGAGACTTGGTCGAGCCCGATCAATATCATCATTACATAATATAAATGTGCATGTGTTATGGCCAAACCTGATATATAAGCATTTCATCATAGAACACAAGTCTTGTCATATAGCATGGATATCACAGTATCACATCATAAATCTCGATGGTTAATTATGTGAATTGTTATTTATCTTGTAAAGACCCGGAAATTTCAAGGAAATTTTTTTCTTAAATTCTTTGAAATTTTACGAGTCCGCAGTTTCTGACGGCACCTGATTCTGAGGCCCGGTGTTCCCGGAATAATTTTCTGAAGTTTTGTTCGGGTACGTTCAGTAAACATGCGTGCGGGTTTTTCTATCTTTTGAACCGATGCTCAGAATTGAAATCTGAGGACACCGATGAACTCACAGTGCCGGTATTCGCTTAAAGGGACCTTTACCGCAGTTGCGTTTTGTACAGATTGAAAGTTATTTTTGGGGTTTCTACTTAAAAGTTAGAAATTAAATAAAAATGTGTAGTAACACATCTTTTATTTAGTTGGTAGTTAATATCTCCAAAGGGAGGTTGATAGTGGGGCCCACCCTCACATAACCTCTCATGAGAGGATAATGTGTGGTGGGGCCCACACAAACTCAAACCATTCACCTCCCCTCAACTCCTTTTTAACTCCTCTTAAAATTAAATGAAGCCACCTCCTTTCTTTTAATTTTTAAACTCTCCACATTCCACCCTCCTCTCATGAATGTGCCAACACACTCTAAATTAATGATCAATTAATTAATTGGCTCCTCTAAAATGTGAATTAATTTGAAATACTTATCGAGAATAAAAATAATAGCCAATATATTATTTTTGGGTTGGCACATATTGTGTTGGGAGAGCTTTGGAGAATAGAGAGGGTCTTCTTCCAACGAAGAACAATTTCCTCTCTCGACGAAGAACAACGACGCCCACGAAGAACGTCCATCTTCTTTCTTCTTCCTCCGCATCAAGGGAGAAGACACCGCCCGCGAGGAACATTGCCAATGACAATGACTCTTCCTCCGACATTGACGAAACGACACCGTCTTCCGTGACACCGTCTTCCGTGACACCGTCTTCCGTGACACCGTCTTCTGCGACACCGTCATCCGTGACACCGATTTCCTTATCTACGATCAATGCCTATTACGAGGTAGGGAGATATATTTAATTTATAATTGAATAAAATTGTACCTCGTTCTTCGTGGAATACCTTGCTTCGTCAATGACCAAATGTTATCATCTAATACAGAGGACGCGGGCCGAACCAACATAGCTCGGCGTTCCTCCGTTGCTTGTTGGATGATTTGGTGATGGAGGCAGAGCTGGAAGGGTGTGGTGTCGTCGCACCATGCTTGAGGAAGAGTCCACGGCCATGAGGCGGTGGCGAACGAAGGAGGCGGCAACCGAAGGCCGTGACCAGGTCGGGCCGCGGTGGTGGAGGACCGGCGTCGTCACACTGGTCGCGTGGAGGAAACTGCGGCCTGCAGTGCGGGCCGCTCGGATGAAGAGAACTGGCCGGCCGTAGCCGGCCGGGCAGGAGGACCGTGGTGCCTCCTTGGTGCCGCACTGCAGGAAGACCGCGGCCCGCTGTGTGGGCCGCTTTGTAGGGCGAACCGGCCGACCGCCTTCCGGCCGGGCTGGGAAGACCGCGGCGCCTCATGGCGCCGCGCTGCGAAGGAACCGCGGCCCGCTATGCGGGCCGCTCGCGCCGGAAAAAACCGGCCGGCTTCGGCTGGCCGGGCAGCAAGGAGGGTGGTGCCGCTCAGCGTCGTCAGGTGAGCCGAACCTGCCCGCAACCCTGGGCTGGGTCCGTGGGTGGGTCGCGCCCCACCGGGCCGGGCCGACCCCCTATCCGGGTCGGACCCGCCAGGCCGGGTCCCTATGTGGGATGCGCTCCACCGGGTCGGGCCGACCCCCAGCCGGGTCGGACCCACCGAACTGGTTTGGGCCGACCCGCCAGCCCACTGGGCTTGACGGGTCGGGCCCATTTCACTTAAATGTGAATAACTTCTAGACTGTGCGTCTGATCGACGCACCGTCTACGGCACTGGGATCCTCACGACGAGGCGGTCCTTTTGCGATACTCTAAGTGAGTTTTGTATAACTTTGGAAAACGGTCATGTTTGGAACGAGCATAATTCCAACCAGGCCCCTGAAACGGAAAAGCCAATAACTCACAGATCGGGCGTCCGATTGACGTGTCGTCTGTCGCATTGGGTTCCTTTTGATGAGACAAAACTTCGGGAAACATCAACTTTGGACTTCGTGATAGTTGATGTATTTACGCCCTTTGCTCAAGGAGTGGACCCTCCCAGAATCGAGCGTGTTGTGTGCGAGAACCCTAGAGCTGGCTGCGACTGTAACGACTACTGTACTGGGATCCTCCGTGGGTTCGGCAGTGACGACTACTATACTGGGATCCTCCGTGGGTTCGGCAGCGACGACTACTGTACTGGGATCCTCCATGGGTTCGAAAGCTTAGATGAATCAGTAACTACATCTGATCATCTTTATCGCTATACGAAAGATGTATACCTGTGTGAGTTGAGTCTTGACTTTCAATCATTATCATCGATGTGATTGAAATTACTTCCTGTGTGGACTGGGTTGTGCTTGGGCTTGAGAGTTGGAGCCGAACTGATATTGATAACTTAGGTATATGTATGGGCGTATACCTAAGTAGGGTTGGTTGATACTTCGTAATTGTATCTTTCTTCTGTGGTTTATCCTTCGTGAATTATGGGAGACCTTCAGGGGTCTCGGGGTCCCTACTGAGTATCGTTATACTCACCCATGCACGGGCTATGCCCGCACTTCGTTGTGTTGGTTGCAGATGACGAGAAACACTGATCGAGGAGGAGACTTGTGGAGATGGACGGTACCCGGAGGTAGACCACTTGGTGAGATGTACACGGAGCGGACGGACGGACCTGAGGTGCTGAGGAGGCCATCTGTACCACCCTTCAGGTGGGATTCCCGGAGGACGACACAGTGGTTGCTGTTTACTTTTTTGCAGTTGTACTTTACTGTTGGGCTTGTATTTCCGGCCCCTTTCCTTTCAATACTTTCTCTTGTATTCAGTTTTACATAGTTTTTATTTCCAGTTGTTGCCTCTACTGCTTGTGTTCAGACTGTGTGTGTGTGTTACAGGTTAAAAGGCAATGCCTCCCCTTTTGTCGGGATTACACCTTTGGTGCTATTCGTCATCCCCTGGCCTATGGAAGGCGGGCTTGGGGTAGTCACGACACGGGCCCTGAGGATGGGTCGTGACAAATTGGTATCAGAGGAGTCGGTTCTACCGTAGAACTCAGGACTCTGATCATTCTTTTTTGTGAAGCAATAGTGTTGAGAGTATTGAGTGTGGTTTTCAGTCTAGGGAGTCCAGTGTTGATGTGGCGGCCGACGTATCCATACACCAGGACCCGGACCTTTGATTTCTGACTCAGCGCACGAAAACACTGATTGCGTGTGTGTTTCCTTTGAAAAAGTTTTCTTTGTGATTACTTTGTGTCGGCTCACCAGGTATACCGTTCTAACCGTGGTGCACCTGTTTTTTTTTCAGGATGGCCCCACGAAGGAAGCCATCTAGGGTTCCGAGTTTCGTAAGAGATGGTAGCCCACCAAGCGACGAGGCCTCGGTGTAGGGCCCTATCACAGCGGAGGTACTAGCGGTACCACTACCCGCTGGGCCACTGATACCACCAGCCCCAACAACAAAGAGTGCACGCTTCCTGAGTGTGTTTCACGAGTTCTAGCGACAGAGGCCGCCCAGGTTCCGGGGAAAGACGGACCCACAGGCAGATGAGGATTGGTTGGAGGCTTTCGTGAGAGTTTTCAAATTGGTAGGGACACCAGTCGACCTTATGGTGATCCTTGCCGCGAGTCTCCTACACGCAGCAGCAGGTAGATGGTGGAGCCTGATGCTCCAAGTTCATGATGAGGCATCTCTACTCTGGACAGACTTCGAGAGTCTCTTCCGCTCAGAGTTTGTTCTAGCCATCCTTCGTGCAGTGAGGATTCAAGAGTTACAACATATGCAGCAGGGCATCATGACAGTAGCTCAGTACTTAGTGAGGTTCACCGACCTCTCACGCTACTCCACGGATATGGTACGGGACCCATTCTTCAGGGCTCAGACCTTCGAGCAGGGACTCAGGCATGAGATTAGGTCTTCGATGATTCCCCTCAGCATCCCTACACAGGCGGGGGTACTAGAGCGATCCCTTCTAGTGGAAAGTTTCCTCGCTGAGCAATCACCAGCGGCGAGACCCTCCGCAGGGCGACACGTAGCAGAGTCTTCTGCAGCCGGCAGTAGACAGCTGACGCAGAGGTCCAAGCGAACCAGGCCATCAGATGGGAGACCTCAGGTTACAGGTTTGGTTGTGTAGGGCACACGAGACAGATCCAGCCATACGAGGGGCAGGCAGTGCTATGCATGCGGCGGGCAGGGTCACATGGCTCGAGACTGCCCGACCCGCCATGCGGACAAGCAGCAGACAGTAGAGGGACCTCTCAGGCAGAGGCAGAGTTTTGACCGTGGTGGTCCGTTGAGAGCAGACGGACGTGGCAGAGGAGCTGGCCGAGCAGCGGGTGGTGGACGACGTTTCAAGGCTCTACCACCACCACCCCCAGGAGGTCCACCCCGACCACAGGGAGCTGGCGCACAGAGGCGGGCTCAGTTCCAGGTAGTCGAGGCCTACGACCACGGCGCACCTGAGATGATTTGAGGTACTATCTGTGTCTACTCCACCCTTGCTGCATTACTTATAGACATAGGTGCGAGTCATTCTTTTATTGCCACTGCCCTTGTTTGGAGCTCGGACATTCCGACGGAGCCATTGGCTCGATCCTTACGGCTAGAGACTCCTACGGGAGCAGACTCGGCGATTACGCACTGGTGTTGGCAGTGTGAGCTTACTCTAGGAGGCGAGATCTTCAGCTAGGATCTTCTTGTAGTGGCGTCGAGGCCTTACGACATCATCTTGGGTATGGACTGGTTATCCACATTTCATGCTCAGATTGACTGTATTAGACACAAGGTGCGGTGTATCCGCACGGATGGGACCAGATTCACCTTCACCGGTGAGAAGGGAGCCTTTGGAGTGCAGGATAGACTTACGCAGAGGAGGGGGCATCCAATCACACATCAGTTGGCTAGTCTCATCCTTGGAGCGGTTGATGTGTGGAGTCCGAGTTTTCTTGGTGTGGTGGATCAGTACGCGGATGTTTTCCCTGACGGTATTCCAGGACTACCTCCTCACAGAGAGGTAGACTTCTACATTGACCTGTACCCCGGGAAAGCACCGATATCTACTCCAGCATATCGGATGGCTCCCGCTGAGCTTCGTGAGCTACGGGTACAGCTAGAGGACTTGCAAGGGAAGGGATTTATTCGACCCAGTGTTTCAACCTGGGCATCTCTGATTTAGTTCACCAAGAAGGTGGATGGGAGTTTGAGACTGTGTATCGACTACCGTCGCCTGAATCAGGTGACCATGAAGAACAAGTATCCACTCCCGAGTGTTTGGCGGAAAAGAAAAGGAAGTGATGGCAAGAGGGGGGGTGAATTGCCTTTTAAAAATTAATTAACAAATTAAAAACAAAGTGAAAGTGCAGCGGAAATAAAAGAGGCAAAACACACAACTTGATAACGGAGTTCGGCTTAAACCAAAGCTTACGTCTCCGCTCCCAACTCAACCATTGAGAGATTTACTACCGCTTGCTTTTTAATGGTTTTAGCAAGAAACCCACTAGACTTTAAGGTTAGTCTAGAACCTATTACAGCTTGCTTTTAATGGTTATGCAAGAACCCACTTGCTTTCAATGGTTGAGCAAGAACCCACTAGCCTTCTTACAGGTGAAGGCTAGCTCACCTTTGTCTCAAGCCTTTTAAAGGAAAGGCTTGACCAACCTCTTCACACCTTGAAGGTGGTGTGAAAACCCAAATGAAAGGATGAGAGAAAGAGTTGGGGGTTTGTAGGCACAAACCCAAATTGATGCTCAAAATAGATAAAACAATAAAAACCTTAATGGGGAAGTCTTGGGCGCCAAAGGATTGATGGAGTTGATGAAGAGCGCTCCCAAGCTTCTATGGTGGTGCTCCTTGGATGTGGAAGTGAGTTGGAGCAAGTTGAGGGTTCCTTGGAGGAATGCGCCGGAGGTTCGCCAAATGATCAAAAATGTGTCAGTGGGCTTCCGTTGGCTTGGTTATGGTTCTGGTATTGTTCCGGGGATTCCTAGTCCTTTATTTATAGAGGGGGAACCCTCATATGGCCTTTGGAGGTCTTCGGAGCCGTTGGAAAAGGCTTCGGAGCCGTTGGGAGGCAAGTGGACAGGTCTGGTCAAAGGCCCAACGGCTAGTTTGACTGGCTCCACCGGCTGACCGGTACAGAGCCACCGGTTGGCCGGTGATTGCAAAATGGAGAGGCCTTCGGGCTCAGGCACCATCGGCTGGCCGGTGAGGAGGCAGTAGCAACCTCTTCTGTCTGGGCTCCACCGGTCGGTCGGTGGTGGGACACCGGTTGGCCGGTGGTCTGGACAGAGGGATGCCTTCTGTCCAGGCCTCCATCGGCTGGCCGGTGGTGAAGCCACCGGGTGGCCGGTGGACATGAAAACAGTCCACTTTTCTTCCTTTGCCACTTCTTGCTCCTGAAATCATGCCTATTACCAAAAACACTTGAAAACAATATTAGATAAAAAGGAGAGTGATTGTGATCATAAAAATTAAACCACGAGGGGTACGAGAGATACAGCAATCTCCCCCTATTTTGATGATCACAATCACCAAAACAAGCAATGTAAAAATGAAATGAAAGACATGATTTAAAGGATAAATTGAAAATTAAATCAAAGCATGAGAGAAATATTTCCCCCCAATCAACCAAGAATTTCTCCCCCTTTGTGATTATCAAAATAGCACGGGGCATAAAACTTGATTGAGGGAAGGGTTGAAAAACAAGATAGAGATTTTAAACCAATTGAAATTTTTGAAATTTGAAATTGAAAGTTTTGAATGAAAATTTTGAATTGAGAATTTTGAATTGAAAGTTTTGAATCGAAAATTGAAAATTTGAATTGAAAGTTTTGAATTGAAAATTGAAAATTTGAATTGAAAGTTTTGAATCGAAAATTGAAAATTTGAATTGAAAGTTTTGAATTGAAAATTGAAAATGCGAAAAGGCTTAAACAATCCTAACTCCCCCTAAATAAAAACAACAAATCACCGGGGAGAGGATTTTGGAACCGAGACAAATTTTGGCCCGGAGAGACTCGCTAAAAGGGATTTTTCAATCCACACTTGTCTTATGGCGGGTATTCTCCTTTGAAATTCATCATTAAAGAAAATGGTTTTGGGCCTACCATACCGGGCATTTTTTCAATTGCACTCATAAATTAAGTGCCCGGTTTTTTACAATAATTACAAAATTTAAATTGGGAGCTCCCCCTTACAAAAATAGTTGGAGCATGGGAAGAGGAAGCTTGCTTGGAATAGCCAAGCCCTTCGGTGGTTCTAGATAAACATTGGGAACCAAGCAATTTGGTCAAATTTTGTTCACCTTGGGTGAACTTAGCTAGGGATTCCCTTAAATCCTTGATGGTTGATTCCATGGAATCAACATCGGGAAGGTTTTGGATTTTGAGGGACAACTCCTCCTTTTCTTTGAGAAGTTGTTCCTTTTCGGAAGAGAGTTTTTTGAAATTCTTTTTTAAAGCAACAAATTTGGAAGAAAGTTCGTGAAAACCTTCCTCCAATTGATCTCTTGCATGTTGGAGATCCTCATAAGACATGTGATTGAAAGAATTTGAAGAACTAGAGGATGAGGAGTCGGAAGATGTTACCTCATGAAATGCCATTAGGCATTTTTTACCATTGTCACTTGAGGAGGAGGAGGAGGAGGATGTGGAGCTATCACTCCATGTGGCCTTGAATGCCTTCTTCTTTTCCTTGTGCTTGGCCTTTTTCTTGTTGAGTGGACAATCGGGCTTGTAATGACCTTTCTTGCCACACCCGTAGCATGTTACCTCGGGCTCGGATTTTTCGTTGGGTTGAGCCTTTCGAGCCTTGCGGGATTTCTTCTTTTTGTGCTTCTTCATGAATTTGTGCATCTTGCGGGCAAGATTCTCCATTTCGGAATCGCCACTTGAAGAGGAAGATGATGAGGAGGAGGAGCTTTCTTCTTTTTGAACTTTGAAGGCGATGTTCTTTGGAGTTTTGATCGGTTTGCCTTCCTTTTCAGCTTGCCTCCTCATGGTGATCTCGTAGGTCATGAGAGATCTGATGAGCTCTTCTACCGGCATGTTCTTGATGTCTTTTTCTTCTTGGATTGCCGTTACCTTTGGAGCCCATGAGCTTGGTAAGATCCAAAGGATCTTCTTAACCATCGTCTCTGCAGAAACATCATCACCAAGGGACTTTCTCCCATTGCAAACATCAGTAAAATGTGTAAACATTTCAGTAATAGATTCGGATGGATGCATGGTAAAAGACTCAAAATCTTGACGGTACATGTCCAATCGAGTATCCTTGACTTTGTTGGTCCCCTCATGGGTAACCTCCAATAGTTTCCAGATTTCATGTGATGAGGTGCATGTGGAAACTCGATTGAACTCATTACGATCAAGGCCGCAATGAAGAGCGTTCATGGCTTTGCCATCAAGCTCGAAATTTTTAATATCGGCTTGAGTCCATTTGGATTCATCGGGAGAAGAAAGAGAATAATCATGCATGACAATTTTATAAATGGGATAGTCAATGCTTCTAAGAAAAGTGGTCATGCGGGTTTTCCAATAAGTGTAGTCGGTTCCATCAAAAAATGGAGCACGGCCCAAAGAATAGCCTTCGGGGGCGAAAGAGGTTGAAGTCATCACAATGGATCTTGAATTTGAAACCGGTTAGGGTATTACTCAAATTTTGCCTTTGATACCAATTGTTTGGCGGAAAAGAAAAGGAAGTGATGGCAAGAGGGGGGGTGAATTGCCTTTTAAAAATTAATTAACAAATTAAAAACAAAGTGAAAGTGCAGCGGAAATAAAAGAGGCAAAACACACAACTTGATAACGGAGTTCGGCTTAAACCAAAGCCTACGTCTCCGCTCCCAACTCAACCATTGAGAGATTTACTACCGCTTGACTTTTAATGGTTTTAATTAACAAATTAAAAACAAAGTGAAAGTGCAGCGGAAATAAAAGAGGCAAAACACACAACTTGATAACGGAGTTCGGCTTAAACCAAAGCCTACGTCTCCGCTCCCAACTCAACCGTTGAGAGATTTACTACCGCTTGCTTTTTAATGGTTTTAGCAAGAAACCCACTAGACTTTAAGGTTAGTCTAGAACCTATTATAGCTTGCTTTTAATGGTTATGCAAGAACCCACTTGCTTTCAATGGTTGAGCAAGAACCCACTAGCCTTCTTACAGGTGAAGGCTAGCTCACCTTTGTCTCAAGCCTTTTAAAGGAAAGGCTTGACCAACCTCTTCACACCTTGAAGGTGGTGTGAAAACCCAAATGAAAGGATGAGAGAAAGAGTTGGGGGTTTGTAGGCACAAACCCAAATTGATGCTCAAAATAGATAAAACAATAAAAACCATAATGGGGAAGTCTTGGGCGCCAAAGGATTGATGGAGTTGATGAAGAGCGCTCCCAAGCTTCTATGGTGGTGCTCCTTGGATGTGGAAGTGAGTTGGAGCAAGTTGAGGGTTCCTTGGAGGAATGCGCCAGAGGTTCGCCAAATGATCAAAAATGTGTCTGTGGGCTTCCGTTGGCTTGGTTATGGTTCCGGTATTGTTCCGGGGCTTCCTAGTCCTTTATTTATAGAGGGGGAACCCTCATATGGCCTTTGGAGGTCTTCGGAGCCGTTGGAAAAGGCTTCGGAGCCGTTGGGAGGCAAGTGGACAGGTCTGGTCAAAGGCCCAACGGCTAGTTTGACTGGCTCCACCGGCTGACTGGTACAGAGCCACCGGTTGGCCGGTGCTTGCAAAATGGAGAGGCCTTCGGGCTCAGGCACCACCGGCTGGCCGGTGAGGAGGCCACCGGTTGGCCGGTGAGGAGGCAGTAGCAACCTCTTCTGTCTGGGCTCCACCGGCCGGCCGGTGGTGGGACACCGGTTGGCCGGTGGTCTAGACAGAGGGATGCCTTCTGTCCAGGCCTCCATCGGCTGGCCAGTGGTGAAGCCACCGGGTGGCCGGTGGACATGAAAACAGTCCACTTTTCTTCCTTTGCCACTTCTTGCTCCTGAAATCATGCCTATTAACAAAAACACTTGAAAACAAGATTAGATAAAAAGGAGAGTGATTGTGATCATAAAAATTAAACCACGAGGGGTACGAGAGATACAACACCGATGATTGACGACCTCTTTGATCAGCTCAAGGGAGCACGATGGTTCTCGAAGATAAATCTTAGGTCAGGTTATCACCAGTTCAGAGTTCGCGACGAGGATGTGCAGAAGACAGCCTTCAGGTGTCGGTATGGCCACTATGAGTTCTTGGTTATTCCCTTCGGTGTAACCAATGCTCCAGTAGTGTTCATGAGTCTCATGAACCGGATCTTCCAGCCTTACCTCGATCGCTTTGTCGTAGTCTTCATCGACGACATACTGATTTACTCGACTACTAAGGAGGAGCACGCCTACCATTTGCGGGTAGTACTGGACACACTCCGAGAGCACCAGCTTTATGGTAAGCTCTCAAAGTGTCAGTTCTGGATTCGAGAGGTTCATTTATTGGTACACGTCATCTTGGAGGCTGGAGTTGCAGTGGACCCAGCGAAGATCGAGGCAGTACTTTCTTGGGAGCCACCCAGGAGTGTGACGGAGGTGCGGAGTTTCCTGGGTCTGGTTGGGTACTATCAGAGATTTGTGCCAGACTTCTCCAGAGTTGCAGCACCGCTTTCATCTTTGACAAAGAATGGGAAACCCTTCGTATGGTCAGAGAGATGTCAGTAGAGCTTTCAGGAGCTGAGGCAGAAGTTGACCAGTGCACCCATCTTGAGGCTACCGGAGGAGGGCGTTGGGTACGTAGTTTACTGTGACGCATCAGGGACCGGACTCGGGTGTGTCCTGATGCAGGAGCGAGCAATGATCGCGTATGGTTCATGGCAGTTGAGATAGAACGAGCAGAACTACGCTGCCAATGACCTGGAGTTAGCAGTAGTGGACTTCGCCTTGAAGATGTGGCGGCACTATCTGATGGGTGAGCGTTTTACAGTCTACTCTGCCACCAGAGTCTCAGCTACATCTTCTCGCAGAATGACTTGAACCTGAGATAGCGGTGATGGCTCGAGTTCCTCCAGAACTATGACTTTGAGATAGTATATACTCCTAGGAAGGGGAACATTGTAGCAGATGCTCTCAGCAGGAGATGGGGCATTCAACTACTAGGAGAGGCGACGAAGCAGCTAGTCGCGTTGCAGATATCCATTGTGGATAGAGATGGAGCAGCCTTTCTTCAGTCTCTGACAGTCACTCCTCCACTTTTTCAGTAAGTCAGGGAGGCACAGTGAGGGGACGTTGACTGTGAGACGCGACGTGCTCATATATCCTCAGGGCAAGCACCTGATGGGTTTTCTGAAGGTGGGGAGTACGTCATCCTCTTCAGAGGACGTACCATGGTACCAGTTACACTATAGGAGGAGGTGTTGAGAGAGTTCCACACTTCCCCTCTAGAGGTACATCCAGGAGTGGCGAAGATGTATTAGGACCTCAGACGACAGCATTAGTGGCCGGGTATGAAGAAAGCAGTAGCAGAGTTTGTCTCTCGATGCCTCACTTGTCAGCAAGTGAAGGCGGAGCACCAGGTTCCAGCAGGCTTGGTTCACCCCTTAGAGGTTCCAGAGTGGAAGTGGGATGGGATATCCATGGATTTCGTGACGGGGCTTCCACGTACATCCAGAGGACATGACTCTATCTGGGTGATCATAGACCGACTCACCAAGTCGGCCCACTTCCTACCGATCAGAGAGCAGGGCTCAGTAGAGAGCTGTTGCGGAATCGCCGGGAGACACAACGACAGAAACGAGGAAAAACGAAAAGAAAGAAAATCAAAGGACACAACGATTTACGTGGTTTGGGAAAAATCACTACGTCCACGGGAGAGGCAGAATTTCACTATGATTCGGGAGCATGAAATTACAGAGGATTTCAGTAAAAAAACCCTAGCCCGAAATGGGCTACATATGAAGAAGACGGTCCACTGTTCCGAATAGTAGTCCGCGTTGCAACAGTGATCGGCAGCTCACTTTTTCAAAAGTGCTACAGTTTATGGCGGTTGGAAGTCAAAAGCACTACAGTGAAGTTGACCCCGAAGTCTGCACCGCTACAGTGCCTGTCAGTGTCAGTCGGTCAGCTCCGCTACACTGCTCCGACAGTTGCGGGCCACAAGCATTCGGCCCAACCGGATCGGGCAACACCAATCCAACAAGAGCTTGGGACGCCTCTACATTCAGGAGATCGTACGGCTTCATAGTGTGTCATCGACTATCATCTTCGATCGAGATGCTCGTTTCACTTCCTGGAAATGGAAGGGGTTACAGGAGGCTTTTGGCACGCAGCTTCGCTTGAGCACCGCCTTCCACCCTCAGACGGATGGTCAGACTGAGAGGATCATTCATACTCTCGAGGACATGCTCTGTGCATGTGTTCTCGACTTTGGTCGCAGCTGGGAGGGTCACTTACCCTTGGTGGAGTTTGTGTACAACAACAGTTACCACTCCACTATCGAGATGGCCCCTTACGAGGCATTGTACGGCCGACCTTGCAAATCACCTCTGTGCTGGACTGACCCAGGGGAGTCAGCACTTGTAGGACCAGAGATGGTGCAAGCTACGACGGCGAAGGTGCAGATCATCCAGGAGCGGATGAAGACTGCACAGAGCAGACAGAAGTCATATGCTGATAGGAGACGGAGACCACTGGAGTTTGAGGATGGTGACCACGTCTTCTTACGGGTCTCACCACGACGAGGTCTGTGGAGATTTGGCTGAGGCGCCAAGTTGTCTCCTCGATTCATCGGACCTTTCCAGGTCCTCAACAGAGTAGGTGAGGTGGTTTACCGCCTGGCCCTTCCACCTCAGTTGCACCGGGTGCATGACGTCTTTCACGTATCTCAGCTAAGGAGATACGTGCACGACCCGTCCCACATCATCGACCACAGGGAGTTGGACATCGATGACGGGGCGACATTCACAGAGGTCCCCGTGGAGATCGAGAATCGACAGGAGCGGGTCCTACGTTGACGGTTGATTCCTCTAGTGCGCATTCACTGGCAGCACGGGAACCTTCAGGAGAGCATATGGGAGCGGGAGGCTCAGATGCGTGCTCAGTACCCCAATTTGTTTCCCTAGTGTGTGTTGTAGCTTTATGGGGACGTAAAGCCCTGAGGTGGGGGTAATGTAAAGACCCTAAAATTTCAAGGAAATTTTTTTTTTAAATTCTTTGGAATTTTACGAATCCGCAGTTTCTGACGGCACCTGATTCCGAGGCCTGGTGTGCCTGGAATAATTTTCTAAAGTTTTGTTTGGGTACGTTCAGTAAATGTATGTGCGGGTTTTTCTATCTTTTGAACTGGTGCTCGGAATTGAAATCTGAGGACATCGATGAACTCGCAGCGCCGGCATTCGCTTAAGGGGACCTTTACCGCAATTGCGTTTTGTACAGATTGAAAGTTATTTTGGGGGTTTCTACTTAAAAGTTAGAAATTAAATAAAAATGTGTAGTAACACATCTTTTATTTAGTTGGTAGTTATTATCTCCAAAGGGAGGTTGGTGGTGGGGCCCACCCCCACATAACCTCTCATGAGAGGATAATGTGTGGTGGGCCCCACAAAAACTCAAACCTTTCACCTCCCCTCAACTCCTTTTTAACTCCTCTTGAAATTAAATGAAGCCACCTCCTTTCTTTTAATTTTTAAACTCTCCAGATTCCACCATCCTCTCATGAATGTGCCAACACTCTAAATTAATGAGCAATTAATTAATTGGCTCCTCTAAAATTTGAATTAATTTGAAATACTTATCGAGAATAAAAATAATAGCCAAGCTATTATTTTTGGGTTGGCACGTATTTTGTTGGGAGAGCTTTGGAGAATAGAGAGGGCCTTCTTCCAACGAAGAACAATTTCCTCTCTCGACGAAGAACGACGATGCCCACGAAGAACGCTCATCTTCTTTCCTCTTCCTCCGCGTCAAGGGAGAAAACACTGCCTGCGAGGAACGTCGCCAACGACAACGACTCTTCCTCCGACGTTGACGGAACGACACCGTCTTTCGCGACACCGTCTTCCGCGACACCGTCATCCGCGACACTGATTTCCTTATCTACGATCAACGCCGATTACGAGGTAGGGGGATATGTTTCATTTTTAATTGAATAAAATTGTACCTTGTTCTTCGTGGAATACTTTGCTTCGTCAATGGCCAAATGTTATCATCTAATACGGAGGACGTGGGCCGAACCAACACGGCCTGGCGCTTCTCTGTTGCTTGTTGGATGATTTGGCGACAGAGGCGGAGCCGGAAGGGTGCGGTGTCGTCGCACCGCGCCGGAGGAAGAGGCCACGGCCATGAGGCGGCGGCGAACGAAGGAGGCGGCAACTGAAGGCCGCGACCAGGCCGGGCCGCGGCGGTGGAGGACTGACACCGTCGCGCCGGCCGCATGGAAGAAACCGCGGCCCGCGGTGCGGGCCGCTCGGACGAAGCGAATCGGCCGGCCGGGCTGGGAAGATCGCGGCGCCTCATGGCGCCGCATTGCGAAGGAACCGTGGCCCGCTGTGCGGGCCGCTCGCGCCGGACAAAACCAGTCGGCTTCGGCCAGCCGGGCAGCAAGGAGGGCGGCGCCGCTCGGCGCCACCGGGCGAGCCGAACCGGCCCGCAACCCCGAGCCGGGTCCGCAGGTGAGTCGTGCCCCACCGGGTCGGGCCGACCCCCTATCCGGGTCGGACCCGCCGGGCCGAGTCCCTGGGTGGGTCACGCTCCAACGGGCCGGGCCGACTCCCAGCCGGGTCGGACCCGCCGAACTGGGTCGGGCCGACCCGCCAGCCCACTAGGCCTGACGGGCCGGGCCCATTTTACTTAAACGTGAATAACTTCTAGACCGCGCGTGTGATCGACGCGCCGTCTGCGGCACTGGGATCCTCGCGACGAGGCAGTCCTTTTGCGATACTCTAAGTGAGTTTTGGATAACTTTGGAAAACAGCCAGGTTTGGAATGAGCGTAATTCCAACCGGGCCCCTGGAACGGAAAAGCCAATAACTCACAGACCGGGCGTCCGATTGGCGCGCCGTCTGTCACGTTGGGTTCCTTTTGATGAGACAGAACTTCGGGATACATTAACTCTGAACTTCGTGATAGTTGATGTATTGACCCCCTTTGCTCGAGGAGCGGACCCTCCTAGAATCGAGCGTGCTGTGTGCGGGAACCCTAGAGCTAGTTGCGACTGCGACGACTACTGTACTGGGATCCTCCGTGGGTTCGGTAGCGATGACTACTGTACTGGGATCCTTCGTGGGTTCGGCAGCGACGACTATTGTACTGGGATCCTCCATGGGTTCGGCAGCAAAGATGAATCAGTGACTACATCTGATTATCTATATCGCTATAGGAAAGATGTATACTTGTGTGAGCTGAGTCTTGACTTTCAATCATTATCATCGATGTGATTGACATTACTTCCGGTGTGGACTGGATTGTGTTTGGGCTCGAGAGTTAGAGCCGAACTGAGATTGATAACTTAGGTATATGTAAGGGCGTATACCTAAGTAGGGTTGGTTGATACTTCGTGGTTGTATCTTTCTTCTGTGGTTTATCCTTCGTGGATTATGAGAAACCTTCGGGGGTCTTGGGGTCCCGACTGAGTATCGTTATGCTCACCGCTGCACGGGCTATGCCCGCACTTCGTTGTGTTGGTTGCAGACGACGGGCAACACTAATCGTGGTAGAGACTTGTGGAGGTGGACAGTACATGGAGGTAGACCACTTGGCGAGACGTACACGGAGCGGACGGACGAACCTGAGGTGCTGAGGAGGCCATTTGTACCACCCTTCAGGTGGGATTCCCGGAGGACGACACAGTGGTTGTTGTTTACTTTTCTGCAGTTGTATTTTACTGTTGGGCTTGTATTTCTGGCCCCTTTCCTTTCAGTACTTTCTCTTGTATTCAGTTTTACTTAGTGTTTATTTCCAGTTGTTGCATCTACTGCTTGTGTTCATACTGTGTGTGTGCTACAGGTTAAAAGGCAATGTCTTCCCTTTTGTCGGGATTACGCATTTGGTGCTAGTCGTCTGCCCCTGGCCTATGGAAGGCGGACTTGGGGTAGTCAGGGCACGAGCCTCGAGGACGAGTCGTGACATATCTTTCATATACCACTTTAAATTAAATCACAATTGATTAATAGCCATAACAATAAGCAATAAGTCGGATCTTAGGGGTTCTATATCAAACAATCACCTAAGGTATCATATCATACTAAACACACTTTAAACCTTTAGTCAATTCAACTATATTCATGGTTCGCTCACCCAACAGTTATTCATTAGCCAAGTTAGAAGCCAATTGAAACCAAAGTACTTCAAGGAATAATCTCATTCGTTTATTTAATTGATTTGGGCGCACACTCCGTTGGCACAATCATAATATTACATAAACTTGACAATTATCAAACCATAATGTTAAGATTTAAACCCCCTTCCTTTAACTGATGATCTAACCGTGCTTCCAATGGCAAGTGCCCACGAGGAAGGTGCAGATAACCACCAAGAGAATCTTGGATCAATAGTTGATCAAGATCAAAGCCAACAACGCACACGGTCTAAGAATTTCACTGCAATGGTAGAAGAACCAAGGAAGAGAAAGAAGAAATTGGACCAAAACCACTTACAAGGGATCGAAGTCGTTATCGGGATGTCCGGAAGGAATGTTGGCACTCCAAAATCGCTTGGAAGCAGCCCCAGGGTTGAGAGGAGAGATCTATACATGAGATGAAATAAAATTCAATTGCACAACATACTTTAAAACAATAGATCGGGGAATTACACGACGTGTAATGTAGTTACACGTTGTGTAAATCCTTTTAATAGGATACGCCGAAAAACTCGTCGTTCGGATTATTTTTATTAAAACACCCAAACATTACACGATGTGTAATCCCTCTACACAACGCGTAATTGTTTTTCAAATGGGTTTTCATCCCATTTTCCCTTTAAACAATCCGAACTATTTTTAAAGTTTCTCAACTTACCAAAACCCCTTGAAACACTTAACTCATTTATACTCAGACTCCATTAATTCAGATAAACATGCATCCTTAAACTTTAAAGTCATTTTCCTATCTCCGAACAAGACTCGACCACCAAATCTCAAATGAAAAACTTAAAGAGGGATGTACCTAGAAAAAGACGGGATGTTACATTTGGGCCAGGAGAATGAGTTTTAAGGCTCGGGTCCTCTGGACCACAAAAAATGTAATAAAATAGGTTCACTGGGTGTTTGTCAATCATAGTGGCGAGGGATGAGATTTGATGGTGTTTGAGTGTGTGAATTGTTTGGTTGCGTATAATCCCCTCTACCTATAACAAAATAAACTAAAATAAAATATTTAATAATATAATTATTTGTTAATAATATGAGTAACTATTAATAATATAATTAATTATTGATAATATAATTAAAAATTTATAATTAAAAATTAATAATATCAAGATAGTTAATAATTAATAAGATAATTAACAATTAATAATATAAACAATAACAGGTAGTAATATAATTAAAAATTAATTATTTGATTAATAATTAATAATAATTAGTAACTTAAATAATCATTAATAATATAATTAACAATTAACAAATAATAATATAAATAAATACATTATTAATTATAGTGATTTTTGTTAATTTTATTAACAATTTTTAAATATATTATTAATTATATTATTAATAGCATTATTATTTTTTATCATCTATGTTATCAATTATTATTCATATTGATCATATTTTTTTAATTAATTATATTATTAATTGTCTATTATTATTACGTTCGAAGAATAAAAGTTGAATCTCAATTGAAAAAATTAATTATCATTCCCTTATTCATAGTTTTTAGTTATATTTTAGGATTAATTTGATGTTCGTAATTCCAAATAAACTACTAGTATTTTAAATAATATTTTTGGAGTATATATATTGCAATCCAAAAAAAAAAAAGAACGAAAAAATTACGCTGTTTTGAACGTTTTGATGGACCACTCTTTCGTTCGTGGGAGGGCATGCACGCAATCGCACTTATTATCCCATCGTTCGAGGAAGCTTCCGTGCAATTTCCTTCCACCCGCCTGCAATTATTGCATCACCATTGACCTTCATTTCTCTGCCATTTTCCTCCATGCCCGGACCTTCTTATATCCCACCGCACCGCCCCAGTCCTGCGACGGCGATGCCCGCCCTACTCAGCCTGCCCAGCTGGCTCCCCTCCATAACCCCTAAAAAGCTCCGCCGCCGCCCCTCTAAAGCCGCCCCGGCGACGCCGTCCCTGGCGACGCCGACCGAGGAGGCCGCGGGGGCGAGGAGGATGGAGCTTCGGGAGGTGTTCGGGCGGTTCGACGCGGACGGGGACGGGAAGGTGTCGGCGGCGGAGCTGCGGGCGTATCTGCAGGGGTTGGGGGAGGAGGTGTCGGAGGAGGAGGTGGAGGCGGCGGTGCGGCAGCTCGACGGCGACGGCGACGGGCTGGTGGATTTTGAGGACTTCGGGAGGTTGATGGAGAGGGCGGGGGAGGGGATAATGAGGAGGGCGTTCGAGATGTTCGAGGAGGAGAAGGGGGAGGGGCGCATCACGGCACGGGGGTTGCAGAGGGCGCTGGCTCGGCTGGGCGACCACACGACTTCGGAAGAGTGCGCCGCCATGATTCGGGCCTTCGACGTCGATGGGGACGGTGTCATCAATTTCCAAGACTTCTACCGCATGATGGCCTGACCTCTCATTATAATATAATGTGGATAAGCATCTATAAATTTGGTTGACTACCCAAATTCATTTTTTTTTAATTTAAAAGTGGTTAATCAATGTAAATATATCATTATGAGTGCGCCACTTTCTAGGAAGTTTATAAGGGGATGGCTTTTCAACAAAGTATCAATAATGTAACAATCTGACCTAGATCACTCGTTGACTTGACTTTGACCACCCAAACACCTTACGTATGCTCCTTTATCATAATAAACTGACATCTAATAAAATATGAATCATAATAGCATCAAAGAACATGAGTTCATGAAGCATAACGTTGACATAAGACATAAATTTGTCACGTACACATAAGCATAGAAAATCTTACACCAAGAGATTCATAACATGTTAGGCTTGGGCTAACCATATGTGTGCCTACATCGGGCTTGGGATAACCCCCCGCGTACCCTCTTTCAGAGTTGGGATAACCTCTCGTGCACCCTTTGAGCTCATATAACAATAATTATTGCTTAATGCATTGAAGGGAGATATAAGTCTCACTCATCACATAATGAAAATCATACAAATGTGCACCACAAGATCATAAAACATTTACCATATCATAACCATGAAATGGAAATGTGTTTCATAAAAAATTCTCATATCTTAACCTTTATGGAAGAGAGTTAGGTTTTTTAATCATTTCATAATTTTATCATAGCATAACCCGTGAAAATAAACAAGATACATAAACATTTCATAATGACATAACCCGTGTAAGGGAAACCAATTTCATAAATATCTTGTTATCATAAACACAAACCATTCAGAGAAAGAATAAGAATGATATCCTCAGATTATAACCCTAGTAAAAGAAGTTTCAAAGAAAATAATGGTCATGACAGTATAAAATTTCATTCATGTTGTGCACATTAAAACAAAGATTCCTTTCACATTTTCAATAAAAGCCAAATGAGCATTTTGTTGTAAAAAGTCAATCATGGGTAAAAATGTATTTAAAAAATCATTTGGAGCATGCTAAAAATATTTTTGAAAACATTTTTAGAAAACACTGCATCATCATGCCCTGGGTGCCACTTAACCGTACCCCAAGACGATCGGTCACAACACCTCAAGCGCGCCTCCCCAAACGTCAAAGGCTAGCGACTAGTAGTGAAGACCTAGGGTGTGTTTGTGAAGAGACTATACCCTCATAGCTCGGAGTGCACCATAGAAGGAATATATACGGAATAAGAAACAACATAAGTATACACTATCTGACCAGTCCAGTAACCAACCATAGTGGAAGCAGTAATACACAATAGACAACATAAAAAATAAATAGAAATAAACCAAGGAATATAAGTAGACAAGTGAAAGATGAATAAATAATAGATTTCAATGACGATGATGCTATACAAAAATGAATATGCAAGGGGAAGGGGATAGAGGCATATAACACATGCTATACAAAATACCAAAAAGGACAAAAACTGTTATGACTAGCATCTCGAGCATAAGCTCGGTCCTTTGCCCCCATTTTCCATCCTAGAACTGTAAATCAAGCATCGAAAGTTAACTGATTCCCTTTATCTATCCCTACAAACATAAAGTCTACTCAGGTGCCAAAGATGACCCAAGTAGGGTGTGAGATAAAATCCTAGTAGACCAACACCAACGGTGTCTAGATCAATCCATCTCATACAATATAAAATGAACAGTGTTCCAAAAATAATAAATAAAAGATAGAAATAAATAAATAAATAAATCAGATCGGGTTCCAATAGGACACTCGTCCAATTTTACTTCCTTTGGCCTAGGCCGGTGAGTATGAACCAAGAAAACCTATGAAGGTAAAGTGAGTGATAAAATGTGTAAGAAGATGGATTGTCCCCAATCTTGTGATCGGGCTTGGCAGACACATCCCTAAGTTTCCAAAACCAAAGGGGTTATTTCTTATTTTAAAGCATTCACTTCTTAATTCAATTTAACCTTTTTACAAAATATAAAGAGTCACCCTGAGCCCATCGATGGCAATTCTAAAAAAATCCCAAGCATCGCTCTAGGGGCTCGGTATAGGTCCAATGCCTAGGTATTCCATCCAAGGTGACCCAAGAACGAAGTCTCAAGTGTCACTCCAGGCATGGTGTGAAGATAGAAAGAACTAACCTCAAAGTCCATATCTAGTATTTCACATAGGGCCCCAAGTCTCTCTCATGGCATGGTACAACCATCGTGCCATCGAGCCCATCCATGGGGTCTCCCCTAGTGAACCAGTGTCACTCGTCTAAAGGTAAGAAGACATAACACTCGGTGAGCCCGTCCCAGGCATAGCTAGGGTCTCCCCCAGTGTGTTTACAAACCATTAAAAAGTTCTAATAATAATGTATGAAGAGACCATCCAATGGGTCCTTAATTCGAAACCCATTGTATCATCCTCGACACTAAGGTAAAAGAATTTAATCAACTATTACATATATAACATGTCTAACAGAAGGGACATTTCATTTAATTCAAATGATTTAAGCGTGGCACAACATTCCAGGCAAAAGGGGGTATATGGCACATGGCATAAGCACAAGGCCATTCAATTCACTTAATTCAATTTATTTATCCAAGGTACTAATTATAATACAACACCCTCATGGGGAATTTGAACTATAAGGAAAAGGAAATTAAGACTCAAACATGAAGCACACCCATTGGGGTGGATCAAGTCGAGGTGATCAACCCAAGGGGTTGATTCACCACTAGCTCGAGTCACAAATGACACAATAAGGCTTTCTATTTAATTTAATTAGCAGTTATAAAGCGTCTCTAGAAAGGTCTGGCTCACGGCACAACGACACATATTATATAACACAACTAAATGTGCGGAAAGAACCTAGACCACCTACCTTATCCTCATAGAGCTTCCATCATCCAACATTTGCCTTTGATTTGAGCTAGAATGAAATATATTAGAGAAACCATCAAATGCCTAGAAAATGGGGAAAATGGGATTGAATTGAGATAGTGTAACAGAGGATAAAAGAAAGTTGAAATATAAGGGTGAGGATTAAAGATCTTACCTCTAACTTCCCGATGGATCCAATAGTGAGAGAAACGTAGTCCACATGGAGGAGTTCTCTCAAAACCTATGAGAGGAGGAGGAAAAGCTTTGATTATGGAGAGGACGACCGGTGTTCTTGAGAAAAGGGGAGGAAGAAGAAGGGTTGAATTAAAATAGTCATTAAGGAAAAAACTCTCAATTCACCCACATAGGTAGGGGTGCATGGTTTGGCCAAACGGTTGGCCAAACTGTGTGCCAACCATGCGCCAAGCCACTACTTAAGAGGATCCTCGCACGGTTGAGGCACATGGTTTCCATAACCGTGCACCAAACGTGTAAAACACCTCTATAAAAAACCACAGATGGCTCACACAGTCATGCTCCTTGGGTCACACAGTTGTAGAAAAAACGTGCGGCCCCCAAGTCTCCTCTGCCTCACTCTACACAGTTAGTAGATACCGTGCGAGATGGGCCACGTGATTTCTACTAACCATTCATCCCATATTAATTTTCAAAATTCTGAGGTTCTAGGCTATGAACAAGCCCCATACACCCTCAACACCCCCTGTAACTCTGTTGGGTAAAATTATAAAGACCGAACAAAGAAATTCAAGCTGAAAACTAATGGTATGTACCTTTTAGAAAATCCAAGATGTTACAGTCTCCCCTCCTTAAGATAACTCGTCCCCAACTTTCCCTTATGAGGGTGATGAAACGTCAACAAAGAAGAGTTATAGCTAGCCATTGTACATGCACATCGGGCTCCCACTCCCAGGTCTAATCCTGTATGTGCCCATACTACCATAACACCCAGACCAGAGGAACTGAGCTGCCTTAGGGAGCCTTTGTGCACTGATCAATGATATTAATCAGATGCTCCTCAAAGGATGCATCCTCCTTCAGATCAATATCCTTGGGGTAAAATGAATGAGATAAGTTAGGATGATACTATCGAAGCTACGATACATGGAAGATGTCATTCATTCCATGATACCTTTGAGGTAGTTGTGACCGATAGGCTACCAGCTCGAATCTCTCCATTATCTCAAAAGGCCTGAAATATCGACGCGATAATTTGCCCTGTCCCATGATTCATTTATGACCCAGTCTAGTCGATACATGCAGAAAGACCTGATGTCCCACCTCAAACTCTAGAGGTCTATGATGATGACTGGTATATGAATTTTTCCTAGACTAATTTGTATCCATACGGTTCTGAAACAGTTGGACTTGCTCTGAGGTCTCCTGAACAAGACTAGGACCCAGTAGAGTTGCCTCACCTGCCTCTAACCAGTATATATGTGAATAGAATGGCCTATCGTAAAGAGATTAAAGTGTGGTCAATTGTTTCTATCAACCGTTCAAAGGTCCGGTGCTCTACTAATGTGTATAGTGGCACTTAGGTCGAATCCTTGACGATGATACTTTTTTTTAATAGTTGATCATTTTTTGTTTTGTATTTTGAAAAAGGGGGGTTTGTTTGCATAGCTTAAATAAATTGATTGGTGGATGATGTTTGATTTAAAAATTTTATAAAGATTAGGGTGATTTCATTATTGGGGATTTAATTTTATGATATCCTTGAGATTTTCTTTATATTGTATTAAATTAACACCCATTTCAAAGGATGATTTTGATCAGAATTCCCCAGTGTTAAGACTTTAATCCAAGCCTTAACTTAAATAGGGTTTTAATCTCAATAAAATATTGTTTATGGTAGTGTATTTATGGTTCCAATAATCCATGGAATCCACGCGTTAAAAAAACATGTCATTAATCCATGAAATTTTATGTTTAACATACATAATATTAACCTAAATAATATTCAACGAGAAAAAGATATCAATCACTTAATATCCCCAAATTATGACTCACCCCAGTGAATTATTTACTCATTCATTGATATGATTATTACTCTAGTTTAATATTTTTATGGTGATGAATTATATATAGAATGAAAAGAATGGGATAAGAAAAGGGTTGTGCACTGAACACACACACACGGACAATAAAGAGAGTTAAAAACACACTTATGATTGAATGAGAAAGTGAAGGAAGGGAATAAATTTCAAATTGATTTAAAAAAATCTAAGAACATTAATATTAAAAAACATAGCGTGGATTATTATATGATATAATGATGAATAAAAATGAATTAAAACAAAATTACAGCACAAAAACTTACGAGATTACAAATAAAGAACACAAAAGAACATGAAAACAAGGAGAGGAGGAAAGGTCTATCAAGTGAAAACTTGAGTTTGGAAGGTCCTACTTGGCCTTTTTCAAGGATTTGTTTGTGCCAATGCATCCTACTCTATTTTTAAATTACAACCCCTTGCATGGAGAAGAGGGAGAAGTATTTATAGCCTAAGGTGGTGGACTGTTTGCATTCAAAATATTCCCCTCCACTTGGCTCAACAATTTTGCCATCTAGACAGTGAATCACGAGTATATTATTCTTAAATTTTTTAGATATTTATGTTTACTATCAAACCTCCAAATATGTATTCCAATGTACTTTTGGATCTAAATTTATGACTATTTTAGTAAAGCATGTGATTCTGTCCATTTTTGTGTCGAGTTTTTATCTGGTCTAAATTTGAATACATTTTAGGTCAGAAATATTCCCTAAAATCTGGGCCATTTATTCTAAAAAGTCGTCACACTATATCTTATATTTTACACCACAAAATCTCATCTAAATTGGACAATTGTATTGGGATAAAAGTCATGAATGGTGGGATGTTTTTAATTCCAGGACAGAATGGTGGGCTAGAATTAAAAGCACCATTCAGGCCCCTTTTTGGTAGATTTGGGCCTTTAAATTTTTATCCATGATTATTTTTGATATTAAAGAATATATTCAGGACTTAATCAAATTTGGACTTCTGTATTGAGCCCAAAAATTGTATCATTATGGCCAGTCCAGTTTTCCCAATAGATTTGTCGGGCCTTCTTGTGTTGTCCATATGACCCTTCAATTGGCTGAATTGGAAAAATCTTCCTTCAAATGATATGTTGTAATTTTCATCAGGAACACTATAAAAGAAAAATAACATAATTTATATTAGTATGTTGAAATATATGATCAAAAAATTAAACTATAGTTTAATTAAATGAACTCGAACAATTCTCTTCTTAAGTGTTTATGATCAAAACATGAACACTGATAAAAAATTAATCATTTTTAAGTGAAAATTATATGTTGAGAGTAATGTAAAATCATGAATGAATATGAAATATCAAATCCCCAACACTTAGTCTTGTGCATGTCCTCATGAACATCAAATAAAAGCATAACTAAATCATTTTTACTCACCCACAAATATTAAAATTTTGTTTTCTCCAATCACGGGGGTATAGAATAGTTCACTCATCCATAAAGAATTCCACCACAAATTGTTAAAAAAATAATGTACCAAAATAAATTATTTTTTCATGATCAAAATTAGAAATGGAAAATGTGGACACTCATAAATCACTCCTCTCAAGATAATAGAAATTTATTTATGGAGGTTCACTCATTCACCAACCAAAAGTGAAATCATAAAGTTTGTAAGAGCTCTTAACTTCCATTTCATATTATAAAGTGCACAAAAATCAAGAGTTGTTTTTAGGGGGTTTTTAGTGGCTATGGGACGATAGAAATATAATGTCCAAAAGAGAGGAAAAGAAGGGTAAAACACCAACATGAGAAAAACAATGCATTTTTTTTGAAATTAAACATGGAAGGAAATAAAAACACATATTTACAAGGGAAGGAATGTGTGAAGGAAGACACAAAAGTGGAAGAAAATTGAAAGTAGATGAAAATATGGAATATTTACAAAACAAAAAACTTCTCCCAATGACATAAGTGTTTTTTTCGTCTTCTTTTTCTTTTTTTTTAAAAGTTGAACTTGAAACAAATCTCACACTCATATCCCAACTCGTGTTTAATCTCCTCACGACACTAATTTTAATAGTTATAACTAGAATGAAGGTTGATGAAGAGTGATTTTTGACCCACCCAATGCACATCCCATTCTCTTTTATTTTCATTTTTTTCTTTTTTTTGAACACTTTTCAACATAATTTGTACAAGATGTCATATATATACATTCCCAAAACTCACTGAATGAAAACCTCTCCCCCAAAATTAAATAGATTCTTGCCCTCAAGCATATGATAACACTTTGAAAATCAAGGAAATAGTACCCAAAATTAAATACATCCCCCCAAACTTAAATTTCAATAAATCATGCAATGAAAATCCATGTAGATGTTGGGTGGGACAAGGTTTTGGGCTTGTAATGTGGCTATAAAAAAAAGTTTTCATAGGCTCAAAGTGGATTTCAAAAGGAGGATCAATGTAAGGGTAATGAGATTCTATTTGTCTATCGTGATTATTATATGGTTCAGAAAATTCCTATATTGTATTAATGTATGATAAAGTAGGAAAATTCAGCTTGAAGGTCCACAAACTCAAGACTTACAATCAGGGGTGAAAAACACACAAAATGAAAAGATTGTCATAGGTGACCTTGGAATAAAAGCTAATGTTGTTCCTCATGGTTGGGGAAGAATCATTTTCCAAATAAAAAATTGAGCATTCAAAATTTATTATTCTTAACATAAAATTATTTATCCAAAGTTATGAGGAAAATAAAAAATGTATGAGATAAAAAAAAGTCATTAGACTCCCCAAGAAGGTTAGAAATTTTTTAAAAATTTAATGGTGAGTAATTATGACTATTTTTTTTATTTTTTATTTTTTTTAAAATACACACCCACAAAAAAGAGAAAGAGGGAAGAAAAGTTTAATGAAGAAAGTGGTAAAAAAAATTGAGAATGAGAGATGAAGAAGAAGAAAGAGAGAAATAGAGGGGGAGAGAGAGAAATATGAGGAAGAGAGGGAGATGGAGTTAAAGGGAAAGTGGTTCCCCTCATTTGGATTTAGTGGGTTTGTGTCTCCATCTAGTGGTGGGTCGGTGGAAGTTAATGTGGTTCCTAGGGTGTGTGTCCTCTCATGGTGATACTTTATCTGATGCCCATTAACCATGAATTTAATTTTAAAAGGAGGGTCTTGGACTTGCACTGAACTAAATGGGAAAACATTAGTAATAATAAAAGGACCTTCCCAATGAGAATTAAGCTTACCTGGGTGAAGTCAAAATTGATAGTTTAAGAGAATTACCTTTTCATATTCATGGAACACCTTTTAGAGGTTGTGTTTTTCATGGACTGCCTAGCCTTTTCTTAGTAGAGATTGGAATCCTCATAAGAATTGAGACGAAGATCCTCCAGTTCATTCAACTTCAATAATTTATCTTCTCTAGATTTCTCACAATCAAAATTGAAAGTTTTGACATCCCAAAATGACTTATGTTGGATTTCAACTAGTAAGTGAAATGCTTTACCAAAAACTAGCCTAAATGGAAACATCCCAATGGGTGTTTTATAGGAAGTTTGATAATCTCAAATCGATTCACCTAGTCTTTTAGGCCAGTATTTTCTGGTGGGCTTTATAATTCTCTTAATCACTATTTTCAATTCTCTGTTCAAAAGTTCAACCATTCTATTTTTTGGGGGTGATAAGAAGTTGATTTTTTATGTACAACCTCATTCCTTTTCAAAAGATATTCCATGGTATGATTATAGAAATGAGTTACTAAGTCACTTATCAAGGCACACAGTGTTCCAAATCGATGAAAAATATGGGGTTTTAGTAAATCACTAATAGTAAGTGCATCATCCTTCCTAGTGGGTTTGGCCCTGACCCACTTATAAACATAATCAACCATAAGAATAATGTTTATGAATCCATTAGAAGGTGGAAATTGTCCCATGAAATCGATTCCCCAAACATTGAAGATCTCAAAAAATATTAAGGGATTTTGGGGAATTTCATTTCTTTTAGAAATTGTGCCAAAATTTTGGAAATTTGGACATGATTTATAGAAATCATGTGATTCCTTGAAGAGTAAAGGCCATAAGAATCCTGAGTCAAGGACCTTTCGAGAGGTCCTTTGTGGTCCAAAGTGACCACCAATGGCTATTGAGTGACCAAATTCTAAGATGGATGAATGTTCATATTCATCAAGACATCTCTTAATTACCATGTCAACCCTAGTTTTCCAAAGTTTATTATATTCCCAAAAAAAGAATTTTGAATCATTTTTTAGTTTCACTTTTTTTTCTTTCGAAAACATTTCAGGGAAAACATCGGAAACTAAGTAATTTACAATTGGGGAATACTGTGGTAACTTTGGAGTGAGAGATGATAGGTGTTCAGTTGGAAATTTAGGATTAATTATTTTAGAATAAGAAGAATTATAAATTATATTCACATGATCAACCACAAGGTTTTCTTTTCTAGGTCTATCTTTAATGACAACATTAAATTATTGGAGTATTAGGATCCATCTTATTAGCCTCAGTTTGTAATCACTTTTCTTAAGTAAGAACTTAAAAGTTGAATGGTCTATAAAATTGATGATTTTGGCACTGAAGAGATAAAGCCGAAATTTATCTAAGGAAAAAACCACAGCTACAAGTTCTTTTTCAGTCATAATGTAGTGAGATTGAGTTTCATCCAATGTTTTCGAGGCATAATAGATGACACAAGGAATTTTTTCTCTTCTTTGACCAAGAACGACCCCAATTTTCCTATGTGAAGCGTCACACATCAATTCAAAGGGTAAGGACCAATCTGGGGGTTGGATTATTGGGGCAGATATAAGAATAACTTTGAGTTCAATGAAGCACTACTGGAAATTGGACTATTTGTGCTGGGCCATTTGCAACGGGGTCCCGTCGCAAATGACCTATTGCAGAAAAAGGCATCGCAAAACAAACTATTTGTAACGGGACCACGTCCCGTCACAAATAGTTTTCCCGAGATTATTTAAAAAACTCATTTTCAATGGGGAACCCTGTCGTAAAAAGTCCCATCGCAAATTTGTTTCTCGATATTTTTTTTAAAATTTGCGATGCCCCCCCCCCCCCGTCGCAAAAGACCCGTCACAAATATCTTAAAAAATGAATAAAATAATACTATTAATAAAAATAAAATAATATTAGAAAATAATAATAAAATAATATTGTAAAATAATAATAATACTACTAATATTAATAATATAAATAATATAAATATAATAATAATAATAAAAAATAATATTAATATTATTAGTATTAATGAAATAATATTATTAATATTAGTAAAATAATAAAATAATATTATTAATACAATATTATTATTATTATTAATATTAATGAAATAATAATATTAATATTAGTAAAATAAAAAAAATTATAAAATAATTAAAACCTCGATATTCGTAAAAATATAAAAATAATAATAAAAACAAAGTAATAAAAAATAATAAAAAATAAAACAATAACAATAATAAAAAAATTAAATAAAGTGATAAAATAATAAAAAATTAAATAAATAATAAAAAATTAAATAAATAATAAAAAATGCAGCATTCACAACAATATAAAAAATGCACTATATAGTAATGTAAATAGTTAATATTACAAAAAAATTCATTCAAATGTTTTATCATAAAAAACAAATATATCACTAGAGGGGTCCTCTGGAGGAGCTGGAGGAGATAGTGGAGGGAACTTCATCCTTAAACCACGAATCAAACATTCATCTACTCCTGCTACTGCTGCTGCCATCGACGTATCTCCTCCTCATACTGTTGTTGTTGTTATTGAAGCTCTTCCTGCTACTGCTGCCATTGACGCATCTCATACTGCTGCCATTGACGCATCTCCTTCTATTCCTTACACATATTCTCTATAACCTCACTCTGAGCTCGCAACTACTCCTGATACTGTGCAACAGATAATGATGACTCTCCACAAGCTCCTCTTGAGTTGGATGTGTACATCACAGTGGTACCATAATAACTCATAGGCGTCAATCGAGATCTAATACCGACAACTAGGCCTTTCTCGATGGCATACTGGGTCGCTTTCATTTTTGATGCCTCATCAAATCAATGGGCACTGGTATGACCCTCGATATCGGCCTGAATCTCATTCTGTGACTGAGACGCCACAACCTGATATGACTCCTTTAATTACAATTTAAAATTAAAATAGTTAAAATACAATTGGTAGTTAATTTTAAAACTCAAAAATAAATTATACTGACCACAATATGACGTTGACGGTCACCTTTAATCTCTCCAGTGACTGGATCACTGTACATCCTCCTATAAACATTGAACTCTATAATGTTGTGTTGTTCGAATGCCTATTTGAATATGAAATAAACTGTTACATTTAAAGTTATATAAATTAATTTAAAAAAAATCTTGACCATATGTTCCCTGTGCGTACCGAATGTATGACTACCGGCTTGATGTGTCACCTCTTGTCTCCCTTGGTTTTTTTGACCTACTGATGATCTCCTCTGAAAATTTTCACCCAACCAATGTGAACATAATCCATTATCCATCCCAGGCTTGAGATGAAATGTAATTAGGTTAGTAAGTGTGACAAGACTCATCAAACTCTGTCACTCCTTTCATTATTGATTTCCTTCTCAAATTGTATAAAAATTGACAACAACGCTCACACATACACCCCTCCCATGTCTTCCAGATAGCTCCCTATATGATCTCATCGATGACATACCATAAACCCTACAAATAAATTATAAGATCAAGTTATTAATTAAATAAATTCAAAATAAATATTATTTATTTACATACCAACCAATGATCAAACATGCAGTGCTGAATATTAGTAGGAATCTCATTCCATGTTACCCATGATTCAGAAAAATAATTGTGCAATATAGCGCTCCCCTGTCCAACAGCTATATGTGAAAAACTATGAAAAAAAGAAAAAATAATCAAATAATCAGTATGTAAATAAATTAATGAAAACTAACTCAAATACACAGGTAAACATACCTATGTATGCATGGATTGAAGTCAAGATGTGGACGTCGCTCCGGGATAGGGCCATGAATCATCAATCGGAAAAGACCACACCCTCTCTGAGTCCTCCTTGAATCGCCAGCAGTATGAGGGTCAAATGATCCAATATCCTACTCGTCCAAAGGTAGATCAACCTCTTCCAACTGACAAAACAGATTTAGGTCCATCTGAAACACAGAATTATTGTTGTTAGCAAACATTTAAAAACAAAAATTATATATTGATATGTATTATATATGATTATAACCAGAATTTAACTATGTCAATATTCATCTACATCCTTATCTTAATATCTGATGATGTCAATGTCTTCATATTCCTTCTCAGCATCATTAATTTCCATATGAGTTTCAGTTTCATCATCTCTTTTCATTTAAAATTTATTTGTAACATCATTAACATCATCATCACCATCGAGCCTTAACCATGAGTTGTCATCATCGATATTCATGTATCTTTATGAAAAATATGGATTTGGAGCAGTCTCTTTAAAAAATTTCAATTCCATGTACTTTAGAGGAACCACATTCACTTTGAGTAAACTGATTTTCCTGAGATTAAATTTTTATTATGCTCCACCAATCACCCAACTCTTTTTAAGTAGCATAATAATTAGCATAATAAGTTCGATGTGATTGATAAGCCAATAAAAATGGTTCATTTACTGCAAGAATACTTTTTTATTTAATATCAATGATTCCATGGGTCATATGAACACACTAGCCTCTCTCAGTATCCAACCATTGACATCTAAACATCATTATATAATTATGTACCATATAACACAATTCAATAATTTATTCTATCATGCCATGAAATTCAACTTTAGTTTCTCTATGATGATATCCTCTTAATCAGACACCACTATTCATTGTTTTTTTGATTCCCCATATGCACGTGTATGAAATCGAAAACCATTCATGAAATATACATTATAAGATTTAACTATTTTGGGTGGTGGGTTACTCAAGACACATAATAGATTATCAATTTTATCAACATGTTGAGATACCTAAAAATTTGTAAAAAAATTATCAATATAACAAGTAATAAATTGATTTTATATGTTAAACCATAACTAATTTATGTTACCAGTTTTTGAAACCAGTAGGAAAAATTATTTTTTCAACGTTCTTCAAGAGCAGCTGATGTAATTTGTGGAAGCTATTTCTTGATATGATTATTATATAACCTAAAAATAAAATAAGATTAATTTACTTTTATAAAAATTATAAAATAAGTGATAGGATCATTTATAGTACAAATGGTTTCATTTCTTCACAGTTGATAAGAATATATGTATGAGCTTTATGATGTGCATCATCTAAAAACCATATATTATGAACTCCACTGAAGCCAAGTTCAGGCTTATTAAAAACTGATAATTGATTGCTCATTTCATTGTCAACATTTCCCTCATTACAGCCCATGTGGTTGTGTTTTGAGGGATATTTAGATTCAAAATAATGAGAGCATAAAAAAGAAATTTCCTCTTGAAAATAATCTTATGCAATTGAGACTTCAACCGATGCTTTGTTACATACTTTTTCTTCAATTTCTACATGAATCTCTCAAATGGTTACATCCATTGGAATTGTACCTGACCTAAAAAAATTTCTTCATGTGACAAATATAATGTCAAATGTTCCATTGAGTCAAAGAAAGCCGGAGGGAAGATTTTTTCCAGTTTACATAAAATTAAAACAATATCTTCTTGTAGTCTACTTAGTGTATTGTAGTTTTTTGTCACCAAAAAAATATCTTGAAAAAGATATGATATATCTGTTATCACATCCCAAATCATTGAATTCAAAATACCTTTTAATCCAATCGATATAAGTCTTTCTATTATCATATGATAGTCACGACTTTTTAATCTGGTAATATGACCATTTTTGACACATCTACCCAAATTGGAAGCATAACCATCTGGAAGTCTCAAATATACAATCTTCTGAAAAAATAATAAACAATTTTTTTCGGACAATGTATAAGCTGCTTTTGGGTTCATTAATTTCTATGATCTGACATTTTCAAACAGTTCAAGTTCTGGTCATCTATAAATTTGGGCAAGATCTAATTATGATTTTACATTATCTTTGGTCTTACCTCGTGTATCAAAAAATGTATGAAATAAATTATCAAAATAGTTCTTCTCAATATGCATGACATCCAACATGTGATGAACCAACAAATCAGACCAATATGGAAGATCCCAAAAAATGCTCTATTTTATCCAATTGTGTTCTTTCCCAAAGCCATCAATTTTATGTTGGTTTATTTTTGGTCCAAATGTGATGGGAGGTAATGAAGAGACAATTTATTTTACCTATGTACCTGATATCATTATTGTAGGTTCATCTCTTTTAATTGTACATTTTCTGAAATGATATTTGTTCCTCCAAAAAGGATGATCGGTTGGAAGAAATCTACGATAATATTCGAAAAAACAAGGTTTTTTTTCATTAAGGAGCATAAACGCTCTATTGTATCTCATACAGTATAGACATGATTTTGGACCATGTGTACTCTAGCCATATAATGTTCCATATCCCAGAAAGTCACTAATTGTCCACATCAATGCAGCTTTTAGTAGGAAATTCTGTTTCGCAGCGACATCATATGTACAGACACCATTACTCCATAATGAATTTAACTCATCAATCAATGGTTTCCAATAAATATCAATATTCATTTTTTAATGTCCTAGAATTAATAAGGTAAAAAAGATGATCTCCTTTATCAATATCCAAGGAGGTAAATTATATGGAGTTATAGAGACATTCCAATATGAATACTGACTACCATAAGAACCAAATGGACATAAACTGTCAGTAAAAAGACCCAATTTCACATTCTGGGATTCTAAAGAAAAATACAAATGCACTTTGTCAAAAATTTTCCATGAATCACTATAAGAGGGATGATTTAGGCTTTTACCACTTGAAATATTGGTTTTGTGCCTTTCCATCAATGTCGTTGTGTTCTGAGACTTAAATAAACACTCCAATCTTGGTGTAAGCATGAAATATCTCAACTAATTTACAGTAATGAATCCAAACTTTCCTAGTTGAGCCTCTTTATACTGTAATTTTCCACATGTGGGAAAACTTTCTAATGACTCATTTTCACCATAATATAAGATGCAATCATTTGAATATGCATCAATCTTCTAATAACCAAGACCCAGATCATGAAGTGACCTCTTTCTCTCATATAAATTTTTAGTCAACACATTTCTTTCAGGTAACAATGTTTTAACCAAAGAGAATATCTGATCAAAACAGCCTTTTGACATTCCATTATCTAATTTAATATCCATAAATTTTATAACCGCTTCAAATTTTCTTATCTTGCACCTAGGATATAAGGCTTCCTTAGTGGATCTCAACAACTCATAAAATTGAGATGGTTCTAACTCAGGAGTTAAATCAATATCATCCTAAGTTTTAGTTTGTTGAACAAACAGAACTTCCACATCATGTACTAAATTTTAAAACCATGATGGCTCTAGAACCAAATTATTAGTATTTTATTTGGAAATGCGTTCACCATGTTGATACAAAAAAACATAATCTACTTGAAAACCAAAATGCAATAGATTGCCTCCAACATTGTCAAATGTGTCAAACGTCCTTAGAGCACATTTTTTACAAAGAAATTTAATTATCCCTTCTGAAATTTTTTTGGTTTTTGATGATTCAAATGATTAGAAAGCTTCAACACCCTCAATATATATAAGATTTAAACTAGAACTGTTTGGATTTCTGTGCTGATTTATCTAAGCGTGATCATCTAATAATAAATATTTTCGACTTCCTTGTTCAATATTTCTCTAAAAAATATAAAATCATAAGTTTTTTTTAATAATTTGATATTATACAACCACTATCCAAAAAAGAGAAGAAATTTAAATTCACTTTTCTAGCAATTTATAATAATTTCTATTATTTCATAGTTATTTATAGTATTTGTTTGAAAATTTATACTAATCTACACTAATCTACACTAATATATAATAATTTATATTAATTACCTATAATTATTAGTAAATACAACTAATTTATACTAATTACTGCTAATTATGAGATGCACAATTTCCAGTCGATTGGCTCCAACTCTTTTTTTTCCGATGAATCATCTCCTTACAACTTTCTCCAACTGAAATCACTATAAAAAATCATCTCCGATGTATAAATATCAATTTTTGTATACACAAGAATAAAGAGTAGCGAAGCCTTACCGTGCTGCTCTCCATTCTCATTCATACGAAAATGAATATTCGAACGTGGGAGCAGAATTTTCATAGTGATTTCAGTCAGACAAAGTTGCAAGAAGATGATTCGTCCAACAAAAGAGCCTCTTTTTCCCGATTGCTCATCTTCTTGAAACTTTCTCTCACTAAAATCAGTATAAAAAATCTGCTCTAACGTACACATATAGATTCTCATGAATACGAAAATGGACATACTTATGTTGGAGCAGATTTTTCATAGTGATTTTAGTGAGAGAAAGTTGCAAGGGTATGAGCCATCGAGAAAAACAAAATACCGCCAATCCACTAGAAATTGTGCCAATTTATTACGAATAATTGCAAATTATTGCAGATTATTTCAAATTATTATGAATTAATCCTGATTAATCCTAATTATTCCTAATTATTCCCAATTATTCCAAATTATTCCTAATTTTTTTTTCTAATTATTCCAAATCTTTTCTATTTTTTTCTGATTCTGGCTAATTATTTCTAATTATTGCTAATTATTCCCAATTATTCCTAATTATTGATAATTATTCCTAATTACTGATAATTAATTCTAATTACTACTAATTATTACTAATTACTACTAATTATTACTAATTAATACTAATTATTACCAATTCTTACTAATTATTACTAATTAATGCTAATTATTACTAATTACTACTAATTATTCAAAATTACTACCAATTATTCCTAATTATTGCTAATTATTCCTAATTAATCATAATTAATCCTAATTAATCCTAATTAATCCTAATTATTGCTAATTATTGCTAATTATTACTAATTATTTCTAATTATTACTAATTATTTCTAATTATTACTAATTATTGCTAATTATTACTAATTATTGCTAATTATTGCTAATTATTTCTAATTAATCCTAATTATTCATAATTAATCATAATTAATCCTATTTATTCCTAATAATTTGTAATTATTCCTAATTATTGCAAATTATTACAAATTGTTACTAATTATTACAAATTATCACAAATTATTATTAATTATTCCTAATTATTCCTAATTATTACTAATTATTCCTAATTATTCCTAATTATTCCTAATTATTTCTAATTATTCCTAATTATTCCTAATTATTCCTAATTATTGCAACCTACTGTTAATTACTACTAATTAGTGCTAATTACTGATAATTATTGCTAAATATTGCTAAATATTGCTAATTACTGCTAATTATTGCTAATAATTACTAATCATTGTTAATTACTATTAATTATTGCTAATTATTGATAATTATTTCTAATTACGACTAATTATTTCTAATTACAGCTAATTATTGCTAATTGCTCCAAATTAATCCTAATTACTCCTAATGAATCCTAATTACTGCTAATTAATCCTAATTACTGCTAATTATTCCTAATTACTGCTAATTAATCTTAATTACTATAAATTATTATGAATTATTCCCAATTATTCCTATTTATTCATAATTATTCCTATTTATTTCTAATTATTCCTATTTATTACTAATTATTCCTAGTTATTCTGATTTATTTCTAATTATTACTATTTATTCCTAATTATTATTATTTATTCATAATTATTACTAATTATTACCAATTATTCCTATTTATTACTAATTATTCTTATTTATTACTAATTGCTTCTATTTATTACTAATTACTGCTATTTATTACTAATTACCGCTTTATTCCAATTTATTCTTATTTATTTCTATTTATTCCTATTTATTCCTAATTATTCCTAATTATTCCTAATTATTCCTAATTATTCCTAATTATTCCTAATTATTCCTAATTATTCCTAATTATTTTTCATTATTCCTAATTATTCCTAATTATTCATAATTATTACTAATTATTCCAAATTATTACTAATTATTACCAATTATTATCAATTATTCCTAATTATTACTAATTATTCCTAATTATTACTAATTATTCCTAATTATTCCTAATTATTCCTAATTATTACTAATTATTACTAAATCTTTCTAATCATTCCTAATCATTCATAATTATTCCTAATTAATCCTAATTGATCCTAATTAATCCTAATTATTCCCAATTAATCCTAATTAATCCCAATTAATCCCAATTAATCCTAATTATTTCTAATTATTTCTAATTATTCCTAATTAATCCTAATTAATCCTAATTAATCCTAATTATCCTAATTAATCCTAATTATTCCCAATTCTTCCTAATTCTTCCTAATTCTTCATAATTATTCCTAATTAATAATAATTATTCCTAATTAATAATAATTATTCCTAATTATTCCTAATTAACCCTAATTATTCCTAATTATTACTAATTAATCCTAAATATTATTAATTAATCCTATTTATTACTAATTAATCATAATTATTACCAATTAATCCTAATTAATCCTAATTAATCATAATTATTATCAATTAGTCCTAATTATTATTAATTAATCCTAATTATTACTAATTAATCCTAATTATTCTTAAGTATTATTAATTAATCCTAATTTTTATTAATTAATCCTAATTATTACTAATTAATCATAATTATTACTAATTATTACTAATTGTCACTAATTATCACTAATTATTCCTAATGATTCCTAATTACTTTTAATTATTACTATTTACTTCTAATTATTACTATTTATTATTATTTATAAATATTTATTTCAATTTACTACTTATTAACGCTAATTTTTAGTAATTATCGCTAATTATTACTAATTATGACTAATTATTAATAATTATTAATAATTTTTCTAATTAATACTAATAACTACTAATTAATAATAATTAACATGACAATTAATTGATACTAATAAATACTAATCACACGTATTTGTAAAAAAAATGCAAAATAAAACAACCTAATTCTAATTTAATTTAATTGCAGCTAATTTAAAATAATTATAACTAAAATCAAATAAAATAAATAAAATAAAAAATAAAATAAATAGATAAATATCGTAAAACTAAATCTTTCAGATGACTTACGCAGTGAATATTGCCCCGATTTAAAAATTTTAACTTAGAAAATTTTGAGAGAGAAAATATAAGTAAAGAGGGAGAGAGGGGGAGAGAGGAGGAGAAAAAGGAGTGGAATGAGGGGAAAAACAGATGAGGGTATATATAGGTTAGATTAGTTGTGATGAGTTTATTTGCAACGATGCCTGATGTTATTAATAGTTTCATGACTTATTATGTACTCCTTTTACTGATTTTATATGAAATGTGCATAATTTGTGTGAAATATTAATGTTTTAATACTAAGTATAATTTCTGAGCATTTTTAGAAGTAGTCCAATTGAGTTAGTTTACTATTTTATTTTAACTCTCACCCTATTAATCCAAATTGTGTGGTTCTTGTTTTGTAGGATTCCTTATTCAATTTTCCACATATCATTAGAAGGGATCATTGGCCCATTCTACCATTTGAATAGTCATATGAACCACACAAGAAGACCCACAGAATCTATGAAGAAACTGGCCCATCCATGAAGATTTAATTTCTGGGCTCCATCAGGAAGTCCAAATTCCTTTATTCTCCTCCCAAGTCCGGAGGACAATGTAAGGAGTCTTGGATAAAAATTTCAAGCCCAAACTCGAAAGACAAGGGGCCCAAATGATTCATTTAAACTCAACCCACCATTCTGGCCGGGAAATAAAATCAGTACAGTATTCATGACATATCTCATGATTTAATCATCCCATCAAGCTGAGATTTTGTAGTGTGAAAGAGCCGATATAAGCGGCCGACTTTGTGGAATAAAGTGTTTGGATTTGAAGGCATATTCCTATTGATAAACCCATTCACATTTCGACCTTCTAAAAAGTATGGATTGAAATGGACAGTTTAACTTTGTTTAATCAAACCGCCATAACTTTGGCTCCATAAGTCCAAATGCCTCCAAATGTTGAGATTAGTCATCCAACATCATTATCTACAACTTGGAAGAAGGAGATATCTCTAGATTCGGCTGTCTAGATGTCCAAATTGTCAAGCCAAGTGGAGGGACAGATTGGGAATAAAAACAGTCCACTTCCTTGGGCTATAAATACATCCCCCTCCTCTCCTTCAAAGGGTTTGGCATTTCAGAGCAAAGGAGGATAGGTTGGCATGACCAAGGCTCTACCAAAGGCTTGGAAGGATCTTCCATACTCAAGTTTTTACTTGATAAACCATTCCTCCTTGCTTCATTTCATTTACTTTTGTGGTGTTCTTCATTTGTAATCGTGTAAGTGTTTGTGTTTTGTAATTCTGTTTTAATAAAAGTTTCTTCTTCAATATCTCCTATTCTCATAACCCTTTTATATTTTAATATTAATGTTCTTAAAATATTTTAAATACAGTTGAATCCCCTTCCCTTCTTTTGCTTCCTCATTCAATCAAAAGTCCATTTTTAATTCTCATCATTGTTCGTGTGTGTGTGTTCAACGCACCACTCTTTTCTTATCCATTTATTTTTCTCCTTTTATTAATTTATCATCATAATAATTTTAACTAGATTATTAATCATCTCAATGGATGAGTAAATCTCTCATTGGGGTGAGTTATAATTTAGGGACGTTAAGTGATTGAGAGTTTTTGCTTGATAAGTATTCTTTAATTTAACATTGTGTATGTTGGACTTAACATGTCATGGATTAATGACTTGTTTGTTTAACATGTGGTTTCCATGGATTATTGGAACTATAAATACACTACCATAAAAAATCTCTTATTGAGATCAGAACCCTAAGTTAAGTTACGGCTTGGATTAAAGCCTTAACACTTAGGAATTCCAATCAAGGTTATCTTGTAAAGTAGGTGTTAATTTAAATGCAATATAAAGCAAAGCTCAAGGATATCACAAGCTTAACTACCTAATGATGAACTCACCCCAATATTTATCAATTTGTTAAATCAATCATAATCAATCAATCATTTTATAAGCTCTGCAAACCAACCCCCTAATCATAATACAATCAACTAAAAACAATCAACTATTAAAAAGTATCATCATCGAGGATTCAACCAGAGTGCTGCTATACACATTAGCAGAGCTTCGGAACCTTGACCGGTTGATAGGAGACAATCTTCCATGCTTTCAAATGGCACCGTTTCCGAGGATGGTTCTTTATGTAGTCATTAGTTTTCGGTTATTGTAAAAAAACAAAAAAACAAAAAACAAAAAATAAAAAAAATAAAAAAAAATACACAAAGAAAAACCCGCCTTCTCATAAAAATCATAAACTGAAAAAAACAAAGAAAAACCCGTCTTCCTCTTTCTTACAACATCTCTTTGAATGACCTGTAGCCTCCCAAACAATCCCTCAGATTTGTTTGACCCCGAAATTGAGCGAACTCTTCGCCAACTTAGGAGGCACATTAGGGATAATCAAATAATTCAAGAACCAGTCATTGTGCAACCAGTTGAATTAGAAATGGCCAATCCTAGGGAAAAAATACTAAAAGAACTTGCTACCCCTGATATGAATTACCAACCTCTTGGTATTCAATATCCAAACATATATGCTGACTTCAAACTCAAATCGGGTTTGATTCATCTTCTCCCTCATTTCCATGGGCTAGCCGGTGAGGATCCACATCTCCACCTTAAAGAGTTTCAAGTGGTGTGTTCTACTATGAAGCCTCAAGGGGTTTCTGAGGAACAAATCAAACTCTGAGCATTCCCTTTCTCCCTAGCTAACACTGCTAAGTCATGGATCTACTACCTTCCTCCTGGTTCCATAACCACATGGAATGACATGAAGCGACTCTTCTTAGAGAAATTCTTTCCCGCTTCTCGTACTACTTCTATCCGAAAGGAAATAAGTGGTATTCATCAATTCCCAAGTGAATCACTCCATGAGTACTGGGAGAGGTTCAAAAATCTTGTTGCAACCTGACCACACCACCAAATCCCTGATCAAATCTTGATCTAATAATTCTATGAGGGGTTATTGGCTATGGAGAGAACTCTCATTGATGCCGTAAGTGGTGGTGATCTTGTTGATAAAACTCCTGCAGATACAAGAGATCTCATAAGCAACATGGCTGCAAACACACAAAAATTCCATACTCGAGCACATGCTCAAGTAAAACAAGTCCAAGATAATAAATCCATAGAGTCGAACAAGATGACCGAGTGGATGAGTGAACTTACAGGTCTTGTGCGACAACTAGCTGTGGCATCCAAATCCCCAACCTCATCTTCTCCACAATCTATGTTTCCTGGACCTGTAAAAAACCATGGAATTTGCAACTCAACAACTTATCCAACAGATACATGTCCACAACATCAAGAGGATCAATCTGATTCATCTGGACCAATGGAGATCAATGCAGCATATGCTCAGCAGAACCCCGACCCTCAACAATCATGTCAGTTCATTAGGAACTTCAACCAACCTCACTCTGATCCCTTCTCTTCTTCCTATAACCAAGGAATGAGGTATGGTAATCCTGTCTCTCATCAACCTCAATTCCCTCCTCAAAACCCAAACCAGTTTCAATATGGTCAAGGTGTGGGTAACTTCTAACAACCTTATCCTTTTGTTCCTCAACAAAAAATAAACAATCCTCCTCCTGGATTCCACTATCCTAATGAGCCTTCCCAATTCCCAAACCAATAAAATCACTTTCCCAAGAACCAAAATCAAGGAAATCCCAATTCGGGACAGGCCTAATCTTCCAACAAACCATGGGAAAGTGCAGTTGAAGATCATGCCTCCTTCACCCATTCCAGCCTCAAAAACATTGAAACCCAAATTGGTCAACTTGTATCCCACCTAAGCCAGCAACAACAATCAAATTCTTCCCAACTCCCAGCTCAACCATTACCCAACCCCAAGGGTAATGTAAGTGCAATTGCACTTAGATCAGGAAAGAAAATTTCTATGAATCAAGATAAGTCCCCCAACGCTCCTTTAAATGTTGACCTAGAAAATGAAAAGAAAAATAAACATGAAAAGGAATATGAAACCATTCCCTCACCTCCTTCCATTCCACTTAGGAACCCAATTCCTTTTCCTCAAGCCGTTTCTAAGCCAAAAAAGTCCTTTGAACCCGATCATGAAATGCTCGACATGTTTAGACGTGTTGAAGTGAACATTACCCTCTTAGATTCCATTAAACAAATCCCTAAGTATTCCAAGTTTCTTAAGGAATTGTTCACCCACAAGAGGCAACTTAGGACCTTTGAAAATGTTTTCACTCAACAGTCTATTCCTATAAAGTGCAAAGATCCAGGGAACTTTACAGTTCCATGCCAAATTAGAAGTTCCAACTTCGATGATGCACTCATAGACCTAGGAGCCTCAATTAATGTCATGAACAAATCTATCTTCTCCAACCTTGGTCTAGGTCCCTTACATCCAATGGGTGTTTTCATTCAATTGGAAAATCGAAGCACTGCTAGTCCTGAGGGTATAATTGAGGATGTATTTGTTCATGTGAATGATCTTATCTTCCCTAATGATTTCTATGTCCTTGACATGGAAGGTGAGACGAACTCTTCTCGATCTCCCTTAATTATAGGAAGACCATTCCTCATGACTTCTAGAACTAAGATTTATGTCCATTCAAGCATCTTATCCATGGAATTTGGTGACTAACTAGTCAAGTTCAACATTTTCCAAGCCATGTGATACCCATCTGAGGATCACTCTGCATTCTCAATCCATGCTTCTGAGTACACTTCTAAGAGTCAATTGAACCCCAATCCATCATGTAATTCATGTTCAAATGATAACGGATCTTGTGAAATCTTCACCATGATTAACCAAGTCATAAATGGTGATGTTGATGTGGACCTCTCATTAATAGACTCCATCAATCTATTGGAACTTGAAAACTCTCTTGAATCCCACATCAAATATGATATCTACTGATCCACCTTAGACATTATTAAGGAAATTGAATCTGAAGCAACTGAAGTCCCTTCCTCCATTCCTAAGTTGTCTAACCCAAAAATGAAATATGAGACTGATCTGAAACCTCTTCCTGAACACCTGAAATATGCATTCCTTTTACATGATCACTCTTATCCTGTCATTATCTCTTCTTCAATTACCGAAACCGAGGAGTCCAAACTTGTTCAAGTGTTAGAGGAAAACAAAAAGGCCTTAGGTTGGACCCTAGATGACATACTAGGAATCAACCCTTCTCTTTGCATACATCACATCCATCTTGAGAAATCATCCAAACCAATTAGAAAAATACAAGTAAGACTCAATCCACTCATACCTGAGGTAGTTATGGAAGAGATCACCAAGATTCTTCAAGTTGGTATTATCTACCCAATTTCCAATAGTGAATGTGTTAGTCCAATTCAAGTTGTACCTAAAAAGTGTGGGATAACTATTGTCACAAATGAACATGGGGATCTAATCACAAATTGGGTAAAGAACAAATGGCGTGTGTGCATCGACTACCAAAAATTGAATGTTGAAACACAAAAGATCACTACCCTCTTATATTCCTTGATCAAATGATAAAAGGATTAGCCAAAAAGTCACACTATTTCTTTCTTGGTGGATACAATGGCTACTTCCAAATCCCAATCGCACCTCAGGACCAAGAAAAGACTACTTTCACATGCCCCTTTGGAATATATGCATATATGAGAGTGCCTTTTGGCCTTTGAAATGCTCCTGCAACATTCCAAAAATGTATGATGAGTATCTTTTCTGAATTCATTGAACACTTCATGGAAGTCTTCATGGATGACTTTACCATTTATGGTGAGTCATTTGAATCATGCTTACATTCTCTCTCTCTAGTTCTTCAAAAGTGTTTCAAGTGTAACCTTGTGTTAAATTTTGAAAAATACCACTTCATGGTTGAAAATGGGATTTTTCTAGGTCAAATAGTTTTAAAAGAGGGTATTGAAGTTGATCTTGCCAAAATTGAAGTGATCCAATCACTTCCAGAACCCACATCTGTTCAAGACATCCATTAATTTATTGGTCATGCTAGTTTCTATCGACTGTTCATCCATAAATTCAGTAGGATTTCCCTCCCACTCACTCAGTTGATCCAAAATGTTGTCACTTTCCATTTTGATGAGGTTTTTAAGAGAGCCTCCGTTGAACTCAAAACTGCTCTTACATATGCCCCAATAATCCAACCCCCAGATTGTTCCTTACCTTTTGAGATGATGTGTGATGCTTCTGATAGAGCTTTTGGGTCTGTTCTTGGTCAAAGAAGAGAAAAGATTCCTCATGTCATCTATTATGCCTAAAAAACATTGGATGAAACTCAATATCACTACACTATGACTGAAAAGGAACTTTTAGCAGTGGTTTTTGACTTAGATAAATTTCGACCCTATCTATTAGGTGCCAAAATTATCATCTTTACAGACCATTCTTCTATAAATTTCTTACTCAAGAAAAGTGATTCCAAACCAAGGCTAATAAGATGGATCCTAATGATCTAAGAGTTTGACCTTGAAATCAAAGATAGACCAAGAAAACAAAACCCTATGGCTGATCACTTGAGTAGAATTTGTAATTATTCTCATTCTAAAATAATTGATATATAATTTCCAAATGAGAACCTTTCATATCTCACTCCAAAAATACCATGGTATGACCCAATTGTAAATTACTTGGTTTCTGGTGTTTTTCCTGAAACGTTTTCAAAATAACAAAAAATAAAGTTGAAAAGTGATTCAAAATACTATTTTTGGGAAAAAAAATAAACTTTGGAAAACTGGGGTAGACATGGTAATTAGGAGATGTGCTGATGAAAATGAACATTCTTCCATCTTAGAATTTTGTCACTCAATGCCTGGTGGTGGAAATTTTGGACCACAAAGGACCTCCCGAAAGGTCCTAGACTCTAGATTCTTCTGGACTTCACTCTTCAAGGACTCACATGTGTTCTGTCAATCATGTCCCACTCACCAAAAGTTTGGCACAATTTCCAAAAGAAATGAAATGCCCCAAAAGCCTTTAATCTTATGTAAGATCTTTGATGTTTGGGGCATAAATTTCATGGGACCACTACCCCCCTCCAATGGATTCTCATACATTCTTCTTGCAGTTGATTATGTTTCTAAGTGGGTCAAGGACAAACCCACTAGAAAGAATGATTCAAATACTGTTAGTGAGTTCATAAAGACACATATCTTCCACTGATTTGGCACACCACGTGCCTTGATAAGTGACTTAGGAACCCATTTTTGTAATAGAACCATGTAATATCTTTTGAAAAAGAATGGTGTTGTACACAAAACTTCAACTAAATATCACCCCTAAACAAATGGCATAGATGAACTTTCTAACAGAGAAGTGAAAAGAGTGCTTTAGAGAATTGTAAAACCCACCAGAAAATACTGGCTTGAAAGACTTGGTGAAGCACTTTGGGCTTATCGAACTGGCTATAAAACACCCATTGGGATTTCTCCTTTTAGGATATTTTTTGGTAAAACATGTCATTTACCAGTTGAAATCCAACATAAGTTTTTTTCGGTTGTGAAAACCTGTAATTTTGATTGTGAAAAATCTGGTGAAGAAAGATTGTCGCAGTTGGATGAACTGGAGGAGCTTTGAATTGAATCCTATGAGAATTCCAATCTGTACAAAGAAAAGGAAAAGGTACTCCATGATAAACACATCCCGAGAAAGGTATTCAATGAAGGTGAAAAGGTATTGCTTTTCAACTCTCGATTTCAGATTCACCCAGGTAATCTTAATTCTCATTAGGAAGGTCCTTTTATTGTTTCTCATGTTTACCCATTTGGTGAAGTACAAGTCCAAGAACCCTCTTCCAAAAGGAAATTCATGGTTAATGAATATCGATTAAAGCATAACCATGAGAGGACATACAATCCTGGAACCACATTGACTTCCATCGAATCCCTAACTTCTGTAGTTGACCTACCACTGGATGGAGATGACAACCCACCAAATCCAAACCAGGGGAACCTCTTTCCCTTTAACTCCTCTTCTCTTATCTCTCTATCTTCTCTCTCTCTCTCTCTATCTCTCTCTCTCTTATTCCTCCCTCATTCTCATTTTGTTTTTTTTACCACTTTCCTCATCACATTTTTATTTACTCTTTCTCTTTTGTGTGGGTGTGTAATTTAAAAACACAAAAAAACCTAAAAATTTAAAAAAAAATAACAAACAAGAGTCATAATTACTCATCTTCCAATTTTCAAATTTTGTCCAACCATTTTTGGGAGTCAAAATACATGGTTTCATCTAAAAATATTTGTGGTTTCTTCATAAATTTGGGTAAAGAATATTGTTTCAAGACCAACAAATTTTGAATGCTCACTTTTTGATTTGGAAACTGATTTTCCCCAATCATGAAGAAAAAAATTAGCTTTCATGCCAAGGCCACCTATAACCATTTTTTCAAAATGAGTATTTTTTTCACCCCCAATTGTGAATCTTGAGTTTTTGGACCTTTGATCTGAATTTCTTACTTTAGTGTACATTAAAATGATAGAGGCATTTTCTAAACCACATGAGAATCACAATAGCCAAATAGCCTCCCATTCCCCTTACATTAATCCTCCTTTTGAAATCCCCTTCAAGCCTATGAAATCATTTTCTTTGATAGTCACATTACAAAACCAATACCTTATCTCACCCATTATCAACATGGATTTTCATTGCATAATTTTTTGAAATTTATGTGTGTGTGGGGGGGGGAATGGATTTCATTGTTTGGGTGACCTTTTATTGATTTTAAACAAGTTATCATCTGCTTGAGGGAAAGAATACATTTTAGTGTGGGGGAGAGGTTATCCTTAAATGGGGTTTGGGAATGTATATATTCTTATTATATATTGTTTAAATTTTAATAACAAGTGTTCAAAAGAAATTAATTTAAAAAAAATGACAAAAACTCAAAAAAAATAAAAAAAGGGTTGTGTCTTGGGTAGGTCAAAAATCACTATTTCTTAGCCTTTGATCTTGTTATAAATATTAAAATTAGTTTCTTTAGGAGATCAATCATGGTTTTTGATATGAGTGTGAGATCTGTTTCAAGTTCAACTTTCGAAAAAAAGAGAAAAAAGAAGAAGAAAAAAAAAGAATACTTGCATTATATTCTTATGTCATTGGGAGAAGTTTTGTGTTTTGTAAATATTACATATTTTCATTACCTTCATATTTCCTTCTACTTTTGTGTCTTATTTCACATTTTTATTCCCTCATAAATATGTGTTTCCATTTCCTTTCATGTCTCATTTAAAAAAAATGTGCATTACTTTTTCCATGTTGGTGTTTTACCCCTCTTCTTCTCTCTTTTGGACATTATATTCCTACCACCCCATAGCCACAAAAAAATCCATTCAAAAGACCTCTTGATTCTTGTTCACTTTGTATATGGAGTGTAAGTAGAGAGCTCTTTCAAACTCTAATATTTTCACTTGTGGTTGGTGAATGAGTGAAGCTCCATAAATTAATTTTATCATCTTGAGAAGAGTAAGTTTTGTGTGCCACCATTTTCCATTTATAAATCTGAACATAAAAAAATGAATTATTTTTGGAACATTGTTTTTGTAATAACTTGTGGTGTAATTAAATATGGATGAGTGATATTGTCTAAACCTCCATGATTGGGGTAAAGAAAATTTTAATATTTGATGGTGAGTGAAAATGGTTTTTGTCATGTTTTTATATTTGTTGCACATGAGGACATGAACAAGACTAAGTGTGGGGAAATTGATGTTATTAATAGTTTCATGACTTATTATATACTCCCTTTACTTATTTTATATGAAATATACATAATTTTTTGGAAATATTAATGTTTTAATTCTAAGTATAATTTTTGAGCATTTTTAGAAGTAGTCCAATTGAGTCAGTTTACTATTTTATTTTTAACTCTCACCATACTGATACAACTTGTGTAGTTATTGTTTTTTAGGATTCAGTATTCAATTTCCCATATATCATTAGAAAGAATCATTGGCCCATTCTGCCATTTGAATGGTCATATGGACCACACAAGAAGACCCACAGAATCTGTGAAGAAACTGGCCCATCCATGAATATTTAATTTATAGGCTCCATCAGGATGTCAAAATTCTTTTATTATCCTCAAAAGTTTGGGGGAAAATTTAAGGAGTCTTGGATAAAAATTTCAAGGCACAACTCTAAATATAAGGGGCCCAAATGATTCATTTAAACTCAACCCACCATTATGACCGAGAAATAAAATCAGTACAATATTCATGACATATCTCATGATGTAATCATCCAATCAAGATGAAATTTTTTAGTGTGAAATAGAAGATATATGTGGCCTACTTTCTTTTGAATAAAGTGTTCATATTTGAAGGCATCTTCCTATTTATAAACCCATTCACATTTCTGCCTTCTAAACATTATGGATTGAAATGGACAGTTTAACTTTGTTTAATCAAACCGCCATAACTTTAGTTCCATAAGTCCAAGTGCCACCAAATTTTGAGATTAGTCGGAAAAATTATTATATAAAACTTGGAAGAAGGAGATATCTCTATATTCAGCTGTCTGGATCTCCAAATCGTCAAGACAAGTGGAGGGACAGATTGGGAATGAAGACAGTCCACTTCCTTGGGCTATAAATACATCCCCCTCCTATCATTAAAAGGGGTTGGAATTTCAGAGAAAAGGAGGATAGGTTGGCACGACCAATGCTCTGCCAAAGTATTGGGAGGATCTTAAATACTCAAGTTTTTACTTGAGAAACCATTCCTCCTTGCTTTCTTTCATTTACTTTTGTGCTGTTCTTCGTTTGTAATCATGTAAGTGTTTGTGTTTTGTAATTCTATTTTAATGAAAATTTCTTATTAAATATCTCCTATTATCATCATACTTATGTAGTTTAATATTAATTCTCTTAAAATAGTTTAAATACTGTTGAATCCCCTTCCCTTCTTTTGCTTCCTCATTCAATCAAAAGTCCATTTTTAATTCTCATCATTGTTCGTGTGTGTGTTCGACGCACCACTCTTTTATTATCCATTTATTTTTCTTCTCTTATTAATTTATCATCATAATCATTATAACCAGAGTATTAATCATTTCAATGGATGAGTAAATCTATCATTGGGAAGAGTTATAATTTAGGGATGTTAAGCGATTGAGAGTTTTTTCTCGATGAGTATTCTTTAATTTAACATTGTGTATGTTGGACTTAACATTTCATGGATTAATGAATTGTTTTGTTTAATGTGTGGTTTCCATGGATTATTGGAACCATAAATACACTAACATCAACAAGCTCTGATTGAGATTATAACCCTAAGTTAAGTTACTACTAGGATTAAAGCCTTAACACTTAGGAATTCCAATCAAGGTTATCTTGTGAAGTGGGTGTTAATTTAAATGAAATATAAAGCAAAACTCAAGGATATCACAAGATTAAATACCTAATGATGAACTCTCCCCAATCTTTATCAATTTTTTAAATCAATAATAATCAATCAATCACTTCATAAGCTCTGCAAACAAACCCCCCAATCAGAATACAATCAACTAAAAATAATCGACTATTAAAAATTATCATCGGCGAGGATTCAAACCGAGTGCTGTTATACACATTAACAGAGCTTCGGAACCTTGACCAGTCGATAAGTGAAAATCATACATGCTTTCAATTCCCATCACAAATACCAACCCCCTATTAATTAGCATCTTCGGTTAAAAAGGTATTTGCGATGGGACCTGTCGTAAATACCAACCTATCGACATACCATTTGCAATGGGGGATAAATCCCATCGCAAATACTAAAAAATACTGTCGGGTATTTGCGATGGGTTCTTATTCCCAACACAAATACCCTTCCCATGGTTTGGCGTTCAAACCATGCCAAAATTTTTGTGATGAGTGTTGTCTACCCATCACAAATAACTAATTATTTGCGATGGGTAGAGGGTCTCATCGTAAATAGTCACTCCCAACAGACTATTTGTGATGAGACCCATCCCCATCACAAATAACCCATCGTAAATGTTAAATTTTTCCATAGTGAAGGATCTGTTCCAAGCCTCATCAAAATGGAATATAACATCAATTTGGAGTAACTGAGTGAGTGGGAGGAAAATCCTACTAAATTTATGGATGAATCGCCGATATAAACCGTCATGACCAAGGAAATAAAAGATGTGTCAAACTGTTCTGGGTTCAAGAAGTGATTGGATCACCTTAATTTCGATAGGATCTACTTGAATACCATCTTGTGAAATTATGTTCCCTATAACAATCCCATTAGTAACCATGAAGTGACATTTTTCAAAATTCAGAATAAGGTTACATTTGATACACTTTTGAAGGACTAAAGAGAGTGAATACAACCAAGATTCAAAACGAATCACCATAAATGGTAAAGTCATCCCTGAATTACTCTATGTAATGCTAAATGAATTCAAAAAAGATACTCATCATACACCTCTAGAATGTTGTAGGAGCATTGCAAAGGCCAAAAGGCATTCTCCTATATGCATATGTTCTAAAGGGGCAAGTGAATGTATTATTTTCTTGTACATGAGGCACGATTGGGATTTGGATGTAGCTAGTGTATCCCTCAAGAAAGCAATAATGTGACTTTATAGCTAATAGTTATAGCATTTGATCAAGGAAAGGAAGAGGGTGGTGATATTTTCATGTTTCAACATTCAATTTCTGATAATCGATGCATACACTCCATTTGTTTTTCACCCAAGTTGTGACCACCTATCTATGTTCATTTGTGAAAAAATTTATCCCACACTTCTTAGGTACCACTTGAATTGGACTAACCCATTCACTATCAGAAATTGGGTAGATAATACTAGCTTGAAGAAGCTTGGTAATATCTTCCCTAACTTGACTGGATTGAGTCTTTTTTGAGGTTGTATAATTGGTTTGGATGATTCTTCATGATGGATGTGATGCATACAAAGGGCATGGTTGATTATTGTTATGTCATCTAGGGTCAAAACTAAGACATATTTGTTTTCCTATAACACTTGAACAAGTTTGGGCTCCTCGGTTTCAGTAAGTTTAACTGAGATAATGACGAGATAAGAGTGATCATGGAAAAGGAATGCATATTTTAGGTGTGCAGGAAGGGGTTTCAGATCAGTTTCATCCTTAATTTATGGGCTAGACAACTCAGTAATGGAGGAAGGGATTTTAGTTGGTTTTGATTCATTTTACACAATATTTTCCAAGATGAAACAACATATATCAGAGTTGAGATGAGATTTAAGAGTGTTTTCAAGATCCTCTAGATTGATGTTGTCTATGAATGAGAGGTAAACATCAACTTCCCCATTTATGACTTGGTTAATCATGGTAAAAACTTAAAAATATCCACTATCATTAAAATATGATGGACATGATGGAATGGGGTTCAATTGACACATAGAAGTGTCCTTATAAGCATGGATTGATAAGGATGAGTGATCCTCTGATGGCTATCTCATGGCTTGAAAAATGTTGAACTTGACCAGTTTGTCACCAAATTCCATGGATAAGATGCCCACATGGACATAAATTTTAGTTCTAGCCATCAGGAGGAATGGTATTCCTAGAATTAGGGGATATCGATAAGAGGTCGACTCACCTTCCATGTCAAGGAAATAGAAATCAGCTGGGAAGATAAGATCATTAACTCATAAAATGACATCCTCAATTATTCCATCAGGACTGAATGTGCTTCAATTGAATAATTAGACGACAACACCCATTGGGTGAAAGGGACATAGACCAAGATCGGAGAAGATGGATTTGGGCATGACATTTATCGAGTCTCCTAGGTCAATGAGTGTTGTACCTCTCGTACCCCTCGTGGTTTAATTTTCATGATCACAATCACTCTCTTATTTATCTAATATTGTTTTAAGTGTTTTTGGATGATAGGTAGGATTTCAGGTGGCCAAGGAATTGGGCCAAGAAAGCAAGAAGCAAAAGTGGACTGAAATTCAGTCCACCGGCCAACCAGTGGCTTCACCACCGGCCAGCCGATGGACCCTGGGCAGAAGGCTGAGCCACTGCCTCAGCACCGGCCAACCAGTGGCCTCAGCACCAGCCAGCCGGTGGAGCCCAGACAGAATGGCAAGCTACTGTCTTGCCACCGGCCAACCGGTGGCCTCACCACCGGTCAGCCGGTGGCGCCTGGACAGAAGCATCCACCCATTTCCAAGGCACCGGCCAGCCGGTGGCCCTGTACCGGTCAGCCGGTGGAGCCAGTCAAACTAGCCGTTGGGCTTTTGACCAGCCTGTCCACTTGGCCTCCAACGGCTCCGAAAGCCTCTCCAATGGCTCCAAAGGCCCCCAACAGCCATATGAGGGTTTCCCCTCTATAAATAAAGGACCTTGAAGCCCTGGAACATTGTCGGAATGATTGTGAAGCCAACAGACACATTTTCCATCATTTGGCGAACCTCCGGCGGATTGCTCCAAGGGAACCCCACTTGCTCCAACACACTTCCACATCCAAGGAGCACCACCAAAGAAGCTTGGGAATGCCCTTCATCAACTCCTTCAATCCATTGGCGCCCAAGACTTCCCCATTACGGTTTTTCATTATTTTATTTATTTTGAGCATCATTTTGGGTTTGTGCCTACAAACCCCCACCTCTTTCTCTCATCCTCTCTTTTGGGTTCTCACACCACCTTCAAGGTGTGAAGAGGTTAGTCAAGCCTTTCCTTTTAAAAGGATTGAATCAAAGGTGAGCTAGCCTTCACCTGTAAGAAGGCTAGTGGGTTCTTGCTCAACTATTGAAAGCAAGTGGGTTCTTGCATAACCATTTAAAAGCAAGCTGTAATAGGTTCTAGACTACTTGAAAAGTCTAGTGGGTTTCTTGCTAAAACCATTAAAAAGAAAGTGGTAGTAAATCTCTCAACGGTTGAGTTGGGAGCGGAGACGTAGGCCGGGTTTTAGGCCGAACTCCATTATCAATTTTGTGTCTTGCCTCTTTTATTTCCGCTGCACTTTTACTTTGATTTTAATTTGTTAATTAATTTTTAAAAGGCAATTCACCCCCCCTCTTGCCATCACTTCCTTTCTTTCTCCGCCCAACAATTGGTATCAGAGGCAAAATTTGAGTAATACCCTAACCGGTTTCAAATTCAAGATCTTTTTTGATGGCTTCAACCTCTTTCGCCCCCGAAGGCTATTCATTGGGTCGTGCTCCATTTTTTGATGGAACCGACTATAATTATTGGAAAACCCGCATGACCACTTTTCTTAGAAGTATAGGTTATCCCATTTATAAAATTGTCATGCAAGGTTACACTCTCTCTTCCCCCGATGAATCCAAATGGACCCAAGCCGATATTAAAAATTTCGAGCTTGATGGCAAAGCCATGAATGCTCTACATTGCGGCCTTGATCGTAATGAGTTCAATCGAGTTTCCACATGCACCTCTTCACATGAAATTTGGAAACTATTGGAGGTTACCCATGAGGGGACCAACAAAGTCAAGGATACTCGATTGGATATGTATCGTCAAGATTTTGAGTCTTTTACCATGCATCCATCTGAATCTATTTCTGAAATGTTTACTCGCTTTACTGATGTTTGCAATGGGAGAAAGTCCCTTGGTGATAATATTTCTGCAGAAACAATGGTCAAGAAGATCCTTTGGATCTTACCAAGCTCATGGGCACCAAAAGTCACGGCAATCCAAGAAGAAAAGGACATCAAGAACATGCCGGTCGAAGAGCTCATCAGATCCCTCATGACCTATGAGATCACCATGAGGAGGCAAGCTGAAAAGGAAGGCAAACCAATCAAAGTTCCAAAGAACATCGCCTTCAAAGTTCAACAAGAAGAAATCTCCTCCTCCTCATCATCTTCCTCTTCAAGCGGCGATTCCGAAATGGAGAACCTTGCCCGCAAGATGCACAAGTTCATGAAGAAGCACAAAAAGAAGAAATCCCGCAAGGCTCTACCCAACGAAAAATCCGAGCCCAAGGTAACATGTTACGGGTGCGGCGAGAAAGGCCATTACAAGCCCGATTGTCCACTCAACAAGAAAAAGGCCAAGAAAAAGGAAAAGAAGAAGGCTTTCAAAGCGTCAACATGGAGTGATTGCTCCACATCCTCCTCCTCCTCCTCCTCAAGTGACAACGGTAACAAATGCCTAATGACATTCCATGAGGTAACATCTTCCGACTCCTCATCCTCTTGTTCTTCAAATTCAAATTCTTTCAATCACATGTCTTATGAGGATCTCCAACATGCGAGAGATCAATTGGAGGAAGGTTTTCACGAACTTTCTTCCAAATTTGTTTCTTTAAAAAAGAATTTCAAAAAACTTACTTCCGAAAAGGAACAACTTCTCAAAGAAAAGGAGGAGTTGTCCCTCAAAATCAAAAACCTTCCCGATGTTGAATCATTGGAATCAACAATCAAAGACCTAAGGGAATCCCTTGCCAAGTTCACCCAAGGTGAACAAAATTTGACCAAACTCCTCGGTTCCCAACGCATAGCTAGAACCACCGAAGGGCTTGGCTATTCCAAGCAAGCTTCCTCTTCCCATGCTCCAACTATTTTTGTAAGGGGGAGCTCTCAAAACAAATTTTGCAATTATTGTAAAAAACCCGGGCACTTAATTTATGAGTGCAATTGTAAAAATGCCCGGTATGGCCGCCCCAAAACTATTTTCTTCAATGATGAATTTTATAGGAGAAGACCCGCCACTAGACAAGTATGGATTGAAAAATCCCTTCTAGCGAGTCTCACCGGACCAAAATTTGTCTCGGTTTCAAAAACCTCTCCCCGGTGATTTGTTGTTTTTATTTAGGGGGAGTTAGGATCGTTTAAGCCTTTTTGTGTATTCAAATTCTTATTCAATTCTTTCAATTCAAACTTTCAATTTCAATACTTGGTATCAAAATTTTCATTTCAAATTTTTCAATTCAAATTTTTCATTTCAATTTTCTTTTCAAAACTTTCAATTCAAACTGTTATTCAATTTTTTCATTTCAAAATTTTTGATTCAAAACTTTCAATTCAAATTTCAAAAATTTCAATTGGTTTAAAATCTCCATCTTGTTTTTCAAATTTACCCTCAATCAAGTTTTATGCCCCATGCTATTTTGATAATCACAAAGGGGGAGAAACTCTTGGTTGATTGGGGGAGAAATCTTTCTCTCATGCTTTACTTTACTTTGCCTTATCTTTTAAAGCATGCCTCTCATTTCAGTCTTTTTACATTGTTTGTTTTGGTGATTGTGATCATCAAAATAGGGGGAGATTGTTGTACCTCTCGTACCCCTTGTGGTTTAATTTTCATGATCACAATCACTATCTTATTTATCTAATATTGTTTTAAGTGTTTTTGGATGATAGGTAGGATTTCAGGTGGCCAAGGAATTGGGCCAAGAAAGCAAGAAGCAAAAGTGGACTGAAATTCAGTCCACCGGCCAACCGGTGGCTTCACCACCGGCCAGCCGATGGACCCTAGGCAGAAGGCTGAGCCACTGCCTCAGCACCGGCCAACCGGTGGCCTCAGCACCGGCCAGCCGGTGGAGCCCAGACAGAATGGCAAGCTACTGTCTTGCCACCGGCCAACCGGTGGCCTCACCACCGGTCAGCCGGTGGCGCCTGGACAGAAGCATCCACCCATTTCCAAGGAACCGTCCAGCCGGTGGCCCTGTACCGGTCAGCCGGTGGAGCCAGTCAAACTAGCCATTGGGCTTTTGACCAGCCTGTCCACTTGGCCTCCAACGGCTCCGAAAGCCTCTCCAACGGCTCCAAAGGCCTCCAACAGCCATATGAGGGTTCCCCCTCTATAAATAAAGGACCTTGAAGCCCCGGAACATTGTCAGAACGATTGTGAAGCCAACGGACACATTTTCCATCATTTGGCGAACCTCCGGCGGATTGCTCCAAGGGAACCCCACTTGCTCCAACACACTTCCACATCCAAGGAGCACCACCAAAGAAGCTTGGGAATGCCCTTCATCAACTACTTCAATCCATTGGCGCCCAAGACTTCCCCATTACAGTTTTTCATTGTTTTATTTATTTTGAGCATCATTTTGGGTTTGTGCCTACAAACCCCCACCTATTTCTCTCATCCTCTCTTTTGGGTTCTCACACCACCTTCAAGGTGTGAAGAGGTTAGTCAAGCCTTTCCTTTTAAAAGGCTTGAATCAAAGGTGAGCTAGCCTTCACCTGTAAGAAGGCTAGTGGGTTCTTGCTCAACCATTGAAAGCAAGTGGGTTCTTGCATAACCATTTAAAAGCAAGCTGTAATAGGTTCTAGACTACCTGAAAAGTCTAGTGGGTTTCTTGCTAAAACCATTAAAAAGCAAGCGGTAGTAAATCTCTCAACGGTTGAGTTGGGAGCAGAGACGTAGGCCGGGTTTTAGGCCGAACTCCGTTATCAATTTTGTGTCTTGCCTCTTTTATTTCCGCTGCACTTTTACTTTGATTTTAATTTGTTAATTAATTTTTAAAAGGCAATTCACCCCCCTCTTGCCATCACTTACTTTCTTTCTCCGCCCAACAATGAGTGCATCATCAAAGTTGTAACTCCCTATTTGGCATGGAACTATAAAGGTCCCTGGATATTTTCACTTCATGGGTAAGTATTGATAGGTTGAAACATTCTCAATGGTCATAAGTTGTCTCTTATGGGTGCATAATTCCTTAAGAAACTTTTAATAGTTAGGGATTTGTTTGATGATATCTAAGAGGGGAATGTTGACCTCAACACGTTGGAACATGTCAAGAATTTCAGGAATAGGTTCAAAGGACTTCCTAGGCTTAGAGATGACTTGAGAAAAAGGAATTGGGTTCCTTAGAGGAATGGAAGGAGGCGAGGGAGTGGATTTAGGTTATTTTTCAGGATTTTTTCTCTTCATTTTGAATTCCAACATTCAAAGACTCATTTGAGGATCCATCATAAGGCATAGAAATTTGTTTCCCCGATTGAAGTGAAATTGAACTTACATTACCCTTGGGGTTGGGAAATGGTTGAGCAAGTAGTTGGGAATAATTGGATAGTTTCTGCTGGCTATGGTGGGATGCAAGTTGACTAATTTTGGTTTCAATATTTTTGAGCCTAGAATAGGTGAAGGAGGCAAGATATTACATAGTTCTTTACCATGGTTTCTTGGAAGAAGAGGCTTGTCCTGAATTGGGATTACCTTGATTTGGGTTCTTGGGGAAGTGCTTGTATTGTGTTGGGAATTAGGAAGTCCCATTAGGATAGTGGAATCCAAGAGGAGAAAGATGAGGATTGCTCCTTTGAGGTCGAGGAACAAAAGGATAAGGTTTTTGGAAGTTACCACCACATTGACCATATTAAAATTGGTTTATATTATTAAGAGGGAACTGAGGGGTATGAGAACTGGGATTACCATAACTCAAGTTTGGGTTAATGGTAGAAGAGAAGGGCTCAAAGTGGGGTTGGTTGAATTTTTTAATGATCTGGCCTGATTTTTGAGGGTTGGTGTTTCTCTGAGAATATGCTGCATTGAGCTCCATTGGATTATAAGAATCAGATGGTTCATCTTGAAGCTATGGACATGTGTCTATTGGATGAGCCGATGAGCTACAGATTCCATAATTATTCATAAGTCAAGGGAACAAAGATTGCGAAGAATATGAGGTTGGGGATTTTTCAGCCACCATTAGTTGTCTCACAAGTCATGTAAGTTCACTCATCCACTCAGTCATCTTGTTAGGATTTGTGGATTGATTATCTTAGAAATTTTTTACTTGAGCATGTGCTCGAGTATAAAATTTCCATGTGTTTGTATCCATATTTCTTATAAGGTCTCGTGTAACTACATAAGTTTTTCAACAAGAGCACCGATACTTACGACATCAATGAGAGTTCTATCCATAGTCAATAACCCCTCATAGAAGTTTTGGATCAAGAGTTGGTCTGGGATTTGGTGATGTGGGTAGGTTGCTACAAAGACTTTTGAACCTATCTCATTACTCATGGAGCGATTCATTAGGGAATTGATGGATACCACTTATTTTCTTTCAGATATAAGAGGTCTGAGAAGCAGGAAATAATTTTTCTAAAAAGAGACACTTCAGGTCATTCTATGTGGTTATGGAACCAGGAGGTATGTAGTAGAGCCATGAATTAACAGAGTCAGCTATGGATAAATGGAATGCTCAAAGTTTGATTTTTTCTTCAGAAACCCCTTGAGGCTTCCTGGTAGAGCACACCACTTGGAACTCTTTGATTTGAAGATGAGGATACTCACCAAATAACCCATGGAAATGTGGTATATGATGAATCAAACCCAATTTGAGTTTGAAATAAGCATCAATATTTGGATATTGAATACCAAGGGTTTGGTAATTCATATCAGGGGAAGTGGGTTCTTTTTGTGTTTGTTCCCTAGGATTGTCCATATCTAAATCAATTGCATGTGTAATGTTTTGATTATCCCTAATGGTCCTCCTTAGTAGGTGAAGAGTTCACTTGATTTCAGGGTCAAAAAAATCTGAGGGATTGTTTGGGAGGCTATGATTCATTTAGAGAAAATTTGGATGGATGAGGAAGACGCGTTTTTCTTTGTGTTTTTCTTTCAGTTTATGATTTTTATGAAAAGGTGGGTTTTCCTTTGTGTTTTTTTTTTAGTTTTTTTGTTTTATTTTTTTTATCTTTTTGGTTTTCTTTTTCCAAAATAAAAAACTAATGAAAATAAGTTTCCCCATCCCCAAAAATGGAACCATTTTTAGTGCAACTGATTGTCACCTATCGATCGTTCAAAGGTTCAATGCTTTGATAATGTGTATAGTGACACTTGGGTCGAATCCTCGACGATGATACTTTTTTTAATAGTTGATAATTTTTGTTTTTTATTTTGAAAAGGGTGGGTTTGTTTGTAGAGATTAAATAAATTGATTGGTTGATGATGTTTGATTTAAAATTTTATAAATATTGGGACGAGTTAATTATTTGTGATTTAATCTTATTATATCCTTGAGATTTGATTTATATCGCATTAAATTAATACCCACTTCACAAGATGATTTTGATCAGAATTCCCCAGTGCTAAGACTTTAATCCAAGCCTTAAATTAACTAGGGTTTTAATATCTATAAAATATTATTTATGATAGTGTATTTATGGTTCCAATAATCAATATAATCCACACATTAAATGAAACATGTCATTAATCCATGACATTTTAAGTTTAACATATACGATGTTAACCTAAATAATATTCAAAGAAAAAAATCTCTCAATCACTTAATATCCCCAAATTATGACTCACCCCAATGAATGATTTACTCATCCATTTATATCATTATTAATCTTTTTTAATATTTTTATGGTGATTAATTATAAAGATAATGAAAAGAATGAGTTAAGAAAAGAGTTGTGCACCGAACACACACACATACTGTAAAGAGAGTTAAAAGTACACTTTTGATTGAATGAGAAGGTGAAAGAAGGGAATAAATTTAAACTTGATTTAAAAATTTTTAAGAACATTAATATTAAAAAATATAGGGTGGATTATTATATGATATAATTAATAATAAACATGTATTAAAACAAAATTACAACACAAACACTTACGCAGTTACAAATAAATAAGAACACAAAAGAACATGAAAACAAAGAGAGTAGGAAAGGTATCTCAAGTAGAAATTTAAGTTTGTAAGTTCCTCCTAGGAATTTTTAAAGGCTTTTTTCATGAAAATGTATCTTTATCTATTATTAAATCCCAACCCATTACAAATAGAAGAGGGGGATGTATTTATAGCCCAAAGTTGTGGACTGTTTGCATCCCAAATATGCCCCTCCATTTGGCTCGCCAATTTGGATATCCAGATAGATGAATCTCAAGATATATTCTTCTTCAAAGTTTTAGATATTTATTTTGAATTTCAACCCTCCAAATTTGGTGTCCAATGGAATTTTAAAACCAAAGTTATGGATGTTATAGTAAACAACGTGCTTTTGTCCATTTTTGTGTCGAGTTTTTCTATAGTCTAAATGAAAATGAATTTTAGGCCTTGAATATTCCCTCCAATACGAACTATTTCTTCTAAAAAGTATTCCACATATATCTTATCTTTAACACCACAAAATATCAGCTCAATTGGAAAATTTTATTGGGATAAAAGTTAATAATGGTGGGCTGGACTTAAAAGCATCATTTGGGCCCCTTTTTTATGGAGTTGGCTATTAAAATTTTTATCCATTATTATTTTGAATATTAAAGAATATATTTTGGAGGTTAATCAAATTTGGGATTCTGGATTGATCCTCGAAATTGTATCTTTATGATTGGTCTAGTTTTCTCAACAGATTTGTTGGGCATTCTTGTGGGGTCCATATTACTCTTCAATTAGCCAAAATTTACAAATATAAATTCTAATGATATGTTTTAATTGTCCTCAAGAATACTAAAAAAGAATAATCACATAATTTGTATTATTATGTTGAAAGATATGATCAAAACCTTAAAATTTATTTTAATAAAATGAACTCGAACAATTCTCTTCTTATGTGTTTATGATCAAAACATGAACAATGATTGAAAATTTATCATTTTTAAGTGACAATTATATGTTGGGAGTAATGTAAAATCATGAATGAATATGTAATATTAGATACTCATATCGATAAATCTGAATCTTTTCCTAAAATATTTTGTTGTTGAAAAAATCAAACAGAGGTATATGCCTTTCCCATGAACATCCAAAGTCAAGGATGTAGGCTTGAAGCATATCCTCTAACACCTATATCATCTAATCAGATTTACTATCTATTTTAGGGTTATATGTTATACTCAAGAGTATTTGTGAACCGAGTTATTTTTGCATCCCTTTCTAGAACTGTGATTTAAATCATGGAACTTGATCCAAAATGATAAAACTTGGAACATCATAAAGGCACACTATATCCCAGATGTAAAGCCTCACCAACTAATCAATAGAGAAGGTCTCTCATAATTAGATAACGTCCCCATTCAGACCCACTCCATAAGGGATGATGTCACTTCTAGAGCTTTTAAGACTAGTTTCCCCTAGCGTTCTTGAACCTCCAGTTTCAAATTATAAAACAAATCCATCATCTACCACTCACTGTTGGACTCCTTGACAGCTTGCGTATGATACTTCTAGCTCAACGTTTCAGCCATGACATTAAACTTTACAGGTGTGTAATCTAGATCAATTTATAATGATTTTAGGTATTCTACCCACCTACACATCCTCATATTCAAGTCTCGCCACATGGAGATATAATTGAGACTTTTATGGTCTGTCTAAATGCCGAACTACTCTCCCAACAAGTAGTGCCTCCAACAACACAAAGCATGAATCAAAGTATCCAGCTCAAGGTCATGTGTAGGATAGTTCCTCTCATGATGCCTCAGCTGGAGATACCTATATGAAACAACCCAATCACCCTACATCAAAACTTCTCCCAGCCCAATTCCTAAAGCATCACAGTAAATTGTATAGCCTCTTCCCACCTCAGGAAGAATCAGAATTGATGCTAAATCCATTCTTCCCTTTAACTCCTGAAAATATATCTTACAAGCTCTAGTCTAGTATAATTTCACACCCTTCTTACTCAAGTCCATAAGTGGAACTTCCAGCCATGAGAAGTCCTAGATGAATCACCTATAATAGCCATCCATCCCTAAGAAGCTGTGTATATCAAACACATTCATGGGATACTCCCAGGAAACCAAAATGCTCTCATTCTATGGGTAAACTAATAAGAATGCCTCAGATATGATATCCCCAAATAATTGAACCTTATTGATCCAAAAATGGCATTTACTGAGCTTCACATATAGTTGGTTCTCTCTTAGAGTATTCAACATGATCTCAAGGTGATTGCTATAGTTGTTTCTGGTGTGAGAATATAATAAGATTTCATCTATGAAGACCACCACAAATAAATCAAGATATAGGTGGAAATCCCAATTCATCAAAGCCATAAAGACTTCCAGTGCATTTTGCAGGCTGAACGACATAACTAGATACTCATACAAGCTGTACCTACTCTATAATGATGTACATGGTATGTCTTATGGTCTGTCATGCACCTTATAGTATCCCAACCACAAATTAATTTTTGAGAAAACTATCTCTTCTTGGAGCTAGTCGAAGATTTCATCTATGAGTCAAAGGATACCAGTTATTCACTATAATATGGTTTAGTCGGTGGTAATATATGAAAAATCTGAGGGTACTATCCACCTTCTTAGTGAGAAGGACAGGTGAACCCCATGATGATGTGCAGGGTCAAATAAAACCCTTAGCCTCTAGATCTTCAAGCTGCTTCTTGAGTTCTTAGAGCTCTGTAGGTTCCATCCTATAAGGAGGAATGTACAAAGGTTACACACGTAACATAAGCTTGATAGTGAACTCGAACTCTCTCTCAGGAGGTAATATGGACAAATTTTTAGTGAATAAGTCTCTAAAACGATCCATAATAGGGTGAAATTCCAAAAGATATATTCCCTGATCACTTGTAAAGATACCATCCATCTGTATTATCACTCTGCCTAGCCCAGTTTTCTTGAGTCCATATCAACTGTCCTAGAGATCCCACTCTACCTCATGGATATAATTACTACCCTCAAGTGATGTAAATGATACTCGATGGTGATAAAAATCCACCTAGGATTGATAAGGCATGAGCTAGTCCATACTGAGAATGACATCGAAACCGGTCATCTCAATGATGTAGAAAGTCCATAGAAAACATCACCTACCTATTTCATGAGGGAAATACTTGAAATGACATATACCATCATCTTGAACTCCTAATGGTGTGTCAAGAGTCATTATACCACTGAAGTACTCTATCACTAATCCCAGACTTCCATAGTTGCAGCAGATAGAAAAGAGTGCGATGCACCTATATCAAACAAGGAAAATACTAAAGTATAGGATACCAGAATAGTACATCTAATTGTAGATGGACCTGAAATCTTATCCTCAGGAATAGGATGCAAAAAAAAATATTGCCTAAACCGTGGCCCTGAGATACCACCTGATTATCCTGGGCAGGTCCACTCTGCTGACGCTGAAGCTCTGAGGCCTGAGTACCACAACCACAAACACATTCTCATCCGAAAAGGACTATAGAAGACCAAATTCCATCCTAAAATTGAGTTATTGATACTTCACCTAAAGGTAGTGCTAACACATGACCCCTATCACTTGGAATTGGAGGAAATTATCGGCAGAAACACTGGAAGTGAACCATCCTACTATAAGCCTGACACTCGATCAGTTTACCTGTACACTAGGGATTTTTTATAGCCTAGACTACCGCACTGGTGACAGAGGGAATATATATTAGTGAATTCCACCTAATTTATACTACCCCCATGCGTAACCTTGAAACATCACTTCCTATCACTGGATAAACCACTACTCTTCCTGGAAGCCAAACTGCCCGGTTTTACGTCACTTGATTCCCTCAGGTTCTGTTCGGTGATGAGGGCCCTATTCACTATATCTGAAATGATGGTCAGATGAAATGTATTCAAATATGATTATATAATATATGCAATCCCATCCTTGAAACTCCTTGTAGTATTCATCTCATCACCAGACAAAGTTGGTGAGACACGCTATAATTCATTGAAGCGAGATGAGTATTCCATCATCGAAATGTAACCTTGTTGAAGGTCCATGAACTCCTAAGCATAGTCTATTCTCAAGGTATGTGGAAAGAATTAGTCGAATAAGGATGTCTAGATGTAAATACCCTAACACCAATAACCCAAATTCAGTTCCTTACTTTATTACATTGGTATAATAAACTAGTAAGTCTCATCCCGAAGGATCGAGTAGTTTAGTAGATTTGGAAATCCGGATAAAAAATAATTGTTACATTACAACTTGAAAGAAAAAAAAAACATATAAACTCTATTGGAAACATCTATAAACTCATATATTATCCCTTCAAGTCATTCATAATATACATCTTCACAACCTAGGAAAAAATAAAACATAAGAAATGGGTGAGCTCAAATGCTCAATAAGGGAAATAAATACAGCATAAGCTATCATAAATAAACATAAACAATAAGGCATGGTGAATAAATAACAACAAATTTCATTAAAGTAATAAACTTAAACATAATATGGCAGGAATCAAAGTTGATAAAATATGATTCCATATAAATAATCACATGGGAATAAAACATAACCGCATATATTCTACTAGTCGAATAATCACATGGATTATCAATTACTAATATCATAATGAGGGAATTAATAATTCTAGAAATTATAAAAATACCACCAAGGATTCGAAAAATACACCATACATAAATGGGTAAAAACCTAGTCTAGTTTGTCTCATGAGACTTACTGATGCATTACGGGGCTATAGCTGGTCCCACCTGTCACTTACTAAGTCCAATGCATTTCTCATATAAAAGGGGTGAAACATAATCAACATATACATTCATATTGAAACTAGATTTTGAAATATAAATAATCTCTCTAAACAATAAACATAATCATAAACCATCTATAGTAATATGGTGAATGGTATCAAGATAGTACATCCCCCAAAAAAATTCACTATAACATCTTGGCCTGACTTACCACCGAATTGGTAGCTGGACCGGTTGCCACATTTCCTCAAGCACATCTCCCCGTATGCCAAAGGCTGCCAACTAGAAGCGAGGGTGTAAATATAGTTCATTGGGGAGACTATACCCTCAATATTAGAGTGCATAATGGTAACAAATAGTAAAACTCAGATATCAATGCAATCATCATAAAGCAATAATCAAAGTAGTGGAAGACAATTGCAATAACAAAAGAAAATAGAAAATGGCCAATGCTGGTTCTATAATGCATGCATGCCATATGATAATACCTATCTGAAATAAGTAAATAATACAACATGCTTTTCATTACAATATAAAATGAAGAAAAGATAGAAATCCCAAAGGTAATCACCACGAGTATCCCGAGCTCCATCTCGGTCCTTTGCTACCAACTTTCAGATACAAGAAATACATCACAAGCAAGGTCCATAGTCTTATAAACAAGTATGTCTACTCAGGTACCAATGGTACCTAAGCAAGGAATGAGATATAAATCTCAGTAGGCTATCACCCACAATGTCAAGCCCAATCCAATATGTACTATACAAATCTAGTAGTGAAAACAAATATATAACAAGTAAGGAAGTACTCAAAAGTAAACATCCTTTATATACAGGTACTCATTTAATATCCATTTCATTTAATCAAAAGTTAAACATTTCAATTCATTGAATTTATAAGTCTTGAGATCTGGCTCAAGACCGGCATCCACTGTATAACTAGCTGCACAACAAATTCCTCAGAAGGACATCTATACCATACAAGTATAGACCAAATCCAAGCTTGTGATTTGGATTAGAGACGCATCATAAGTCACTTCATTTCAATAATCAATTATAACCCAAGCCCTTCCTTGAAATTCCTAAGCTAGAATTCAAGTATCACTCTAGGTGAAATTTTCACCAACACCCTACAAGCCTACCCCGATGAACCTCTCCAGAACTCGGTATCACTCTTGGTGTGGTATAAGTTCACGTCACTGAGCCCATCCTTGGAGGTCCTATAGGGAATCCCAAAGTATCACTCATGACATATAATAAAATTCCTCTTGATCATCCATAGAATAGCTAAATGGATCCATGATTCACTCAACATATAAGAAACGCCTCAATGAGCCCATCCATGGAATCCCTCAATTGGATCCATGATTCACCCATGGATTAATCATATTTAACCCCTTGAGCCCGTACATGGAATTCTAAGATGAATCCATGATTCACTAAAGGTATGAAAGTATAATAGTCACATGATCCCATCCATGGAATTCTAATTTTAATCCATGATTCATGCAAGGATATTTACCACTTAATAATTCACATCAATTTAAACATTTCATTGAACATGCCAAGGTCAAAACCAAAAGCAGCTAGTATAAATCACCTGAAAAGGGTGACTCAAGCAAGGAACAACCTCATAAGGCTTGGAATTTCATTTATTAATGTGGCCATAATTTATATAACAAGTATCACATGCATAAAAAACCATTACATGGCTTTAACATCATTTAACTCACATGGGCATAACTTTATAACAAGCTTCTCAAGCTTAACAACCTAATACAGGATGGGGTAGTATCAAATCACATGGGAATATCCATAAAAAGGAAATTCATACTTAATAAAGTAATAAAATAATAAGGGCCAAGTGGCATGGTCATGCATACCTTCCCAAACAATCCATTTAATTCACAATTTTATCTACAAGTCAATTTCATGTTTGAAATCCCATGACAAGGGGTAAGAAGGCACGCCTAAGGGGTTCTATGTCCAAATAAATACAAGTTACATTTAATAAGAAAACCCAAGGGGTGATTTAGGTTTAAAAATTTATCTCACCTGGCATAGAATTAACATAACTCACATGGGGAATAAGAAATATAATAAGCATTAATTTCTTAATAACAACTATATGGTCGAGTCCTCATTTATCTCATGTGGTAAACATCATTTAATTAACATCAAAGGGGACATGTGTTAACATGTCACATATCAACACCAAAAATAAGATATAAGGAAATATAAAACCACTACTAAGCATGGCATAAAACTATCTCTACTTTTTGGTTTGAAGGAAACACATTAACATTGGAGGGGTTTTATTATAAAAACACAAATTTATAAAAAAACAAGTCATTTATCATCTTTAATCATTTTTTAAAGATATGAAGTTCCATTAAACTAGGAAACTCATAAATCAACCTATTTAAAGAAGAAATTATAGTATTATTAAATAAAGAGGTCAATGATATGGATCCTACCTCAAAGAAGACCAAGCCAACGCTTTGGCACTTGACGCTTTCTAACTCAAGTTTTCGTCCACTCGCACACACATAATTCCATATACATATATATATATATACCCTTAAACCACTGCATTTATTACCAATTACATGAGGGAATAAATACATGGAAGATACACACACACACACACAGACATACACATACCATCATACATGCCTGTGAGTCTTCCAAGGGCACCAAAATTCACTACACATAAAACTCGACACACATAAATACCTTAAGATTTTCAAATTAAGGGTGAGAAACCCAACAATGGGTATAAAACCTTACCTCAGATGATGGTGGTGAACCAAAAAAACCTGAACTACCTCGCATTTGGTGGCGGTTACCAGAACATGGACCAACATAACCTGGGAGGCCATTTTCACAACCCTAAAACAGAATAACAAGGAAAATCGGATCAAACCCTAAGTTAGGGTTTTGACCGAACCTTATAGGGTGACATAGAGACATCAAATCATCCATAAACAGGGATAATATAGAGGATAATGACTTAACTTGATGAGCCAACTGTGATTCCTCAAGAAATCTGAAGCAACTGTAGCAAGACGAGGAGGCCATGAGGAGGGGTGCGTCACACGTCAAAGGGGAGAAGGGGAGGCTGGTGTGTCATGCGACCAAAACAAGGGCGGTGAACCCCCTTTATCCCAATTTAAAATTTATTTAATTTATTTAAAATTATTTTATTTTTAAATTCGGGTCTCGGTGCATGGTTTAGGCCACACACTTTTACAGACTGTGCACTGCCCGTGCGCCCCTTTATTAGGAACCAAGTCACCCTACATGGTTTGAACCACACGATTATTTGACCGTATGAAAACCATGTGATAAACAGTGTTTAGATACTACCCAAACCACTAAGCATGCATAGTCCATGTGAAATGCCTCTTCCTCACCTGTAATAAGCTGTACAGTTACTGCTATGGTCCGTATAGTTTTAGAAAAATCGGGCGCCCTCTACAGGTCCTTAAAAACCTTCCTTTCCCGGTCCAGTGCTCCCAAAATTCCTCAATCTTCCCGTGAAATTTATCGAGCTTTCACCAAAGTCCAAAAAAATCACTTTTGAACATACAAACTATCTAAATTACATTCTGAAGTTCCATTTTAAAAATGAACCTTCTTGTAATTACTAAAAATTCAAATTCCCTCAGAATTTTGTCTGGTTAAAAAACACAGGTTCTTACAAACTCCCCACCATATAACTTCTCATCCATGAGAAGCCTTGGGGAAACAATGAAGACATCAGCCAACCTATAAGGTCCATGAAACTTCGTTCAAATAGCTATATCATGTTTCCAAACACCCAACGCAACTGAAAGTACCCTTTAAGCACATGGAACTCATGCACCAGAACTAAATCCAATGCTCGATCTCCAACTAAAACATCAATATACTCTTACCTGAGCCCACTTAACCAAATCCACAATCACATCATCATCTTTTTAAGAACCTAGCGAAAGCTTCTCCCCACATTAGGCTTAAAATTTGAAAGATTCCAATTCCTAATTACCTATTTCTCCCCACAACTAGAATTTCCTTACAAACAAACATGCATCTAAGCGTTTTACAAAAAACAAGTCCACCAAATATCACACCTAACTTCTGATTACTTTTCAAGACCAAACCAACACTTATACATTTAAAACTATTGTTCCTCATCACAAATTAAGGTGTATACTGGCTCGATCCCACTGGAAACATTACTCTAAAAGCATTACATCCAATCTAGACAATGAGTCTGATATAACCTTGGAGTCAACCCACTAAAGTCCGTGGAACTATAACTAGGTATCCCATGCCCCATGATAAATGTGAGACATTGGTACAAAGCCAAAATGTCCACATAAGAACAATGACTAATCCTAGAGAAGCATCCTCCTGACAGTCATGTCAAAAGATACGGTAGGTGTCCAAAATTCTATCCAGGGTGTTCCTATGTGAAAACCCAGGTATCACTTAGGACTCACCAAACCTTAACATAACCCACACATCCAGGATACAACATAGAGGGGGATCATAACTAGCCCAATGGATTTTAGAATTTAGCACGACATATAACTGATGCTCTCATAGCACATCATGGAAGACATCATGATAGGGGATATTCTTGTCTCATTTAGAAGAGTACACTAAGAGTAAACCAAAGGTTACCTAGAAGATCAGTCGAACCACTATTGGTTGAATATTTACAATAAGCTTGGCTTCACCTGCCGAAGCATCATCAACCGAACCCCAATGCCTATACCACTAGAGGCATTCACGTTCTTTCAAACTTTACCACTAAAACCCTACAAGAATAACATAGTTTATAAAGGGTTGCACATACCATTAAACTCATTAAAGTCATACTTCCAAGCAATCATCGACAAGTACACCTGAACTGACATGATGCTACCTAATCCATGATCACATACACTAAAACATTTGTTCATAAAAGTCAAGATTAACCCGACTAGTGTGTCAAAACACCTAAGTCCAGATATTCCTCCCAAGCAGTGGGAAGAACTTGATTTTTAAAAACTCAGGTCACTCTACTTCAGAGATGAATTAAGGACACACACAACAACTCAAATATCATGATTAAAATGAACTCAAATATATCATTTTAGCATTGAACACTCGACAGATACTACGCATGTCAACACATATGACCCCCTGAGTTTACAAGATAAAATGAAACATCCTGAGTACTATCCATAGGCTTTCCACCTTATGCAATCAATTACCATATGGATCATATAGAAACTAGCTCAAAATCATATCATTCCAAACATCCATTTACTTAGATGATGACATACCGAGTCGTCCATCAATAAATAAAAGAGAGGTTCATACAATCTCCTAAGTAGATGACCATGCCTGTGATATGACTAACCTACTGAATTGAGAATTCCTCGATGCTCACACCCATACCAAGGGTCAAGATACAATGACCACCCATTCTAACAAGGGAGTGATTTTAAAAACCAAACATCCTACCATGGAAAACAATACCTGAGCAACACCAAATTTCAAAAATATCTCAACTGAAAGCAAGAAATCAAGCTCTAAGGGTGATACCAACCACATGCTATCCCCTTACGAAGCATATGCGTCAACCCTATCTCTTGGTCATAAAAAAATATTCACTAGTCTCAAGAGACATTTTCATTAATACAAATTTAAAGTGAAAAAACTTATGGATAAATACTCACGTCTCCATTCCAAGGCATCTCAAAGAGAAACTCAAAACTACCTTATCATGAGGGTCTCAACCAGAGGACCCCACTAAAGGTTCCATTTCCAATACCTTTATTTATTCAAATTTTACCTTTAAAAATTTGAAATAATTTTAATAAAACCTCATGTACCATTCTACAAAACAAAGCACTTGGCATACACTTTAGCTAATATCTCAAAGAAAAAATAGGAAAATATCATCAACTTCCTTTTAAAACATTTAACAACCATTGAAATTATACACTAAACAAAAAATTTAGAATAAAAATTCCTTTTTAATTGATTAGGCGACCTCTAAGGGTCCCATTAAGACAAACTATATTCTTCAAAAATCAGCCCTTTAGTAGTTGTTTAACAATAAAATCATAAACACCATAACAATTTATCTTATAAGACATGCCCCAATTGACCTACTTGGGTCTAGTTAATCATTTATAAGTTAAATAGCCATTAAATTTCAAAACTTAATAGATTTTACATTCATACTCATTCCCAAACATACCATGGTTATACAAAGGCTCAATCACTTGGGTGTCTATCTATCAATCCATAAGGCACCCATACACCTTACGGTTGGCATTTGGCTCTCATTAATTGAAAATATTCCACTTTAACATTTAACATTAGTAGAATTTTTCATTTCAACAATATATATAAAAATTTATAAAGGTCTAGAGAAGGTTCAAGTATATGGGTCACCCTTTTCCAAATCATAAGTTGCCTATACACCCTATAATTGGAAACTGGTTCCCGCCTAAACCACAACCAAAAAAATTTCAACACATGCAACTCTTTTTCATATAAAAACTATCATTCTTAAACAAGAAAAAAAGCATGGAATATGTCATCTAAGTATGTTTCACCACAATAAAAACTTGATAAATAAATAGGAATGCTAATATATTACCAAAACATGTACAAAACTAAGCATGGAATCACTCAAGGCACATAATCATACTTAGCAGGAAACCTACTAATGCAGATACATGGCATGTCATATGCATGGCATGTGAATTTATAAGTTACTATAATGATTCATGTCATGTTACTTCCTTTAAATTATATCCAAGGTAAAATACCATAAATTATCATAATCAATAAGTAGTGAAAAAATACACTAGTTACCTAAGGTGAAACCATATCAACTGTAACATCAACAGTATAAAAAGCAATTCCTAGCCCTGACCACTTAGTCATTTCCCATACATAGGATGACTAGTAACAAGTAAAACTATTTACTAAGTGATGGAACATTCCTAGTCTCCTTTATACTAGCAAAAAATAGTAAGACAAAGGAAAAGTAACCCTTGATACCACTTTGTAACATCCCGAACCGATTTACCACCAAATTGGTAGCTGGAACAGACACCACATGTCCTCAAGTGCATCTCCCCACATGCCAGAGGATACCTACTAGTAGAAAGGGTGTAAAGGTAGTTTAGTGGGGAGACTATACCCTCAATATCATATTGTATAGTGGTAATAGATAGTAAAACTCGGATATCAGTGGAAGCAACATAAAGCAATAATCAAAGCAACAGAAGACAATTGTAATAACAACTGAAAATAGAAAATGGCCAATGCCAGTTTTATAATGCATGAATTACATATGATGATACATATCTAAAAGTAGTAAATAGAATAACATTATTTTCATTAAAATAAAAAATGAAGAAAAGACAGCAAGCCCAAAGGCAATCACCATGAGCATCCTGAGCTCCAACTCAGTCCTTTTCTCCCAACTTCCAGATACAAGCAATACATCACAAGAAAGTTATATAGACCTGAAAAAAAGTATGTCTACTCAGATACTAATGGTACCCAAGCAGGATGTGAGATATAAATCTCAATAGGCTAGCACCCAGAGTGTCAAGACTAATCCAACATGTACTATGAAAATCTAGCAGCGAAAGAAGATATATAACAAGTAAAGAAGTAATCAAAAGTAAAAATGCTTTATATGAAGGTAATAATTTAATATACATTTAATTTAATCAAAATTTAAAAATTTAAATTCATTTAATTTATAAGTCTTCAGATCTAGATCAAGCCCAACATTCCCCATATAACTGGTAGCACAACAAATGCCTTAGAAGGCCATATGTACCATACAAGTCTAGAATGAATCCAAGCTTGTGATTTGGCTTGTAGAAATGTCATAAGTCACTTAATTTCAACAATAAATTATAACATGAGACCATAATTGATATTACTAAGCTAAAATTCAAGTATCACTCCAAGTTAAATTTCCACCAATACCCTACAAGCTCGTACAAACAAACCTGTTAGATACCCAGTATCACTCTAGGTGTGGTATAAGTTCATGTCACTGAGCCCATCCTTGGAGTTCCTATAGGGAATCCCCAAGTATCACTCATGAAATATATTCAAATTAATCTTTATACCATACATGGAATCCCTCAATGGATCCATGATTCACTCATCATATAAACAACACCTCAGTGAGCCCATCCATGGCGTCCCTCAATTGGATCTATGATTCACCCATGGCATAATCATATTTAACCCCTTGAGACTTTCCATGAAATTTTAATCTTAATCCAAGATTCACTCAAGGTATGAAAGTAAAATAGTCACATGAGACTATCCATGGCATTCTAAGTTGAATTCATGATTCACTCAAGGTATGAAAGTAAAATAATCACCTGATCCCTTCCATGGCATTCTAAGTTGAACCCATGATTCAATCAAGGCTATTTACCACTTAATCATTCACATACATTTAAACATTTCATTAATAATTACAAGGTAAAAACTAAGAGAATATAGTATAACTCACCTCAAAAGGGCAACTTAAGAAAGAACCAACCTCATAAGGCTTGGCCTTTCATTTACTCATGTGGGCATAATTCATATAACAAGAATCACATGCATAACAAACCATTAATTGGATTTAAAATCATTTAAATCATATGGGAATAACTTTATAACAAGATTATAAAGCTTAAAAACCTACTACACGACAGGTTATTATCAAATCATGTGGGAATAACCATACAAAGTCAATTCATGCTTAATCAAGAAATAACATAATAAGGGCTAAGGGACTTGGTCACTCATCCCTTCCCAAAAAATCCATTTAATTATAAATTTTATCCACAAATAAATTTCATGTTTGAAATCCCATGACATGGGGTAATAAGGCACAATTAAGGGAGTCTAAGGCCAAATCTATCCAAGTTACATTTAATAAGAAAACCCAAGGGGTGCTTTAGGTTTAACAGTCTATCTCACCTGGCATAGACTTAACATAACTCACATGGGAAACAACCAATATAATAAACATTAATTTCTTAATAAAAAATACATGGATGAGTCCTCATTTATGCCACATGGGAAAAATCATTTAATTAACTTCAAAGGGGCCATGCATTAACATGTCACATACCAACACCAACAGGAAGATAGAAGGAAAGTTCAAACCACAACTAAGCATGACATAACACTATAACTATTTTTTTGTTTGAAGGCATCACACCTCTATTGGAGGGGTTATATTATAAAAACATAACTTTATCAAATAAAAAGTTATTTATCATCTTTAAGCATCTATTAAATCTATTCAGTTCCATTAAACTGGAAAAATCACAAATCAACCTATTTAAAGAAGCAATTAAATCATTATTAAATAAAGAGGTCAAGGATAGGGATCATATATCAAATAAGACCAAAACAATGATTTTGCACTTGAAGCTTTCTAAATCAACTTGTCATCCACTCACACACACATACTTCCACACACACACACACAGACACACACACACACACACACACACACACACACACACCCTTAAACCACTGCACATATTTCCCAATCCACGAGGGAATACGTACATGGAAGACACACACACACACACACACACACACCTTCGTACATGCCCATGAGTCTTCAAAGGGAACTAAAACTCACTACACATAAAACCAGGCACCCATAAACACCTTAAGATTTTCAAATTAAGGGTGAGAAAACCAACAACAGGTATAAACCCTTACCTCAAATGGTGAAGGAAAACCGAAACAACCTGAACCACCTCTCCTTTGGTGGTGGTTTCCATAAAACGGACCAACATAACCCGGGAGGCCATTTTCACAACCCTAAAATAGAAGAACAAGGAAAATAGGATCAAACCCTAAGCTAGGGTTTCATCCGAACCTTATAGAGAAAAGTAGATACCTTAAATCAGCTGAAAACATGGAGAAGAGGGAGGATAAGGACTCACCTTGATAAGACGACCATGATTCCTCAATAAATATGGAGCAACCTTCATAAGATTAAGAGGTCATGAGGAGGGGTATGCCGTGCCTCAAAGGGGAGAAGGGTAGGCTGGTGTGTCGCATGACCCAAATGAGGGAGGAGAACCCCCTTAAAATTTATTTTAAATTTTATGAAAATTATATTATTTTTAAAACTGGGTCTCAACACATGGTTTAGCTCACATGGTTTAACAGATCGTGCACTACCCATGCGCCCCTTTACTGGGCACCAAGGCACCCCACCTGGTTTGACTCACATGGTTATCTGACTATGCACAAACCGTGAGATGAATAATGTTTAGATACTGCCCAAACCACTAATCATGCGGGATAGGGACATAGTTTGACAAACTGTGTGCAGACCATGTGAAACACCTCTTCCTCACCTACAATAATCCACACAGTTACTACTATGGGTTGCACATTTTTAAACAAACCATGCACCCTCTATAGGTCCTTAAAAACCAGCTTTTCTCAGTTCGACTCTCCTAAAACTGCTCGAGATGCCCGAGAAAGTTCTAAGGCCTTCAAAAAAGTCCAAAAACACCACTATTAAACATCCAAACTCTCATAATTACATTCCAAAGTTCTGTTTAAAAAATGACCTGTCCAGTAATTACCAAAAATTCAAATTCCCCCAAAATTTTATCTGGTTCAAAAACACGGGTTATTACATTCATAAAATATTAAATAAAATATGGTAGGTGGTAAAATATGAGATAAATCTCAATTAAGAATAATATTAAACAAATGGTATTGAAATATATGAAAATAATCTAATAAAATCATCATGAAATTCTTGGGAGAAATACCCTTTTTCTTTAGAAAGAAGAGTTATTTTGGAAAATCATTTGTATTTGTCATAAAAATCATATTGTAAACACATATATACCATAAAATAAAATGGAATGAAATTATATTTGAGGAATATAGAAAGAAAATTTATATTTAAATTTAAAAACTGAAGTGAAAACATATAAAAATAGTGTTTAAGAAACTTTAGAAATGATCCACTTTAGTGCGGTTTAAGGAAAAATGCATAATTGTTTACATAAAACCAGAAATTAACTAAGATATTTTTTAATAATAAAAATATATATTTTATAAAAATATTTTTGGCTTAAAATATATTATTAAGTGTACATGAAAATAGGTAATAAATTGGGAAGTTCCCTTTAATTGGGCTTGCTTATCGGGAGGAATTGAAAAGAGAACCTTATAAAACATGTATTTACCCATAAAATAATAAAGAATTTATCTATAAAAATATATTTGGAACATAAAAACATAATTTAGGAGGATTAAATAAGAATAATTAGGAATTAAATTGGGGTAAAGAGAGAGAAAGCACATCTCGAAGGAAAATGGAGGTTTGGGAAGAAACCCTTACTTTATGTTCGAAAACATTCTGCACTTCAACTTAACATCCTAGATAATGAAAATAGATTATTTAATAATTTAATTAATAAAATATTAAAAATTTATTTATTATAATTTTATTAAGTTCATTTATGTCATTTTTATGAGTTATAATATTCAATTTCATCATTCAGACGTGTTTCTTTCCTTGGTTTTCATGATTGGTTCACTGGTATACATGTATGAAAGATCATGTGAAATGGAAATAGTTAACCATAATTGAAATTATATATTATTAATTAAATTTTATAATATTTAATGGTCTTATATATTATTTTTTCTAGATATAATGATGATTTATTAGATAAAACGTTAATAATAACCATTTAGATTATTTTGGCATTTTTTTGATCATAACACACTAGTTTTGTTTTATTAATTAATACTAAATATATATACTAGTTCCAAGACATTAAATAAGATGTAATACATATATTATAGTCTAGTTTAACCATAAAAATGGTTTTATAACCAGTCTTGAAGATATAATTGAAAAATGAAAATACATCGTCCATAAAGGCGGTAAATTGGCACCTCACAAACGATGTTTTCATTTTTAGAATAAAAAGGGGAAGAGAAAAGAATTGATGGTAGATATAGAATTATAAAAATAAAATTCCATTATATATAAGATAATTTGGTTATCATGAATATTTTTATAGATGGGGTAATGAAAGGATAATAAAAGAAAAGAAATTAAAATAAAATTAGAAGAACAAAAGGGGATTTTACCTCTTGAATTCATCTTCTTGAGAACCTCCTTAAAGAACTTTTAAATGGTATTTTAGGTGAGACCAGTAAGAAAAAAACATGGGGGGGGGGGATATTTTGGAGAGTTATCGGGTAGAAATTGGACATGTTTCAAAGCTTTGGAGGTGAGAGGAGAAGAGGTGATGAGGGGTAGTATTTATAATGGAGGAGAGGGGTGTTTTTTTATTATTTTATTCATTTGTTTATTATCTTGGCTCATGAAAAGAAATATTATTGATTATTGTGACTAAATATAGTAAATATTACATGTTAATTTTAAATAATGGTTCCTACATCATCCATACATCATCCATGACTCAATATTCAAGTATTTGGCTATACCGTAAATTACCATATTTCATTATTCACAAAAAATTCAACTATTTTAGATAAATCCAAAAAATACAACCTAAACATTTTTCAATATGTAGAATTAAAAAATGGACTCCATTTTATGGAAATAATTTTATAATTATGAGATTTTTTTATGAATAAAATCATCATTTACTCAAAAAATATCGATTTTAATATTATAACTATTTTTATGACACTTTGAAAAATTTATTAAGGTCTCATAAAATTATATTATAATAATAATACAATAAAATATTTATTTATAAATCTGGTTTATGAAAATAAAATTTCTTTTAAATTATTATAATAATTATAAAATTGTAAATAAATATTTATGTTTGACAAAAATACCAACACTTAATTTATACTTTTTAAAAAAATTATTTACTTATTACATGATATAAATATTCCATATTTTCATTCATAAGATACCTATATTTTATTTATAATTTCACAGGTGAAGTTACTATTCTACTAGTCATATTACTATTCCTAATGGTCATATTCCTATTCTAATGGTCATATTTAATTATATATTACGATTTAAACTCGGTGTTTCATAGAGAATAAACTATTGAAAAAGTTAAATTTTAAAAGATACATACCATAAAATATTAGGGTGTTACATTATCCCCTCCTTCAAAAAAAATTTCATCAAAATTTTTGAATGTCACCTCATAAAAAGATTTGGACAGTTCTTCATCATAAATTTCTCTAGTTCCCATGTCACATCTACAATTTTATGATTTCTCCAATGTACCTTTACCAGCCGAGTAATCCAATTCCTAAACACCTATTTTCTAGTGTCCACAATTTGGATAATCTCTTCATAATTAGATAAACCAGGTTCCAATTTTATTCCTTTATAAGTGAGGACACGCGTTGGGTCTAGCATGTACTTCCTTAAAAAAGAGATGTGGAATACATTGTGTAATTTAGAAAGGATAGGTGGCATAACCAAATGATAAGAAACAAATCCCACTCTCTCCAAAAATTCAAAGGTTCCAATGTACCTGGGGATCAATTTCCCTTTCCTATCAAACCTTATAGCACCCTTCCATGGAGATAATTTTAGAAAAACATGATCTCCCACTTGAAACTCCAAATCCTTTCTTCAGTTATCAACATAGATCTTTTATATACTTTGAGATTATTTGATATGTGTTTGAATTGTCTTTACCTTTATTGTTGTTTCCTCCATAATCTCTAGTCCTATAAGCTTCCTTTCACCAACTTCATCCCAACAAGTTGGTGTATAACATCTCTTTCCATACAATGATTCATATGGTGCCATTTGAATACTTGAATGAAAACTATTATTATAAGAAAACTCTACCAAAGGTAAATACTGATCCCAAATATCTTGAAATCCAAGTGAGCATGATATCAACATGTATTCTACTGTTTGAATGACCCTTTTAGGACACCCATCATTTTGAGGGTGATAAGTTGTACTCAAATAAAGCTCAATGTCTAAAGATTTATGAAGACTTTTCTAGAATTTTGATGTAAATCACAAATCATAATCATAAAAAATTGAAATAGGTGCTCCATGAAGTATTACAACTTCATTAATATAGAGTCGTGTAAGGTGCTCTAGTGTAAAATATTTACTTATTGCGATGAAATATGCAGATTGGGTAAGTCGATCAACAATTACCCATATTGCATCATTATTTCTTAGAGTCTTTGGTAATCCAATGAAAAAATTTATAGTAATGCCATCCCATTTCCATATAGGAATAGGTATAGGTTGCATGAATCCTCTAGGTTGTTGTCTTTCAGCCTTAACCTATTAAAAAACTAAACAAATTGATACATAATTAGTAATTTACCACTTCATATTATCCCACCAAAAATGTTCCTTCAAATATCTATACATCTTAGTGATACTAGGGTGTATAGATAAATTTGAGCTATGAGAATCATACAGTAACTCCCTTTTTAGCTCGGGTATTATGGGAACACAAATACTTTTCCTAAATTTCAAGATTTCATCTTCATATATGAAGTAAAAAAATTTCCCATCATTCAAAGATTTAATTTTATTTTGAAAATTCTCATCATCAGATTGAGAAATTTTAATCCTTTCCAATAAATATGGTTTTATAATCATTTGAAAAATTAGTATTGTTTCACCTTCCTTGATAATTCCCATATCCATATTTACTAGATCTATGAACACAAGATCCCTATCAATCCTCATTTTGTTTATAAATCCATGATCCTTCCAGCTCAATGCATCTGCTACCTTATTTTCCTTCCCTATGTGACAGTGTATTGAACAATCATAATATTTGAGTAGTTCTAGCCATCATATTTGCCTCATTTTTAGTTATTTATGCGATAATATATATTTCAAACTATTGTGATATGTATATATCTCATATCTTTCACTATTGAGATAGTGTCTCCATATCTTTAGAGAAAATATGATAGCTGATAACTCAAGATCATGAGTTGGATAGTTTTGTTCATGAGTTTCTAACTTCCTTGATACATAGTAAATAACTCTATCATTCTTCATTAGGAAACAACCAATTACTTTATTTGATTTGTCACTATAAATAAAAAATCCACAATTTCTAAATGATAGAGTCAAGATCGGTGCATTCAATAATCTCCTATTCAATTATTCAAATCATTCTTCACATTATTTTTCCATATGAAATTAACCCATTTATGAGTAAGCTTGGTTAACAAGTTATCTAATTGGGATTTTTTTAAATGAAACACTGATAGTAATTTGCTAAACCAATGAAACTACATACCTCAATTATGTTCATTTGTTTAGGACATTCCTGAACTGCCTTTGTCTTCATAGGATTAACTGATATTCCAATATTAGATATAATACGGGCAAGAAAAGAAACTTTTTGAATCCATAATTCACATTTTCTAAACTTCTCATATAACTCTTTTCTTATAAGAGTCTCTAGAATAATCCACAAGTGGTTCTCATGGTCCTAATAGATTTTGGAATAAATCAAGATATCATCAATAAATATCACAATAAAATTGTTAAGATATTCCTTGAACACTCTGTTCATTAGATCCATAAAAAAGGATGAATTAGTTAGTCCAAATGGCATTACTATAAACTCATAATGTCCATACCTGTTTCAAAATGATATCTTTGGAATATATTCCTTCTTCATATGCAATTGATGATATCTAGATCAAAGATTAATCTTTTAAAAATATTGATCTCTATGAAGTTAAACAAATAATTCATCAATGCGAGGTAGTAGATACTTGGTCTTTGTCATAATAGCATCGATCTCCCTGTAGTCAATGTACAACCTCATAGATCCATATTTATTCTTAACAAAAATAATAGGATATCCCTAAGGTGAAACACTAGGGTATATAAATACTGTATCACTCAATTCCTATAGTTATTTATTTATCAACTCCACCATTTCCATTCTATAGGGAGTCTTTGATATATGTCTTACATTAGGGATTAAATCAATATAAAACTCAACTTCCTACTCTGGAGGATGTATAGTAAATCCTCTAAAAATACATCAATGTATTCCTATACAATAGGTATTTCCCCAATTTGAAGATATATTTCCTTATCCATAGATGTTATTTTCTTTTCTTCCCCAAGAATTTCATTTAGAAGAGCTACTGGAGGTAGATCTAGATATGAATCAAATGATAAAGTCTCCCCTTTAAAGATGAGAAATTCTATACCTTTATCACAAATCATAATTTAATTCTATCTTCAATAAATATTTGCATTATAATTTTAAATCAATCCATTCCAAGGATTATAAAAAAATAAATAATAGATACGATAATAAAATAAGAAAATAGAGCATGTTTCTGTGTCATAATAGGAACTTCTCGACACATCTTTGTTGCAATAATGTTTCCACTAGGAGTATTTACAGACAAATCCCTTGTTAAGGTGAATTGAAAATATCTAATTTTTAAAGAAAACTGGTAAGGTTTAAAGGAATGTAATGATCCATAATCAAATAAATATTTAGCTAAATTTTAGAAGATGATTAAAATACCTACCACCACATCATTAGGAACTTAAACCTTAGCTATTGTGACTATATAGGCACAACCTTGTTCCCATGTCCTTTTCTAGGGAAAGTTTCCTTGATGCTTAGTAAAATAATTTTCATAGTGTCCCATCTCATTATAATTATATCATTGAACAATGGTAGCTTCATTCTTTCCATTTCAATCATGGGTTTGGTGGCCTTTTTCTCAACACTTGTAACAAACTATGATCCCTAATAGGCATGTTCCATGATGTTTATTTCCACATTTATTGTAGGATGGAAAGTTAAACCTTACCTTATTCCCATTTTCCTTATTTTATTTTCTAGAGTTTTCAATAACCCTATTCTTCTCTTTTTTCCCTTTAAATTCACAAGACTTAGAGAATTCTTTCTCTATCTTGATAGCACACGAGTCTATATCCTCATATGATAAGAAAGTTTGGGAGACCAATACCCTTTAGAGGAATGGTTTTAACCCATAAAATAATCGATCAATCTTTCTCATTAGATTGTGTATATAATCTACAACATGCCTTTCTAACCTTGTAAATTTGGATTTATACTTAGCAACATTCTCATCCTCCTTTTGGCTTAGATTCAAGAATTGTCTCTCCATATCCGCTCAGTGTTCGCAAGGGAAATATTTTTCTAAGAAAATTTCTTTAAAATCATTCCATTCCCTATTTGAAATTTCTTCCCCTCCTTTTTGTTTTGAATCAATGATAACTATTGATCTGTATCTCTAGATAGATAATAAATTTCCATGATAACCTTCTCCATTTTGTTACTTACCAAAGATAGAAATATCTTCTATATGGAACATATCCACTACTATGATATAAATGGGTTTGTATTCCTATTAAATGATGTTGTTATTTGTCTCATGAAGTAGTATACCATTGTTCCTCCATGTTGTGGATAAAGATTCTCCATATAGGTAAGGTTATTATTCATAACCCGAGTCAGCTGTCCTAGTATAGTTAAAAGTTTCTTTGCTCCAGTTTCATCTCCTACTCCAACATCATTATATTTTATAGGAGGGAAACTCCTACACAGAATACATGCATTGATATATTTTTCATTACTTATACTAGGAACAATTTCTAAACAATGTAATACACTAAATTAGGTTATAAATCATAATACATAATTTTGAACTAGCAAAACACTTGACCTAAATTGGAAATTTATGCACAGATAATCTCATAATAATAAACATGGTTTCTTTGGGTACATATTTAATTTTAAATCCTTCATAATAGTTTGTAAAGAAAATGTGGATTATCCTAAGTATATCCCCCAAGAGTGTAAAACCAGGTGTGTAGTAAGGACCATTGTCATGTACCAGGTTATGCTGAGTCAGGCCCAATGCACCTTATCAGAGGTGTTACCCCTAGGTATATCTGTTCCAGAACCATGTCCACTTGTATTATCCATACAAGGATGTATTTATAGGAATAACCACATAATCTCCACCTTATCAAAATTATATGATGTTATTCTATGATTATCCATAAATTCTATATTAGGGTTATGTTCCATAATCAATGTTTTCTAATTCTAGTTTCCAAGGTTTCTACTAAACTTTCTATAATACCAACTGTGAAGTACCTAACCCCAGTAACCTGAATATGGTGCCTTACTTTATTATATTGGTATAATAAACTGAGAATTAAAATCTCTAAGGATCATTTAGTTTAGTATATTTGGAAAACTAGAATAAAAAATAATCATTACATTACAACTTTAATGAAAAAACACCATAAAAACTCCATTATAAACATCCATAAACTCCTAGATTATACCTACAAGTCATTCATAACACACATCTTCACATCCCGAGGAAAAATAAAACATAATAAAGGGGTGATTCTAGATACTCAGTAAGGAAAATAAATACAGAAGAAGCTATCATAAATAAACATAAACAATAACTCACAGTGAATAACTAATAAAACATGTCATTAAAGCAATAAACTTGAACAAAATATGGAAGGAATAAAATTTGATAAAAAATAATTCCATATAAATAATCACATGGGAATAAAACTTAACCAAATATATTATACTAGTCGAATAATCACATGAATTATCAATTACTAATATCATAATGATGGAATTAATAATTCCATACACCATAAACATACAGTAAAGCCTTAGGCCAATACACCATACATAAATGGTTAAAAACCCGGTCTAGTTTGTCTCATGAGACCTATCGATGCATCGAGGGGCTATAGTAAGCCCCAAATATCACTTACTAAGTGAAATTAATTCCTAATATGAAAGGGGTGAAACATAATCAATATATACATTCATATTGGAACTATAATATGAAATGTAAATAATCTCCTCAAATAATAAACATAATCATAAACCATCTAGAGTAATATGGATAATGGTATCAAGATTGTATATCCCCAAAAAATATTCATAATCCATTCAATAAAATATAGTAGTTGGTAACACATGAGATAAATCTCAATTAAGAATAAGATTCAATAGAGGGTATTTAAATATTTGAAAATACTCTAATAAAATTGTTAAGAAATTATTGGTAGAAATACCCCTTTTCTTTAAAAATAAGAGTTATTTTGGAAAATAATTTGTATTTTTCATAAAAATCAAATTATAAACATATGTACAAAAAAAATAAAAGGGAATGAAATTATATTTTACGAATATTACAATAACATTCATACTAAAATTTGGAAACGAAAGTGAAAACATATAAAAAGAGTGTTTATGAAACTTTACAAATGAGCCACTTCAGTGCGGTTTAAGGGAAAATATAAAAGAGTTTTTAAATCATAAATAGGAATGATTATTTTCATAAAACCAGAAATTAACTAAGATAATTTTTTATGATAAAAATATATATTTTATAAAAACATTTGTTACTTAAAACATATTATGGAGTGTACTAAAAAATGGGTAAGAAATTGAGAAGTTCCCTTTAACCGGGCCTGCTTGTCAGGAGGAATTGAAAATAGAACCTTATGAAACATGTATTTCCCCATAAAAGAAAGAATAATTGATATAGATACATATATTTGGAACATAAACACAAATTTTAATAGGATTAAATAAGAATATTTAAAAATTACATTAGGGTAAAGAGAGAGAAAGCGCATCCTGAAGGAAAATGGAGGTTCGGGAAGAAACCCTTGCCTTGTGTCCGAAAGTGTTCTTCACTTGTACTTAAAGTACTGGATAAAGAAATTATATTAATTAATAATTTAATTAATAACCTATTAAAAATTTATTTTATTTATTATAATTTTATTAATTTCATTTATGGTCTTTTTTATGAGTTATAAGATTCAATTTTGTCATTCAGAAGTGTTAGTTTCCTTGGTTTTCTTGATTGGTTTACTTGTATTCATGCATGAAAGATCAGGTGAAATGAGAATAGTTACCCAGAATTGAAATTATATATGTTATTGATGAACTTACATAATATTTAATGGTATTATACATAATTTTATTTCTATATATGTGTATGATTCATTAGATAAAACTTTAATGATAATCATTTAGATTATTTTGGTGTTTTTTTATCATCATGAACTAGTTTTGTTTTATTAATTAATAATATGTATATATACTAGTTCCAGAACATTAATTAAGATTTAATAAATATATTATATTATGTTTTAAAAATAAAAATGGTTTTAGGACCAGTCTTGAAGACCTAACTGAAAAACGAAAACTCATCATCCATGAAGGTGGTAAATCGGAACCTCACAGATGATGTTTTCTTTTTTAGAATAAAAAGAGGAAGAGAGAGGAATTGATGGTGGATATCCCATTATAAAAATAAAATTCTAGTATATATAATATACTATATTTATAATTCATGTTTGGATATAGTAGGTAATAAAAGGATAACAAAATAAAATAAATTAAAAGAAAATTAAAACAACAAAAGGGGATTTTACCACTTGAATTTATTTCCTTGGAAACCTCCTTAAGGAACTTTGAAATGGTATTTTGGGTGAGACCAGAAATAATAGAATGTGGGGGAGAATTTTGGGAGAGGTATTGGGTATAAATTGGACAAGATTCAAGGCTTTGGATGTGTAAGGAGAAAAGGTGGCGAGGGGTGGTATTTATAGTGGAGGATAGAGGTGTTTTTTGATTATTTTATTCATTTGTTTATTATTTTGGATAAATACAAGATATATTATTGATTATTATGACTAAATAAAGTAAATAGTTAATGGGAGTTAGAACTAATAGTGCCTAAATCATCCATACATCATCCACGACTCAATAATTCATGTATTTAGATAATACCGTAAATTACCGTATTTCATTATTCATAAAAAATTCAACTATTTTAGAAAAATCCCAAAACATCACCCTAACAATTTTTTGTTGTATAGAATTAAAAAATGGACTCTATTTTATGAAAATAAGTTTCTTATTATGATAAATTTAATTTAAAAAATCTCATCATTTACTCAAAAGATACCAATTTTAATATTATAACTGTTTTTATGACACTTTGAAAAATTAATTAAGGTCTCATAAAATTTTCTTATAATCATAAGAAAATAAAATATTAATTTATGAATCCATTTTATGAAAATAAATTTTCCTTTAAATCATTATATTAATTATAAAATTTTAAATAAACATTTATGTTTCAAAAAATACCAACACTTAATTTATCATTTTTAAAACATTTATTTACTTATTCCATGATATGAATATATCATATTTTAATTCATAAGATACCAATATTTTATTTATAATTTCATAGGTGAATTTAATATTCTACTGGTCATATTAATATTTCTAATGATCACATTACTATTCTAATAGTCATATTTAATAGTATATATATATATTAGGTGTTTGATGGTATAATTATATTAAACACACACACCACACACATAGGTCGAAATGGTAGGACATAGCCCCACAAGGGATATCCCACCCATCAAGACTTATTTATTTAGTACATGGACTTAAGGCCCAGTGGGAATGAATCCCATTACATGGCCCCAAGGCCCACAAACTAGGATGAAGGCCCAATGTAGTGTCATGCCTACATCAGACTTCTTGCATCATCTGGCCTACATCATGCCTGCATCACCACCTGCCGGCGTCATGCCAACATCATCGCCTACCTGTGAAAATTCAATCCCACCCGGATTTAAACCTGGGTCTGATATAGGATTATAATAATCCTTTAATAGTATATTACAATTTTAAACTCTGTGTTGTGTGAAGCATAAAGTATCAAAGATGTTAAATTTTAAAAGAGACATAACATAAAATATTGGGGTGTTACACTAAAAGTATGCCCATACCATACCCATATGTTGACCATCCTAATTGAGAATTTCCCACTAACTCTTGGTGGAGTCACGTAGCATATAGGTCATGATCTCAACCCTCCAATCTGGAGGCATCTCATTGTGCTCGAATATATACAACATGATATCTAGCCATGATTCAATAGCCTGAGGTCCACCAACCCCCAATAAGGTGGGAGGATGCTGTTGCTGGAACTCCTGGGTCAATTATTCATAGTATGGGTAGTTCGGGGGGCACCCTATACCGATTTCATAAAGTAGAAGAAGTTTTCATGAAATTGGGCATCGATACCCAGGGGAGGATCTGTAGGAGGTACCTTGGGTGGCATTACAAGATGCATCAAAATTAGATCAGGGAACACTACCTCATGATTATTCTCGTTGCCACTCTCCTATCATACACCATGTAGTTGTCACATTGAAATAGCTCCATAATTTTCAGGCTCACACCTTAGATAATATTTATAATAGATATGGAAAGTGGTAGAGAAAGACAAGTATAAAGCCTACTTATAAGAAAGTTACAACCCTTATACTGCTTTAGGACCTAATTTTAGGTGATCCTAAGAGGTCATATAAATATTATAAGAGACACAACTTACTTCCCATTACTAAGGTTGGGTTAGGGTCAAGGTCTCATTTCACACATGTATGAGTGGTCCATTTCATTTTAAAGATCATATTTATTTTAATTCATTTATGTATTTAAATCTCTTTAAATGTTTGAATTAGATGGATCACCATTTACAATTTATAAGATCCCATACACTATATAAATTGAAATGGAGTGTCCATATAATCCCAACCATAACATGTTCCAGTACATGTGACCAATGGTCCATGGATCAACGTTCCATAACTGACTACTTAAGGTGTCTACTTTAAACTATGAAGTAAAACACTGTTAGGTTATAGAAGACACTTTAAGTGTCAATTATGTTTTCACAACATTAAGAGGAATAAAAAATAAGTCACCACAATAATCACATGAAATACAGAAAATTAATACAGTAAAATAGATATGGCATGACATAATGCATGCCAATTTAGTCCTAGGATGCCTAGTATGATGAATGAGTTTAGACACCATCATATCCTTGAGCCAGGGTGAATAACCCATAAAAAACAATAACAATGATAGAAAAAACACAAAACAAGTACATCACCCAATGGTGAAAATCTAAAAAATACTAATAGGCACAAGAAACAAAAACATTTATCCACCCCAGGAAATTTGGGTTTCCCCTGTATGTGGGGTAGCTACTCCCAGGAATAGGCTGATTACCAAATTCTAATATCATAGTCTCTTTTCTAAACCCAAATAGTAAGATAAAAGAAAAAATAGCTATGATACCACTTTGTATCGTCCCTCCCTGAGTGCCACTTAAAGGTGCCCTGAGACAGTGGAACATAAGACCTCAAGCACACCTCATCAAACTCCAGAGGCTGCTGACTTGAAGCCAGAGCCTAAGGTGTGTCTGTGGGGAGAATATTCCCTCATAGGTCAGAGTGCATTGAAAAAGAAATATATAAGGAATAAGAAACAAAAAAAGCATACACTATTTGACTAGACCAGTAACCTACTGTAGCGGAAGCAGTAATACACAATAGACAACAATAGAAATAAACAGAAATAAACTAAAAAAATATAACTAGATAAGTGTAAGTTGAATAAATTATAGATGTCAATGATGATGATGCTATAAAAAATGAACATTAAAGTGGCAGGGGATTCATGCATATACCACAAGCTATACAAAATATCAAAAAGGACAAAAAATTCTATGACTAGCATCTTGAGCATAGTCTTGGTCATCTTCCCCCATTCTTTATCCTAGAACTATGAATAAAGCATCGAAAGTTGACTACTTCCCTTTATCTATCCCTACAACCATAAAGTATACTCAGGTACTAGAGGTGTCCTGAGTAGGTTTTGAGATAAAATTCTAGTAGGCTCCCACCAATGGTGACTAGATCAATCATTACCATTAAATATAAAATGAATAGTGTTCCAGAATTAATAAATTCAAGACATAAATAAATAAATAAATAAATAAACTGGAATGGGTTCTAATAGGGAACCCATATAATTTTAATTTCTTTGGACTAGGCTGGTGAGTCTTAACCAAGAACACTTGAAAAGCTAATGTAAGTGATAAAATGTGTAAGAAGATAGACAAGCTTGTGATTGGGTTTGGCGAACAAGTCCCTAAGTTTTCAAAACCATAGGGGTCATTTCTTATTTTAAATCATTCACTTACTTCTTAATTCAATTTAACCTTTTTTAAAAATATAAATGGCTACCCTAATCCCATCCAAAGAAATTCTAAAAGAATCCCAAGTATCACCCTAGGGGATTAGTATAGTTCCAATTCCTAAGGATTCCATCCAAGGTGACCCAAGAATTAAGTCCCAAGTGTCACTCCGGACATTGTGTAAAGACAACAATAACTAACCTTAGAGTCCATCCCTAGTATTGCATGTAGGGCCCTGAGTCTCTCCCATGGCATGGTACAACCATAATTCCATTTATCCCATCCATGGGGTCTCCCATAGGGAACTAGTGTCACTCGTCTAGAGCTAATAAGAAATAACACTCGGTAAGCCCATCCTAAGCAGAACTAGTATAACATCCCAAAAATTTTATGGTATATTTCTCTTAAATAATCTCTATTCATTAGATAGAATATATTTCATGAAGAACTGTGTCTCTATGAAACAACACTTAGTTATTTATAGGATGAATTCATAACTTATCCATTAAACTTAAATTTTCCACTTCCGTGTTTTGAATTTTGAAAAACGGACATACACGGTTGCGATCAGGGTGATATTTGGAGACTGATAGAATCAAGTTAATTTTCAACGAATAGTAACTTACCCTTATGAATAGAAACATAACCTTATGAAAACTAACCTACAATTATGAATATTAATATGACCCTTATGAATGGTAACCTTACCCCTTAAAGTGTAAATAAAATTTAGGCACCTTAAAAATGAAGATGAATATTTTAAGTGTTGGTTTTTTTATTAGAGAATGATTTTAATTAAAAATTAAATTTATCATATTTAGAAAATTATTTTTGAAAAATGGAGTTCATTTTTGTATTCTACACATCAAAAAATGGTTAGGGTGAATTTTTGATATTTTTTTCAAATACTTGAATTTTTGGAGAATAGTAAAATATATTAATTTACCATATAAATACATTAAAATTTAAATCCACTGTTACTAACATCATGATTTATGTAATCACCCAAATATCAAACTCACATGAACTTATTACTATTATAGGTCACTATTTCTTGTCTTTTGGAGAAATAATAAATTAATGAATATAATATTAAGAAAACCCTCCCCCCCTCCACTATAAATACCACCCCTCACACCCTCATTTCTTCACACATATAAAGATTCAATACTTTCCTATATTCTGATCAAATATATCCCTAAGATCCTCCCCCACATCCAACAGCCCTTGGTCTTTTCAAAATACCAAATCCTCTCCCCTAAAGAGGATCTCAAAGGAAGATAGATTCAAGAGGTAAATTCCTCTTTTCAATTCTTTTGTTTTCTTTTCAAGTTCCTTTGTTATCTTTTCTATTCTCACCTCTTCTCAAAAAAATGTTATGAAAAATTTAGTACCTTAAATTTAATTTAATTTTGTTATGTGAATGGAATATTCCATCATAATCTCTTCTTTTCCCTCCTTCTATACTATAAATAAAAGCACCATCTGAGATGTGTTAATTTATCACATTCAAGGACGATGAGATTTCAATTTTTGTTACTATATTCAAGACTAGCCATGAAAAATTTCTAATGGTTGAACCATATCATAATATATTTATTTTATCTTATGAAATGTTCTGTAATCCTTACACACTCATTATATAATATAATAATACAAAACAAGTTCATTATGCACAAAACCACCAAGTTAATCCAAGCGTTTATCATTAACTTTTATCTAATGAGTCATCCTCATGTATATAACCAAAATCATTATGAGATAATTTATATCTATTTAATTTTACTAATAATATATATTAACAATTTTTTATGTTTAACCACATTTCAAAGGAACTTCTATTCATGAATACAAGTAAACCGATCATGAACACCAAGGAAGAAAATGCTTCCAAAACAATAAAATTAAGCCTCTTAAACCCATAAAAAAGGAAATGAATGAACCTGATAAGGTTATAATAAATAAATTAAATGTATATGAGTTTAGGGAATTATTAATTAATTAATCTTAATTTTATTATTCAGGTCATTAAGATCAATCAAGAACACCTTCATGGATAAGGTAAGGGGTTTCACATCTCACTTTTATTTCTGTGAGATTTCCTTTGCCACTTATTTCTTGTATGTGGTGTATGATTACTACCATTCTATATATAATTTCATGATTCTATTTATATTCATGGTATTTAGTGACTCACTTAATTATTATTAACTCGATTGATTATAATATTGTAAGGGACTTTGTTTTGGTTTCCATTCCATTGTTATTTACTTGGTATTGTGCACCTAATCATTCTTATGTGGTGTACCTAATACCCCTTTGAGATCATTTTTCATTTGAACTTATAAATATATTATATATCCATATTCTGGTTTCATGGATATTATTATTTTCTTAAGTCGTATACCCTTTTACATACGGTGTTTATTTGAGATTTTGTTTTAACTATGGAAATATTAATGAATATGCATCCTCTACTCTATATGGATATTGAGAAGGAATATTGTACTTGTATTAAATCTATGTATAAATAATTATTTTTAATTTTAGTGATGGGTAGGGCATGTTATATCCCCTTTATGCATCAGGGTATCCTGGTATATGACAATGGGCCATACTGCACACATGGTTTGACACTCCTGGAGGATATGCTTTGGATAATTCACATTTTTTTACAAACCATTATGAAGGATTTAAAAGTAAATATAAACAGTGCTTATGATTATGAGATTATATATGCATAAATTTTCGTATTATCTTATGTTTTTTCTAGTTACAAATTATAAACTATGACCTAATTTAGTGTATTCCATTGTTTAGTGATGGAATCTAATGGAAGATGGGGAATAAATACCCGTGGACAATGTAGGGATTTCCCCATTGAGTAAGTCAACATAGTCAGTGTTGGATTGGATCATATCATGACCATATTGAGAAAACTTACTCAGGCTATGTCGAATAACCATACTACACCTGTATTGGATCATTTCATGCGGCATAAGCCCCATATTTTAGTGGGACTACTAATCTAGTGGTAGGTGAGCAGTGGATCAAGACCCTTGAAAATATATTTTTTCCATTAAGATGAAATGAAAATAAAAAGTTAGTACTGGCAGTATATTGCCTCAAGGGTGATGCTGATCAATGGTGGTCCTTGATCCAGAATACCATGGAGGAAGAAGAAATAAAAGATATGGAATGAATAACTTTTAAGGAAATATTATTCGACAAATATTTCCCCTGTGAACAATGAACTAAATTTAAGAAGAAATTACTTAGCCTAAAGAAAAGGGAATAAGAGAGTGTTGCATAGTATGAGGATACCTTCACAAGATTAGAAAATTATTCTATACATTACATACATAGTTAGGAAGACAAGATTGACCATTTCTTTGAAGGTCTTAAGACAAGTCTTCAAAGGGAACTGGCTTCTCAAACATTTTCATCATATGATGAAATTGTATTAAGTGATATCAAAACAAAGAAGATATTTTCTAGATCAAATTTGTTCAAGGGAAACCAAGATAATAAGTGGTAATTTTATAACCATGGAAAAGGTGAAGCACCAAAGAAGAATAAGGGAACAAATCAATTCCCATTATGTGAGAATTATAGAAAGAATCATCCTGGGAAGTGGTTTAAAGGTATGGGAGTCTTCTGTAAGTATGGAGAAAAGGCTCATCGATCTAATGAATGAAATGGGAGGAAACAAGTAAATGATGTTCAATACTACAATTATAGAGATATGGGACACTATGAAAATGAGTTTCCTAAGTACAAAGGAAACTTTCCTCAGAAAAGGCCTTAAGAGTAAGGGAAAGCATATACAATTACAACCACAGAAGTTAAAGTTCCCAATGATGTGGTGGTGGGTAATTTAATTGTTTCCTCAAACTTATCCAATTATTTATTTGATTATGTATCATCACATTCATTTATAACTTCCCAGTTTTCCAAGAAAATTAGACATGTACAATTTTATTTAATAAAGGATTTGTTAGTCAAAAATCCTAGGGGATGTATCATTAAAACAAAGATGATTCAACCAGTCCCCATTAGGACACATAAACGTGCTTTAGTTTCTAACCTTATCATCATACCAATGACTGACTTTGATATAGTTCTCAGTATGTATTGGCTGTAAAATTATTATGTGAAGATCTATTTCAAGAATAAGTAAGTTACAATTTTTTAGAATGGTGTATAATCCCTTATCTTTCAAGAAGAAACCTCGCCATCTAATTCTTATCTAGATCCACCCCCAGTAGATATAATGAATTTAATTCTTGTAGAGTAAGATAACACAATATCTATGGGAGAGGAAATAAATCTTCAAATTGAAGACGTACCTATTATGTAAGAATACATTGATGTATTTTCAGAGGATTTACCTTGACATCCTCCAGAGCAGGAAGTTGAGATATAATTTGATTTAATTCATAGTTCAATACTTATATCAAAGAATCCTTATAGAATGGCCACTGTGGAATTAGTGGAGATAAAAAAACAACTATAGGAATTGAGTGACAAATGATTTATTTGACCTAATATTTATCCATGGGATTCCCTTGTCCTCTTTGTCAAGAAGAAAGATGGATCCATGAGGCTATGCATTGATTATAGGGAAATCAATGCTATTAAAATAAAGAACAAGTATACTCTACCATGCATTGATGATTTATTTGGTCAACTTCATGGAGCCCAATATTTTTTGGAGACTGAACTTCGATCTGGATATCATCAGTTGTGTATGAGGAAGGAAGATATTACAAAGACAACATTTCGAACCAGGTATGGTCATTACAAGTTTATAGTAATTCCTTTTGGACTGACTAATGAACCTTATGTTTTCATGGATCTAATGAATAGAGTTTTTAAGGAATATCTTGATGAATTTGTTGTGGTATTTGTCGAAGATATCCTGGTATACTTCAAAATCTACGAAGACCATGAGAATCACTTGAGGATTATTATGAAAACTCTTAGAAGAAATGAATTATATGGGAAGTTTAGAAAGTGTGAATTTTGGATTCAATAAGTTTATTTTATTGGACATATTTCCTCTAAGGATGGAATATTAGTTGATCCTATAAAGACAAAGACAATCCAAGAATGTCCCACACCAACGAACATAACTGAGGTATATAGTTTTATTGGCTTAGCAGGTTACTATTAGTATTTTGTTCAGAATTTCAGCCGACTAGATAACCCGCTAACCAAGCTCACATGAAAAGGGGTGAAGTTTGTATGAAAGAAAGAATTTCGATAATGATTTGAATAATTGAAAAGAAAATTTTTCAATGCTCTAATTTTGAATCTTCTATCCGGAAATTATGGCTTTGTGATATAGAGTGATGCATCAAAGAATGGACTAGGTTGTGTCCTTATGAAAAATGATAAAGTTATTGCTTATGCATAAAAGCATTTGAAGACACATGAGAAAAATTATACAACTCACAATCTTGAGTTAGTATCTATAATATTTTCTATGAAAATATGGAGAAATTATCTCTATAGTGAAAGATTTGAGATATATACAAATCACAAGAGTTTGAAATATGTTTTTACATAGAAAGAACTAAACATGAGGCAAAGGATATGGCTCGAGTTACCAAAAGATTATGACTGATCAATACACTACCACCCAGGAAAGGTAAATAAGGTGGAAGATGCATTAATCCATAAAGATTATGGACTTCTTCTACAAATCAAGATAGAGATAGATCCTATATTCATGGATCTACTAAAGATGGATATGAGATTATTATTGAAGGGGAAACATTTTTCCTCTTTAAAATGATTAATAAAACATCCTTACTAGAAAATATAAAAAGATCTAAATCTTATAATGAGAATCTACAAAAGAAAATTAAATCAATTAAGGATGGAAGGTTGGAAGACTTTATGTATGAGGACAAAATTCTGGAATTTGGGAAGAGGTTATGTGTTCCATTAGAAACTAAGCTAAAAAGGGAACTATTTGATGATTCTCATAGCTCAAATTTATCTATACACCCTTATACCACCAAGATGTATAGAGATCTGAAGGAATATTTTTGGTGGGATAACATGAAGTGAGAAATTGCTGACTATGTGTCAAGGTGTCTAGTTTGTCAACAAGTGAAGGCCGATAGACAACATCCTAAAGGGGTCATGCAACCTATACTTATTTCAATGTGGAAGTGGGATGTCATTATGATGGAATTTTTCACAGGACTATCGAGGAAACATATAAGGAATTATGCAATATGGGAAATTGTTGACCGTCTTAAAAAATCGACACATTTTCTTTCCATAAGAGAGGATTTACCACTTGAGTGCCTGAAAAGACTTTACATTAATAAAGTTGTAAGACTTTATGGTGCACTTCTATCAACTGTGTATGATCAAGATACCCGATTTACATCAAAATTTTGGAAAATTATCTAGAAGTCTTTGGATATTAAGATTCATATGAGTATTGCTTATCACCCTCAAACTGGTAGATAGTCTGAAAAGACTATTCAAACCTTGGAAGATATGTTGAGATAATGCTCACTTGAATTTCAAGGCATATGGGATCAGTACTTACCTTTGGTGAAATTTTCCTACAACAACAGTTTCCATTCAGCATTAAAATGGATCTATATAAAGCATTATATGGTAAGAGGTGTCGAAATAAAACTTGTTGGAATGAGGTTCGAGAGAGGAAACTTATTGGCCCTGAACTTATTGAAGAGAAAACTGCAAAGGAAAAGAAAATTCAATCCCATATTAAAGTATCCCAAAGTAGGAAAAAGAGTTATGCTGACAACCAGAGAAAGGATTATGAATTTCAAGTAGGATATCATGTATTTATAAAAGTATCTACATGGAATGGTGTCTTAAGGTTTGGTAATAAAGGGAAACTGAGCCCCAGGTATATCATACCGTTTGAAATTCTTGAAATAATTGGAGTTGTAGCTTACCATTTAGAAATGACACCAAGTCTCTCCAAATTTCATAATGTGTTCCACATGTCGTTAAATAAATACATGTTAGACCCAATGCATGTACTCACCTATGAAGAAATACAGTTGGAACCTGATTTTTCATACTATGAAGAGCCTATCAAGATTCTTAACATAAGGGAGCAGGTATTGAGAAATCAGAAAAATCAACTTGTAAATCTTATTTGGAGAAACCATAAAATGGAGGAAACAACATGGGAACCTGAGGATGTTATGAATAATAACCACCCACATATTTTTATAGGGCTTTAAACATGAAAAGTTTTGAGGAAGAAATTTCTAAAGGTGGGAAGAATATAACACCCCAAACATTTTATGATATGTTTCTCATAAACACTTTATATTCATTAGATAGCCTATATTGTATGAATCACTGAGTCTCTATGAAACAACACTTGGTTATTTAGAGTATAAATTCATAACCTATACATTAAACTTAAATTTTCCACTTCTGTGTTTTTAATTTTGAAAAACGGACATACACGGTTGTGACCAGGGTGATATTTGGAGTCTGATAGAATCAAGTTAAATTTTTATGAATAGTAAATTACCCTTATAAATAGTAACATACCCTTATGAATAATAACCTACCCTTATGAACATTAATATGACCCTTATGAATGGTAAACTTATCCATGAATGAGTAAATAAAATTTAGGCACCTTAAAAATGAAGAGGAACATTTTAAGTGTTTGAATTTTTTGATTAACTAATGATTTTAATTAAAAATTAATTTTATTATATTTATAAAATTATTTTAAAAAAATATAGTTCATTTTTTGATTCTACACATCAAAAAATTGTCTGGATTATTTTTTGTGATTTTTCTAAAATACTTGAATTTTTGGTGAATAGTAAAATACATTAATTTTCTGTATAAATACATTATAATTTAAATACACTATTCCTAATATCATAAGTGATGTAAGAACCCAAATATGAAAATCAAATGCACTTATTACTATTATAGTTCACGGAATCCTCACTATTTCTTGTCTTGTGGAGAAATAATAAATTAATGAATATAATATTAAGAAAACCCTCCTCCCTTCCTCTATAAACACCACCCCTCACAACCTCATTTCTTCACACCTCTCAAGATTTAATCCTTTCCTAAATTATGATCAAATATATTCCGATTATCCCCCTATATCCAACATCTATTGGTCTCCTCAAAAGACCAAATCCTCTCCCCTAAAGGGGCTCTTAAAGGAAGATAGATTCAAGAGGGAAATTCCTCTTTTCAATTATTTTTTTTCTTTTCAAGTTCCTTTGTTATCATTTATATTCTCACCTATTCTCATCCAAATGTTATGAAAAATAAAGTACCTTATATGTAATGGAATTATGTTATTATAATGTAATATTCCATCATCATCTCTCCTTTCCCTCCTTTTATACTATAAATGAAAGTACTGTTCGAGATGTGTTAATTTATCAAATTCAAGGACGACAAGTTTTCAATTTCTGTTAATATCTTCAAAACTGGTCATGAAACCTTTATAATGGTTGAATAAGATAATAATATATGTGATTTATCTTATGTAATGTTCCGTAATCCTTGCACACTCATTATATAAAATAATAATACAAAACAAGTTCTTTATGCACAAAACCGCCAAGTTAATCCAAGTGTTTATCATTAAATTTTATCTAATGATTCATCCTCATGGTATATAACCAAAATCATTATAAGATAATTTATATATATTTAATTTCAATAATAATATATATTAACAATTCTGTACATTTAACCACATTTCAAACAAACTTCCATTCATGAATACAAGTAAACTGATCATAAAAACCAAGGAAGAAAATGCTTCCAAAACAATAAAATTGAACCTATTAAACCCATAAAAAAGAAAATTAATGAACCTAATAAGGTTATAATAAATAAATTAAATGTATATAATGTTTTTTTAATTATTAATTAATGAAGTTAAATTTTATTATTCAGGTCATTAAGATCAATCGAGAGCACATTCAGGCATACAGTAAAGGGTTTCTCATCTCACTTTTATTTCCATGAGATTTCCATTGTTCACCACTTATTTATTGTATGTGGTGTATGATTACTGAAATTTGATATATAATACCATGAGTCTCTTTATATTCATGGTATTTATTGACTCACTTATTGATTATTAACTCGATTGATTACAATATTGTAAGGGACATTTTTTCAGTTTCCATTCCATTGTGATTTACTTGGTATTGTGCACCTAATCATTCTTATGTGTTGTACCTAATACCCCTTTGATATCATTTTTCATTTGAACTTTTAAATATATTATATATCTATATTCTAATTTTATGGATATGATTATTATCTTAAGCCATATACCCTTATACATATGGTGTTTATTTGGGATGTTGTTTTGACTATGGAAATGTCGATGAATCTGTGTCCTATAATCTATATGGATATTGAGAAGGAATATTGTAATTTTATTAAATATATTTATAAATAATTTTTTTGACTTTAAGTGGTAGGAGGGCCTGTTATAGCCCCTCAATGAATCGACAGGTCTTATGAGTAAATCAGTTGGCGGCAAACCATTTGAGTTTATTTCCAAAACAGAATCAAACGGGTATCTACCCACAAACTTAAACTATTTTGATAGTATAGTGGTATCATGTGCTAGATACATGATGTAAAATTAATAATAATTATATTTATTCATTTTCAGTTATTACTATCCATGAGGTTTTCACTATAACAAAATCTACAGATGCAGTTTCATTCTCAGTTTATTAATGGTGTGTGTTTTTAATTTATTCACCATGTCGTATTGACAATTCCAATTTTATTATGATTTGATTATTTTTGATTAAAGATTTCACTATTTTTAACCCTTACTGAGAATTTTATCTCACCCATTTTATTTTTTTCACCTTCAATAGTTTATGAAGAGGAGACCATTTATTGAGTTCTCATGGTTGCAGTTTATTAGTTTTTGTTATGTATTGTATTTTTTTACCTTCCCCAATATAATATGAGTTACATGTATATATCTAGTTTCTTTAAGACTAATAAAATGATATTTACTTTGTGATATTATTCCTTGTAATCATTCCAATGTAATATGTAATGCACTAGCTCCAGGATTCTGGGGTTGGGGCGTTACATCTAGGGTTACCCCCAACGTGTTTACAAACCATTAAAAAATTCTAATAAGAAGGCATGAAGAGCCCGTCCAATGGGTCCTTAATTTAGAACCCATTGTATCAACCTTGACACAAATGGAAAAGTATTTAATCAATAATTACGTATATAACATGTCTAACAAAAGGATCATTTCATTTAATTCGATTGGTTTAAGTGTGATATAAGACACAAGGTAAAACGGAGCATATGGTACATGGAATAAGCACAAGTACATTCAATTAACTTAATTCAATTTATCGATCCAAGGAACCAATTATAATACAATACCCTTGGGGGTATTTAAATAGTAAGGAAAAGAATATTAAGAATCAAAAGTGAATCACGCCCATTGGGGTGGCTCAAGTCAAGGTGATCATCCCAAGGGTTTGATTCTCTATTAGATCGGGTCGTAAATGGCATGGTAAGGATTTCTATTTAATTTAATTATCAATTATAAGGCACCACTAAAAAGGCTCAGTTCATAGAAAAATGTATCATATTATATGATGCAATTAAATTATGGGAAAGAACCTAGAACAACTACCTTATCCTCGTAGAGATTCCCTCATCCAGTGTCAGCCTTTAATTCGAGCTTGAATGGAAGATATCAGAGAAATATTGAAATTCCTTGAAAATTGGGAAAATGATCATTCATTGAGATAGAGCAACAAAGAATATAAGTAACTTAAAATATAAGGTATAGGATTTAATAACTTACCTATATATTCCCAATGGATATAATGGTGAGAGAAATAGAGTTCATATGAAGGAGTTCTTTCAAAACCTAAGAGAGGAGGATGAGAAACTTCGAGCACGGAGAAGAGGGATGGTCCAATGAAGAAAATGAGAGAAAAAAGAATGGTTGAATTAAAGAATTAATTAAATTAAAAACCATAAATTCACCCACATAGTTAGGTGTGTATGGTTTAGCTGCATGATTAACCAAAACGTGTACCAAGCCACTACTTAAGAGGATCCTCACATAGTTGAGGTGAACGATTTCCCTTAATATGCACCAGTTGTGAAAAAAGACAGTATAAAAAACTATAGAAGGATAACATGGTAATTCAACTTGGGTAGCATGGTTGAAAAAAAACCATGTTTCCCATTGGTATCCTCTACCTTACTCTATACGGTTATTGGAGGCCATGAAGGATGGGCTCACAATTTCTACTAACAGCGTGACCCAGTTTACTTTCTAAAATTCCTAAGTTCCAGGATCCAAACAAGACCTGAATAACCTTGTGACCCCCATGACCCAATTGGGTAAAATTATAAGTATATAAAATATATATTCAATAAAAAAACTAATGGTTCTTACAATTTTGAAAATTCGAGACATTACAAACATGATTTGGAATAAAAAGGGTTTTCGACTGAAAATCCTATTTTTCTTAAAAATGTTCTTTTTGAACTCTTGAGTACATAATAAGAGGAAAATGAAGGAAAAAAATGTATCCTATTGACACAAACATAAGATAATAAAATTCATGAGTTTCTTGAGAGATGTATCATAAGATTTTATCATCAAACATATTATCATAAACTATCCTGATAAATGATGAGATTGTAAAATAAAATCTTTACCACTCTGGTAACATTAAAATATAAGCCCCATAAAGGAACATCATTAAATGAAACTTAAAATTTAATGAGTATAAATAAATTCATGATATTACAGGTAAAATGGTCTTTATATTTCCCTTGTAATATAAGATAGGTGTATAACATAATCATATGTCTCAAAGAAGACAAATTGAGATAAAAACCCCTTACTGATTTGTTAAATTTTGAACCGTAAACCCCATGAAATAGGGATACTAAAATGGATATGTAAATAAAAATAATTTTCAGGATAATAATCATAAAATATATTCATGTTCATTATATACACCACATAAAATAAACACGTGGTAAATATGATATTTGTCTCATAGAAAATAAAAAGTGTGATGAAAATCCCTTACCTTAAGTCTCGACTTCTTTAGAATTTTTTTGAACATCCTATATAATAAATATAAGTTTATTATAAATATATTATAAAACTATAATTATATATCTATCACACCATATATTATTTACTTATGACCTTTTATTACATGTTTATTAACAATTCATTCTTGAAATCACATTTTGGGTAATAACCGCTTTGTTTTTCGTATATGTTTTGATTTATTATTTTCAGTACTTAAAATTTGATCATGGTAAAATAATATATATAATGTTAAAAATGATATAAATATCATATATATTTAGTATATATGTATTTATAGTGATACATAAAATTTAGATATGGAAAATGAAATAAACCGTTCATAGAGATGGTAGGTCGTAAGTACGCATGAATGTTGTTTCCATTTTCCCATTGGAAACAAAGAAAGAAATATAAATAATATATTATACTTATAGAATAATTTTTATTCAAAATATATCATATATTTTAATTAAATATATCCTCATTATCTTCCATGTAAATCATGAATGAATCACATCACTTCGTGAGGCGGTTGTCCACTATACACACAAGCGACATTATCGTATTCCAAAAAAATGGAAAATATGAAGGTATGTATGTTATAATAATTATATAAGTAAAATTATATCATATATATAATATTTAAACATTTAGTCCATCATTATAACCATCTGCGATAGGTGGTAATGGAAAAATGATTAACATCGGTTCACAAAGCGGTATTCTGCCGTACACACGAATGATAATTTCATAACCTACTTGATAGAGGAGGAGATGGTTGTAGGGTATGAACTTAACATAACAACATATTGGTATATTTAAGATACTTAGGTTATTATATAATTATGTTTTAATAATAATTTAATTATGTGGAGGAATAAATAAAATATAAATGCTCGTTGAAGAACATTACCTCTTCTTCAGGTAACCTCCTTAAGGTTGTATAAAAAGCCTTCCTAGGTTAGATTTATGCCCAAAATAAGAATTATTGAATAATAGGAGTGAATTTGGTAAGTTATTTGGGTATATATTGACCAAAACCAAAGGGTTTTAAGGTGTGAATATGATAGGAGAGGGGTGACCTTTTATAAGTGAGGTGAGTGGCATACTTGTAATTTTTTTTAAAAAGGTATAACCATGTTTTTATCAAGAAAAAAAGAATAAAAATAGAGTATTAAATATAATTATACATGAAAGGATCAAAATATTTCTATAAAATAAATTTTATATAGTTTATTAGTTCATTTTAACCCTTATCTTTTTAGTTTAACCCCCAGGTAAACCCATTTTTACCTTAACCATGATAATTAATTTTATTGTTTTCACTATTAATTTTAGTAAAAATATTAAGTTGAAATTATAATATAATATAAATTATTATAATTACAAATATTTAATCCATTTTTCAAAATTAAATTCACATAAGTGGAAAATATTTATTTAAAATTAAACCCAAATATGTGATGAGAAAATAGGTTTTCAAAGAGAAAATGTTCAAAAGTTTAAAAAGTTTTTTATCCAAATTCGATATGAAATTGATTGAAATGACATAAATTGGATTAATATATATATATATATATATATATATATAATTGAACTATTTTTTATTTAAAATAAATTTAAAATATATTTTTACTTTATAAATAATTTAACTGAAAAGGTTGTTTTCAATTAACATTCAGTATTATTCACTATTCATAAAAAAATTAGTCTTTTCATAAAATTATAAAACATTCACCCTAATATAATTTAAAATTATGATTTAAAAAATGAATTTTATTTTATCAAATTAATTTTCTAAAATTTTAAAAAATTAATTTTATTATTTTCCACAAAAATAAATAAAAAGCATTTTTTTAAGAAAATAGTATTTTCAAAACATATAAAGACTATCAAAAAATTAAGCACTTTTTTATCAATATGTTTTCTTTATATAAAAACATTAAAATTAATATTTCAAAGTTAGTTATTAATATCCATATCTCTAAGTTTAATTAGTAGTTTATAACATTATCTTTTGAATAATATTACTAATATATCGTGTTTTTGTTACAACTCAGTGTCACGTGTAACACAATATAACCTAGATTTGTGTACAACAAAAGCTTAAATTAATGTTTCATGTAATGTAAGCTATCAAATAAATTAATGTTTGATGTTTCATTAAATGAAACATGTTATGAATAACTATATATAGGGATATGATCCCTATAATTGGGAAAAACAATAATTTGAAAACCTTCCAATACTTTCTTTTTCCCGAGCCTCATTTATATCTCCAAGAGAAGGCAATAAAGCCCCTTAGAGAGCTTTTAGTATACTATCATGGAGATCAAGATCCAAGGCCAGTGTAATCCCTTAGATACAGGAAGCCTTTATTTTTTTCTTGGTGATCATCATCAAGAGTACTCCATCGGGGATTAAATATTGATGCTAATGCATTTGATATCCAAGTACACATATTTTATGTTCTTCATTTATATTAAACATTGATTCTATGGAAGATATATCATATATATTGGGTTTTCTTTCATTTACAAGGTTCATATGATGAACCCCTAAAACCCAAAAGTGGTATCTGAGCATGGTTTCTTCAACGAATCAACATGTTCATTTTATTGTTAAATTAATAACACATTTTACAAATTGTAAAATGATATATTTAAAACCTAAAGTTTAAATATGAAATGTTTATATTTATTTATCATGATAAATAAAGTATTTATTTATTATAATTGAGTATTAAATAATTTATAATTTTTTTTATAAATAATAAGGAGATATTTTAGAATATTTATAACATTTATAAAATTCTTATGGTTCATTGATTAAATGTTTTTGAAACACTTATTGTAAATATTCTATAAAAATTAAATAATTATAAAAGTATTTATAATTAATTAAATAAATGTTTTAAAAACATTTATTAATGAGAATAATCTAAAATATTAAATGTTAATATTTGAAAATACCTTTTACCTATTGTGTGAAATACCTTGTGATAATAGAAATCAATATTTTATTTATAAATCATAATGGTAATTTATAAAGAGTTTATAAATTTTAAAATAAGGCTAAAATATAATTTTTTTATATTTAATTTATGAAATGTTCATAATTATTAAATTGAATTGTTCAAATTTGGAAGGGGAATTATATGGGACTTATTTGGTTTCTCACTTTTTCCTCAAAAGTGGCTTGAAATAAAAATTTACATTTTAGCCAGCCATTCATATTATGGAGTGAATATAAAATTTAAATTTATAATTAGATTATGAATTACTATTAGCTTTTATAAAATTTGTGTTATAAGACTATGAAATATGAAATTGTTTATATTTTTAAATGATGTATTTATTTTTTTCAATAATGAATTAAATTATATTATTTATAAATGGTTTATGAATAATGAAAATGTTTTTTAGAATTTTTATTAAATTTATAAAAGGTGTTTTATAAATTTATTAACTATAAAATGTTTGTGGTTAATGGATTAAATGATTTTGAAACATTTATTACAAAAATTACTTAAATATTATAAATTTAATATGGTGAATATTTTTTTTTAAATTAATATGGATTATAAAATGTTCATAAATTATAATTAATAGATATTGAAATCCTATCAAATTATATGAAATTTGTGTAATATTTAAATAAAATGTTTATTTATAAATAATGAAGATAATTTATAAAGGTATTAAAAATCACATAAATAAGGATTAAATATACAGGAGTTTATATTTATAATTATGATTTTTTTATAATTAATTAATATGAAATTGTTAAAATTAAAATTAATACCTTATTTAAAGTTATTATTTAGACCACACAATTTTTTTTGATGATTAATATAGTTAAATGTTTAAATAATATAATGTATATGATACATAAATTATGTAAAAGGGTTTACATAATAGAAAATGAGTTATAAATTAATTCATGAAATGTTATATATATAAAAATTCCATATAATATAATGTATAAAAAAGTTTATATTTAAATTAGATATAAAAGTGTATATATATAAAATTATAGAATAATAATAGTGTTTAGCTTAATTATAAAATCTATGTAATAATATATTATTTATTAAACAGTTCATAAATCATTATCATGTTTAAATATTTGAAATATTCATTTATTTAGAATTTATTAATTTATTTATTCATATATATAAAATTTTTATATTGTTAATATTGTGCATGCTTTATTTATGTGCTAAATTGGTTCTAGGAGATAGAGATTTGAATTTCATGCTAGGTATGATTCCATAAAAGTTATTTTTTACCTGCCATGAACTCGGTTTTTAATTGAAGTTATTAGATTGAATTTAGTTGTTTGGCATAGTTTGGGCATATTTGGTGTTAGAGATATCATGAATTGAATTCTATCTCGAGTAAAATCTTCTTAGGGTGAGGGACTTGGGGTCATACCATCTACTATCATGGAGGCTTATGCCTTATTATAGAAAGGCGAATGAGGTTGGCTATTTGTTACACTAGGCATACTCATGTAGAGATGATCAATCTCATATAATCCTATGCATTTACATGAAGGGTTCATGTAACTTATGCATATGATGCATTCAGATATGTATGAATATATTTGGATTCTATTTTTGGGTGAGTAACACAAACTATTTGTTGTGTAAAGAGTTACACATTAATATGGTGTAAACACATTAATTTGAAAGTTGGAATATGGATTATAAAAACTAAATCATTAGAAACATGCATACACAAAAAAGGAATAAAACATGAGAATTTAAATATTACATATGATTTAATAGTTTTGAATTTAATATTAATATGATGTAGTTTAAATGTGATGATACCTTAAAATGAAAACCCCTCAAAATAATAAGTGTGATATTCCTTCCAAAGTGGAATTTTTCAAAACCTCAATCATACAACCATGTTAGTCCTGAAAAAGTAGGGTTCCCCTAGATTATATTGTGTAAGGTAAGAATGTTATGAGTAAATATATATTGTCCTATTAGTTTGGTCATGTTAAATCTTGGTGATCCTTTATCATCCTTTATTTTCTTATTCATGGAATTTTCTCTGGGTTACACTATCTAGGATACCCTAATATGATTTGGTTACCATAGGAATAGGGTTGATTATTATCTATATGATGGATATTGATAAAGAGTTATCCACTAAACTATCCAAGAGTCATAAATATTGTGATTATGTATATTCACTACCTATATAACTAAGTAGTGCGATAAATTCTGAAATAGACTGATTACTTAGTGAAATATGGATATTGGCTCACTAAAAGGATATGATGTTTAAGGTTATAAATTTTAGTGGGATCACTATCATTAAAATCCCTTGATGAAGATATACAAGGCATGATACTCATATGATAAAATATATTTTCTGGATTAATAGAATCATCATCGTAAAACTTTGAAATCAATCCTTGAAAGGATACACTTAAAATAAGAATCTCCTAATATTAGTAACTGAAAAAACCACATTTTTCATAATTATTTTTATATAAAATGAATTGATTGTATACATTAATTGATTAATATTACCAGTATTTGAATTTTTTATTGTTTTATGGAAGGATACATATCTTTATTGAAAATGAGCTAAAAGGGAAAAGTAGATCAATATCTATATCTAAAGAAGACTTTCCTTGATGAGGGAGGACTATGGGATGTTCATAATAACCAAGTTGAATATGGGATGATCCTGTTGGAAATTATCCATTCACACCATTAATTATATTCAGGATGTGAAAAATATTCATGAGGTGAGGTTTAGCACATGAAAAATTACATTTATAGGACAAATCATTATATTCATAGTATGACCATCACTTTCATTCTATAAAAGTTAGATGATAGGCCCATATTCAGCCAGTTTCTATATAACTTTTGATGGATACCACACTTAATAACCCAGAATCTCCAAGTTGCTTCTATATTGACCTGAAATGAATCTATTTCTTCATTTATGGAATAATGAGCATGACCTATACCTATAAATTGATGGTTAGGGGGGATTCAGAAAGATATCGATCAGTGAGGGGAGGATCTAGATGATGGCTTACTACTGTTTTATTTTACCACTTTATTTATTTAATTTTGTTTCATTATAGAGATCCCCCATCTCCCAAATCAACTCATTTACCCTTCACATGGAGGGTTAGAGGCTTCGAGTGATTAGGAAAGGGGGAGGATAGACCAAATTTCTATGTTTAAGGTTTTTCACTTTAATCAATACAAATCATTTATTTCTTCTATAACCTAGTTTCAATTATTAATTTTCAGTTTTTAATACCGAATGTAATTATGTTAGGGTTATATTCTATTAATTTCAATTTCCTCAGTCGATGATCCATATCTCCCTCCACCCAATTCTTATTTTTATATGATAATATAGGCTAGGGTTAGGTGGCGAGTTCTCAATGATCATCAGCATGTATATAGAATTTTGGATGTAACTATTGTTTTTAGGGAATAACAATACCTGATTGGGTATTTACCTAATAAACCAAGAGGACCCACTACAACGTTCAAACTCATATGAAGGAGGGTAGAAAAACATGATATTTCAGTTAGGAATATTCTCACCAATCACCATCTAGCTAAGGGAGAGAGAGGAATCGATTGAGGAATATCTCTCTTACTAACTAGTAGATTAAGAATTAGTAAAATTGAAAACCATGATAGTATTACACTATGTCTATCCAATACTAAAAATTCATCATTTTTCATCAACTATTTTAAATCATTTACTTTAATCTAATTTCTAAAATTCTCAAATTCACAACATAAATCAAATCAATTTTATTCAAATAATTAAAAAAAGTGACAAACATTTTTGTGTACACTCGTTTTTTAGATAAAACCAAAGGTTAACCACTATACTATAATTAAGAATTAAAAAAAATTCTTTTCCATAGCCCGCAATAAGGCGTTCATTAATAACTTAATATAAATTCTTAATCAAGAGAAATATTCCATGTGATAGAATAGTTCCATCCTAAGTAACCAAATATTAAAATTATTCAACAAGTGAATTTAGATGCTTATATAAGTATATAATTATTCAATTAAGGTTTTAATGGAACTAGATTCTAATTTACTTAAGTAATTCTATTCTCATGTACTCAATATGCTTGGTTACATCAATGATATTCAAGAGGATTGAATATGATAATGAAATGAAGATACTAAAGTTTTTCTATAGAGATTATTATGGTTGAGGAATTCATTATGTTTTCATCTATGGAAATGTTCTAAAAATGAAAATGAGTTCAAGAAAACATTACCCAATAAGTGTTGAGAATAAATGAACTGGGCATATGATGTCTATGTTTTGGTACTGTACTAATAGTACAAGTAGGTGAATTTTTAAACTAGAATAATAAAAGTTGGAATCCCAAAAATGTTTCTTTGGGAATCTATTTGAGGTTATTTGAAACCTGATGGTATTATTAGGAATGAATAATGATTCCATATGATAGGATTATCTAAAATACCATAAGGGGTTTTGGAAATTCCTTGGATTGTACATGTCAATTATAAGTTTTATATAAATTTATTCTTTTATTTTGAATGGTATGTGATACTCAATGTATACTTTACAAGTGTTGTAAATATAAAATGGTTCAAAATCATGAGAAAAATTGATAGAGATTAAAGTTTCTATTCAAGTGATGAAGCAAAAAATTGATGTATTAAGGATTTGAATAAGTGTGTGCCATCAGATCGGGCCTATGCTTTGACATAGGACACTTTCTAGCTATTTAGCTTTGCATCGATGGAGAGTTTTTTCACGATTAATTTCTGGGGAGGGGTTGCTCCATATTGTCAGTTTGGTTTGTCTCGCTAGACCTTCAGGTCATGTTATCTATTTTAAGTCAATGATGTATGTTAGGGTTTCTCCCTTCCTCCCTTAAAAGGGGGTCACTTTCAATAATAATAAAAATTTTCAGGCCTTCGGGCCGTTGGATGGATGAAGGGATTTGAATAAAAAAGATTTTATCAAGCTCAGATGAATCTAAAAAAAGGATGTGTATCTACATCTCACTTCTCTTATATGAAAAGATGTGTTGTTTGTTAACAAATATTTGTTATGAATAACATGATATGATTAAGTGTATACACCATGATTATGGTTGATCAGATTATATAACATATTTTGAGAATAAGGTTAGGACAAAAATTATTTATTCAGGATAAAGTGTTTATCTAGTTTATTAAAATATACAGAAGATTTTATTTCCACCCTTCAGTATCATATTTTAATGAAGTATTATTTTGGGATGAAATTCTCTAAACACATAGAATACCATATATGAATGAAAATAATAGTTTATTTGTGAAATATCCCCACTAAAATGAAAGAAGTGTTATTTACAAAAAAAAGAATTAGTTTTTGTTGAATCTTATCAAGATATTCCGTAGAGAATATAATGTATAAGAGGATAGTGGGAGTATGTTTGGACTTAGATAAGTTCAAAGTTAACAAATAAAAGATTTTTCTAGTCTAAGTTTAGGTTTTTCTTCACTTAGTATCTTAAAGATTTGGGATATATGGAAGTAAACAAAAATGTAAATAGTTTTATTTAATTACTTTGATAAAGTGAATATCACTATTATATTGGCCTGTTTAGAAAGTGAAATTCACTTGATAACCTAAATTTTTTATGATATAATGGTAAAGATAAGTGAAAAAGGTTACATGTATTTAACATAATTAAGTGGATGCCACTTTATCCTAAAAGGGTTAATGTTATACTAGATAATAAAAATGAAAATAGTTAAATTGACCTTAAGGAGAAAGTTTGATGGTATATGTTCTATATATGGTGGTGATGTTAATCTTAGAAATAGTTCCAAGTAGATAATAAAATAAAACATTATAACATTTTATGTTATGAAGTTAAGGAGTATGGATATGTTCAAAGAGTTTAATATTAGGAATATGATTCATAAGTCTCACTATTATTCAAAATAGCTTACTTCATGGATGATACAAACTAAAATATTTTAGTGGGTGAGATTTTATCAGGTGTTCATATAGATATGAGAATGGAATTACATATTGATGTAATAAATTAGCATAAATATAACTATTACCACAACAACCACATGATGTTAATGTAGAATCTATAGATTCTAGACACATGAGATATTGGTTGTAAAATGTATTATGTATTTATAATTGAAAGAATTATCAATTTTATCATTTATTCATTCAAGCTATAATTTACTCTACATGAATGGTTGAATGATAATATCCCCTAAAATTATAACTTTGAGTTGTCCCTAATCAATGATCATCATGGGATATTATGGGTGATGATGATTTTTTAAGGTTATCTTGAATAAATTCCCATACTGATTACAATAGTTTGTATATGAGATATGAAGAAAATATTTATGAGATAATAGGTGGATACTTATATCTTGGACATAATCACTAAAGTATATCTCATGGAATCTCATATAGTCATTCTTATACTTAGGGGTGTATTCTTACAATCAATCCTTCTTACTTGAGGTTGAAGAGATAACTAGCACAAGAACCCTCATACTTTGATACTCCACTTATATAAGTCAAAATATGAACTTAGATAATAAAAGGAAATGTGGTTATGTTTTTGATCATGCCATCAGTTGGAGTTTAACCAAGATGTTATTTGAACACTTGTATGACAAGTTAAGACATCCGACCCTTGATTGAATTAGATTGAGAAAATTTATGACCATGATTAGTTGAGACACATATGATGTTCTCATCCACTTGGATGAGGGGCATGTGATGTACTCATCTGTTAGATGAATGACTTGTGATTTATTCATCGAATTGGTTATTTTATTTGGATAATCAAGAAAAAATTAAATGACCTATACTAGATTAACGTGTACTTTATCTAGTGGCCACTCAATTTCATAGACAAAGGTATTATATTGTCATGAATATGATTTATATGATATATCTAGTGGTGGAAATATTTGTATAGATATATGAGTATGTTTAATGGAGATCAAAATATACCCCTTACTAGTTCTAGTAGCACTAATTATTTGCTAGATACACCTCTTTTCTTACATATATGAAATATGGATTTCATATTTTTTTCAATGCTATTAAGTCTCTCAAGATCACACAGTTAGGCCCATGGATAAGGATAAAGTTTTTGAAAAAAGAGTTTGTTCCAAAATGAATGATGTTTTATGAAACCATATATAAAAGAGTTTGGGATAGATTCACAAAGGGTTGTAAAGTTTGGAACAAAGTTCTTATAGATTTTAGTGTAAGTGGGTGATTGTGGTATATGTGAACTAAAATCATATTAATTAAGTCCATGTATCTTACCACATGGTTTTATTAATTATAAATTGTTTAAATGGATTTAATATTCATTTGTATATAGTTTAATGAATAAATGAAAATGAGAATACATGCGTAAGAACCTGGGTTTTTAGAACGGATCAAAATCCCAACCTAGTTTGATTTTTTCACTTGTTTTTGAGAAAACTGGAGAAACTAGGTAGTTTCTGGAAAATTCTAGATTACACACCGTGTACCTTCAGTACACTCCATGTACTACTGACCGTGTGTGAAGACCATACATGGCATGTAGTCCTGTTGGTAGGGTAGAAGGCTTTTATAAAGTACACGCCATGTACTATTTATACACGTCATCTAGAGGGGCCGTGTATGGGTATTTACATGGCGTGTTGGGGATGTCGGCTGGGTAGAGAAGTACACACCGTGTACCCCCTAAGTACATGCCACGTAGTCAGTCAGAAAGTCCTTGGTGAAATATCCTCCATCATATGAATAGTAAAATTATACACATGGCGTGTAGTCCTAAGTACACATCATGTATTTTCTTTTATTTTCTTTCTAAAACAGATAGTAGCCCCATTTTGAGGCAGAAATGCAAACCCTCGATGGGTTTGAGTGAGAAGAGCTAGCCATAGATCGTTTTTGCATCCGGATCTTTGTTTGAACTTTGTTTTGATCGTCTTCGGACGCATTGGAACCCCCTTGGTAAGGTCTTGATTCTTCTTGAGCCGTTCTTCTTGATTTCTGTTCTAAAATGAGTTATAGGGGTTTGATAATTTTTGATTATTTTATATATATATCTTTTTTAGACCTAATTAGAGGCTGATATCAAAGTATAATCATACTAGTACAAGGTAGGTGGTGCATAACTTCTTTCATGTTTTTACAGACTTTTGGGTGGCGTGACCATTGGCGTATATTTGGGTATTTTGGGAAAGACCATTTTATGCCTGTTTTAATATGTTAATTGATTATGAGACCTGTGGGATACCTTTGGGTTATCAGTTTACCTGTTTTTCTTGAGTGGGGCTGGGCTAGGGGCCATTGCTCAGTGAGGCATTTTGGCCGGGTGGAGCCAAAATGGTTATAATTGTACTGTATTGTTTTAAACTATTGATTTTGGTTTATTACACCTTGTTATGACTCATTATAGGATTTCATGACCTCAATGATGGAATGGGATGGAACCTGCCTAGTGCAATTCAACCGTTTAGTTTGGTGGCCTATTTTAAGTATTTCTTTTGATTATCTATATATGTGATGTGTGATATTACATTTTTTGGAACCTTCGGGTTGTGTTGGTCATGGATCTGATATTCTTTAGTGATGCTGATAACAGGTTGGGCTTGGACCGAGTTACATTGGGTGGTTCTAATCACAGGATTGGGTGTCATGGACGTCGGCTTGAGGTAGTGTGACTGTCAGGTTGGGCATGGCCCGAGTTACTTGGATGGTGAGACCATCAGACTTGAGCGACATGGTCGTAGGGACACGAGGTGTTATAGACATTGTGGAATGGGTACTATTTTGGTGATTAGAACTCACCCGGAAACTTTGAGTAGTGTGCACACAGAGAGACTTCATGATGAGGTGGTTTTGACCACTCATGTGGGTAGAGTCCCCCGTTAGTTGTGGTCTAGGTACTATTGGTTTGGAGGTGCTTTCTATAGGAAGCCACATAGAAGGTGAAGAGGCTTCAGGGGACAACGTTGAGGCTATCGGGTCATGGGAAGAGGGTCACTGTGATTTGAGGGAAAACATCACTGTCCCTCTGGTTATTTATTTGAGGGCAGAGATTGTTATCCCTCTGATTACTTATTTGTGGACAGACATCGTCGTTCTTTCAGGTTACTACTTCTTGGGTGTGCCTTTGGGACATCGATACCCTGAGTCACGAGGTGTCAGGAGGCACATGGTGTCGGGTTACATGACAGAGATTCCAGCATTGGCCGAAGCAGGTGACACTTCATGGTGGCTACTGAGCACCAGTGGAGTCTATGTTTATTTGTGCATTATATTTTTTATTGATTTCCTTATAAGTGCATGCTTTCTTAAACACTTATATTAGGAATGCACCATTGGTTGGTATCCTACTAAGATTCATCTCACACCCTGTATGGGCCCTTTGGTATGCGTGTAGAATTTATAGATTTACATACAAGAAAGAGATCAGATTCAGGAGCTGGATTTTATTAGCTATTGCTTGGAGATGGTATGGACCTTGAGGTATTTCCTGGATGGAGTTTACTTGTTTTTCTTTATTTACTGTACTAGCATGATTACCTTGTTTATTATATCTACTGTTAGTTATCCATTGGAACCCTGTTATATATTGAATTACTATGGATGCATGATTTGTCTTCTCTAGTAGTTTTTACAAGTGGTTCACCATGCTGTTGTGTTTATTTTTCGTTGTTGTTGTTTTTATTTATTTATTCTGCTGTTTATAGCTATTGATTATGCATCCAATATGTGGGTCTAGTTCGAGTCTATAGAGAATTATAATTTATATTATGCTTGGAACAATAACACTAGTTTCCTTCGAGAGGGTATAACCTCCCCACTATACCTATTGGACCCTCACTGCTAGTCGGCAGCCTTTGACATTCAGGGAGGTGCGCCTAAGGTAGTAACACCCGACCAGTTTAGCACTGATCAGGTGTCCTATCAGGTCTGGGTCATTACAAAGTGGTATTTGATGTGGTGAATCAGGTGCTCATAGCAAAGGGAAACCTGAGGGATAAGACTTAGGTTGCTAGGAAACAGCTTTAGGTAATGGTTTGGACAATATGAAGTGATGACAGGAGGAGTTCCTGCTGGGTAGTCAGGACAAGGACTTAGCTAAACCACCTCGTGGTAGTTCAGTAGTGGTTTGCTTTTAGTGTGGATATCTAGGGAATTTCTGAACTCAGTGCGATCGGCCTACAAAGGAGTTCCAATCACTTTGATAGGTTGAGAATCTTGAGAGGTTCTACAGGAAACCTTATCAGATATCCGGTAATCAGGGACCAGGACAGACTGTGGTATCTAGATTTGGTTCTGGTTCGATACCAGGAGAGGGTAGCCGAGTTTTAGCTGCATGTGGAGGACATGACAGAGACAGTGGCACCCAACTGAGGGGTCAGTGTCCGGTGACTGAAGCAGCACCGTAGGGTGGTCAGGCAACAGGCAGTCGTACTTCAGGCCAGATGCATGCTGTGGATCTACTAGAGGCTAAGCAGGATGGTGAGATGACGACGATTTGAGGTGCACCGTGGGTGTGGTCGTGATCTGTTTTGTTTTTTACTTATTATGGAATGGCTTGTTGGGGCATGTCCACTTTGAGTGCACAAGGTGCATAAGATTTATGTGGACTGACTAGATGCTGGTCAGTGGGATTGGCACCATATTAGGTGTGGGATATATTTATATATATGTATGATATGTGTGACATCATGGACATAAAGGATGTGGGTTACTTGAGGTGCCTTGAGCATTAGGGCATCAAGGATATGGGTTACTTGAGGTGTATTGGGCATCAGGGCATCAAAGATGTAGGTTAATTGAGGTGTTAGGCACCAGGTTCATTTTGAGCATCCATGGGATGCATGAAATCATGTAGGCAAACATCGATTCTGTGCAGGATATGTTTGGGTGTCGAAAACAACTCAGGAGCACCAATGAGGCGCAAGGGTGATGATGCATCATGAGAGGACCATGGGTCCAGAAACAGGTTAGTGAACCTTTTCTTGATTTGAGTTTTGTAGGGTTGAGACCAATTTAGGCAATTCCTAAGGTGGGGAGCCCCTTCAGTAATTTATCCAGAACCATTAAGACCAGGGTAGTTCGGGTTACTTTTATCAGAGTGGTATGTTTGGTTCCATTTCTGGGTTTCATTTGATAGCTTAGGGATGAGATATGTTAAGGTGGGGAGATTGTAAGAACCCGGGTTTTTAGAACGGGTCAAAATCCTGACCCTGTTTGAATTTTTGACTTGTTTTTGAAAAAACTGGAGAAACTAGGTAGTTTATGGAAAATTCCAGATTACACGCCGCGTACCTTCAGTACACGCCGTGTACTCCTGACTGTATGTGAAGGTCATATATGGCATGTAGGCCTGTTTGCTGGGTAGAAGGATTTTATCAAGTACACATCGTGTACTATTTGTACACACCGTGTAGAGGGACTATGTATGGGGATATACATGGCGTGTTGGAGATGGTGGCTGGGTAGAGAAGTACACGCCATATACCCCCTAAGTACATGTTGTATAATCAGTAGGCAAGTCCTTGGTGAAATATCAGGCATCATATGAATAGTAAAATGACACACAAGGCGTGTAGTCTTAAGTACACACTATGTATTTTCTTTTTTTTCCCACTAAAATGGGAAATAACCTCATTTTGAGGCAGAAACCCAAACCCTTGATAGGTTTGAGCGAGGAGAGCTAGCCAGATCTCATTTTTTCTCCAGGATCTTCGTCCGAACTCTATTTTCATCTCCCTCAGATGCGTTGGAACCCCCTCATTAAGGCCTTGATTAATCTTGAGCCTTTATTCTTGATTTTTATTCCAAACTGAGTTATAGGGGTTTGAGTGTTTTTGATTCTTTTGTATATCTAGCTTGTTTTAGACCTAATTGGAGGCTGTTATTGGAGGAGTATCATTGTACTAGTACAAGGTAGGTGGAGGATACCTTCTTTCTTGTTTTTGAGGACTTTTGGGTGGCGTGACCATTGGAATGTATTTGGGCATTTTGGGAAAGACTACTTCATGCCTATTTTAATATGTTAAATTGATTATGAGACCCGTGGGATGCCTTTGGGTAAGCTCTTTACCTTTTTTTCTTGAGTGGTGTCGGGTGAGGGGTCGTTTCTCAGTGGGGCATTTTGGCCGGGGGTTCCAAAATGGTTATAATTGAACTGTATTGTTTTAAACTGTTGAGTTTGGTTTATTAAACCTTGTTATAACTCATTATAGGCTTTCAAGACCTCAATTATGGTATGGGACAACACCTTACTATTTCAATTCAACCGTTTAGTTTGGTTGCTTATTTTAAGTATTTATTTTAATTATCTATATATGTGATGCGTGATATTGCATATGTTGGAACCTTAGAATTGTGTTGGGTGTGGCCCAAATATTCTTGAGTGATGCTGATCACATGTTGGGTTTGGACCAGGTTACATTGTTTTGTTCTGACTACGGTATTGGGTGTCATGGAAGTCATCTTGAGGCAATGTGACTGTTAGGTTGGGCATGGCCCATGTTACTTGGATGGCGAGGGCATCAAACTTGAGCAACATGGTCAGAGGGACAAGAGGTGTCAGATACATTGTGGCTTGGGTACAATTTTGGTGATTACCGCTTACTGGAAAACTTTGAGTAGTGTGCACACAGAGAGACTCGGTGATGAGGTGGTTTTGAGCACTCATGTGGGTATAGGCCCCTGTTAGTTTTGGTTTAAGTACTATTAGTTTGGGGGTGCTTTCTGTAGTAAGCCACGTGGAAGGTGAGAAGCCTTCAGGGGATAGATTTGAGGCTATCAGGTTAGGGGCAGGGCTCGCTGTGATTTGAGGGTAGACATCGCTGTCCCTCCAATTATTAATTTAAGGGCAGACATCGTTGTCCCTCCGGTTACATATTTGAGGACATGCATCTTTGTTCCTATGGGCTACTACTTCTTGGGCGTGCCTTCAGGACGTCGATACCTTGAGACACGAGGAGTTAGAAGGAACATGGTGTCAGGTTACATGAAAGAGATTCCAATGTTAGATGAAGCAGGTGACACTTCGTGGTGGCTGCTGAGTAAAGTGGAGTCTATATTTATTTGTGCATCATACTGTTTACTGCTTTTCTTATAAGTGCATGCCTGCTTAAGAAATTATATTAGGTACACACCATTTGGTGGTATCCTACTGAGATTCATCTCACACCGGGCATAGGAACTTCATGATGCGTGTAGACTTTATGGATTTACGTGAAGGAAAGAGATTAGCTTCAGGAGCTGGATTGTATTAGCTATTGCTTGGTGATGGTATGGACCTTGAGGTCTTGCCTGTCTAGAGTTTACTTGTTTTTCTTTCTTTCCTGTACTAGAATTCTTACCTTGTTTATTGTAGCTATTGTTTGTTATACATTGATGTGCTATTATATATTGAATTTCTATGGATGCATGGTTTGTCTGCTCTAGTAGTTGTTATAAGTGGTTCAACATGCTGTTGTGTTTACTTTCCTTTATTGTTGATTGTATTTATTAATTTTTATGTTTATTTCTATTGACTGTGATTCTGATATGTGGGTCTGGTTCAAGTCTCTAGATTCATCTAATTTTATATTATGTTCGGACCATTACCATTAGTATCCTCTGAGAGGGTATAGACTCCCCGCTATACCTATAAGACCCTCACTGCTAGTCGGTAGCCTTTGGTGTTTAGAGTGGTGTGCCTAAGGTAGTAACACCCGACCCGTTTAGCACTGATTGGGTGGCTTATCGGGTCTGAGTTGTTATAAAATGTATACAGATACATTGGATATAGTTGATGCATTTCATTAAATGAAGTGCACCAAGAATAGCTATATAAAGGGATATGATCCATGCTGTCTGACGTAATGATTTATTGAAAACCTCCTAATAATTTATTCTTCCTAAGCATCATTAAAATATCCCAAAGAATGTTCCAACAACCCTTCAAGAGCTTTGGGTATCCTCATATAGAGATCAGGATCCAAGGCTGGTGTAATCCATTGAAGGAAAAAAGCCTTTTTTACGTCTTTGGTGATCATCATCAAGCATACTACACTAGGTATTAGATATTGGTGCTACTACATTGGAAATCCGTGTATGCATATTTTATGTTCTTCATTTATATTATATGTTGATTCTATAGAGGATAGATCACATATATGGGTTTTACTTCCACTACCAAGGTTCATATGATGAATCCTTAAAACCTAATACATAAACCTATGTTTAAGTAGTAACAACATAGAGGAGGTAATAAATCATTAGAAAACCTTATTCAACTTGTTAGGAATGAAATAGAATATTAGGATACTATATCATGGATGTTTATTTTCAAGTGATAAAAAACCCACATTGGGAGAAAACTCAACAAACTTCAAACAATACTCAGAATCCATGCTTGTGTAATGCACCCGTCTTCTAATGGGAAAGAACCTATTCACCATTTGAATTCATGTAAACCAAATTAATCATGTATATAAGGAAAATCCATATTCATAAATAGATAAATTATAAATATTTCATTCAACTAACCATGAATTATAGGGTCCTTACATTTAGATAGAGTTTTATTTTTTGGCCCATAATAGGGGTCATTCACTAAATTGGGACTCAGATCAAGAATATGAGTGTTGCACTACTAGAATCACACCCTATAGACACAACATTATTGTCATGATTTTCTAAACCATGATAATAAAATATATTGTTATGATTTTATTAAATCATAATAATATATTAGTATATAATGATGTTTTTTCTCAACAGTAACTATAGATAATAATATTTTTACGTTTGAATAAAAACCATAACTAGAGAGACCCTAAAAAAACTAATCGCAACACACACCTCTCACCTAGCATCAACAACCTATTATTGATCGACCTACACTGAAAATACTCCAGTCCCCCTTTGGTTATCCACATTGCAGTTCCAGAGATTGTGCCATGCCGAACCAACTTCATCCCCCTTTATTCATCCATGATAAAAATCTTTGGATCGATCCATGACTCATACCAAAATCATTTCTAGAATCTATGTACATTCACCCCCTATGATCTATATTAATTTTTGATATCCAAATCATATTTTAATAGTTAAATTATATAATTAATTCATAAAATATCTATTTAATACTTTATTTGGTGTTTTTGTTAGAAAAATTCCTTGAAATATATTTGATGAGGTTTTAGATGATACTTCCACATAAAATATCCATATAGATGATCAAACTATTCTTGGATATGATTACTAGGACATTTTAATTGTTAAGAAATATTTTGAGTCTAAAATTTTATGTAAAATTATGATCAATGATGGTAATGTGACTTTACTTTCATAATTTATTTTATACTTGTTTATTATATGTTAACTTATATACATGCTAACTATTTTTCAGATAATTTCAGATTATGAATAATTTAGGAGGATGGTAATTTCCTATAATGAGAAATGTATATGAGAGGCTGGGATAGAACCATTGATCACCCATGTGAGTATACATTATTAAATTTTATAAAAAAAATTATTTCACACACACACACACATATATATTTGTATCTTATGATTAACATTTTTTTAGGTATCTACATTAAGGGGGGACCCTACCCCTCCAGTTTTTGTCACTTTTTTGGGGTATCTACTTTAGCTGGTCTCATGATCCCCCTAACCACTTTAAATATGTCGGGGTCTATATCCTTATTATTTACTATGAGGAAATTTTCTTACTCTAGGTTTTTACTTTACCCAGTTTTCTTATATTATAATTCTTACATCCTCATTTCTGATTACTCATACTCTTATACCATTAAGACCTACTACTTATACCCCTCCTCCTATGCATTATGTTCCTACCATGTATTCAGTTCCTCCTATTAGTGATGACAGTATTGAGGCTTCTTCTGAGACAGAGGTATTTGGAAATACCAATCATACCATAGATATAGAAACATCTTCTCCTTATACATCAAGTAACAATTGATTTATTTCCTTAATATTAGTACTTGTTATTCATTAATATTTTTTTAATATTTTATTATTATTTGTAGGTGGTTATGATGCTTATTCCTCTACAATACACTGTGGTCATACAAAGATGTGTTACATATGGAATCAACAAAAACAAGGCAAGTTAGAATACAATGAATATTATAATATGATTAGAAAAAATTGGAAATAATGTAAAAGTTTCATGGGAACACTATTCTGATATCATGATATCATGACCATGCAGCCACTCCCATGGTGTAGAATCAATTATACAATCAAAGATAGATCTTGGGATGAGATTTCGGTATTAATAATATTTTTAATTTTATATTACATCATTATATGTTGTTATATTTAATAAATTATTTTATTTATTTAGAGTTAGCACAATTTTCTCAATGGTGAAAATGTGATAATAGATCACCTTATGGAGGTAGGTGAACTATGGTGGTCATATAAGTATGATTTGTATATGGGGTTGGGAGAAATACTTGGAACCCCACTAGAGAATTTTCCTTAGCATAGTGACAATAATTTTAGTCAGTATTCAATGATGATTATGTTGGACTAGTGTAGCCTGATCCTTTTATGAAGTTGGATGAATTTTTGGCAACCTATACTACACACTAAGCTATAACTCTCATAGTTCGACCTCTACTGTGTGGTCATTGGGGGTTGTAGGGGGAATAATTACCATTCTAATGTGTATAAAGGCCCCCAACCCAAATTTTTGGGCATTATAAAAATGGTGAATCACTATATCAGAGCTAACCAGTAACACCAATAGGGAACTTTAGTAGTGTGAAATTGGCCAACATGGAACTATAACATCTTGTAATTTAGTGATGGTGGTACTACAACTATATATAATTCCTACCACTGGTTACTATATCACATTGGACTTATTGTGAAGTTGGTTTCATATTTTCATCATCATATTTTTTAGATCATTCATTCTAGGTATTCTATGAGCGTGATACTCTAAAACCACCCTATAATTATACTCCTGAATTAGTGAAATTATTATACCTCTCTATGGGTGTAAGGATCATTTCCTGAACTATGTAAATATTTTTGTCTCATGATCTTATTCTTTTCTTTAAGATTTTTCCCTTTTAAACTCATTTTTAGAATCATTCGTTGCTATTACTCTTAGTGTTTTTTACAATAAATTATATATTGGTCAAGTCCTATGTTTTGGGTTTGAAATTTATTAATCCTCAATTATTATATGAAAAATTATTATTTTTCCTAAATTTTATTCCTATAAATGATATTTTAATATAGGATTCCTCGTAGAAGACTATGAATAATATGTCAACATTGTAATGTTTTCACATGCATAGGCACAATAATATGCTCAAACATGAGAGGAATAAAGTAAATATTTATTTTTATTGATATATATATTAACAAATATACATATCCAATATTAATATATGTTTTTAATGGTTTAAATGTAATTTATAGAAAAAAACATTCAGTATCTAGGTTCAGGTACTTCATGCTCAATTTTTTTGTTCAAACTATAAGAAAATGAAGACAATATATTAAATACAACCACAAGAGAAATTTTTTTACGCATTTTAATATATTATATATATTCCTAAATATATTAGTTATGAATTTAAATATATTATTTAAATTTATTAATTATTTTCATAGGTTTCTTTGGTGGATCTTGATATATAAGGACATGGCCATTTAGGTCATGATGATCATTTTCATAAGGTTTTTGGTCATGATCACCCTGATAGGATTCGATGTAGGAAATGAAAAAAAATTACCCTAATGATGTATTGGAAAACATAGAGCAACATTTGTTCTTCCAGTCCATTCACTATCGAGTAATTATTTATTAGGGTAGAAAATCATATGGATATTATAGGAAAGAAAATTACCATTAAATTTCTGTTTATGTGTTCTATGATTTCAGGATATATGGATTCACATTTTTATGCTTGGATAAACACTATTTAGGCATTATTTAGTCCCATTGATTCACATGATACTACTAATCCACCTAATGGTGATGATACTAGTGGTGTTACTCGAGATGAGGATGATGACGATGGTGATGATAATGATGGTGATGATGATGATGGTGATGATGATGATGGTGATGGGGGTAATGATGATGATGATGGTGGTGGTGGTGGTGGTGGTGGTAGTGATGATGGAGGTGGAGATGATATTGCATGATATTTTTGATTATGCACTACTTTTTCTTAGTAAGTATGTTATATTATAAATTTCTTTATTTATGTTCTGAATCTATTTTCTATACCAAACCTTCTATATTTAACATAATGTATTGATTTTTTATAATGAATAGACGATATTAAAATGCTTTATTACATGACCTACTAACTAAATATATACTTTTATTCTTATTTATATACTACTATTGAACTGATAAAATGTGTTAACTTTCAATGATTTAAAATTTTACTAAATATATGTTGCTATTAGTCTATTTAATTTTGGGATTATGTTTTGAATATAGAATAATTATATTATAGACTAAGTTTTAATAAAATATATTAATGTGAAATATTATAAAATTGCATTTTCCATTTTCTATTTTAAATTTCATATATTTTTTTTCTTCTGAAACTACTATAAAGTTTATAATTTTATTTTTATTTTTTTGGAATATACATTTATATTTCATTACAATCTGGGTTTGTTTTAAATCTACAATAAATTAAATTTTATTACTGAATTTTCTATTTATTTTTAATAAAACTACATGTTGCGTGTTTTTAATCTATATGCTATTTATATTCATAAACTAGTACCAACCATGCATTCCACATCAGCACATAAACAAACACATCAATTTTCTAGGTAGGCCATTTTAGAAATAGTTTTAGACTCATCTCTATTACAGTGTTTCTATTTCATTTATTATAAAGGGAAAAGTTTTTATTAAAATTTATTTTAATTTTTGGTTATTTTATTTCCAACTTTAATTAATATTTTTTTATTGATAAATTATTTTATTACAATTTAGTTAAATAGATAGAATTTACATGTTTTATATAAATATTACTCTATAAAAACATGTTATATACATGTTCTCTTTGTTTAGTTGATCTTGACTACCACTCAGTGAAGAAATGAATGATGGTTTTTTGCACTGCTTCTTGCAGGTAGGTGGCTATTTTGATGGATATTATATTTTAAAAAATCAATCAACCTCTATAGCCATGGTTTTCAAAACTTTGACTGAAGGATTTTCTATATTCATGGTTTTCAAAAAATCATGAAAATATATCTTGTAGTCATGGTTTTATTAACCATAATTATATTCCTCTATAGTGATGATTTTCAAATAACTGTGGAAAAAGGATTGTATATAGTTATAGTTTTAAGAAAACTATGACTATAGAGAAATTATGACATCTATTCTCTCTATAGTTCACAAAGCCATGATTATAGTTTATAATCATATTTTTTTGAGCTACAGTCATAGTTTTGTACCATGATTATCACAAGAAAATCCAGTAGTGTTGGAACATCTCAAGTAGATGTTTTTGGTTGATGAAGGATGCTTATTTGGGTGCTATTACAGTCAGTGTAAAATTTTTTATTTCCCTTACAACTAAAATTTTAGTTACATATGGTAATATATTTCATAGCCCAAGGGTTGCACCATGGGTTTGTTGTGGGGAAAATCCCCAAGTCACAGCCTCGGGGCTTCCCCATGGAGGATCTTGTTGGAACCAAGTTTTTTCACATCCATAAATGGATTGTATTTTTTTTTCAATCCACACTAGTTTTATCTGGGAGTTTTCAAGGAAAGTGATCTTACTGTGTAGGAGGCTTGAATGATGAAGGTTGCGTCATTTCCCAGTGTTTACAAAAATTTTGGAGATCAGAATCTAGAGAAAGGTGCAAGAATTGTGAAAGAAGTATTTCTAGGATTGTCTCTTAAAGAATATAGTAAAGTAATGGATTTAAAAATTATTGGATCTTTGTGAATATATGGAGCTTCAAAAAGGAAACTAAAATATTTTTTTGCAAAGTTTTGAAGGTTCATAATAGAGGTTTCATGATAAATGGTTGAGGCATGATGAAAATATGGTAAGACACATGATTACAAGAATATTTGTGAATAGTAAATTATCATTGGAGATTTTAAAATAATAGTATAATCATGATCATGGAATAAGAGGTTCACAAAAGGGTCTACATGATCTTGGGAGCTTTATGAAAGGCGATTTCTATAAATAGGTATACACCCATTTTTAGAAGTAATAAAGAGAATTTGAAAAAGGGTGAAATGATTTGATATCACTAAGGTTCTTAAAAAAGGTAATTCTTTTTCTAATATGAAACTCTTAGTGAACTCGAGATTCATGAAAATTATGGTTAATAACTAATTGACACTAAGGAATTTTAGAAAAAAAAGAGTTTTGGAAGACTCGAAGCTTCACGATAGCTTGTAGTTATGTGAAGGCTGGGAGATTCATGAAGGTTATGATCCTTATGAAAGTATGTGGGTTCATGGAAGATGAAACATAATTGAAAAAAAATGGGGTTTCTTGAAGGTTCAGATATTCATGAATAGTAGTGTTGAACATATGGTTTTAATGAATAGTTCTTCAAAGTGAATCAATTCCAGGATTTGATATAAGTAGAGTCTCATGATAATTAGGGAAAAGGTATTATATTCCCAATATATTGAAGCAAAGTTTTGTTTTATAAACTAAGTAAGACTTCACCCAAGGCAATGAGTGAGGGGGAGTTGATGAAAGTGATCTGAGGGAGGTAGTTTGTTATCCCTAAAAGTTTTATAAAGTCAGTGTTCCAAGTATGAAGTGAACATGTCTAAAAAATTGTAATCCGCAATACCTAGTGAAGCTTAGTAGATTTAGGTACATCCAATGCACTTCCGAAATATTCTACTTAGACTAGACCTTAATAGTGAACCAATTAAAACTACAATGTTGTGTTTCTATTTCTTTATTTGGGTGTTTAATAACTGCGTGATTCTGTCAGACAAGTTTAATAGGTTCCTACCAATGTGGGGATAAGATTCATATAATTTGAAGAAATAATCAAAACATTTATTCACTCCTCCCCTATTAGGTTTTTCTAGGCCCCTATAAATGGTATTAGAGAAAATTGGTTATTGGTGTTAAATGAATCCACCATAGTTATAGAGAAATTAGGGAATGTTAGGGGAGTTCCACTTTTTGATGGAAGCAACTTTCATATTTGGGAGAATAAATTATATATCATATAAGATCACTTATAATGGAATTTATTTATTCAAAAACTAAATGGATTTAGGTTAGTGATGTGATATGTCTTTCTATAACTAAAATATATAGGAAAATTCTTGATGCAGATGCAAAATTTCAAAATGATCTTACTACAACACTATCTGATCAAATCTATTTTAAGGTGATTATTTTCACCTCATCCAAGTCTATTTGAAAGAAAATCGAAAATATATACTAAGTAAATAATAAATTGAAGTAGCCCAAACTTCATATTTTTCACAATTAGTTTGATGATATGAAAATGTATCCAGATGAAAATGCATATAGTTTCTTTAATCACATTATTGAAGTTATTGGAGATATTATAGGACTTAGGGAATAAATTAATGATATTTTAATTATAAAGAAAATATTGAGAAGGATCCCACCACTGTACAATCCAAAAGTGTTATACCTTGATGAAAGATACCTATCAAATATTTCTCTTGATGATATATTTAGAAGTTTGGTGGATTATGAAATGAGAGTCCAAACAAAAGATACAAAAATTTGAGTAAGAAAGGGAATAAAATTAAAATCCATGGGAAATAAAATGAAATTTACAAAGTTAGTGACAATGGATATGATGAGGATGGTGAAATTATCCCTCTTTTTTCCAAAAAAAATCACTAGAGGAAAAGGGCGATTTAAAGATAAGATTTATTTATCTTTCATTAAGTGTGGTAAAGTAGGGTACAATATTGCTTGGTGATCAAGGAGATTTTATAATGTATAAATTGAATCAAAAATAATTAAAAGGACTCATAAGAGCTTCTCAAAAATGGAAGACTTCAAATCAAGAAATAAATTATAGAGAACGAGCTTTGTCCAAAAATAGAAACAAGATAATAATGACTTTTTGGTGGATGCATAACCAAAGTTTAAAAATGATATTGAAGTTTCCATGATGGATATAGTTGAAAATATAGAACCTATAAAAGATTAATACAATCATTCGAATGGTGTTATTGATCTCATGGTGAAACTTGAGGGTGATATTGATAATATTTACATTCAAAGAAATAAAAATAGATATATGGGAGATTTTTTGAAAGAGTCATCAGAGTATATGGATTATCTTGAAGCATAGATTGATTTAATTCAAGGAGAGGAAGAAGAATATTTGGCCACTATTGAAAGATTGAAAGATATTATGGTGTTTAAAATTAGGATTAAAGATTATGAAAAATTTATTAATGACCTTATATCAAGGCATGAGGAAAATGATAAGATAGTTGAGGTCCTTGAAGAATAAGTCATATCTCTAAGGATTAAACTAGAAACTGAATCAAAATAAAGGTAAATGAAGTAAAAATTATAGTTTATAAGGTTTTTATTTGTAAATATTTTGGAAAGAGTTAAACATGGTTCAAAAAGATTATATAATTACTTGAATGTTCAAAGATATAAATTTATGGAAAAAAGTGGAATTTTTTATGATGAAGAAACATCAATGGATGGAAATGGGATGAGCCAAAATATAGGGAAACAAAAATTTGGACATACCACAATAGATCTTGATATCCTAAAAAATAGCTTCAATCTAGAAAGAGAAGAGAGTTGAAAACAATACTCAACTATCATGAGAGGATCACCAGTTCTATTCAAAATAAGGGGACATGGGGAGGAATGGAAATGAGAAGATATTTACTCTTATGAAATTTTAATTCTATGGATTTCTAGGCCATACCATTTCTTACTATTAAGAGGCAAGGATCTATCTAGATGGGGAAGCACCTAGTAGTCAACAAAGAAGAATGAGACCATATCCTTCATCATATAGAAGAAATAATTTCTATGGATATTTTTTTTAAATGTTCTAACTTTTTCCATAAATCTATTCATTACCGGCAGAGAAAAGGGGGAACAATAACTATAGAACCTTGAGATAAGTCAATACTGGTAAACTAAGTAGAATTACCCTTGAAAATAGGTATTATAATTTTGGAGAATAATTTGAGTATGATTAAACAAAGAAAATTTAAGAGAGATTAGAGAGTCCATATTTTTTTATTTCACTCAATTAGGTTTCTCATAGAAGGAAAAGAAGAAGATTGAGAAAGATAACCTATTATAAATTTCTATCAAAGCTATAAACGAAAATAAAATCTAGATTCTCGATAGGGGATGATCACCCCACATGACATGAAATAAAAATTTGTTGAAAAATGTTAAGAAAAGGGTTAATTGAACACTGATATTTGGAAATGATGGTGTATTAATGATCAAAGGAAGTGGAAATAAAAAAGTTGAACATGATGATTTTATAAAAAAAAGTTCTCTATGTGGATGGTCTACATCACAATCTCCTGAGTGTGAGTCAAATATGTGACTCAGGAATTTTAGAGACATTTAATCATAAGGGGTTCACCATCAAAGGAAATATATGTAATTATCTTATGAAAGGCTATAGGAGAAATGGTAATTTATATCTGGTAGACAATAAAGATAACACTTATTTCATAACAATTAAAGAGGAAAAAACTCATGGCTCCAGATGTTGGGTCACATAGATCAATGAAGCATGGAGAACATATCCAAGCTAAATTAAGTGTTCAAAATTACTAATATAAAGCCTGATCAATAAAATATATGTGATTATTTAATGTGAGGAAAGATGGTTCAGAATTTTTATCGACCAAAGAAAAAAAGGAAATCAAATCTTCTTGATATTGTACACAAAGATCTGTGTGGTCTAAATAATGTGGATGAAACAAATAGAGAGAGGAAATTTATTATATTTATTAATTATTATAGTAGAATGGAATGTGTGATGTTTATGAAACATATACAATAAGTTCTTGAATGAATTAAGAGTTATCTCTAAAGAGTTGATAATGAAACTAGCCACACAATCAAGATATTATAATATGATAATGGAACAAAATACACATACATTGAATTTGAAAATTAACTCAAAAAACATGGGATCAATCATGAGGTGTCTTCAGTGATAACACCTCAAAAAAATGGGGTTATTGAATGTATAAATCAGTAGGTGAATAATATGTCCAAAACTATGTTGATTGAGAGTTATGTTTCTCATAATTAATAGAAATAGGTTGTTCAGGTTATGGTGTAAACTCAAAATCAAACAGGTCTATCAATATGAGAGGATAGTTCATATATGAGATATTTCATAGAAGGAAGCCCCCACTAAAGTATTTTCATGTTTTTGGAAGTAAAATTTTCATCTGAAACAAATAAAAAAATAAAGGGAATTATGGTGATGTTGTAGATGAGGGAATGTCCATTGGATACTCAATAAAGAGTAAATACTACAAATGATACAATAACTATATTAAAAATATTTTTGAGATAAATGATGCCAAAATTATTGAGGATAAAAGTTTAAACAACTCAAGGAGCTCATATGTTGATATGATTGAATATGAAGAAGAAATTGAAAAGGGATATATCCAAATAAAAAATTTATGGAAGGTTTTGTGGAAGGATTGAAAAATATTTAAGGCTATCAAAATGATGATGATTTAGAAATAGAATCATAATAGGAAAATATTGATGAAGAAACTCTACTATAGCCTTATAGGATAAATATAAGAGTATAAGTTGATAAATACAACATTATTAGGGATTGGACCACTCCTACACAGATAAGAAGAATGAGTAATGAAGAAATTTTTTACCTTCTATCAATTTTGGAACCAACCTCTTTTTAATAAGCATAAAAGGATGAATCATGGGTTAAGACAATTAATGAAGAACTAGATCAAATTGAAAAAAAATCAAATTTGGGATCTTGTTAAGAGACTAGAAAATCACAATGTGATTTTAATAAAGTGGATCTTTAAAAAAAGATTTTGTGTTTGGAAATGTGATAAGAAATAAGGTTTTACTAGTGTGTGAAGGCTATGAATAGAATGAAGGTATTTATGTTGAAGAAAAATTTTCTCTAATAGATCGACTAGAGCTAAATTAGACAATTCCTATCCATGGAAATTCAAATAGGGTACAATGTCTATTGTATGGATGTGAAAACAATATTTGTAAATGGTGTTCTTGAATAATAAGCCTACATTGAACAACCAATTGGATTTATGATTGGTACTAATGAAACAAAGGTTTTTAGACTAAAGAAGGCTCTTTATGGTCTAATGTAGACACCACAACCATGGTATTCTAGATTTGATGTTTATTTAAAGAACATAATATTTAATAATATGGTTTTTCCATGATCTCTATGTAATGAATTCACAGGGAGATCAATTAATGGTGCTTGTGTATGTGGATGATATTATATTTGGTGGTAGAAGGCATGAACCAGTGGAAGAATTTGTTAATAAAATGAAATTTGAATTTGAAATTTCTACGACTGGTGAACTCATGTAATTTTTGGGGCTATAGTTGATTAAAAAGAAGGAACCCACCTTTATTTATTAGGAAAAGTATACAATAGAGCTTCTGAATAAATTTAAAATGTATGATTCTAAACCAATGTCGAATCCAATTTCATTTGGGAAAAAACTCAAAAAGTATGATGATGGGAAATATGTAGATACCACCTTTTATAGGAGGATCATTATAATATTATTATATTTTACTGCAAAATTTACAGATATCATCCTTTTAACATATTTTTTGGATTTATTTCAAAGTAATCCAATGGAAGAAAATTTTATATTAGTTAAAAGAATCATGAGTTATATTCAAATTAATCTAAACTTAGGATTATACTTTCAATAGGAAAATATAATGAATTATCAACTTTTTATGATGCAAAATAGGTTGGAGGTGTGGTGGATCGAAATTTCATAAGTTGTGATAAATGTGTGGGATGGTTGAACAAAAAACAAAAAAACACATATATTAGTACTTTTAAAGTAGATTATATCTCTATGAAAAAGGAATGCACACAACTATTGTGGATAAAGAAACAACTTACTGATATTGTTGATGATGTGAAATAGATGATGGCGATACACTGTGAAAACAAGATCACAATCTATATTATGAAAAATACGGTTCAATTCTCTCATACCAAACATATTGAGATTAGATATCACTTCATCAAAGAAACATTTACACAATGTGTTTAAAATGGATCATGTTGGAAATAATGGTCAAGTGGATAACATTATAACTAATCCATTGGCATAAATGTTTTTCATGAAACATTAGTTGAACCTTGGTGTTCAACCACCTCCCATTTCATGAGGAGGTTCTAGTTGGTCCCATGTCCCCATCTGTGTTAACTATTTTAATCTATATTTGGTGGATTATGGTTCTTTATTGAACTTATCTGTTGATTTACATCAAACCCAAAGGGATAGATTATTGAAACCAAGGTTTTTCACACCTGGAAACAGAGTGTATTTTGTGTTTGTTGTCAATCCACATTGGTTTTATCTGGGAGTTTGAAAGTAAAGTGATATTATGGTGAAGGAGGCTTCTTTGTTGAAGGTGGCACCATTTATGGGTGTTTTCCAAATTTTTGGATCTCAAAATCCAAAGGAACATTCAAACATTGTGAAAGAAGTATTTTCAGGACTGTCACTTCCAAAATATGTTAAAAACATGAATTTTTTGATGATTGGATATTCTCAATGATATATATCTTTGTTAAGGAACAAAAAATCTATTTTCATGAAGGTCTGAAGGTTTTTGATGGGTTTTTAATGGTTAATGGATGAGTCATGATGAAAAGATGATAAGCTACATGATTATAAGAAGCTTAATGAATGAGAGATTTTCACTGGAGCATTGTGAAGAATAGAAGAATCATGAACATGTAAGAATAGGTTCGTGAAATGGTCAACATGAGATTGGGATATTTTTAAAAGGATATGACTATAAATAAGAGGAAACTCATCTTCATAAGTAATAGAGATAATTTGAAAATTTTTGAAACAATTTTATTTCACAAATATGATTCATGAAGGTAAATATTTTTCCAATATGAAAATCATCGCAAACTCAAGATTCTCAAAAATTATGGTTAAAAACTAATTGACACTAAGTAATTTTAGAAATGGTGGTTTCATAAAGACTGGGTGTTTTGGGATAGTTTGTATTTCCATGAATTCTGGGAGCTTTGTGAAGGTTGGGAACCTCATGAAAGTATGTGGGTTTTTGAAGTCAGAAACATATTTGAAACCAATAGGTGATTTCATGAGGGATGTGTTCTTTACGAATAATAGTGTTAAACATCTGGCTTGGATGAATAGTGCTTCCAAGTTCATCAATTTAGGTATATGGTGAAATAATAGTCTTTTTCTAATCCGGTATAAAGACTTATATGCCTAATATATTAAGGTAACCCTAAAGTTGATAAACTATGAAAGACTTCACCCATGGTAGTGAGAAAGGGGGAGTCACTGGAAGTGATCTGGGGGAGGCAATGTGATATCCCTAAAAATATTTTAAATGCAGTGTGCCTGGTATGGAGTGAATATGTCTAAACAATCATAATCCATAATAACTGTTGATGATTAGTGTATTTAGGTAAGTACGATTTAATGTCAGCATATGCTTCTTTGAATAGCCCTTAGTGGTAAACTAAGTAAAAATGCTATATTGTGTTTCTATTTCTGCATCCAGGATTTTGATAACTACATGATTCCATCAAATAGGTTTAACAAGTTCCTACCAATGTGGGGACAATATCCATCTCATTTGAAGAAAAAGTTGAAAACCTAATTCACCCCTCCCCTCTTAGGGTGTTCTAGGGTCCTACAGGTCCCTAAGAAGCAGAGCCATCGAGCTTCCCCTGAGCATAGTATACGTTATATCCCTAGACCCTGGTTGTAGTATGATCATGGTTGAGGGAAACCACAACACAACCAAGAGGGGCCACGTCGTGCCGGTGGCCTACGGGGTCGACCCCCTATCCTTTGGGGCCTGAACACACAGCAACCTAGGAGGACATGTTATATCACGGACTGACACTCAGGTGTCATGACATGATCCTCATGACCAAATCATAGTATATATATTGGGATATTTTTTTATTAGGGATAGACCATAAATTTCCTGGTCTCCCATTTTGTTTTTAGGGGAGAGGAGGAACATGTGTGTGTGTGTGGGGGGAATTCTTCACTGACCCTCCCATGTCTTCCTCCCATTGATCCCCATGGTGAGGGACGATTTTTGGGTTGGATATGATGATGATTATACATATGATTTGGTGTCTATTCTATCATATTATGGTGTAATTGGGAAATAATGATGAGTAAATTTGTATGAGGTAGCTAGAAGAGATCCCAAAAGGTTGATCACACATCATAAGAAGAGGTTTTAGTGTGGTGAGGATGAACAATTAGTTTTTAAGTGAATATAATGATTTGAATTAAATTGAATAATTAATTATAAATTTTTATAATAAATTATTTATGTCACTTGGCTTGAGTTAAGTTCTCAGGAGCATGGACATGCTTGGTTGATGTGGCAAGGAGTTAACTCTAGTATCGAGGTCGGTGGACCCTATGATACAAATAAATATATTTTTTATGCATGGGAGTCCATACCTGTATATTGTATATGTTCGATTATAAGGTTTAGGGACTGAGGGTTCCCAGGGTAGAAGAGACAAGATGGTGTTAGGCCTCTTGTACTTGGATGAATTACTCTATATCAGTTTGGGTAAATTGGGATATCCTGAAGACTATGTCACCAAGTGGTGAAGGTTTCATTTGTGTTTACAAGATACCATGGGTAGGCCTTGTAGTACTAGTGGTGATGTGGGATATCCTAGGTTAGATTCCTAGGGTTGGTGGGTGGGCATGATATGCTTGGGGCCAAGTGAAGATGGGTGATACTACCATATATATTTTGAGTGTGAAGAATAAGGCAATTCCTATGGAACTTGAAGTGTGAAATAAAGAGTATTTTTATCTAGGTGATGGGATGAGAGATCTCCATTAGGATATGTGAGATTATACCCAAGGATGAGTAGTGAAATATGGTTGAGGATTTTTTATTAGGATGAAAATTGGGGTTTGGATGGGAATTGTACCCCTCCTATTATGTATAAGGTTGAGATGAGCCTTTAAGATTTGAGGTCACCATGTAGTGATAGATACAAGTTGGTGTTAGTGATTATATATGAGGGTCTCGGTCCTATGTGACTAATAATTTTATAATGAAAAAGTAATATAAATGGTTAGATGATTTCCCTATTTTTTATTTCATGTGTGTGACTATGATATGAGATGGAATCTGCTGTGGGGGGTGGATCTTGAGGCTTAGTGCCTCCATGAGTGAGATAGCACTAGCAGGATCACCATGAGTGATATGGGATCCTATTTATTCATGTTTTCTAGGAATACCTTAAGTGATAATGTATAAATTGAGGCCAATTGGATTCACCTTGAGTCTGAATGTGTTGCTACGTACCTTGCCAAGAGTGAGAAGGCAATGGTCAGGATCAAAATAATACTAAGGGCCTAACCTTTAGTGAGAAGGTAGTGGTTAGGTTTTCTTAAGTTAGAAGTGTTATAGGGTGTGATGTGATGTAGGATCAGACAATGGGACCACCTTGAGAAATAAGGTCAGGTTTGGAAGTGTTACAAGTTCAAATAGATGGAATCCAACTCGAATGAGAAGATAGAAGTAATAAATTGGATGTATGGCTATCTGAGGGAGAGGGATGGGTCTAGAGTATGTTACTAGACCCTACCTTGAGATGGGTAGTGGTTGGGATTCAGATGACTCCCTACCCTGAGTCTTCGGGTATAGGATGGAATGTATGGAATTAGGCGATGAAGGGATTCCAATGTGACACCGAAGTAGGTATCTTTATGCACCATGGTGGATTGGTTAACACATGGTGTCCCGATGAGCATATGCACCTAGTTAGGTATCATAGTGGCCTACTTAGAACTCAAAAACTTGAAGAGAATATTTATCTATGTATTTACTTTCCTTGTACATACACACACATATGATGGTGTATATTAGGGGTTCTTAGTGATACCCTACGGAGTTATATTCACACACCCTTTATGGGAACCTAGGGACATTGAGTGGATTGGGTTGGAGTATCTTGAGGGTATTGGATACAGGGTTGCCAATGCCTGACAATGGAAGTGGGGTCAATGTGTGTATTTTCATTATTTATTTTATTTTCATGAGTGATTATCCTAGTGGGAAATAAATTGTTTGTTTTATATGATGAAATAAATTTTTATTATATATTATATTGTTTTTTATTTATTATATATACTATGATGTTATGTGGTGGATGATTTTTTAGTTATATTTAATTTTTCCTTATTCTAATTTGAGGGAATAATCTCCCCATTGTATGGATTAGGCTCTCTCTTTAGTAGCCTCTGACATATGGGAAGGCTTACCTAAGGTCACTTAGTACATCGAGACAGGGCATCAGGGAGTGGTGAAGGTTCTATGTGCAATAGAATAATATATTTGGGCTGAGATAAACTTGGTTATTATCATATTCAATGAATAATCCACAATGTACATGATAATAATCATCATAAATAATGAATTTATCCAATGAATATTGAAAAAGAACACTAGAACCAATAGAGTGGATATTTCATGTTAAATTTATAAATAATTTAATTAAATGAATTGCCTTGTTCTTAGAAATTCTTTCCTCTAAGAATATATTGATCATTCTACCATCTATTTGATTATACCATCATTGCATTGAGAGGATCTAAAGAAAAATCCCTCTAGTGGTGATCCACACATACTCTTATGATCTTGAAGCATCATTAATGGTACTATGGGTTCTATTATGGAAGTACTGATTTTCATACATAACTCTCTTTAATTTCCACAAAATCCTTTAAATGATCGATTCTTGTTCTCTCACACTTGAGAGGAGGAGGAGGTGGAAACTCTTAGCTCTTGTGAGAGTTCTAGAAAATTTTATCTCTAAGGTTGAGAGAATCAATAGAATAGATATATTGTTAACAATAACATCTAACCCTAATAAATTATATAACCAAGTATTTATAGATCTAGTTTAGAGAACAATTAATTGCACATAGGCCCTTTATAATTCTCTTAATATCAAATAGACCTTTTTTTTAAATAATAACAATAATAATAATAATATTTAACATGCACTAATATTGATGAAAAAATAAATATCATTACATTAAATAAATAAATGAATATTTATTTAAATTATATTTAATATATCATTCATATTGGACCCCACAACTTACTCTTGGCTTCCTTCACATTTACGGAACCTCAAATAATAAATATTATTCATTAGATTAAAAAATAAATATTTATAATATTCACAGTCTTGTGAATAAATATTTATTTTAATTTTCAACTCACATATAAATATAGTGATTAAATATGTATGATAAATAAATCCCAAATAAATATTATACAATGATCTAGAGAATAATATTAATTACAATAATTAAATTCCAATAGAATTTAATTGAGAACAATAAAAACACTAATTGTGTGACCCTCTAGGATTTTTGTTTAGTGGAATTAGAAGGATTATCCTAAAGTATAATATCATATTATATTAACACATAAAGGTACCAAAGAGAAATAAATTAATTTTGTAACACTGATAACTAAAGATGAACACTCATTTTTTAATATAATCCATTTGTCTCAATATCTCATCAGACATGTCTAGTTGCTAATCAGTGAGGATTTGTAATGGAGTTGTGAAATCTGTAGAGCTCGAGCATAGGAGATCAACCATGAAACCCTTATAAGAATCCTTGAACCTTCACAGATTTTTTCACTGGAAGATCCATCAAGCCTATTAGTAATCCTAGTGCAGGTGGTGTCATAGGTAAAGACTTATGCATAGAGTCAAAGAATTTTTGACATCGAGGTAATCTGACGATTTATTTCTCAGCTAATGAGGTCCACTCTCTTTCCTTAGATCTACATTTCATGCTCATTGGGAAATTCATAAAGCATAATACTTATTTTAATTTTTTAAGGAAGTCTCTTGAAGCAATTAGATTTACTGGTTTTCATATTGGTTTGATGAACTATTCAAATGTTGTTTTTTTCTTATATTTTGAAAAAAATTATTTTAGATTTTTGGAGAGATGCTTGGGGGTTTTTGGGGGCTGTTATATGAATGTATTAAAATAGTCCCCAAATTTTGATCCTCACATAGAATATACTATTATTCCTATCTAGCTCAGATTCCCTGGGCTTCTGCTTCACCTATTCAATTTTTTTTACCTATTTATGATTGCTATCCTTATTTTCTATCCACTAAAGCTAGAATTTGAAATAATGAATATTTAAAAACCCTCGGTTTCCAGGGTTTGTGACTAGGTTGGAATTTTACAAGGATTTCCATCCTAGATCTTGATATAAAATGGAAATTCTTGTTTCTTTTAGGAAGTGGTATGTGAAAAACTTCCTGATACTGTAGTGATTGTTATAAGATTGGAAACAATTATAAGGATTGTGGAAATAGGGTAGTATGTCCTTAGGTTGATTAACTAAAATGGGTTTAACAAGTCAAACAAAATCTAGGCCATGAAGAATGTAATAATATAATTATAGTTTTTGCTGGCCCTTATAGAGTTCAAGATCATCCAGGAGGACTGAATGAAGCTGATGGAAGGCCTGATGAGTTTAAGAGTCAATATGTGGCCTATGACTAGATTATTTTTCAATCTGTGAGTCACACTACTAAGTATGAATAACTTTTAGGTTTTTTGGATTCATTTTTCATCGCACTAGTTTCCACAACTGATTCCCCCACCCTAATGGGGGACATGGAGGAGCCTAGTGAATATTTCAAAACCCCTAAAACTATACATAACAAAGCTTGTAAAGATGGAGAATATTTCTTCCACTCAAGTTATAAAAAAGAAAAAAAATCAAGGGTGGACCCAGATGGGTTCATAACCCCTCATTATAAGAAGACAAGTAAGAGGAGTGGTTATTATAAATTAGATGAAACCATTTTCACTAGATACATGGGGAGATGCACTGAGAAATCGAACCCTCCTCCACAAGTACAAGTTATCAAGGAACCCCCCACTCTTTGATGATAGAAACCATGATGTTACTCTCAAGCTTAAAAATCATTATAGGATTGTTAATAAGGTCCTTAATGAAGATATTTATCCTTGGGTCAAAGATCATGATACTTTTACCTTATAAAGATATCAAAATGGGGAGATAAATTCTCATGAATATTTGAATATTAGAGAGCACATTCTTTCTAAAATTGAATTGGGATTTGAACAGTATCCCAAATTTGACTACCTCTACCTTTCTTGGGAATATATTATGGTTTATTGATGCAAGGATCACATGTAGAGTTGAAATTGAAGATTCTCCCAAATAGAAAATTCACTGTTAGCTAATTCTATAATGGTTGTTGGTCTTGGTGTTAAATCTCTTAAAGTTTATACGCTTCATGGTGTTTATTCAGATCAATCATTCAGGAGGGGTTTGATGATAATATGATATTTTTTCTAAAGATTTATTTGGAATTATTTTTAAATGTAGTGACTTTGATCTTTATTAATTCCTGTCTGAATTTGTTAAGAAGTGAGGGAAGTTGAATAGGGCTATAGAATTTTCAGTTCATTCCATTTCATCTAACGAGGCATAAAATGGAAACCTACAGAATAAATATTTATTGGGGGCCTCAAAGATTTTCGAACTACAAGGATGCGTAGGGGATGATGAGTTCGGTCTTACTTCCCATGAGGGGAGGATTTCAGTTCATCTAAGTTGGAGTGTAGAAGCTAGAATCATATCCTTTTTACATGGGGTGGTAGGAATTGGTGAATCAACTATAGGTGACTTTTGAAGATGGATTAATCATTGTTTCTCATCAGAATTCAATGTTGTTTTAACACTAGGATTGATCTGTAAATGAATTTGGGACTTGAAAGTATCTTTGTAATTATGACACTACATGGTTTGATTATTTTTCATAGAGGTTTGAATATGGATTGAAGAGTGCCGATTGGATAATTGAATTAAATTTGATATTCTTTTAGGGGCATTTCACTGACGTGTGTTTAATGGAATGTATGATTTTTTCCTCAATTTCTAGGCAGTTTAATATCATTACACCTCATGTGTACACTATTATTCCCTTTTTCTTTAATAAAATTTTTAGAATATGGGTTGGGTGACCAAATCATGTCTCAAATAATTTCGGTACTCAATATATCATTAATAAGGTTGCATGATCATGTCATCAACCAATATGCTCAACACTTTTTTCCTGAATATATAAAATTAACCAATCAATACACCATGAACATGAAATTTAGTTCTATAGTTTCATTCCTATAAAAAGGTCTAAGATATCAAAATCCATAAATATAGAAGGGAAAAATCCTTCATGATGCACCCAACATAGCTTATTGCCCATGAATGCATGGAATCACAGTTTTGATCGGTACATTAATGTATGTGAGTCATGATATGTATTAATAATAATCCTAAAGTATAATGATAATTACACACATTTACACAGATGAAAATCTAACGACATGATTACATGTGGATTTCCTACTTGTGGGTCTACCTCATAATCTTCGGTCTTGGAGATTATCATATGTGAAATTCCTGAGATGATGTCTCATCCACTTATGAGTACTCACACATGATATTTTTCATCATCCATGTACCATTAGATGAAAACATGTACCATTAGATGACATCATGTGACCATATGGAATATAGTTTAATAAAATCTTCAAATAATATCAAGGTTCTCATCACTGAGGGAAATTTTTATGACCTTTTCAATACAAAAAATATTCTAGGACATTATGACATTAAATCTATGCAGAATAACAATCAATATGTGATAAATAATTTCTCAATATTCAAGAATATGAATATAAAAGCATTTTAAAGTTCAAAATAGTTGGTTATAGATAACCAACCACAACATAATCCTACTTAAAATAGAGTCAAATGCTAACTGAATGGATAGTTCTCAAATGTATAATATGTTTATGGTGTGTATCATCCCAAAATTCTATATATATTGAATTTTAATTTTGAATAAATAATGATTTTCATAATTAGGTATATAATATATTTTAAAATCATGAAACACATAATGATTTATATCATTAAATGAGGACAATGAATTTACTGGATAAATATATCCATGATAATTAAAAATATTACAATGGGTAAATAAACATAAAAAATTAAAATTAAAATAATAGGAAATTCTAGATCTTTTTGATCCCCTAGAATCATCGCAGTGATGAGAAACACTATAAAAAATACATAACATTAGTAATTCAATCGACATTTTAGAAATGGAAAACTTAGAACCTTGATAGGATTTAAGGTAAATGATGAATAAAGGAATTAAATGTAATTTATCAGAGGTAATATGACCATTAAAATAATAATACGATTGTTGGAATAGTAATCTAACCTTAGGAATAGTAACTTGATCATTGGGAATGGTAAATTGATCTAAAAGTAATAAAATTTCATATAAATAATATTTATCCCACATAAATTAATAAAAATATAAATATTTTAATTCTATAAAATAAAAATCAATATTAAAAACTCAAAGAAACTATAAGCATGTTTTTAATAATCTGCATTTTAATGTATTTTGTACAAATCATGTTTTTTATGTTAATATTGAAAGTTAATTATGCTAGATTTTTATTTTTGATAAAATGAATTTCATTTTTAGAATCATCATGTTGAAATTTTCCAAAAGTTTATTTTGGGAAATTTTCAGAAATACTTTAATTTTTTAATGAATAGTAAAAATACAATTTTTACACAATCGATGTATTTTAATTACATAATCCAAGAGGTAATAATGAAATAATAAATTATATCACTTATGTATCATACAAAAATACATTTTATAAGATAAATTTGAAATTTTAAAATAGTAAAATTAAATTTTAAAACTAAAAATTGTTTTTCAAAGTCTAAAATAAAAAAATTATTCCATTAAGATAATAATTTGTGCTTTTTACACTTTTATTTTTAATAAAATAATGAATTAGTTTTTTAAGGATTTAAAAGTCCTAAGATAATTTTATTTTATGAGAATATGATTTAAAATTTCAATAATATAACTATTAAAAATTTTACTATGGAAATCATATTTTATTTAATATTTTAACTCAAAATTCCCCTATTCTCAAGTATAAATTCCCCCTATCCTTCTCCTTGGAAAACCACTTATCTCCCACTTAACAAAGCCCAAAAATATACCAAAATTCCATCTCTTAATCCCATTAAAATACTTATGTACATTATAGAGTCACTTAAATCCAATCATTCAAGGAGTTTCATGTTTTAGAAAAGAAGAAACACTAAGAAGAGGGTAAGGTTTTAACAACTTTTTCACTCATTTTCCTCCTCTCTTCCTCATTTTATCTATTCCTTTCAAACCCAAACTAATAAAATTAATTAATTAGTATTTTAAAATTATATTAATGATTTTAAACTAATTTAATTATTATATTCATAGTATATTTATATATCATGCTTCTCTTATTCCTATTTTGACAATGTCCTGTTAATGGTCGGTTAACCACCTATGGGGATATTTCCAACTCTATTATCATATCCAAATTCATTGATGATTAGAATGAATTATATTAAATATATAAATATTTAATTATATTTATTTTAAGCTAATGGAATTAATTTTACTTATATATAAATGATCTTGAAAAAAAATAGTGAAATCGAAACAAGACGAGATAATTTAATGAAAATATGACATAAAAAAACTCAAATTTAACAAAGAGTATTATAAAATATTATATAATAATTATAATGTATAAATAGTGACATAAATGAATATAATTAACTTATAGTTTCATGTTTTAACACACATAATTTTATTACATAGGTGGTGTAAATGAGTTGAATATAGCGAAATTTAAGGTAAGGGGACTCTCAAACCCAACTATTTATTTTTGAGTTATCACCTATTTAAAATTATTTTCAATAATTATATTTCTATATTTTACTTAAAATTACTTTTCAGTATTCTTTACCTTTTATTTCAGGGTATATACATGTTTCTACGTTTTCAAAATGATTTCTAATCCAATTTCAATTATTTTTTTCAAAATAAATTTATTTTAAAAAACATCACATTAAATCCTATTGAGAAATTTCTTATTCACTCAAGAATGATGATATTTTATGAAAAAATATGATATCCCATATTCATTTGTTAAACCAAAGGTTATTCAATAATTTATTTTTTATGAAATATCTATAAAACTCATTCCTTTCCTTGGGTTTATTTCATGACTATAATTGTTATAAGTTCTATTTCCATATGGCATGCATGATCATGAGCATTTATGATGTGACAGGTGGGAAAAAAATTATATATACCTCTAATTCATTGGTTAATGTGATGTATCTCATGAGATTATTCATATTATATATAAACATGATTCTATATTAGTTCACAATTATGATGTTATGATTTATGCGCATATGTTACGTGTGAATATGATACCGTCTTTTTTCACAACTATGTTTGGTATTTGAACACTATATTATGATGTTTAATTATTATGAATATGAAACATCCCATTAATTTTTCAATTTATTCCATCCATATTATTATGTTTATCCCATGATTATGATATAATGATGATGATTACAATAAAAAATGTACTATTTATTCATATCACTTATTTCTTCAATGTTACTCCTCCCCTTAATGGGATTTTAGCTCATCCATTTCTTTGATTTAGACACTTAAGTGAATACATGTAATAATGAGAACATGAGATATTTAAGAATGAATATGATGAATGATTGAAATAATGTTGATGTTTTATTATTCACAAGTGATGTATAAACCTAATTTTCCCAGCATAATAAAACTTTCATTCCTTGGTTGTATTAATATTATGTTATTTATATTAAAAATTATGAAATACTATCACTATTATTGGTATCATAGGAACTATTTAGTTAATTTGGGAATTATTACTAGAGAACATTAGTGAAAACCCTAGGGATAAGTTTGAGTTTTAATGGAAACATCCTGAAGTTTTGTTAAAGTATAAGAGTGTGTGGTTTAAAATAGTGAAGTCTCTATATGGATACTATAAGTAGATGCGACTATGAAATAGATATACCTAGGGGTAATAAACCTAAAAGGGATTATTGGGTATTAACTTGACTTATACTTAGTTCATGGTATAGATACCTTGATGCACACCTAATTTGACCCTTCCCGGTGATATGATTTAGTTAATCCCAAGCTCTATACAAACCATAATAAAGGATACCTAACTAAAGTAATTAAACTATTAAAATTAGAATATGATTAAAGTACATGATCATAGAATCATTTTTTTAGAAGAAGGCTATGCTAAAATTAGGGAACCCATTATATATGATTTTAGAATTGATTTTATAATGATAATAAATTATTTATTCATGCTTTATTGACTCATGTTTTTTCCAAACATTTTCTATTTCTGAAAATGGTTGGAACCAGGAGAAATCAGAACAAAAAACCATATAATATACAATGCATTGATTTTATGAATTAAATTCACAACTTAATGATAGGTGGAGTTCAAAACTTCATGTTAATACTTACCCATCTATCTCAAGATATGAAAAATAACCTATACAATGTGGAATATACTCATTCACCCAATAAGGGAAAAAGTAACCATTAAATTCTTTACATGATAATGACCACTGAAATTTAGTGGATATTCTAATCCAATTGTCATGGAATAATGGTTTTATTGAATCAAAAAGAAATTTTTTTTCTCAAATATTCTAAGAAGGATAAAGTTACTCTAGTATTCTATCATTTAGATAGAGATACTGATCAATGGGTGTCATTGATAAATAATATAATGATAAAATATGAAATGGAATAAATAGAGTGGGAAGAATTTAAGAAGATATTTTGTAAAAAATATTTCCCTTTAATTCTTCAAAAAAAGATAGAGATAGAATTCTTATAGATTAATAAAAATGAGATTGAAAATATCATGACTTATGAGAAAATTTTCCCAAGGATTAAAATACACGCCTCATGTTTAGTTATAAAAAATTATAGAAAAATAGATAGGTTCTTTAGTAGTTTAAAAAACATATCTAAAAGGATTTATCTCTCAAATAATTTGGAAGTTATGAAGAATTAGTTCTATGAGATATCAAAGTATAGATAGATTTTAGAGAATTGTCCCATGGATATAGAGATAATAGGTAAAGAATGTAGTTTCAAGCTGGCAGATAAAATGAGAAATGAGGAAACAAGATTCAACCACCCAAACGCCAAATATGTAGAAAGAAACATAATTTGAATTTCCTCAAAGGGATAAGAAAATTCTTCAAATGTGGGAGAGAAGGCCACTAATCTAATGAATTTAGAAGAGATATAAAGAAGCTGACTAACGTAATGAAGGAAAATAGGAACCTATGGATGCACCACCCATGGTTTATTTCTTTATTTGTTTGGATCAAGGGAACTAAACAAGCCAATTCACAAACCCATAGATCTTCAAGGGAAATTAACTCCAAAAACCACCAAATCCTAGGGAGAAAGGGAAATCTTATGCCATCTCCACCACTATGGCGGAACATGAAAATGAAGTCGTACAAGGTAAACTTCCTATTCACTTAAGAATGAAAAAAATTATTTAGTTATGGTTTTATGAATTCCTTTATATCCTGCATGTTTTCTAGAACCATTGAATCAAAAACCTGATACCTTGAAGTAGACATATTTGTAAAAACACCTAATTGTTTGATGAATTCAACCCAAGTGTAGGAATATTCACTGCTACCATATATGGGAAGAGTCTTCTAGTGAATCTCACAAGCCTTACCTTAGTGTAATTTTATGTTATACTGGGAATGGATTAGATCTCATTAACTTTTAGAAAAAGGGAAATATATTTCTATATTCTAAACCATTCTATGATCTTATAAAAATGTACGAAATAACATGAATATCTTGTAGAGAATCACTCAATGGTGTGGGTGATGATACCCAATGAAGAATTATATCTTTCACAAATGGTTGAGTCAAAGTAAAGTTTCAACCATGAAAATATGCATACTGTAAGGGAATATATTGATGTATTTTTTGAAGAGTTACTCATCCATCCCATAAATTTTGAGGTAGACTTCCTAATAGATATTATACCCGAATCCAATTCAATCTCTAAATTCCCATATAGGATAGACCTGATAGAATTGAAGAAGTTAAAAAGTAGCTTTAGGAGAATTTATACAAAGGGATTATACACCCTAGTGAATCACCTTAGGGTGCACCGATACTCCTTTTCAAGAAAAAATATTTATCAATACAAATTTCATCGATTATTGGGAGCTCAATTATATCAACATAAAGAATAAGTATCCCCTATCATGGATTTATGAATTTATTAATCAACTATGAGAAGATAAATACTTCTCAAAGGTGTATCTTTATTATAGATATCGTTAACTAAAGGTAAATAAGGAATATATTTATAATAAAACCTTCCATATGAGATATGGACACTATTAGTTCATACTGATTCCATTTGGACTTAATAATTCCCTAAACATATTCATAGACTTGATGAATAAAACCTTTAGAGACAATCTTGAAAAATTTGTGGTAGTATTTATTGACGAAATTATCATCTAATCCAAGATCAAGTAAGAACATTAAGAGAATCCAAGGGTTGAATTGGAAACATTAATTAAGGATAAGACATCTACTGAGTTCAGAAAGTGTGAATTTTGGATGCAGAAAGTCCCATTCTTATGGAATATGATAACTGGTGAGGGATTTTTTGTAGACCCATCAATAACAAAGATAAATATAATTGAGGAATAACATAGTACCTCAAGTGTTACAAAAATATATTGTTTTCTTGGATTAGTTTTGTACTATATATGATTTTTGATAAATTTATTACAATTTTCTAGACCATAAAATAAGTTAAGAGAGAAAGGGGTATAGTATTTATAGACATAAGAATGTGAGTAGAGCTTTAATTATCTCAATAAGAGGATAATAATTTTTCTCGTACTCACACTACCCTCAAGTGGAGAGGGGTTTGTAATATATGGTGGTTCTTTAAATAAAATATTGTACTGTATACTCATGTATAATTATAATGTGATATCTTATGACTCATGAAAATTGAATATCCATGAGAAAAAAATACCTGAATCTTGATCTAGAGTTAGAATCCATGATCTTTTCTTTGAAGATTTGGTTATACTACCTATATGGTGAGAAGTGTGACATATTACAGATCACAATAGTCTAAAGTATATATTCAGACATAAAAAAACAACATGAATCAACAAATATGGTAAAAGATGATCAAATACTACGATTTCTATATTCACTACCATCCTGGAAAAGACAATAAGGTAGCTGATTCTCTTAGTAGAAAATAACCTGATAGACTATCCATGATACTGATTGAGAAATATCCTATCTTTATGGATACGAAAAGGATGGATCTATAAATCATAATATTAGGGAAGATATCATACCGTTCCCAAATGATTTCCCAAACATCTCTCTAAGAGAAGATCAAGTAGGGGTAAATGGATTATTTGGAGCTTCAAAATAAGGTGGAAACAGTAAAGAAAGGGGAGCTTCATGAATTTCACATCAATAGAGATTGTTTAATTTGGTTTGGAAATAAAATTTTTGTGCCTTCAACACATTATATAAATAAAAAGATATTGGTTAATTCTCATAACTCATCTTTTTTCATCCATCATATAAGTACCAAGATGTACTGTGATCATCGAGAGAACTTATGATGGGACAACATAAATAAGGAGATGGTTGAGTAAACCTTAAATTGATTAGTATGTAATCAAGTTAATTAATAATGATAGAAATATAAGGTGATGATGAAACCATTTCCCATACCCACCTGGAAATGGTAGAACATCACTATATACTTTTTATGGTCTTATGAAGATATCCAATGGAAGTAGTGTGATATGGGCTATGGTGGATCTACTCAACAAGAATTTCCACTTCATATCTATTTAGGAATATTTCCCTCTTGACCAACTTTCCATGATATATGCAAAGGAATTGGTGAGATTTTCTAGGGAACCACTTTTGACCAACTCTGATCATGATCCAAGTTTTACCTCTAAATTCCAGATAATTCACCAACATGATATGAATACTGAATTAAAAATTAATATAAACTATCACACCAAAACTTATGGCCAATATGAAAGGACCTTTAATTCAGTCAAAGACATGATGAGAGGTTGGTTAATGGAATTTAAAGGAGGATGGTATCAACATATTCCATTATTTGAGTTCTCATACAAAAAAAACTTTCACTCACATATTCATATGGACCCATATGAAGCTCTATATGGGAAGTGATCTAAAAATACTACATGTTGGGATGAAGTTGGTTAATGAAATCTACTTGCACATGATTTTTTGCAGTAAATTATGGATATGGTTTAAAAAATCTAACAACATATAAAATATTATAAAATTTGGTAGTGGAACTATGATGAAAACCATATAAGGGACCTGGAGACTAAAGTTAGGGAAAAATATTTCGTTTAAATATCACCATGGAAGAGATCCATGTGATTTGAAAGAAGTGAAAACTTAGCCCTAGGTACATTAGACCATTTGAGTTCCTTGATCGTATATGAATAGTGGACTATCAGTTACCACTTCCTCCAAACATGGCTCAAGTCCATGATGTGTTCCACATATCTCTCTTGAGGAAGTGCATAATTTATCCCTCACATGTACTGAATATAGAGGTGGCACAACTGGAAGATGAACTTTCCTATAAGGAGAATTCAGTGAAGATATTAGACTACAGAGATAAATTTATACACAATAAGACAACTCACCTCATTAAGGTGCTTTGGGATAATCATAAGTACAAAGAATAAACATGAAAACCTAAAGAGGTAATGAAATAGAAGCACCCACATCTATTATTAGAAGAGGATATGAGCAGAAATTTTGAGGAAGAAATTTATAAAGGAGAGAAAAATAAAACTTCCCAAACTTATATATATATATATATATATATATTTAATTTTACTTCTGAATAAATAATACTTGTTATAATTAGGTATATAATATAGTTTAAATGCATGAAACACATGAAACACATGAAACACACAATGCTTTATTTCATTAAATTATAAAATTATGTTTATAGAATAAATATATCCACAAGAATTGAAAATATTATAATGGTTTAATAAATATAAAAAATAAAATTTAAGAGTATGAAAATTTGGATAATATTGATCCCCTATAATCATCACAGTGATGAAAAAAAAATTAAAAAAATACGAAACATTAGTAATCCAATTGATATTTTAGAAATGAAAAATGTTGAACATTGAGATTATTTGAGCTAAATGATTAATTATGTAATTAAAGGGTATTTATATGAGGTAATATTACCATTTAAATAGTAATGTGATCATTGAAATAATAGTATTACTATTAGAAATAGTAACATAACTGTTGGGAATAGTAAATTGAACTCAAAACATTGCATTGACTCCTCTTGAGATATTTATTACCTGCTCAATAATGATGATATTTTATGCCAAACAATGATCCCTAATATTCATTTGGGAACCCGAAATATTATTCACTAATGTATGTTTTATTACATCTATATGAATCCCATTTTTTCCACAAGTATATTTCATGACTACAATTGTCATATGTTCTCTTTTCATGTGATAGGAATTTTATGATGTCATGGGTGGGACTATACTTATATATCTCTGCAATGTAACAGGTAATGGGATGTATATAATGAGACAATGTGTATTATGTGTGAACCTAATGTTATTTTTGTTAGAAATTATGATGTTATAATTTATTCACATATGTTATGCATAAATATGATGCAGGCTTTATTCACAACTAAGTGTGTTATTTGACCACTATGTTATGATGTTTCATCACTATTTATATACTAAATTACATTTTTTTCAAATGTTCCCCTTATAAGAACCTGGATCTTTGTTTCAGGTATGCCTTTCCTTTTTTGGAGTTTTAAAGAAAAATGGAGTTTCTGGAAAATTTTGAAGTACATGCCGTGTACTCTTCTCCGGATCGAAGCCGTGTGCTGGCCATGCCCGGGCCACACACACGGTGTGTAGGGGTGACGTAGAGGCCTATTTTGGTGGAGTACGGAAAGACCTAGTACACGCAATGTACTCTAAAAGTACACGCCGTGTACTTTATTTTTTTTCACTAAACGTACCGGGGTCGTGCCTGACGGACAGAACACACCCCTTCTCCAGGTTCTTCGCCCGAGAGCAACCCATACAGCTGGATATTTCCCGAGCTCCTGCCTCTCCATCCGTTACCCGATTCGAGCACGGTCGATTGAGTTAGAAGCGCAGTAGTGAGTTCTTCCTACTGCTTGAGCCTTGTTTTCCAATTCTTCCTCTTTCTCAAGTTATCTAAGGTTGAACGTTTTGTGCGTTTTCTCAGATCTACGTCATTCTAGAGAGAATCTGTCGTCGTGGTTCAAGTATATAAATATTTTAGGATCGAGGTAGGTGGTTTGTTCCTTTCTGTAGAAAGTCATTGAGTATTTTGTGCAATTTCACCAATTCCCTTGAACAGGAATTGTGTATTTTCCTGTTTTGACCTTGATTGACTACCTGTTACTTGATTTCTATAGTAGAGGGTTACCTTTGTGAATAGAGTATCTTTTGTTGTACTCCGGATGCTTTCCATGCTTGTTTTTCTTTATTTGGCGTTTTCTAGTTGCCATTCCTAGTTGTAGGATAGTGGAACTGTTGTTTTGTTATGCTGTTGAACCTTAGAATGATAGCCAAGTAGTTCTTGAGGTTTACTTGGATGATACACGCGCGCTGAGCATGTTCATTTTCACACAGGACTGTGAGAACCTAGTGTAGTAGACCATATAGAGAATGGATGTAAGGGCTTCTCCAGAGTGTCTTTTAATACGATGTGAGACCATAGGGGGAATTGGCGATGAGTGCTTCCTCAGAGAGTCTATAGTTCCTCAACATGGGCCACAGGGGGAATGAGACGTTGAGTGCTTCCACAGAGAGCCTTTAGTACAATACAATAATATAGTGGGAATTGACGGTGAGTGCTTCCTCAGAAAGTATATTCTTAGCTGAACCAGAGGGGTGAGACTGTGTGTGACTCCTAGAAGGTTGCTGGTACTTATAGGTTGAACAATAGGGGTTAGTCTGTGAGAGCTACCTAGAGGGTTACCTATTTTTCTACTTGTTATTGGTTGTTTACTTGGAACTTTATATGCTAGAACTGTGGATTGTAGTTGTTGTGTGATTTTCTGTTACTGTTCCCTGCACTTTTACTTGCCTTGTATTCATTGACTGTTAGGCACAGATCTTTGAGTGATTGCCTACTGGGATTGTATCTCACACCCTGTTTGGGCCATGATTTTGGGCCCAAGTAGACTTTGTTGTTGCAGGTATAGATAAGGTCAAGCGCCCTTCGACTTCCGGTACTTGATTGGTTGGAGCTGGAGAGCAAGGGACCAAGCTTAGGCTTGCGATGCTACTGGAGTTGCTGCTGCTTTAGTACTTTGTGTTCAGTTGTATTTCAGCATGTTTTTGTGTTTGCTGTTTTCCTTAGATACTTGTACCTGCTGCATCATTATCATCATTACTATATATTCATTGCTTCTGCTATTTGGTTTCAGTTTTTGCGTATTGTTTACTGCTTCCGCTATTTATTGTTTTTTTCCTTTCCTTGTATACCTTACCGAATGAGTGCATAGTTTCCCCAATAACTTACCAAGTCCCTCACTGCTAGTCGGCAACCTCTGGAATTTGAGGAAATGCGCTTGAGGTCATGTGGCGAACCGGGTATGGGGTACCAGTGGAGGGGCTCCAGATTCGGGTCGTTACAAAGTGGTATCAGAGGAGTTTCTTTTCTCTTGATTTACTGTTTGGATACCTTATCCAGGGACATGACGGATTCAGTACTTGGTATTAAGCTGTGCTCGGGAGTAGCTAACCTGTGTATAGGGAAAAGCTATACTACCTTGTTAATTACAGTTTGCTGGTTTTGAGATTTTACGGTTGATATGATTTCACCTAGAGTGATTCACCTGTTTTGTGTTGTTATTTTCTTAACAATTGCGGTTCTATTTCTGTCGCAACTCGATGAGATGAGGGTATTCCATCTCATGCATCATATAGGCACTTGTATAAATCACATTCCATGCATTCTTGTCATGCCATCTAAGGTGCATTAGCGATTGCATACTGTTGTGATAGACTTTGTGTAGATTATGCATACTGTTGTGATAAATGCTCGATAGAATCTCTAAAGCCTTTTTAGGGGATTGATTGTTTCCTACTTGCTTAAATGAATGCCAAATTATGATTCTTGAGGTGTTATGGGCCCTCTCTAATTAGAAACTGGTGGATCATGATCCTGTTTTCTCTTTTCTATGACTGTGGGAGATGCCAAGCTTTGATTCACCCTCACGGATTGGAATTTGGCACTTCTTTGACTTGTTTTCTATGTTTTCTTGGATTCTGTGTAGTTTCTGAGCTACTGCCCAGAAAAACCCAGAATACACAGCGTGTATTTTTGACTACACGCCGTGTAGTTTTTAGGCCGTGTCACTGACCGTGTGAGCAGGGATATGCAGTTGTAGAAATAACTTCAGGAACATGCCGTGTACGGTAGGTACACGCTGTGTAGTTTGGAGCAGTGTACCTGGTCATGTCACTAACAACACGGGTTGGGGAAGCTCGAGTAGAACACACCGTTTTATAGAGGCACACGCCGTGTAGTCCTGTCCAGGTACCGGACTGTGTCACGAACAACACGGGTCGACGTTACCTTCTCTTAGACACGTCGTGTGTTTTCGGCACACGCCGTGTAGTCCTGTTCAGGTACCCGGCTGTGTCACGAACAACACAGGATGGTGTCACCTTCACCTATACATGCCGTGTTTGTTCGGAACATGCCGTGTGAGGTCCATCCATGTAGACGGTCATGTAATTAACAACACGGGCTTCCGAAGCCTTGTCTAGTACACACCGTGTTTGTTCAGAACACGCCGTGTAGTCTCAGGTTATGTCAGACCGTGTGGGTTAGCTGTGTAAGGAGACTCGAGAAGGGGAATAGTTTTCAGGTACACGTCGTGTGTTGGGTCAACACGCCGTGTAGTTTGAGGTGTTACACGACCTGTAAGGCAGGGGTACATGCCCATGTCGGTGGGTTAAGAAGACACGCCGTGTAGTTTTCATACACGCCGTGTAGTCATGTTTTGTAAACTTGTGTGTTTTTCTTCCCCTGTTCCCATTTTTTACTCTTGTGTTTCCCTGTACTTGTTTTCTAATCTATGGTGTGATTTTTATCTTTCAAAGCTATGCCTCCGGGACATCCTCCGGTTGTACGTCTATCGTCAGGTAGTGATCAGACGCTAGATGTGGATGATCAGGGACCTCCTGCCGATCCTCCAGTCGAGCCAGCCTTGGAATCGGCTGTCATACCAGTTATAGGCACTGATGCGCAGTTCAGGGAAGGTTTTATGAGGATGATGCAAACCTTTTAGGGAGCACCACCTCCTACCACGACTATGGTAGACTTGACATGGGTTTTCCAGCAGCAGCATCCTCCTACTTTCTCAGGGGAAGGAGGACCACAGGCTGCAGAGTCATGGCTAGAAGCCATGCTGACTATCTTTGAGCATCTAGAGACGCCTCTAGAGAGGCGAGTCAAGCTCGCTACCTACATGCTCTGAGATTCCGCCAAGAGGTGGTGGAACGTGATCTCACAGGCGGGTCATCAGCATGTTACAGCTTGGGAGGAGTTCTAGTGTGTGTTCTATGACTACTTCTACGTGGATACCCTGAGGGACGATCAAGCCTTGGAATTCATGAGCTTAGAGCAGGGTACTCTTTCTATCATAGAGTATTTCTATCGTTTCACCAAGCTGCAACATTTCACACCCCTCTGGGATTGGAGTGGGGTGTTCTTAGCAAGGAAGTTCGAGGATGGTCTCAGGTGGGAGATCCGCTCACAGGTGAATATCTTCCAGTTGACTTCCATCACTTCCATCATCAATCAGGCACTAATTGCGGAGCGCAACCTGAGAGACTTCAGAGCTGCAAGCTAGGGCGGTTCTGCTTCCAGAGCTAGTTTTCCTCCAGATGACAACAAGAAGAACCATAGGGAGTCTACACGCGGTGATCTGAGGAAGCGAGATGCATCGTCAGGCAGCCCGGTGATATGATACCAGTGTGGATGGTCAGGGCACATGAGGCCACAGTTCCTGAGAGACCCTGTGGAGTGCCGGTATTACGGCAAGATGGTTCACCTTTAGCGTTTTTGCCAGGTTTTCTCACCAGCAGCTGGTGACCAGGGTTCTTCCATGACTCTTCGTTCAGGAGCAGCACCACCAGTTTCTCAACAGTCGGGGAACTGGAGTTCTTCCGGCCGTTTGGGCCGAGGTGGAGGTCGAGGCCATGGCGGTCAGCCACCAGTCCCTCAGCACCAGCAAGGTGGATCAGATCAGAGTGGTCAGCCAGAAGCACAGGGCCGCGGTGCAGGCCAGTCTTTTACTTTGGAGCAGACCTATCAGTAGCAGGATCCCGACCCTTCTGTAGTTCAAGGTACGATTTTAGTAGCCTCAGTTTTATCTTTAGCTCTTTTCGATACTGGTGATACACATAGATTTATCTCTGTTTCTGTCATGGAGAGCCTTGGGCTCTGCATCTTTTCTTCTGTCGACTCATTGACACTAGACACACCTTTGGGGACAAGGACATCTAGTGTACGTCAGTGTAGAGAGTGCCCTCTCGAGGTTGAAGGGTATCGTTTCTTATGGGATCTCTACGTCCTAGGGATGACAGGATATGATGTCATCCTCGAGATAGACTGGTTGGTTCCCTTCCAGGTAGTCGTTGACTATTACCAATGCAAGGTGAGTTTTATCTCACCAAAGAGTGAATCTTTTCTTCATAGAGGCGAATGGGATGTTCAGGCGATTCGAGCAGGACTCGAGCATCATGGGCTAGGAAGGGTGACGACCCGGATTTCTAGTCTTTATCTGGATGATCAGGGGACTTCGCAGTTGGACTTTCCTCCAGTGGTGGATCGTTTCAGGGATGTCTTTCCAGAGGACTTTTTGGGTTTGCCTCCAGAGCGTGAGGTAGACTTTTCTATTGATCTCGTACCAGGAGTAGCACTGGTGTCCATTCCTCCTTATAGGATGGCTACACCTGAGTTACAGGAGCTCAAGAAGCAGTTGGAGGAGTTTCAGGCAAAGGGTTTCATCCAACCCAGTACTTCCCCTTGGGGTTCACCTATCCTATTTGCGAAGAAGGTAGACAGTACCCTTCAGATTTGCGTGGATTATCAGAAGCTAAACCAATTGACGGTCAAGAACCGATATCCCTTTATGAGGATCGATGACCTCTTTGATCAGCTTTGAAGAGACCGGGTGTTCTCGAAGATCTACTTGAGGTCCAGTTATCATCAGTTGCGCGTTATACCATCAAATATACCTCTGACAGCCTTCAGGAGAAGGTATGGTCTATACGAGTATACAGTCATGTCATTTGGTCTCATGAACGCGCCTGCAATTTTCATGGCTCTGATGAACTGAGTGTTCCATCCTTACTTGGACTCCTTTTTCATGGTCTTCATGGACGATATCTTGGTGTACTCTCACACTCAACAAAACCATGTCACACATCTTGAGATCGTTCTGAGTACACTGAGAGAGCATCGTCTTTATGCTAAACACTCAAAGTGCCACTTTTGGATGGATCAGATTCACTTCTTGTGTCACGTCATCTCAGAGGCAGGAGTATCTATGGACCCAGAGAAAGTGAGAGCTGTAGTCTCCTAGGAGCATTCGAAGAACGTTTTTGAGGTATGGAGTTTCCTAGGGCTGGCTGGATACTACAGACGCTTCATTCAGGACTTTTCACGCCTAGAAGCACCTTTGATAGGTCTGACCAAGAAGGGGGTGATGTTCTTATGGTCAGATTCTTGTGAGTCAGCCTTTCAGGAGCTGAAAGGAAGATTGACGTCAGCACCGATACTAGTCTTTCCAGAGCCATGCAAGAGCTACACTATTTATTGAGATGCTTCAGGTATCAGACTAGGCGCTGTGCTTATGCATGGAGATGGAGTCATTGCGTTGTTCATGACTTACGCTTTTTAAGACACTATCTTTTGGGAGAGCACTTTGTGTTATTCACCGACCACAAGAGTCTCAAGTATATCTTCACTCAGCGGGATCTGAATCTGAGGCAGCGCAGGTGGGTCGAGTATCTTCAGTCTTTTGATTTCGAGCTTGCCTATACACCGGGAAAGGGTAATGTAGTTGATTAGTCACTGAAAGTGGATAATATTAATTGTTAAGTTCTTAATATTAATGTGTTTAAAAGTTCATAAACATAAATTTTAGTCCAATTCAGAAATTGAACTTCATTTCCCATCATTGTGCAATTCATGCTTAAAATGTCAATTTGGGCCTACTCAATAATTTGCTTGTGGAAATTAAAATATTCATCATTTTAATTTGAAATTTTGGGATATAATTTATCACTTTGTTTGGAACATTTTATCTTTTAGGTCCGATGGATTAATCCCAAAGGAAGATGGAGAATTTTGCGCCTGAAGGCAGAAACTTGCTGGAAAAAACATAATGGGCCTAAGACCCATCAAACAAATGTGGGGCCCAGAAACCAAGCCCAATGAAGCTCAAATTTATACAGTAGAAAGATAAAAATATGAGGATCATTTTATTCAACTGTGGCCGGAGCTAATTCTGATGTTTTCATGATGATAAAGGGATATGAAGTTGAGATTTAAATGGAGGACTCGTCATTAATGCACAAAAATCCGTCCCACCATTTAGAATATAACTTCCAAACGGCTAAGCTAAATTCCCTGAAATATTTACAGCGCATAGAGGACAGATGGATGAATATATTTCTCTTCTACAGACCCTCTGGATTCGGCCTTCTTCAATTTCTAATTCACACTTCAATGTGGTGGACGAATCTGGACAGTTTTCCGGGTCAAATTCGAAACATCAATTTCCTTTTGATTATTCACTCTCCATTTGACTCTATTAATTGTTGGGGGGTGAATTAATTGTTGGGGGATGTACCTGAGGCTCCTAATATGCCTATATAAGGAGATAGAGGTGAAGTGAATGGGGGTGAAAATTTTTATTATCATCTTGGATGCTTTGTTTCATTGTAATGTTTTGCTTCCAAATTTCCTTTGTAATGTTTTCCATTTCCATGTAAGTTTCTTTTTTGTATCTTTATGTTCTTAATCAACTTCTTTCTCTTATATATTTTCCATTTCATTTATTAAAACTTTATAATCACAAATCACAGTGATATCTCTGTGTTGTTGTGAATTAGTTCACACATAGGTGTGAATTTCATTCACACACATGGAGGAGTGCTCATTATTTCCGCGGTTTTAATTTCTTCAATCCAATTCTTGTTAGCCATCTTCCGCCCACCATTGAGAGTATATCATAAATGGAGGGCTAAACCCTTAATGGGTTGATCTTAGGAGGATGAGAAGGCTGGATTGAATGTTATTTTATGAACGAATTGTTGTTAATTGGATAATTAATTTAAGACATCCATTCTTCAGTTATTTCTACTCTTCATCTTTACTGTGTTTGAGCAAAATAAATTCAATTAATAAATGACCATATACCTTGGAGAGATCATGAATTTGGTTCTCTAAGTGTATAGGGGATTAGTAATTGTGTTTAGTAAGCACCAAACCAGAAAATGATGAAGGTAGTGTTATTTTTGAAGAATTGATTCATCAAGAATTAATAAAACCAAAATTGTTTAAAGAAGTAAAATTCATTCAATCCACCCTGAGCATAATCCTAGATCAACCCATTTTCATTGAATTGAATTCACGTAGGTTTCTTAGTGTTATTTAAAACCATCCAAAATCAAAACCAAAGTTGGCTACTTCATAGACCATCCTTCACCAAATCATAGCGTCTCAAGGTTACTTCTTCGGTCCCTGTGGACTCGACCCCTACATGTACTACATCGATCACTTTTACCCGTAGGGTAAATTTGGGCGCAACCAAATTTTGGCGCCGTTGCCGGGGACCCAAGTAAGTTTTCTTAGACACTCATCTTCTTTTCTCACCCCAAATTCTCTATTCTCACCCTAATTTCTCTTCTCTTTTCCCCTTTCTGTTTCTGTGTGTCCAATGAATCCCAAAAATAATTTTCAAATAAATCCAATGGAGTATAATCAACAATATCCCTTCACAAACTCAGGATGGAATCAGTTTGAAAATTCACATTGGGAATCACCAACCTTTTTTAATCAACCTTTGAATGAATACCCCACCCCTGATAACATGAACGAAATTTGTAATGATGAAGGTTTAAAAGAACAATTTCCATACCTATCAAGAATGATTCAAAAGATGAATAATGAGGAAGTCCATGATGTCAAAACATCTATCAATCCTAATCCTGAAACAATTCTTCAAAAATTGTGTGAACAAATGGAAAAAATGAATTCAGAGGTATCAAGTTTCAGACAATAACTTCAAAGCATTAAAACTTGTGTGGACCCCATTCTCACTCAAACCATCCCTTACTCAATATTGATAGAATAATCTTGTAACACACAAAACCCTCAAGCCTTTATTGAAGAACCAACCAATGGATTTGGGATAGTTGAAGATAATAAAGGAATTATTGATGGGTGCTTAAATCAAGAGGAAATTAATTTTATGGATTCACAAGGGGAAAATTTGACATCATGGACTGAGTTTCCTGAATATAACTCCATTAATGATTTTTCAAAAACACTAATCACTGAAAAATTGGGAGAAATACCAAACATTGATCCCACACACACTTCTATTATTCAACTGGACAATTTTCAGGATGAATCTTATTTTCAAAATGAACCAATTCTTTCTAAATGTTTTGGAGAAGAAACTGATTTTGATTTAATTTGTCAATCTCCTTTAGGAAATTTCAATGAAACCGAGCTCAAAATCATTATCCTTCCTTCCCCAGACAAGAATTACATCATAGGTGATAAACAGGACCTTGTAGTTTTAGTTCATTCATCTAATGAAGACAATAATTTTGGAATGGTCATTGATGTCTTAGGAAAGAATATAAGTTCAAATCGATCAACAATTTCAGATATTCCTTGGATTTTACCAATCATTGTGGAAAATAGGATTTTTCATGAAACAAATTTCAAAAAAATAATCAATCTCAATCTTATTGAAGTGGAAAAAGATGGGTTAATTAAAATGCTGAAAGTTGGAATTGGATAAGTTGGGGGGTAAAAGTCGAGCCAACGACGTTAAACAAAAGCGCTGCATGGGAGGCAACCCATGGTTTTCATGTTTTCTAATCATTTTGAATCATTTTATTTTTCATATAATAAATTACCATAGACTGTTGACCTATTCTTCTTTTATGAGTAAGGATGGGTATGAAAGGGGAGCGCCATATTCATCCGTGTCACGTGGCGTGATCTCTGAGTAATACCTTACCCAGAAAATATAAAGAAGACAATGTATCATCAGTTTATTTTGTTTTGTTTTGTTTTTTTTATAGGTTAAAAAAAAGGACATGTTGAAATCCATAAGGAAAATCCATTCACCACCATCCAAGCCGCTGAGACTCAAATCCAGGATTGAAGGGAGACTATGGCTTGCACTATCATCATCAACCACCAGGTGACTTCATTCCATGATTTTCATTTTACATTTCTTCATTGAACTCATATCCTACCCCTTCTAGCTTTTCTTTTCTTTAAACACTGGGGACAGTGTTATTCTAAGTTGGGGGGGGGATAAAAAATGATTTTTTTGAATAAAAACATGCATGGAATGAATAAATTCCATTAACCTTGAACATGATAACACACATTGCAAACTCTAAAATTAGATATCAAAACATTTGGATGCTTTCATTCTGATTTTAATGCAAGTTTAAGTTCATGAGCATAGTTTTTGGAAAGTGCGGTTGTCTAATGTGATTTTTCAAAGTTTACATTTTCATCCTCTTAATAAAAATGCCACAATGCACGTCTACTGGATCGTGGGTGTAAATTTGAGTTCTTGGGTCCCTTTCATTATAGCATAGGGTTCTGGGGTCACTTTTAGTTTAATTTTAGTATCCAAAAAAAACAAAAAAAAACAAAAAAAAAACAAAAAAAAATTTAAAAAAAATAATAATGACCACATAGAGCAATGTTTTGTCCAAATGCGTGGCGTCCGGCACTTGAGGATCGTAACTCCATAGTTGTCTTGCCCAGAGTTAGGCTTTATATCTCTATTGTAGAGCATGAAATTGACAAAATGCGTGGCGTCCGGCACTTGGGGATCGTGACTCCATAGTTGTCTTGCCCAGAGCTAGGCTTTTCATATCTATTGTGGTTAAAAAAAATCAAAAAAAAATCAAAAAAAAAAATTTAAAAAAATGGATACTCATCTTAAGGTTTAATGTGATTCCCACCTAGTGCTTCCATTTTTTCCCCTTGAACAATAAAATGGGCCCCATATCTTTTATGATGCACAACACTTTATCATGCTTAATTGGAATTGGATGAAATGTGGCGATGAATTTGAACAAAGGAATGGGCTTGGGCTTGGGATATGCTTATGGACCTAGATTGTTTTAAATTATTTTGATGGGTTTTCATAATTTTTTTGGTATTAGATATTTGGGTGAGTAATGTGTATTTAAATGTTTTTGGAAAAGGGGATTTGGATTTCATATTTGTAATTTATTTTGCTCGGGACTAGAAAAACTCAAGTTGGGGGGTGTGATTAGTCACTGAAAGTGGCTAATATTCATTGTTAAGTTCTTAATATTAATGTGTTTAAAAGTTCATAAACATCAATTTTAGTCCAATTCAGAAATTGAACTTCATTTCCCATCATTGTGCAATTCATGCTTAAAATGTCAATTTGGGCCCACTCAATAATTTGATTGTGGAAATTACAATATTCATCATTTTAATTTTAAATTTTGGGATATTATTGATCACTTTGTTTGGAACATTTTATATTTTAGGTCCGATGGATTAATCCCAAAGGAAGATGGAGAATTTTGCGCCTGAAGGCAGAAACTTGCTGGAAAAAGCATAATGGGCCTAAGGCCCATCAAACAAATGTGGGGCCCCTAAACCAAGCCCAATGAAGCTCAAATTTATACAGTAGAAATATAAAAATATGAGGATCATTTTATTCAACTGTGGCTGGAGCTAATTCTGATGTTTTCATGATGATAAAGGGATATGAAGTTGAGATTTAAATGGAGGACTCGTCATTAATGCACAAAAATCCGTCCCACTATTTCGACTATAACTTCCAAACGGCTAAGAGAAATTTCCTGAAATATTTACAGATCATAGAGGACAGATGGATGAAGATATTTATCTTATACAGCCCCTCCGTATTCGGCCTTCTTCAATTTCGAATTCACACGTCAATGTGGTGGACGAATCTGGAAGGTTTTCCGGGTCAAATTCGAAACATCAATTTCCTTTTGATTATTCACTCTCCATTTGACTCTATTAATTGTTGGGGGGTGAATTAATTGTTGGGGGATGTACCCAAGGCTCCTAATATGCCTATATAAGGAGCTATAGGTGAATTGAATGGGGGTGAAAATTTTTCTTATCATCTTGGATGCTTTGTTTCATTGTAATGTTTTGCTTCCAAATTTCCTTTGTAATGTTTTCCATTTCCATGTAAGTTTCTTTTTTGTATCTTTATGTTCTTAATCAACTTCTTTCTCTTATATATTTTCCATTTCATTTATTAAAACTTTATAATCACAAAGCACAGTGATATCTTTGTGTTGTTGTGAATTAGTTCACACATAGGTGTGAATTTCATTCACACACACGGAGGAGTGCTCGTTATTTCCGCAGTTTTAATTTCTTCAATCCAATTCTTGTTAGCCATCTTCCGCCCACCATTGAGAGTATATCATCAATGGAGGGATAAACCCTTAATGGGTTGATCTTAGGAGGATGCGAAGGCTGGATTGAATGTTATTTTATGAACGAATTGTTGTTAATTGGATAATTAATTTAAGACATCCATTCTTCAGTTATTTCTACTCTTCATATTTATTATGTTTGAGAAAAATAAATTCAATTACTAAATGACCATATACCTCGGAGAGATCATGAATTTGGTTCTATAAGTGTATAGGGGATTAGTAATTGTGTTTAGTAAGCACCAAACCCGAAAATGATGAAGGTAGTGTTATTTTTGAAGAATGGATTCATCAAGAATTAATAAAACCAAAATTGTTTAAAGAAGTAAATTTCATTCAATCCACCCCGAGCATAATCCTAGATCAACCCATTTTCATTGAATTGAATTCACGTAGGTTTCTTAGTGTTATTTAAAACCATCCAAAATCAAAACCAAAGTTGGCTACTTCATAGCCCATCCTTCACCAAATCATAGCGTCTCAAGGTTACTTCTTCGGTCCCTGTGGACTCGACCCCTACATGTACTACATCGATCTCTTTTACCTGTAGGGTAAATTTGGGCGCAACCAACAGTGGAAGATGCGTTGAGTAGGAGAACACAGATTCAGGCAGTTCAGGAGGCCAGCATTGAGTGGCAACTTATGGCTATGTTCTCTGAGATGCATCTGGAGGTGCATGACATACATGGACATACCTTCCTATCTTCTGTAGCTGTTACCTCTACACTACTGTACAGATGAGGCAGCTATCAGACTCAGAAGCCTTAGTTCTATGGGAGAGTGTGTCAGGAGAGGACCCTCTTCCTGGATGGATAGTGGTCGAGGATGAGATCTTACATTTCCAGGGACGTGTATGGGTGCCGACAGACATACGGGAGGAGCAGATGTGGGATTTTCATTCCTCAGTTTGGGCAGTTCATCCTGGTGTCACCAAGATGTATCGGGATCTTCATCGCCAGTACTGGTGTCCAAGTATGAAGAAAGATATTGCTGGTTTTGTCATGAAATGTTCTACTTGTCAGCAGGTGAAGGTGGAGCACCAGCGACTAGCAGGTCTTTTACAGTAGTTACCCATTCCGGAGTGGAAGTGGAATGATGTTGTGATGGACTTTGTGACCGGGTTGCCAAGGTCACCTCGGGGGAACGATGTTGTTTGGGTTGTCATTGACAGGATCATGAAGGTTTCTTACTTCTTTCCGATCAAGGAGACCTTCAGTGTCGATGATCTGGGATGAGTTTACATCAGAGAGGTCATTCTCCTGCATGGAGTTCCGTGCTCTATCATTTCAGACAAGGATGCACGCTTTACTTCTTGGTTCTGGAAGGGAATTCATAAGGCTCTGGGTACCCAGGTACTTTTGAGTACAACATACCATCCCCAGACTGATGATCAGTCTGAGTGTACGATCTAGGTGCTATAGGATATGCTGAGAGCTTACGATCTGGACTTTGGCAGTTCTTTGGAGAATCATATCCCTCTGGTGGAGTTCGCCTACAACAACAGTTTCTAGGCGACTATTCAGATGACACCATACGAGGCCTTTTATGGTAGGCCATGCCAATCACCCTTATGTGGGCTGGAGGTAGGAGAGTTAGCTTTACTTTTACCTCATCTTATTCAGGAGACTTCAGAGCAGATAGAGTTGATTCGGAAGAGGATGGCTACAACACAGTCTCGACAGAAGTCTTATGCTGATCAGTGGAGACGACCTCTGGAGTTCGAGGTTAGGGATCAGGTTTTCCTGTGTGTTGCACCAAGGTTGGGACACAAGAGGATTCAGAGACAGGGTAAGATTTCACCACGGTACGTCGGGCCGTTTGAGGTTTTGGAGAGAGTTGGGCCAGTCGCTTATCGGTTGAAGCTACCCCAGAGGTACCGAGCCATGCACGACATCTTCTACATCTCTCAGCTCCGACGTTACTTTTCAGACCCGCCTCATGTCTTTCAGCCTGAGGAAGTTGAGCTCGAAGCAGATGCATCATTTGAGGAGCATCCTATCCGGATTGTCGATCGTAGTATGAAGGTTCTCCATGGGTGGTCTATCCCTCTTGTACGGGTGCTATGGCAGCATGGGCGAGTACAGGACGAGACTTGGGAGAGGGAGGCCGATGTACGATCATAGTGGCCGGAGCTGTTCGGGGTTTCTCCTTCTACGCCTCACTAGGGAAATTCAGGGACAAATTTCTTTAAGGGGGAAGTTTGTAAGAACCCGAATCTTTGTTTCAGGTACGCCATTCCTTTTTCTGGAGTTTTTAAGAAAAATGGAGTTTCTGGAAAAATTTTAAGTACATTCTGTGTACTTTCTAAGCACACACCGTGTACTCTTCTCTGGCTCGAAGCTGTGTCCTGGTTGTGCCAGGGCCACACACACGGTGTGTAGGGGTGACGTGGAGGCCGATTTTGGCGGAGTACGGAAAGACCTAGTACACACCATGTAATCTAAAATTACATGCCGTGTAATTTGTTTTTTTTCACTAAACGCACCGGGGTCGCGCCTGACGGACAGAACACACCCCTTCTCCAGGTTCTTCATCCAAGAGCGACCCGTACGGCCGGATCTTCCCCGATCTCCCGCCTCTCCTTTCATTCTCCGATTCAAGCACGATCGATTGCGTTGGAAGCGCAGCGGTGAGTTCTTCCTTCTGTTTGAGCCTTGTTTTCCAATTCTTCCTCCTTCTCAAGCTATCTAAGTTTGAACGTTTTGTGTGTTTTCTCAGATCTATGACGTTCTAGGGAGAATATTTCATCATGGTTAATGTATATCGATCTCCTAGGATCGAGGTAGGTGGTTTGTGACTTTATTTAGAAAGTCATTGAGTATTTTGTGCAATTTCACCAATTCCCTGGAACATGAATTGTATGTTTTCCTGTTTTTCCCTTGATTGACTTCCTGCTGTTTGATTGATATAGTAGAGGGTTACCTTTGTGAATAGAGTAGCTTTTTTTGTACTCTGGATGCTTTCCATGCCTGTTTTTCTTGTTTTGGCATTTTCCAGTTGCCATGCCTAGTTGTAGGATAGTGTAACTGTTGTTTTGTTATGCTGTTAAACCTTAGAATGATAGCCAAGTAGTTCTTGAGGTTTACTTGGAATATACACGCATGCTGAGCATGTTCATTTTCACACAGGACTGTGAGAACCTAGTGTAGTAGACCATAGGGAGAATGGATGTAAGAGATTCTCCAGAGTGTCTTTTAATACGATGCGAGACCACAGGGGGAATTGACGATGAGTTCTTCCTCAGAGAGTCTGTAGTTCCTCGACGCGGGCCACAGGGGGAATGAGAGGTTGAGTGCTTCCCCAGAGAGCCTTTAGTACGATGCAAGACTATAGGGGGAATTGCCGGTGAGTGCTTCCTCATAAAGTCTACTCTTAGCTGAACTAGAGGGGTGAGACTGTGTGTGCCTTCTAGAAGGTTGCTGGTACTTGTAGGTTGAACCATAGGGGTTAGGCTGTGAGATCTACCCAGAGGGTTACCTGTTTTTCTACTTGTTGTTGGTTGTTTACTTGTGTACTTTATATGCTAGAACTGTGGATTGTAGCTATTGTGTGCTTTTCTGTTACTGTTCCCTAAACTTTTACTTGCCTTGTATTCATTGACTGTTAGGAACAGATCTTTGGGTGATTTCCTAGTGGGATTGTATCTCACACCTTGTTTGGGCCATGCTTTTGGGCCCAAAGAGACTTTGTTGTTGCAGGTATAGATAAGGGCAAGCACCCTTCGAATTCCGGTACTTGATTGTTTGGAGCTGGAGAGAAAGGGACCAAGCTTAGGATTGCGATGCTGCTGCTTTAGTAATTTGTGTTCAGTTGTATTTCAGCACGTTGTTGTGTTTGCTGCTTTCCTTAGATACTTGTACCTGCTGCATCATTATCATCATTACTATATATTCATTTCTTCCGCTGTTTGGTTTCAGTTGTTGCGTATTGTTTACTGCTTCCGATATTTATTGTCGTTTTCCTTACCTTTTATACCTTACCGAATGAGGGAATAGATTCCCCCATAACTTACCAAGGCCCCCGCTACTAGTCGGCAGCCTCTGGAGTTTGGGGAAATGCGCTTGAGGTCATGTGGCGAACCGGGTACGGGGCACGAGTGGAGGGGATCCGGATTTGGGTCATTACACCCCTCATGCTTATGTTGTCAATCCCATGATTATGATATGATGATGATTATTATTCTCACCCATGTACTACTGATTCATGTATCTTATTCCTCCTATGCTACTCTTACTCTTGCTGTGCTTTTATCTCTCCCCTTTATTTGATGTATATACTCAGGAAAATAATTGTACGAGGGAGAACATGAGATCTTTTTAGAAGGACTGTGATTAATGAATGAAATACTATTTCTATTTTATTATGTACAAGTGATGTATGAACATAATTTTCTCAAGTCACTAAACTTTTCAATCCTTGAATGTATTACTATTATATTATTTATCATAAAAATTATGTAATAGTCATTTATGAAAATATTGGGTCACTATATCCTGATTATGGCTATATTTTTTTGGGGCTTATCACATTTCTAGTGTTAGGGCTAGTATAACCACATGTTTGTGTGGTGAATATTCTTATTATGACCTCAATACATTGAGAAAATCCCTCAAGTATCAGTATCCCCAAGAATTCAATTATTATTCCCTTTTCATAATTTTTACATTTTAGATAATAACATAGTCAAATATTGTCATAATAATTATAATCTTGCTATTTTTTTATTTCCTAAAACTGAAAAAATGATTGTTAAACCACTCTTAAGCTACATCATAAGCTACAACCTAATTGGATATTATTGATATGGAAACCAATAAATATAAGATGTTTGTTCATTATATTACCTTAGACTCACTAATATCTTGGATCAAAATTAGCTGAAGGAAAACTAGTATTATTACTCCTTAAAACTAGTATTCATCTTTTTTACTTTTATAAGGTACTCATCTAGTTTTACTTCCTCAAGTACTATCAGATAGTTCTAACTATAGGCCTATGTTGTTCAGCTAGTTTTTAATTGATACTTTCACTCTATGAAACATACATAATATATATCAAAAATCAATACATATCATGGAATTTTATATTTATTCTTCGTACTTAAGCTTATGAAATTATATTCATAATCTCCTCCAATGCCCGCACATGTTATTGTGAAGATATTATATTCCATGTGACATGAATAAAAATTTAGTCTTTAATTGTTCTATATCATCAAGGTATGTACTATACTAGATTATGAAACCCATAAATCTATGTCTTTAGATGTTTTTCCCTAGAACTTAGTTGCAATTTTAATTCATAATTAGATAAATTTAGTCATATCAAACTAGTAAGACTTAAATTTTGTTTTACATATGTTTTTAAAAAATATATTCCTTACCATTTATGGAGGGGTGTTAATGGTTTGAGGCGATAAGAGGTAGGTCTTGGGGTCAAGTCCACTGACCTATGTGTTTACTACAATTTCTTTCTTTTCATCGTGTTTCGTGGTGGTAGATGTAATTGAACTGAACAAATATATCAATAAAACAAAAAAATCCCACTAATCACTTTTAGACACATTGAATTCACTCATTCTAAGCAAATATTATTTTATCACTATGCATGGTACTATCCATAAATGGATATGTGAAATTCTCATATCTTATTAGCATTCATTAGTATCAATAATCCTTTTGGTTATGTCGTATAGACTTGTTCCATACGGTCTCCAATAAGGAAATTATCTTCAACATCCAATCGCCTAATAACATGATTATAGAATATTTCTATGATAAGTAGAATTCAAATGGATTTAAGCATGATAATTGAAGTAAAGGTTTTCTCATAGACCATGACTTATACATCATTTTAATAATAAATCATGATTTATTAGTACCAAATCTATTATATACCCAGCCTAGTTCACCCTCACATGACCGAGCCAGGTGGGTTAGGTGACCTCAGGAATGCCTCAAAACATGTTAGAGGTTGAAAACTAGTAGTGAGGGTGTAAAGAATATAGTAGGGATACTATACGCTTTGGTTTAGTGTAGAAAAAAAACAAAAACAATATTAACAGTCACCAGGATATCATAGCATAATAAAGGACAAACTAAACAATCAAATAAAAATATAAACCATGTAATGTCATGCATAATGTATCCAAATGATGTTATAAATATCATCGAATTTAAAGAATAACATACTTGATAAAAGACTCCAAAACCTCGGCCCTAAACCCCATGTTGGTCCTGTCTCAAAGATACAACCCATCCAACAATCAATCATCCAATGTAGAACCCCTTTACCTTACCCACACCTGCACCTATGAAATCTTCCTAGGTACCAAACGATGACCTCAACAGGGTCTGAGTACAACTTAGTTGGCCACCACTATAACACCTGAGACTTTTATGTTATATAAATCATCAAAGGAATATTTTTCTACACACAACACTTGCTTGGCTTGCTTTACACGAAATCGCGACCTTCCTCGATAGCTTGCGTCGTACGCAATACCGAGTTTCACTAAACAATGATATGCTAATAAAATATTATTAAAACTAGCCGTTATGAATAGTAATAACCACTTTTTGAAATTTTATAAATTTTATTTTTCAAAATGGACTTCATTTTTGGATTCGGAATATCGAAATTATCCTAGGGTGAAATTTGGGTATTTTTCTGTAAACTTTCAATTTTTGATGAATAGTAAAACCACTAAGTGGTAGTTAAAAAACAGAATTTTTTCATAAAACTTAATTTTACCGCTTCTGTGAGTGGAATTTCAAAAATATGAGAGACACGGTTGATGTCAGTATGTAAAATGTGGTTCAATGAGATAAAAATAATTTTTTGTGAATAGTAACTTTTTACTTTTATTTACCACGGTTAAAAGTAAATAGGGTAATTAAGGGTAAAAATGATATTATTATTACCCTAACACATGACCTAATTCTATTGGATAAGTTTAATTCGACCAAAAACAAGCTTAGGAATAAAATATGACCATTTAGGCCCACTTGGATTAGATTAGAACATTTATTATTAATTTATTTAAAGAAGGGTTAAAATAGTTAAAATCAAAGTTTAATAAGTAAATAATTTTTAATATAAGGTTATACATAAGATAAATTAGACTATAAATATTAATTATAAATCTAAAAATATTTCCTACATAATGGTATTTTATTTTTAATTTTTAGACATTAAATAATTTAATTTATTTATGACACAAATATGATGCAGTAATTACCTTATTAATGAAATATTGACATAATTGATGTTATAAATACCAAAATAAATGTAATTTGAGACTTTTTATGAATTAAAATAATTTTATAGGTTAATATGACATGTTAGTATTGATTTAATTAACTTTTTTCGAACTAATCATTCTGTTATGATTTTCACAAAAATCAATTACTAAATAGTGTCAAAATTGACATAAAATAGTTTTTAAAACAAATATTATATTATTAATTGTTATTTTATTCCTAAAAATATAAGGTTTGGCCAAATGACTTAGATAAGGTTATATATATTAATAATAAACAACTTGGGGTTCTTTTGGCTGCTTATAGTAAGTTTATTAACCTTATAGTATAAGAACACAAGAAGACATGGTAAAAGTAAAATTATTTAACTTAATGTTAAATCTAAATGATTAGGTTAAAATAGGAACCTAAACTTGTCTAAATTCTATTGGATGAGAGTATTTCTACCCATACCCACCTTAGATTTAAAATAAATCAATTTGGAGATATTTAAAACCGAAATTGACTTTATAATAAAATAATATTTTTAGTTTTTCCAAAGGAGCCCCTCTCCTCCCTTATAAAAGGGAACCTCCTCCCCCTCTTCCTCACACCACTTTGAGCCTTCAAGCTCGGCCAAACCCTGACACTTTCTCCTCTCCACTTCCCTAGAGACATCCTAGAGGTCCTGGTCTTCTTCAAAGACCAATTTTAGTGCCCTAAAAGGAGGTCTCAAAGAAGCACTTCAAAGAAGAGGTAATGTCCGTTACCGATTCTTTCATCTTTATTTCTTCTTCCACTTATTCTTCTTTAGTTGTTTCATTAAGAAGTAATAACATCAGTATCAATAATATAATTATATTTTATTATAAGTATAAAAAAACCTATTTCACCATCTATCCATCCTACGGAAAATGAAATCACCGCGCGTGCGTACGTACGGAATACCGTCTCCACGCCGTGGTGTAATCTATTTTCCACCACCACCTTACTTGGATGGGTATAATGGTGTAAATAATGACTATATATTATTATTGTAAAGTGATATTGATTCTGAAATAGTATACATACACTCCAATACAATTCCATGATCATGGGAACGATATCATCGCTCGTGCGTACGTACGGAATACCATCTCCACGATGTGATGCGACTCGTTCTACATGATCTTCATTGCATAATGATTATATAAATGAATTGAATGAATTAATATGATATATATTACACTAATAACATTCTGTAAATGAGGTATCTATAACCTAAAGATAAGAATAAGAATTTATTCGACAAAACACGCATAAGAACAAAAACTAATAAACACCCGAATAACAAGTTGTAATGAAATATTATTGATAAGAAGCTAAGAACATGACCATATTTGATATCATAAAAATGTGTGTGATTATGGAATCAGTCAATAACATTATTTAAATCATTATACAGGAGGTTCGGACACGTAAAAATCATATCAGACCTAAGGTAAGGGAAATTTCACAATCTCATTTTTATCCGAGATTGTTTATACTTTGGTATTTACTGGGGTGTATTTTATCATACACATACATGTTTCCTCAATATGTAATATTTATATCCTTCTACAATAGTTTATATCCAATTTTACCCTTCGTTGAGTTTTTAGTAAAAGATATGAAAGGAATCTTTTTTCGTTTCTCATACGAGGTACTTTTTGACTTTTCCGACAAAAGTACGAGAAGAATGTTTTCTTTTAAATTATACGGCATGAATGGATTTTTAAAACATTATTTCCAAGAATCTTCCCTTACAAGTTTTAAAGTTTATTTTTAATGAACTTCTTTTAGTTTAAAATTGTATGATATGTTAAGAAAGGAAAAATATTTTTGAAGTAGAAAGGATATTTTCCTCAAGAATGGAGTTCAAGTGTTTTATCAAAATTATTTTCCATCTAAGATAATAAAGGGTTATGTTTCTATCCCTATTATTACATTGATTTGATTATGTTGTGATAGAATTATATTTATGAATTTCTTTATCTTATATGAATTGTTTTATGATGTCATGATGTTTAAGATTCCCATTTTTATTACATGGGTTATGAAATGATGTATGATTTATGATTTTGTGGCACACATAAGAATGGTTTCATTATGAGATGGGTGGGACCTATATCTCCCTCCAATGCATTGGGTAAATATTTTATATCTCATTAGATAGACATGGCTGGAACGGCAGGTTAAACCGATTCAGTGAAACAGGACTGAAACGAGGAGTGAACTCTGTTCAGAAATGGACTTTTCCACTAAGATAGTCTTGGAAATGAGTCTTGACTAATAATAAATGATTCTCTATGATTATATGTGTATGCCACAAAGTTTCATGTTTTAAGTTATGATTATTGGGATTACATTTCACTACTATGATTTATCCCATGTTATGAAATTATGATTTCTTTTGCAGGTTAAGATTTCCAAAAGTTATGTTCTTATGTATATGATGTGATTGATATTTCTTTTGTTTACCCTTAATGAGAATTTGATCTCACCCTTTTGTATGTTTTATTTCCCCAGGTCAGGAAGAAGGTTATTAAGTAGGATATTCCAAAAAGGAACTCTAGTTATGATGAAATGAATGGGAGGAAAAGTAGATGCTTTATGAACCAGTTTTTTATGTTTCCCAGTTTCTAAAGACTCTATACCTATACGGTCCTTTCATGGTTTTGTTATATGTTGTAATAAGTGTGCTTCAATTTTGAAGTATTAATAATGTATGTAAAGTATGGGTCGTTATAGTTGGTATCAGAGGAAAGGTATAGTCAACCTTTGGAAATTAGGTTGTGAAAGCCTTAGTAAGAATCCTAAGGATAAGTCTAAGCATAGAACACAATATTAGTGTTTTAGAAATGGCCACGAACAACCTATGATAAGACCTTAAGTGTGAAATTTTATTCTTGATTATGTGGTTTTCCTATTATAATTAGTGTTGCTCACACTATTCTTCTTGGTTTTAGTCAATGGCTAGAACCCGAAGGAACCGTGTTAATGCGGAATGCGACGGGCAATGTAATGATTGTCCCCCTGAGCAACCAAACGTTATGGGAGCTGGAATACAAAATCTTGTAGCCATGCTCACACAAGTTTCTCAAGCTATGAATCATGCAGGACTTCCAAACGAGCAAAGTAAGGAGCAACATTCTATTGAATCCTTCATGAGGCAGCGTCCACCTTCTTTCAGCGAGTCTACTGATCCATTAGTTGATGAACAATGGATTAGTACTACTGAAAAGATATTTTCAGTTCTTCACTGTTCTGAACATGATAAAGTCATCCTAGCAGTTTATCGTTTGGAAGGATATGCTGATCAATGGTGGAATCTTATTAAGAATACGAGGCAAAGGGATGAAATTGAGTCCATGGAATGGGACGAGTTCAAGAACTTATTTTTCAATAAGTACTTCCCTCGTATTCTCTGAAAAAAGATGGAGAAAGAGTTTCTTGAACTGAAGCAAAAGGATGATGAATCTATTGGTACTTATGAAGAAAATTTTACAAGACTTGCAAGGTACGCTTCTGGTATTATTATCCAACCAGAGAGTAAGATCAATCGATTCTTTAGTGGCTTAAAACCAAGTCTTCGAAGGGCGTTATCCATAAGAGACTTCAATATCTACGAGGAAATCGTTTGATGTGCTCTCAAAGTTGAGATGGAGATTGGAGTAACCCATCAGTCATATGGGTTTGATAAGAAGAGGAAAATGGAATTCAAAGGAAAATATAAAGAGCACACTAAAAAGAAGATGAGCTTTCCCATATGCTCAAAGTGTGGAAATAAACATGGAGGGAGTTGTCTTAAAGGGACAAGTAAATGATTCAAATGTGGAAAGGAAGGTCATCGGGCATTTGAATGCCGCAATGATGGGAAGAAGATGTCTAATGATACAAACAAAGGAAGGGACACATAGAATGAACCTACTACACTTCAATGTTTCAAGTGCAAGGAGATGGGGCATTATGCCAATCAATGCCCAAATCCAAGGGTTGATGATGATGGTCGATGTCAACAAACTCTTAAGGCTAAAGACAAAGGAAAGTCACATGCAATTTCTATCAGTGATGTGGAGTACGATAATGATGTGGTGAAAGGTACACTTACCATCCAATCTAAAGTAGAAAATGTTTTATTTGATTATGGATCCACCCACTCCTTTTTTTTTGAAGAATTTTCTAAGGATATCACCGTATTACCTCAACAGTTAGATGTTGAGTTAGCTGTGAGAACCCCTAATGGCACAACAGTCGCATCAAAAGTTTATAATTCTTCTCCGATTGAAGTTTGTGGGAAAGTGCTTCCTGCAAATCTTGTGATACTTCCTATAGTGGAATTTGATGTGATTCTTGGCATGGATTGGCTTTCTCTACATGGAGCTCATATCAATTTCCAAAGAATGGAAGTCACATTTCATATTCCAGATCAATCTATGATCGTCTATCGATGCAAGGATGAACATAACCTTCCAGTGGAAATTTCTTCCATTTTATGGGTATTGATTCCACTAAATGAAGGTTATTTATCTCAAATGGTTGGTGAGAAACTCACGATTAAGAATATGCCCATTGTACGGGATTTTGATGATGTCTTTCCGGAGGAATTACTAGGTCTTCCACCGAATCGTGAAGTTGAGTTTTCAATAGAACTCATACTAGATGCTTTGCCTATTTCAAAGACACCTTATAGAATGTCCCCAATTGAGTTGTAGGAATTGAAGAAGAAACTCCAAGAGAATCTTGATAAAGGGTTCATACGCCCTAGTGCGTCACCTTGGGGAGCACCTGTTCTGTTTGTTAAGAAGAAAGATGGATCAATGAGACTCTGCATTGATTATCGAGAACTTAACAAGATCACTATCAAGAAAAAATATCCTCTCCCGCGCATTGATGACCTATTTGACCAACTACGCGGAGCTCAATACTTTTCCAAGATTGATCTTCGTTCAGGGTATCATCAATTAAGGGTCAAAAGGGAGGATATACCAAAGAAGTCTTTCTATACAAGGTATGGACACTATGAATTTATAGTGATGCCATTTGGTCTTACTAATTCCCCTACTATCTTCATGGATCTAATGAATAGAGTCTTTAGAGACTATCTTGATCAGTTTGTGGTAGTCTTTATAGTTGATATTCTTGTCTATTCAAAGAGAAAGGAAGAACATCAAGATCACTTGAGAATTATATTGAATACCCTGAGAAAGGAGAAGCTTTATGCCAAATTTACCAAGTGTGAATTTTGGCTTCAAAAAGTTTCATTTTTGGGTCACATAATCTCAAAATAGGGGATATCTGTGGATCCAGAAAAAACAGAGGTTATCGAAATATGGTCGAGACCAACAACAGTAACTGATATCCAAAGTTTTTTGGCTGGATATTATCGACGTTTTGTGAAATATTTTTCACGATTATCTAATACACTCATCAAGTTGACTCGGAAAGGAGTTAAGTTTGTTTGGACGGAGGAATGTGAAGAGAATTTCAAGGAGTTGAAAAGAAGGTTATCCAATGCACCTGTGCTCACACTGCCTTGTAGTGGAGAAAGGTTTGTGATCTACAGTGATGCATCCAAGAAGGGATTGGGGTGTGTTCTTATGCAAAATGATATGGTGATAGCTTATGCCTCACGACAGTTGAAAATACATGAGCAAAATTACCCAACTCATTATTTGGAGTTAGCTGCGGTAATCTTTGCATTAAAGATTTGGAGGCATTACCTTTATGGTGAAAGGTGTGATATTTATACTGATCATAAAAGTTTAAAGTATATTTTCACACAAAAGGAGCTGAATATGCGCCAAAGAAGATGGTTTGAGCTGATTAAGGATTACGACTGCTCAATTCATTACCACCCTGGGAAAGCAAACAAGGTGGAAGATGCATTAAGTCGACAAGACCATGCCAGTTTATCCATGATGAGGATCACAAAAGATCCAATATTTATGGATTTACAAAGGATGGATCTTGGAATTATAATGAAGGGGGAAAAATCGTATCTTTCTAAAATGAATGTTCAACCATCTATACATGTGAAGATTAAAGAGGCACAGAAAGAAGATGTCGAGTTACAAAAGAAGGTGAGAAATGTTCCTGAATTCAACCTTGATTGTGATGGGATAATAAAGTTCAGGAATCGGGTTTGTGTTCCTCCCATCCCTGAATTAAAGAAGGAGCTGCTGGATGAGGCTCATAGTTCTTCATTCTCTATTCATCCTGGAAGCACGAAGATGTATAGGGACCTGAAAGAGTACTTCTGGTGGGATGACATGAAAAGATATGTTGCTGAATATGTCTCTTGATGCTTGGTTTGTCAGCAAGTTAAAGCTGAGAGACAGAAGTCTAAGGGGATGTAACGACCATTACCCATACCCGAATGGAAATGGGAAAACATCACTATGGACTTTGTCACCGGACTTCCTAAAACATGCAAAGGCAATAATTCTATTTGGGTCATAGTTTATCGTCTTACAAAGTCTGCACACTTCATCGCTATTAGAGAGGATTTCTCTCTAGATCAGCTTGCCAGGATATATGTGAAGGAAGTGGTAAGATTGCATGGAGTACCACTTTCTATTATATCTGATCGGGATCTGAGGTTTACCTCAAAGTTCTGGCAAAGTCTTCAGCATACTCTGGATACAGAGTTGAGTTTTAGCACTGCTTATCATCCTCAGATAGACGGTCAGTCTGAGAGAACAATTCAAACTCTAGAAGATATGTTGAGAGCTTGCTCTATGGATTTCAAAGGTGGTTGGGATCAACACCTACCTTTGGTGGAATTTTCTTATAATAATATATTTCACTCCAATATTCAGATGGCTCCTTATGAAGCTCTCTATGGAAATAAATGTAGGACTCCAACTTGCTGGGATGAAGTTGGGGAAAGAAAGCTATTAGGACCCGATCTCATTGATGAAATGGCAGAAAAGGTCAGATATATTCAACAACACATAAGAGCATCTCAGAGTCGACAGAAAAGTTATTCCGACAACCAAAGAAAAGACCTAGAGTTTGAAGTGGGTGATAAAGTGTTCTTACGAATATCTCCCAGGAAGAGGGTCATGAGATTTGGAAAGAAGGGGAAGTTGATCCCTAGATATATTGGTCCTTTCGAAATAATGGATCGTGTTGGGAAGGTAGCTTACTGATTGGCGCTTCCACCGAATCTCTCTCAATTTCACGATGTGTTCCATGTATCTCTCCTGAGAAAGTACATACCTAATCCTTCACATGTACTCAGCTCAGAAGTTGTACCGCTGGAGCAAGATCTTTCTTATGAAGAACAGCCGATAGAGATTCTGGATCGTAGAGAAAAATTCCTACGAAATAAGACCACTCGATTGGTGAAAGTTTTATGGAGGAACCACCAATTAGAAGAAGCTACATGGGAGCTTGAGGATATGATGAGGGAGAGGTATCCTCATCTGTTTGTTACAAAGTTACGAATTTTGAGGGCGAAATTCATTTTAAGGGGGGTAGAATGTAACACCCGAGACTTTTATGTTATATAAATCATCAAAGGAATATTTTTCTACACACAACACTTTATTGGCTTGCTTTACACGAAATCGCGACCTTCCTCGATAGCTTGCGTCGTACGCAATACCGAGTTTCACTAAACAATGATATGCTAATAAAATATTAATAAAACTAGCCGTTATGAATAATAATAACCACTTTTTGAAATTTTATAAATTTTATTTTTCAAAATGGACTTCATTTTTGGATTCAGAATATCGAAATTATCCTACTGTGAAATTTTGGTATTTTTCTGAAAACTTTCAATTTTTGATGAATAGTGAAATCACTAAGTGGTAGTTAAAAAACTGATTTTTTTCATAAAACTTAATTTTACCGCTTCTGTGAGTGGAATTTCAAAAATTTGAGAGACACGGTTGATTTCAGTAAGTAAAATTTGGTTCAATGATATGAAAATAATTTTTGGGGAATAGTAACTTTTTACTTTTATTTACCACGGTTAAAAGTAAATAGGGTAATTAAGGGTAAAAATTATATTATTATTACCCTAACACATGTCCTAATTCTATTGGATAAGTTTAATTCAACCAAAAACAAACTTAGGAATAAAATATGACCATTTATGCCCACTTGGATTAGATTAGGACATTTATTATTAATTTATTTAAAGAATGGTTAAAATAGTTAAAATCAAAGTTTAATAAGTAAATAATTTTTAATATAAGTTTATACATAAGATAAATTCGACTATAAATATTCATTAAAAAGATAAAACGATTTCCTACATAATGGTATTTTATTTGTAATTTTTAGACATTAAATAATTTAATTTATTTATGACACAAAGATGATGCAGTAATTACCTTATTAATGAAATATTGACATAATTGATGTTATAAATACCAAAATAAATGTAATTTGAGACTTTTTATGAATTAAACTAATTTTATAGGTTAATATGACATGTTAGTATTGATCTAATTAACTTTTTTCTAACTAATCATTCTGTTATGATTTTCACAAAAATCAATTACTAAATAGTGTCAAAAGTGACATAAAATATTTTTAAAAAAAAAATATTATATTATTAATTGTTATTTTATTCCTAAAAATCTATGGTTTGGAAAAATTACTTAGATAAGGTTATATATATTAATAATAAACAGCTTTGGGTTTTTTTTGGCTTCTTATAGAAAGTTTATTAACTTTATAGTATAAGAACACAAGAAGACACGGTAAAAGTAAAATTATTTAACTTAATGTTAAATATAAATGATAAGGTTAAAATAGGAACCTAAACTTGTATAAATTCTATTTGATGAGAGGATTTCGACACATCCTTACCTTAGCTTCCAAATAAATCAATTTTGAGCTATTTAAAACCGAACTTGACTTTATAATAAAATAATATTTTTAGTTTTTCCAAAGGAGCCCCTCTCCTCCCTTATAAAAGGGCACCTCCTCCCCCTCTTCCTCACACCACTTTGAGCCTTCAAGCTCAGAAAACCCTTGAAAATTTCTCCTATCCACTTACCTAGAGACATCCTAGAGGTCCTGGTCTTCTTCAAAGACCAATTTTAGTGCCCTAAAAGGTGGTCTCAAAGAAGCACTTCAAAGAAGAGGTAATGTCCGTTACCGATTCTTTCATCTTTATTTCTTCTTCAACTTATTCTTATTTAGTTGTTTCATTATGAAGTAATAACATTAGTATCACTCATATACAGATATGTTATTATAAGTATGAAACAACCCTATTTCACCATCTATCCATCCTACGGAAAATGAAATCACCGCGCGTGCGTACGTACGGAATACCGTCTCCACGCCATGGTGTAATCTATTTTCCACCACCACCTTACTTGGATGGGTATAATGGTGTAAATAATGACTATATGTGATTATTTTAAAGTGATATTGATTCTTAAATAGTATACATACACTCCAATACAATTCCATGATCATGGGAACGATATCATCGCTCGTGCGTACGTACGGAATACCATCTCCACGATGTGATGCGACTCGTTCTACATGATATTCATTGCATAATGATTATATAAATGAATTGAATGAATGAATATGATATATATTACACTAATAAAATTCTGGAAATGAGGTATCTATAACCTAAAGAGAAGAATAAGCATTTATTCTACAAAACACGCATAAGAACAAAAAGTAATAAACACCCGAATAACAAGTTGTAATGAAATATTACTAATAAGAAGATAAGAATATGACCATATGTGATATCATAACAATTATTATGATTATGTAATAAGTCAATAACATTATTTAAATCATTATACAGGAGGTTCTGACACGTACAAAGAATATCGGACCTAAGGTAAGGGAAATGTCACAATCTCATTTTTATCCGAGATTGTTTATACTTTGGTATTTACTTGGGTGTATTTTATCATCCACATCCATGTTTCCTCAATATGTAATATTTATATCCTTATACAATAGTTTATATCCAATTTTACCCTTCGTTGAGTTTTTAGTGAAATATATGAAAGGAATCTTTTGTCGTTTCTCATACGAGGTACTTTTTGACTTTTCCAACAAAAGTACGAGAAGAATGTTTTATTTTAACTTATACGGCATGAATGGATTTTTAAAACATTATTTCCAAGAAGCTTCCCTTACAAGTTTTAAATTTTATTTTTAATCAACTTCTTTTAGTTTAAAATTGTATGACATGTTAAGAAAGGAAAAATGTTTTTGAAGTAGAAATGATATTTTCCTCAAGAATGGAGTTCAAGTGTTTTATCAAAATTATTTTCCATCTAAGATAATAAAGGGTTATCTTTCTATCCCTATTATTACATTGATTTGATTATGTTGTGATAGAATTATATTTATGAATTCCTTTATCTTATATGAATTGTTTTATGATGTCACGATGTTTAAGATTCCCATTTTTATTACATGGGTTATGCAATAATGTATGATTTATGATTTTGTGGCACACATAAGAATGGTATCATTATGAGATGGGTGGGACCTATATCTCCCTCCAATGCATTGGGTAAAGATTTTATATCTCATTAGATAGACATGGCTGGAACGACAGGTCAAATCGGTTCAGTGAAACATGACTGAAACAAGGAGTGAACTCGGTTCAGAAATGGACTTTGTCCACTAAGATAGTCTTGGAAATGAGTCTTGAATAATAAGAAATGATTCTCTATGATTATGTGTGTATGCCACAAAGTTTCATGTTTTAAGTTATGATCATTGGGATTACATTTCACTACTATGATTTATCTCATGTTATGAAATTATGATTTATTTTGCAGGTTAAGATTTCCAAAAGTTATGTTCTTATGTATATAATGTGATTGATATTTCTTTTGTTTACCCTTAATGAGCATTTGAGCTCACCCTTTCATATGTTTTATTTCCCCAGGTCAGGAATAAGGTTATTAAGTAGGATATTCCAAAAAGGGACTCTAGATATGATGAAATGAATGGGAGGAAAAGTAGATGCTTTATGAACCATTTGTTTATGTTTCCAAGTTTCTAAAGACTCTATACCTACACGGTCCTTTCATGGTTTTGTTATATGTTGTAATAAGTGTGCTTCAATTTTGAAGTATTAACAATGTATGTAAAGTATGGGTCATTATAACCACCAACATTTTCTAAATGAATCCAATCTGATTATATAGTTCATTCAATAAAGAGAAAAACATGGTGTTAATTTAATAAATTACTACTACATGTGAAATAAACCCACTAACCCTTGAGTTCCAGGATGAAATCCAGGGCTATCTAAGCCTACTTCATCATGATACTAGATATAATTGAGCTTGTTGTGATACCATTCCAACCATAGACACAACCCTCCTAGGGTTTTATCCCACAAACCAAAATAGGAGAACCAAGATGACCCCTAAGATTTACAACATGTCCAAGAAGATCCCTATAAGCATTAAAAAATGTCTAGGTAGAGCCCTATAAGCATTACAACATATCTGGGAAGAGACCTATAAGCATTAAAACATGTCTACAATGATCCATATAAGAATTACAACATTTCTTAGTGTAAATAATATCAAATGTTCCCACACATTTCAAATGGGTTAAACATTTCTTTATCAATATTCAACCATACACTCCATTAGGCCAAACAGAAATGATCATCATAATTGTTACAAGACCTTTTAAGTATCAAAAATATACATTTATCATTCTCATTCCATTATACCCATAATGCAATAGTTTATTATTCCATTTCATCTCTTCAAGTCAAGCAGTTCATATTCAATCCAAATACCCATTTACCATGTTATGAAAATTCCAAGGGTAATCCAATTACCACATTAACAATACCATTTAATTAAAATTTAATAGGTATGATCACCTCTCAGGTGTCTACAAATCTGTTCTCAATACCAAGGACCCAACATGATCTATGAGAGGTCCAGTAATGTGATTATCCTAAAAAATAAAACATTATCATTTTAGGTAGGTCAAATGAATGATGTTTCAACATGATAAAATTTATTGTACACACAATAAGAATTTAAAATAGGCACGGTACTCTTTTTCTAGAACACCTACCTTAAAATAAGAGAAGGTGCAGAAATTTACTCAACATTTGAGGTAGTGATCAGATTCTTCTTTCCTTCAAACTCTAGGTTGGGAAAATGAAGATCCTATAGATACTTATTTTGGTTTAAATAGGACACTCAAATTTCACCACTGTAAGGTCTTGGATCACCATGGATTTAACTCTAGATTTCGGGGTTCAATATGATTTAAATGAGCTTAGAAATCCTTAGAAAATATATCTAGGGTGCCTAAAATTTGAGTGGAAGAGAGAGGAGAAAAATTAGTTCATAGGGGTTCATGGTATTTATAGATAACTTGTAAAATAGAATATTATGAAATTGCCTTGTAGACCATGACATAGAATAGAATAAAATGAGAAGTAATACGACGTAGTGAAAGGGACCAATACAAAACTTATCCAATCAAACCACGTATGAAGTTCATGGATAGGGACATTCTACATATCCTATAAACCTAGGGGAAGGAATACAATTCAGCTTAGACTTTCATGCCATAGATCTCATAAACCAAAGATGTAGGCTATGACGTAGCCTAGATCCATTCCAAAGGGGTACTAGATTTGGTAAAACTTACCAAATCTCACCTTTAGGTCTTTATTTTGAAACCATTTTCTCCATGCCACAAACAATCAAATGCTACAACACATCCCTCCTCCATTCTGTAGCTATGTCCAAAAGGCATTAGCTCACATTATCCTCCTTTGAGGACCTTATTCTATAACATGGGTCTCCACCCCATAGTGGAACATCTTACAACATAGATAAAGGATCTATAGCACAACATCATCTACTCAACTCCACCTCTTCTTACTTTCTCCCAAAATAAACCCGCTCAGACAAAGGCTTGACAAGAAAAGTTCAAACAAAAAAAAATCAATACAAATAGGTTTAACAAAAATTAAAAAGGGACATACCTGAAAAAAATAAGGGATATTACAACCCCTCCAATATATGAAAGCTCATCCCCGAGCTGTGCTCTAAAGAAACTAGGTTAGTATTGATGGATAATTTTGGCCACTATGTCTGTATATCAATATCCCTATCCTAGGTATCCTCTTACACATGTCCATGCTACCACTGAACTTGCACATGAGGTATGTTCTTCCCCCAAAGATTATTCTCACTATGGTTTATGATATGGATAAGATTCTCCTCAAAAGACACATTAACATCCATATCAATGTCATCAATATTTATCATGTGATAAGGGTTAGGATGATATCCACAAAGCTGTGACACATGAAACATTTCGTGCATGGAATTGTAACACTATGGAAGGGCTATATCATATAACACTAGACTAACCTTCCCACTATATCGAATAACCTAGAAAACCTAGGCGTTAGCTTCCCTTACTTCCAGTTATGACATTTTCCTATCCCAGGTAACACCCAAATGAAAACACGATGACCAACCTCAATCTCTATAGGTCATTTTTTATGGTAAATTTTGTATTTCTTCCATCTCTGCATGGTCACCAACCACTTTTTGAGAAACTGGACCTTGATAGATGTATCCTGCATGAGACAAGGTCCAATGAGTACTGACTATCCTTACTATATTCAACAAAGAGATAAATATAATTTCATTCCATAAAATATTTGAAAGGATTTATTTATACCAATTCCTGGAAGTTATTATCATAAGAAAACTCTATGAGTTCTAATACTGCTCCAAAGAACCACTGAAGTCCAAAAAACAATATTGTAACATATCCTCTGGAGTTTGAATCATCCATTCATATTGGACATTAGTATGATGATGACATGTTGTAATTAGAAGAACCTATGATCCCAGAGACTTTTGAAGGCCCTACTGGAACCAATATGTGAAATGAAGATCTCTATATGAAATGATACTCCTAAAAAACCATGTAGTTGAACTATCTTCTACACGTAGAGACCACCCAAATTATTGATAGTGAAGGTCTCCCTGATAGGAAATAAGTGGGATACCTTCATTAGTATATCCATGATCACCCATACCACATCTTTTTTATGATTTATCTTGGGTAATCCTATCATGAAATTCATAGTGACATCATCCCACTTCTATTCTGGAATGGGTAGAGCCTGTAACAACCCACTAGGACTTTGGAGCTCAGCCTTAACTTACCAATAGGTGAAGCATATTTACACACATCCCACTATATCCTTTTTCATCCATGGCTGCCTATATTATTTATAAAGGTCATGATACATCTTTATCAAGATATGATGTACCACCGATTTAGAAGCATGTAAATCCATCATCTGATCCTCATGCAAGCTCATAGAAACCCATACACAACCATGGATAAGAATAAAATCACTGTTTCCAAGAGACCATCCTGATGGTAGATCCCCACCATATAAGCTATCGGTCATAGATAATCCTTATATATTAGATATATGATTTTTCTTTATTCAATCAAGAAGTATGGTTATAACAGTTGTCAAAGTTCAAGATACCCATCCATGGGACTCCTGGACATCTAGAGGCGTGTCTACAAAGAGTGTAATCAACTACCAATCATCTCAATACTCCCTCACTTCCTATGCCTATATCTTTAAACTCAAGGCATCGACAACAATGTTTGATTTTAGTGGTGTGTAAGATATCTTGAAGTCAAAGTACTATAGATACTTGAACCATCTCCTCCACTGAAGGTTCAAGTCTCATTGAGAGAAGGTGTACTGGAGGCTCTTATAATCAATGTACAACACAAACCTCTCACCCAATAGATAGTGTCTCTAGAATATCAAGGTGTGTACCACCATACCCAACTCCAGATCTTGATCATGGTAATTCCTCTAATGAGATGTTATCTATCTGTATCCATAAGAGACCACTTAATCCTCTTGAATCATAATTACTCTATGTCTAACTCCAAATGCATCATAGTACACGGTATACTCATTTCCTAACACAGGTAAGGTGAGAATTGGTTCTGAGTTTATCATGATATTTAGATCTTAGAAATATCTCTTGCAAGGATCCAAGAAAAAAAATCAACCTTTCTTGGTCATCCTGGTGATCTGTGATTTCAAATGGGAGAAGTATTAGTTGAAACATTGATAATAGCTTGCTAATCCTAGAAAGATCTGAATCATGATGAAATTCTTGGGCCACTCCCAAGATACCATAACTACAACCTTCTATGGTCCTAGTACCTATCCAAACAATAAGATAACATGGCCTAAGAAGTTCACTCTACAAATATAGAAATTGAATTTTAATAGTTTGATATAAATATGGTGATCTCTCAATTTACTAATGATGATGTCAAGATATTGAGCATGATCATCTGCAGAATGAGAGTATAATAATACGTTTCTAACAAAAAATACCATAAACTAATCTAGGAACAAATGAATGATCCAATTTATTTAGGCCATAAACACTATCTATGTGTTCTTCATACCGAAAACATCCCCACAAACTCATATAATCCCTACCTACTCCAAAACTAGTCTAGGGTATATCTAATGGTCTCACCCTCAACTGATGGTACCCTGAACTCAAGTCAATCTTTGAGAAATTTTGGGCACATATCAGTTAACTGAAGAGATCAACGATGCATTGAAAGGGATACTAGTTATGACCATAATTCTGTTCAACCTCTAATAATCCACACATAAGAAAAAATTATAGTCAAACTTATTGAAAAAATTCATGGGAGAACCCCATGGAGAAGTAATAGGCTATATGAATCCATTTGATTCCAAATCCTAGAACTAAAAGGTCAACTCATGAAGATCTTCTTGTTCTATTCTATAAGGCATGATATAAATTGGCTTATATCTCAGCACCAACTTGATCATGAACTTGATCTCCTACTCAGGTGGTAAGCCTAATAAATATCATGGGAAAGATGTTTGGAAAATAGTTCACAATTGGGGGAAAGTATCCAATTGCATTCCACCAACATCCAGAACAAGGTTTTCTATTCAAGCTATGAGAAAATACAATATGAATAGAATTGGTCCAATAAGATCAGCATGAAGATCCCACTCACCTTAGTGAGTATAGAAACCCCATTCTAGAGATATAAAGGTAACCCTACAATGATAACTGTTGATATGATCTTGGTATAGAAATAGAAAATCCAAAAAAAGGATCAAATAAAAACCTTTCATTTCTAGAAAAAATTACCCAAAGGAAACGATATCTTCTAATTCTAAGAGAGCACTCCTTGCAACATATGATATCCTCTGATCGCACTCCCAATAGTGTGTTGATGGTCATAACACCATCCAAGATCTCTACAACCAAGACCAAACCATTTTAAAATTGACAAGAAAAAAAATCTATGTGATTCCCTTGTATAAAAAAACAAATTATAGGGAAGATAATACAAGAACAATATATTTGATGGTAGATTGTCCTACATCCAAACTGGTTAGAGTATATTTCATAACATGTACCTGACTAAATCCTCCACCTTGAGCTATAATATGAATCCCCCATGTTATTCCTTCTGTATGTAACTATCACTCCTTCAATAGGGTACTATCCCCCTACCTCAGTCTAAACATCCGGTGGAACTCCAGCTACTTGTTTACTGAAGGTTAGCTGATTCCTTTCCAGACTATGGTTCCTTCCCTAATACATCTCCACTTTTCTACTGCTGTAGGGTCCTAAAAAAACTCTAAATATGACCCAACCTACCATAGGAACAACACTCCATAATGGGGTGAGGAAACTGAGGTGCTTGTGACCAAACATACCACACTGAAAGCAATAAACTGAGCCATGGTCCCTTGATGTTTATCCACTTCCCTAGTTTCCCCACCCACTAATACCCAAGAAGTAACCATTGTAGTAGCATTTCTTTCTGCTATAAGAATAACTTCAAAACCACCCTACTAAGATTACATGACCAACACTTGGGGAATCTCTTATATTCCATTTTATTCTAAGAGTTTGATTCATCATATATGTGATGGTTCTTGGGTTATAGATGTTCACTTGTGACCTTATGTCATAGTGAATCCCATCCTGAAAAAATATCACCTTGGAGACATCATTAGGTTCCAAATATAGAGAAATATTATATAGGTAGGTGAATAATCTTCTCTATTCCATAAATAATATTCCCTCCTATGTCAAGTTCATGAACTCATGAGTTATATAATCTCTCAACGTCTCTAGATTAAAGTTGAATAAGAAAATTTCCTTGAAATCCTTCCATGTCAGTCCCTTTAGCTGATCATCTTACTCCATGATGTCCCGCAAATTATTGGATAGTTATTTTAACATGTAAGAAGAAATATTCACCATTTTATTTACGGGTGAATTGAAGTTCTTAAATACTTCCTATATTGAATAAATCTAGAACTTAGTTCCCTAGGGACCTCCCTCCCCTGTGATCATAAGAGGATGCTACAACTAGAACTTGCTCTCTAGCTTAGACATCGATGAAATGATGAAACAATATATCTCTCCATAGATCACATGATCTTAAAAAAAATTCATGAATCCAATCATCCATCTGATTCTCTATAGATTTAGGATGTTTTAGCTCAACCTCATTAGGGGCGTGTTGATTACCACTCTCCTAATTCTTGATTCAAATATGATTATGAGTCATTTTCTTCTATGAGGTTAACACAATCCATAGAAAATATATTACGCAAAAAAATAAAACTCAATATACAAAAATAATAGATTACCATTGAATCAAGGTTCCTATACACTTGGTTTAACATTCTAATTGGAATAAAATAAAAGTTTCACTCATCTATTTTATCAAGTATATCAAGGGATTTCATTTTCCAGTTCATATGGGAAGTTGCGTCACATGCAATTGATATGTCCCTAGAATGAACAATTCATGTCAACATATATAACTACATGCCTATTATGATGCATACATATTTATCTCATTCCATACCATATAATGAGTAAAATATCAACAAATAGAAAAATCACATAACAAGTGTGTCACCTGAGGTGAAATAACATCGAAACTATAATAATAGAACAACATGAACAACAATACCATCCTGGGGAACTCATATTTCCCCCACACATTGATTAGATACTCCAATGGGTAATCTCATTAATAAGACCTTACATATAATAGTCTCCTTTATACCTTTCCAAAATATTAAAGCAACAAAAAAATAAACCTACCCTCTGACACCACTTTGAAACATACACAACCCGATGCCTCTTCACATGACCGATCCAAACAGGTTATGTGACCTTAGGTGCACCTCCCTATATTATAGAGGCTTCTAAATAGACGTGAGGGTGTAAGGAATATAGTAGGGAGACTATACCCTCTACTATAGTGTAGTAACAATAGTGGAAACAATATAAATAATCATCAACATATCATAGAAGATTAAAGGAAAAACCAAAAAATCCAATAATAATATAAACCATATAATATCATAACGAATTATATAAATGATGTGATGAATTTAATACAAATGAAATACTAATAGGATCAATAAAAATCTCCAAAACCTTAGTCCTGAACCCCATTTCAGTCCCATCTCCAAACATTAACCCATCAAGAAATTAATCAACCAATATAAGGCCCCTTTCCCTTGCCTATACATGCATCCTTTAAATATTCATGGTTACCAAATGGTGGACTAAACATGGTGTGAGTACAAATCGATATGCCACCAAAAAATATTCCTAAATGAATCCAATATAATTATATAGTTTATGTAATAATGAAATAAATAGGAAATTAATTTAATAAATTAATACTACACATGAAATAAACCCACTAACCCTCAATTTCTACGATGAAACTTAGGATGCCAAACCTACTTTGGAATGATTTTAGATATCTTTGATCACGTCGCAGTACCATACCAAACATATCCACAACCAACCGAGGGTTTTATCCCACAAATGAAAATAGGAGAACCAGGTAGATCCATATAATCCTAACAACATGTTTGTCCAGAGCCCTATAAGCATTACAACATGTCTAGAAAGATCCCTATAAGAATTATAGCATGTCAGGGCTTACATCATGTCCAGGAAGAGACCTATAAGAATTATAACATGTTTAGGTAGATCCCTATAAGAATTACAACATTTTTTAGTGCAAATAATATCAAATGTTCCCACAAACGCCACATGATTTAAACATTTATTTACAAAAGTTCACCCATTCATTCTATTGTTCCAAAATTCAAATATCATCATAACTATTACAATATATTTTTTAAGAATAAAACAATCCCATTTATCATTATCATGCTATTATACCCATAATTCACCCATTAATCATGTCATCTCATCTATTCAAGTCAAGTGGTTCATATTCAAGTCGAATAAACATTTACCATGTTATACCAATTATAAGGGTAAAACAATTCCCACATTAACAATACCAATTCATTATAAATTAAAATTTAGGATCACCTCTTAGGTGTCCATAAATATGGTCTCAATTCCGAGGATCTGATCGGATCCATGAGAGGTATAACAATGTGATTATCCTCAAAATAATGCATTACCCTTTTTGGTAGGTAATACACATGACTTTATGAAGTGATCACGCTTATTGTACACACTAGAAGAATTTAAAATATAAACTACAAGATTTTTCTAAACAACCTACCTCAAAACCATATAATGTGAAGAAAATTTCTCAACATTTGAGGTAACAATCATAAGGACCAGAACACTATGATCCTATAGATATTTATTATAGTTTGAATATAATACTTAGAGGTCACCATTTGAAGTCCTTGGATCACCAGGGATTGATACCTATAAGTTGGGGGTTGAATCTGATTGAAATGAGCTTCAAAATCATTAGAAAATCTATCTGGGGTTCCTATGGTTTGAGTGGAAGAGAGAGGATAAAAATGATTTGGGAGTAGTTTAGGGTATTTTTAGACAATCTATAAAATATAATACCATGAAAGAACCTCCCAGATCATGAAAAAGAACTAGTAGACATGGGTAGGACTGTGATGTAGTGTAAGGGACCATGCTGCAGCCTACCCTGTCAAACAACATTCGAAGATCACATCTAGGAACATGTTATAGCTCCTATAACTCCAAGGGTAAGTAATACAATTCTACCTAGACTGCCATGATAGAGAACACAAAAACCTGAGATGTAGGATAAAGTTATTCCTATATCTATACTGCAGGGGTATCCGATTTTTATGAACTAAGAAAATCCCTCCTTGAGGTCTTTGTGCCAAAATCATCCTCTCCATATTGCATCCACTCGACTACAATGCCACAACCTTCCTTCATGCCACGAATATTCCCAAAAGTTAGTATCTTGGATTCTCATCATTCCAAGAGCCTATTCCACTACCTGGATCTCCACACCATAGTGTAACTCCTTACTATGAAACCGAAGGCTCCATATCATAGAATCCTCTGATCAACACCCCTTGTTCCTACTTCCTCCTAGAATAAACCTTCATGGACTAATTCTTAACAACCAAAGTTAAAAAAAACCCCATCTCAAAGAGGTTTACTAAAACATAAAGAGGGAATTACCTTAAAAAACTAGATCTTCTATATCCATATACAGTTTCTATTGTATACTCACCAATAAAATTAACTCTAGAAGCATATAAAATATGGTGCCCATTAATTTTGTTACATGGATTCCATTACTGAATTCATGCATAATTGTCAATCCTAGCAGATTTCCGCTGACTAATTTTTTATAGGATTCATTATTGATATTGAATAATATATATATATATATATATATCACCTATCATGGTGAATATCAAACCACCTATTTGGTTTCAAATTTCTAGATAGTATGTGTCTCTCAAACCACTCATTCCACTAAGATTAATGGAGTCAGTGTTTCTATGAAAATTCATGTGCATACGAATACTAGTCTTCATAAAAGTTTAGCATTCTCCAAACATCTAAAAAGAAAAATCTTTCAATATATAAATATAGTTTTTATTGACTAATATATTTTATTTTAATGTTATAAAAATCCTAAAATTCTATAGGATAATTAATTTATATAGACTTTGTGTTTCATTGATGTTCATTTTTCTCATGAAGCCAACTTTTAAAAAATAGTTCTCATAAAAAATTATAAATTGTACCTAATGGACTAGTTATAAAATTTTAGTTAGTATGGAATTCATTAATAAACTTATTTTTCACACAATTTGTGATTGTTTTTTTTGTTTTAGAAATAAGTCTTGGAAACATTGTGGAAGAATTACAATACATATAATACATTTCATCAATACCCTTTCACTACCATCATTTTTTTGAAGTACAAGGTATTATTACTTTAGTATTATCTTTACTCCACATATTAAGGATTAATTAATACTTGGTTTTGATACAATCCAAAAAGAAAACCTAGAGGATCTTGTATCTTTTACCATGTGTATTCATTTATTCCCAGAGAATTCCTAAATCTCTTAAAGTAATCTCATGAAATAAATAATTTTGAATATTAGTTACATATTTAGAATAGTTTACATGGTTTTTATGAACTAAATATAGTAGCTTTATGACATAACTTTATTTCTAAAAGATAATTTATATAAAAATTGATATCGAATTAGTCAGTATACCATGTGTTTTAGCTCAAAAGGAGACTAGAACACTCTTCTTGATATAAACTTGTCAACAATTAATAGTTTTATTTGAAAAATAATTATCTTTCCACAATGAGGTATTCCATGTATAATATTTATGGTCAAAATTAATTGTTGATCTTAGATATCTATGATTTAAGAATTTTTGAACTATTAGTTGAGTATGAAAATACCATAATGAAATATATTTAAAATATGAAACAACATTTCATTTGTTTCTAATTTAGACACTAAGAAAAGTTTTGGTAATAATAAATACAAAATAATAGTTAAAATTAAATATATAGGAAAATTAAGGAGTTTTCATTTCTTTACACTGATATAGGAATCAAAATTATTTAGATTCTTTAAGAATACACAAAAAAACTAGTAATATTTCTATATTTTCTTGATTCCTATGTTTGAATATATATATATGTAAACATATCATGTCTAATACAAAATAAGTATTCTAGAAGCATTAATTATATGGTGAATATAACTGAAGTGGATGTAATTGATTACTTCTTATTAATTTTTTTTAGTTTTTCTTAAAATTTCATTTCTTACCACATGATAAGAAATTAAAATCTTGTTCCTTTACTTCCCTCTTGATCCTAATTCTCACGGTTGCTCATTTCATAGATGAATTAGAGTTATTATCAGGGTCATTCACTTTTCCCTTCCTCTTGTTCACTTAGAAGGATTTTCATGCTTTGTGTCCTTGTCAACTTGGAAAAGCTGGGTGAGGAGATCTATAAAAATATTTTCTATGCTATTCACATTAAATTTTATAGAAAAATTAGAGAAACTCGGAGGGAGTGATGAAAGAGTGAGATCATTGTGCAATTCATTGGGTATTTTAAACTATAGAATCTCTAGATGTTTAATGTTGTGAATAATATTGAATATATGAGGCCGATATATTATATTATCTCTAAGTTTTATCATGAATAGTGCCTTGTATATCTCAAAACACTCCTATCTAGCTCTCTTCTAATAAATATCATTGAGATTGTCTAGAATTATATAGGCATCCATGTTCTCATGAGACTTCATGAGTTCACTGGACATAGATGATAACATCAAATAATGGAAATATAGTGTATCATCCAATTATTTTTCATAGATAACAATATCTTCCTCACTCACCTCCTTATCAGGAGAATTAGAAAATAGGGGATTACAACACATAATACAAATTATTTTTAGTAAAGTAGTGTATAAACATCTGTAACTTCTATGAGAAATTTGTGCCTATAAAGACATTCCCTGAGTAAAGGAATGATCACAGTGTTATCATGGTTGATAAACTTTCCATTTTCTTTTATATAATAGTTAAGTAGATTATTAGTAATTTATTTCCAAAAAATATGTGAAATGAAATAATTTATTATTTTATTTTTCTCCCACTATTTTATTAAGTCTCATTGACCTTCACCATTAAAAACATAATATCCCATCATATTAAAATTAAAGTGTCCATGATTCATATTTTCTTTATAATAACCTAAGATAAGGCCTTTTCAATTACTTTAAGGTATTTAGATATCCTATCTTTCTAACCGTAGTCTTGAAACTCTTAGATCTATTGAGTGGACTCCCTAATATTGAAATCCTATTTTGAATTTCTTCAACACATTCCTATAAGATACATAAAGTCTAGTGAGGGATAGTTCTCATGATGTAAAATCGGTTAAGTCTACCCAATACAATCATAATAACTCCTTGATAAATGTAAGTGTCCTAACAAGTGACAAACCAACACTTAGTTCCATGGTTGTATCCATAATCAAGCTATGGAAGGTGTATTCTGACTTAATATTTTATCGAGGGGTTTTATTTATTAAATGTAAATTATTTTATTTTATTGTTTTAAATTACTTTTTAATATTAAGTGGATTTTACTTAAGTGATTAAACATGTGTTTCTATAATATTTACACATGATACTTTTTATTTTATACCATCCGAGCATGGTTATTATTTAATTAAATTATCTATGTGATCATGATAAAGCATTCATAAAATAAAAAACCATTAAAAAGATAGAATAAAATATATTTCATGATCATGATATTTATCTATTGGTTTATTTTATTTATTAGACAAAAAATAATCCATTGACCATAGGGGAAAAACTCTATGAGTTGGTCTTGGCTTGAGTTGCAACATTCCACCTTTTTCCTATATATCACCTGGGTTAATTACACCTTGGTTCCATCTTGAACCATCTCCAATCACCTGAGTGCTCTATCCATATATATGATTTATTCACATGCAAGTGGGGGGGGGGGGTACTAATGGAATGGTTATGAGGTTTAAATACGAGGACATGAATGTCCTTATATAATAATAGGAGGGGATGAAACAAAATTTATTATATTAATTTAACAATAATAATTTCAAAACCCATGCAATAATTAAATTAAAATAAATCCAAACCATACATGGGTCGATGAAGCCCTTGATTATCCAAACATCCAATAAATATAAATTTAATAAAATTTCATTCATTTAAATCATTCTTGATTAAGATAAATCACACTCAAATTAATGAATTATATTTATTAATTAACAAATTCAATTATCTTAATATCTGTCCAAATTTTCTGGAAGATTCTATAATTCTAAATAAATTAAATTATTTAATTTTATTAAAAATTAACTAAGTACATGACATGTACTTGAAGTAAACACAACACGTACCTCTCCAAAATACCTATCACTATCCTTGATGATCACTATGCATTCATACGACAAGGATCATACATAGAGAATCATGTAATTAAATAGTGTGAACTGTCAATAAAGTACACACACACATGTGTTGTATTGTATGGTGTGTATGATTTTAATTCATTTGAATTAAATGGTGTGTAAGAAACATACATGATGTGTAGTACCAAATTTTATGCATAAATTAATTAATAATTTAATATATATATATATATACAACCTATAACACATCATGTACTATCAATTAATGACACATAGACATGTGTTAATTATGTTTTATGGAGAAATTAATCAATTAAAGTTTCCAGGTAAACAGGTAGGATGCACGATGTGTACATGCTATCTACATGTCATGTATGTTACTTCACTGTCTCTTAGTAACTCAGACCTAGGGACTGGGCATGTATGTTAGATATAGAAGTTAATGAGGTAAACAATGTATGGTATATACACATAATTTGACATATAAGTTCAATAGATATTAGTCAAACACTTTGTGAAATAAATACACAATGTGACTTTGAATATGTGTTTTCTACTATGAAAATGCATGAAGTACACAATGTGTAAGCAAGTTACATGATTCATAGTTTGATAAACTATGTGCCATCCTAGAATAATCAATGCATTGTGTTTAATGACATCACATATGATTTAGTGCACAATGTGTTAAATTAAATTCAAGTTTTATCCTATCACATTGAACATTGATACATGACGTGTACCTTTGGGGCACACTCTGTGTATTCCCATGCTATTAGGATAGAATTCTCAGAACTCCTAGATGGTTTTTTTGGATGTATTTGATTTGTTTTAACCTATTATTGGTTCTAAGAAGGTGAAAAAATAAGGATAAGAAGAAATATTGATATTCATATTTTAAGAATGAATTTATCAAAATGGAAAACTAACAGTAAATTCATATAATGGTCAAATATTAATAAAAAATTATAAATTTAAACACAACCACTCTAATGCCACTTAGAGGTTTCAGGAACAAAATAATCATCTATTTGGTCAAGGCCAAACTATTCTTTTCTTAGATTCAATGAATAATCCACAATGTACATAATGGTAAATGTCATGACCAATGAATTTATTTGATGAATATTGATAAAGAATTCTAGAGCCAAGAGAGGGGATCTTTCACATTAAATTTATAAATAATTTAATTAAATAAATTACCTATATTTTTGAGAATTCTTTATTTAAATAATTTTTTGATAATTCAATCATTTTTTTGATTGTACCATTTTTTGTGATGAGAGGAACCAAAGTAGAGTCCCTCTAGTGGTGATCCACACATGATTCTATGATCTCAAAGCATTGTCGATGGTAATCCGGGTGATAGTGCAACAGTACTAATGGTCTTGTGTCTCTCCCTTTGATATTAGTGGGATGTTTTGAAGGATTGATTCATTTTATATCATTCTTGAGAGTAGAAGGAGGTGAAAGCTCTCGATTCATGAGAGAGTTGTAGATAATTTTCTCTCAATGGTTGATATAATTTCAAGAATGAATGTTTTGTGTGCAACAACATATACCCCTAAGAAATGATATAACTATGTACTTATAATGCTAGGTTAAAGAATAATTAATTACATATAGGCACTTTATTATCTTATTAATCTATAGAAAATTCCATTTTTGAATAATAATAATAATAATAATAATATTTATTTGATTTGGTATAAACTTATAGATAAAATAATTATCATTTCTGTAAATAAATAAATGAGTATTCATTTTAATGATATTTAATATATCATTCTCATTGGGCTTAAAAACCCGTCTGAGATTACTCCTAATTTATCTAACCTTAAATAATAAATATTATCCATTTGATAAATAAATGAATAAATATTTATAATATTCAAAATATTATGAATAAATATTTATTTTAATTTTTAAATAACATATAATTATGATGACTAAATATTTATAAGCAATAAATATTGAATAAATATTATTACATGGTCTATATACTAATATTTATTTCAATAATTAAAATCAAATATAATTTAATTAATATCAATATAAACACTAAGTGTGTGAGCCTCTAGGCATCCTTCTTAGTGGAATTAGGTGAGTTCATCAAATTTACAATATTGGAAACACATAAAGGAACCCAAGAGGATGAATTTAATTCCACAATATCAAAAACAACATATGAATGTTCACTATTTAATATAATATCTTTATCTCAATATCTCAACAAGTGAGTTTCATGCTCATGTACTCAACCAATTTGCTCAATAAGTCCTTATTTGACTATTTAAAATGTATGCATCGATACACCGTTGTCCTAAAAGTTTATTTTACAGTTTCATTCAAATAGAAATGGTTGAGATGTCAACTTATATAAAGATGAAAGTGATAATTACTTCCTTGATTTATTCATTTATAACATATCATTCATTACACACACAACATACCCTACTTCCTGCAAATACACATCATCATGGTTTTGGTCAGTACAACAATGTATGTGAGTCATGATATGTATTAATAATAATAGTAAAATTTAAGGATAATAACAATTTTTAATTGATGGGAATATCCAAATACACACATACATGTGGATATCCTACTTGTAGCTTTGTCCTCATAATCTTCAGTCTTGAAGATTATCATGTGTGAACATTTTGAGATGAAGTCTCATATTATTACAAGTTCTTACCCTTGTTAGTATACATCATATATATCCCATCGAATGAAATCATATGACCATATTACATATATCTTAAGAACATCACTATAGTATATCAAGGTTATCATCATAGTTGATAACTATTATAACCTTTTCAATGTGATAAAGATATTCTAGGATATTTTTATCCAACTTTGACCCTTCTCTAGTGTACAAAACAACTAAAATTTTTCTATAATGTGTGAAATTTACTAAATGTTGAATGTTTAGGGGGTAATGGATGGCCCAAAATAGATTTTGGGAAGAATTAATGAGATTTATATTAAAAATAGAAGGCATGATTCATTGACGGTGTGGATGGGATATGAATGGGGGAGGATTCTGCTACTCTGAAAAGTCATAGCGTGACTCCTTATGTCATGCAGTGAAATCCACCATCCTGTTTCTTAGTAATTTTATTACTTATAATGTAGGGGGAGTTTTAAAAATAAGAGGAGGGTTCCTCCTAGGCATTAGAATGATGTTTCCCCTAGATATCCTCTTCCCTTCCATGGGTGGATCCCCTCCATTTCTCTACTAATTTGGATATAGTTCATCACGTTGAAGAGATAGCGGTGATTATATCCTTACATGTTCTTCCTTTATCAATTTATTATACTGTTGTGTGGTTTTTTTATATTTTTATATAATATTCTCTATTTATAGTGCATTCATCTCCGTTTCTAATTTCTATTGGCTTAGCCCAAATTAAAGGCTGATATTGGACAATTAGGTCCCTATATGGTTAATATAAGTGGTCTCATGCTATTACATTAATTTATTTCCATAATATGGTATATTTTCATGTGTATTCACTCTACTTATTGGAAGCATGACCTAAAAATTAAATTATCTATTTATCTATCCTTTTTAATTTCTTGAAACCCCCTTGTAGAAAAATATTTTATCTCTGGGTAAACTTTAATTGGATCCTTTAAAGTATTAGGGTTAGATTATGCCTTAGATTTGGGTAATTAAATTGGGTAGAGATGGGATTCCCTTGGAAATGAATGAATTAACTTTTAATGTGTGGTTTTCAGGTTGACCCATAGAAACTGATAGTGGTCTTTGGCCATGGCACCTTTAAATAGAATTAGAAATTGAATTAAATGATTAACAAGGCTTAATGTGTTAAAATAATTTATATGTGAAATGAACCAAAGTGGTGTATTTTGTATTGAGATGTAAAATTTTTATGTGTTTAATTTTGGAATAATGACTTTGTTGATGTTATTGGAATTGTATGTCAGAATTGGAATGCCTTAGAAATATATTTGGATTTCTTATACAATTTATTGGTGTAAAAATCCATATATAATATTTGGATTCTATTATAGGGATCATGTTAATTCTAGGAGCAACGAATTACATAGATTTAATGAATTAAAATAATATGAAATTCCTTGACAAAACCAATAGATTCTACTTATATTCATTACCCTGAATTTCATGGGGTGACTCCCCCTTAGGTTTGAGTAATGTTTACATTTATTAAATACCACACATTAATGTTGCAGATTATTTAGGGAATAATTTTTTGAATGCCAATGGATGAGATCCATGGATTTTTCTTTATTATTATTAGTATGGAATTCCTTGGGTGTAAGTCATGGATTATGGTTGATCTGTACTTATTAATGTAAGGGGTGGTCCCTTGAGTTTAGAAGTTATTAATAGTTATTCCTAGGTAGTTTTGGGATGGAATTCCTGGATGAACCAAGTGAATTCCTCTCAAGTGACTTGATTATGGTTGCCTCAGTGATGTTTATGGAACAAAATTGAGACATGTTTCTTCCACCTAGTTTAGAGGTACTAGAGATCGATGATGTAGGCAGTGTAATCTGAGGTTTTACTCTTGAGACCCAAGGCATGATTGGGTTCTATTTATTTCTACATTTTGTTATTATTATTATCTTATTTATTTATTTCAAACCATTATAATTTACATGAACATACTATATTTACATTAAAAACTATTGGTGGTGGCCTATTAAGTCATGATCACACCCTGATTGAGTCACCATGACACTTGGGTACCTAAAAAGATGGTCCTTGGTCACATGTTACAAGTTTAGGGCATGTCCAATGTGATTCTTGATTGCAAGGCTAGGTTATAGATTGGGAGTTGGGAGTTGAGATAAATCTTAGGACTTCTAGAATTATATTATCTCTTAGTATTTTTCTTTTTCGTTATTCCTGTATTGTTATAATTTCCTTTATTGATATATATTTTTTTGTCTCTTACATATGTAGCATCATTATTATATTGTATGGGATGTGATTTGGTATTTATTCCTATAGTTTATTTTTCTAGATGTTATATTATATTATGTTTCCCTTATTTTTGTTATGTTATGCTCTAAAAAAGGGTATGGTCTTACCACTTTACCACTTATAGACCCTCATTCCTAGTCGATAGCCTCTAGCACATGAGGAGGCATGCTTGAGGCCATGTAATGCACCGACCTGAGGAACTATTTTAGTGGAATATGGGTCAAGGTGTTATTATTATCACATTAAAGTTATAGAGAAGAAAAATAAATATGTGATAAGAAATTTATTAATATTCCAGACTATGAATATATAGAAAATATAAATTATTAAGTAGTTGATTCAAGAGAAGCAACTCCAATAATTGGTCAATAGACTATGGAATTAAAAAGTGTTATATGAGATTTTTTTACCTTAGTATTTGGGGAGATGGTAGATAAGTGTTATAGGGATGTTTCATAGCTTGTTATGGACCTCATACTAGTAAATCATGAACACATTTATGATGGGAGGTCATGATTACCCAGGATACATGATTTCTATTTTTGGTTTTTGAAGTTTATATTTGGATATTAATTCAAGTATGATGTGTGCAATTGAGATCGTTATTGTGGTTTGGATATTAGACCATGGAAGTAATAAGGGTATTTTTTCATCATATTTGGCACATAATATTCACATGGAATACATATTATTATATGTTATTGTTTTATTTATGATAGTATTGGTTTTTTAAAGTGTCAAAAATAACTTATACAACATTTTATCATATAAGTTGTTGGTTTCATTCCACTCAACTAAACCAAAATATTTTTTCTGATGAAAATTCATGCAGATTATATGGTAACCGGTTATTTAGTGATTTATATTCAATCCATTAGAGTATGTATAGTTAACCATTGATGTGTTGGTCTAGGAATTTGATACCATAGAGGTGGATTAATGACAGAAAGCATGCCCGAGTGGTGATTTAAGGATGATCAGAGGATTTCCTGAGGACATGGAACCCTAGTGGGTTAGGATAATGGTTTGGTTACTTAAATTTTAAAAAACAACCTTATGGTTGTTTTCCATATATCTTCTTGGTGAAATTATACTTAACTAAACTGGGAAGTTGATGAAAGTCATGTGAATGCATTGTACTTGGTATTGAGGGTGGGTGAGAGTGTACAATTAGTAGGATTCCTGGCCCTATTGTTTTGGATGAACTTTAAGCAATATGGTGGGAGTTTGGGAAGATGTTATGAGTTTCATTTAATTATAAAATTATTATCGCTAGTATAAAACAACCTAAACACAATCCAATTGTAATATCTAGGTTTTTATCATGAGGTACAAACCCAAAAATTTAAAATTTAAAACCTTTTTTTATCCTTATAGAAGTTATTAAGAGGATAATGAGATATTTAGAAGCATCCATGGCTCTTTTAAATCTTGTATATATGGATTTTAGAAAGTCATAATGAGCCTTACAATTAGCACGAAGTTAGTTCTTATAGTGAGACTCAACCATGCGGATGCTGTAGTAAACAGTCGAGGGGTGCATGATTAGTTTTAACCATGATTATTTTGATCCACCCTGAGTTCCATTTAACTAGTTTAGGCACATAGTTAGGTGTATAGTTTGGAAAAATATGTGGCCAAACTGTTCAACCCTTTAAAAACTGTGTAAAATGACCATTTTCCCCCTTAAACCTTAAAAACTCAAAACACGTATTTCCCCTTTCTTCTTCTCTAGTAGCCATCCACATGAGAAGTTCCTCATCCCCTATTACGTTGGATTTGAGGCCTCTCCCTCATATGATATCTGATTTGATTATCATCTATCAAGTTTTAAGCATACTGGTAAGGGACTCATTCCTCTTCCTTTTTCCCTTATTTATCTCTTCATCTTCAGTATTATTTTGGTGCGAGATAATATGTATTATTTTAGGGTAATTTTTATTTTTACTAATTTATTCCATTCTAGATCAAATTAAAGAACAATAATAGATGGGTGGTCTTCTACTACCATAAGGTAAGTGGTCCAATACCTTTTCCCAAAATCTAAGTCATTCTATATCATGTGTTATCTTACTGCACACTGGAATTTCTATGTGTTACCTTAAAACTATAATTTTATTTAATCCATATTGTTAGCTATTTTAGGTTTTCCATTAAATAATATATTTTATTTTATTTTCCATGTGTTATTTTTGGATATTGTATGGGTAATTTTTAAGAATAGGCGCTGAGACAATGTGAAATTATTAGGCCCTGGGTTCCTAAAATAAATGTTTGAAATATATTAAATATATTAAATATAATGTGTAAAAATATTTCCTAAAAAAGTGGAGTATCTTCTAAATAGGTTCCCAGATCATAAATCCAAGGGCACTGTTGAGTTTAGAACATGAGGTTTACCCTAGGTGTGACTTAACCTTGATCGGCGTAGGGTGTTTGTGAAAAAATTCATCACGGGCGTAAAATGGATAAGATAATTAAATAAATTATTTTATTTGTTTAGTGATGTATAGACATAACATCCCTCTTTAAATACACCCTTATAGAAAATGTGTAGGGTTATCCACATAAATTTATGAATTGATGAGAACCATTGGATCCATTAGATGATATCTCGTCAGATAACAATGATCCGATCAAAGATCGATGATCGGTGAAGGATATAATTGAAGGATCTCACCAACGAACATGACGTTGCTTCATTATTATTTTTTCAATCAATCCGAGTTCAGTTAGGGTACCTTTCTTGATTCCTATAATGAACATGGATCAATCAACCAACATATTGATCCATGGATCGTGCGTATTTGCGTAATGGGTTTATTATTGTGTGATTTTGGAAGATTTAATTTGAATTGATGATTTATTTGTTGTTATTATCATGAAAATGGATTGAGATAAACATGAACATCAATTGAGGTTCATTCCTCTCATTTTTTCTTATAATTGTCTCCCCTGGTTCTTGTCTCACCCTGGACAATCTTCATTTGGCCTGAGGTTTAAAATATCATAATAAATCGATCATTTTGCACCTGTTTCTTGGTGAAATGATACAAAATTATAGATGTGGGATCCACACGACACAAAAGTGGTGAAAAGATGGAGATAGTAGAGAATCAGATGATGTAGATACCAGTTATTCATGTTCTTCGGTTCATAATGAAGAATGATAAATAATCCCATTTACGATCATATCGAAGGCCCAAAAGTTGTTGATAAATGATGGTTTGGTTTTTCAGGGCCTGATTCATGATTTTCTATGAGAGGCACAACCTAATAGAAGGCTAGATAAATGAATAAGATGCATGGATCGTGGATATGGGATTCTAGAAAATACCAATCCACATGGTGTGTAATGCAAGATTACACGGAATATGGGTCTCTCATGGTGGAATCTTGGGTTTTAGAGAAAATTAAGTATCACATGGTGTGTGATACCTATCACACGAATTTTGGTCTCTCCCTAGTGAACTCGTTGTGTACCTCATAGGTACATGGACACGGTGTGTATTACATGGGAAACCTACACACCGTGTACTCACCCACATGGACACGACCTAGACCAAGCACATGGGCTAAGCCATGTACTTATACATGAGTACATGTACAGAGTCTGAATCCATGTACTAGCACACAGGTAGACTACATGGGTAGCCTACACACTGTATATTTCTACACGAACATGAGAAAAAGACATGGGCCATTTACATGAGAAGAATCTAGGTTCTTAGGATAAGTCCTCCCATGTTAGTGATATGTCTACTCTGCACAAGTCTCCATCCTCTGGCCTATTGAAGGCTAACTTGGGGAGTTACATAATAAGGGTCTTGACAGAGTGATATCAGAGGGGTTCGGTTATACTTTAGGACTAGAGGCTATGGTATTGGTTTGGGGAAACAATGTTAAGTGTTTATAGTTCAGATTTTAGACCATGGAATCTGGTGTTTATGTGGGGACTGATGTATCCATACACTAAGACTTCAATCACCTATTTTTTGACTTGGTACGTGATAACGATGGTTTCAAGGATAATAATGGTACATTCATAATAATGGAATAGGTTGTAGTTCCATGTACTTCTTGATTCATCTCTCCATCTATACTCATTGGACATGGTACGTCTTATTTACTTTCAGTATGCCTCTTTGATGTATGTCATCAAGGATTTAGCATGATCACAAGGGTGATCCCATCAATGATGAGGTGTTGATACTTGGAATAGTTCTCAAGGTGTTTCCTCTATGTGTTTCACTAGCTATACCACCACCTGTAGTGAGGTACATGGTAATAGCAGTACCAGTAGATGAGGTGTGTTGGTTGAGTGTACTTCAAGAGTTTCAATGATAGATACCCCTCAAGTTCTGAGGTGAGACTGACCCACATGTGGCTGAGGACTAGTTTGAGGTGGTGACTAGAGTTTTCTGTCTGTTTAGGACACCAAAAAATCAGATGGTGGTCCTAGCAGTGAGCCTTATTCATGGCTCCATATGGTGATTGTGGGGTTTGGTGACTCAGTATTATAATGAGGTGACTCTTTTATGGAAATATTTGAGTTCATTTTTATAGAGGAGTCCTCACAAACTATGCTGAGGGATATATGTATTTAGGAGATTTTGTAGCTCTAGAAGGTTATCATGAGAGTAGATGAGTATTCATCAAGGTTTACCAACCTCTCCAGGTACTCTATGGATATAGTTCATGACTAGTTCTTCATGGATCAGACTTTTGAACGAGGTCTATATAGAGATATCTGATCTAGTGTTATAACTATATTCATTCTTACCTTTTCTGAGGTGCTAGAGTGAGATTCGGTTCTAGATAGTTTCTTGGATAATTAGATACAACCACTAGTTTCCAGAAGTGAGAAATCAAGGGCAGAGACCTCAACAGTAGGGAGATGATGTCAGTATCAGGGACCCGGATGCGTGAGACGTTTCAGGAGGAGGTCCATAGACATAGGGTATATGGTTCATGGCTTACAAGGTAGGTATAGTCATCCCAGGGAGAGGCGATGCTACTCATGTGACGATAGGGGAAATCTTGCTCGAGATTTTCCGACCTGCCGTATTGATAACAAGGAAACCGTAAATGGTCCACCAAGTCATAGGTAACAATATAAGAAGATAGATTTATAGGGTGTAAGACATGGAATTGGATATAGGAGAGAAGTATGAGGTGTTTGACACTTTGAATTATTATTATCCCCACCCTAGGTGGTCCATGTTAGGCTTATGGAGCTGGAGGATAGGGGTGAGGACAACTACAAGTGGTTGAAGCTTACGACATAGGGGATCCAGGAATGATTCGAGGTACAATATGTGTTTTTTATACCTTATTTATAGTACTGATAGACATAGGTTCTAGTCATTACTTTCTAGCCACATACCTTGTATGAGACCTACATATTTTGGTTGAGTCCTTGGCTTGACCCTTATGCTTGGATAATTTTACTGGAGTAGACTCAGTGAACACACACTTATGCTGACAGTGTGACTTGACTCTTATAGGTGAGAGATTCTATTGGAATATCTTAGTAGCAACATTGAGGCCTTATGAAATCATTATTGGTATGAATTGGTTATCTATAGTTAATGACCAAATTGATTGTTTTAGGTGAAGTAAATAGTGTTTCCATAGTTAAGGAACCATGTTTTATTTTTTTGGTGAAAAGAAAACCCCATAAGCATAAGATGGAATCATGAATAAGAGGGTGCATCCAATTAATCATCAGTTGGATAGCCTAAACCTTGGTGTAGTGGATGTTATGAGTTCCTAGTTTCCTATAGTGATTGTATAGTATGGGGAAATATTCTTTGAGGATGTTCCAGGTTTACCTCCCCATTAAGATATAGAAATTTTCATTGATCTACACCCCAGGATGACACCTATATCTACACCAACATATCAGATGAATTTCATAGAGATTTATGAGATAAGGGTGAATTTGGATGACTTACATAGGAAGGTCTTTGTTAGACCTAGTGTTTCACCCTGGGCAGCCCCAGTTTTGTTTTCCAAGAAGGTATATGGGAGATGGAGGTATGTGTGGACTACCTGCACTTGATCCAGGTGACTCTGAAGAAAAAATATCCACTACCAAGGATCAATGACCTATTTTATCATTTGAAAGGGGAAAGATGGTTCTAGAAGGCTAACCTTAGGTCATGCTATCACTAGTTGCGAGTACGGGTCGATCATATATCGAATATGGCATTTAGATGTCGTTACATTCGCTATGAGTTCTTGGTGATTCCCTTTGGCATGAAGAATACCCCAACAGTGGTCATTGGACACATGAATTAAATATTTCAACCTTTCTTAGAACAATTCATAGTATTCTTCAATAATGATATCCTTGTGTAGTCAGCATTTGATGAGGAGAACACGAGACACTTGAGGATAGTTATGGACATAATTTTAGAGCACCATCTTTACAGAAATATCTCTAAGTTCTAGTTTTTGATTTAGGAGCTCCACTTTCTGGGACATGTTATCTCAACAGATGGAGTAGAAATAGGCCCAACCAAGGTCAAAGAAGTGTTAACTTGGGATCCACCCAAGAGTGTGAAAAAGGTTTGGATATTCCTTAGTTTTGAAGTCTATTATCAAATATTCATACATTATTTATCTAGAATATTAACACCCATGACATATTTTACTTGGAAGGGGTAGCCTTTCATGCAGACAGAGAGGTGCCAATAGGATTTTTAGCAGTTGAGGTAGAGTTTGATGAGAACTCCCATATTGAGATTGCTAGAGGAGGGTGTCGAGTACATAGTGGTCTACAATTCATCCGGATCCAAGCTTGGTTGTGTTCTGATGCAAAGTAAAGTAGTGATTGCCTATGGTTCATGATAGTTGAGACCGAATGAGTAGAACTATGGGACCCAAAATCTTGTGTTAGAAGTGGTAGTCTTCACACTAAAGATGTGGTGACACTACGTGATGGGTGGTTGGTTTATCATATACTCTGATAAAAAGATTCTCAAGTAAATGTTCTCTCAGAAAGATATTTACTTGTGATAGAGGCAATGTCTAGAGTTCCTATAGGATTACGACTTTGAAATTTTATATACACCTAGGAAGGGGAATGTGGTTGCATAGGATCTTAGTAGGAGATCATATTTTCAGTTTCTGAATAAGGAATTATAGCATTTTGCATCATTACCGATATCCTTTGTGGATGGAGATAAAGCAACATACCTCCAATTGATGGTTGTTACCCCCCACTCTTGAAGCGAGTCATAGATACATAACTAGGGGACACCAATTATGATACCCTACGTAATAAGATATCTATGGGACATGATCTTGATAGATTTTCTAAAGGTGGGGATTATTTCATTCTTTTTAGAGGACAGACTATGGTACCCATAAATTTGTGGGAGGAAGTTTTGAAAGAGTTTCATACTTCTCATTTGAAAGTACATCCAGGTTTGGAAAAGATGTACTGGGACCTCCGATATCAGTTTTGGTGGCCATGGATGAATAAAAAAGTTTCATAGTTTGTTTAAAATCCCAATATTTCATGGTATGTTATCTTAAATATCTTGTCTTTCATGGAACACCAACTTGTCTTTCATAACACTCAAGATTGAGTTTCTACGATAAAAAACTTTAGTGTTTAAATTATTTAAATGATATATTTATAACTTATCCATTAAATTTAGTAATATAAATAGTAATAAATAATTTTTAAATGGTATTTATAATGTTTTCACATAAATAAACATATTTATAATGAAATGTATAAGTTTCGGTAAAATAGTTATTTTTTTAGAAATACTATTTTCTTAAAGGAACTACTTTTTATGTCATTTGGTGAACAATATTAAAATTATATTTAGAAACAATTATAAATTTAATTTGGTAAAACATACTTCATTTTTAAATTCATAATTTCAAAATTATCTTAGGGTGATTTTTTGGTATTTTTCTGAAAACTTTCATTTTTTGATGAATAGTGAAAAACACATCATTATTGTTAAAAAATAAGCATTTTCATTTAAATAATTATTTTACTTTAAATTGATTTTAAAGTCACAATATATAAATAATACATATAATAACCCAATTTATTTCATTCAAATCATTTTTAAAATAGAATTAAATATAAAAATTCATTGAACTTTTTAACGTCTTTTTACCCGCCTTCTAACCACATTTGTAGATTAGCATTAAACACAATTTTGTCACTTATGTGAATTGAATTTTAAAAAATAGACGGATATGGTTTTAATATGTATGAAAAATGGGGTCTAATAGGATCAAAATAATTTTTAATGAATAGTAGATTTTGAATTTTATTTACCACGGTTAAAGGTAAATAGGGTAATTAAAGGTAAAAATAATATTATAATAATTTAAAATTACCTTAATAGTTGTTATAATTTCATTGGATAAGTATTTTTCGACCCAAATAAACCTTAGGTTAGAATTATGATCCCTTTTAAGCCACTTTTTTTAGATTTGGACATTTATTATATTTTATTTAGAGAAGAGTTAAAAATGTCATATTCCAATTTTAATAACTCAATAATTTTTAATATGGAGTTATACATAATATAAATTCAACTATAATTATTCACTTGAAAGATAAGAAATTTATATTCATCATAATAACTTATTTTATATTTTTATAGAATAAATTACTTAATTAAATTTTTGTATGACAACGATGTAGTAATTGCTTAATTAATTGAGATATCAAATAAATGATATTAAAAATATTAAAATAAATATAATTTGACTTAATGAATGACATAAAATAATTTTATTGATAACTTAGACATGTCAGTGACATATTAGAAGTATGTTTTTGAAGTTATCTTGTTGGTTTGATATTTTTTAAAATTAAAAAATTGAGTAGTATTAAAATTGATACAAATGATACTTTAAAATAAATAACATTTTATTAAATGATATAAAAGTCACCAAAAAACAATTTTTGTCCAAATAAATTCTATAGTGTTAAATAGGTCATAAATTATCCACTTGGGATTATTTTTTCATTTTATAGTAACTATATTAGCCCTATAGTGTAAAAATACAAGAAGACACGGTAAGAGTTAAACTATTTAATTAAGGGTTAAATTCAAAAGATATGGTTAATTTTATGACCTAAACATGTATAAAATTCATTGGTTAAGGTTATTTAGACCCATACTCATCTTATCCTCTAAATAAATTACTTTGGAGCTATTTTAAACTTAAATAAATATATAAAAAATTAATATTTTAAGAGTTTCCTAAAGTACCCCTCCACTCTCTTATAAAAGGGAACTTGTCCTTCTCTTTAATTTACACCTATAAAGCCATTTATCTCAACCAAAACCTGACCGTTTAATCTCAAAACTTTCCTCAGTACATCTTAGAGGCCATAAATTTGGAATAAATTCATACTAAGAAGTCCTTTTGTGCAAATCAAAAGGAGACACTTGAAGAAGAGGTAATAGTTTTATTGGCTCTTTCAAAGTTATTTTCTTATTCTACTTCAACATCATATTTTGGTTCCAAAAATAATGTAATAACTACAATATCATATAAATTATGAGATGTTATTATGATTATCGGACAAACATACTCCTCCTTTTAACCATTTCATGAATAACAATATCACTATGTGTGCCTATGTACAACTTACCGTCTCCACACCGTGGTGTAAATTGTTTTTCATCAATAATTTATATCAAAAGGTATAAGGATGAATATAAAGTTTTTAAATAATAAATATAACATGATATTGTATCTATAAAATTAATATTTCATCCAATTCCATACCATTTAACCATTAAGTAAATGATACCGTCGCTCGTGCGTACGTATAACTTACCGTCTCCACAACGCAATGAGATTCATCCTCCACATTAACCATTCAAGAATGATTATAAAAAAATATATTATGAATAAGTATTAAATATATAAAATAATAATTCTAATTTAATAATATATATTTATATATACACATATATTTCATTTACTTTCTTCTATTCAATACGATAATAAACGGAAACAACGTTAATGCATACATACGACCTACTGTCTCCATGAACGGTGTATTCCATTTTATATATCTATCTATTATATATATTTATATTAAGAATATTTATGATATAAAAATAACTTTTTAAATTTTGGAAGTAATTAAATCATGATCTAAGTAAAATGATCAAGAATAACAAGTCAAAACATGTACGACAAACAAAGCGATTATTACCCAGAATGATTATTTAACATGAAAATTCTTTATAAACAAGTAATATAATGTCCTAAAAGAATCATATATGATATAATAAATATTATTATGATTCTGTTATAAGTTAATAATATTTTTAAGACCATTATACAAGAGTTTCAGACTCGTACATAGAGTATTAGACCTATGGTAAGGGAATTCCATCTCAATTTTATTTTTTGTGATATATGAGCCATGTTCACCACCTATTTCTTGTATGTGGAAAATTTAATGCCCATATTATATTTGATATCATGAATAAATTTATCTTCATGGTATATAAAGATTCATTTGAATATATTGGGCTTATTATTTAAATGTTCAAAGCTGTATGAGATTTTTTTAAAAGGTTGGGGCCGAAGCCTCATTTATTATTTAAAGCAAAGTCCTCTTTCAAACTAGGTAGAGGGGGACCTATTACATAGCCCGAAGGCCTAAGACCAAGTGGTCTGAATACAAGGCCTGAAAGCCCTTTTTTTTTCCAAGAGCCCTTTGGTGAATAGTACTGCTACAGTACCCGAGCTGCTATAGTACTAGCTAAAACGTGTTGTTGGGTAATGAGGTATTAGGCTGGCCTGCCCACCTACGTGTTGCACGTCCCCAGTGAGGCCCAAGGTGGCCCACCCTTGGGCTTAATCCAGTTCCCAAGATTGGTTTGCTAGCATATAGTGCATGTTGCCTTGCAAGGACTCAAACCCGAAACATCGGGGTCAGGATGCCACCACCTTTAACCAACTCACCCATACCCCACAGGAAAAAACGTACATTGGGTTATACAACTTTCATAAGAGGAATTATAGTTTTAATAAAAATTATTACGTTATGTTTTACAACTTTCATAAGAGGAATGTATTGGAGTTAGTAAGTCATGGATGGGGCCCTCTATAGCCTTTAAATGCATCAGTAGGTCTCATGAGACAAACTAGATATGGAATTGGCCAAGGACTTGCCCATTTACTTTAAAATTTAGATTTGGATGAGGACTTAACCATTTATTTTTAGATGTCCTGGATGAGGCCTCGATGATATGTTTCAGATATTCGGAATTATGCATTCCCTCATTATTATATTAGTTATTGATATTACATGTGATTTTTATACTAGTAGAATATCCATGTGAATGTTTAAATGGAATTATTTGAATTAGTTTTGCCATATTATGTTTAGGTTCATGTTTAAAATACTTGTGTTTCAGTTTTATACTTGCCTTAAAAGTTTATGCTTATTTATGAAAGCTTCTATTGTACTGTTTAACCTTACCGAACATGTGATATCACCCATTTATTATGTTTTATTTTACTAGTATGCCAAGATTTAAATTATGTTTGATGTGTAGGGTTAATCTAGGAGAATAATGGCATTCTCAAAGGATTTTATATGTTTTGAATTATAATGTAAGGTTAATATATGTAATCTATTTTCCAAGATTACTAAACTGATCGGTCCTTTAGGATTTTATTCCTTGTAATTATTCCAATGTATTAAAATAATGCACCGACTATGAGATTCTAGGGTCAGAGAGTTACAGTTGGTATCAAAGGAAGTTTAGAGACAACCTTGGAAATTAGATTTAGAAAACATGGATTAGAAAACATAACCCTATATTGACTTTAAGGATAAGTCTAAGTATAGGATATCATCCTTTAGATTTGGTAATGGATGAACTAGGTTAATCCTATGAAAAAATGGCATGAGAAGAAGATTCCACCATTTAGAGATCCTATAGATGATTCTTTATAATAATATCACTATGATTAATGTTTATCACATTATGCTTTGAGTTTTGTTAAATGGTTAGAATCAACAAGGTTATATATGAAATTTTTATAATTTGATAATGAAGAGCCTATAAAAGAAAAATGAGATGAAGGATGTATTAAGGAATAATACGTTGAAGCATAGTTAATGGTTTAAGACTGAAGTGTAATGATTAAGGTTATTTTTTATTTGGATTCAAGAATTATTTCATTAATGGTTCTACGATTATAAGATTCATGAGATATATATGGATTGTACTGCAGTAAATATTCATTAGTTATTTGGAAGCTTGAATTATTTCATTAAGGATTTTAAGGTTATAAAGGTTTTTTTCAATAATAGATACATTATGTTGTTGGGGGAATCTGATGTTTAGATTGATTTTGAAAATTTAGAGACCTTTTTAGACTGTTAAGTTAGAAAAAAGTGTTTTGTAAAAGTCTTAAGGTTTGAATGGATTAAGTTGAACATTGAATAGTATTGTTTAATGTAAAAAAATTTCCTAAGGTTATTCTTGGAATTTTATAATAATATAGTTTTAAGAAAAGGAAAACCCGTATGTCGGGTGGCAACCTGTCGCATCCGCCATGGCTGTGAGACTTGAAACCGTAACCAAAGGGAGACAAGGGTGAATCACCTACCACTGGACTACTAATGTCCTAGTTTGTATAATGTATTTTTTAAATGGTATGATATATAAATTATAAGTTCATTTTTGTAACCCTATACAATTAATATAAATAGAATATTTTTTAATTTTATTATCTTTTGGAGAGAAAGATGAGTTTGTGGTAGAAATTAATTAAAGTATGGAACTCAAATTTTCATGTAAGTATTATTCCCTTTTTTATTATTCTATGAATTAAATTAATTCTTAAACACTAGGGAAATGATCTTGAAACAAAAAATTTTTTCCAAGTATTTTATTTTGCGATGAATCAAATGGCCCCTTGGATCATTGCAGATTTATAGCTTTTTGGTCGTTCACTTTCCTAATCATGTTCTCTATCACTATCCATCAGAACATGATGGTTACATTTTATTTCATGTCCATGTTTTCCTACATGTAACCCTAGTATGTGTTATCTCTAGTGACCTTATTACTTCCCTTTCTTTATTTTAAAATGGTGGTCTCATTAATCCATTTTCCAATGTGAAATTTCAATAAAGATATTTTGAAAAACCCAACCCATAGTTTTTGATTCCAAGTTTAAATTGTAAGGTCACAATTTATTGAAGGAGGGGATAATTTAAAACCCCAATATTTCATGGTATGTTATCTTCAATAGCTTGTGTTACACACAACACCAACTTGGATTGCAAAACATGCAATATTGAGTTTCTACGAAACAACACTTTAATATTAAAATTATTTAAATGATATATTTATAATTATCCATTAAATGAATTAATATAAATAGTAATAAATAATTTTTAAATTCTATTTGTAATATTTTCACATAAATAAATCATATTTATAATTAAATGTATAAGTTTTAGTAAAATAGTTATATGTTTAGAAATACTATTTTCTTAAAGGAACTACTTTTTATATCCTTTTTTGAAAAATAGTAAAATTAATTTTAGAAACACTTAGAAATTGAATTTGGTAAAATTGAATTCATTTTTGAATTTGGAATATCAAAACTATATTAGGGTGAAGTTTTGGTATTTTTTTAAAAACTTTCATTTTTTGATGAATAGTGCAAAACGTTGCATTATTATTAAAAAACTGATTTTTTTCATTTAAATAGTTATTTTAATTTAAATTAATTTTAAAGTCATAATAGATAAATAATACATATATTAACCCAATTTATTTCATTGGAATAATTTCTATAATATAATTTGATATAAAAATTCATTGAACTTTTTTAACGTCTTTTTACCCACCATATAGCCACATTTAAATATTAACATTAAATGTAATTTTACCTCTTTTGTGAATTTAATTTAGTAAAATGTAAATACATGGCTGTAATTAGTATGAAAACTTTGGTCTAATAGGATCGAAATAATTTTTGATGAATATTAACTTTTGAATTTTATTTACCACGGTTAAAGGTAAATAGGGTAATTAAAGGTAAAAATAATATTATAATAATACACAATTACCCTAAAACTTGTCTTAATTTCATTGGATAAGTTTTTTTAGACCAAAATAAACCTTATTTTAGAAATCTTATCCTTTTTAATCCACTTGTGTAAGATTAATACATTTATTATATTTTATTTAAAGATGAGTTAAAAATGTATTATTCAATTTTTAATAACTAAATCACTTCTAATATGGGGTTATACATAAGATAAATTAGAATATAGTTGTTCCTTTTAAATAAAATAAATTTATATTCATAATAATAATTTATTTTTAATTTTTAGATAATAAATAACTTAATTAAATACTTGTATAATAATGATGTAGTAATTCTTTAATTAATTGAGATATCAAATAAATGATATTAAAAATATTAAAATAAATATAATTGTACTTAATTAATGACATAAAATAATTTTATAGATAACTTAGATATGTTATTGACATATTTTAGGTATTTTTTCTAAGTTATCATGTTTTTTTGATATTTTTAAAAATTCAAATATTGAATAGTTTTAAAATTGGCATAAATGGTACTTTAAAATAAATAATATTTTATTAAATGATATAAATGTCATAAATATATAAGATTCATACAATAAATTTTATTGTGTTATATATTTCATAAATGATCCACTTGGAGTTTTTTTGTCATTTTTTAGTAACTATATTAACCCTATAGTGTAAAAATACAAGAAGACACGGTAAGAGTTAAACTATTTTACTAAGGGTTTAATACAAATGATAAGGTTAATTTTGTGACCTAAACATGTATAAAATTAATTGTTTGAGGGTATTTCGACCCAAACCATCTTAACCTAGAAATAAATCACTTTGGAGCTATTTGAAATAGAAAATAAATTTATAATAAATTAATATTTTTAGAGTTTTCAAAAGTGGCCATCCATTCTATTATAAAAGGGAACTTATCCTTTTCTTTAATTCAAACATATAAATCTATTTGTATCATCAAAACCCTGCCCATTTCCTCTACCAAATTCTGTCACTAAATCCTAGAGGCAATACGTTGTGCATAAAGTCATCCTAAGGAGTCCTTTTGTGCAAATCAAAAGGAGACACTCAAAAAAGAGGTAATCATTTTCTTAACTCTTTCAATATTATTTTCTTATTCTACTAACAATTACTATGATGTTTCCAAAATAATGTAATTTATACAGTATCATATACATTATGAGTTGTTATTATGATTATGGGACAACCATATTCCTCCTTTTACCTATTCCATGAAAAACAATATCACTATGCGTGCGTACATGCGACTTGCCATCTCCACATAGTGGTGTAAAATGTTTTTAATCTATAATTTATTTATATGGATATAATGATGAATATAAATAATTTAAATAATAAATATAACCTGATATTTTTTTCTTTACAATTCATATTCTATCCAATTCAATACCATTTAACCATTAAGGAAATGATACCATCGCTCGTGCGTACATACAACTTACCGTCTCCACGACATGGTGAGATTCATCCTCCACATTAACCAATAATGAATGATTATAAAAATATATATATTATGAATAATTATGAAATATATGACCTAATAATTCTACTGGAATAATATATATATATATATATATATATATTCCATTTACTTGTTTCCATTCAATATGATAAAAAATGGAAATAACTTTCATGCGTACGTATGGCCTACTGTCTCCATAAATGGTGTATTCCATTTTTATATATCTATTGTAACACCCCAAGATTCCACGGTATGTTTCCCTTTGAATAATGCAGTATCTTGCATTGTACGCAACTTGGTGTTTTAACACACCACGACCAATTAAAGTAGTCGTTATGAATAGTAATACCCACTTTTTGAAATTTTATAAATTTTATTTTTCAAAATGGACTTAATTTTTGGATTTTTAATATCAAAATTAGCTTAGGGTGGATTTTTGGTATCTTTCTAAAAACTTTCAATTTTTGATGAATAGGGGAAAACACTGCATTATTTTTTAAAACTGATCTTTTATTTAAATAATTAGTTATTTTATTTTAATTTATTTTACGTAAAAATAGATACATAATATCTATATATGTTCAATGTAATTCATTTGAGTCATTTTCTAATAAGTTTAGATATATAACTTTTTATCGTCTTCTACCCACTTTCTTGGAGCATTTGAAAATTTGCATAAAACATCATTTCACCACTTCTATGAGTTGAATTTCAAAAATTCAAGAGACATGGTTAATATAATTAATTAAAATGTGGTTCAATAAGATGAAAATAATTTTTGGTGAATAATAACTTTTGACTTTTATTTACCACGGTTAAAAGTAAATATGGTAAATAAGGGTAAAAATGGTATTATGATTACCATAACACATGTCCTAATTCTATTGTATAAGTGTAATTATATCAAAAAACAATCTTAGGAATAGAATATGACCCACTTTGGTCCACTTGTATTAGATTAAGACATTTATTATTATTTTATTTAAAGAAGAGTTAAAAGTGTTGAATTCAATGTTTAATAACTAAACCATTTTTAATATTGGGTTATACATAAGATAAATTAGACTATAAATATTCATTAGAAATATAAAAAAATTTCCTATCTAATGGTATTTTATTTATAATTTTTAGACATTAAATAATTAAATTTATTTATGACACAATGATGATGCAGTAATTACCTTATCAATGAATGATTAAAATAATTAATATTATAAATACCCAAATAAATGTAATTTGAGACTTTTGATGAATTACACTAATTTTATAGGTTAATATGACATGTTAGGGTTTATTAAATAATTTTTTTTCGAAGTAATCATGCTTTTATGATTTTCACAAAAACCAAATACAAAATAGTGTCAAAATTGATATAATTGAGTTTTTAAAACAAATACTATAATATTAATTGATATAATATTCCTAAAAATATAAGGTTCGGAAAAAGGACTTAAATAATGTTATATATATATTAATAATTAACCAATTGGGGTTCTATTGGCTTGTTATAGTAAGTTTATTAACCATATAATATAAAATACAAAGAGACATGGTAAATGACAAACTATTTAACTAAGAGTTAAATCTAAAAGATAAGGTTAATATGGTCCACTAAACATGTATAAAACCTATTGGTTGAGATTATTTCGACCCAAAACCACCTTATACTCTAAATAAATTATTTTTTATCTACTAGAAACCGAAAATTAATTTATTATAAAATAATATTTCAAGCTTTTCCTAAAGTGACCATCACCTCTCTTATAAAAGGGTACTTCCACTTCTCTTAATTTCACACCTCCAAAGCCATTTTTCTCAGCCAAAACCTACCCAAATTTCCTCCCAACTTTCCTCCCTTCATCTTATAGGCCTTCATTTGGTCAAAAATCCAACCTATAGATCCCTTTTGATCAAATCAAAAGAAAGAACCCGAAGAAGAGGTAAATACTTCATCACCTCTTTCAAATTCTTTTCTTCTTCCACTTACTATTTATTTGTTGTTTCTATTATAAAATAATAACTCCAGTATCTTATATATACTTTTATGTTATTATAAAAATGGTACAACCATATTCATTATTCTATCCATCATATGAATGGCAAAGTCACCATACGTACGTACGTACGACTTACCATCTCCACCTCGTGGTGTAGTTTGTTATTCAAACACTTCATTATTTGGATGGATACAATAATGAGTATAAATGATGTAAATAATAAATATAACTTGTTAATTATTATTTATATATAATATACCATCCAATTACATATGATTTCACCATCCTTATAATGATATTGTCGCTCGTGCTTACGTATGAATTACCGTATCCACGAACGTGATGAGATTAATTCCCCATCGTAATCATTCAGGAATAATTTTAATTTTATGGTTAAAAATAATGTTTATGAAAATAATATCATTATGTATATGAATAAAATACATCCTATCCATAACAAACATGTCTTACGTAACAAATCATATAAAGGAAAACGAATCAGTTAACACCCAAAATGATGATACTACTGAAATATTATTAACAAATCAATATTAGAGGATAATATTTATGTATATAGTTCATTTATAATTTAATAACAATGATTTAACTATTATAAAGGTTTTTTAACTTACCCTCGACCAAGTAAAAGTACAAGTTAAGGGTTAATTTCACAATCTCTTTATTATCCGAGGTTTTTTTATGTAAGTATCTACTGGGACCTCTTTATCATCCACATCCATGTTTCTTAAAAATGTATTTCAAAACATTTTTACAATTTACTATAATATGGTTGAAATTCATTTATACCCTTGTTTGAATTTTTATAAAACAATCTTTCCGTTAGTTTCCAAACAAGGTACTTAATGACCTTTTCGACAAAATTAAGGTAAGAATGTTTTTTTCATCTTATACGGAGGGTGTGGCTATTTTCTTCTGTTATATCATCGTCAAAACTTCCCATAAAATCTTATAAGAATATTGTCAAAATTAATGTTTTCTTTTATAATCATGTGACTTTTAAATGATTACAAAATAGAAAGAGGTATTTATTTTAAATAGTTTTCATTTCATCTATGTCAACATACTTTGATAGATTTTAAACTTGTTTGAAGTTGATTTATTATGATAAAAATATTCAATATTGTATTAAAGGTTTTGTGATATGTTTGACTATGGATGTTTTTTTACACCATTCATGGTTTATGGATAAAGTATTGACATTTAGTATGCTCGTTTTAATATGAATGTTTATGTTATATTTAAAACATTTCATATGAGGAATGCATTAGACTTAGTAAGTGATGGGTGGAGCCCTCTATAGATTCTCAATGAATTGGTAGGTATCATGAGACAAACTAGTGTCTTGGAACAAGGCCTTGACAAAATTTTATTTATAGTCTTGGCACAAGGCCTTGACTATGTGGTTATGAAGTCTGGAATTATGCATTCCATCATTATGAAAGTGGCTATTGATATTGCATGTGATTATTCGACTATTAGAATATCCATGTGAATAAGTAAATAGAATTATTTGATTTTATATTTTCCATATCATGTAGAAGTTTAAGTTTAAAAGTATTTTGTTTTAGTCTTATACATTACCTTAAATTTTTATGCTTATTTATGAAATTTTCTGTTATATTGTTATCCTTAATGAGCATCTGAGATCACCCATTTCTATGTTTTATTTTTCCCAAGATGTGAAGAAGTATTTTATGGTTGACCTACAGGTATAGTATAATGATATAAGTGTGTTTAAAAGGGGGAAAAATTTTGTTGATGTTTTTATTTCATGATGTAATGTCAAACTTATGAATTTATCTAGTACTTCTAAGGCTACTAAACTGATCGGTCTTTTGAGACATGATTCCTTGTATCATGATAATGTTATGTAATAATGAATCAACTATGGATAACTGGGGTTAGGGCATTTCAATTTGTATTAGAGGAAGTTTAGTAAAAACCTTGGAAACTAGATTTAAAAAAACTCTAATTAGAGAACATTACCCTAAGATAGACTTTGAGGATTAGTATAGAAGAACTTCCTAGAATTTTGGTAGTGTAAAGATTTTGTGAGTTTTCCAAGCAATAAATCCTTGTTTGGATATGAACAGGTTGATGTGGCTCTGGAAAATATGTACCTAGGGGTAAAACCTGAAAACATCGCTTTGAGATAGACTCGAACAAAAACTGGTGCACGGCAACGAGTCTTACTGCACTCTTGGTTACGACACTCCCAGGGGATATGATTAGGATAATTCACATTTTATTTACAAACCATTATGAAGGGTTTATGAGTATATAATTCCTCAAAGAAAACATTTTTATGATTATGGATCATATCCATAAATTTTTCAATTTATGTTATGTGTTTTACAAGTTTTGAATTATGTATTGCGATTCATAAACTAATCTAGTGTATGCCATTTTTTTAGAAATGGAACCTATTGGAAGGAATGGAAATCATATCAATGCATGTGATCCATTTAGGGATTTCCCTCCTACTCAAGATAATTATAGTGGAGCTAGTGATGCAACTGGTGCTAATCAACTTATCACCATACTGGGACAACTCACTCAGGTTATGAATAATAACCTTACCCGTATGGAGCACCATGATCCACAACGCGGAGGATCAATGTTAGACCGCTTAATGAGGCAAAAAACACCAACATTAAATGAGAGTACAAATAAATTAGTAGCTGAGCAATGGATAAATTCCTTAGAGAAAATATTTCATGCTTTGGGGAGTAGCGAAAGGGAAAAAGTTGTCATGGCAGTTTATCGCCTCACGGGAGATGCAGATCAATGGTGGTCATTAATCCAAAACAAAAAGGAATATAAATTAGTATCAAACATGTAATGGAGGGAGTTTAAATAGATTTTCTTAGAAAAATACTTTCCTCATGACCATCAAGTATATACGGAAAGGTAATTTATGAGTCTAAGGAAAAAGGAGGATGAGAATATCACAAAGTATGAAGCTAACTTTACAAGGATATCAAGGTATTCATCAAATTATATATGTAACCCAAGGAGTAAGATTTATTTATTCTTTTATGGGTTAAAACCATTTTTCTGTCGAGAATTAGTCTCACAATCCTTCTCATCATACGAAGATGTTGTCTCATGTGCAATCAAGATAGAAAAGTAATTCTATAAGTCTTACGACTTCAAAGAAAAACAAGATAAGAATGAACAATCTAGAAATGTAAATAAGTGGAATAAGTGAAAGGTTGAATATTTATCCTATAGTAAATGTGGGAAGAAACACCCCGGTGCTTGCCTGAAGGGAATGGGAGTCTGTTACAAGTGTGGTGAAAAAGGCCACCAAGCTCGTTATTGCAAGGGGAAGAAAGAGGCTGTCAATGTTGAATGCTACAATTTTAGAGAAAAGGGGAATTATGGAAATGAATTTCTTAATAGACAAGGTAAATTATCTTAGAAAAGTACAAGGGATAAAGGCCAAGCTTATGCGATCACTATTACTGAGGTTGAAGCTCCGAAAGACGTGGTGTCTGGTAATTTAATGGTTTCCTCAAGTTTAGCCAATGCTTTATTTGATTCTAGATCATCGCACTGTTTCATATCTTCCCTATTTTCTAAGAAAATTAGATATTTTCAATTTAACTTAACAAGGGAGTTGTCAGTCAAAACACCTAAGGGAAGTATCATCGTAATAATGTTTGTGAATCAGTTCCCATTAGGGCATATAAGTGTTATTTATTTGCTGATCTCATCATCATACCCATGATTGAATTTGATATAATCCTCGGAATGGATTGGATTTCGGACCATGATGTGAAAATTTATTTTAAGAAGGAGGTTACAATTTTCGATGATGATAAGGAGTACCTTATCTTTAGAGCAGAAACGTCACCGCCTGATTCTTATCTAGATCCACCCCCAGTAGCTCTACTAAATTTAATTATTGAGGAGGAAGATAATGAAATAACTATGGGTTAGGAAAATAATGTTCGAATAGAGGACATACCTATTGTGCAAGAATATGTTGACGTGTTTCCGGAGGATTTACCTGGACATCCTCTAGAACAAGAAATTGAGTTTTCCATTGATTTAATTCCTGGTTTAAGGCCTATATCGAAGACCCCTTATAGAATGATCACTATGGAATTAGTGGAACTAAAGAAACAACTAAGATAATTGAGTAATAAGGTATTTATTCTCCCTAGTGTTTCTCCATGGAGATCCCCTATTCTTTTTGATATGAAGAAAGATGGATCTATGAGGTTGTGCATTGACTACAGAGAGATCAGTGCTATAACAACAAAGAACAAGTATCCTATTCCTCGCATTGATGATTTATTTGACCAACTTCATGGAGCTCAATATTTTCCAAAGTTTGACCTTCAATATGGATATCATCAGTTGTGTGTGAAGAAGGAATACATTCCGAAAACAACATTTTAAACTAGGTATGGGCATTACGAGTTTACAATAATGCCTTTTGGATTGACTAATGCACCCTCTATCTTCATGGATCTAATGAATAGAGTTTTAAAGGAATATATTGATAAATTTTTAGTGGTATTTATTGATGATATCTTGGTATAATAAAAAATCTACGAAGATCATGAAAATCACTTGCATGCTATTCTGAAAACCCTCAGAAGAAATGAATTATAAGGAAATTTTAGCTAGTGTGAATTATGGCTTCAAGAGATTTATTTTCTTGGATATATTGTCTCTAAGGATGGAATCTATGTTGATCCTTCAAAGACCAATACAATCCAAGAATGTCCAGAACCGATGAGTATAATTTAGGTACACAGTTTTATTGGTTTAGCTGGTTATTATCGACGTTTCGTCCATAATTTTTCCCGGTTGGCTAATCCCTTAACCAAGCTCACACGTAAAGGGGTTAAATTTGTTTAGACAAAAGGGTGTGAATAATATTTTGAAGAACTCAAGAGAAGATTATTTAATTCTTCTATCTTGACTCTACCATTGAGGAATAATGGGATTGTTATTTATAGTGATATTTAAAAGAAATGACTTGGTTGTGTCTTTATGCAGAATGATAGAGTTATTTCCTATGCATCACGGTAGCTAAAAATTCATGAAAAAACTATCCCACTCATGATCTTGAGTTAGCAGCTGTAATATTTGCTCTGAAAATATGGATACACAATATCTATGGTGAAAAATGTGAGATTTATACTGATCACAATAGTTTCAAGTATATTTTCTCACAAAAAGAACTCAACATGAGGTAAAGGTGATGGATTGAACTACTAAAGGATTATGATTTCACTATAAACTACCACCCAGGGAAGGAAAATAAGGTGGTAGATTCTTTGATAAGAAAGGATCATGGATTTTTGAACAAGATGAGAGTTGAAAAGGATCTTATATACACAGATCTAGTAAAGATGGATATGGGAATAACCATGGAAGGTTAAACGTCAATTATTTTTCAAATGGTTGTCAAACCATCTTTACTAGAAAGGTTAAAAAGTTCTCAGACTAATGATGAGGAATTTCAAAATAAAATTAAAACTGTGAACGATGGGAGATTGATTGAATTCGTATGTGAAGATGGAATTTTGAAATTTGGGAAGAGACTTTGTGTTCCCAATATTTCTGATCTAAAAAGGGAATTGATGGATGATACTCATAGCTCCAATTTCTCTCTACACCCTGGTAGCACTAAGATGTATAGATATTTGAAAAAACATTTTTGGTGGGAAAACATAAAGAGAGATATTTCTGATTTTATGTTGAGATGTATTGTTTGCCAACAAGTGAAAGCTAGAAGACAACATCCTAGAGGAGTCATGCAACCTCTTCCCATACATGAGTGGAAATGGGATGATATTACAATGGACTTTTTCATGGGACTACAAAAGACTCCTAGAAGAAATGATTCAATATGGTTCATTATTGATCATCTTACCAAGTAAGTACATTTTCTTTCTATAAGAGAAGATTTACCACTTGAACATTTAGAAAGAATATATATTAATGAAGTTTTAAGACTTCATGGAGTACCCCTATAGATTTTTTCTGATCGTGATCCCTGTTTTACATCAAGATTATGGAAAAGTATTCAGAAATCCATAGATATTGAACTTCATTTGAGCACTACCTACCACCCTCAAACCGATGGACAATCAGAACAGACTATTAAAACCTTATAATACATATTGATATGTTGATCACTTGACTTTAAAGGTATGTGGGATCAATATTTACATATGGTAGAATTTTCCTATAACACTAGCTTCCCTTCAAGTATTCAGATGGTACTATATGAAGCGTTATACGGAAATAGATGTCGCACACCAGATTGTTGGGCTGATGTTGGTGAAAGAAAACTCATAGGCCCGGTACTTGTTGAGGAAACAATGTAAAAGGTGAAGGTTATCCAAACCCACTTCAAAGCATCCCAAAGTAGGTAAGAAAGATATACCGATAACCAAAGGAGGAATTTGGAATTTCAAGTAAGAGACCATGTTTTCTTGAAGGTATCTCCCTGGAAGGGTGTTATACGTTTTGGTAAGAAGGGTAAATTGAGTCCGAGGTACATCGGACCTTTTGAAATTCTAGAACGAATTGGAGTTGTATCTTATCATTTGATAGTGCCTCCAAGTCTCTCCAAAGTTCATGATGTGTTCCACGTATCAATATTTAGAAAATACATGTTTGACCCAACTCATGTACTCACCTATGAGGAAATTGAACTGGAACCTGATCTGTCTTATTGTGAAGAGCCTGTCAAAATTCTTGATACCAGAGAACATGTGTTGAGAAACTGGACGACTCGTCTAGTAAAAGTTCTATGGAGAAACCATAAGATGAACGAGACAATGTTGGAACCTAAGGAACTTATGATGAAGAAACACCCAAATATTTTTATACAATAATATTCTAGAAATTTTGAGGGGAGAATGTAACACCCTAAGCTTCCATGGTACGTTTCCCTTTGAATAATATAGTAGCTCGTGTTGTACGCAACTTGGAGTTTTAACACACCACAACCAATCAAAGTAGCCATTATGAATAGTGATACATGATTTTTGAAATTTTATAAATTTTATTTTTCAAAATGGACTTCATTTTTGGATTCAGAATATCAAAATTATCTTAGGGTGAATTTTTTGTATTTTTCTGAAAACTTTCAATTTTTGATGAATAGTGAAAACACTGCATTTTTGTTTAAAACCAAATTTTTATTAAAATAATTAGTTACTTTATTTTAATTTATTTTAGGTCAAAATAGATACATAATATCTATATATGTTCAATTTAATTTATTGGAGTCATTTTATAATAAGTTTAGATATATAAAAATTTATTGAACTTTTTACCGTATTTTACCCACCTTCTAGGAGCATTTGAAAATTTGCATAAAACATAATTTTACCTCTTCTGTGAGTTGAATTTAAAATATCCGAGAGACATGGTTAATATTATTAAGTAAAATGTGGTTCAATAAGATGAAAATAATTTTTGGTGAATATTAACTTTTGACTTTTATTTACCACGGTTAAAAGTAAATTGGGTAAATAAGGGTAAAAATGATATTATAATTATACTAAAACATGTCCTAATTATATTAGATAAGTGTAATTATACCAAATACAACCTTAGGAATAAAAGTTTACCCCATTTGGTCCACTTGGATTAGATTAGGACATTTATTATTATTTTATTTAAAGAAAAGTTAAAAGTGTTAAATTCAAAGTTTAATAACTAAACTTTTTTTTTAATATAGGGTTGTACATAAGATAAATTCGACTATAAATATTAATTAGAAATCTAAAAATATTTCATACATAATGGTATTTTATTTATAGTTTTTAGACATTAAATAATTAAATTTATTTATGACACAATTATGATACAGTAATTACCTTATTAATGAAATATTAAAATAATTGATATTATAAATATCCAAATAAATGTAATTTGAGACTTTTGATAAATTCAACTAATTTTTTAGGTTAATATGACATGTTAGGATTTATTAAATAATTTTTTTTCAAAGTAATCATACTGTTATGATTTTCAAAAAAACCAAATACTAAATAGAATAAAAAATTGACACTTGAGTTTTTAAAACAAATACTATACTATTAGTTGATATAATATTACTAAAAATATAAGGTTCGGAAAAAGTACTTAGATAAGGTTATATATATTAATAATGAACCACTTGGGGTTTTCTTGGCTTTTTATAGTAAGTTTATTAACCATATAATATAAAAATACAAACAGACATGGTAAATGACAAACTATTTAACTAAGAGTTAAATCTAAAAGATAAGTTTAATATGGTGACCTAAACCTGTCTAAAACCTATTTATTTAAATTTTTTAGACCCATGCTGACCTTATCCTTTAAATAACACAGAAAATGATTTTTTATAAAATAATATTTCAAGATTTTCCTAAAGTGACCCTCACCTCTCTTATAAAAGGTTTCTTCCCCTTATCTTACTTTCACACCTCCAAAGACATTTGGATCAGCCAAACCCAGCCCAAATATCCTCCCAAATTTCCTCAATTCATCTTAGAGTCCTTCCTTTAGTCATAAATCCAACCTAAAGATCCCTTTTGATCAAATCAAAATGAAGAACCTAAAGAAGAGGTAAATATTTCATCACCTATTTCAAGTTCTTTTCTTCTTCCACTTCCTCTTTCTTTGTTGTTTCCATTCTAAAATAATAACTCCAGTATATTCTATATAATTTGGTGTTATTATAAAAATGTTACAACCATATTTATTATTCTATCCATCATATGAATGACAAAGTCACCATACGTGCTTACGTACGACTTACCGTCTCCACGTCGTGGTGTAGTTTGTTATTCAAACATTTCATTACTTGGATGGGTATAATAATGAGTATAAATTGTGTAAATAATAAATATAACATGTTAATTATTCTTTATATATGATATACCATCCAATTACATACTATTTCACCATCAATATAATGATATTGTTGCTCGTGCGTCCGTATGGATTACCGTCTCCACGAACGCGATGAGATTCATTCCCCATCGTAATCATTCAAGAATAATTTTCATTTTATGATTAAAAATAATGTTTATGAACATAATAAAATTATGTATATGAATCAAATACATCCTATCCATAACAAACATGGCTTATGTAACCGAGCATATAAAGGAAAACTAATTAGTTAACACCCGAAACGATGATAATACTGAAATATTATTAACAAAGAAATACTAGAGGATCATATATGATATCATATTTATGTATATAGTTCTTGTATAATTTAATAAAAATGATTTAACTATTATACAGGAGGTTAATGTACCATCGACCAAGGAAAAGTACATGGTAAGGTTTAATTTCACAATCTCTTTATTATCCAAGGTTGTGTTTATGTATCTACTGAGACCTCTTTATCATCCACATCCATGTTTCTTAAAAATGTATTTCAAAAATTTTTTCACTCATTACTAGAATATGGGTTAAATTAATTTATACCTTTGTTTGAATTTTTATAAAATGTTTTTAAAGGAATAATTCTGTCATTTTCCAAACAAGGTACTTCATGACCTTTTCGACAAAATTAATGTAAGATTGACTTTTTTTTAACTTATACGGCGGGTGTGGATATTTTCTACCATTATATCATCGTCAAAGTTTCCCATACAATCTTATAAGAATGTTTTCAAAATTAATGTTTTATTTTATAATCATGTGACTTTTAAATGATTTCAAAATAGAAAGAGGTACTTATTTCAAATAGTTTTCATTTCATCTATGTTGATAGCCTTTGATGGATTTTAAACTTGTTTGAAGTTGATTTATTATGATAAAAATATTCCATATTGTATTGAAGTTTTTGTGATATGTTTGACCGTGGATGTTTTATTTTTAGACCATTCATGGTTATGGATAAAGTATTAACATTTCCTATGCTTTTTTTAATACGAATGTTAATGTTATGTTTAAACATTTTCATATGAGTAATGAATTGGACTTAGTAAGTGATGGGTGTAGCCTGTTATAGCTCCTCGATGCATCAGTTGGTCTCATGAGACAAACTAGTGTCTTGGCATAAGGCCTTGAATTTTTTTTATTAATAGTCCTGGCACAAGGCCTTGACTATGTGGTTATGAAGTCTGGAATTATGCCTTCCATCATTATGAAAGTGGCTATTGATATTGCATGTGATTATTCGACTAGTAGAATATCCATGTGAATAAGTAAATGGAATTATTTGATTTTATCTTTGACATATTATGTGGAAGTTTAAGTTTAAAAGGCTTTTGTTTTAGTCTTATACATTTCCTTAAATGTTTATGCTTATTTATGAAAGTTTCCACTATATTGTTATCCTTACTGAGCATCTGAGCTCACCCCTTTCTATGTTTTATTTTTCCCAGGATGTGAAGAAGTATTTTATGGTTGACCTGAAGGGATAGGCTAAGAATATAAGTTCGTTAACAGGGGAAAAATGTTGTTGATGATTTTATTTTATGATGTAATGTAACACTTATGAATGTATCTAGTACTTCTGAGGCTACTAAACTGATCAGTATTTCATGACATGATTCCTTGTATCATGCCAATGTTATGTAATAATGCACTAAATCTAGGTAAATGGGGTTAGGCGTTACATCTATCTATTACATATAGTTATATTTAGAATATTTATGATATAAAAATTATGTTTTACATTATAGAATTAATTGAATCTTTATTTAAGTAATATGATCAATAATAACAAGTCAAAACACGTACAATAAACAAAGTGATTATTACTTGGAATATTTTATTAACTTGAAAATTATTAATAAATGAGTAATATAGAGTCATAAATGAATCATATATGATATAATAAATGTTATTATGATTCTGGTATAAGTTAATAATATGTTTAAAACCATTATATAGTAGTTTCAGACACGTACAACGAGTACCAGACCTGTATTAAGGGAATTCTATCACACTTTTAATTTTTGTGAGATATAAGCCATGTTCACCACCTATTTCTTGTGTGTGCTGTATTTACTGACCATATTGTATTTTATATCAGGAATAAATTTATATTCAAGGTATTTAAATATTCATTTGAATATACTGGTCTTATTATGTAAAAGTTCAAAGTGGTATGAGATGCTTTGAATGTTTAAAGAAATAATTCTTTCTCCATTTCAATATTATTAATATTATTATACATATTTATTTTTATGTATATAAAGGATTATAAAGAACCTTTTATTTCTATTTTTAGTTTCATTAAAATGTTTTCAAAAGGAATATTTTTAAGGTTTTATGTAAGGGACTCTAACTAAAACATCATTTTAAATGTTTTCAATATTTATTCTTCTAAATCTTTCTCATTAATGTATATATTTTAAAAATGGTTTTAAGGATTTATTTATATGGACATACATCTTTTAAAATGTTAATTTCTTTCAGAAGTTTCTAAGTGGGATAGGACACTTTTATTCAAAAATATATTTTTTAAATTTCTTGTTTTATAAGTGTGAGGATTTTAAATAAATGATTTCAAAGAAAATGGGGAATTTGTCTCAAGATATTTTAATAAATTTTAATAGAGTATTTTAATCTATGTAAACATAATTTGTTGGATCTTATGCTTAATTAAGGTTTATTTATTACTATACAATCTACTATGTTGTATCAAAGGGTTTATGATATGTTTGACTATAGATGTGCTATTTTTATACCATTCATGGTTTATGCTTAATTTATTAACATTTTTCATTCTAGTTTTAATATGAATGTTTATGTTATGTTTTACCTCTTTCATAAGAAGAATGCATTGAAATTAGTAAGTGAAGGGTGGGTCCTGCTATATCCCCTCGATACATAGGTAGGTCTCATGAGACAAACTAGATATGGACTTAGACAAGGCATTACCCATTTATTTTTAGATATGGATTTGGATGAGGCCTTAACCATTTATTTTTACAAGTCTTGGATGAGGCCTTGATGGTATGTTTAAGATATACAACATTATGCATTACCTTATTATGAGATTAGTTATTGATATTACATGTGATTATTATACTATTAGAACATCCATGTGAATATTTAAGTGTAATTATTTGATTTAGTTTTTCCATATTATGTTCATGTTTATGTTTAAAAGGCTAGTGTTTAAGTTTTATACTTTCCTTAAAATTTTGTGCTTATTTATGAAAGCTTTACTGTACTGTTTAACCTTAATGAGCATCTGAGATCACCCCTTTCTTATTTTCTATTTTCCTAGGATACCAAGATATAAATTATGTTTGATGTGTAGGGTTAATCTAGGAGAATAATGACTTTATAAAATGATTTTATATGTTTTTAATTATAATGTAAGGTGGATGTATGTAATCTATTTTCCAATAATTCTAAACTGATCGGTCCTTTGAGATTTGATTCCTTTTAATCATGCCAATGTATTAAAATAATGCACCGACGCTGGGATTTTGGGTTTGGGGCATTATAGTTTTTTCTGTTGATACCTTACTTACCAGTAAATGAAGGCTAAGAACCAAGTTCCAGCAGGTTTAGATCAACCCCTTGAGGTACCAGAATGGAAGTGGGATGTGATATCCATAGACTTTGGGATGGGATTACCATGTACACCCATGGGACAAGATTCCATATAATAGATCATTGAATGACTCACCATGTTGGCCCACTTCCTAGAAATATGATATTATAATTCAATAGAGAGCTTGGGATGCCTCTATGTTCATGAGATAGTCTGACTCCATGGAGTTCCATCAAGGATTGTTTTTGACTGAGATATTGGTTTCACATCCTGGTTGTGGAAGAGATTGTTAGTGGTATTTAGTACTTAGTTACACTTGAGACAGGCGTTCAACCCACAAACTAATAGCCAGAATAAACAGACCATTCAGGTTCTAGATGACATGTTATGAGCTTATGTGTTGAAATTTGTCTGAAGTTAGGAGAATCACCAACCATTGGTAGAGTTTGCGTACAACAATAGATTCCACTCCACCATTGGTATGAAACCATTTGAGTTTTTTTATGGGATACCCTACGGGACACCACTTTGCTGGACTAAACTAAGAGAGTCATCACCAATGGGCCCAGATTTGATGCGAGAAACCACCAAAAAGGTACATATCATCTAGGAGTGTATGAAGATGACACAAAGCTATCAGAAGTATTATGCTGACAGACAATGGAGTCCTTTAGAGTTTGAGGAAGGAGACCATGTGTTCCTATGGGGTTTACCTCAATATGGATTATGAATATTTTTCCAGGGTGGAAATCTATATCTGAGGTTCATTGGACCTTTCCAAATACTATGTATAATTGTTTAGGTTGTATATCGCTTATCTATACCTACACAGTTAGGCCGAGTATACGACATCTGCCACGTGTCCCAACTGAGGTGGTACGTTCATGCCCCATTTCATGTTATCAACTAGGGAAATCTAGAAATAGAGGACGAAGATACCTTTCCTATGTACCTGATAAAGATTGAGAATCAACAGGAGATGATCCTCTGTGGGTGTGAAATTCCTTTAGTGTGTGTCTGGTGGAAACACAATAATCTTAGGAGAGAACATCAAAGTGGGAGGCTTAGATTCATGGTCATTACCCACATCTTTTTTAGTAGACCTTGTTTTGGATTTTTAGGGACATAAATCCCCAAGGTGGGGATAATGTAATGTTTCAGATTTTGTATGCATTATTTTATGATATTTTATGGATTATTTTCAAGACCAGGTGTTGAGATAGCATGTGGGACTGAGGCCTCAGGTGATAAAAATAAATGTTTGAAATATATTAAATATATTAAATAGCATGAGTACACATTTTTCATAAAAAATAAAGGATATTCTAAAAAGGTTATCAAATCATAAATCTGAGGGCACCGTTGAGTTCAAAACACAAGTTCCACCCTAGGCACAACTTAACCTTGGTTAGAATAGGGTGTTTTTGGAAAAATTCATCATGGATTTAAAATGGATAAAATAATTAAATAAATTATTTTATTTGTTTAATGAAACAATGACCCAACTTTCCTCTTTAAATACGATCAAATGGTAAATTCGTAGGGTTAGCCGCATAACCCTGTGAATTGATGAGAGCTATTAGAGCCGTTGGAGGAGATACTGTTGGTGAACGATGACCAGATCATAGATCGATGACTGGTGTGGGATATAATCATAGTATCTAACCAATGAAAATGAAACAACTTTGTTCTTGGTTAGTGATCGATCTGAATCGAGGTAGGGTGGTTGTTTGATTTTTTTTCCTTTCCCTGTTCTTGATTCCTATGACGAACATGGATCAATCAACCAACATATTGATCCATGGATCATGAAAATTTGTGGGATGGGTTTATTATAGGGTGATTTTGGGAGAATTACTTTTAATTGATGATTTCAATTTTTCTATTCTCATGGAAAAAATTGAGTATGACACAAAAAATGATCGATGTTTTTTCCTATCATTTCTTCTTATGCTTCTCTCCCTGAGTTCTTCTTTTACCACAAGCATTCTTCATTCGGATAGGGGTTCAACATATCCTGATCAATAAATCATTTCTCACCATTTTCTTGGTGAAATAATATGAAATCATAGATCTAGGATCGGTATAACACAATGGTGGTGAGGAAATGGATATGACAGTGAATCAGATGACATAGATACCTGATATTTGTATTCTTCATAACATAATAAAGAACAAAAAATTATCCTATTTATGAGTATATTGAAGGATCTAAAGTTATTGATTGATTATGGTTAGGTTTTTAGGGGCCTAATTCATGATTTTATGGGTGAGGAAAAGCTAGATTAGAAGCTGGGGTAGAGAATAAGATGCGCAAATCACAGATCTGGGAATCTAGAAAATCTACATCCACAAAACATGTAATCCTAGATTACATGACATCTAGGTACCTCTTTATAGAGACTAGGGTTTTAGATAAACTTAAGTATTACACAAAGTGTTAACCCTATCACACGGTGTGTAGTATCTCCTTTTTGAACTCAACATGTACCTCAGAGGTACATGAACACGGGGTGGACTACATGGGTAGCCTACACACCAGGTACCCCCCCACACAAACATGACTTGGAACAAGCACATAGGCTAAGATGTGTACTAGTACATGAGCACATATACATGGGTGAAATCCATTTATTGGCACTTGGTTAGACTACACAGGCATGCTACATGTCGTGTACTTCTACACAGACATGGGAAAAATACATGGGCCATTTACACGGGTAGAACTCAGGGTCAAGGGACATGGTGTGTGATCCCCACTACACACCATGTACATTTTTATAAATGGATTAGATCCCTTATACTTCGTATCTTAGACAAGTTTTATTAGGTTGTGTTCCCATTATCCTTTACCTAAGTTTTGGCATGGAATTATCTCCTACTTCTAATACTACAATCCATTCAGTAGGACTTCTTGGATAGAGTCGTTGGAATCCCTCCAAGGGGCTCAGAGTGAGATCCTTTATTCATATTCATCCCCTAGGTGGAGTTATTAGTATATTAGTGACCAAAACTACATGGGATCCAATCCTATACTTAGTAGGTTAATCCATATTGATTTATTGGTATCACCTCATAGACTTGGTAGGGATCCTCATCTGTGTATCGTATTATCCTCATAAATTTAGTGTGTACTTTCTCATGATGAGACGCGACGAGCACTACCACTTGGACAGACTCCATCAATACTATTAGACTCACGAGTTTGTTCTTTGGGATGAGTAATTTGTGGAATATTAAGCTGGAATACTAGGATGGTATACTATGATTGTGATATACCCTTAGACAGTGTGTCTTTGTTGAGTGTATATGTATATTCTTGTTATATGTGTTTTAGAAATATACCTATATAGAGATGAATTTATTTCATTTATTGTATGATTTATAGTTTTTTAGTGTCCTGATGAGTATTTTTATACTCACCCCTGCATGGTCTTTTGCCACACATTTCATATCTTGTGTAGATGATCAACCTTTTGAAATAGTCCTTGATGGAAAAGGACCAGACAATACTTATTGAGAACAGAAAAACTGAGGCATGTTCTTGCGACTTTTGAAAATAGTTCCTAGTACTTACTTTCTTGTTGGGATAGTGTTTTCAGAATCTTTGTGTTGGGATTGTATTTGGATTTATTTACATTCCTTTACTTCATATCATACTCTAGTTGTGAGATTTAGATGTATTCATGCATGATTGTTCAGTTTTTTTTATAGTTCATCATTGTATAGGCTTGGAGATGTGTGCATGTGTATGTACAGGTACTTAGGATAAGGCCTTCCATGTTAGCGATATTCCTACTTAGTGCTAGTCATCATCCAATGGCCTATTGGAGGCAGACTTAGGGAGTCGTGACATGAGCCCCTATGGGACGGGTCCTGAAAAACACTATTTTCCTTGATAGAGGATAGCCCTTATGACAAGTTCCACCCCTTTAGGTGTCCTATTGAAATTAAAATTTAATTATTAAATGTTTATACAACCAAAACACCTTTTAAGTGGTCTCTACTTGATTACTAAATGAAAAGATACCTTGAATTAAATGGAAGTAAGTGGAGTGGCCATTTTACGCAACTTCTATGAAACTAGTGTATTATGACCTTGGTTATATAAAATGTTAATGAATTGTAAATCATAATTAGATTGTATTAAGTAATGAATATAATTTATAATTAAATGTGATACATGGTCATGGATTCTTATATAAAATGTGATACTCATTCATGGCATCTCATATAATTGTGATAATCAGGCATGGCATCCCATATGAATGTGATATAGGGGCATAGAGACCCATATGATGTATGATACTTAGGAAAGGAGACCCATGTGATTTATGATACTTGGGAATAGAGAACTATGTGAATTAAGATACTAAGGCATGACGACCCATATGAATCATGATACCCTAGCAATGGAGTCCCTTGACATTCTGTGCGATTCTTACAAATATCCATAGATGTCTAAGTCACGCTTCAGGTCCATGCCAGTATTGGTATCTATATATATGGATATAAATATACCCACATATATAGACTACACACACACACACATATACATATAGTAACTTTTTCAGAGGGATCTTGGCTTAGGCCGAAGTAGGTAGTGTCAGCCTAGTGTCCTTTAGGAATTAGAGACAACCTAGTTATAGTTTCTATTTTTACTACATTTTTATACTTTGAAACTGTTCATTTTACATGAATTGATAGATTTTTATTACACACCATTGTTGGTGGCCTACCGAGTATATCTCACACCCTATTCAGGTCATCGGTTGGTACCTAAAAAAAACTTATAGATGTAGGTAGGGATAAAGGGATACATCTGGCTATGGATGATTAATTGTCTACATAGGATGGATTACAAAATAAGGGGACCGAGCTTATGCTCATGATGCTAGTGGATATAGATTTTGATATTTTTTTCATTTTGTATAGCTTTTTTTATACACCCGTTTATATTCTTCATGTTTTCCCTTTTGTATATAATCATGAAATGGTTATTATTTGTATTTGATATTGATTATATTCATGTCTGTTTATTTTATCAAGATTATGTATGCTTCCACAATTCATTTATTATATCATTTCCACTGCTTATTGTTATTTTATACCACTGTTATATAATCTGATTATGAGAGTATATTCTCCCCACTATACCATCATAGACCCTCACTACTATTTGGCAGCCTTTGGTATATGGGGAGGCATGCTTGAGGCCATGTGGCCAACCAAGTTCAGTTATTTATGAGTGAATTAGTTCCATGATGTCAAAAAGTGGTATCAAAGACTATTTTCCTTTGTCTTGCTGTTTGGGTTATTAGATAAGAGCCTAGGAATAGGTCAAAATTTGGTAATGATCCCATTACTTTGAGTAGCTAACCCACGTATCATGAAAATCCAAACTACTTATGATTAGAAATTGCTGATGTTGTTTTTCTTGTTACAGTTGTACTAATTTCACTGTTGGGTGATGCATATGTTTTTTGGCATTATTATTGATATTATTATTATGGAACTTTTTTTCCTTGGCTTGGGACGAAAAATAAGTATCATCTCATTAAATATAATAGGTACTTAGGGATTCAAATGTCATGAATTATGCCATTCTATATAGGTGTATCTCATTTCTTTCATTGCCTATATTGTCTATGATTGCTGCAATGGCCTTGATCGTTGTATTTGGAAATGTGTTAATTTTCTTTAAAGGTATAGAATAATTAGATTAATTAAAGTGTTTGCATCAACCTAAATGGTATTTTCCTATATAGCTTGATGGAATCACATTAATTATCCAGTTATTCCATGTTTGAGCCATGGACCCATGCTTCCATGTGATGAAACATTAGACAAGTATGATTACATTAATGCTAATTCTAATTTATGAAGCCTATAATTCTATAAATTGGGAATATAAATTCATTTATTCAAATCATTTTTTATGAATTGTTACATCCTTATACTAGATATAAGAGTCAGGTCGTAGTTACAAGACGTGCTAATTGTAAATTATAAAGTGTATGGGCCTTTATAAATTAGGAATTATGACTCACCTAACCGGACTGTGATATATATACTTACACCAAAATGTGTATGAAATTAAACTAATTTTTATTCTTAAATGAAACGGTCACCGTTAAATGGGGATGCTAATTGAAATTTAAAGAGTGTTTTCATCTATGTATTACAATTTAAACTCCATATACTGGGACCTCTACTACATTATATGATACCTTGACCTTGACCAAACCTTAGTATTGGGTAGTAGGTAGTGTCTCTTATGATCTTTGTGATCTTTATTACCATATAGACACAGTTTTAAGAGTATATAAAGAGGTGTGACCCTTTTAATAGGAGGGTTTATTGCTCTATGATTCTGATATATTTGATCTTATATGTTGTTGAATCTTATCTAAGGAATGTGCTTCAAAATTTTAGAACTATGATGCCAAAAAATTCTTAAGTTGTGTGCTTGGAAGGTGGAAACAATAATTCTCTAGATGTGGTGGGACCCAAGACAACAAAATGAACTCTAATAGTGCCACTTGAGGTACCTCCTATTATTCCTAATATGAGCACCAATTCTGAATTTTGAGATAGATTCCTATAATTTATATAGTCTATGAAATGGGCTTCGTGAACTTCTACTATTATAAAATAGTTGATGTGAGAATTCCAATAAAAGAATCCACCTACCTTCTAGGGGGATTGTGGACCCCATACTACTGAGTTATGGATTGAGTCCATCCTATCGATATTCAAACATCTGGATATGCCTTTGGTGAGGATGGTCAAGATTTCAACCTATATTCTTCATGATTCATCCAAATGTTGGTGGGAGGTGATTACCCCGGTTGGTCTTCATCAGTGTATGGTCTAGGCGGGCTTCCAGATAGTCTTCTATGATTACTTCTTTCCAAATACATTGAGGTAAGAACAAACTAGGGAATTTATACACCTTATGTAGGGCACTTTGTCTATGAAGGAATATTCAACTCATTTCACAAAAATTTACTTCTTTTCACTTACACTTTCTGGTGATGAGTTAATGTCAATGATATGTTTTGAGGAAGGGATCGCATATGACATCCAACTTCAGGTGATTGTTTTTCAGTTGAACACCATTTCTGAGATAGTGAATCAGGACCTCGTCACCAAGATAAACATGAGGGAAGCTGATGTTTTGGGATAGGGTGGTTCCATGCCAATATAGGGAAGTGATTCTTTGAGTGGCAGGAAGTGTCTCTTTGAGTCTTTACATGGTGAAAATAATAGTTAAATGATACCTACTAATAGTTATATAGTTTTCCACTTGTGAGGGAAGACAAGGATTAAGAATCCCTGGTGTCCCAAAGATCCCATTGAATTCTGAGACTATCGTATATTGGGGAATATTCAGAACTTCTTCATGAATTTCCTATCTATTCTTGGCGAGAGAAGATCCATATCATATCCACATTCTGGATCAGGACCTGTATAAACTTTCTAGGTAGGTGGTTGGATTACTACCAGCTGATCAAGAGGAGGAGGTGGTTGTGGTTTAGGTAGTTAGGCTCTAGATATACATTTCCATTAGAGCATAATTTTCAGGACCCACTCACACCAAAGATGATGCAATTAAGAGAGAGAGAGAGAGAGATAATGAACACTAAGTCCCACCTCTAGTATTCCCCATGTTAGTGACTATCACTGAGGTTATAAAAATCTCACAATATGGGAGGCATTACCTCTATAAATAAAACATGATCAAGATATAAGATAAAATGTCACCAAACAACTCCTGAATACAATATAAAGGTAAAATAAAAACTTTGCCACAATGCATGAATAAATAAAACTGATACATATAAAAGTCACCTAAGTAAATGCTAAAAAGACATTTTTACAAAATAAACTCCACAAAAACTCCAACCTAGCTAGTAATGTCCATCTTGGTCCCCAAATTCATCATAGAAATGTGAAAATAGTTTATATACATAGGGTGAGAATAACATGTATACTCATTAGGGACATAACCAAGGCCTCAAGTGAACATGTGAAAATAGAATACTAATGCACCAGTGAAAGAATAGTAGAACCAACAAGGAACTATACATTTCATCTAACCAAACCTAGACTCACCCTGGATCACTCACTAAAGAAAGCATCCAATATAATAATATAACATTGAGATCATAACAAAGAAAGGTTCCATGCTGCACCTTTCTCTATAATTTTACACTCTCACATAGAAACATTGAAAATACTATGCTCCCATCCCTTAAACACATATATCATCACATCAAATCACATCCCGCTCATAGAAACATATTCCAAACATCACATTATATCACATCATATCCCGCTCGAAGACACTTGAGCCACACATCATTTCCAAAACAAGAGTATTAGGGTATCATGAACATGAAGTTAATCAACCTCGTGCCCTCCTCCTACCACACATGGTCCCCACCATATATCACATAACACTACATCACATATCACCCATATACACCTGGGTAAACACATCACATCTCTCCTGAATACACCTGGGCCAACACATCACATCTCTCCCATAGATACATGGTACACACATCAATTCTAAAGGAAGTGTGAGGGAGAGGGGGTAACCATCCATCCACATCACTACCATCCAAGATGTTGGTGGAAATATCTATAACTCGGTACCTATGAGTAGTGGTAATGTTATAAAACTAAGGTGGGTCACATATAAAATAACATAAACATACATGATATAGATATGACACACAATAATCAACTTGAGGGTTCACATAAAAAAATAGCACACACCAAATCACCACCATGTACCACACATCAACCATCACAACTACTGCCACCACTATATGAAACACACCACACAACTACCACACACACAACATGTTCCACTTTTAGCTTACCAGTTTCACCATGTTTGTTCATTAATCCATTTTCCACACATAAAATACCATATCATTGTATTAAATTTCTAACCCATTCATTATTCATTTAGGAACATCATTTTTTCCATGACTAACCAGGAAACTAACTCAACCATGCCATGAAACAACTAGACCAACACACATAACCACCATCACAACACCACACATCTACTATCATCATCGCGCCACATCGCCCAAGCCATATCACAACACAACAACCACAAATATCATCCATAGGACAACCAAAAACACCAAACACCACAAACACTACACCACAACCATTAAATCACAACCTCTTCACCAAAAACTCTTCCCCAAAACCACTGCACCACAACCATTGCACCAAAACCACTGCGCCACAATCACTTCACCACAACCTTGGTGCCACAACATTTGTGCCACAACCACTATGCCAAAACCACTATTCCAACCTATACGCCACAACCATTGCACCATAAACACTGCACCACATCACATTCATGCCAACTAACCACCGCATCACTACCCCACACACCAGAAAACCCATCAAGTCACATCTACCATCACTCAAAAACCCAAACCACACTGGGCAACAAAAAAAGAATAAGTGCACATCACTACACACATTCCATCTTACATATTTATTCAAGGGAAATAAAACATATATTATTTATTTAGTATGGGTATTATCACACAAAATAGAATGTTCAATGGAAACCAATTAGTAGCCAAATATATGTTCTTTAATATTCTATTTCGGTGATGTCACATAAAAACACAACAATGGTCAACAAAACATAACAACTACAACACAATCAAGGCTCCCAATAGCCGTTATTTTCATATTTGGCAATAAATATGCATAAAAATCTCTAAAAATATAAAAAATTAGTAAAACATGTGATAGCTCCCCATACCCATCAATTTTAGACATGGAAATTAATTATATGATTATGAAAACCCTTACTATCCGCCCAAAGGTAAGGGAAAGCATGTGGATATCACACATAGAAAATAAAAGAGTGATAATGAGGACCCCTACCTCAAATAATATTTCCAATCTCATTTCACACTATAGGGATAAGAATAAACTTCCTAGAAACCATTATCGCATAAGGATTTCATGGATCAACCTACACCACACCAAAAGTTCATTAAAATGTAACCCAACTTATTACACAAACTAAAACAACATCACCACAGTGAATACTAAAATAATAAAAGAAGTAAAAACATGAGAAGAAGATAATAACTCACCATGGATCAAAGATATGAAGCCAAGGATTGATCACCAATGAAGGAATCCCAAGGTGGCTGGAGGGAGAGCTGCTAGATTTCCTGGAAATGTGATGGTTGTATGTTTTAAGGGAAAAAACTGAGGTACTCTAGGATTTGTAGTCATGTTGCAGAGGGGATTTACACAATGTGTGACCTTTAAATATCTTTTAAATTATAGGTTTAAAGTCTCGCTGAAAAACACGTCGCTTGGAAGGATTTTACACTTGGATTTATTACACTTCATGAACCAAACACACACAAGATTTGAACCTACCTTTCATGTATTTTAAACTTTACATGATGTGTATTCCTCATACCTCCACCCATTTAATAGACAACATATCTGATATCACTCTAGGTCTCTTCTAATCACTATGAAACCTCCTCAAGCCTCCCCTAAAAGACCTCTAACACCTAAAACTAGAAAAGCAACAGACTTGGAGGGCATAGAATATTACATCAAATACATATAAAATGATTCTCTCACTCAATAATCCAAAACAACCCCATAAGAAAAAGTGGTCCTAACAACCACCCCATGAGATACCTCTCAAGAATTTCATCATACCTTAAATGCTACCACCAGCCAAACATGAAAAACCAAACAACCATAAAATGTCTTACACAACCTAATTACTTAAAAAACACATCACCTTAACATCCAATACTAGAAAAATCCACTACACACATCACAACCACCCACACAACCATATAACCACCACATAACCTTAACCAAAAACCATCAAAACCAATAAACAACACTTCCCTAAACAAATGAATCATGGAATTACATCCTCTATGTCATGATACTATCTTCACTGAGTGGCATTGTCTTACCCAAATGAGTTTAATTGAATCGCAATTAATGCGTCTTGATTAGGAACTAAGTCCCCCCTTTCTATATTTCAGGGGTTTTATCACACATCACAAATCAAGGGAAAAACATATCTTGTAACATAGAAAGATCCAAAAATCACATCACAAGAAAAATATAATGAAGAAAAATTCAAAACATATCTAGGTACTGGGAATGCATATTCTTCTATCACTCCCAAGCACTCTCCCCCAGACCACCATGCATCTATAAGACACATAAAAAGGGAATGGTATAACCACACAATAGCTTATCTCGATGATCCAAGATATCTATTGGTCCCTCCAAAAATATCTTATCATCCTTGATATCCAAATATCCCTAGTCAATAATGTGGGAGTTATCATGAAGATATCATTAGTGTTGGGACATGTGGAAGACATTGTGGATCCTCTCCAACTGTGGTCATAATTGTAACGAATACGCCACCTCTCCAACCCATGCCAACACCTAAAAGGGACCAATAAACCTGGGAGAAAGATTAATCCCCTACTAAACCTCCACAACCCATGCTGAGTAGAGAATCTTAAGAACACATGGTCTCCAACCTTGGACTTTAGGGGCCTCCTCCTATGATCATAACAGGCATTCTGATAGTATTGTACCACCCTCATCCACTCACAAACTAATTGTTTCTTCTCAATTGTTCTCTACCCCACATTAGGGACAAGAACTTCCGACTCTTCATCCTCCGTGCAACACAATAAAGAATAAAATGGATGCTCATACAATGAATCAAATAGATCCATACCAATGGGACATTGATTTTTATTTTTTATATGAATGTTTGAACAAAGAAAGGTTCTATTCTCAAGATCTACCAAATTCCAAGATGCATGCCCACAATATATCCTCCAACATCTAGATGCTTCGCTCTATTGTTTCCACCTATCTAAGGGTGTAAAATAGTTCTAACGCACAAATGGGAGCCAAAATAATTCTGAAATACCCTCCAAAATCATGATAAAAAACAAGTATCTAGATAAAGTATGATGGTACTTGTTACCCCATCAAGCATAACCACATCATCCATGTACTGCCTCACCAAATCATCCATGAAACTTGATTCATGAATCTTCATAAAGTGAGATGATTTTTTCAGCTGGTCCACTATCACTCTAACCACATATCAACCACACTAATATTGGGATGACCCTATGAAAAAATACATCAATATGTTATCCCATTTTCACTAAAGAACATCCAAATACTGCAACAAACCACCCAAATCATGGTGCTCTATTTTCACCTACTGAAAAACCAAAAAACTTAACATGAACTCCAATACTAACCGTTTCATCCCTGACCATCAAAGTTGTATCCTCAAGCCATGATACATATTTTTCACACTAGGATGTACTGATAAAGGTGTTATTTGAAACTTAGAGAGAACCCCCTTATGCATCACCTATGGAAAAATCATCCTCTCCTGGGACGACATCTGATTCTGACCATCCTCTAACCACCCCTTAGGAGCGTAACTATGGAAAACATGATCACACTCAACCTCTACCTCTGAGACTCCCAATCTAGACTCCTCTACCTTCTATATCAAATAAGTATCCATAGTCATCAGATAAAGAAAACTTCAACCACTAATCTCTCTAATGTCAAGGTTCATCATTGTAAGATCTTTCTTTCTCTTCCAAACATCTTTAGATTCCTGAGCCATATCCTCTTGGGGATCATGAATCAATGCAATGAAAACTAAAATACCCTCAAATGTGGTGTAATATATTTAAAAAACATAATCTTAAATAAACTTCAACCACCTCTACTGGTAGATATTCAAATCACATTGAGAGAAAACATATATCAAGCTATTGTGGCCTATAAAAAACTCACCAAAAAGTTAATGCTACCACAAATGTAGTACAGACACAACTAAAACCAAATTTAGATCATGGGTGGAATAGTTATACTCATGGGGATGTAGCTTCCAAGTTCCATAATAGATCACAACACACACCCCAAGTCCATATGGGATGTATCATGGAAAACCTAAAATAACACACCCTCCTTTGGAAACTAAAGCACTAAATCACTAACCAAGTTCTTTTTCAGGTACCCTAATACTGTTTGGAACTGATCTGTCAAAAAAATCATGTCTCCTTTTTGTTCAACACTATCAATGAGGGTGAAACTGAATATAAATCAAGTAAAAACCTCTGATAAGATCCCATGAGACCAAGGAAACTATTCACTCATGACACATTCTTGGGTGATGCCTAAGAAAGAATTGCTCCGACCTTCGATGGGTTCATTGGAAAACCCTTCTGTGACACCAAAAGTCCAATTAAATGCTCCTCCTGCATCCAAAACTCACATTTGGACAAATTCCAAAAAATATGGTGGTGTCAAAGGACTTGGAAAACAATTATGAGATACTTGGAATTCTCCTCATATGACTTCGAGTATACCAAGATATCATTAATGAATACAATGATGAACCAATCCAAGAACTCATAGAACATGGTTTCATAAGCCCCATGAGCACATATGAGGCATTTTTAACACCAAATGATATGACCAAAAAGTCAAAGTTCCCATACCTAAATCAAAAGGTAGTTTATGAATATACTCATATTTCAACCTCAACTGGTGATATCCAAACCACATATCAATATTTGAGAACAAAATAGCCCCTCTCAACTGGTTGAAGAGATCATTGATCCTTGAAAAGGGGTAATGATTCTTGACCATTGCCTGATTCAACCTTTGGTAGACTATTCACAATATCATACTACCATCTACCTTCTTGGAAAACAACACTAGAGAACCCCATGATGACATAATGGGTTGGATGAAACCCCTTCATGTTAGATCATCCATATTTAGCCTCATATGATGAAAATATGTGGGTGTTATGTGGTAGGAAGCCATCAAAATCAGAGATGAATCCGACTTCAACCCTACCCAGAACTCAACATCGCGTCTAGGAGGTAATATTATAACCTCCTATGGGAAAACATGTAGTAACTCTTCCAGAACACTTGGATCATATCCAAACTGATATTCTACTATCAAATCCTCTAAATATGAAAAAAGAGTCTCTACTTTCCTACCACCTTACTGATAACCTTACTTTTCAATAAATTCCACTCTCTGACCCTCCACATTGGAAAATGATACTCTCCTATGAAAGTAGTTGATTACTGAATGAATGGAATACAACAAGTATATACCAAGTATAATAGATTATGGTTGTATATGAAATAAGAGGAAGCCCCCCACTTATAGGTGCTTCCCTATGACCAGTCTACATTCCCAGCACACATGAAACAAGGAAGCATGGCCTCCAACTATTGTAGATAACACAATGGAAATGGAAGAATCTCAACAAGGGTAGATGACAAACTTATTGTACCTAAAAAAAACTCCAGCATCTATAGGCATTGAAGACTCTAACAATTGAATATGAACACACATAGATCCTATAACTCTTTACTGTCGACCTCCAAGATTGAACTTTTTCTTATGTCCCTATGGCCAAGATCATCACAAGTCTTCCCTCTACCAACTTCACCTACTCTCAGCTATTTAATAACAACTTGTTGTAAGAACCTAGTTCTTATTATCGAGGTACAGGTCTCTTCCTTTCCTTTTTTTCCTTTAAGGTTTTTGGAGAAAATAAGTAAAATGGGGAAAAATCCCAAATTTTGTGGGTACACACCATGTACTTTTCCACACGCCATGTACTTTGGCCATGTGGGATGAGTACACAGGGCGTGTAGGCCTGTCGGCGATGAAGGGTGTAAAGACTGACTACGCGCTGTGTACTTGGTATTTACATGCCATGTAATCAATCAGCAGGTGAATAGTAAGGCAGTCGGAGTAGCCTACAGTGGAGCGACAATACACACCGTGTATTGAAAAATACATGTCGTGTAATCATGTCGACAAATGAACAGTATGGCGGTGAAAATTAGCCGCCAGAGGAACAATTAAATAATGAAAATTACACGCCATGTACTTGAGATTACACGCCATGTAGTTTGTTTTTTTCTCTTAAAATGGGTAGTAGCCTCCTCATTCGGAAGAGGAGGCAGTGGATGCATTTGGAGCTCGGAAGGTGTGGTCGGAGCTTAGAGAATCTCCGAATCGCACATCGGGAATCTGTTTCTTCCACCGTTGATCTTGTTTGAACTGTGTGGGTAAGACCTCCCTTATCCTTGAGTCGTTGTTACCTATTCATTCATGAGGGGAAGTTATTTACATTTGAATGATAAATATTTTATCCCAGATCTAAACCATTCTTAATTGATTCATGAGGCGTCGTTCATATATATTGATTAGAGGAGATCAAGGTAGGTGGTCTGATGTTTAATTCCAGTTGTCATGTGGTTTTCGTGTACCGTTGTGCTACGTGACCATGTTTGGGGTGTCGTATGGCTGAGGCCTTGAGTAATTAAATACCTATAATTGCATAGGTAATTTGATAAACATGTATAAACTACTGTATGGGATAATTGCTTGGGTCCAGGGACACCCCGTGGGTGCGTTTCCCTTGTTCAGTTGTTTGTCCAGGATACTCGTGGGTATACCGTGTTTTTATCATGCTTGAATTGCCTTGAGAGGAATTGTATATAAATTTCTTGCTTATGTGTTGGGATTGGAAAAATTACTTAGCATGAGGGCAATGTTTTATTTAGCCTGCGGGAAACCTTTATCATGCCAGTGGGCAGTAGTTTCTGTGTCTGTGGGCGACACCTCGTACGCCTGCAGGCAATATCTGTTATGCCTATGGGTAGTCCCCTACAGGTTTCGATCTTGATTACCTGAGGGTAAGGATTTTCATGTTTGCAGAAAATGTTTACTTTGTATATTCACTATGGTGATTTATTATGTTGAACCTACCAAGCTAAAGCACAAGCTTGGGATTGATAAATAATTAATAAAATGGAAATGTAATTAGTAGAGATAGTTACTTTTGATTACTACCTAGTTTACTGCATTTTATTACTGCACATTGTCGTTACACATTTTCCCTGATAGTTGGGCATGAGCCTTTGGTGGTTGCCTACTGGGATTTATTTATCACACCATGTTTGGGTCATGTCTTGGGCGAAAACATATTATATTGCTGCAGGTGTAGATAAGGGCAAGAGTCCCTATAATGGTACTTTATTTTTGTAGAGGAGTGGGAGAGCATGGGACTGAGCTTAGGCTTGCGATGTTGCAGAGTTCCTGCTACACTGCTTTGTTTTCCTTTGTTGTACTTGTACTTTGTATTGGATTATTCTAGATTACAGTGTATCCTGTTTTGGTTGCTTTCCTAGACTTAGAGACATAATGCATCATCAAATATATGTATGACTATTGTTATCTTTTACTTCTATACTATTATCCATTTCAGTTGGGTATTTTTTATTGCTTCCGCATTTTTTATGTTTATATCTAATTATGATATGCTACACTTTGAAAAATGAGGGCATAGTTCCCCACTATCAGACCTAGGCCCTCGCTGCTAGTCAGTAGCCTCTAGAATTTGGGGAAATGCGCTTTAGGTCATGTGACCAACCGAGTTCGGGGCACCTGTTGTGTGGCACCAGGATCTGGGACATTACAAAGTGGTATCTGAGGGTTTCTTTTCTCTTGACTTACTATTTGGTGCCTATATCCAGGGATAGGATGGAATATGTACTTGGTAATAAGCTGTGCCCAGGATTAGCTAACCTGTGTACAGGGAAAATCCTATTTACCTCGTGTTGCAATTTTTCTGATTTTTCAATTTTACAGTTGATTTGATTTTCAGCATTGGGTGATGCACTTGTGGTGTGTCGTTATATTTTTATACTGGGTTCTATTTAGTTGCAACCCGATGAGATGAGGGTATGCCTTCTCATGCACCATTTAGGCACATGTTGGAATCACATGCCATGCATAGTTTATATTCCATGTAGGTGCATTAGAAATTTCATGTTGTTGTGATAAATGTTGTGCTAGTAAAACCATGCTATTGTGATAAATGCCTTGATAAAATACCTACAATTTGATAGGGTATTGTTATGTAATGTGTTGTAGAATGAACGCCAAACTTTGGTTCTTGAGGAGTATGGGCCCTTATTGACCGGAATTTGGTGGATCATTGACTGTTTACCTTGTTTATAACATGTATAAGATGCCAAGATTTCATTTGCAGGGAGTATGGGCCCTCACGGATCGGAATTTTTCACTTAGGTGTTGGTTGTAGTGTTTTTATGGTCTCCGGAGTAGTTTCTAAAGCTTACTGTCATGAAAAACCCAAAATACATGCCATGTATTTTTGACTACACACCATGTACTCTTCTGTTCGGGAAGAAACGAATTTTTTTAAGTACACGCAGTGTACCGTATGTACACGATGTGTAGTTGTTACCTGTGTCATAGGTTGTGTCGGTAGAAACACGAGGTAATAGAACTTTGAAAGCACGCGCCGTGTACTTATTGTACACGCCATGTTGTGTTGACCCTGTGTCCACCGTGTAACTAACAACACGGGCGGAAGAATCTGAATTGATACACGCCGTGTCAATGATGTACACGCCGTGTAGTTTAACCTGAGAATCCATCCATGTAACTAACAAACATAGGTCAGTGTTATCTATTCAAGGACACATCGTGTACCTATAGGACACGACGTGTAGTCTTGACCTGTGAGAGACCGTGTAGACGTGGTCATGTGGCTGGGGAAATGGGGTGGTGTACACGCCGTGTGTGGGTGTAACACACCATGTAGTGTCATCCATGTAGCGGACCTTGTCTCTAACAACACAGGTAGTTGGAATATAAGTAGTACACTCTGTGTAGATATTATACACACCATGTAGTCTCATGTTAAGGAGATCCGTGTGGCTAAGCCGTGTAGAAGGACATGGGAAAGAGAATAAAATTCAAGTACACACCGTGTGTGGGGACAACACACTGTGGGTTTTGGGTGTTACACGACCAGTTTTGGCAGAGTACACGCCCATGTGAAATACTTGAGGAAACACACTATTTAATTATTATACACATTGTGTAGTCTTGTTTTGTAAAACTTGAAAGTTTTATTTTCTTTTTTTCCTCCTTGCGCTTTCGGTTCTTTGTCCTTGATGATCTTAATCTAAGGCGTGTGTTGACCTTGTAGATTCATGCCACTGAGACAACCTTGTGTTGTTCACCAAGAGAGCGGAAATGAGTATACTCCAGAGATGGTAGGCTACGGGCTACCGATGAATCCTCCAATAGAGCCAGTTTCGGCACCAGCCGTTATACCAGATATAGGTGCAGAGGCGTAGTTTCGGGAAGACTTCATGCGGTTTATGAAGACCTTACAGGGAGCACCGTCGGCTACCACATCTATGGCCGAGATTATGTGTATATTCCAGCAGCAGCATCCACCTACATTTTCAGGGGATGGAGGACCATAGGCTTCGGAGTCTTGGATGGGTTCTATGAAGACTATTTTCGAGAATCTAGAGATGCCTCCTAGAAGGAGGGTCAGGCTCACTACATACATGCTGCGTGATTCCACCAAGAGGTGGTGGGATGTTACCACCTAGACCAAGCATTATCAAGACATGGCGTGGGAATATTTTCAGGTTGTTTTCTATGATTTTTTATTTCCAGAGGCGCTGAGGGAAGATAGAGCTCGAGAGTTCATGAATCTACAGCAGGGCGCCATGTTATTGATGGACTATTCTGCCCGTTTCACCGAGCTACAACGTTTTGAACCTGTAATGGTGGGTGACGAGATTTTGAGGGTGAGACGCTTTGAGGATGATCTTCAATATGAAATCCACACTCTGGTGAGAATTTTCAAGTTGCCTAAATATTTTAACTGATGAAAAGATTACCAGATCCGATCGACATCTAGAAAAACCCTTTGACCCTACAGTGTGAGGGATAACTTGCTTAGCCTGAATTTATGAATTCTTCAATGAAAGATCCTGAAATAAATAAAATTTAATTTAATAGTAATGTATTTAATGTAATATCTTCTTCATATACATGTATAAAAGTAAAATGATATTAATATACTAATATATATTTAAATTCCATCTGATTCTTATCACGATGTCTGTCAACAAAAACTTTCCATTGCTCTTTGGGTACCCCATTGAGTGTCTTGTCATACATCTGTTGGGAAGTCAACAACGTATCATTGAAATTACACCAAAATCTCCATTTAATGTCTTTTCATTTCTTGCCTAGATTTTTCAATGTCCACTTTCATGCTAGCACATCAGCAACCGTAAAGTGGAAAAACATCTTTATACTGAAATTCATTTTAAAAATATTATAATTTAATAATTTGAATTTCAATTACACCATAATGTATTAAAATTAACTTTATTTGGGAATCAAAAACTTCATTTTTCTAAGTTGAAGGCATATTCTTCCAATCATCATACGAAATAGGAAGGGAAACTGGCTCCACGGCCAGCTGGCCTATAATTTGGCCAAGTAATCCTTTGGTGTTATCCGTAAGGACCTCATATGAATCAAATGGGACAACTATCTTCTCTTAGGTCAGATTCCATACATCTTAAATTTTTATATTTTTCTCCATACTTGCATTGTTTCCATATTTAATCAACAAACAGTTAATATAAAAATGTTAAATAAATTTATTCATATCAAAATTTGTACCTATAATAGTCACCCTCTAGTATCCCCATGAAGAACTAGAAGTGGGGTGCCGCTCCCTCACTACTGAGGCTCCTGAAGGGTGAGGTGAAACTGAGCTATTGAAGGGATACTCACAGAGGCTATAAGAGATGGTGCATGGGGAGATATTGTAGGGGGAAAGGGGATGGTGGATCAGATGTCGTAGTGAGGGAGACAGATGGATCATCATCTATCATAGTGGTCGATGAAAAAGTATAACACTTACTCCTTGGTATTCCTGTCATTTAATCAAATAAAATTAAGTTCAGAACATATATTTCAAAAAAAATATGCAGAAAAAAAAAATTAAAAATGATAACAGATGCACAATACTAACAAACAAAATATATATAACAATGATAATTAATGACTGCACAAATGAAATAAGTGGTTGCTAAATGAATGCATAATTATACATATAGTCATTTTCCCCTTCAAGCATGTCGATTTCATGCTCCATTAATTCATCCACTTTATCCATACTTGCTATACTAATATTTTCAATATCCTGATAGAAAAATAAGTCCACTTCTTTTTATTGATGAGATTCAATGTTAGAGGTCAAATCCTCCACTTCATCACCCATATCATAAAAATCTATTTGTTTTATGTGAGAAACTACATACCACCCTTCATCCATAACATCATTTACATAATATACCATTTTTTTCTTGTGATGATAAGATATATGGATCATGCATTTCATAATCACCAACATCCATCAAGCGAGAGAAGTTCATAGAAGTAAATTGCATGGAATCTCTTTTAACACCTCTGATAATATCAACCCAATTTCATTTGAATAAAACAACTGAAAAATTACCATGGTAGTTTAATTCAATAATATCAGTCATCTTTCCATAGTATCCCACTTAAAAAAATGTAAATATATCACTATTCTGTGTTTTCAAACCCTCTTCTCGATCGACTGTACAAAATATAAATCTATTCACATTGTAAGCATCGAAATTTCTAACTTGTTTTAGTATACCTCGAGTAAGAAACTTCAAATCTTCTGAAAACTCTGCTTGAGTATCAGTATTCATGATATAAAAACATATATACATTATTATATTTAAAAAATATATGTTTCAACCTAATATCTATATTTATTATAATATTTATGAACTTACACTTCATGCAAACCATTCTACAAGCTCTTTATTAATATCTTTAATTATATCATTATCATTTCATGGTTGACCTCTCATTCTTCTCTTGGTTTTTATCCTCAACTCTTCAATAAATGGATATAAAATTTCACTATTCAGTAGCACATATCTATGTGCCTGTAATAATTCCATTTCTGTTAGTGTATCATTTGTGGTCCTCCCAACTGATCGGCCAATAGGAGGAAATTGTTTTTATTTCCCATGTATTTGATATTGATTTGATGTGTTGTCAACATGTATAACTCTATTAAATATTTTCTTAATATAATAAAATTATTTAGAATAAAAGGTAAGACACTCTTATGATAAATAACCTTCATCAATAGAGCCTTCTGGTTCAACTTTATTTCTCACGTATAATTTCAAATTCCCAAGATATCTTTGAAATAAAATAAACAAACATAATTATGAATTTAATTAAGTGCCTATAATTGTTTACTTAACTGAAAAAAATATAAATAATGTACCTCTAAATTGGATATATCCATCGATAATGTACGAGGCCTCTTATTTAGATTCCTCAACCAAATTCACAGTTAAATGCATCATGACAGTAAAAAAAGATGGAGGAAAGATCATCTTCATTGCAAAAAGTGTCAATAAAAACCACTCCTAAAGGTTGTCAAGCTCAAATGGATGTAGATATTTCTCACATAGTTGTTTAAAAAATGTGCAGAATTGGAGTACAACAGCAGTAACCTTTTCAGGTAATAATGTATGCAATTCCAATTGTAGTAAATACTGTAACAAAGTATGTGAATCATGACTTTTAAATCCATATAGCCTACAATTATTTAATTCAAGACAACTCGAGATCTTACTTGAATACACATCAGATAAATTCACATGCTTTAAAATTTGAAGGAATGTATCTTTATCCATATTTTTCATTGCAAAAATTTTCAGATCATACTTTTCATTCTCATCTGTCTAGAGATCATGTTTTATGTTCCTTACTTGTAAGTATTTGTGAGCATTGAGATGATCCTTAGACTTTCCATGATCATTAAGAAATTTGAATATCAAATTGTCACATACATTCTTCTCAATATGCCCCACATCAATATTATTTCGCAACAAATTAAATTCCCAACACAGAAGTTTGAAGAATATACTTTTTTTCTTCCATTGTTGCTAACTGATTTCACTTGATGATGCACTTTGAACTCATTTCCCACTATCACTCAAATGATGAACCTTCCCAAATTTTGTTTCAACATTTCCAGGTTGTACCAATATTTTAGAACTAGTTAAAAACTTTATAGGTGGTCTACGATCAATGAAACTGTTAAATTTTGATATATTCAACCGAAATCTATGAGATGTATCAAGAAATATTCGATGGAAAAAAAGCACCATTTTCTACTGTGAGGTAGTTTTATAGGCTCAAAATAATAGTTAATAGTAGGAAAATCTAATCCCGTGTAAGTGTTCCCACCAAATAAATTCCCAAATCCATGGAAGTTACTAATGGTTCACATTAAAGCAGCATGCATTTTGAACATTGTTTTAGAAGAAGCATCATATGTCTCAACACTGATTCTCCCTAACTCCTATAATTCTTCAATTAAAGGCTGAAATTATATATCAATATCATTTATAAGCATTTTTTTCTAGGAATAATCATCGAAATGATAAAAGACGTTTGCTTCATATACATCCACATAGGAAGATTGTAAGGGATCAAAACAACTGGCCAAATGTTATAACTGGTACTCAAAGTCTCAAATAGGTTGAATCTATTGACAAACAATACCAATAAAACATTCCTAGTATTAGCTGAGAAATATAGATGTAATGAATCAAATATATTCCACGATTGTGAATATCATGGATGTTGCATTAACCCATCATTTTTATTATCTACAGAATGCCTCATCAGGTGTAGTGGTTTTCAATGACATAAATAATTTTTGGAATCAATGATTTAAATTAAAGTAATGTAAAACCTTTTCAGGTGTGTTACTTTTCTTCTTCTTCATGGAAGTATGTTGATTCAGACTTTCAACATCACCCATTTACTGCCATCTAGAATAAGAACATTTTTTTCCATCCTGACTACTTTAATCCTTTCGCCAATAAATCATACAATAATTGGGACACACGTGTATTTTTTATAATTCATAACATTCCTTTTAAAAACTTTTTCCATATCATATAAAGGCTCAGGGATGTTTTCTTCAGAAAATTCATCCCGCCAAAATTCCAATATCATGGACATTACCTTATTTTTAATTCCACATAGACATTTTATATAGTACAACTTTAGCAGAAAATAAAGTTTTGAATATTTCAAGCATCCACTATACAAATTTTGATTTCCATCATCAAATAAACCATGAAACATATTTTCTGCAGTGAATTTATCTCTTACATTAGTCTCCACAGAATCAAGAGGAGGGTCCAATGATATGTTACAATCTCGATCTGGTTTTCCTATAGTCTCAAAAAATCTCTTTTCACATTGCTATTTATATCACCCTAATATGGTTGTTATGATATATTTTGATGTTTATGGTGGGGTCTTTCAACACCGAATGCATCATTTATAAGGTTTTTCATTTTATTTTCCATTGTTGACAGATTTGGGAGCTCATTGTGTGGATTGACATCAGTGCTCAGCCTTTCTGTAACGTTTGATTCTACATGAAAAATCCAACACAAATATTGAGAAAGGAATTTATTTAATACTAAATGTTCATAAACTTCATCTCTCTTTAAACATCTTCTAAATTTACATTTAGCACATGGAAATCTTATTCTACCTTCAATGGATCGATTGGAAATTGCAAAATCTAAAAACTCTTCCAAACCCTTAGCATACCGAGGTGTGTTCCTAGGTAAAGTGATCTAACTTTTATCCATGTATATCACAATGTGTCTACACAATATTAAAAAAATCTAAAAACATTACTATTACTAAATAGGGAAATAGACTCATATATAATAGTTGAAAAAAATATATAAATATATAAAATAAGGTTTTCCTATATAAATACAAAATGGTAAATAAGGAACCCACCCACTAGAAAACCAAATCATGAAAATTAAAAAGATCCACAAAATAATATAGAGATAATAAAAAACAAACCATTCTATAACAAATGAACTATATACTATATGTCAGGAAATGAATACATCAGTAGCAGATCATACACATCAGAAACCAAAATTCCTAAAGACAAAACTAGGGAAAACCTTGAATATGGTCCCAATTACAATCCTAGTCCCAAAATCCCATGCTTTTTCCTAGTAATACAATCATCATGCATACCCAAGCCTATAATCAAGTATCATCAACTTGGGTACCAAGTTCCATGGTACCCTAAGAAAGGTGTGACTATAATTAAATAGGCCACCACTAATGATATCCCTAAATATAACCATACTATAATAATGTCCATGTATAAGTGGTACAAATAAAAAAATTAATAATTTAGTTTAAAGGTAGTAAAAAAATACTAATAATTGGGCTCTGAGATGACACCTGAGTCTCGTATCTACCACTATCGATCCTTAGGCCCGTGACCCTGATCGATCATACCTGACTCAACCAATATTGGGGTTTCTACGAGCATATCTCATGGATTATTCCAACCATGGTATCATATCCACCCTTATGGGTATTTTCTTTAGTATCTCAAGACCACCTATGAGGTAATTTTCATGTAGTAACTAAAAACTGCCTACAAGGGAATTTTCTTTTAGTAACTCAACACCACCTATGAGGGTGTCTTCTTATAGTAACTCAACACCATCTGTGAGATTATTTTATTGTAATAAATCAAAACTTATTAGGAGGGTGTTTTCATTTTTTTAATCAAGGATACCTAATGAGAATTTTCTAAACCAATACATATAACAATATCATTTCACAAGAGCAATTCCAATCTACCCCTTTAACTTCCTTTTACAATATTGACCCCATTTCAAATTTTAAACAATTAATAATTAACTTTAAAATTTCATTTAAATTCACAATCTATCCATTCATATCGTACCATCTATCTCTGACTTCATAACCCAAGGTTTACCAATTTTCAATGTCAACATAAAATCATAATCTCACCATTTAAATTCAAAATACCATGTTAATCATAATTCATAATTTTATAGTTTTACACTTATCAATTTATTAGGACCAACACAGGGGTCACATCCCAATCTTAGGCTTCTCCTTATATTCACCCTTCATTTCATAAATATTTATAATGCTTTCAATTCCATTTATAACATTGATGATTTTGAAATTCCATTTCATAACCATTGATTTATATCACAATTTATTTTTAGACCCCAAAAACATAGTGAGTAATATAATGATACCAATCCAAAACAAAGTTCAAGGTTTCAACAAGAGTTATCCCTTTAATATTATCCACTTACATTCTATAAAACAAGGCTTAGCAATTTATTGTCCAATTCCAATTTCAATTCATAATTATGGAATTCCATTGGAAATTTCCTTTTTCTAAGGTTCATGTTATGTGAAAGGGGGTGTTTAACTAAGGAAAATAGAAATTAAAGCTTTAAATTTAAACTAGGTTGATACATGGATAGGCTTGTATGACCAAAAGTACATCACTCAAAAAATATCAAACTATGGGTTAATTTTAAGGACAACCTTCCTTAGCCTCATATACTTCCACTCATCTAATATCGGCCTTTGGTTCAAGATAGAATATGAAAAAAAGTGGTAAAAATTATTGGAAATTGGGAATATTAGACATAAATGGAAATAGCTCGCTTAACAGTGAGATAAGAGAATAAGGGAAGGAGAGGGAGTTTTAGATTTACTTTAGGATCACCAACACCTCAGATGAAATTATATTTAGACAAGGGATGAGTAAGATCTCACCATGGAAGAGAGGGAGGATGGGAGTGTTAAGCATGAGGGGCTACTAGCCAAAAATGGGAGGAAAACAAGGGGTATTGGATTATAAAATCATAAGGGAAATAGTAATATTTTACTTTTTAAGGGTTTCATGGTTTGGATTCATAGTTCACCAAATCATGCATCAACCTTGTGATAAGAACTGTATTTAACACCCCTCCTCGCATGGTTGGTCTATATAATTTACCAACCATGTGCTAAACTAATACTAGCCATTGTGATAAGAACTGTATTTAACTAAATGTTTTAATTATTGAACTATGGATCAATCCATATAAGATACTTAATGTGGAATATAACATAGATATCAAGACTAATAACATGAACTTATTATTCCTTTTGATGGGAACCATAACTATATCATATCATATAATATTATTTTTAATGCAAGTTATATAAGTATACCATAAATTGTATCTATATATATAATGTTGTAGGTTCATAATCAACATTGTTTTACACCCCATTAGAATAAATTATTTCATTGAACACATTAATTGAACAAAAACCTCTCAAAAGTTTTAAACATATGAAATTATGTTACATCATATGTAAAAACATTTGAAATAATTCAGAAAATACCAACGGCGATGGGTGACAAGGTGCCGTGAGGGGAGGAGAGACGCATCGAGGGCTTCAGGGGGGGTCTCTAGGGTCACAAGGGTCATCGAGATCATAGGGGTCATGGGGTTCACCTGGGTTGTGGGCTCCTAGGGATTCAGTGGGTCACAGGGGTCACAATGGGTGGTGAGGCGTGGTGATGGGTGATGAGGTGCAGTAAGGGGTGATGAGGCGTTGTGAGGGCTTTGGGGGGGGTCACCAGGGTCGCGCGGGCATCAGGGTCCTAGGGTTTCATGGGGTTATGGGGTAGATTACTAAGAAAGGTAAAATCGATAATATTTCAGTCAAAGATAATAAACCTTAAATTATATCCCTCAACGTCCTTTCCATAATACATTAAATTCCATATTCCATATCTTGGTCACATGAAATTAAACTTCATGATGCTTCAAACCTTTTCATGGAGGCTCCTTTTCTATAGATGTTGGTCATCCACTACATCACCCCAAATAACTTTGTACAACATGATAATCATTACATAAAGACACATAGTGATGCCTAGATTCTCTATTTTGGGAACATATTCCATAGTATCCAAAACATGTATGTTCATCTATTCATAGACACCACTCCAATCTGGGTGGGAGGTTCTGGACTTCCCCTAGGACCCCTCCTTTTCAAGCTTATTATTGAAACAAAATTACACTCCTTTATACAATTTTTTTTATAGGATCAGTTTACCATTCATGGGAAATGCCAACATAGATTCTCCCTTAATTCTCAGACACATTCCCTTCAAAAACTAACATCTATGGTCTTAAGAAATATGAATCTTCATAAACTCCCTGACCATCAGTAATAGGTTATCCAATTCCCAAGGAAACATTTGTTTGAATATGAATTGATACACAACATTTGTATTTTCATAAGTCTCCCACCAAAAGGACCTATCAACCAAAAGTGCATTCATCCTTAGGATAGACCTCAACTATCTCTATAAGCCCTAAAAAAATCATGTTGGAAACCAAATTTTGAATATGGTTCATATTCATCCCTTTATTTCTTGTCTCACCTCATGTTTTATATACAAGAATAAAAAAATCATGACTCAAAATCCCCCCTTTTCTGTGTCTGAATAATGTTAGAACATTCTCAGTTATCAATACATTCTTGGGTCATTATCCTATAAATCTTGGTCAAAGTTTTTCATCCTAAAGAACAAGTTTTATCAGTATATATTGAAAGACTCTAAATTTCCCATGAAAAGAGACATAATACTTACTTGGATGAAAACCCACAAAAGGGAACCCTAGTTAAAATTCGAGTCTCAACTCACTAGACATGAACTCCACATGGTTTAGAAAAAAAACTTAGAAATGAAAAGAAAGAGGCACATAATTTGTTAGGATAAAAAATTGAAATGAAGGGACTAATAAAAATTCAAGTATTACATGTTAAATATTATTTATATTTTAATTAGGAAAAAATTAGGGAAATGACACAAAAAAGATAAAAATTTCATCATTTCCATCATATGACTCTAGAAACAATCTAACTATTATCATTGGGTCTAAAGACTTAAGAAAAAATTAGAGAACCCCCTATTCCTACTATTATGATTTCAATGCATTGACATACTGATGTTTAACTAAACAAGATATCTTCAGTGTTATGTTATAATTAAAAAATAAAATAGGGATTAAGAAATATATTATTGGAAATATAATTATTTTCATTTATGGAGAAAAAAATTTAGGGAAGCATCCAAAAATTGATTTCTCTCTATCTTATTATACAAAAGGATGTCAACATAAATATTCAGTCGTTTAAGGGTCTCTCAAGCCCCATAAACGGCTTGTGGAAACTTAGACAACTAAATATAATCAACCTCCTCATCTAGGTGGTGTTGTTCTGATACTATCCCAATGCCTATCACCCTGTGGCTTGAACCCTTTATAGTAAATGATAAAGTTTCACAAGATCCCCTAGGGTGATGTCCATATATTTTTGGAGATGTGATATCAGAGTGTATTTATCATCTGCATTTTTCTTTCAATCCACCAATATCTTGTTATGGAAAAGATCTGACAGGGATAGTTTATCTCATAGATCATGAGTTTTGATTAGAATTATTTCCTCAGTATGGTGTTTTCTTGACTTGTTCTCTTGCACCCACTGATGAATGATCTCCTTCATGGTAGCATGGACCATAAAATAGTTAAATACACCATACCCTAATATTCCAAACATGTTCTAGAGATGAGGGAGTCTTGAAGGTAAATCTTTCATGGGTGTTCATGAGACTAACTCCTAGATATCCTTCCATATGAACCACTAAAGTTCCCAAAAAGTATCCTGGTCTTCCTGGATTTCTATGGAGCTAGTCATAGGAAGAGAGGCATACTTTGAAATCATTTTTATTATGAATGTGAATTTTATTTTCCATCCTAGAGAAATGTCATCCTATCATTGTATAGTCTAAGGATTTGTAGTGGAGGCCTCTCCATCAAGTTATGTTGCTACAATTACTGGCCTTGAAGGATTAATCAAATTAGTCATCAATATAGCAAGATTGCAAGAATAAAGGAAAACGAGAATCAAAGAAGTTGATGGTTCTCACCCATTGATGAATTGGTTTCTTGGTTAAATTCCACCCTTACATCCCTAGTATCAATTCTTTGAACTGAAATTTGTAGTTGAGGAGCACTCCCCTAAGTTTGCTCAGATCCTAGGATGGAAGGATCTTGAGAATATCCCACTATGGGTCCCCCCAACTTTCATTCCCCCACTAACAAGAGTATAATGGACCTCAATGAAATAGTCATTGATTGATTTGGAAACATTTTTTGTAGAAAAGGATGCACAAATAAAATCATTGATTTACTATATTGGACACAAGGTTGACCATGAGAGAAAAAACTAAAAAAGGGAAACTCACATCCATCCAACTCCTTATTAAAGTCCCCAAACTCCTCAAGGGAGATAAGGTTATCAATATATGAATAAATTGATTCCATTATTTTATTATATATTGCATCAAGTCTCACTGCATCCTCACTATTAAGGGTGTCTAAGATTTTGGTCTCAACACCCAAATTGGCTCAGCCATCAGAAACATCCACTACCATCTCAGTGGGCACAACCCTTTTAGTCCCCTATAGATCAATATTAGCACCAACACCTTCATTGGATGGTGTGAGGTTCATGTTCTCCCCTTCTAGAGTGATGATGAGACCAATAGTGATAATCGCAGGGTCCTCCAATGTATATAACATATCTGAAATATAAAAAAAGGTATTCAATAACTGGAATATGACACCTTATGATGTGAATTTGAAATTATTCTTCTCCCCCTATACAATGATAGGTATATATATAGACTTATCCCTTGATTCTTCACTTGTCAAAGTGATAGACCAGATAATAGGAATCTGCTTCTCTTCCAGAATTTCCTCCTTAGTTCATGGAGAGTCATCTATAATGCCCTTAGAAGAGGAGAGGATAAAAGATCCTACAAACCATAGGAATGGTCAAGCATTTATTCTTGAAAAATCAGGAATAAATGATTCCTAGAAAACTCACCCTAACTAGTGATGCACTTGTCCAAGTGTTTCACTCTCTTCCATTCCTTCAGTTTTGATAGAGGAGGTATAGTAATAACCTCCTCAAATATTGGTATTGGAGGTTGAATTCAAGAATAACCTCCTACTATATCCTCTTACATCATTATATAGAATGAGGATAACTCCCTAAATTCAAGAGTTGATTCATCATCCCCCACAGGGAATCCTGTTGGGGCATATTTGGGCAAAGGGATACCGACCGATTCTCCCTCTACCTACTGCAAATCAGGGTCACCCTTGTTGTACCTCTCGTTCCCCTCGTTGTTTGATTTTCATGATCACAATCACCTTATTATTTGTCTAATTTTGTTTAAAGTGTTTTTGGATGATAGGCAATTGACTTCCAAAAGATTGGCCCAAGAAAGCTGGTGAAGTGGACTGAAATTCAGTCCACCGGCCAACCGGTGTGATAGCACCGGCCAGCCGGTGGACCTGGCAGAGGCATTGCCCACTGCCAGGTTCCACCGGTCGGCCGGTGGCTCTGTCACCGGCCAGCCGGTGGCATCCTGGTTCAATAGTGAGACCTACTGTCTCACCACCGGCCAGACGGTGGCCTTCTCACCGGCCAGCCGGTGGCTCCTGGGCAGAAGCACTCTCAAACTTCCAAGGCACCGGCCAGCCGGTGGAGCTGTACCGGCCAGCCGGTAGCCCAGTCAAACTAGCCGTTGGCTTTGACCAGTCAACCCTCTTTTGGCTCCCAACGGCTCTTTAAGCCTCTCCAACGGCTCCGAAGGCCCCCAATGGGTTCCATGCCTATAAATAAAGGCTGAGGAAGCCCCGGACACTAGCCGGATCATATACGAAGCCAACGGACATATTTTGTATCAATTGGCCAACCTCCGGCTACTTCCTTCAAAGGAACCTCAAGTGCTCCAACAACTTCCACATCCAAGGAGCTCCTCCAAAGAAGCTTGGAAGCGGCCTTCAACATCTCCAATCATTCAAAGGTGCCCAAGGCTTCTTCTCATATGCGGTTTTTATTGTATATTTATTTTGAGCTTTAAATTTGGGTTTGTGCCTACAAACCCCAACACCTTTTCCCATCCCTCTTTCTTTTGGGTTTCACATCACCACTAAGGTGTGAAGAGGTTTCTTCAAGCCTTTCCTTTTAAAAGTCTTGTGTCATAGGTGAGCTAGCCTTCACCTGTAAGAAGGCTAGTGGGTTCTTGCTCAACCATTAAAAGCAAGTGGGTTCTTGCTTAACCACCAAAAGCAAGCTGTAATAGGTTCTAGTGCTACCTCAAAGCCTAGTGGGTTTCTTGCTAAAACCATTGAAAAGCAAGCGGTAGAATCTCTCAACGGTTGAGTTGGGAGCGGAGACGTAGGCCGGGTTTTGGCCGAACTCCGTTAACAATTTCTTGTGTGATTGCCTCTTTATTTCCGCTACACCTTTAACTTTGATTTTAATTTGTTAATCATTTCTTGAAAGGCAATTCACCCCCCCTCTTGCCATCCTTCCCTTTTTCTCCGACCAACAATTGGTATCAAAGGAAGTATTTGAATAATTCCCTAACCGGTTTCAAATTAAAGATCCTTTTTGATGGCTTCTACCGCTTCTTCTTCTTTCGCCCCCGAAGGCTTTTCATTGGGTCGTGCTCCATTTTTTGATGGAACCGACTATTCTTTTTGGAAAACCCGCATGACCACATTTCTTAAAAGCATTGGTTATCCTATTTTTAAAATTTTCATGCATGGTTATTCACTTTCTTCTTCCGATGAATCCAAGTGGACCCCCGAAGACATTGCAAATTTTGAGCTTGATGGCAAAGCCATGAATGCTCTTCATTGTGGGTTAGATCGTAATGTTTTTGATCATATTTCTTCTTGCTCTACTTCACATGATATTTGGAAATGTTTAGAACTTACCCATGAAGGTACTAGCATGGCTCAAAAGCAAGAACCCGCTCAAAATCAAGAACCCGATGCAAAATCCGTACCCGCTTGCCCACTTCACAAGAAAAGGGCCAAGAAGAAGAAAAAGAAGAAGGCTTCAAAGGCATCTTGGAGTGATAGCTCCTCCTTCTCCTCCTTCTCCTCGAGCGACCAAGGTAAAAAATGCCTAATGGAAAAACATGAGGTATCTTCCTCCTCTTCCTCCTCTTCCTCCTCTAGTTCTTCTAATTCATTTAATCATCTATCTTATGAAGAACTCTCACACGCTAGAGACCAACTAGAAAAAGGTTTTCATGCTTTATCGTCAAAATTTGTTGCTTTAAAAAAGTCTTTCAAAAAACTATCCTCCGAAAAAGAACAACTTCTCAAAGAGAAGGAGGAGATGTCCCTCAAAATCCAGAATTTTCCCGATGTTGATTCTTTGGAATCAACCATTAAAGACCTAAGGGAATCTTTAGCCAAGTTCACCCAAGGTGAACAAAATTTGTCCAAACTCTTAGGTTCTCAACGAGTATCTAGAACCACCAATGGACTTGGCTACACCAATATAGCTTCCTCCTCCCATGCACCCACTGTTTTTGTAAGGGGGAGTTCTAGTTATAAATTTTGCAATTATTGTAAAAAACCCGGGCACCTCATTTACGAGTGTGATTGCAAAAATGCCTGGTACGGCCAACCCAAGTCTATTTTGTATTCCGATGAGTTCTATAGGAGAAGACCCGCCATGAAACAAATTTGGATTGAAAAATCCCTTTTGGCGAGTCTCTCCGGGCCAAAAATAGTTTCGTTTCCCCGATAATCTTTTGTTTTTATTTAGGGGGAGAAAGTTTCTTTATTTGTTTTCAAACTTTCAATTCAAACTGTTTTTCAATCTTTTAAATTCAAAAATTTCATTTGGTTTCAAATTTCAAATTTCAATTGGTTTTTGATTTAAAACTTTCAATTCAAACTGTTATTCAAATTTTCATTTCAATTTCAATCTCAATTGATTTTTCAAATCTCCATCTTGTTTTTCAACGCTTTCCCTCAATCAAGTTTTATGCCCCATTCTATTTTGATAATCACAAAGGGGGAGAAATTTCTTGATTGATTGTGGGAGAAACCTTTTTTATCATGCTTTGCTTTACATTTCATTTTATTCATTAAAGCATGCCTTTAATTTCAGTTTTTTACTTTGATTGTTTTGGTGATTGTGATCATCAAAATATGGGGAGATTGTTGTACCTCTCGTTCCCCTCGTTGTTTGATTTTCATGATCACAATCACCTTATTATTTGTCTAATTTTGTTTAAAGTGTTTTTGGATGATAGGCAATTGACTTCCAAAAGATTGGCCCAAGAAAGCTGGTGAAGTGGACTGAAATTCAGTCCACCGGCCAACCGGTGTGATAGCACCGGCCGGCCGGTGGACCTGGCAGAGGCATTGCCCACTGCCAGGTTCCACCGGTCGGCCGGTGGCTCTGTCACCGGCCAGCCGGTGGCATCCTGGTTCAATAGTGAGACCTACTGTCTCACCACCGGCCAGACGGTGGCCTTCTCACCGGCCAGCCGGTGGCTCCTGGGCAGAAGCACTCTCAAACTTCCAAGGCACCGGCCAGCCGGTGGAGCTGTACCGGCCAGCCGGTAGCCCAGTCAAACTAGCCGTTGGCTTTGACCAGTCAACCCTCTTTTGGCTCCCAACGGCTCTTTAAGCCTCTCCAACGGCTCCGAAGGCCCCCAATGGGTTCCATGCCTATAAATAAAGGCTGAGGAAGCCCCGGACACTAACCGGATCATATACGAAGCCAACGGACATATTTTGTATCAATTGGCCAACCTCCGGCGACTTCCTTCAAAGGAACCTCAAGTGCTCCAACAACTTCCACATCCAAGGAGCTCCTCCAAAGAAGCTTGGAAGCGGCCTTCAACATCTCCAATCATTCAAAGGCGCCCAAGGCTTCTTCTCATATACGGTTTTTATTGTATATTTATTTTGAGCTTTAAATTTGGGTTTGTGCCTACAAACCCCAACACCTTTTCTCATCCCTCTTTCTTTTGGGTTTCACATCACCACTAAGGTGTGAAGAGGTTTCTTCAAGCCTTTCCTTTTAAAAGTCTTGTGTCATAGGTGAGCTAGCCTTCACCTGTAAGAAGGCTAGTGGGTTCTTGCTCAACCATTAAAAGCAAGTGGGTTCTTGCTTAACCACCAAAAGCAAGCTGTAATAGGTTCTAGTGCTACCTCAAAGCCTAGTGGGTTTCTTGCTAAAACCATTGAAAAGCAAGCGATAGAATCTCTCAACGGTTGAGTTGGGAGTGGAGACGTAGGCCGGGTTTTGGCCGAACTCCGTTAACAATTTCTTGTGTGATTGCCTCTTTATTTCCGCTGCACCTTTAACTTTGATTTTAATTTGTTAATCATTTCTTGAAAGGCAATTCACCCCCCCTCTTGCCATCCTTCCCTTTTTCTCCGACCAACAACCCTTTCCCCTGTAATGATTTTTTTTAAACATATAAGAACAAGAAAAATGAGTGAAAAAATAGAAGGGAAAACTTACATCTGGATGATTGATGAAGTCATCCCTCTAATTAGTGGATGGATCTTCAAACCCTTCAGTTTCCCCATATTCATCATATCCTCCACTCAACTTGTAGTGGGGATCCAATCATAAATGAAGTAAATGAGAATATTTAACTCCCATATATGTATTCCCACCCCAATTGGGTCTGTATCAAAGAAGCATGGTTTAAGGATAGGAAACTGGAACAAAGGTTTCCTCTTTTTGAGGGAAACTAGATCGTCTAGCTACAACCTCCGTTGGCGTAGCCCTTTTGACCCTGATTGGTGGACTAAACTGTTCATGTGGTCTCTTGTGCCAGATTAGTGCCTCATCACTCTCAATCTTTAGAATGGGTGGAACCTTTATAGTATTCATTCCATAACCACTAGTTTTTATAGCTCTAACTCAGGGAACACTCATCATCAACACCCCTTTGAGGTATGATGAAATCAAGGCTTCAACAAGATAAGAGGTCAAACCAGTGGGCACAATCACTGGAGGAAATTTAGTTACCACTTGATTCATCTACATAGATGTGAGAATATAGAGTTTTCAGGATATAATTGGGTGCCTCTTGGATCGAAAATGTAGAGGTGTGGATTCAATTATTTTTTGAAGGAACGTGAATTGGCATGAAAATCTATAAGGATCATAGGCTTCACAAATAAACTCACCATAAAATTGATCCGCAAGCATGCCATCCCTGAGGGAAATCATACATGATCTTAGTTCATTTTTATATTTTAAATAATTGGTAAATGTCATAGCGGGTGGATATTCATATGGAAATAATTTTAATTCTTTGAATAGGTTAAGCTTCTTCAAGGATTCAACATACTTTAGGGATAGAGGCTGGATTCTGAAAAAAAACATGAACAAATGGTTGAAACCAACCCCCAAGAATTTTTATTCCACTCAACATGGTTTAATAGTAAAAATGTTTCACAATCCATCCCTATAGTAATTGGAATGGTTGTATAATTCTAAAATGGACCTTTTTAATGTGAACATGCAACAATCACTGCTAGATCTTTTCCAAGATAGGGGATTCTAACCCTATGTGATTCCACTATACTAACTTGGACATTATGATGAATGTTACCAGCCTCACAAAACCACTTTATTCATGAAAATATAGAATATAGATGCTTAACCACATCACTAAGAATCCAATAAGGTGTGTCTTAGTGAGAAAGTTCAACTTGATTGCATACCCCAATCACTTGTACTCACCTTAGTTAATATGGGCTAGAATTTACCAGGGATTAACCGTTTCTCCATTGTGGGACATCATGTAGCATGTTTTTATATGGGACTTAATCATTATTATATAGAATTTAGTTCATTCACATTTTTGAATGGACATCCCCCCTTAGGTGAGGGTCTTCATTCTTGATGTCCTAGGCTACCTTCAACATCCCATGAGACAAAATGGGATTCCTTTGAACATCATTCCATGTGGATTTTTTTGGGTTTAACTCATCATACATATATTCATAAATGGGATCTCCAAATACATTTTAGTTATCCCATAAGATGATTCCAAATTCACCATGCATCAAATGGAAGGTGTTGGTTTGTGGGCTCCACCAACTTAAAAACCCATGAATACTATTTAGTTTCTTATATAGGTATGTCTAGGACACCTATATAGCCTCATAAATACCAAACACATTTAGCTCAGTTGAAAAATCAGCATAGGTCTGGAACACCCAGTATGCCAACAACCACTCAGGTATGACACCCCTCCTAGTCAGAGGTCCTAGTTTTCCCTCCAACCTTTCAATTGGTCTATCTTGGAATCACAAAAGATATAAGAGTAAAAAATGAGACTTTAACTTGGGGGGGTGTGAGTCTTTAATTTTGGAGATCTACCATTGTGATTCATAATGAAGGCTGTGGGTAATTTTCCCTCATTGATATACAAACACTTAGTTGAAATGTTTATAGTGGAAAAGTTCTTGTACTCTTGGATCCAAGATAGTCGAAGATAACTCTTCAACTTGAGGATCAAGAAATCTTTCAGAATCCCATGGCCATAGAGTGTTAGATAATTACTCTCAGGATATTCATGATGATATTTTTTCATATTATTCACCATGTCTAGGAGATTGATGTCACATACATCATAGTAATCCTGTCTAACATCATCAACTATCTCCTTGATATGATTACAAGATAGTTCATTAGAAACTCAAACATTCTGGGCGACCATTGGGAATCTAGAAGGAAGTATTGAGGATTTCATTAGAGATAAATCTTGGTTTTGAAAAAATATTTATAAATTCAGAAAATTGGAAATGGAGTGAACTTGCACAGGTCACACACCTAGGTAACCTCACATAGGTCACTTTCCCAGATGAACTCACACAAGTCACTTGCCTAAGTGACCTTACACAGGTCAGTCACCTAGGTGTATGCATCACATAGTTAAGGGTGTACCAGGTCTCTGTGAACAGATCTTCTATGAGTAGACTAGTGTGATGAGATCACAAGCATGGTGAAGACAATAGGGAAAATTTGAGAAGAATAATTTATAAGGTCATCGATACTATTTATAGATATAGGGACCACGTGTGATCAATGTGTGTGAAATATCAATAAGTCAACCTGCATGACCCACCCACACACCCACCTATGTGATCCACCAGTTTTATCCACCTGCATGGCTTGCCCTTTAACTTTTACCTTGCATGACATTCAAGTTATAATGTTTGTAAATCCTAAGAATAATGATTCACTAATATGTAGAGACCCGTTAATGGAAATATCCAACAACATCCTTTTTTCTCTACATTAGGACCAGACCCTATTCTTCTGATCGAATCCAATCTTGGGGGGTCTTTATTGATAATATTTTTTGTTAGGAAATACTGATAAGTTTAAAAGGGATATAATTTGAGGAAAATATAAGTGAAATATTTTAAGGGTCTCACACTTCACCGAGGTCATACCACGTAAGGCCTAAACTAGAAACACCCTATAGGCCTAGCCTGCGTGCCAGCAGTATTATATAGGTCCATCATGCACACTAGAACTATTGTGTAGGACCCAAATAGGAACACCCAGGAGAACCACTTAGGTCACACCTAGAGGATAAACCTGAGTGACCCTCCTGTGTGAGCTTCCTCCTTCAACCATGGTCCTGAGATTACTAATAAATAGGACCATGTGGCTCATTATTTTATATGAATGGAAAATCCAAATAAGCCTAGAAGCTCTACTCACCCGAGTCATTTTACGAAGCCCCAAAAACCTTTTAGTAAGATTTTCATGTATTGAAAGAAGTTAAAATTTAGGGGGGGTAATAATATTAGAGTTATCATTGTGTTTTAAATGCAAAATGCTTGCATGATACACTTACCATAGTCTAATAGAACTAGGGAGAAGGCCTCTTCTTGAGATGAGAACTTGAGAGACAGTCATCCAAGTACACCCAAGGATACCCTTAGAGACTAGATAAATGCCTTGATAAAGTGTTTTCACCCAATTTTTCCATCACCCGGAGATCTGTTTAGCTTTCCCAAGTCTACCCTACATGATATACCTTCTTCTCACCCAACCTTCACCTATGTGATCCATCTTCATTTCACTTAGCCTTCACCTACATGATAAATTTTTTATCTTACCCAACTTCACCTATGAAATTATCCTTTGATCCATCTTTTCATTCCAGTGATGGTAGGGCACCCCCTTCCATGGGACTTCTATCTAAGGGGTACCAAATCAAAACCTCCACTAAGGCCTCTAGACTCGCATGATCATGGAAAATGACACACCATTGTCTCTCCCATTTTCTTATGCATTCATTCGGTAAGAGTTTTCATGCACTTGTCCTGTCTAATGGGTATGCTCCTTAGGGTGTGTATAGTTGTTCATCCCTTTGGTAACGAGTACCCCAACCATGGAGGTGGTGCCAGGGACTTCCCAATTTTAGACACAAGTGTTAGGGACATATCCTTCTCTTATCATATCTAAGACTAGGGATCTCTCATTTTAGATTGTGAGGGGGGGTGGATGATTTCCTTTAACTTTGATAAGGGTTACTTACTTATCCTCCTCTATTATATGAAACTGGGAAGAGGGAATCCCTCATATAGTAAGCCCCTAGTATTTCCTTCAATAGGTCATACACCTCTTGGGTTTCATCCCCTGGTTATGAAAACAAGAGAGAATATGATCACATCAAATCCATTTCTCTCTCCCATCACCCCAATGTTGTTCACCAGAGAATGAAATAAATTATGTGGATTGTAAGATCTTCAACATCCTATTTTTATCAAACAGATCATGACTCATATGATATTAGAGATTGGTTACAATCATGACATCCATGTGATCAAATAACTATCTTGGGTGGAGATTACCTTTATGGATCTTCATCTCACCTCACTATGGGCCTCCAATTTGGTATAAGAACCAACCATGTTATCACCATCTCAAAGGAAAAAATACACTGTGATAGAAACCTCCCGAGGGCCTCTGTAGTCATGGGTCCCCAAAGATAAGTATCTATCTCAAAGGGCCATACCCCCTATGAGATAAACCCTCAAAGGTACTCCTTTATAGTTCTAAGCCCCAACTATTCTGAACTACATGGGATTTTATTCACATTCAAATGATATATATAGAAATCCTCCATGAGGTTCAAACCCAACACCCCAATTAAACCAAATTTTCTGGGGGCCACATTCCTAGTAGGGTCTTATCTAGACTAATAGGCTACATAACATATGGATTCCTAGGCCCACTTTAGCGTATTCCCTCCAATATCCCTTGACTAGGTACCTTTATCCTTGACATCCTTGCCACATGAAATAAAACTACACAATTTGGTCCCCATCATATAAGATTAAAAGTTATGGTGTGTCCCATTAAGTGGTACCAAACTACATGGTTTTTGATTCCTTTCCTGAGGATACATAGGAATCCCATTTCATGGGCCCGATCTCAACATCAAAACAAATCCCATTTCCCAGGTAATGATAAATTCTAGAGAACCCCACTATATGGATTATAACCATAATTGTAATAACAAACAACCAAAGAATATCTAATCCACATTCAAAAGGGTTCCATTGATAGGGAACCTCAAATACATACATATATCTTCATCAATGAAGAATCTTAGATACATACAGATGATTCTGATGTCCACACATGATAATAATTGATTGTTTAATTGATAGAGACCTATGTTATACTTGGGATTTAATGAAGGATTTTCATATATGTATTAAATTTGTAAGAGAGTCATGGAGTAGGAAATAATTCCCCCTAAAAGGGTGTGATGAGACCAACCTCCCATCCTCTTGACCATTTTGAGTCTCTAAGTGTCATTAAAACCATCTCCAAATGACCGCCAACCTTTGGAAAGAAGGTTCATGAGAAGTATAAAATAAGGGAACCATTTGATGTTTCCTATTCCAAAAATAAAACCCATTGGATACCACTTGGAGAGAATGGTGAACTTGACATGAACTGTTGTGAAAAAAAATTCACCCCCCATAATAAATTATTCAGGCACCATGATTTTCATTAAAAATAATGACCATATGCCCATACTTATGAAAGATTGTATTGTATCTAAAATGATGAATTCAATTCCATGTGTGGTGATTTTTATCCAATACTAATTAATTAAACAGTATTCCATTTTACTATCGAGGATGGAGGTAAGAAAAAGTCCTTGTTGATGGGAACATTGGTCCAAAACCGAAGTTTTGAATATTTTGGGATGCCATTTATGGTGAATTTGAGGCTAAAACTACTACCAAAAAAGAACACGAGGAACATCTAGGGTTAATTTTAAGGAAAAAAAATACTATAATTAATCCTATAAGATATGGACTGAAAATCTATTCAAGAGACACTTTAGAAGGAAGTTGAAAAAATATGGTTATATCTATTGAAGATCAAAATTAGCATTGGCTTCCAACAAAACAGTTTTCCAAAACACTTCCATGAACTTATCACCATAAATTTGGAAGTGATATATCTATATATGATATTGATGAGATTTTCCTCTATTTTAACCTTGAGGATAAATTGGTGTTTTAGGGGTGATGTCAAGAATGTAGTTATATACACAATCTATGCTAGAAATAAGTGTGGGATTGGTGGGAATATCCATGTGTGGGAATGAGTACTAAATAACTACCAAATGGAAATATTTTATTTTCACTACTGGAAATTCAGGCTATACCCACGGTTTAAAACTGTGGCTATAGGTCCTCAAACCGTGGCTATAGGTAATAGCCACAGTTTGAGAAATCGTGGCTATGTTTGGCGTGGATATAGACCTATACTTACAGCCACGGTTCCAAACCGTGGCTATAGGCCTACAGCCATGGTTCAAACCGTGGCTATAGGTATACAGCCACGGTTCCAACCGTGGTAATATCTCTATAGCCACGGTTTAGAACCGTGGCTATACTAGATGAGGGATATAGTTTATTTCCATGGTTAGAAACCGTGGCATTAGACCTGTAGCTATGGTTTGTAACCATGGAAATATACCTAAAGACATAGTTAAAAACCGTGGCTATAGGGTCTGGAAAACCAGAAAAAAATAGCCCCCACCCCCTGCACACCCCCCTGTAGTAGCCCACCCCCCTGCAGACCCCTCCCTCTTGGACACTGGACACCCCCACCCTACATAACCGCCCCTGGACAGCCCCCACCCCCTAAAAATCCCCCCTCCTAGACATACATTGGACACCCCCCCCCCCCCCCCCAGATAGACCCTAGACACCTCCCCCAGACCCTGGACACCCCCCAGACAGACCCTGGACACCCCCCGGACAGACCCCGAACACCCCCCAGACACACCCTGGACACCCCCCGGACAGACCCTGGACACCCCCCCAGACACACCCTAGACACCCCCCAGACAGACCCTGGACACCCCCCCAGATAGACCCAGGACACCCCCCAGACCCTGGACACCCCCCCAAACAGACCCTAGACACCCCCCGGATAGACCCTGGACACCCCCCAGATAGACCCAGGACACCCCCCAAATAGACCCAGGACACCCCCCAGACCCAGGACACCCCCTCAGACCCTAGACAGATCCCCCTGGACAGCCCAGACCTCCACTCCCCTGGACACCCCCCACCCTCCTGGACAGACAATGGAACCCCCCCCCCAGAACCTGGACACCCCCTAGACCCCCACTCCCCTGGACAGACCCCCCCTCCCACCCTCCTGTACAGACCCTGACCCCCCCCCCCAAACCTGGGCACCCCTAGACCCTGGAGAGATCCCCCTGGACACCCCCCAGAACCTGGACACCCCACCCCTTGCACCCCCTACCAGTTACTCCCCTCCCCCCTGCCAGTCCCCACTACCAGCCCCATCCCCCTGCTAATTCCCCCCTGCCAGTCCTTCCCCCCCAAGCCTGGACACCCCCCCAGACCCCCTGGACAGACCCCCCCAGATAAACCTTGGACAGACCCCCCCAGACCCTGGACACCCCCCAGAACCTGGACACCCCCCCCAGAACATGGACACCCCACCCCTTTCACCCCCTTTCCAGTTACCCCCCTCCCCCTACCAGTCCCCTCCCCTATTGCTAGTTTCCCCCCTCCCCCTGCTAGTTCCCCCTACCAGTCCTGCCAGTCATGCCCATCTTTTTTGAGTGGTAAAGCAGATCCAAAGGAAGCAAGGAGATTTATCATTTCATGCATGATCAAGGAGCTGAAGAGAAGCATAATACAAGTACCTAGGAGCGACAATACAGAGATGCAGTTCATGATTAATAGGGATATTTCTTCTTCCTTATTTTACAATTTATTTATTCTGTAATCGTACAGTTTTAATTTCTAAATAGAAAAATGAGTCCAGGTTAAATTTCTTGAGTTTGGGAAATTAATTTCCACTGTTTAATTTCTTTATCTTTGTGGTTGGTTCTTTCAACAAAGAGTCATATTCAACTAGAGATGTAGAGTATGATTCTTAAATTTTAATTTTTTTGCACTTTTATAACTCAATTTCAAAAACTCCATGATCTCTTAGAGAGATAGATCATGGAAGAATCTATTTAATTATTAATTTCAATTTTGTTGGATTTCATCGACGAGATTAATTTCCATCAACATAATTTCTCAAAATTTATTAAAGTTTTGTGTTTCTAGTTTTGGAAAACTACTAGAATCATTAATCTGTGTGATTATTCTCCAGGTAAGGGAGATTGATCCATCCTTTTAAGAAGTTGTAAATTTAAAAAAAATGTTGTGAATATATAATATTTTAAACTAGTAGAGTTAAAATCCCCAAGCAAGCTCCTCGATCAATTTTATTCTCTCTTTATTCAAAATTTTTGATTATGATAAGCCCCAATTATATTTTAGTTATTAATATAATAAGATCATGGTTTATTTCATTTATTCCTTATATATAAAAATATATAAAAAAGTAAGTAAAAAATGTTCCCCTACTGGTGACAATAGTGGGGTTTGTTTATCTTAATACTTTAGAACACTCATCTATCTTCCCAATGGATTGACCCTACACTATTATACAATTATAGGTTAATAAATGTAATTTTAAGGGCCATGAAGACCTCCAGACTTATCACTTATCATCTTATTTCTTACTTCTCAAGTATTTATGAGGGTAATACCTCCCATGTGAGTAATTATATATCCTCAGTACTTGTTTCCTAACTATTGCCTCTTGGAGGCACACTACTAGAAATTCAGACCCCCCCAAACCCTGGACACCCCCCTAGAACCTAGACACCCCCCAGACCCTGGAAAGATCCCCCTGCACCCCCCTAGAACCTGGACACCCCACCCCTTGCACCCCCTACCGGTTACCCCCCTCCCCCTACCAGTCCTTCGAGAGACCAACCCAACAGAAAAGCAGATTTATGCATTGAAAAAACAACAACATCCCTTGATGAAATCAAGGAAAATATAAACTCTGTTAAGAGTAGACCCAACCAGTCCCCTCCCTTTTGTGAACTTTGTAAAATAATTGGACATACAATCTCTAATTATAGGGTGGTTAGAAAATAATTAAATCAGCTAATTGAAAATGACTGGAAAGAAATAAGGAGAAACAAAAAAGGCAAAACTCACACAGTGGACATACCTGAATCCTCCAAAAAGAAACCTGAAATCTGGGTGAAAAAATCACACAGCCTAACACACATAGGGGATGATTCAGGTAAAACCTGGGCAGATGTAGTTGAAGAGGAAGAAAACTCCACGAATAAAAAAACTCTTACAGAAGAGCCTCAGAATCTAGTTCTAGAAACTGTTAGACTATCCAATAATGATCATAAGAAAGAAAAACTCAGTACTTGTCCATCCAAGCAGGTACCCAACTCTAACCTCACCAAAAATTCTGAACCCACACTAGGTAGGAGGGATACAATATCTCCACCTATTCACATAAAAGGCAATGATTACAGATTAAGCACTGCAAATAAGCATAATGTTGATCATTTTCTACAAGATGTGGTTGAACCCAGCTGCTCAGATATGATTTTTGGATAGAACCAAAAACCCTCCCTACTGACTTCTACTACTACTCAAGAGATAATAAATGGGACCAGCAATCATAAAAATGGCTTAGGTTCCCTTCCCTCTGTTCAAACAATGACACAATCAAATATCTCCAAGGTTAATTTTGGTACTAAAGACTTAGAATATTTTAAATCTGTAAATGAGAACACACCTGCGGTAAACGTTCCTCTACAAATGAAGGATAACAGTGACTCCGGTGATCAGAAACAGTGTCCCATAGATGCTTTGGACACTATCCAGGCACCTTATGTAACAACTGATTCTGCTGTGGAAGTGATTCTAGGTACACTGCTTCCCACTTTTCCTCATTCAACTACTCAAGATGTAGGAAAAGACTATATTGATCCCTTGATTCCATGTAATTTGACCTCTATGGAATCAACTCTAAATACTTCTCACCCTAATCACATTAAATCTGTCAACAGTCCTAATGAGATGGAGACCACTGGTTGTCCTATAAATTATAAGAGTCCTAATATTAGTCCAAAGTATATTCAGAATAAGACACAAACCAAACATACTAACACTAATAAACAAGACTCCCTAACATCAGAACCTGTAAAACATACAAAATAACTCCCTTGATATAGGGCCCCTTGCTTATGCAGGCACTTCCTGAATCCACCGAGTAGAGGCACCTTACATCAGTTATGGACGATGTCAAATAGTAGGATATAGATGCTTCAAAGGACCCAGGTACTCCTACTCCTAATTCCATTAATTTACCTTTTGATGGTGTTCAATATGTAGATAATAAGAACTGTTCTGAACAGCCTGGTATTCTGTTAAATAACCAAAACACCACTTCTTTGATGCTATGTAATACAAACAGAACAGACTCAATTATGAATGCTTTAAGAAATGAAACTTCAAAGAAGAACCCTATCACTACAAACAAAGAACAGGAACATACCACTAACAATAACAATGCTCAAAACATTAGAAGTTCTTCTAGAAATAAAGGCTCTATAAAGAAGAAAAAAGGGAGTTCTAACTCCAAAAATAGGTTCAAATGAAGATTTTTTTTTGGAATTGTCAGGGTATTGCCAACTCTGACACGTTCAATGTTCTAAAAATAATTTTTAACACTCATCATCCCATGTTATTTGCTATTGTTGAACCAAAAATTGCTTATTCTCCAAAATACTCTCACTTGTGTCAACACAATTATATCTTTACTGGCGCAAACTCAAATAACTACATTGCTGAATCTCTATGGATTTTTTCACACTCTTACAAAATGTTAACACCTTTAATGTCTCTGATCAAATATTTACTTTAAATTTTAATAATGATGGAATACACCTCTTCTTCTCTTTTGTCTATCAAAAAAATAGATACCAAGAAAGGAGAACTCTTTGGAATGACATTTCTTACCTAATCACAAATATTAATGGCCCTTGGTTTATTCTTGGAGACTTCAATTCCATTCTCAACTCAAGTGAGAAAATTGGACCTTCTCATGCCTCTATTTCCACGAGAGAATTTAAATCCTCGATTAAAGACAACAATCTCATTGAAATTAAACTCCCTGGTGCGAAATACACTTGGTACAGAAAACATTACAATAGAGTGGTCGATTCCAAATTAGATAGAGCCTTCATGAATGTACATTCTTTAGAAAGAGGTTAAGAGTGTCCTTTTTTCTCTAAATCTTGAGAGTGTGGCTGGTCCTGATGGGCTCACAAATTAATTCTTTATGTTCAACTGGGACATAGTTCGTGATGAGCTCCTTAATGCTATGAGGGAGTTCTTTAACAATGCCTCAATGCCCTATGGAATCAACTCTAATTTTATTGCCCTGATCCCAAAGAAGGAAAATGTTTTCGATGTAAAGGATTTTAGACCTATTGCTATTGGGAATACCTTTCCATAAATCATTAGTAAAATTATTGCAAGTGGGGCTGTTTTTCAGGTGGAAGAGGGCTGGAACTGGTGGATGGGGCTATTTTTCAGGTGGCAGAGGGATGGCATGAGTGTTTTGTAGGAAGCTGGTGGTGGTGGATGGTGTGGTAGCTGGTGCAGGCTGGATTGCAGGTGGCTGGGGGATGGTGCGGGCTCGAATGCAGGTGGAATGGGGCTAGAATACTAGTGGAAGGGGGTTGGTTGCAGGTGTTGGTGGATGGTGCGGGATGATTCGAAGGTGGAAGGGGGGATGTTGCGGGCTGGAATGCTAGTGGCAGCGGGCTGAAATGAAGGTGGAAGGGGCTGGTGTGGGATGGATGTGGTTGTAGCAGGTCCAAATCACGGTGTGACCGTGACGTGATTGTGGCGTGACGGCGAAGTGACCGCGGCGTGACCGCGGTGTGTTGGCCCGGTCTAGCGACATCCGTGGAGGGAGAATCTTCCAGCCAGGAGCAAAGAGAGTGGGAGAAGGTGGGGCAATATTTCGGTCATCGCCCCGCAAGCAGAAATTGTGATTAGTCAGTCTGAACATTGATCACAAGACTCATGGAATACTATCAATAGGAACCGCCACAAGGTGTCATCCTGGAGCAGGGCCAAATCACGATGTTACCGCAGTGTGACTGTGGCGTGACTGCGGCATGACCACGGCGTGACCGCAGCGTGACCGCGACATGACTGCGGTGTGTTGGCCCAGTCCAGCGGCATTTTCAGGGCAGCATCTTCCGGCCAGGAGTGAAGGGATCAGGAGGAGGTGGGGCAACATTCCGGTCGTCGCCCCACTGGCAGAAATTATGATTAGTCAGTATCAACATTGATCACAAGACTCATGGAATATTATCACTGCGAACTATCGCGGGGTTTCGCCCTGGAGCAGGGCCAAATCACGGCGTGACCGCGGTGTGAACGCAGCGTGACCGCGGCGTGTTGGCCCGGTCCAGTGACATCTGCGGGGCAACATCTTCCAGCCAGGAGTGAAGGGATCGAGAGGAGGCAGGGAAAAATTTCGGTCATCGCCCTACCGGTAGAAATTGTGATTAGTAAGTCTCAACATTGATCACAAGACTCATGGAATACTATCACTGCGAACTGCCATAGGGTGTCGTCCTAGAGCAGGACAAAATCATGGCGTGACCACGGCGTGACCGCGGCGTGACCGTGGCGTGACCAAGGCGTGTTGGCTCGGTCCAGCAACATCTGTGGGGAAGCATCTTCCGGCCAGGAGTGAAGGGAGCGGGAGGAGACAGGGCAACTCTAAACCCCTGAAACCTCAAGTCACTAGTGATGCTTAGTAATCTTTCTCATGGATGATAAATCGTATAGTGGATAGTTTGTAATGACTATGTATTTCTTTTTTGGGTTCTTAAAATTTAATTTTGGTGATTTCTAATTAAAACGATTAAGTTTTAATTGAAATTTTATGTTTTGGGTGGATGGATTTAGTAAAGGGGGGAAGAAGTATGTGGTGTTCCTAAAAATCAGTAGATGGGGCCACCAGTTAGCTATTATAAAGCACCATGAACATATTAATAGTGATAGTGGGGGAGGGTTGGCTCTAGAATAACTACTGGATAGTTGATGGTTGGAACCAAAAAGTTTGTGGCCATTGGTCGGTTGGTGGTTTTCCATTGGGTAATCAGTGCCTTCCTTGACCTTGTTTTTCATAAGGGTAATTTATGTCATTTTTATCATGGATTTTGGAGGTGGATTAGAATAGAATTGAAGTATCTGTTCCACTTAGTTTCAAACAGGATGATATGGATGGCATGAGAGGATGTTTTATTATAAGATTTAAAGAAATGAATGCTAATATGTGATTACTAGAGGATTGGATGACCCCTGATATACCTAATTCGGTGAGGTTTAGAGATTTAGCAATGTGTAGGAATACCTAGAGGAATACCCCATGGGATCAGGAAAATCACAGGTTACATAACATGTAATCCAACATTACTGGTACTGTGGGACCCCTGATCTGTGGAACTGGGCTTTTGGTTGGATTTAAATATCACATGCCATGTGACATGGTCACACAACATGGGACCCATCTTAAAAGTCTAATGGCACTTAAAGAGTGTCTTGGTTCAAACAACCGTTTTAAGAAAAAGAGGGAAACCCCCTACAGGGATATAAAAAGGTTCAAGTATGATGTGTGATTTATGACTAACAACGACATCAAGTATAAGGAAAACATCAATGCAATAATTTTAAGCAAGGTATACCACTGCGAGTTTTCTCAGATAGCGCACCTCCGTTGGAGGAGTTTTATTACAAAACCATGACTTATTTATCAAACGAAACAATTATATTAACAAAAACTTATTCAAGAATTTCAATTTAATATAAACATGTATAATTAAGAAGGAAACTAAATGCAATTTAAAACATTCTTGAATTAAATAGGCTAGGAGAGGGACCCTACCTCAACCTCAAGGTGCATTTTCTTTTGACGACGACAACTCGAATCTTCCTTTTTTCCACTTGCACGTATATTCAACTTCACATATATATAAGGACACATAGCCCCTATGTACATATTTTCATGGCCAAATACGCACAAGGGGGTCCTTAGATATATATTTATACTTTCATATACCCCTTTACACTTACACATGTATGCATTTTTCATATCCATATATAAGCACACCTAGCCCCAATATATATATTCATACTGCCATGAGTGAATATATATAAAGGGGGAACTTATATATGTATATTCCTACCTATGCATACACATGTAATCCTTCTTCAACGGCGACTCGAATCTACCTCAATGAAATCCAAAACGCACTACAAAAATATAAGGAACCCAAAAATCCCAAATTCCCTAATTAAAATTGGGCCAATGAATAAAAACAGAATAAACCTTACCCAAATCTGATGTTGAACTCATTGTCATCGATGGTGGTGGATAGAACTGACCTCATCATAAGAAACCACCTATAAGAAAATAGTGGGAAAAAAATGAGATATAATGACTTCTTATATATATGTGATCAGTGTGTCAACTGTACATGATAAATGATACATGAATCCATAACCAACAATGAACAAATAATATTCAGATTGATATGTACATCCCAATACTAAATAACATGATCATTAATAAACCTCTTTATTTTTCAAACATAACCTTCAATTGCCTATTCAAAAATCAAAAATCACCAAAATATGGGAATAAAGTAAACTTCCATCAGCACTTAAATGCGAAAAATAGAGATTAGACATTGTTCTTAACCTAGAAAATCTATTCCTTGAACAAGAGTTAATTGTTTTTCTTTTCAACAATAATATAATAAACCTTTTGTGTATTTCTTTCACAATATCATTGTTACAAAAGAACATTCAATAAAAAGGTAGTTTTAAATACTTGTATATTTATCGCTATTATAATACCCTAGAGTGATAATATTGAAAAATGAGAAACATGGTAATCCTCTGGTGATAACAGCGGAATGATTCAATTATTTAACTCCTAATTTTAAAAAAATAAAAAACAGGTCTCCTGTTTTCATCCAAATCCCTTATTGTTACTCCAGTTAAAGCCATGTTGCAGCATGGATGTATCAAATTTCTTATACCACTGTCGTGAAGCCTGTTTTAAGCCTTTGATTGGTTTATTCAGTAGGAAGACTTGATTTGATTTAAATTCATTAGCAAAACCATGAGGAGGATTCATGTATAGTATCTCATCAAAATCACCATGTAAAAAAGCAGTTAGAACATCAAGTTCTTCGATATGAAAGTCATGGTAAGCAGCAAAAGCAAGAAATAACCAAATGAATGAGTGTTTAACTACTGGAGAAAAAAATTTCAGAATACTCATATCCTTCACATTGAAGGAAGCCCTTGGCACATAGCCTAACTTTATACTCAAGTATACTGTCGTGGTGGTGGCACTCTTACCCTAATGATTTGGTCAGACCCAAGTATGCATGCATGATTCAGACTCGCTCAAGAATGATTCAGACCCGCTCATGAATGTGAAGATAATTATAGATTTTGGATTAGATGTAACAAAAAAATTTGAACTCCAGCCTAATGGACATAGCATTAAAAACAAAACATCAATATAAATTTGGAAAACTAACCTGATTATAGCCTTCAATAAACTTTGGCATGGAATGGTGAATCACAAAGTGAACATCAGGTTTATTGATACCTGAAATAATATTGTGATCACATTATTGTTAATTGAAAACAAGTAATAAAATCATTGTCAACAGCACCCATTCCAAATGAAACTGTTGAACATATTATATTAATCTCATCTTTGATCCACTGTTTCTGAACAAATTCTCTTAGAGAAGGATCCACGCAACCATGGTAAAATTCTGCTTTGTGACCACATTCCTGAAATTTTAATATAATGTCTTAGCATCATAAGGAAATTATTTGGATTGTGATGTTATTAGGAGAGATACATTGACTGAGGAGGTTATGGTTAGACCGCCATGAGGTAGATGGGGTCTAGGTTGTAATGTAACATGGGGAAGGAATATGGGAATGTCTTGAGTGAGATAGTGGGTTCTAGATACTTTGAGGGATTGGATTTTTGGATAATCCCCCTTGAGTGATGTGGTATATCCTCAAGTGATGAGATGAGACCAGATCCTAGACATAAGGTTCTACTCTGAAACATTGGATATTGTTCAGGTCTTCAAAATTATAATAACCATTTTTTTATTAATTAGATGGTGTATATGGAACATGGGGATAAGATACTATAATGGAACTAATGTAGGTATGGTTAGACATAATGGTTTTCTAGGTATCAAATTGACGTTCAACTAGTGCATGAAACATGTCGAATGTTGTGATTGTTGGGTTAAATAATTATAATCTAGTTATAATGTTTATTTACATTAATTGTTTTCCTCATGCATACACATTAATATTTCAGTGTATATTAGAGGTGAGTAGTGAGACCCTACAAATTAATACATTTACACCTTACACAAGAACCTTAGTGTGAATGTAGACGTTTTGTTACATTTAAGGTTTATCAGAGGATGTACAATGAATAGGGATTGTTTCGGTCGACGTGGTTTTGTAGAACGGGATGGGATGAGCCAAGACCGTGGCTTTAGATATAACTATTTATTTTTATTCCTTTTTAAATTTGAAATATGTGATTATTACTCCATGTGATTAGTTTTTTTGTTTGGTTTTATGTTGTATCCCATTTTATATTGAATTTTTATATATTTATTATGAATACGATGATATTAATGATTTTTTGGATGTGTTTGTGTTTTATGTGGCTTTACTTAGATAATATTGAATATTCTCCCCAATTAATTTTTTAGGACCTCACTTCCAGTCGAAAGCCATTGACATAAGGAGAGGTGTGCCCGAGGTCAAGAATATCTGAATCAAAATATAAAATCATTACATTTGGGAATTGCACCTAAGTTGTTACCTTCTAAAATGAAAGGATTTATATGAAAAATATATATAATAACACTTGTTGAGAAATCATCAATAAATATTCTAATAATTTAATATTAAATTACTAGAAATTTTAGAGGTAGAACCAAATCCACAAAATGAAAACTCCCACCATTTATTATATTGACAATTAGGAAGAAATCCTCACATTAATTCATCAAACTGAGTCAAAATAGATGGATATATTCACTCAATCACAGTAATAATTTAACATGAAATGAATGAATGTAATGGAATCACAAGGAAATTTGTTTTCCAGACATTGAATCCCATGTACATGGGAGAACAATGCTTCATTTGTATTTTTCTATATGATACATGAAGATTACAATAACTATAAATAATCAACTATGTAGATCACTAATCTTAAGTAATTATGAGACACCAATGAAACTGTTCGCGTGCCTCTGTTGTTCTATAGTTAATCCATTCACCTAATTTCACTAATATTATGTAGTATTCCATGGATTGAACCAACCTCAAGTGGATTTAACCCTTAGGAAATTTTTTCCATCATCTCCCAAGCCCATAAAATCCAAAACAATCTCTATTAACCATACTCCTACTACATGAGAGCCTAAGACAATCAACATCTATGCAATTTATTTATAAAATAATTATAATCAAGAAGGATCATCACTGGGAGGGGGTTGCCGTGTCGGAGGTGAGCCGGAGAGGAGGTGGGGAGGCTACCTAGAAGCAGCGTCGGCCGGGGGAGGTGAAATGTCCCGCATTTGGTGGTAGTGTCAGACCGTTGGGGAAGAAGGGTCGTCAGGGAAGAAGGGTCGTCGGGGAAGAAGGGTCGCGCGGGTATCGTCAGGGGAGGAAGAAGGGTCGTGCAGGTATCGTCGGGGAAGAAGAGTCGTGTAGGCACCATCGGGGGAGTATTGGGGAGAGAAGAGAGGACGCCATTCGGAAGAAGGGTCGCACGAAGAGGGGCTGTGGAGATTTGAGGAAACCGATTAATAGAACCTAATGCTATGGGTTTTATTTGAAGTGTAGATATAAATTAACTTATACCCACAGACTTTTATAAGTGTGACTATAAATCTGTGGCTATAAGTCATTTTTATAGTAGTGTTTGTAGTTAATAGTATGTTTTTGGATGGTTTTAGTAGGTTTGTTTAGTCAATAGTAGGTTGGGATTATAAGTGGGGGTGAATCAGGTGTTGCCTATTTTTATCAATTTCCAAACTATCTTGAAACCCCTTTAGAAGTTAACCTATAATATCATTTAGCACATATGGATATATTTTATGAATAACTCAAAAATAATCAACTTCATGCAATGAAATTAAATTAGTAAAGAGGAACACAATATTTTTAAATGGTTTAGTATAAAGACCTACTCCATTCCTTGATAGGTTGTTTACTACAATCAAGGATTCTCTGCTATAATATGATGTTGATTATAATGGGTGGTGTTTCTCACACCAACACAGAGTCCCATAGTGTTTACAATTCCTGTTTCTTATAGAAATTATCTTTCTAAAATCACACTAAAATTATCTCAATAATTTTACAATTTTTTCATAGCTTCAAATGATGATATCCCTACATATCTTGAGTTTCAAAAGTTCTATAGAGTCCCACCATATATATGTAAGTGTTTATTGAACTTTTTATTGGAAGTAGATCATCAATTCTATACAAGATTATTCTACACCAATGAAGTAGATATTATTTTACTCAACTATAGATTCTTTGAATTCTTTTAGAACTTACAGAATATTACATGCATCCTTGTCACTGCTCATAGCTTAGATTCAAAGAAATTCTACTAAAGCTACTCACCCGGTTATCTCATTCAATGAGATCCTATAATCCTCAAACCTAATATCCACTCACCAATAATTAAGTGATTATACAAAAATATATTAAACCATAAAAAATATACTTACCTTTATATGATTTTATTATTTTTGAACCATTGCAACCATGTGTGTCAGAGGAACCTCTTCTTCTTCCATGAACTTTGATACCCTAATGATATTACTCTTAAACATAGGCTCAAATCCTTTCTCTTCTTCTTCACCATTAGAGCCCTTTAATATTTAAAACAAAACAAAACTTATAGTTACCTTAACTCAAGAACTCACATTTCTTATCACCTTATTTTTATTTTTATATGTAGGTCACTTAGAAAGAAAATTTTATATGTGAAATATAGAATGTCCCTTAAACAAATTTGGTGGGTCATAACCCCATTTAATCTACCACCTTTATTGCATGTGGGATTACCATATGATCTTTATATTTCCTTTTATCACAATATTTTCCACTTAAATAATGATTGGAGTGACCTAACATTTCATTTACTCATTTCTAATTTGTCTCTCAGATAAAAGAAACCATTATAGATCCTTCCAGCTTCTTCTGGTTGGCACTTGAGACCTCCTCATCTTCCTCATACTGTTTATGATATAAAGAACTATATCTCATCAAAAATAAAAATATATTCATTTCATATTGAATATAATCCACTTATATTAAAAATAACTTCTCTAAAATCATTTTTAAAAATTTTTCACAGCTATATGAAATATAAAAAAACATTGCTACTCATGGTTTGACTCAGTCTCTTGTATCTTTAGTGCTTCAAAAAATACCTATATAGAAATTAGAATGATATATAGAATCATACTGTAATGGTTTATTCCATCCCAGTTCGTTATTTTTAAATTTTTGAGTGGTATAGGTGTTTGGAGGAGATTCCAAGAGTTTTCGGTGGAAGATAGAGGTGTAACAAGACAACTATAGGAAATACGCATCATGTAAACTTAACATGAAATGAAAGTTGGTTTCAAGGCCTATACATGGCCAGTTCCCAATGTGTATATTTTCTAGATTAAATAATAAAAAAGGTGATGTTTTTTAGTGATACTAAACCTCAAGGATTATATGACATGAAAGGGGAGTACACTTCATGTAAATACCTGATGAAGTGTTCTTTTAAAAGTTTTTTTATAGATGAATTTTTATTCATTCAGATGTATATTTTTCTTCCTCTCATTTTAAGAAAACCCTAGGAACCCCAAGGAGTTCTTCAAGACCTCTTCCTCCCTCTTTGATCCATTGGACCTGGTGGTTTTTCCTTGGAAATCGATGGTAATCCCTTCTTTCCCATTTGATGTTTTTCTCCCATTATTTTTCTTCATAGTTTTGCTGTATTGGTGAATTTTGTTTTGGGATGTGTGTTTGGGATGAGTTTTGATGGTCTTTGGGCAAGGTGTGGGTTAATATATAGTTTCTTGTGGCTTGGTTGTGGTTGCGGGTGCTTCTTCTTCAACCTGTGGTGTGTAGAAAGTTGGAAAAATTCTTTTAGGTAGGGAATCCCGTATTTATGTTTATGTGTATCATGTAGGAGGGGTTTTATTTTGTTTACCTATGGGTTATGGTTATGCTGTCTAAATTAAAGATAAAATAATTGGTTAAATTGAAAATTAAAGGGGTAAATGGGGTTCTATTTGCATGATTTTATAGCTTTGATATTATCTGTGATAGGGTGGAATGTACGGGCTTGTGGCCATGTTGAAAATTGTGGTCATTGGGGGATTTTTTTATGTTGGATGATATGTTCTATGATTGTTGCATCTATTGTGATTATTGTGATATCATCTTAAAATAAAAATTAATTAACTAATTATATTTGACTAATGAAATGGTTGCGATTAGATTATGGATTGTGTGATAACACCCCTAAAATAAAGTTAAATGTGCTAAAATCCCCTTTTTAAATCTCTAGAAATGATCTTGATGTGTTGCGATGGTTTGTGGGTAGTGCTTTTGGGGCGGAGAGGTGATTTTTGAGCTGTTATTTCTAGATAGAGAGGTGGTTTTTGGGACGTGATTTTGGGGTGGTGAGGTGGTTTTTGGGATGAGATTTTGGGGCATTGAGGTGGTTTATTGGATGTGATTTTAGGGTCGCGCGGTGGTGGTTGTTTTGTGATAGATTCCTGATTAATGATGAAATAAATGATTAATAGTGATTAAAATGACATGGGTTGGTTTGGTTAATGGGATGAAAATGGTTAATGAATGATTAAATGATGGGTTGTGCGATTAAATGTGGTTGATACTAAATAATGAAAAGAATGAGATGATTAAATGAAATTTGTTGGAAATAGGAATGTGGATCGTGGAATGTTGTGTGGTGTTATGCATTTAGATGTGGAAACAAAAGTGATGGTGTTGTGAGTTTGTTGGTTTGTTTGTGAACCCATAGGTTGTTCTTGAGTGTGTGATTATATATATGTATATACTTGTATATTATTTTGATTTCTAGATGCACACCACCCACATCAATAACTATGTGACGAAACCCGCATATTCATACATGGGATGTTTTTCTTGACATCTAGTGAGGAGGAAGGATGGTTGGGTACCCACTATTTCCCACTCTCTATTCAAATCAAGGTATATTTTTCACAAATTGTGATGACCGAAGGTATGTTAGTTCATTATATGGTGGTTGTGATAGCACATGTGTTTTATGGTAGGATGAGATGTGACCATGCTTGTGGGGTGGTGGCCCAGGTATTTTCAGGCTGGATGTGATATGACCATACTTGTGGGGAAACTTCTAATGGGGATCATGCATGGTAGGAGGAGGGCACGAGATTAATGTCCTATATGTTCATAATACCCAAATACTCTAGTTTTGGAAGTGGTTTTGTTGTGGCCCATATTTTTTTAGGTGAGATGTGTTGTGGTCATGCCTATGGGGTGGCGATCCCATGTTTCTTCAAGAGAGGCATATTGTGACCATTCTTGTAAGGGAGTGTGGCATAAAGAATAGATGGAAGCACTAGGACATACACCATTGGGTGTGAGAGAAGAATACCAATGGGAAAGTGGTGCGGGGTACCCTTATAAAAATTATTCTTATTATATTATATTATTGTCTTGTGTTATTTGGTGAGCATGCCTTGGTGAGGCTGGTTTGGTAAGTATGCATGTATAGGTGTTGTTTGGTTATGCTGTTTTCTCACAGGTTCATTAGTATGCTTCTTTCAAATGTGGATGAGAGACTTTGGTTTTTCTTACTGAGTATACTTGAATACTCACCCTATGTATATAAAACTATTTTCAAGTTTCTAGAAGGATTATGTGGACCGTGCTAGAAATTACTAGCTCATATCCTTGACAGTTACTATGTTTCTGCTTTTGATTTAATTTTGGGTATTTACTTTGAAGACATTTATTTGTATCTGTTTCATTTATACATGAATTTTTGGATGGTTTGGGTTTCTTTTTGTATTATTTAATGTAATTTATTACAGATGATTCATCTTATCACCCAATCCTATTTATATTATAGAGGGTAATGCCTCCCATTTCATGATATTTTTATACCCTCGGTGATAGTCGCCAACTTGGGGCCTACTGGATGCGAGACTCAGGGTCATTATCTATTTATTATCATTGTGATATCTTTGGATGTATGGGGGCCATGAAATAGTGAAATTATAGGATGTTGGGATGGTGGAGGTTCTCAGCGTCATTATGGAGTTCTTGGATGTTTTTCTCATTGAGGTTGTGATATTACCCCCTCAACATGATGTTGAGTTCAGGATAGACTTATAGCCCGATGCTTCTTCAATTTCAATGGATCCTTATTGAATGGAACCTTAAGAGTTGCATGAGTTGAGGATTCAGATAGATGATCTGATGCATAAGGGTTTTATCCAGCCCAATGTGTCTCTGTGGGGTTCTCTAGTGTTGTTCACAAAGAAGGTAGATGGTAGTATGAGGTTTTTCATAAGCTACTAGAGGTTGAATCGGGTGATGGTCAAAAACCATTACTATCATCCAAGGGTAGATTATCTTTTCGAATAACTAATAGGGGTGATTTGGTTTTCTAAGATGGATTTGTGGTCTATATATAACTAGTTGAGGGTGAAGGAGGGAGATATCCAAGTGGCTGCCTTTAGATGGAGGTATAGGAACATTGAGTTTGTATTCATGCTATTCAGTGTTACAAATGTGCCAACCATGTTTATGGGGATAATTAAATCCATGTTCTATGAGTTCAGGGGTTTGTTCATCATCATATTCATTGATGATATCTCGATCCACACAAAAGTATGAGGAGGTACATGCATAGGATCTTAGAACCATCTTACAGGTTCTTCAACACCACCATCTCTATGGAAAGTTTTCCAAGTGAAAATTCAAGATACGAGAGGTGAATTTACATGGGTATGCGGTGTCTCAGTAGGGTTTGGTAGTAGAGCTCTCGAAGTTTGAAGAAGTTGTTTCTTGGGAAGAACCCAAGAATATGGTTGAGGTTCATAGTTCCTTTGGTCTCACAAGCTATTATCAGAGTTTTTTACCTGATTTCTCTTGAGTAACAGTACTATTAATAGATTTGACTAGGAAGGACCTAGATTTTTTTTTGAGTGATAAACTCTAAGTAGATTTGTTTTACCTAAATGGTAAGTTGGTTAATTTTATGGTTCTTTAGTTTCCCAAGGAGAGGGTGATTTTGATGTGTTTTTTGACACTTCTCATCTTGATTTGGGATGCATACTGATGCAGTAGTGGGAAATTATCTCTTATGGGTCTAGGAAGATACATCCCCATGATTATAACTATGCCACCCATGATTTGGAGATATCATTGGTTGTGTTTACAATAAATGTTTTATTGAATTACCTCATTGGGGAGTGATTTGTAGTCTTTTGAGATCACAAGAGTTTGAGGGATATATTTTCCTAGAATGATTTAACTTGCAGCAGTAGTGGTGGTTAAAGTTTATTCAGGATTATGATTTCAAGATCTTCTACAGATTGGGAAAAGGGAATTTTTTGGTTGATTATTTGATAAGTAAGTCATGAGAAAATGTTGTTTGGGGATCTGGGGATTCTTGGAGATAAATAGAGGAGTTTACATCCTTATGATTAGATGAAATGGTGGCTGATGGAAGAGTCTGTTTGTTTCAAATGACGGTACAACATTCCCTAATGCAGTAGGTGGAGGAGTCTCAGTGCAGAGACTCATAGGTAGAGGTGATGCGTGATTGATTTGGTCATGGTGATGCTCAATAAGGATGGTAGAAGGATGGTTAGAATTAGATGTTGTTTTGTGGGAGGTTGTTTGTTCTGGTAGAAATGCATTGGTGAGTCCTCCATGAGTTTTATAAATCAATTTTTTTGATACACCCAGAAGTTTCCAAGATTTAAAGTGTCTTGAGGATACATTTTTGGTGGCCCGAGATGAAATGGGATGTGGCAGAGTTTGTGTCCAAGTGCTTGGTTTTCCAGTAGGTAAAGGCCAAGCATCATTTTCTTGGTGGGTTTTTTATAGCACTTAGATGTTCCCAAGTGGAAATGGGATAAAATATCGATGGATTTATCCATAGGGTTACCCAGATATCAGGGATTTTGTGATGCTATCTGGGTGGTTGTGGGTTGGTTGAAAAAATTAGCCTACTTCAAAGTGATCAACGAGTCGAGCATAGTGGATGCTTTGGCTAAGAGGTAGGTGGATGAGGTGGTGTGGTTTCATGGAGTTATGAGGTCCATTTTCTCGGATCAGGATGCAAATTTTACCTTAGGAGTTTGGAGGGGATTGCAACATGCTTTTCTAACTTAGTTACACCTCAACATTTCTTTCCACCCTCAGACAGATGGGTAGATAGAGTATACTATCTAGATGTTGGAGGATATGTTGCAAGCACGCGTCTTGAATATTGGTGGATCTTGGGTACAAAAACTACCTTTGGTAGAGTTTTATTATAATAATATCTATCACTATTCCATTGGCCTGGATCCATTTGAGTATTTTTATGGGAGATTATGTTTTTCAATGTTGTTCTAGAGGGAGGTCGGGGAGAAAACCGTTCTAGGTTCTGATGTGATACAGAGCACAATGTAGAAATTTCAGCTTATTCATGAGAGGATGAAAGTAGTGCAGGACCAACAGAAGTCCTATACCAAAAATATAAGGAATCCATTGGAGTTTGAGGTTGGAGACCATGTGTTCTTGATGGTTTAACCTTGATGTAGGCAGTAGAGGTTTGGTAGAGGGAGTGAGATTTTTCCTAGGTTTGTTAGGACCTTTGATTTGTTGGCATGAGTTAGTGAGGTAGCATATAGGTTGGAATTGTCACCATGGTTGGAGAGGATCCATGATGTCTTCCACATCTCTCATATTCATCAGTATCTTCACGATGGATCCATTTTCATTGATTGGGGAGAGTTGGATATTGAGGATGATGCAATGTTTTCGGAGCGACCACAAGAGATCCAAGATCATCAAGTGAAGGCACTATGTGGATAGAACATTTCTTTGGTTCGTGTGTTGTGGAGGAATAGTGACCTGGAAAAGAATACTTGGGAGAAAAATAAACAGATGTGTTCCTATTACCAAGAGTTATTTTGTGTTCTTCTTTACTCTACCTCGCTTTATAATGTGATTTTTGAGATCTTTTTCTTTTATCAGATGAGCTATTTTTCTTGGTTAGTGATGTGTATGGTGTGATGTGGGATAAAGTTATGATATATGAAAAGGGGAGGACTAGATTCCTAAAGAGTATTCATTAAATGTGATGTTATTAAACCCATGATGGTGAGTTAGTGCCACCAAGAGTGGATAATATCTTGACATGGAGGGAAAATTTCCATGATTTGTGTGTTCAAAAAGGTGCAGTTCATTGGTTTAGTGATTGTTGGTTTGGGATTCATAGAAGTTGAGATGAATGTGTAGAGGTTGTGTGGAAGTTTAGTTTTATAAGAATAAGTGGCTTGTGGTTGTTTTGATTTGGTTGTTCAATGTGTTTTGTGGTTGTTTGGGTTGATGTGTTTGGGTGGTGGTAGTGTTTGAGGTGTGATGAGATCCTTGAGAGGTATCCCGTAGGGTGGCTGTTCGGACCCCTTTCCTTTTAGGCTTGGTTTTGGATTCTCAAGGGAGATAATTTTTTGAGATGACTATGATGTAATGGTTTGTGCCTTTCTAATTTGTTAATTTTCTAGTTTTTAGCGTTATAGGTGTTTGGGCGAGGTTCCGGGAGTTTTAGGTAGAAGTTTGAGGTGAAGCAAGGCTGTTGTAGGAAATACACATTGTGTAAACTTTACACAATTTGAAAGTTGGGTTCATGTGTTTTACAGGTCTAATTCATTATGTGTAGATTTTAGTGGTTAAATAATAAAAATGTGACATGTTTTTTTGAGAAACCAAACCCTAAGGATTACATGACATGAAAGAGGATTACACACCATGTAAATCCCTAATGCAGTTCAGTTTTAAAAGACCTTTTATAGCCAAATTATCATTCATTCAGTGGTGAATTATTCTTCCTCTCATTTTGGTCAAACCCTAGTCACCCCAAGGAGTTCTTTAATCCATATTCCTCCCCCTTTTATCCATTAGACCCGGTGGTTGTTCATTGGAAATCAATGGTAAGCCCTTCCTTCTTCTTGGATGGTTTTCTCCTATTGTTATATAGATTTTTGCTATGGTGGTGAGTTTTGGTTTGGGTTGTGTTTTTTGGATGTGTTTTTATGCTCTTTGGGAGTATTGTAGGTTTATCCATTGTTTCTTGTGGTGCAGTTATGGTTACGGGAGATTCTTCTTCACCCTACGGTGCACAACGAGTTAGAAAAGCTTCTTTGAGAATGGGAATCTCTTGTTTCTTCTTGTTTTGTATCATGCAAGAGGGTTTTTTTACCTATGGATTATGGTTGTTCTAGATTAATTAAAGATAAAATAATTGGTTGAATTTAAATTGAATGGGGGTAAATGAGTTTCGATTCGAATGCTTTTACAGCGTTGATATTTTTTGTAATATTATGGATTATACGGGCCTGTAGACCCATTAAAAATTGTGGATGTTTGGGGATTTGTTTGTGTTGGATGATATGTTTTGTTACTATTTTTCCTGTTGTTATTGTTATGATATCGCCATAAAATGGAAATTGATTAACCACTTATATTTGGCTAATGAAATGGTTTCCCTAGGATTATGTCTTGGGTGATCGCACCCACAAAATAAATTGAAAAAAGCTAAAATACCCATTGTAAATCTGTAAAATTGATCATGATGTGTTGTGATGGTTTTTGGGCCATGATTTTGGGGTAGAGAGGTGGTTTTCGGGCATTGATTTCAAGGCGGAGAGGTGATTTATGGGACATACTTTTATGGCAGTGAGGTGGTTTGTGGGATGCACTTTTGGGGTGGAGAGGTGGTTTGTTGGCCATGCTTTTGGGGGGTTGAGGTGGTGGTTGTTTTGTGCTATATGCCTGAGTAGTGATGAAATAAATGATTATTAATGATTGAAATTACATGGGTTGGTTTGGTTAATGGGATAAAAATGGTTAATGAATGATTAATCGATGGGTTATGTGATTAAATGTGGTTGATGCTAAATAATGAAAAGAATTTGATCATTAAATGAAATTATTTAGAAACATGAATGTGGCTTGTTGTGTGGTGTTATGCATTTAGAGGTGGCATCAAAAGTGATAGTGTTGTGAGTTGGTTGGTTTGTTTGTGAACCCATAGGTTAGGATTGAGTGTTTGATATTATATATATATATATATATATATATATATATATACTTGTATATTATTGTGATTTCAATAAGTACGCCACCCACATCGATCACTACATGCTGACACCCGCATAGTCACGTGAGGGGTGTTTTTTCTGGAATTTGGTGATGAGGATGGATGGATGGGTACCCTCTCTTTCCTACTCTCTATTCCAGGTGAGGTAGGATTTTCAAAGGATGTGATGGATGTATTTTTATCAATGAATTTGATAGTGGTTGTGATAGCCTAGTTGTTCTTGGGTGGGATGATATGTGATCATGCTTATGGGGTGGTGGCCCATGTGTTTTCAAGTGAGATGTGATATGATTGTGTTTGTGGGATGACTTCTGGTGGGGTTCATGCATTATAGGAAGAGGGAATAAGGTTGAATTCCTACATGTTCATGATAACCTAATACTCTAGTTTGGACAATGGTTTTGTTTTGGCCTAGGTTTTTTCAGGTGAGATGTGTTGTAGCTATGTTTTTGGGGTAGCGAGCCCAGGTGTCTTTGGGCAAGGTGTGTTTTGATCGTGATTGTGGGGCAGTGTGGTGTACAAAAGAGATGGGAGTTCCAGGATGTATGACATTGGGTGTGATAGAGGCATACTAGTGGGAAAGTGGTATAGGATATCATTATCAACAATATTCTTATTATATTATATTAGTTGGATTACTTTATTTGGTGAGTATTCCTCGGTGAGGTTGGGTTTGATTAGTATGCCTGTATAGGTGATGTTCAGTTCTACCATTTTCTCATAGGTACATTAGTATGATTCTTTTACATGTTCAATAGAGACTTTTGTTTTTCCTACTAAGTATACTTGTATGCTCATCATACATATAAAAATAGTTTTTAGGTTTCCAGGAGGATTATGTGGACTATTCTAGACATTACTAACTCGGATCCTTGATAGTTGATGTGTTGCTGCTTTAGCTTTACTTTTGGGTATTTACTTTGGAGACTTTTATTTGTATATGTTTCATTTATACATGCATTATGGGATAGTTTCAGTTTCTTTTTGTATTATATCATGGAGTTTATTATGGATGATTCATGTTATCTCTTGATCCCATTTATATTATAGAGGGTAATGCCTACCATATCAGGATATTTTTATTCCCTCAGTTCTAGTTACCAACCCCAATCCTTATGAAGGTGGGACTCAGGGTCATTATCTATATCCCCTCATCAAGGTATGTTTGGAGGGAGGGGGTAATGACACAGAATGAATCTCAACATGAATTATCATATTCATATCAAGGATTAATTACAACTCTTTGTGATTTTAATAACATTACAAACCAACTCTGATAGATTTATAATCTTGTTCATCATTTCTGAATACTAGAATGGATTTTCATGTATTCTAAGTTGAAAATCCTCAACCATCTAGAACAACTATCTCCTTATACTTATCTTTCCACATGTTCATCAATTCAAGGCTCGGATCACAGATATTAGTAGCATCATAATGTTTAGATTGATTACAAACAACATCAACAGTAAGAAAATATGATTTTCAATTAATTATATCATTTTTTCATTAAGAAACATTTACTATGTTCTATAATACATCTTTCTTTGATCTTCCTTGAATCATCTTGAAGTTTAGGACTCACCATTTTAAAGTTTTCAACACATTTATTTTGTGATGTTTTGATCATTGAGAAGTATCTTAAGAATCTTCCAGTTCTATTTCCTCTTTAGATATTAAATCCATAATTTTAACTTTTTTTCCAGTCTACCACAATCTCCATTTTTTCACTAAGTTTCAATTGATTGTATGTTAAGATAGATAATCGATCATGGTTACAATAACCGATTGATCAATCTATCAACCACATAAGTGACTTGGATCAATTAAACTACTGTGATGATCGACTGTGCAAGCAAACCAAACTAATTACATGAAGTATTCTTCATTTTTTGTAAAGTATCAGATCAATCATATGAGTTACTGATTGAACAAAAAATCATTGATCATGGAAAGTGAACATGAGTCTTTTGGATTAACCACATGACTTAATGGATCGACCACATGACTTTGTGGATCAATTTCATATACAAAGTAATTACTGTGTTAATTGACTCTACAGTAGTGGATTGACCACAAGAGTTAGAAAATAGACCACACATAGAAGCTTTAAATATTTGTGAGTCTCTAGATCAACCACATAACATAGTAGATAAATAATATGAAAAAGTAACTGTGAAGTTAGTGGATATACCATATAGTTATAGATATACCCAAATTATCCCCTTTCAAATAAAAGTCTTCAAAATCTACAATTAATATTAAGTATTCTTCAAACTACCTTTATCCATTCTCAAATCACCTATGGTAATGTATCAAACTTCCTTAAACTTCTTATATCCATTCATAATCACTTATACAATATGTGGACTCAACCTTGAGTATATTTAACAACTTCCCTACATGTAAACTTTAACTTCACATAAAATTCATCGAAGTGTTGTTCCACACGAATTTCAGTAGTCCTTTACAACAACACACTAGGATGGCCTTATACAACTCATGGATATTCAAACTCTAATCAGATAACCTTTCAAAACTAATTAAAACATCTCTTTTATAAGTTCACTAAATCTAACTCTTCTTGTATTCCACACTATTTTAGACAGTACTAAAACTCATTCTTTAGTGAAAGTAAAATTATTTCATGAAAATAAATACTTTTAATCATTTGATTTATACATTACTACTCAAAGCTATCTAGCCAGATATTCATGTTGCAATAACTCTTTCCTTATTATACTTCCAGCATATGATACTCCCTTTAAATTTACAATGGAATGAAACTCAAAACTTCTTTACCCATAATTCATGGGTATTCTCTTTTATATGTATTTTATGGATACTATAATCCATCACCCAAGTCTCCTTGACAACCATTGACATGCACATTGACAACAAATTCAAACACAATCCAAATGACACTTCATTCCCCCCTTAGATTTTTTTTTCAATACTTTTAACTTCAATACTCATAAGATGCATGTAAATATTCAATATAATTTATATTTTAATATTTTACATAATTATAATAAATGAAAATGGATGGAAATTTTTATTCCCCATAATTTAAGGGTGTTATAATCCACTTGAAATGAATGTTATTCTCCCCAAGATTTACTACTATCATTAGATAAAGAAGGCTTCACTGACTTCTTAGCACTGATTCATTAGTTAATCACTCCATGTCTATTTGGGAAACCCAATGTAGAAAAAAAGATTTTATAACCGATAAACCAAATAATTTCATTAAATTTCTTAATGTAGTGCCAACTTTGATATTTCAATCTCTAGGGAAGTAAAAATATGATTTCACAAAACATTTATAAACCTACACTCATCTTAACAAACACATCAGAAATTTCAAGTGTATATAAATTACTTCCCCATTTAATTAGAAAAACAATCCCCTTGATAAATAAAAAATTAAACACCATATCAATGAAATTAATTTGAATATGGTACCATATATATTATCAATATATGGGACTAAAAATATTCTAAATTATGAGAAAATATAAAATTTCTGGCAGCCATCACTTCTTTAGTTTCTCTCCATCATAGGATGAATTTCATTCTTCATCACCATGGTTACATTCCTCCATAAATATGATCTATAAAATTATGATACCATTTGAAACTAATACTAATTGTACTTGAATACCAATTGAACTTTCATTCCACCATGATGGTCATCCTTTATGGCTTCATGCATATCACTACCCTCCATCAAGATTCACCTTTAATACACAACATTGAAACAAAATCACTATTCATTTAGGAATTAGATAAACATGACACAACTCCTCATTTTTAGCATAGGTTATGAGACTTCTTTATCAACTTAGTTTCATTTTTCTTTGAGTCTATGAAATGTATAGCCTTTTTCATGATTACATCATCATTTAATTTCTAGACTTGAACTTCATTAGGCATCATTATTTTATTTTTATCCATAAATATATTATTAGAAGGAGTAGATTTCTTTTCTTAACCTAGAATAATATATTCACTTTTTGATTCTTTCTCTAACCTCATTTTTATTCAATATGATCATACTATATGATGAAAATATAATTTGGATAATACACCTACTTATTCTTTGGTGTGGATTGCCTCTTTATAGAAACATACTTGTTACTAAGGACCAATGAAGCTTTCCATTTATCACATTCCAACTTCTCCTGACCATGTTAGACTATTATACACTTTATGGGAGTGTGTCAGAGTAGTTTTCAACATCCAAACGTATCTTTATCTGCCTTTTCCATACCCTTTTTGGGTAGCTTCTAAATCTTATAACCAGTGATGTCTTCTACTATGCTAATATTCTTATACATCTCCTTGATTTACATTATATTCATTTTTATATGACACCTTCTATATTTGAATTACATGGATTGTTCAAAATATTACAATGTGTGGCCTCTCTTACCAAAATAAAATAACCTTATTCCCATTGTACATACATCATGGCTGACCATACTCACTAAATTCTTATGAGTAACAATCTTATCAACTTTCCTCACTTGATTAGTCCTCAAGGTAGTATTACCTTAATTCTTATGTTTTTTATTTCCATATACTATTGTGGAATCGTTTTTACATTATTATAAGAGTTATGGATCGATGGAAAATTCCAAAATTCTTCATATCTGTGTCCATATATGTTGCATGAATAAAACAACCTCTCTATATTTTCAAATATTTTCCTCAAAGATAAATCCTTCTTATTATGTGGAACCATTTTCTTTTTTTACAAAAGGTTTGTTATCACTTTCATCTTTAAAACCCTTATACATTGGCCTTATATAACTTTCATATGTTGAAATATTGTTCCAACAATCTATAACCATATTCCTAAACCTACAAAAACACCAATAGAAGCTAGAAAACCTATTTCTTTTGTTGGTTGATGAAATATGTCAAAACGTTTCTTCTTGGAAACCTTACTCTTTTTGAGTTGTTTGCCCATAGTTTCGGGCTCAGTTTGGGAAAATATTCTCCATACATATTTACACATATACCCATGATGATGTGGTAGGATTCTCATGATTTTAACTACCCAAATATACACCAAAGTTAACTTTTCTTCAGAAATGTTTTTAAAAAAAATTCAGTACATGCATGTCCTTTGGGATTGTGGGTGTTAATATTCAATGTGGATAAGATAAGGGTTTGTATATATATTCACAAATTTTATTTACCACCAGCCACAATCCCTTTATATGGAAAACCATTCTTTCAAATTTGAGTAGAAACTATTTTCTTCTCAGTTATTTTGGAAGGTCTAGTTTGGATTTACTATAGATTCTTTAGTTTGATTTCTGGAATCAAAAATTTCATGTTAAATGAATGTTTTTCAACCTCAACTAACTTCAACCTATATTATTGGTCTCTCTTAAACTTCTGATATTTTTCCTCAACAATCATGATGATAACTTGTTCTGATTGGTCAAGTTTATTGATTCATTGAGGCTTCACTTTAACCAATATTTATTGACACTCATTGAGACTTTATATAGAATTTTCAATTCCTGGACTAATTTTATAAAAAAAATTAAACACTTTATTATAAAAAAATATTCTTTGAATTTTTTTCATCTATCAAATACATGTTTTCATTACAAAGTGATGTTGTTTCTTCCTAATATTTCACCAGTTTTGAGAGGGAGTGGCATCTTCCAACTTTGTTAGATAATGCATTCTCCCTGGAATCAACTTTTTACTCTAGTTATGATTTTTTATTAAATATTTCTTTGATAAACCAAGTATGTATGAAAAAACTAAATCAATAACATTTTTTAGACAACCTTTTACATGATAGTAAAATTACTTCACTATTTTAATCTCTTCATTTTATTCATAGATTAAACAAGAATTATCAAATGGATCTCAATAAACATATTCTTTAGATGATCACATACTAATTTGTTTAAAATTAAGAAGTTTTTGGTCCCTTTTCTTCTTTAGATTCTTTTTTGCCTTATTTTTCTATTAATTTATTCTTTTTTTTCACTCTCTTGGAAGATAATTATGATATCTATATTAATTAGAGTGAAACTATACTTATCCATATGAGGTGTCTCAACATAAAAAATCACTTGAAACCATCAATTTATTAATCTAAATTTAATTTAGTGGGTCTTCATAAATAGATATAATCATAGGGTAACCTCCTCTAATAAGACTTATAATTCCCAACATGACTGATGCAGACACCTGGGTGGGTGGGTGGGGGGGGGTGAATCAGGTGTTGCCAATTTTTACTAAATTCTAAACTATACTGAAATCCCTTTGAAATTTAACCCCTATTTATAGTTAGTTCATATGGATCTATTTTATGTTTAACCTAGAAATCACCTACTATGTTCACTGCAACTAAATTAACAAATAGGCACACAATATTTTTACAATATTTGGTACAAATTCCGACCTATTTCATTGATTGGTTATTCACACAAATCAAGTATTCTCTAATATAATATGATTATGATTATACTGGGTGGTGTTTCCCACATTGACACTAAGTCTCACATGTGTCTCAAAAGAATTATCTTTCTAAAATCATAATATAATTATATCTAAAGCTTCACATTAGCATTACAACTCCACACCATGATCTCCATGCATAGCCTAAACCATAATGGTTCTATCGAATCCCCCCATATATATGAAATAATTTATTGAATTCATTATTGCAAGTAGATATTTAGTTCTGTAAATGAAGCTTCTACAACAATTATGTATATCTACTTCTACTCAATAGTATCTTATTAAATTCCTTTAAATATTCAAGACTATTATATGTAACTTGGACACTGCTCACAACTGAGCTTCACAAAACTTATACTGAATCTCCTCACCTAGCAATCTCATTCACTAAGATCCTATGATCTTAAAACCCTATAAATACTTATAAATCTTTAATTGATTCAACACCAACAGATTAAACTATATACAATAGGTTGACCATGAAATGTTTTCTTTATTTTTTGAGCTTTTTCAACCATGGAGTTCACATGAACCTCTTCTTCTTCCTTGAAATTGGAAAAACTAATGATTTAATGCCTCCATATGGGCTTAACTCCTTAATCTTCTTTACCTTGATTGTCCTTCAATATTTTTCACAATATAATAATCTTGGTTTCTCTAAGTCATAAACATACAATTCCTCTCTCATTATTTTAATTTTATATATAGGTGACTAGGAAAAATAATTTCTCTATATAAAATATTGAATATCCATTTAACGAATTCAGTGAAACATGATCCCATTTAATTTCTCACTTTTTATCATAGATGGTATTCTCCCATGATCTCAATATTTTCTTTTTCATCACAACCTTTATCTCTTGCATAATTATAGGAGTAGCCTCATATTTTGTTTCCTCATTTTTTCCCCATTTATCTCTCAACAAAAAACAACTATTCCAAATCCTTCGATCTTATTCATTTTGGACCTCAAGACTTCCTCATATTCTTCAAATAGTTTATGATATGAATAAATATATCTCAATAAAACTCAAAATTTATTCACTGTATCATGAATATTATTTATTTATCTCAAAATAACTTCTCTCAAATCTGTATCAAACATTTTTCAAAGTCATATAAATCGTCACACAACATTCTTGCTCACAATTGACTTAATCTCTTGCATCTTAAGTACTTCAAGGAATACTCGTGTGGACATTAGATTGATCTGTATATTCATATAACATCTCATATCGATTTTTTTATCTTCATATTCAGAATGAATAAAAAAATCCTTGTGAATTTAAGAACATTAAAAGCTAGATCGATCATCAATATAATTTTTTTAATTTAATTTTTTTTTTGAAAATTGTCAACTATCTCCAATAGTGATATCCTTATACTTTAATTTCATAATGTTAATCAAATTAAGGCTCAGATCATGGATCTTAGTAGAATCATGATGTTTTTAGGGATCAAGAAAAACATCATCTTCAAAAAATATGATTTCTATTTAATTCTAGAATTTCTTCATTAAAAAAATTATATATATTCCCAAATACCTCTTTCTTTGATCTTCATTGAATCAAATTGAAGATAAGAACTCACCATTTTAAAAATTGTATCAATTTTTTGTGATGTTTTTATAATTGAGAAATATCTCAAGAACTATCCCATTCAATTTTAGTTTTTATATTAAATTTGGGATTCTCATTATTTTCCAGTCCGCAACAATCATCATTTTTTACTAAGTGTCGATCGAACGCATGTTGTTGTAGACAAGCTATCAGGGGTGCACTAACCACATGAACAACCCATTGAATACATTTAGGACATGGATTTACCACATGACTCTAGTGATCACCCGCATGACCAAACTTAATTGACCACATAGAGAATTCTCTATTTTTCACAATGTGTCGAATCATCCAAATGATTAACTGATTGATCACACAAAAAACATGACCTTGGAAAGAGACCATGGGGCTTGTGGATTGACCATAAAATTTAATGTATTGAAAACATGACTTAGAATATTGACCCTTGGTACAAATTACTTACTGTGGAAATAAAACATGTGATAGTGGATTGACTATATGAGTTAGCAGATCGACCGTACATAGAAACTTCAACTAACTGTGAGTCTTTGGATAAACCAAATGAATTATCATATTGAGTGTAATGAACCGAAATATTATCAATGAAATTACCATTATTATAATAATTTTATATATTATAAATCTCATGAAATCACTTTAATAACACAATATAATCATTATAAATGAAAAATGAATGAAATAAGAAGTTTTTATAGAAATTAAGTAACCTAAACCAATGGAATAGTAAAACAACCTTTGGAATAGTAATGGGACCATTAAGAATAGTACCATGACAATAGAATAGTAACCTCAACTATGAAAGTATGATTAAAATTTATAAAAATTATAAATGAAAATATGATATGTTTATATCATGGAATAAGTAAATAAATGTTTTTAAAATGACAAATTAAGTATTGGTATTTTTTTGAAACATAAATGTTTATTTAAAATTTTATAATTAATATAATGATTTAATAGAAAATGTTTTTTATAAAATAGATTCATAAATAATTATTTTTATTAATGTTATAATATAATTTTATAATACCATAATTAATTTTTCAAAGTGTTATAAAATCAGTTATAATTTTAAAATTAGTATTTTTCAAGTAAATGATGATTTTTTTGAAAATTATATTTATCTAAATTATAAAATTATTTTCTTAAAATTGAGTCCATTTTTTAATTCTACACATTTAAAAATGTTCAGGGTGAATTGTTTGGATTTTTCTAAAATAGTTGATTTTTTTGTGAATAGTGAAATACAATGATTTACAGTGCATAACAGTATAGGTTAAAATCACTATTTATATAGTCATGGATGATGTTATAACAATAATCTAAAATAATACTGATTTATTTAATATATTCAGTGATAAGGATAAAAATATTCATATTTTTAAGCCAAAATAATAAACTAATGAATAAAATAATAAAAAAGCACCCATCACCTCCCCTATGAATACCACCCTCACCACCTCTTCTCCTAACAAATCCAAATCCTTGAAGCTTGTAAATTTATTCCAAATCCTCATCCCAATACTATCCCCCAAATCCAAGATCCTTTTTTCTCAATAAAATAATACCAAAAACAATTTCCATAAGTAGGTCCTCAAGGAGAAGAATTCAAGAGGTAAAATCTAATTTCATTTCAATTTATTTTATTTTCTAATTCTCTCCTCACATCCCTTATCCAAGTGTAATTATAAATAAAATATATTATATATACTCTAATTATATTATTTTAATGAAATAATTATCATCAAACCTCTTCTCCTCTCTCTTTTATTCTAAAAAATGAAATTATTGTTCGTGATGTGTCAATTTACCGCCATCGTAGAGGATGAATTTTCATTTTCTTTTACCATTTTCAAGGATGTCAATAAAACTATTATATTGGTTTAGATAGATTTTAAAAAATATTTTATAACTTTTTTTTTGTTCTGTAACTAAATTATATACATAATATTAAATAATAAAACAAAATGAGTTCATTGTGATCGAAAACCGCCAAAATTAATCTAAACAATTATTATTAAAATTTTATATAATGAATCATCATCTTGTCTAAAAAAATAATAATATACAATACCAATTAATCTTATGTGAGTTAATTAATAACATAAAATTTCAATTCTAGATAATTATCACCATTTTACACGTTCTTCTATACATGTACACAATTGAAACGATCATGAAAACTAAGAAAAAAACACTCCCATACGACGGAATTGAACTCTACAACCCAGTGAAATGGCCATAAAAAATTAATAAAATTATAATTATTCAAATAAATGTAAAACAGTTTCTTTATTTAGTAATTAATGAATCTAATTTTATTATCTAGGATATTGTAATGAAGAAATCATTCAGACTTATAGTAAGGGGATTTCTGAAAACCAAATCCTTTTCTTTGGTATATTCCTATTTCTTTCCAGATTTCAGTATGGATGTTCCTTTAATATTCATCAAAAATTATTCCATTTTTATTCACTTTTCTTTTTTAGTATATAAAGGTTCCCAATCTGAATTTATGAAAAACACGATGATTTTCCAAAATAACTATTCTCTCTAAAAACACATCTTTTACTTCTCTTTAGATTGATTATCCTTCACTCAAGATTGGTGATTCTTATACCAAGTATGTTATTACCTTTTTATTTTGGGAAACCCAATGTCTATTCATGAAAGTATGATTTAGAAAATTCTCATGAAACCCATTTCCTTTCCATGGGTTATTTTTTTCCTAAGATTGATATGCATTTTATGTGGAATGCATGATTATGTAAATGTTATGATGTGATGAGTACGACCAGAATTATATAGCGCTCCAATGAATTGGGCAATGTGATGTATCTTTTGAGATAATGTGAATTATGTGTGAACATGATGTAATATTTTTTCATAATTAGGATTCTATGATTGTGCACATATGTTATGTGTGAACATGATGGTAGCTTTGTTCACAACTATGTGTGGTAGTTGACCAGTAAGACATGATATTTTATTTTTATTCATTTACAAAATCTGAGCATTTATATATTAATCTCTCTCATGATTATGATGACGGTCCCATGATTATGTTATGATGATTATGACTATTCTCACCCATGTTATATTTATTCATGTTTTATCTATCATCTTAGTGGTCTTTTAGCTCACCCTTTTTTATGTATATACTTAGGTGACTATTTAAACCAATGAGTAAAATCAGGCCACTAATAAGATATATAAAGTGGAATTAAATAATGTTTATGTTTTATTATATAAATTTTATGTTTTTTCTAGTTTTCTCAAGACACTAAAATTTGGATCCTACTTTTGTAACACTTTTATGTTGTTTATATTTAAAATGATGTAATGGTATGGTAAGAAAAAGTAGGGTTTAGATATTTAGTATCAGATAATGGTTTAGTTAATTTTTTAATTAGGATTAGATAACATCAGTGAAAACCCTTAAGTATGAGGATAAGTATATGTAAGAACCCGAGAAGCTTTGTTATAAATATTAGGATCCCACAAGATATTCCTTTAGAGTTAATTTAATAAAGGAATAAATTATTTATTCATGAATTTTTGACTTGTGTTTTGTTAAAACCTTTTATATTTTTTAAAATGTGGGAACCAGGGGAAATGAGGCCAACAACCCATGTGAGGGATAGTGCTATGATTTCCTGAATGAAATCCCCAATTCCTTGGGAGGTGGAGTTAAAAATTTCATGGAGATTCTTACCCAACTATCTTTTTATACGAATAATGTGAAACATCCTCCTTCCCCTAAGAGGGAGAAAATGGATATTGAGTCTTTTATGTGGCAATTACCACCAATGTTTAATGGATCTTCTGATACACTAGTTTCGGAATAGTGGGTCAACTCAATGAAGAATGAATTTTTTGTTATTCATTGTTCTGAGATGGAGAAAGTGACTCTAGCCATTTATCATTTGGAATAGTAATGTGACCATTATGAATAGTAACCCGACCAATAGAATAATGACCTCACCTATGGAAGTATAATTAAAATTTAGGCATCTTAAAAATAAAAATATGATATATTTATATCAAGGAATAAGTAAATAAATGTTTTAAAAATTATAAATTAAGTATTGATATTTTTGTGAAACATAAATATTTATTTACACATTTATAACTAATATAATGATTTAAAAGAAATTTTATTTTCATAAAATAGATTTATAAATTAATTTTTTTGTCTTATGATTATAAGATAAATTTAAAAGACATTAATTATTTTTTCAAAATATTATAAAACCAGCTATAATTTTGAAATTTGTATTTTTCAAGTAAATGTTAATTTTATTTAAAAATTAAATTTATCATATTTAGAAAATCATTTTCCTAAAATAGAATTCATTTTTTAATTCTACATATTGATAATAGTTTAGGGTGTTTTTTGGGATTTTTATAAAATAGTTGAATTTTTAGTGAATAGTGAAATATAGTAATTTACAGTATATAAAAGTAGTAGTTAAATTCACTATTTCTTGAGTGATGGATGATTTAAGAAACATAATCACGAATAATACTTCTTTATTTAATATATTTAGTGATAAGGTGTCAAATTATTAATAGTATTGAGCCAAAATAATAAACCAATGAATAAAATAATCAAAAACCACTCCTCTCCTCCCTATAAATACCACCCCCACCACCTCTTCTCCTCACAACTCCAAATCCTTTAATCTTGTACAATTTATGCCCAATCCTCTTACCCATCCTATAACCCACATTCAAGTGCCTTTAGTCTCGAAAAAATACCAAAACCAATTTCTCTAAGGAGGTCCTCATATAGAAGAATTCAATAGGTAAAATCCTATTTTATTTTCATTTAATTTATTTTATTTTCTTATTCTATCCCCACCTAACCTTATCCAAGTGGAATTATAAATCTATTATATTATATATAAATAAATTTTATTATTTTAATGGAATATTTATCATTAAACCTCTTCTCCTATCCCTTTTATTCTAAAAAATGAAATCATCGTTTGTGATGTGTTGATTTACTACCATCATGGATGATGAATTTTCATTTTATTTTAGCACCTTAAAGATAGGTAATAAAACCATTATAATGGTTTATACAGATTTAAAAATCTATTTTATAACTTTATTTATGTTATGGAACTATTATATATACATAATATTAAATAATAAAACAAAAAAGTTTGTTGTGATTGAAAACTGCCAAAATTAATCTAAACAATTTTCATTAACATTTTATCTAATAAATCATCCTCATATATGAAGAAATTAAAGTATATAAGATAAATTGAGCTTTTATAATTTCATTTATAACATAAAAATTCAATTGTGGATAATTATCTCCATTTTACATGATCTTCCATACATGTTTACTAGTGAACCGATCTTGAAAACCAATAAAATGAACACTCCTAAATGACATAATTGAACTCTATAACTCATCAAAATGGACATAAAAAACTTAATACAATTATAATTAAGGAAATAAATTTAAAATTGGTTATTTCTTTATTAATTAATTAATCTAATTTTATTATCTAGGATATGAAAGTGAAGAAAACTTTCAGACTTAAGGTAAGGGTATTTCTCAAACCCCAATCATTTTCTTTGGTTTATTCATCTTTCAATCCAAATTTCAGTGTGTATGTTATTTTAATATTAATAAAACATAATTTTATTGTTCTTAACTTTTATTTTTTTGGATATACATGTTTCCAATCTGATTTTATGACAAGTAAAATTATTTTTCTAAAAGAACTATTCTTTCAAAAAACACATTTTTTACTTCTCTTGAGATTGTTTCTCCTTCACTCAATATTGGAGATTCTTATACCAAGTATGTTATTCCTTATTTATTTTGGGAACCCCAATGTTTATTAATGAAAGTATGAGTTATGAAATTATCATGAAACCAATTTTCTTTCCATGGGTTATTTTATGTCTAAGATTGATACATTTTATACGTGGCATGTATGATTATGTAAATGTTATGATGTGATAGGTGAACCTGAAATTATTTAGCACTCCAATGAATTGGGTAATATGATGTATCTCATGAGATAATGTTCAATATTATTGTACATTATTCTATATTATTTTAAAATGATGATGTTATGATTATGCACATATGTTATGCGTGAATATGATGCTAGCTTTGTTCACAACTATGTGTGGTAGTTGACCACTAAGACATGATGTTTCATTTTTATGCATTTCCACACTCCATGACTTTTTCTAATGATTCCTCTCATGATTATGATAATGATCCCATGATTATGTTATGAATATTATGATTATGCTCAGCCTTGTTATATTTATTCATGTTCTTATCAATCCTCCTACTGGTCTTTTAGTTCAGACCTTTCTTTGTGTATATCCCCAGGTGAATACTTATACTAAAGAGTACATAAGGTCCACTAAGAATCTAGGGAATACATAATTTTACAATTTTTATTTTTTATTATGTAAGTGTTATATTTTTTCCAAAATTTTCCAAGTCACTAAACTTTGTATCCTGGTTTTGTAACACTTTTTTTTAAAAGGTTGGAGCCGAAGCCTCATTTATTATTTAAAGCAAAGACCTCTTTCAAAATGGGTAGAGGGGGACCCATTACATAGCCCGAAGGCCCAAGACCAAGTGGTCTGAATACAAGGCATGAAAGCCCTTTTTTTTCCCAAAGAGCCCTTCGGTGAATAGTACTGCTACAATACCCAGATTGCTACAGTACTTGCTACAGTACCGCCACCGCTACGGTTCCTACTACAGTGCCTCCACCGCTACAGTGCTACCACTGCTACAGTTCCATGGATGCTACAGTGACCTGCTACAGTACCCCCAGAAATTTGTCTCTGCCCAGATTTGATCCTGGGTCTTTTGGATGCCAAGCAGGAGCCTTTACCACTTAGGTACAGACTCATTGGCCTGGTTTTGTAACACGTTTATGTTGTTATCTTTAAAATGTTGTAACAAAAATGTAATAATAAGTAGGGTTGCTATATCAAATATATGATAAGGGAACCACACTATATGTGGATCAACCATTTAGTTCTAAAACTACCCAAATTATACCTTTTGAAATCCATGTATGCAATTTTTTCAATTAATCTCTGGTCTTCTTGAAACTACCCCCAACTATTCTCAAATAACCATTGTGAAGGTATAAAACATCCTGAAATTTATTATCTTCATTACCATGAACTTATGTAATATGTATAATCAAAGTTAAGTATCTTCAATTACTTCACTACATGTAAAATTCATCTTCAATTAAACTTTATCCAAGTATTGTTCCACATTTATTTAATAGTCCTTCGCAACCATACACTAGAATGACCTTCTCCCATCTCTTGAGTCATCAAACTCCAATTATCTATCCTTTTAATAATGATTACAACGTCTCTTTTAGTTTTCCACTGAATCCATATCTTCCTATATTCTACACTATTATAGGTAGTATTGGAACTCCTTCTTTAGCATTAGTCATGTTATTCCATTAAACTCAGTCTTTTAAAATATTTGATTTATAGGCATCTACTCAATGAAGTCTAGCAAGATCTTTAAGCAGAAACAAATCTTTCATTTTACCATTTCCAGCCTATAAGACTCTCATTATATTTCCAATGACATAACACTCCAATATTCTTTAACTATAATGCATGGGAACCCTCTTTTCCATGTATTGGGTGGATGCTCCAATCCCTCACCCAAGTCTACTTGATAACTATTGACATGTACAATGACAAAAAAAAACACAATTCAAATGAGACATTAGTTTTTGATATCTAGAGTAGGTTGGGGTACTTAGTATTTGGTAGGGGTAATAAATAGGGGTTTGTGTTTGTTGGAAAGGGGATATAGATCATTTGGAGTTACAACATAGATCATGGGAGGTTGGACTTTGGGAGGCGTCATCCTTGGATCTTGGAAGTGGACTTCAAATGATAGTTCTATGTCTTTGTATCCTCATCATTGACATATTTCATCTTATTATACCTATTGTATTTCTCTATAAGGTTCCTTAATGCCAATAACAGTACAATAATTTTGTAATTTATTTTTCCTGTCATATGACATGCACTCATGGTCCTAACAGATATTTGTGGGGGATGTATTTTAAGTTAGTTTTCAGATGATGTTAGAAGAGGGAGAGGATGAGAGACTAAAATAAAGAGATAATGAGGAGATACATAGGAGAATTAAAATCTGGGGACTTTGAATAACACATAATGGAAGAGGGGAAACAAATATTCTAGAGAAGCAGTTCAATTTAAAGTTGGAGCGGCCAAAAAATAAGATAGGTTCTAAGGGCAATCTCTTTACCTCTTATTTATTTTATTTTCTAAATATTTTTAGGTTTGATTCAAGGCCTGAAAATTGATTATTTAATTAATACGAATATTATTATACTTCTATTGAAATTATACTTTGGAAAATTAGATTATTGAGGTCTGTTATAATTTTTTCTTCTTTCAAAATTTTCATGATCTTTTAGTCATTCTTTAAATCTTTTATCTTTAATGAAATATATTCCACTGGAAATAACCCATTATCAAAATGATAAGGTTGTGTCCAATCTATTCCTTTTTAGATATATCTTTTCCCCTAGTAATAAACTTCATGGTTGAATTGATGATCATTAGAATAATGATCATCATCAAGTTATATGCAATTATTTTCTTAATGATGATTGAAACATCAATTTATTTCCATTATTTTTCAAATCATGACACTTATTGTTGGTAATAATCAATATAGAACACTATAAATTTTAATTAAAGTTAGTATGTCTTAAACATATATTTTGTGATTTGAGTATATTCTTGTTGATTATAATTTTATTTTGCATAGATTTTTCCTCTCTAACTATATTTATACTACTTAAAAACAATAAAAATACCTAATGCTACACGTTTTTTCACTAGTTTCATGTTTTTAAACTCTTTGGTCACTATTTTCACTGACTTTTTTGACACACGCACACACACATTTTCACTACTTATTACTCAAGGATTTTTCTACAGTAATAATAATTATAAATATCATTTGATTACACTAAACCTTATTTGTGGGATTGAAGCTGCCACTACTATACAAGCTTATAAAAGGTAAATAGATATTTTGATAGAAAATAAAAAAATAAAAAATGGGCATCATTTACGGGGAAGGGAAGGTGTATTTATAGGATTTTTTTACATTATAATATGCTTTATTTGTAACAACCTAGAAATTCTAAACCTAGTTTTATTAAGAAAATATTTTATTGAATGGATTTATTTATAATTTGAACATTTTTAATAACATTTTATTTAAAATAACAATTGACATTAATTGTTTTATTTAATTATAAGTACAGTTTTCAAATTTATTCTAAAAGAAAATATTATTTTACTTTGTTTAAAGAATATTTTAAAATGACTACTTTTATTGAATAGAATTTATTTTTATCCAAATTGTTAATTAATAGAATATTTTAAATGATAATTATATCAATATATGAATATTGTTAATTTTTTTTGACATTCAAAATATACTATATATATATATATATGTATATTAGTTTTGAATTATATAAAATTAGGAATATAGTATAAAACTAATACTATTATGAAATTATAATTTTATTTTAATTAGATTATACATGACATTTAAAATTATTATGTGTTGTAATATTAAAATTTTCAAATATTTTGAGTACCATTATCTTAATCTAATGTAAGTCAAAAAAATGTATTATTAATATTTTCAATCTATTAAATTTTTAAAATAGTGTAATTTAGTAAATGAATAATTTTCATAACAAAATGTTTTATTATACAAATATAATGTTTTTAATAAATTTATTTATAAAATGAATATAATTTTTATATAAAATATTCTTAGGTTATAAAATTATTTTATAACTTTTGAATGTAGAAATTAAACTTAAAACATTATATGTATAAAATGTTAAAAATTATATTAAGTATATTAAATAATTTATTTATATAATAGTAATGATATAATGAAAAAAAAAGAAAAGAAAGATGGTTAAGGGAGGAGCCGATCGGGAGTCGTCTGTGTGGGATGAGTCGAGCTGTGGTCCGCTGGAGGCCGTGACCTGGGGTTTGGGAGTCTGCACAGAAAGGGATCTCAACCTCGGTAGGGAGCAGGGTCATATGGTAAGGGGGGAGTCATCCGAGTTTGGTGCAGTGGAGTCGATCTGCCGAGATGAAGTTGTGTGTCGAAGGAGGATCGGCCGTTGGGCCAAGCATTGTCAAAGGAGGACATAGTCACGTCGTCGATCTCAGTTAGGGTTCTAATTTCAGATTCCTTTGACCAAGAATGAGGTAAGCATGCATTTTTCTTTGCAGGAGTCCATTTTTCTACTGGTTAAACACTAACATTTGTCTGCTTCTCAAATTTTCTACCTAAATCGCTAGATGTGATCTTTGAAACTATTTTTCAGATCGTTTTATTCAATTTACAGTCATCTACTATTGTTTTTTTGGTTATAATATTTGTTTATGTCAATTTTATGTTCATGTCAACTTATTTATATCATCTTTTTTTTCTTGATAAGTGATTTCCTCCGATAAGCGTCATTGTCCACTATTTTTGTTAATCTTTGTGGTCCAAAAATGTCCATTCGCTTGTAATTCTATATTTTTATTTCATTGTTTATGAGTTGGTTTCCTTCAGATGTATCTGTTTCAAATATCTAAATTAAAATGTCTATTCTACTATCCCCTTCATCAAATCAGCTTGCTTTAAAAGATTATCTTTGGTCCACAACTTTACCATTTTCATATATTTATATATATTTATATCACTGGTTTTGGTTATAAAAGTCTTGTGCCTTTGTGACAACTACAATATAAAAAACCAATATGCAGTTCAGTGTGTTTGTGTTCAAGGCAGCAGAATATTCATCATTTTCTCACAATTCATGTAAGGGTTATTTTGTTTATTCATTCCAATATCATGGTTTTAATTTTATAGTTTTGTGTAACAGATTTACACTTTAATTTGAAATTCTTCTTTAAGGGTGTGAATGTTAGTTTGAAATTATGATTTTATTTTTATACTTATTTTGTGAGGGAAAATTTATTTTTAGTTAATCATTAACTCTGATTTATATTTTCTTTTGGTAAAATATTACAATAACTTAAGAATTCTGGTTCTTCATAAAGGGAATTATTTCAATTTGTTTCCGAATAATTATTTGATTTTCAAGCCATTAGTATTCAGATTCTTACTATGAAGAATTATTTTCATGTTTTAATTTAAGTTTGTGTAAGGGGATGTTATTTTTTTTCAAACAAGTCTTAATTTTATATTTTCTTGGATACACAATTTAAATACATGAATGTATGCAATTTTGTGTTTATATGTGAGTGTTATGCTATATATTTTATTATTACATAATATGTAAGTATGTTTATGGTATTATTGTTACATGTGTGTGTATATATATATATATATATATATGAATCTTCATGTTTTATGTTCTTCAAATTTACGTGCAAGAATTTTTGAATTACAAGCTAATTCAATTTAAATTATAAATGTAATTCCAATTTTACAAACTTGTAAGAGGAATTCATTCATGCATACAATATCATGGATCTCACAAAATCATTTTTTAAAATATATATAATATAAATAAGTGTTATCATACTTTGATATACATGTATGCACAAATGACAATTGTCTATCTTAAAATGTTATCCTGACAATTTTGTGTGTGATATATAAGTAATTACTGCTTAAGAATATTATATAATGTGAAAGATAATTTACTATTTCTATTCGAAGAGTTTATATTTTCATGTCATCAACTTATGCATATAAATAATTAATAAATTGTATGATCAATGTATTTTCATAAGATACACTTTTTATTAAATGTATTACATGAATTAGTGAATGGGATTTTGTTGTACATGGATGATTAATGTTATTAATAGTTCATGTAAAGTTAAATGACATGGGTTTTGGTGATATTAAAACTCTATAGGTTTTTAAGAATATATATATATATATATATATATATATGTATACACAAGTTTTATCTTCAAACCAAGGGTTAATCATTTATATCCAGAATTTTTTATATTTTGTGTAATTTAATGTAATGGGTTGTCTCATTAAACCTCTAATTATTTATCAAGTATCACTAACTTCAAGTATGATTTCAAAAAAAATCCACTTATATATATATATATATATATATGTTAAAATTTTCATTTCACATTGACCCTACAAATGGATATTTTCATTTATCAAAGTTTTGTTAAAACCTGAATTTATTCCACAATGATGAAATCAAGGTCTCATGTATTTATATATGTATATATGTATGAAAGGGGTTTGGAATTAAATGGTAATTTCCAAGTCTTATGGTTTTTAAGGATAAACTATTTATAATCTATAAGAATTTTATACAAATATACTGATTTATGCATATGTAGGCATACACAAATGTTCCTAGCAATTTGATGATTTTTTTTTCAGAATTTAAAACTTAAGAGTTTGAGTTTACCAAATAATTTCATTCCATAAATATGTACACATAAATGTATACATATATATTTTACATATATGTAACGACCCAAACTTTTGTTTATGAAAATTCCTCTTGATCTAATTAAATGTCTTATAATGTAAAATGGTTTGATTTTATGATTTTGGATTTCAAAATACTGTCATGAATTGTTACCGTTGCTAATATAGTTATTGAACAGTGATCACATGATCAATATAAATGTAGGGCTTTAACAAATCCAATTTTCTCAGATAAAGGAAGCAATGACCTCATCTAGTAGAATTGCTCCGTATGAAACCCATTTGTCAGAGCTCGAAAAGGAAGTGGTGTCACTGGGCTTTTCTCTTGACCAAGGCCAAGCCAAGCTTCAACATGTTAAGCTTGAACAAAACCACCTATAGGAGAAGTGGAAGTTGATAGAGATTATCACCCGAACGATGTTATCCGAGCCACCCCAAGAGTCTGTCACCATCACACACCTTACCCTTAGGTCATATGTGGGTGTTTTAAGTGGTTATGTAACAAGACCCTAATACTATGATTGTGTACATTATTTTTGTATAGAATAAAGAATATACATTCATTTCTATTATTGATATGTTTTAAATAGTTTTTAAAGCACAAATAGTATTTTAGTTTTTATTCAATTACGAAATCTATTTTGATGAATTAATAGATTTTTGAATTAAATAATATTTTAATAAAATATTATAATTAAACTACTTTTTATTAAAAATAATTGATAGTATAATTTTTATGAATACAATTGTAATTTTTATTAAGGTTTGAAAGCTATTTTTGTCAAAACCCATGATTTTTTTATAAAAGTAAGATTTTATTTTAAAAGTAAAAATTCAAATATTTAGAAAATTATTTAGATAAAATGAATATTATTTTTGGAATTAGGATGTCGAAATTATCCAATGGTGAATTTTTCACAATTTTCTAAGACAATCGAATTTTTGGGTAAAAATTAAATACCGTTTAAATATATATTGTGTTTTATGACATCATAATTACCTAATAGTGATGTAATAAAATACTATAAATGGTATGTTCAGACAACATATGTTTTACTGCTAAAATAATTTGATTTTTGGTTTATTTGATTTATTTTACAAAGCCTTAGTGGATCCTTCAAGACTTATAAAACATTTTAACATTTTTAAAATGATTTCTTTGAGAGTGTGACTCACCTCCTCCTCGACGACCTCTGTCACCGTGACGCCCTCCTCCCCGATGACCTCTCTCACCGTGACGCCCACCTCCTCGACAACCTCTGTCACTGCGACACCCTCCTCCCTGACGCTTCCAATCAACGCCACCCTCCATGGTATTTTATAACCATTTTATGTGATTTATAGTTGAAAATATTCATATTGGAGCATTTTATAGTTATATGGGAAATCAAGATGAGTGTCATTCTTACTATGATCATTCTCCTACAAATGTTCTCAAGTATAGTTCTAGAAATTTCTAGGGGGTCATATCTTAGTGAGGGCAATGATGGTAATTGAGGGTTCATCTGTATTAGGATTGTATCATAGGTTTGAAACTGAATCCACATTTATCAAGGTCCTAGGTTACCCCATTAGACTCATAGTTCTCATCCCATGTTTTTCTTTATTTTAGGGCATGGATTTCTTATAACATTGAATTATCATTTATTTTTTATTTATCTGATTAATTTGGTTTTACAACATGTTTCATTCTTATATTAATTTTCACATTGATTGGTTTTATAAATAAAAACAAAATTAGGCCATTTTTTAATTAAAAATTACATAGGAAAATTGTTCTCATATTTCAAACTAGTGCTTTGAGTTTGGATTATAAAATCATATTTACAGATTCGTAGTGGTATCCTACAGAGTGATATATCATATCCCATATAAAAACTATCATGTGTTTGTTGAACTAAATTTTTTATACAGTTTAACATAAAGAGCCATCTTACCTTTGGTGGTGATCTTTAGCACCATTTCCTTATTTTGGCGATGATGATATTTGATAGTGACCCTGGTCATAAAGAGATGAATCATGTGGAATTTTTGGATGTTTACATTATTCTTGGGATGTACTATATATCATCCAATTTGTTATTCTCTATTTTTTTGTTTCTTTTATAGTTTGGCATGCCATGTATCACTCATTTATATTTTCCTTATAAAATTATGTTTGGGTGTTTATTTTAGTGTTTTTTACTTATTACTTTTTTGGATGGTTTATTATCTTTTAACAGTTCATTAAATTAGAATGGATTCCCAATGTATGTGTACATTATATTGGACTGTCAATAAGAGTTTTTATATTGTTTATTAGATTTAATGGGTAAAATAATTTTTAAATAATATCCTTAATAACCTTGGTGCTTGTCACTATGACATGGTGATCAATAAATCACTTTGGGCCTTGTGGAATTCTATCTTTGGGGATATGGTAGGTTATCCAAGGTTATTTTTTTATAAAATTTTATTAGAGCCCTCATGTTACATAGGGAGTAAAGGTATGCCTAAGATAGTATGATTCGAACTCTATAGATAGGTATGTGAGATTTCCTGAATTACTATTTCTCTTACCAAACATTGAGTTAGCATATAAATTCGGGATTTATACTTTGATTTTTTTTTTTTGAAAATTTATTTTAGGATATTTTGATCAAATCCACTACTATTATGGTTTCAATGAAATTTTTATGAATTTTTTTAGGAAAAATATATTAAATTTATTGAAAAGGAGAAGAATCAAAAGGATTTATGATTACTATATATGATGTTCTAAATAATTTATTAACCATGAATTTACCACTAGATGGTTTCAAAGAGGGTTCAAACTGTTGGTGCATGGTTTGGGAATCCATGAAACCAAATTTTGAAATGGTTGAAAACCATCCAATTTTTGAAATTTTGATTCCTTATTATTTAAAATTTCTTCTATTTTTTTTTAGTATTTGTTTAAAATGAAATACAAACAAGTTTTTTGATATAATGATATTGTTTCATTGAGTAGTAATTATATTCATTGACCATGAATTTTAAATTATGTATGGATTTGGTTTCATAATTTATGTTCTATAGGGAATTAATCAAAGAATCAAACTAATTAATTATAGAGGGTTTTACTGATAATAGTCTATAAGGAAATCCTACAGAGGATCTGGATATTATTGAGTTAGTTATTCAGACTATATGGACTTTAGGTTGGTAAGGTGAGCATGATTTATCATGTATAATGGATTCTTCTTAGGAATTTATTTAAAGGAATCAAATTCCTTTTTATGGGCATCAAGTGTCTCAATAACGTATAGAGAAACTAGATAAGATCAGATGCAACTTATATTTTCATCAAAGACATAAGACCTCCAAAATTAATTTTCCACCAATACATTGGACGCTCCTGGAAAGAAATAATGAGTGTCATTTATTCAAGAAAAGTTACAAGAAGATCTCCCATAGAATGGTTTTAAAGAGATATTCCACCAATAAATTTATCCTAAAATTATAAAGGTGTCAATATTCTAGAATTTCATGACTCTTGATATGGGAAATCATTATGTTATGGAGAATGCCAATAATTTTTCATGTTGATATAATTTTGCAGGGGCTGGGGGCTAGTGTGTAGGGGGCAGGGGGTGCAGGGGAGGGGGGCTGCCCAGGAGTGGGGTGGGGTGTCTGGGGGGGGGAGAGGGATGGGGGGCAGTGGGGGTGAAGGTGGGGGGTGTCACGGGGGGGTGGGGGGGTGGGGGTGCAGGTGTGTGTGTGTGTGGGGGGGTGTCTAGGGGAAGGGGGAAGTGTGCATGGGGTGTTTTGGGGGCAGGGGTGTGTGTGTGGGGGGGGGCTAAGTAGGAGGGGGAGGGGGGCTCCAGGGGGTGTCTTGGGGGGGTGGGGGGGGGGGGGGGGTTAGTGTGCAGGGGGTGTGGGGTGCATGGGGGAGGGAGGCTATCCAAGAGGTGGGGGGGTGGCTATCAAAGGGAGTGTCCAGGAGGGAGGGGGGCTGGGGGTGGGCAGTGTGCATGGGGTGTTTTGGGAGCGGGGTACGGGGTGCGGGGTGCGGGGGGGGGGGGGGGGGGGGTTAGTGTGCAGGGGGTAGGGAGGGGGGAATGGGGTGTGGGGGTGCAGGGGGGAGGGAGGTTGTCCAAGAGGTGGGGGGGTGGCTATCAAAGGGAGTGTCCAGGAGGGAGGGTGTGGAGGTGTAGGGGGAGGGGGGCTATCCAGGAGGGGGGGGGGGGGGGTCGGGGGGGGGGGAGGTTGTCCATGGGAGTGTCTCGGAGGGAGGGGGTGTCTAGGAGGGGGTGTCCAGGAGGGGGGTGTCCATATATTTATTTTCAAATATATAATCTTCCATAAATCAGTTTAATTGCTGATTTGTAACTGCATTTTTTTCTATGCTAATATGCTCTGTTTTGTTCCAAGCTTATTATAATTGGGCGATAACAATATCTGATCGAGTAAAAATGCATGGTCATACTAAAGAGGTTGAAGAGTTGTGGAAACATGTTGGATGTTTTAGGGATTATGTGATTTGTATTCAATTCACTTAATGTTATATAATCAATATTCATTTCTACGATAACACAATCAGGCCTCGTTTCCAATTTTTTTTTCTGAAATTTATTTTCTATGTACTACGGGCTTGGGTACAAGCACATCCAAAGAAGGAAAATAATACATTAGTGAGCTCCAAAAGAACAAGAAGGAATTTCTATGGGTCGATGATGAATATGGAAGTGCAATTGAGCTTTTATTCAGCAAGTAAAAGATAAAAGCTGGAAGGAATTGGTTTCGACAGTTTGAGGTTCGAAATTGACTTTGACAGTTGATTTCTAGGTTTAAATGTAATGATATTTTAGTGCATATTAAACATTAATTTGTGATCCTAGATGAAGTCAGTTGTGGATTCCTAAGGTATCATAGCAGGCAGGTGACATGCTTGGAATTCCATCCCACAAATAATGTAATTCTGTTGTCTGGGGATAAGGTTGGTTCTTTAATTTTCTTTTTGATGTATATATTATGATAAGTACGTATTTTATGTTGGTCATTTATATATTTGTTTTTTCCTAGGTTCCTCTGAAAATAAAGGACACCTTGGTGTTTGGGATTCCAATAAGGTTTATGAAAAGATGGTGTACATAAACATACACAGCTGCATACTCGACAATATGAGGTGAGTTATATGCTTATTGGGATAAAGGGTCCACCTATATTTGTTTGTATAAGATGCACATTTATTTATTTTTGCCTAGGAAGAATCATGCACGTTCTCACACACACACATTAACACCACTGTCCATATAGCAAAACAAACACCACTTATTTTTTCAGACTGTATGAAAAGTGATCCTTGATAAGTTCTATAAGAAGTACTATCAAACATAGCCTTAATGATATTCCCCTCACCTCAACTATGTATGTGTTGCTTAAAAACTGGTTGCACAATTTGTTATAGGTTTAATTGGACAAATGATGGATCGGTATATAGCACATCCTCAGATGGAACAGTTTGTTGCACTAACATGGAAACTAGAATGGCGACATCTTTCATGGTCCTTAACCCCAATGGATGATAGGTTGTGTTTTCCAATGGGTCAAAAATTTCATTCCATTGTATGACTTATTAGCAACTTCCAATTCATTATATGGTTTGGGAAAACCTCTTAACTAACCATTAGGAGTTATGGTCGTATAAATTTTCAATTGTGACTTATAGATGCCTTTTTTGTAGGGCCCAAGTAGTTGGAAGATTATATATGGTTTGGAAATTAACTTGGATAAAGGTCTTGTCCTTGTTGCAGATAATTTTGGGTTTCTTTATATGTAAGTATTCTGATTAGGAAATTTTTAGTTTTACAGTTGGTGCTTTTTTTTAAAAACATTACAATCTACTTGAGATGGTATTTTAATTATGTAGTTAGAATGTCTGAAATACATCCTTACAAGCATATATAAGTTATTTGTTTTGATGATTGGATTCAAAAAAATTGGGCTCATTTAAAGTATATTGAATGAGGCTGATGTTTATCCATGACTTGCATCTTTCTAAAGCTCTGTTTGGAACATGTCTGCTTGTTTTTATTACTCATTCATTGTTAGTTGTTGATATATGATTCAAATTAGCTACCTCAAGGCTGTTGCGAACATGTGCTAGGTTTTATTACTCTTCAATGTTATTTGTTGGTATATTATTCAAATCAACTACCTTAAGGTTAGCATTATAATTGAAATGATTCATTGATATAGACAACTAGAATGCGGTGAGGGGGGATTTAAGGTTAGTTTCCATTATAATTGAAATGATTTACTCATATAGACAACTAGAATAAACTCTGAAGAGAGAGGGGTTGTCCGGGGGGGGGGGCAGTATGGGGGGGTCTATGAGGGAGGGGGCTATCTGGGGTGGGGATGGTGCTGGGGAAGAGGGGAGGGGGTGGGGCTAGTGCTGGGGAAGAGGGAATGAGTGTGTGCGGGGGGAGGGCTGGTGTGTGCAGTGTGGGGGGGGGGGGTGTGCAGGGGGGGGGGGGTTAATATCATATGGCATTTAATTTGGAATAAAAAAAATCCCGAACTTCATTCTTGACCTCAACATACATGATCTCCTAGTAGAAACAAATAATTTTTTTGTTGAATCCATTGGTTCCTATAACACTTTCCTTGTTCAGTGAAAAGAGATAAGATTTAATCATATCTTCAAGCAGGGTAGAAATAAAATATTGTTTTTACTTCACTTCAATATGTGAATAGATTTTATAAATAAACTAATGAGTATCGCCATTTCCAACATTACTATAAATGTTCTCAAATCACTCCAACACATCGTTTGAGATTTCATTTTTATACGTGAAGAGGGAGTCATTAATATGAATGGAATTTTCTCATCATCTTACTTTTTTATCTATGTGTAATTGATGAGATATATTCGAGTTCATGTCTCCATATTAAAATTTCTTTACATTATATTGTTTCCAGATCATTATTTCTTTGAGATAAAAATGATCATCCAATTTAGAGGGAATTTGGAGTTACACTCAGGTAGGAATATTCTATTATTGATTTCAATCATAAAAATAAAAAAGACGAGTCTAATTATCCTTATTGTCCTAATGAAACATGTTAAAGGAGGTTTTTCTCAACTCCATCAATTAGGATATGATTTTTATGATATTTTTAGCCGTAATTTGACGAGTGATTCCGTTTTAAATATTATTACATTTATTCATAACCACTTATCTACATCCACGAATAGTTATACAAGTATTATTAAACATTAATGGAAAATGATCCATCCCCATTTTCCACCCCTAGATTCCAACAATTTTTAGGTTATGATCTGAGTAAAATTTTGGAATAGTAAATCTAAATAATTTAGTAGGATAATTGTTTTCATTAACTTGATATAATCACATTTTGTGTTTTCTTTCCTGCCTTCCATTGATAGTGAATCTATTCCATCTAAATTTAACAACAGTAATGGGTACCTCAACAAGATTTTAGTTGTAGATGTGAGAATAGAATTAATAAGGATAAATTCTTAAGTTGTTTGATCTTATTTTCTCATCTAGAATCAAAACATTGTTTAATTATCACATAATAAACTAGTTTTGTTTTGTTTGACCATTGATCAGAATCAAATCCCTCCAAAGTTTCATTTTCCTTGTATACAAAGTGGATTCATATAGAAAGTATATTTTAAGGGAAGTTCCATGCATGAAATTTTATGGGGGGGGGGGTTAAGGGGGCTGGGGGCAGGGGGTGTAGGGGGAGGGGGGATGTCCAGGAGGGGAGGGGGGTGTCCAGGGGGTGTCCAAGGGTTGAGGGGGGATTAAGGGGGCTTGGTGGGGGGGCAGTGTGCAAGGGGCAGGGGTGTGGGGGTGCAAGGGGAGTAGGGCTGTCCTGGAGGGGGGAGGGGTCGGGGGGGAGTGTGAATATATGCAGGTGAAAGAGATCAAAAGAGAGTTTGGCTTCCTGATGACTTTTCCTTTTCAATCATTTCTTGATTTTGATGATTTGTATTGGTATGCAGGATAGGGATGCATGCTATGCAAAGAACCATCAACAAAACATAGCCAATACAGTTGATTTTCTTCCATGACTTGCAACTGAGATTGACACAAATATAAAATTCAGGAGGTAATGGTTATTTTATACCATTTTTTGCAAGACATTAGTAACCATTTGTTGTGTTTTTAATCAAATTGACTTGGCATACACCATGCTTGAAGAATTGATGATTTTTAGTTTATTACTGGGTAAAATATTAGATCTTATGGACATTGCAATGTATCATGGTTGGATAGTTGACCTCCAGGTATGCACTTTGGAATCCCGTACCTTTATATTTTTTTTGGAGAAAATATTTTATACATTCTCTCAGTTTACACTCCCTTTTCCATTTTTCTTCTTTCTTTTTCTTAATATGCATGTCTGCACGTATATGCATGTATGGGGGTGTCCATGGGGGTTTCTAGGGGTTGTCTAGGGGGAGAGGGTGTTTAGGTGGGGGGGGGGGGTATTCCAGGGGGTGTCAGGGGGGGGGGGGTTCTAAGGGGTGTCGTTGGGGGGGGGGGTCCAGGGGGGGTGTCCAGGGGGGAGGGGGTGTCTAGGGGGTGTCCAGTGGGGGTGTCCAGGGGGGTGTACAGGGGGTAGGGGTGTCCTAGTGGGGTGTTAAAGGGTTGGGGGGGGGGGGTATCCAGGGGGTGTCTAAGGGGGAGGGGATGTCCAGGGGGGTGTCTCCTCTCCCACTTTATCCATTTCTTGGAATCTTGATTTCTCTTCTAATTTGCAATATATTCTTAATTGCGTGATTACATTATTTTTGAAATCATCTTGTTTCCCTTCCATCAAATATGGTAGTTTTCCACCTGATTAACAACACTTTTATTCATGAATTGGTCTTTGATCAAATTTATTATATTAATCTTGAAGAATATGCAAATGAATATATTGCTATCGAGTTGGTCTGGTCTTGCGTATGGTGAAATTGTTACTGTTTCTACATTTTAATTACTTTCTTGCAATTTGTGATAGGAAATGTTTTACAACCGAGAAACAACTTGAATTTGAACTCTGACATAATGGAGGTGTCACAGGAAAAATTTCTCTCCCTGGTTGCATAACGCTTAATATATTCAAACAGTAATGTCTAAATAATCTCCCTATTTTTGGCTTCCTGGTGGCTCTTCCTTTTCGATCATTTGTTGATTTTGATGACCTGTATTGGTTTGAAGGATAAGGATGCATGCTATGAAGAGAACCAACAACAAAACATAGTCGATGAAATTGTTTTTCTTCCATGGCTTGCAACCGGGATTGACGTGAATATAAAATTCAGGAGGTAATGGTTATTTTATACCATTTTTTCAGGACATTAGTAACCATTTTTTGTATTTTTAATCAAATTGACTTGGAATACACCGTGATTATAGAATTGATGATTTCAAGTTTACTCCTGGGTGTGAAATATTTGATCTTCTGGACATTGCTCTGTATCATGGTTGGATAGTTGATCCCCAGGTTTTCACTTTTGAATCCTGTACCTTTATAATTTTTTATAAAAAACATTTTATACATTTTTTGAGTTTAGGGTTTCCGTTTTTCCTTTTTCTTTGTGCCTTTTCTTAATATGCATGTTTGCACTTATATGCATGCATGGGGTGTCCGGGGAGTGTTTGGGGGGGTGGGGGTGTTCAGGAGGGGTGTCTAGGGGGGAGGGGGTGTCCATGGGGCGGTGTCCGGGGGGGGGGGGGGTGTCCAGGGTGTCCATGGGGGGGAGGGGGGGGGGGGGGGGGTCCAGTGGGGGGTGTCTAGGGGGATGGGTGCCTGGGGGTGTCTAGGGGGTGTCCAGGGGGTCTAGTGGGGGTGTCTGGGGGGGGGGGGTCCAAGGGAGGGTGTCCAGGGGGGTGTCTAGGGGGGGAGGGGGTGTCTAAGAGGGGGGGGGGGGGGGTCTAGGGGTGTCAAGGGGGGTGTCCAGTGGGGGGTGTCCAGTAGGGGGTGTCCAGTGGGGGATGTCCAGGGATGGAGGGGGTGTCCAGGGTGTGTCTAAGGGGGCGGGGTGTCTTGGTGTCCATGGGGTGTCTAGGGGGGGTGTCCAGTGGGGTGTCTAGGGGGGTGTTCAGGTCATGTCTAGGGGGTGTCCAGGGGGTGTCCAGTGGTTGGGGGGTGTCCGAGGGGTGTCTGAGGGGGGGGGGGGTGCAAGGGGGGTCTGTCCAGGGGGAGAGTGGGGGTGTGCAAGGGGGGAGGGGGTGTGTTGGGGAGTTTGTCCAGGGGGGAGGGGGTGTGTTGGGGAGTTTGTCCAGGGGGAAGGGAGGGTCTGCAGGGGGAGTGGGGGGGGGGGGCTATGTGGGTGTTTGTTTAATGAAATTGGAAGACCTATAGCCATGGTTCTAAACCGTGGATAGAGTCTTATTGCCATAGTTTTAAAGAGTGGCTATAAGCCTGTAGCCATGGGTTTAAACCATGGCTATAGTACTTGTGTGGCTTAAGGTTCTACCACAGTTTCAAACCATGGCTATAGTGCTATAGCCATAGTTTGAGTTGTGTCTATAGGCCTTTAGCCACAATTTGAACCGTGTCTATAGGGCTATAGCCACAGTTTGAAACCATGGCTATAGGTCTTGCCCTATAGCCACGCCATTACCACCCACAGTCTATAGAAATGCATCTATAACTTATAGCCATGGTTTTATAGCTTATAGCCACAGTTTCAAACTGTGTCTATAGCCTTAATTTCTAGTAGTGAAGTATGGGGTTTCTTGCTTTCTTATTTTTGTCCAAATTTCTTTAAGATGTTATATCCTTTTTATTTCAATTAAAATTGTGGGGGTATGATTTTGCACCTCCCCCATACTTCCCTCCTTATGTCTAAATTTATTAGAGACCTCTTTCTCTGTCATTAGGTTCTCCCATGCACACCCGTTATCATGTTGAAATTCCGTAAGGAATTTCTCTCTTCTAATTTACATTCAAGAAATTATTTTGTATTGTAAATCTAAATTCCATTATATATGTTGGGACATGTATCTATATTACCCATTTTCTGTCCATTTCATGTATATTTGACGATACACCCCTTTCTCTCTCATCAACCATTTTTATGAATTCTTATGTCATGTTGTTATGCTATCGAAATTGCACCGTGATTTTCCAAGACAAAGTCATTGTGTAGGGAATACCATGCTCATTTCTCTATCAAGGGTATTCACCTTTATGCACATTTAAATATTGATTATAGAGTTTCGTGTATGAATTACACACCTCTTATTCGTGGAATAAATTAGGATGTTTAATGAATCCATGTTGTAGGATCCATGTGGCACATTTATGCATGAAATGTAATGATTAAGAAGGGTGCACCTTGATAGTGCTCCAATGAATTGGGTAAAGATTAGTATCATGATACGTCAAGTTCAATGTGGGTTTACTCAGGATAATTCAAGTGCAATGAGGGTTTACTCATGCTCCATGTGCAATGAGCCTTGGCTTATGCTAATACTATGTTAAGTGTTGTTGTCACATTTCCATGTTTTGATAATCATGTTGTATCATGCCTTTATGTTCATGTATCTCTTTTGCTCCATTGGTATGCCTATTTCCTAACATGCACTATATTATTCATGTTATGATTTTTTACTCCCTTACTGGGATTTATAGCTCACCATTTTCTTATGTATTTCCTTAGGTTATCCAATGCAATGCTAAGTAAGAAGGAATGATGTGGTCATGTAAAAGAAGTTTTCAATAAGATGTTGTGTTTTATGTTTTAGGTTGTTATGTAATGTTATTAATCCCCAAAGACACTAGACCTCTTGATCTTCTATCTTGTATCAAGTGAAAATTTTATGTAATAAATTATGTTTAAGTGTGAAAAAAGAGCAGGGTTGTTATAGTTAGTATCAGAGGATTGGTTTAGTTATTTTTGGGATTAGGATTAAAAAACCCTATTGAAAGCCTTAGGGATAAGACTAAGCATAATAAAAACATCCCTAAATTTTGGTGAGTATTGAGTAAGTTGTTTATCAATGAAATAAATCCCTCTTTGGATACGAACAGGTAGAGGTGGCTCTGACACATATGTATCTAGGGGTAAAACACAAAAATGACACTTTGATCTATAATCAAATAAGAACTGGTGCACAACAACGGGCTTTGCTGCACTCGTGGTTATGACACTCCTAGGGGATATTCTTTGGTAAATTCATAAGCTTATTTTGAACCATTATTAAGGGAATTAAAAAAATGCCCCTAAGAATATATGTTGGGAAGTAGATCATGAATAACATAGATTGAAGCCTATAAATCCATAAGTTAAGGAAATAAAAGTAATTTATAAGTCATCTATTTTTTTATTTAGATTACCCTTTATGTGTTACCCCTAACTTTCATTTTTTTCCAGCCAATGGCTAGTAATAGGAGGACTCATGCTAACAACCGATACAAATATCAATGTGACGACTGTTCTAATAAGATGCCCAATCTGATGGGAGCCAGAATCACGAACTTTGTCACAATACTCTCTCAGCTAAATCTTGTTTTGAATAGAAACATGGGTCAAGAGAAATTTTCAAACCCAACTAATAAAGAACAAGTCACAATCGATAGCTTCATGAGACAAAGACCTCCTACTTTTAATGGATCATCTGATCCCTCAATTGCCGAACAATGGATCAACTCCATTGATAAGATCTTATCCATCCTTCAATGTTCCGAACAAGAGAAGGTTATTTTGTATGCTTATCATATGGAGGGCGATGTTGATCGATGATGGACATTGATAAAAAATACGAAGCCTGATGAAAAGATCAAGGTGTTGGAATGGAAAAATTTCTGATAAATATTTTCTGCGCACCCTCCGACTTAAGATGGAAAGGGACTTCCTTTCCCTCAAGAAAAAAGATGACGAATCTGTCAGAGCGTATGAGGAAAACTTCACAAGGATTGCAAGATATGCGTCCGGTTTTTTCATTACCCCCGAATGCAAGGTTGACCACTTCTTTGGTGGGATAAAACCTAGCCCACGGATATCCCCAACGATCCGTGACTTTGAGAGCTATGAGGAAATTGTCTGATGTGCATTCAAAATCAAAATGTAGATCGAAGAATATCTAAGGTATCATGGGGATAAGTAGTGTAAGGTGGAATTTAATTTTGGATGTCCGATGGATAAATCCAACAGTGCTAAGAAAATCCAACACCCCTCTTGCCAAAGGTACAGAAATAAGCACCCTAGAAATTACCTAAAGGGGATCAGTAAATGCTTTAGGTGTGGAAGATAAGGGAAACTATCCATTAACTACCGACAAGAAAAATTCGTGGCTACTATAGAGGAGAGAAATGCTCAGTTTGACCCTCAATGCGTTATTCATTGCTTGAACTTCAAAGAACCGGGGCACTTTGCAAACCAGTTCCCTAAGACAAGGGTTTTCCAAGGCAATAAAAAACCTCCAAGGCAGCAAGGGTAGGGTTTTTCCATCACTACCGCTGAAGTGAACCCCGTTAACTAAGTGTTGATAGGTACACTAGTTATCCATTCAAGAATAGAAAACATACTTTTTTATTCTGGTTCTACGCATTCATTTATATCTTGAAATTTTAGTAGAACAATCCCAACACCACTACAAACCATGTAAGTGAAGATGTCAGTGAGAAAGACAAATGGGGCAATCATTGCATCCCATGAATGTAAATCCTCCCTTATAATAATTTTTGGATTGAAATTTCCGGAGAACCTCATCATACTCTCTCTGGTTGAATTTGATGCAATTCTTGACATGGATTGTCTTTCCTTATATAGAGCCAACATAAATTTCCATGAGAGGGAAATCACTCTCCATATGACAAATTGGGCCCCAATTCTGTACAAGTGCATAGAGGAGGATGGATCTTCTTTAGCACTATCATCTCAAGCATGGATATTACTTCCCTATGAGCATGCATATCTTTCTCAAATGATTGAGTCTAAGGAAGAAATCATCCTTGAATACATGCTTATTGTGAGGGAATTTGCTGAAGTGTTTCCTGAGGAATTTCCTAGTCTTCCCACTAGAAGAGATGTTGAATTCTCAATTAATCTTATACCTGTGGCATTGTCAATATCCAAGACTCCATATATAATGGTTGTTGTAGAGCTTGAGGAGCTGAGAAAACAACTACAAGATAATCTGGATAAAGGGTTTATACGCCCACGTGCTTCCCAATGGGGTGAACTAGTCCTCTTCGTCAAGAATAAGGATGGGTCAATGCGCCTTTGAATTGATTATCATGAGCTCAACAAAATCACGATAAAAAAGTATCCTCTGCCTCGAATTGATGACTAGTTTAATCAGATATGTGGAGCACAATACTTCTCCAAGGTTGATTTGCGGTCAGGATATTACCAAGTGAGGTTAAAGAAGGATGATATCCCGAAGACAACTTTTCGTACAAGATATGGGCACTGTGAATTCATAGTAATGCCTTTCAGACTCACTAATGCTCTAGAAATATTCATGGACTTGATGGATAGAGTATTTAGATATTACCTTGACAAATTTGTGGTAGTATTTATAGATGATATTCTAATATACTCCAAAACCAAGTAAGAGGATGAGGAGCATATAAGAACTGTACTAGAGACCTTGTAAAAGGAGAATCTCTTTGAAAAGTAAAAAAAAGTATGAGTTCTTGTTGAAGGAGGTCTCATTCTTGAGTCATATCATCACAAGAAATGGGATATTTGTGGATCCCTTCAAGGATACTGAAATTATGGGATGGCCGAGGCCAACATCTGTAACAAATATCCATAGATTCCTAGGGTTAGCTAGATATTATCTCTGATTTGTGAGAAACTTCTCACGATTGTCAAACCCTCTTACTAAGCTAACTCAGAAGGGAGTCAAGTTTTATTGGAGTGATGAATGCTAATAGAGCTTCTAGGAGTTCAAAAGGAGGCTTCTCAATACGCCTATTCTCACATTACCCACAAGTGGAGAACTTTTTGTGATATTTAGTGATTCTTAGAAGAAGGGTCTTGGATGTGTATTGATGAAAAATGACAAAGTCATTACCTATGCTTCAAGAAAATTGAAAGTTCATGATAAAAACTATCCAATGCATGATCTAGAGTTGGCTGTAGTAATCTTCCCTTTGAAAATTTGGCAAAATTACCTCTTTTGGGAGAAGTTTGAAATATACACGGATCACAAAATCCTCAAGTATATATTCACATAGAAAGAGTTGAATATGCGCCAATGAAGATGGTTAGATCTGATCAAAGATTATGACTACTCTATCCATTACCACCCTGGGAAAGTGAACAAGGTGGCGGATGCTCTAAGCAGAAAGGACCCAACAATTATATCATTGATAAGAATTGAAAAGGATCCAATATTCTTAGATTTGATGAAGATGGACATGAGAATCATAAATATGAGAACATCATCAATCCTTTCACAAATGATTACTGAACCGTCTCTTTTGGAAAAGTTAAAGGATGCTCAAAAGGATGATGTGAGAATTCAGAAGAAAGTGGTAACTATCAGAAAAGGGAAATCCTTTGAGTTCAATGTTAATGAAGAAGGAATTGTGAGATTTGGGTCAAGACTATGTGTTCTATCAAATCTAGAGTTAAAGAATGAACTTTTGAATTATGCACATAGTTTTAATTTCTCTATCTACCAAAGAAACACAAAGATGTATCGAGATCTCCAAGAGCATTATTGGTGGGATAACATGAAGAAAGAGATTGCTTAGTATACATCAAAGTGCCTGGTATGTCAGCAAGTGAAGGATGAGAGGAAGAAGTCTAATGATATGATGCAACCATTACCCATACCAGCATGGAAATGGGAGAACATCACTATGGACTTTTTCACCGGACTTCCGAAGACATCAAAAGGAAGAAATGATATCTAGGTTGTTGTGGATTGTCTTACAAATACTACACACTTCATTTCAATTCTAGAGGATTTCCCATTGGATCAACTGGCACAGATATATATCAGAGAAGTGGTAAGACTGCATGGAGTACCACTATCTATTGTATCCGATTGAGTTCTAAGATTCACCTCTAATTTCTGTAAGAGTCTTCAAAATGATCTGAATACTGATATGAACTTCAGTATGGCCTATTATACTCAAAATGATGGACAATCTGAGTGGACTATCCAAAAACTTGAGGATATGTTGAGAGCAAGCTTGATGGACTTCAAAGGAGGATGAGATCAATATCTTCCTATGGTTGAGTTCTCTTACAACAACAATTTCTACTCAAGCATCCAAATGACTCCTTATGAAACCCTATATGGGAAGAGGTGAATACACCAGCATGTTGCGATGAAGTTGGTGAGTGAAAACTCATAGGTCCATAAATGGTCTAAGAAATGGTAGAGAAGGTTAAGACCATATAGGAGCACATTAAAGCTGCTCAGAGTCGACAAAAGAGCTATGTTGATAATCTTCGATGAGACCAAGAGTTTGATGTTGGAGACATGGTATTCCTTCGCATATCACTGTGGAATGGACTTATGAGATTTGGTAAGAAGGGAAAATTTAGTCCAAGGTACATCGACCCTTTTGAGATCCTTTATCACATTGGAGTGGTGGCCTACCGACTAACACTCCCACCGAACCTATCTCAAGTGCATGATGTATTCCATATATCCCTCTTGAGTAAGTACATAACTAACCCATCACATTTACTCAATCCAGAGGTGGTACCATTGGATAATGACCTCTCCTATGAAGAGCAGCTAGTTAAGATCTTATATTGTAGGGAAAAAGTTCTACATAATAAGACAATACCCCCTCATCAAGGTGTTATTGAGAAACCAAAAGTTTGAAGAGGCAACGTGGAAATAAGAGGAAGTGATGAAGCTGAGTTACCCTTGTCTTTTTTAGTGTGGGAAAAGAAAATTTTGAGGGAAAAATTTCTTAAGGGGGAAAAATTGAAATGACCCAAACTTTTATTAATGAAAATTCTTCTTGATCTAATTAAATGTCTTATTATGTAAAATGGTTTGATTTTATGATTTTGGATTTCAAAATACCATTATAAATTTTTACCATTTCTAATATAGCCATTGAATAGTGATTACATGATTAGTATAAATATAGGACTTTAGAAAATAAAATTTACTGAGACAAAGGAAGCGATGACCTCATCTAGTGGAATTGATCCGTACGAAACCCGTTTGTCGGAGCTCGGAAAAGAGGTGGCATCATTGGCCTTTTCTCTTGACCAAGACCAAGCCGAGCTTCAATACATTAAGCTCGAACGGAACTGCCTACGGGAGAAGTGGAAGTTTATAGAGATTACCACCTAAGTGATGTTACCTGAGCCACTCCAAGAGTCTATCACCATCGCACACCTTACCCTTAGGTAATATGTGAGTGTTTTAAGGGTTTATGTAACAAGAACCTAGCACTATGATTGTGAGCATTATTTTTGTATATAATAAAGAATACACATTTATTTCTATTATTGTTACGTTGTAAATATTTTTTAAAGCCCAAATAGTATTTTAGTTAATATTCTTTTAAGAAATCTATTTTGATGAATTAATAGATTTTTTAATTAAATAAAATTTTAATAAAATATTATCACTAAATTACTTTTTATTAAATATAAATGATTATATAATTTTATGAATACAATTGTAATTTTTATTAAGGTTTGAAAGTGGTTTTTGTCAACACCCCTGATTTTTTTATAAATGTTAGCTTTTATTTTAAAAGTAAAAATTCACATATTTAAAAAAATTATTTAGATAAAATTAATATTATTTTTGGAATCAGGATGTTGAAATTATCTAATGGAAATTTTTTCATAATTTTCTGAGATAGTCGAATTTTTGGGTAAAAATTAAATACCGTTTAAATATATATTATGTTTTATGACATCATAATGACCCAATAGTGATGTAATAAAATACTATAAAGATTATGTTTGGATAATATATATTTTACCATTAAAATAATGCGATTTTAGGTTTATTTTGTTTATTTTACAAAGCCTTAGTGGTCCCTCCAGGACTTATAAAGCATTTTAACATTTTTAAAATGATTTCCTTGAGAGTGTGACTCACCTCCACGTAAGAAAGCCTAATTTTTTAAGAAGTTCGGCCATTTTCCTTATAAAATATTTTTTTCCACTCCAATTTGGAAAAAAACATGGGCAAAAACAATGGGATGGTTTGTGGTTTTGATTAGTTTAATGTATACGGTCCAAAACCTAAATAATAAAGAATTCTCTCTCCTTTCCTATATAAACCCACCCAAGAACCTACTTACTCTTCACTAAAAGCCTTTGGAGCTCGAACAACCCCTTCCCTCCTCTTTATATAATCCTCCCAAGGTTCCCCAAGCTCCGAAGAAGTATCTCTCAAGCCTCTCTCAAGACTTTGGGATCACACTTCCAAGTAAGGGGTTTCTTCCTTTCTCATTTTTGTCCAAATTTCTTTAAGCTGTTATACCCTTTTTATTTAAATTAAAAATGTTGGGGTATGATTTCTACCCTCCCCCATACTTCCCTACTTATGTTTTAATTTATTAGAGAACTCTTTCTCTTTTATTAGTTCATCCCATTCACACCTGTTACCATGCAAAAATTCTATAAGGAACTTCTCTCTTCTCATTTACATTCAAACAATTATTTTGTATTATGAATCTAAATTACATTGAATATGTTTTGACATGTATCTATATTACCCCCTTAATTTACATTTCATGTACATATTTCGAGACATCCCTTTCTCTCTCATCAACCATTTTTATGAATTCTTATGCCATGTCGTTATGCTACCGAAATTGCACCGTGATTTTCCATGCCAAAGTCATTATGTAGTGAATACCATGCGTATTTCTCTATCAAGGGTATTAACCTTTATGAAAATTTAATTATTGATTATATAGTTTAATGTTTGTATTCCACACCTCTTATTTTTGGAATAAATTATGATGTTTAATGAATCCATGCTGTATGATCCATGTGGAACATTTATGCATGAAATGTAATGATTAAGAAGGGTGAGCCATGATAGCACTCCAATGCATTGGGTAAAGATTAGTATCATGATATGTTAAGTGTAATGAGGGTTTACTCATAATAATTAAAGTACAATGAGGCTTTACTCATTCTCCACGTGCAATGTGTCTTGGCTCATGCTAATACCATGTTAAGTGTTGTCACATTTCCATTTTATGATAATCATGACGTGTCATGCCTTTATGTTCATGTATCTCTTATGCTCCATTGATATGAATATTGCCTAACATGCAATATATTCTTCATGTTATGCCTTTTTTACTCTCTTACTGGGATTTATAGCTCACCATTTTCTTATGCATGTCCTTAAGTTATCCCATGTAATGCTAAGTACGAAGGAATGATGTGGTTATGTAAAAGATGTTTTCAATAAGATGTTGTGTTTTAAGTTTTTAGTTGTTATATAATGTTACTAATCCCCAATGACACTGGACCTCTCGATCTTCTATCTTGTATCAAGTGAAGATTTTATTTAATAAATTATGTTTAAGTGTGAAATAAAGAGTAGGGTTGTTATAATATAACTAAGGACGAAATGTTCAAGTTTATATCTTATATTGCCATGTTTTATAAAAATGCGCGTAACATGGAATGATGTTATTTTAAAATTAAGGATGTATCACCTACATATAATATTGGCCATATATCAAGAACAACATCAACACACCTTCCATTCATAATAAACTCAGGGCTTCAAATTAATTATAAGGTTTACTTCTGGGATTGTCAAGTATATGGATTTCTTCAAGAATTGAAGTGTTTTATTTATAAAATGCATTTTAGAGTACATGCATGCACTTATTTCATTATCCATTTTATTTGTGCATAAAAAATAAAGAAATTTATTTCAAGTATGAGATTAATATTTTTACGATATTATATGGATTAAGAATTAAACTTTTCAAAGTGATATGAGATACTTTGGATTGTTTAAAGATCAGGTACAATAAGAATTTATCAATAAATATATTTTCATCTATGATTAGGACTCAAACAAATCAAAGTGGTATAGAAAACTTTGATTTAAAGTCATATTTTTATTATACATATGAGGAATGCATTGGATATATTATGTGACGGGTGAGGCCTGCTATAGCCTCTCGGTGCATCGACATGTCTCCTGTGAAAAACTAGCATCTTGGCACGAGGCCTTTAAAGAATGATTAGGTTGTTCATAATTATTCATTCATGACTGAATTGGACTTATTATGTGATGGGTGATGCCCTCTATATTCCGTCGATGCATCAGTAGGTCTCATGAAACAAACTAGGTCTTGACACAAGGATCAGAGCAACAGGAGTAGCAGCCACTAGAAGCAGAGCTAACCGGATTGGAAGAATGAGAGGGTATGACATCCGCCATCGGGACCAGGCACCGTGCAACTTTGTACGAGGCAATGATAGATGATCAACAATGCAAGGTGGGGAGCTAGGTGATCAATGAAGCAGAAGCTGGGGAGGGGCAGTTCAAGTGGGCTGGGCCTACAGGTCATGTATTGGGCATGGTATGCCTCTGGGCCTTCGGGTCATGTATTGCGGATTAGTCGGACCTTGTCCCTTGGGCCTACGGGTCATGTACGAGTTCCCCTTCAACCCTTAAAATGAGGATTATCCATAATAAAATAAAAAATAAGGCATTCGGGCCATTCAGGTTAATTGTTGATTTCTAATCCATAAAAAAGGCTAAGAACTTACCTATCATTTCATGGTTTTCATATATATGTTTTGATGTCATTTTTTGTGAAAATACAAACAAGTAACATTTCATGTGCAAAACTGTATCCGCACACCTAGCATATCATATATAATTAGGTATGAGCATTATATAACTTATAAGTGGCATTTCATGCACTTTTATTCAAGTGTGTGCATATTTTATAATATATTTTATTTGTAACTCTTAAATAAATTTATCTTTTTTGAGCATGAGTTTATCCTGAAATCGATTTCAGAATCTCTCAAGAAAATGATGATGACATGTTATGAGAAAATTTAATTTCATGATTTAAAACATTTATTTAGTGAAATATTTTAAAGAAAAATTATTTCATTATGGTCTTGTTTTAAAACCCTTTATTGGGCATTTCCAATGCTCAACCATTGTTTAAAATTATTTTTCACACGTCACTTTAAAGTCCAAAGTTGGACGCCATCATTTTATGCACGTGGAAGAGAAGTTTGGACATTGTTTGTTTAATTTTGTTTAAAATTTGATAAATTGTAAGCTAGTATCGAAATCTCCAGAACCTAGATCGGTAAAAGGTCTTATGTTGTGTAATGTTTAAGACTGAGTCTTTATAATTGGTATCAATGGAATAGTCTAGAAAACTCTGGAGATCAGATGTTGTCATCTAACTGGTAGAGTTTAGAAGTCTAGCAGTCCTAGATTTCTTAATTTTTGAGATGGAAGTTCAGAATTATTTTTATTCTGATAAAACGAATTGCAAGGAGGCAATTATTTTGAGGGAAAATAATATAACACCTTAGAAATTCTAAACCTAGTTTTATTGTGAAAATATTTTATTAAATAGATTTATTTATCATTTAAACATTTTTAAGATGATTTATTTAAAATAATAATTGAAATTAACTGTTTTATTTAATTATAGGTACAATTTTAAAATTTATTCTAAAATAAAATAAATTTTTAGTTTGTTTAAAGAATATTTTAAAATAAATATTTTTATTGAATATAATTTATTTTTTATCAAATTTTTTATTTAATAGAATATTTTAAATGATAATTATATTAATATATGGATATAGTTAATTTTTTTTCACTTTCAAAATATGCTATATACATGTATATTAGTTTTGAATTATATAAAATTATGAATATAGTATGAAAGTAATAATATTATGAAATTATATTTTTTTTTAATTTGATTATGCATGATATTTAAAATTATTATATGCTGTAATATTAAAAATTTCAAATATTTTAAGTAGCGTTATCTTAATCTAATGTAAGTCAAAAAAATTTGTGATTAATATTTTCAAACTATTAAAATTTTAAAATAGTATAATTTAGTAAATGAATACTAAATATTCATAATAAAATGTTTTACTATACAAATATAATTTTTTTAATAAATGTATTAATAAAATGAAAATTATTTTATATAAAAAATTATTAGGTTATAAAATTATTTTATAACTTTTGAATTTAGAAATTAAACTTAAAATATTATATATACAAAATGTTAACCATTGTATTAAGTATATTAAATAAATTATTTACATAATAATAACGATATAATAATAAGAATAATAATAATGAATAAAAAAATAGGAGAATTAATCGAAAAGATGGTTAAGGGAGGCGCTGATCGAGATTCATTCTTGAGGGTTGAGTTGAGCTATGGTCCACATGAGGCCGCGACCTGGGGTTCGTGAGTCTACGCAGAAAGGGATCTTAGCCTCGGTAGGGAGCAGGGTCGTACAGTAAGGGGGAAGTCTTCCGCGTTCAGTGCAGTGGAGTCGAGAAGCTGAGATGAAGCTGTGCGTTGAAGGAGGATCTGCTGTTGGGCCAAGTGTCGACCAAAGAGGACAAAGTCGCTTCGTCGATCTTGGTTAGGGTTTTGATTTTGGATTCCTTCAACCTAGCATGAGGCAAGCATGCATTTTTCTTTGTAGGAGTTCATTTTTCTACTAGTTAAACCCTAATATTTGTCTGTTTCTCAAAATTTCAACCTAAATCACAAGATGTGATCTTTGTAACTGTCTTGTATATCATTTTATTCCATTTACAGTCATCTTCTATCATTGTTTGGTTATTGTATTTGTTTTTTTTCAATTTTATGTTCCTGTCAACTTGTTTATATCACCGTTTGGTTTTTTTTCTGGATGAGTGATTTCCCTCGTTAAGCATCATTTTCCCCTATTTTTTTCAATCTTTGTGGTCCCCAAATGTCTATTCTCTTGAAATTATATGTTTTTATGTCATTGTTCATGAGTTGGTTTCCTTTAGATGTATCTATTTCCAAGATATAAATTAAAATGTCTATTCTACTATCCCCTTCCTCAAATCAGCTTGCTTGACAAATTTATCTTTGGTCCATGACTTTACCATTTTCATATATTTATATTTATTTATATTACTAGTTTTGGTTATAAAAGGATTTTTCCTTTTTTCCAACTACAATTTAGAAAACCAATATGTAGTCTTGTGTGTTTGTGTCAAGGCAACAAAACTTTCATCATTTTCTGACCTACTGCAATGAAATTCAAGTAAGGGTTATTTTGTTTATTCATTCCAAAATTATCTTTTTAATTTATAGTTTTGTGTAAGGGATTTACAATTTAAATTTTAAATTATTTTTTAATGGTGAGAATTTTAGTTTGAAATTATGATTTTATTTTTATACCTGTTTTATAAGGGAAAATTTATTTTCAGTTAATCATTAACTCTGATTTATATTTTCTTCTGGTAAAATATTACAATAACATAAGAATTCTGGTTCTACACAAGGGGAATTATTTTGATTTGTTTCCAAATAATTATTTTTTTGGTCAAGCCATTAGTGTTAAGATTTTAACTATGAAGATTATTTTCATGTTTTAATTTATGTTTGTGTAAGGGATGCTATTTTTTTCAAAGATGTCTTAAGTTTATATTTTATTGGATACACAATTTATATACATGCATGTATGTAATTCTGTGTTTATATGTGAGTGTTATACTATATATTTTATACTTTTATAATATATAAGTATTTTTATGGGATTATTGTTACATGTATATATATATATATACATATTCATATTCAGGTTTTATGTTCATTAATTTTACGTGCATGAATTTTTGAATTACATGCTGATTCATTTTAAATTATAAAGGTAATTCCAATTTTACAAACATGTAAGAGGAATTCATTCATACATACAACAAGATGGATCTAACATGAACCTTTTTTAAATATATATTTTATAAATAGGTGTTATCATACTTTGATATAAACGTATGCACAAATGATGATTGTCTATCTTAAAATGTTGTCCTGAAAATTTTGTGTGTGATATATGAATGATTATTGCTTAAGAATAATATATAATGCTAAAGATAATTTACTATTGCTATGTGAAGAGTTTATATTTTCATGTCATCAACTTATGCATATAATTAATTAAGAAATTGTATGATCAATGTATTTGTATAGGATACACTTTTTATAAAATGTATTATATGAATTACTAAATGGGATTTTGTTGTACATGGATGTTTAATGTTACTAATAGTTCATGTAAAGTTAAATGACATGAGTTTTGGTGATATTGAAACTTTCTAGAGGTTTTCAAGAAAAATTCATATATATATATACACACACATGTATACACAAGTTTTATCTTCATACCAAGGGTTAATCATTTATATACAGGAATGCTTATATTTTGTGTAATTTAATGTAATGGGTTGTCTCATTAAACCTCTAATTATTTATCAAGGATCACTAACTCCAAGTATGATTTCAAAAACATTTTCCACTTATATATATATATAACAGTTTATGTTTTAAATTTGCTTTCATATTAACCCTGTAAATAGATATTCTCATTTATCGATGTTTTGTTAAAACGTGAATTTATTCCGTCATGATGAAATCAAGGTCACATGTATTTATATATTTATATAAGTATGAAATGTTTATTTCTCATGTTAATATATATATATATATATATATATATATATGACATGGGTTTGGAATTTAATGGCAATTTCCAATGCTTATGGTTTCTAAGGATAAATTATTTACAATCTATAAGAATTTTATACAAATATACCGATTTATGCATATGTAGACATAAAAAAATGTTCCAAGATTTTTGATGATTTTTTCCAGAATTAAAAACTTAAGAGTTTGAGTTTACCAAATAATTTCATTCCACAAATATGTACACATAAATGTATACATATATATTTTACGTATAAATAAGGATGAAATGTTCAAGTTTATATTTTATCTTTCCATGTCTGAGAAAAATCTACATAACATGTCTTCGTGTTATTTTAAAATTATGGATGTCACACCTACATACAATCTTGTCCATATGTCAAGCACAATATCAACACACCTTATATTCATAATATACTCATGGATTCAAATTAAGTTTATAGTTTACTTTCGTGATTATCAAGAACATAGATTTCTTCAAGAATTGAAATGTTTTATTTATAAAATGTATTTTAGAGAGAATGCGTGCATTTATTTAATTATCCTTTTTATTTGTGCATTGAAAATAAAGAAATTTATTTCAAGTATGGGATTAATCATTTTATGGTATTATATGGATTAAGAATTAAACTTTTCGAAGTGGTATGTGACACTTTGTATTGTTTAAAGATCATATACCTCAAGAATTTATCAATAAATATATTTTCATCTATGATTAGGATTCAAACAAATCAAAGGGGTATGAGACACTTTGATTTAAAGAAATATTTTTATTAGCCATATAAGGAATGTATTGGATGTATTATGTGATGGGTGAGACCCGTTATAGCCTCTCGGTGCATCAGAGGGTCTCATGAGATGAACTAATGTCTTAGCATGTGGCCTTGACAGAATGATTACGTTGTCCAACATTATGCATTCACACATAAACTAGACTTATTATGTGACAGGTGAAGCCCGCTATAAACTATCGATGCATTGGTAGATATCATGAGACAAACTAGTTCTTGGCACATGACTTTGAAAAAATGGTTATGTATGGTCTTAGAACAAGGCCTTGATAGAATGTTTATGATGTCCCGCATTCTACATTCCCTCATTATGAATCTAGTAAGTGAAATTCCATGTGATTATTCGACTAGTAGAATAACCATGGTTAAGAATCATTCTCTTATGAACATGTACTAATAATTTATACATTTTCAAGTGCAAATGGAATAATTTTTTATACTTATATATATCATTTATTAAGATGGGTTAATTGTTCATTTCCAATCCATAAACAAAGGTTAAGAACTTATCTATCATTTCATTATTTGCATATATGTGTTTTGATGTTATTTTCTATGAAAATACAAACAAGTAACATTTCATGTGAAAAAATGTATTTTCACACCTAGCATGTCATGCATAATTAGGTATGGTAATTATCTTACTTATAAGTGGCATTTCAAGAACTTGTCTTCAATTTTGTGCATATTTTATAATGTTTTTTATTTGTAACTCTTAAATAAGTTTTGCTATTTTGAGAATGATTTTATCCAAAATGTTGTTTCAGAATATCTCAAGAAAATGAAGATGCCATTTTATGAGAAAAATTAATTTCATGATTTAAAACATGTATTTAAATAAATGTTTTAAAGAAAAATTATTTCTTTATGGTCTTATTTTAAAACCCCTTACTGGTCATTTCCTATGCTCGTCCCTTATTTAAAAATATTTTTCATTGGTCACTTTGAATTCCAAAGTTAGACGTCCTCATTTTTATGCACGTAGAAGCAAAGTTTTTCTTTTATTTGTTTAATTTTGTTACAACTCTGATAAATTGTAAGCTTGTTTCTAACTCTCTAGAACCTAAACCGATAAAAGGTCTTCTGTTGTGTAATGTTTTAGGTTAGGTCGTTACATTACTTAAAGAACTTTTCTAGAATTAACTTATAAATTCTGACATTATTCTTGCGTTTTGTTAATTTTGGTTCACTTTCACATGTTTCAAAATGATTAAATGTTCATTGTTATAACTGATTCACTATAAAATCAATTCCTCTTGCTTGTTGTATTGATTTTTGATTTTTTCTAAGTGAATATATTCTTCTTGGAATTTCTGGGTTTGTGCTCAAAATTATTTTTTTAAAAATATGAAATCAAATTGTTGAGGTTTTTTTACACACATGTACAAATGGATAGAAAATATAGGATGAAAAATAGAATATTTAGGTATTTTATCACCAGTTTTACACAAGAAAATGAATAGGGTTTTGGGGTTTAGGGGAAAGGTTCAATAATATAAACACTGAATGTGAAAATCACAAGTTTCCATTAAAACAAATTATACATTATTTTTTTGGGGTTTTGAAACATAATGAATGGTATGAGTTATAAATTTAAATTAGTGAATATATTGAGTGTTTTAGTGACGAAAATATGAGATAAAAATGCGATAAAATGGCCAAGATATAAAGGGAAGCTACCTTAGTGGATAGTGAAATGAAAAGGTTTTCTAAATTTGTTGAAAATGAATTTAAATAAACAATAAAATTTACACTCTCTTAGAGGTAAAATTTATAGAGGATGATAAAATCACTAAATATTTTAGGTGATTACATGTTGAAATCATTCACGAAACTTTAATTGAAATCTAGGTCTCAGAAAATAAAATTGGTCAAATTGATTACCAAATGAAACATGAAGAGGATAATTGTAATGTATGAAAATACGAGGAAATAACCACAAAACATGAATTGTATAATGAATTTTGTGATCATTTTCTTATGGATTTGTTTTTAATAGATGTTGAGATGAATATATTTGATTAATTTTCAAAAATTAATACTTCAATAGATACTAGATTTGAGATAAGGAGTGCTTAAATTCACATTGATGTTGATAGAATTAGGGAAGATTCCATTAATATGGTTTTAAATGTTCTAAAATTATTTTAAAATAAATTTTAAAAACATATTCCTAGAACTATTTTGTAAAACTCAACTTGATACACTTATTTTTTTACGGTTTTGAGGTAATTTTAGTGTATGAGTGCCCTAAAAATAATGAGATACCTTTAGAGTTTCACTATCTATTATTTTCTCTTCAATTGGATTCAAAACCTATTTATCTTAGATTTAAGTCAACTGTGTACACCAATATTCTCTTCACTGTCAAGGGATACCTCCATGGGTGTTTTTCAAGATTATAGTGGATTTGGTTAATCCCAAAGGAGTTTGGTGGATTGTAAAGGTTCTTTTCCACTAAAAAAATATAGGGTCCACCAACATGTTGTGGTTATTAACTAAAAAACTATATCCTATATCATACTTTAATTATATATAAAGGTATTTTTGACTAAATCTAGTGCATAATGGGAGGAAACCCATAATTTTACTTCTTTTAATAAAATAATTCTAGTTTTTTGTTTTCATGTTGGAATCTTTTTGTTTGTTACTTGAAATATGTCTCTCATACTCCTATTTGACTCATTGCGATTCTAGTACATGACATATGTGTGATTTTAATGTTCCCATTACATGATTAATTAAAATTTCAATCAAATTGATTTATTTTTATTTTTATATTTTCATTCCTACTAGTTATTTCCCTATACGTTCATGCATGGATTTCTTACATGTGGTATAATCTGTCCTTTTATTTTTTGGATTTTATTCTTCTTGTAATTTATTGTTAAATTGATCATATATTTTCTATAATTATATTATTTTGATGGGGATTGATCCAGGCTGTCAATATCTTTGATTAAACTTCTTATGTTCACTAATTTTGTGTTTAATCAACATGTTTGTCTTATCCCTTAGATCAGGTTTGATCCATGTTCTTATCATGAAACCTATTATTGATTACCATGTTTCCTCACTATTTGGTCTACTTTTAGTTTTTCAAATGACCAAGTTGATCATGGCCATTCACATGTCACACACCCTACATCATATCCTACTATGCCCATCGCTTCACCTAGGCTTCCTCATTATTCCCATACTTTTTTATTTGGTATTCATAAGGTGTGATTGTTCAATTTGAGTTGAGTTTTACATGTGGGAGTAAGAAACCCATGGTTTCTTTTATGTGATTAAAATATATTTTGAGGATAACTTGGATCCGATCCCTGCATCGCTTCCCTTGGTGACAAGCATACCAATCCCCTATAAGTAGAGTTTTTAGTGGAGATTTGGTGGGGATTACTGTATTCCTAGAAGAGAGATGATTTGAGGTAACCCTAACATAGAATACATTCATATACTATCATTTTATATGATTATTAATTACATATAACAATAACACACACCCCATAATAGTAATGATTTAGTGTCTTTGTAGATTAGTTACATAATGAACTATTTTAATAAAAATATTCAATATATCCACTAGTTATTATCATATAGTATCCTTATTATATGAATTAAACTTAATACCTCTCTTCAAAACCTAGGGAAATGGAAACTTAATAAATGGAGAGCTTAGATACTCAGTATGGGAAAATATGAAAGATATCAGTCTATGATCACATGTGAGCATAATATAATCATAAATTGTATAATAACAGTTTCATAGCATATGAAAGCATACTTAATGAGTCATAGATTATAAATCACTTCTGGAATTTTACACTTTACCAACGGTTGTGAACCGTTGGTAAAGTCCTGGAAACCGTTGGTATATACTATACCAATGGTTCCCCCAACTATGGCCAAGTAAGCCGTGACAATAGGCCTATACCAACGGTTCTATGAAAACCATTGGTATAGGTGTAAAAATAGAAGGTATACCATCGGTTTACTACAAACTGTTGGTATATGTGTGTTAAATATAACATATACCAACAGTTTGTGAAACCGTTGGTATATGTGTGTTACACATATACCAACAGTTGTAAACCATTGGTATAGAGGGGATATGGATAGCCATAAGGCTATACCAATGGTTTTTTTATAACTGTTGGTATAAACCTATACCAACGGTTATAACAAAACTGTTGCTATAGTTATATTATAGAATCTATACCAACGATTTTGAAAACTGTTGGTATAGATTTGCTCAACTCCACAATAGCAGGCCCCTCTCCCCTTTCCAGACCTGCAACAAGATCCACAGCAACATAACAACACACCTCCCCCTCTCCAGACCTACAACAACACCAATAAAAAATCCCCATCCAAAGTATTCAAAATTTATAATTCATTCCAGAATTTAGAAATTCAAATGCAATAACACCTATAAGAGAAAAAGCCTACATGTTATAGGAAATTCAATAACACCCATAAGAGTATTCCAAATTTAGAATTCATACTTCACTCAAACCACAACATCAACACACATAAGAGTATTCAAAATTTAGAATTTATTCCTCACTCAAACCACAACACCAATACACACAAGAGAAAAAACCTACATGTTATAGGAAGCACATGGGATGTTTAGTCATGGTCTTGGGTTGAGTATCTTAAAACCAATCGAAAAACTTATGTTGAGTGGACAAGGATCATGATACCCATAAGATAGACAATGGTAGTGGTCATGTGCTTCGACCTAGGATGAGTTATAGGAAGCACATGAGATGTTTATATTCCTCTAATGATTATGTATCCATGTATAAATGGTTCCTGATGTGTTAGTGAGAAACATTGGCCAATCTCGACATATGATATGGGTTACCGGAATAGCCTACATGTTTTTCATAGACTTTTCAATTAGAATTAAGGGTGTATGTGGCTAATTGTAATTTGCTCTCATAGGTGTGATGTGAGATGAATCCCCATCTTGGGTAATGGGTATGAATATTCAATTAAGTATTTGGTATTGGGTTCCCAAAGGGACTTTTGTTTGGTCCTAGAACCCACTGTTTGAGGATGGGATTGAGGTGATCCATGGGGCTATGGTTTCACCATATGTATTCCTCACCATTGGGGTATTTTTATGAGTCTTTGAAACTTATTTTTCAAGAATCTATGTGTTTCCTTGTTGACCAATTTTTTATATGGTATGCTTGAGTGTTCATAGGTTTCATATGAAATCACTATATGATATTTATTTGTTGTATGTTATTGTATAGAATGAATGACCTGTGATTGAGAATTAGAACATGAGTGTTGGTGCATGTTCATGATGGGATATCGAGACTCATTCATAATATAATTCATGTTTTTGTATATATACTATGACCCATTGTGTTTCAATCTATGCCTTATGAATATTTTTTTTCTAATAATGTATGACCAATAGACCATATTTTTTTTATCCCTTAATTTCAAGAATCTATGTGTAGCCTTGTGAAGATTTTCCGTAAGCCAGTTGTTGTTTCCACTTAAAATGTTGTCCATTTCAAACAAAAGTGAGATACTTTGAGTGATACTAGTCACATCGTGCCTAAGATTGAGGCGTGGGGATGTCTGGGGGTAAGGGGATATCCAGGTGGTGCGTGGGGCTGTCTGGGGGGTGAGAGGGCTGTCCGGGTGGTGTGGGGGCTATCCGAGGGGTGGGGGGCTGTCCGGGGTGAGTGGGGGCTGTCCGGGGTTAGGGGGGCTGTCCAGGGGGGTACGGGGGGGGGGGGGGGGGGGGGGCTGTCAGGGGGGTGGGGGGCCGTTCGGGGTGGGGGGGGGGGTGGGGGGGATGTTCAGAGTGAGATTTCGGCCACTACTGTCACACAAGACCTCTGATTGACATGTCGTCTGGCCGACCATCTCAAAATTAACCCACTCTTTGTTTTCGTCTGATTTCATGGTATTCGGAGGTCGTTCGACCGATTTTGACCACCCCACGCACGCTTTTCAAACTCACCAAACACCTAAAAAACACTTATTCTACCATGCCGCACAAAACACGCATCCGAATGATGTGTCATATTTTAGTACACCTCACGAATAATAATTAGTGTGTTTTCATGTGATTTCAAATCATTCCGATATCGTTCGGTATGTATTTGACCGTAAAACGCGTGTTTTGGTCATTTACGACACGTAGAGTGTGTTTTTGGCCACCGCGGTCACACGACACCTCCAGTTGACATGCTGTCTACCCGACCATTTCATATTTCACCCACCTTTGTTGTCATCCAATTTCATGGCATTCTGAGGTCATTCGGCCGGTTTTGACCACCCCACGCACGCTTTTCAAGAGCACCAAACACCTAAAAAACACATATTCAGCCGTGTTACGCAAACCACATATCCGAATGAATTTCTGTATCCTCATACACCTCAAGAATAATAATTAGGGTGTTTTCGTGTGATTTCAAGTCATTCTGATGTCGTTCGGTATGCATTTGACCGTTAAACGCATGTTTTGGCCATTTACGACACGCGAAGTGCGTTTTTGGCCACCGCGGTCACACGACACCTCCGATTGATGTGTCGCATAGTTGAACATTTCAAAAATCACCCACCCTTTATTTTCGTATGACTTCATGGCATTATGAGGTCATTCGGACGGTTTTGACCACCCCACACACACTTTTCAAGCGTGCCAAACACCTAAAAAACACATATTCAATCGTGCAGCGCAAACCGTGCATCGGAATGATGTGCCATCTCCTTGTACTCCTCAAAAATAAAAATTTGGGTGTTTTTGTGTGATTTCAAGTCATTCCGATGTTGTTCGGTATGTATTTGATCGTTAAACGCATGTTTTGGCCATTTACGACACGCGGAGTGCGTTTTCGGTCATCGAGGTCCCACGACACATCTGATTAACGTGCCGTCTAGCTGACCATTTCACAGTTCACCCAACCTTTTTTTTCATCTGATTTCATTGCATTCTGAGGTCATTCGGCTGGTTTTGACCACCCTACGCACGCTTTTCAAGCGTGCTAAACACCTAAAAAACACATATTCAGTCGTGCTGCATAAACCGTGCATCCGAATGATGTGTTGTCTTTTTATACACCTCAAGAATAATAATTAGGGCGTTTTCGTGTTATTTAAAGTCATTCTGATGTCGTTGGGTATGTATTTGACTACAAAACACATGTTTTGGCCATTTACGACAAGCAGAGTGCGTTTTTGGCCACCACGGTCACATGACACCTCTGATTGACATGCTGTCTGGCCGACCATTTCAAAATTCACCCATCCCTTTTTTGTCAAATTTCATGGCATTATGAGGTCATTTTTTTGATTTTGACCACCCCATGCATGCTTTTCAAGCACGCCAAACACCTAAAAAACACATATTCAGTCGTGTCGTGCAAACCGTGCGTCCGAATGACGCGTCGTCTCCTTGTACACCTCATGAATACAAATTAGGGTGTTTTTGTGTGATTTCAAGTCATTCCAATGTCGATGGGTATGTATTTGACTGTAAAACGCATGTTTTGTCCATTTGCGACACACAAAGTGCATTCTCAGCCACCGCGGTCACACGACACCTCCGATTGACGTTTCTTCTGACTAACCATTTCATAATTAACCCACTCTTTGTTGTCGTCTAATTTCATGGCATTCTAAGGTCTTTTGGCCGGTTTTGACCACCCCACGCACACTTTTCAAGCGTGCCAAACACCTAAAAAACTCACATTCAGTAGTGCCGCGCAAACCACGCGTATGAATGACTTGTCGTCTCCTCGTACACCTCAAGAATAAAAATTAGGGTGTTTTTATGTGATTTCAAGTCATTTCAATGTCGTTCGGCATGCATTTGACCGTTAAACATATGTTTTGGCCATTTACGACACGCATAGTGCATTTTCAGCCACCATAGTCACACGACACCTCCAATTGACGTGTCATATGGCTGACCATTTTACAATTCACGCACTCTTTGTTTTCGTATGATTTCATGGCATTTCGAGGTTATTCGTTCAGTTTTGACCACCCTACTCATGCTTTTCAAGCACACTAAACACCTAAAAAACACATATTCAGTCGTACTGCGCAAACTGCACGTCTGAATGACGTTTCATATCATTATACACATCACAAATAAAAATTAGGGTGTTTTCGTGTGATTTCAAGTCAATTCGATGTCGTTCGGTATGCATTTGACCGTTAAACGCATGTTTTGGCCATTTACGACACACGAAGTGCATTTTTGGCCACCACGGTCACACGACACCTCTGATTGATGTGTCGTATGGCTGAACATTTCAAAATTCACCCACCCTTTATTGTCGTCTGATTTCATGCCGGTTTTTACCATCCCAATCACGCTTTTCAAGCACACCAAACACCTAAAAAACACATATTCAGTCGTTCCGTGCAAACTGCGAGTCCGAATGATGCATCGTCTCCTCGTACACCTCACAAATAAAAATTAGGGTGTTTTTGTGTGATTTCAAGTCATTACGACACACAGAGTGCATTTTCGGTCACTGCGGTCACACGACACCACTAATTGACGTGCTGTCTGGCCGACCATTTCACAATTAACCCACCCTTTGTTATTGTCTGATTTCATGGAATTTCAAGGTTGTTCGGCCGGTTTTGACCACCCCACGCACGCTTTTCAAGCACGCCAAACACCTAAAAAACACATATTCAGTTGTGCCATGCAAACCGTGTGTCCGAATGATGTGTTGTCTCCTTGTACACCTCACGAATAATAATTAGGGTGTTTTCGTATGATTTCAAGTCATTCTGACATGGTTCGTCATGCATTTGACCGTAAAACACATGTTTTGGCCATTTACAACACGCAGAGTGTATTTTCGGCCACCACAGTCACACAACACCTCCTATTGATGTGTCGTCTGGCCGACCATTTCACAATTCACCCACCCTTTATTTTCATCTGATTTCATGGCGTTCTGAGGTCGTTCGGCCAGGTTTGACCACCCCACTCACGCTTTTCAAGCACACCAAACACCTAAAAACATATATTCAGTCGTGCCACGCAAACCGCGCGTCCGAATGACGTGTCGTCTCCTCTTACACCTCACCTATAATAATTAGGGTGTTTTCATATGATTTCAAGTCATTTTGATGTCGTTCGGAATGCATTTGACCATAAATCCCATACATAGTTTTCCCACGAAACAATCAGATTAAAAATTACAAATTTTTCATTTTACCACATTGCCGATATACTGGAGTCATCACAACCTCATTCAATTTTTCACCCTATCAACATCATCATTTTCATTGGACGCATCATGTGTGGTTGTATTGAAATCTTATTGGCTGGACATCCTTTCCTTCTCATGATGTCGAATAAATGGAAACCGATCATATATCAAACTCTCCAATTTAGCCCTATCATTTGGATCATCAACATTTTGAGATTCCATTTTCTCTCCATTATGATACCACACATAATAGTTTGTTTGGAAACCATACTTGGTTATATGATACCTAACTGCTTCACGACTCAACCAAGGTCTTCCAACACAATTAGAACATGGGCGGTGTATGCGACCACTATATGAAGCCTTTTCAAATGCAAAATCTAAAAAGATGTTCAAATTATTTTGAAAATCGGTTGAAATACTATCAGTTTCGTACATCCAACTTCTATCCATTCTGTAAAAAAAATTACAATAAGTCATTTCAAATCAATTCAATAATATTGAAGTTTAATCAAAAAAATATTTAGGTAAATGAAAATTGTTTACTTTATATAAAAGTATAACTGACACATTACTCTATATGAGAATCGTATTAAGAAACGCAAAAAAATACAGTGTATATAAGAAAATAAGATACAAAATTTCTAATGCCTATATTCAAGGATTTCCCAGTAAGATATTGGAAGTGGATCAAGGAATACATAATCCTTAAGGGTCTTGTTGGGAGTACATGAGTTTTATACTTTAACTTCTTCAGGGAGATCAAGATGAGGAGCAGGATGAGGATCACATCAAAAGTAGTTATGGACTCATCAAGTTTCACCTTAACCATGGATTAAAGGATCCTAGGTTTGGGGCCATAGATCATAGGTTGGTTGGGTGTATTCATTGAATCATGTCCCAATTGATTTTAGAGAGGGACCTTCAATAGTTATAGGTATGGATTTGATTAGAAACACCTATAAAAAGGATATCCATGAATTGTGATGTCCCAAAACAGGATTCCACTCATTAGTGACCCGAACCCAGATGGCCACATGGCCTCAAACACATCTACCAAAATTCCAAATGTTATTGACTAATAGTGAGAGCCTTTGCTGTGTCTGGGGGAGACTATTCCCTCATTACCTAAGTTACACAATTTTAATATTATCAGTTAAAAAGTGGAAGAAAGATAACAATGGGAAAATATTGGAAATGGATGAAAATAACCAAATCAGTAATACCAACTAATGACAGAATCGTAAAACGAATGATGGTAATGTATGTCATGTATCAAGAAGAAAAACATAGTTACAACTAGTAGGAAGTAGTACTATACAAGAGGCTCAATAAATTCTAAAATTCGACCTAGATTCTTGAGCTACAACCCAATTATCTGCTAAATGATCCATCCTATGTCATGTGAGTAGTCATGCATCTGTAAAATGGTGGTTCCCCTTATCTAAACATATAATCATGCAGTTTATCCGGGCACCTAATGGCATCTCAAACAATGTGTGAGATACAATTCATGTAGGTGACCACCAAGAGGTCTATAACTATCCAGTCTATTTATATAACATTTTAATATAATGATATGATAAATTAAAGTGACAAATAAAAAATATAAAAGGGTTTTCTATGGTTCTGGAGAAAAAATCTAAAAGGGTTTTCTAGGTTAAATCAAAACATAAAAAAACAAATACACATCAAAATCAAAACATAAAACTGAAATATTAGATATATAACAATAAAAATAAGGCACCGCTTAAGAAAATACCTAATTTGGGATGGTTCGGATGAAGATTTAGTAGCTTGGATGGGGGAAGATGAGATTCAAACCCTTCGGATGGAGGAATCAAGATGAACCCGAGAGAGGTGACGTCCGAATGGGGGATAGGTGCTCTGATCGTGGGGGAGAGGTGCCATCTGAATGGGGGAGAGGTGCAGTATCACGAGGGAGAGATGAATTAGGGTTATGTCTGAATGGGGGAGAGGAGAAGGGCCGCACAGGGATATTGGGGAAAACCTTTACCAACAGTTTTTAAAAACTGTTGGTAAAGGGTGGAATTTAGCCGGTTTTACCAATGGTTTAATCAAAACCATTGGTAAAACTCTTATATACCAACAGTTTAAGAAAAACATTGGTATATAAGTGTTGGGAAAAACCCCTATTCTAGTAGTGAATCTTGTATCATGGAATAAGTCATTATCATAACAATATACTCTAGTCATAAGAGTGTCAAATAATCAATATTCAATCATGATCCATGAGAGAATATCATAAACATAAGTCATAAGTTTGTGGCATACACATAAGCACATACAATTATTTCCTTATTCAATTATAACTTCCAAGAACATTATAAAATAGTGAATAGAGTCCCATAGTGTATTTCATTCACTCTTTATTCAAATAAACATAATGGACATAGTTCCATAGTGGTTTGGTTTCAATCCCCATTCTGATAAACATTGTAGACAAAGTCTAACAATGGATTAGCTTCAATTACCATACCATTTCATATTATCTCATGAGATATTAATCTTTACCCAATGAATTATATGGATATATAATTTTAGTCCCACTCATCTCATAATAGAAACCATATATATGTATACCATAATATTACAAAAATGTTGATCATTTCATAATATATTAATTAACTCATGTGAAAGAAACAAGTTTCATGAAAACATCCTTAAAAAATCATCATCAAAATCCATCAAGATAAATAAAGTGGATGGTATCATAAGATAATATCCACAGTAAAGCATAAAAATCCTTAAAGGATGTTTACATAGATAAAAAATGCATTAATAAAAGCATTTTGAAAAAAAAAACAAAAATAAATTTCCTTTTCTTTTGGTAAAATTTTAAAACTTTAAAATACAAGTACAATGAGAATGGGGTTTTCTTTAAAAATCCATGGAAACTTATAAAGGAATTTAAATTATGTGTAAAGGACATAATGGTAGTAAAATATATTTATACTGTATATTTTAAAAGAAATATTCTTTTCACACTTTTGAAAATAAATCCAGAAGTGAGTCTTATGAAAAAAAATTGAAAATATTAATTTTAATAATTTTAGGGAAATTAAAAGGTATTATAGAATACCATTATCAAATATTTATGTATATATGAAAAATTTTATAAAACAATTTTAATAATATGGACATGAAGGAGAATGATTACTGACCAAAAGAAGATAAATAATGTTGAATATTCTAATAAACATTCTTTTTAGTAAATTATTGAACCTAAGAGAAATGAAATGATAACGAGACATGTAAAACCCAATAATAACTAGATGAGAATAAAAAAATATGTATTTTAGTAATGAAATAGAATTTAATTCACCCAATAGAAATTGAAACATAATCAATAGTGATAAAAAGTGAGATTGTAATATAAAATCCTACAACTTTGGTAACCTTTGATCCAAAACCCCATTGAAAGGTATAAATTGATAGGGATTTTTAAATTAGTTTAATTTCATTAAATTTATGATAAAATTAATCTATAGGTTAGTTTATACACCACACAAAAAGAAACAAGTGGTGAATCTAGCTTATATCTTAGAAGAAAAAAATTGATATGAGAAACCTTTAACTTATTACCCTCAAATTACAAGAATGATATTTAAACTCTTGTACGATAAAAAAAGAATATTAATCAACCTTTTATATAACATTATTCATATCTATAAACTTTATACTCTTTAATTATAATCATTCATTATATATTCATTAGTTAGTTAAAACTTATTTTCATCATTGGATATTGGTAATTTCAATTGTTTCGCACATGTTTTGTAATGAAGATGAGGAACACCATTATTTGTTACTAATTTCATCCTTCACATATTATAAAATAAATTTAAATCATTTTATTTTAATTATTTATGCATACACATGTTCATTTTATGGAAACCACAGGCATGGTTCGAGAGAATGAGATCCATGATGAGCTTGTTTTGAATAATTTATCTATATCAATGAATTAATTTATAATGATCATATTTTTTTTCAAACTTTATTAATTATATTAAGGGTATATATTCATCCTTAAAATCATATACATCACTCAAATAAATTTTATAACCACACCTATAAGGTGGTGATGAAAATGAAACACATCATCCATAGAGGGAGTAGTCTGAATGCATGCACGAGCGATGTTTTCATTTTATAATGAATAGGAAGAAAAGAAGGTAGATAATGATTTATATCTATAGAATATTAATTATTTAACAAATATTATATTTAAACATTAATAACATTTTTATAAACAACCATATGATATGGTGCTAAAAAAAAGTCATTCATTGAAGTAGTTGTTCGCAACTATACATAAGGGAAGTTTTAATTTTTCGAACGGTTGGGTGGAAGGAAGAAAATGATTATTCCGTTAACATAATAAAATTTCAGTAAAATTATTATAAAAATGAAATTATTTTATCATTAGTATAATATATTTTGAGGATTCATAAGAATTAAGAAATTAAAATAAATGAAAAAGGATTGATTAATCGTTTTTACCTTACTCCTTAGTACAAATTCTTGATCATTTTAGGTTGGTATTTTGGTGTGACTAGAGCCTATATAACTTACGATAGAAATTTAGGGATATATTTTATTAGAATTTTGTTTTTATAAGAGTCTTTATATGTGAGTATAAGTGGAGTTGTGTAGGGATACTTTTATAAGTGGGAGGGGTGTCACTTTTGTAAATACCCATAACTTTATGTTGAAGGAATGTCACTATCAGAAGAAAGATGCTTAAAAAGTGGAAAATAAAGGATAGGGGGTCAAAATTGGTAGAATAGACTATCATCTACAAAAAATAATAGTTATTTTTTGAGATATTTTAGTCATTCCCCCATTGATTTGACTTTTCACTACAATTTACCTTTACCACTTTAACTTATTTTTCACTTAAGTAACTTATTTTTATTCTTAATAATAAAATTAACCTTATTAGATAATTTAGATATTATGATTACAAATATGAAAACCATTGTATTAGACTCAATTTATATAGGTGTTAAAATTTATGTTTAATAAAATTGTGTATAATTTAATAAAAATAGTTTTTAGAAAAAATGTATTTTGAAGATTAAAAAATAAATTTACATTAAAATCATGTGCAGTGTTGAGAACCACGATATTTATTTGTTTATGATAAAAAAATTTAGTTTTATTTGACTTTAAAATCAATCCAAAAGTGAATGTATCATTTTAATTGCTTAACTAAATGAAGTGATAAGAAATAGTTATTTTATTATAATAAAAAATAACTTAGGTTTTAAAATGTCAAACATAAGTTTCTAGATTCAAAATAATATTTTTAAATATTTTATTTTAATAATTAAAAATATAAAAAGGTTTTATAAAATTTTAATTCATTATTATATCATGATGAAACCATAAAAGTGAAAATATTTTCAAAAACAAAATGTTTCACCATTGAAAATATTTTAATTCATTTTTGTTCGGTGTTGGGTGTGATACAGGCTACCAAACACAAAAAAAAATATATTAAATAGAAATATATTCTAAAATATAGGGGTGTTACATTATTATTGCATGAGGTTTAAGATTTATACTCTCGGTAAAAACTATGTTTAGATAAAATAAACCTTTCTATGTAAGATATCTTGATTTTTTTATATGTGTTTCTTTATCCTCTATACCTAGTGTGTTCTTGAGCTCATTTATAATGGATGATGTTAACTCCTTATGCCAGAGTTGATCACCTCCACCTGGTTTAGTAAGGCCAACATCCTTAGATTGATTCTCTATTTGTTTTCTATTTTTGAGTCCTATAATTTCTTGATTTATTTTAGTAATAAATTCTTCTTTGGGTGGTTTTCTCACCGTGCATGTAGGTTCGACACGAAATGAAGCACATTATATCTTGGTGTTCCTTTTTCTATTTTTCAATTTACACGCACGATCATCAGTATTTTTATATCGATTACATCCCACTATTTTTCATAATAATAATTAACCATTTAAAATGAATTTAATCCATCAAATGCAAATCAATGGATCATGGCCATTCTTGTGGAAAACTCCAACTTCACTTATAGAAATATATTTTATAAATGATGGGTTCTACTAAATTTTAAATAGATATTTTTGATATAGAAATTTTTTTTAATCTATAGAGGTTAATATGTGTGACGTAGTGCATCCTAAATAGATTATTTATTATATGAGTTATCCTAAAAATGATGTAATGAAAATGTTCCATGAAGAAAAATTGGATGTTATCTATGTTGATGTTTCTGGTGATATCCTTAGAAAAGGCCATAACCATACATTATTTACCACAGGTGATAAATTCATTTGAGAGGTTGTGTATAAGCCTACTATTTCTGGGATCAACTAATGTGTTGATTTTCTATGACCATTCTATTTATGAGTATAGTTTCCTAGATTTGGGATGCTCCATTTATATGTGTCCTAAAAGAAAGTGCTTCACTTAATTATGAAAGATTAACTCAGGGTCGATTGATATATATTTTAGGGAATAATTAGAGTTCTTTTATCTTGGGAATAGATTCTATTTCTGTAGAACTTCATGATGGGATGTTTATGAATCTAAAAGAAACTATAAAGATACCCAAACTTACATGGTTATTCATTTCTATAGGAATTTTGTTGGGAATGTATTGTTTTAAAAATACTCTATAAATCTTATTGATTTTGATTCTCACAAATACCATTGTTTGTTTTACTAATGAAATTACTTTATGTTTTTTAGGATTATATTTCTTAAAAAAATTATCTTTTTTTATGGGTTAAAATTATTATCTGAAGTATTCTATATATCTTTAAGTAATCTGGAAATAGTGTTTATAACCTACGTTTGTAATCAGAATGTATGGTTCCTAAAACCTATGTTTGTAATGAATGTATGGATCAGATACCCCATGTTGATGTAAAATTATGGAGTATGAATCTTACTTTTGAGAAAAACCCCTACGTTTGAGAAAATAACATATGGTTCAACAACCCAACATTTTAAAGATCAATTATATGTTTTCAAATGTACTTTTTGAGTTACCCTATATTTGACTTGGTTAATGGAGAAGTTTAAATTTAAGATATTTACCACATTTTCTACAATGGCCTCTTCAGAATTAAATATATATTTAAAGATATTTAAAGACCGATTCAATGGATCATATTCAATAGATTAAATTGATCTTATTTTTAAGGAAAGTTACAACTTTATTTGAATGTTTTGAAATTCAAATACTCATGATTTATCAGGAGATATTCTTGGATCTATTCAATCAAAAGAAAATCACGTTTCTCTAGTTAAATACCAAGAGTTATATCGTTTACAGTTGCAATTCCTTTTTGAATGCAACAACTTTGTTATTATATAGAGCTGAACTTGGAGACATACATGTTTCGATCTTGTACTGTGTGTCTATTAATCTATTGTTGTTGCTACTATTGTTATGCTATTATATTTCATGAAGATTATTTGTAACCCGGATCTCTTTGAAGCTGTTATTTCTTGAATATTCATATATATGAATAAGATGATCTATTATCATTCATTTTCTGCTACTACTATGAGATAAATCTGTTTTTCAATCAAATCAATTAATCTTGATTTCAAGTAGTGTTAGCTGGTCATGATTAGTCATGGTGGAGTGTCAGCTTATCAGAATAAGCTTTGGATATTTTTGGTTCCTTATAAAAGAACAAGAAGGCTTTGTGAAAGACTTATTGTGAAGGTGTCAAATACTTGTACTTATTTGTGAATGTATTATGATAATAAGACGTATTTAGTGAAAATAATCAAACTTTCTTAGAGAGTGTTGGTAGAGTGGACTAGGGAATCTTTGTGCCCTAAACCACTATGAAATATATTGTGTTATTCTTCTCTATTTTTCCACTGCAAAATTTTATTAAATAAGAGAACACCACATATCTTCATATTACACAAATAGGGAAGAAATTTTAATCTTTTAATATTTTTAAAAGAAAATAATTCACCCCCACTTGTGTATATTCATATTATTACAACATAAAAATTGGTATCAGAAGAGTTCTTTTTAAAGGTGTCTAATAAGCTATAGAATGTTCAATTAGGAGGTCTATATGAAGACAAATATTGATGATAGAACTAAAAGAAGTTCTTTTGATGATCCGTGCTCATTATTTTAATGGTGATAATTATGGATGATGGAAATATTGAATTATTATTTACTTAAAGAAAATTTTATTTAATTTTATATAATAAAATTTCAAATCTTATGAAATCCCAGAAAAAAAAAAGAAACATGAGATGCTACTAAAGAAGTTTAGTATGGTCTCAATTAAAGAGCCATGAATTATATTATATGTGGACTTGGTCTAGAGGAATTTAATCTTGTATCTTAATTTACCAGTGTATATTAGATTTGGAATACTATCACTATTGATTATGATGGAATTGACAATGTTAGGTAATTAATATATAACACTAAAAATCTAAAAGTCAACACTTTTAGAATGTATAATGGTGAAATAATCATTTAGATGAATGAATGATTGGCTGGAATAGTCAATGGTGTTGCTACATTGAGAGATCCAATTACAAAATAAGATCAATATTTAAAAGTTCTGAGAGTCTTAACCTCTAAATGAAATGAGATATAAGATAAAATCCATCAATATAATATGGTCTCACAACTAAGAATAAAAGAGTTGATTGGAACACTAATGATGTATGAAGAATATATGCATTATGAAGCTAAAGATCATAGGATTCTAAAAAGGGAGAATACCGACCTTAAAGTTACAAACGAAAATATGAAAATAAATCAAAAGAGGATGTAGTACTCTCAAATGAATTGAAATATTCATATTCTGAAATTGAAATGGATCATCTATGAAGAAGATTAAGTAAATTTTATAGTAAGAAGAAAGGATTAAATAAGTCATACAATAAATATGTTTGAGGATATAAAGAAGTAATATTTTATGAATAATATCAAGTGGGGCATATCATACCTAATTTTCCACATCTAAAATAAGAGAAATGAAAAATTTAAAAGAAATAAAGAAATTATTATATGATAACTAATTATGAGTATAATGATAAAAAGGATAGGAAGGCTATATGAAGTTTCTCTAAGGAATCCAACAGTACTTATAAAGTAATTTAGAAAAAAATGACAAATATAAAAAAAATATGTGCTTTTTTGATAAAGAAAAAGAAGAGGTACAATCTTAATATTCCTATGCTTCTAATTTTGTAGGTTTTTCTAATAGAAAATTAGAATATTACTATTCAATCCTTGAAGAAAAGTATGAATGTTAAGTAAAAAATCATAAATCACTAAAAAATAATCATAAAGGCGTTTTAGAAGAAAAATATTCCATGTTAAAAGAATACATGGAATTAAAATAAAAGTTTGATAAATCTATCTCAAATTGTATTATTCATAAAAACAGAATTAAATAATTACCAGTTGAAGTAGAGTCATTCAAAAGTGATGCTAGTATATTAACTAAGGGTGAAAAATAATTAAATTATATTATTAGCAATTTTTTTTATAAAAAGTAGAAATATTGAATTAGAAAAAAATGAGAAAAATTAATATTGTATAGAATTTTTTTTGTTTACTAGTTCTAAAAATACCACTATTTTTATTGTGGAATTAAAGGAAATTTCTCTAAAAACTATTATTTGAATAATCCCTAGATTATGGGAATAAAAAAGTATTTTGTTTCTAGAAATATAACTAAATTATGTTCTATAAATTTGGAAAAATTAAGAAAATATAGTTACCTATATCATTGCTTGTTGATACAACTGGACCCAAGAAAATTATGGTACCAAAACAATCTTTTATTTAAATGTTTTATAGGAAAATTTATAGAAAAAAATGAAATATGGTATATGAATAGTGGCTTCTCAAGACACATTAGTGGAGACTGTTCAAATTTTCATACATTAGAAAAATTAAATGGGGGCATGGTTACCTTTGGTGGTGGTGAAAAGGAAAAATAGTTTGAGTTAGATTAATTGGAAATAAAAAATTAATTTTGATAAACAAATTAATATATATTCAAGGGTCAAATAACAATATAATAAGTATCTCTCAACACTGTGATGATAGTTTTTATTTTGATTTATCTAATAATTACTCCTCTCTTTTTAAATATAAACTTTTTAGATTTAGAGCACTGGGAACTGAGAATGTTTATACTTAGTAATTTATTTACTTGTGTTAAAAAAAGTAATTTGTTTAATTGATAATACAAATGAATACTAGATTTTTAATAAGATACATGGAAACTATAATGTATTTAATTTATATATATTTACTAAGAAACATTTAGTTTCTTATTTTCCAAGTCTTAAATTTGACAAAGATAGATTTTTGAAGCATGCTAAATAGGAAAGCAACAAAAATAATCCTTAAAATCTATAAACATGGTTGATATATCTAAACCACTAAAACATATCCACATGGATTTTTTGGACCATCAATAGTCGCAATATTAGCTAGCATATATTATATTTTTTCTTTATATTATGATTATTCAATATTTACTTATGTTTATTTTCTAAAACATAAAAGTTAATTTTTCTGTGTTTTTGTATACTTTGTAAAATTATTCAAACTGAAAATGATTATCAAATAATTTACTTGAGAAGTGATCATTGTTTAGAGTTTCAGAATCAATAATTTAATTCTTTTTTATCAGAATTCGGTATTAAACACATCTTCTCTTCTCTAAGAACACCTCAAAAAAATATAATTATAGAAAGAAGAAATAATACTACTCAATAAATGGAATGAACTATATTTAATGAATATAGTATTCCTATATATTTTTGGGTAGAAGCTATTAATACATACTTTCATATAATGAATAGAGTTTTAATAAGACACTTTCTTAAAAAGACACCCTATTTTTCATGGAATAACCAAAGTTAGATACTTTAATGTGTTTAGATGTAAGTTGTATATCTTGAATAATGAGTGAAATCTTGAAATTTTTGATCCAAATCCTGATGTAGAAATATTTTTAGGATATTATACTACTTCTAAATCATATAGATTATATAATAAAAATTAAAATATAGTTTAATAATCTGTTCATGTGAAGTTTGATGAAATTATTCCTTTTGATAATAATAAAAATCAACTAGATGAAGTTACAAATTCTTTGGAAAATATAATACATGAATCTATTAAAGATGATTTTGAAAAACAAGAATAAGATGAAATTTATTCTTTTATAGAATAATATAAAATTTGTGAACCTAAGAGTGTCTTACCTAGACAATATAGAACTTAAAAGGATCATCTATTGGGAACTATAACAGGAAATATAGATATAGAAGTTAGGAAAAGAAGTAATTTTAGAAATATAACATAATTATCTACATTTCTATATCAATAAGAAAATAAAACTATAATTCACGCATTAAAATATGAAAGTTAGATTATATTTGTGCAAGAAGTAATTAGCCAATTTATAAGAAATGAAGCATGAGAATTGGTTGGAAGTCTATCTAATCATCTTATAATTGGAATCAAATGGGTTTTTTAAAATAAACAGGTTGACTAAGTAATAATTAAGAGAAATAAATATAGGATAATAGATTAAGGATATAATCTAGAAGAAGGAATTTATTATGATGAAATATTTTCACTTATTTCTAGATTAGAATCCATTAGAATACTTTTATCTTATGCATCATATATGAATTTTAAATTACATCAAATTAATGTAAAATTAGATTTTCTAAATAGATATTTAATATAATAAGTTTATATTGAACAACCACCAGTTTTTAAAAATCCTTATATACTGAATTTGGTTTTCAAACTTACTAAAGCTATTTATTGTCTTAAAAAACATAAAGAGACAGGTATAAAAGATTATATTATTTTAAAAAAGAATATATATTTTATATAGGATTAGAAGATCATAATATCTTTAAGAAAACTATTTTTTATGATATTTTATAAGTATATATTTATGTAGATAATGTTATTTTTGGTTAAAAAAATAAAAAACATTGTAATGATTTTTTAAAACTTATACAAAATATAATTTGAAATGAGTATTATGGGAGAATTAAATTTATTTCATGGTTTTAAAATATATCAAAAATATTAAGGGATTTTTTTTAAAATCAAATAAAATATATTATTGACTTATTGAAAAATTTTGGACAACAAAATAGAAAAAATTACACAACTCCCATGTGTACCCATAAAAAATTTATTTTAATGAAGATGGAAAACTAGTTGACAAAATATTATATAGCGATATGATTGGAAATTTGTAATATCTAATTGTTAGTATAGAAAACATTATGTTTTCTATCTATTTATTTTCTATATTTTAAAAAAGTCCAAAAAAACTCTTACTATTGTTAAAAGATTTTTTTAATATCTAAAGGAACTATTTTTCAATTTTTACTTTACCAAAAAAATTCTAAATTTAATTTAATCTCGTATTTAGATACTAATTTTGAAGGATTTTGGTTATATAGAAAGAGTACTTTAAGGACCTATCACTTTTTAGGGAATTAGTTAGTTTCATGGTCAAGTATGAAACAACATTCAATTTCTTTGTCAACAGTTAAGGCTGAATATATCTCTATTGGTAGTTGATGTGCACAAGTGTTGGAGATGAAACACACACTACTAGAATTTGGACTCGACTTCAATAATATTCCAATTTTATGTGATAATACCAGTGAAATTAATATTTAAAAAAATCTTATAAGTCACTAAATAACTAAGAATGTTGATATATATCATAATTTTCTAGGAGATAAACTTTTAACAAAGGATATAACATTATAATTTCATAATACTAAATATCAAATTGTTGATATTTTCTCTAAACCACTTTTGATTGTAGGTAGTGAATTTATTAAGGAGGACTTAAAAATATCTAATTCTAAATAAAATCTATTATTAATTATTTTCTTTAAATTATATTTAGTCATTATTATTAATTTTGAACATTTATAATTTTTTTAATTATTCAATAATTAATTATGGGTTTATTACTTTTTTTTAAAATTCATCTTTTGAAAATTAAAATCTATAATTATTTATCTAAGTATTTGTCTTGGGAAACTGAACTGATGCTATGAAAACCATCAAATCACTCTCTCTCAATCACCCTATATCTCAAGTCCTATGTAATTATAAAGATATCATTTACCATTTTAATCCCTAAAATATAATCTTAAAACCTTCAGATTTTCTGAAATGGTAAATAAAAATAGGATAGATAAATGCGGTTTGAGTAAAGATAAGCATCAACATGCTTCTAGAACTGACTGAAAAGTCCTTCAAGGGAAGGTAATCGAATTTGAATGGTTATTTCATACGAATATACTATTAAGGAAAGAAATATATTTTGAAGGTATAGAATTTGTTTTCAATACATAGAATATGGAGTGTTTTTTCAATGAAGAATTAAAACAATTTTATGAAAATGCCCAGTTCAATTTTGGTGATATAGATGATGTTTTCATTTCTAAGGTAAATAATATAGATCTTCCTATTCCTAATTAGAAATAGCTAAGATATTTCAATTTCCCCATGAAGGGGGTTTTCATGTCAATATTTTGTCAATTAGAGATGAGAACCATAGATCTAAGGATATTATGTATTTTATCTGTGGACATAATTTAGTACAAAATATATCTTTCAAGGACTTTTAGGCTGACCAAAAGGTTCTAGTCATATTCATTTAGTCTACAATAATACCTTGGACTATTGAGTAATATAAAATTATCTTTATGGATATGTATATAATTTTTTTATGTTAAGTGACTTAAATTTAAACTTTAGTAGATATATGTTATAGTATATACATCATTGTGGTAAAAATGAGTCAAGACTGTCATTTTATGCATATAGAATAATTTTTTATTAGTTTTTTTTATAATAAGAATCAGACTCATTATATTCATAAATCCATTATATTTAATCATAAAAATATTCTTTCTACGACAACCTTAAGAAAATTTTGTTACTTTTAGAGTACCTATAAAGAATAGATGATTCAGGTCGGTGTTGATGACCAACAAGAATCTGGTGATAATGCATAGGGGGAGCAAGGTAATCATAAATCTACTAGGTTAACTCGATTCCATAGTGTTGAAGTTGGAGAATCAAGAATATAGAATGTTGTTGAAGGAACAAGAAAAGACTCTGGGTAGATGTTAGTGTAACACCTGCTATAGGAGATATTCATCATTCTTCTAAAGAATAATAATAAGAATTAAACATTTATTTCCTTGTCATAAGGAATAGACGTAGAGAAGAACTGAAGGAATAAGATCAAGAAGCTATAGTTTTTTTAATTGAAAAAGTTTTACAACCAGTGTTTTTAGGTGTTACAAGTACTGCTTTAGAAAAAATATCAGCGAATAAAGATAAGAAAAAAGTTCATGTAGAAGATCTGGTTGAGTATAATAGTCAAGGTGATGATAAAATGCAACCATATATAGTTGAGAATACAAAAATAATAGAAAATTAAATAGTTTCCATTACTTCATAATATTAGGAAAAGGTTTATTCTAAATACAATGAAATGAAAAATGTTCTTGGTCCATTACCATCATATTCCAATGGGAAGGATGCAGGTCTATCTCTAACTATTTTTTAAATTGGAAAACCATTTCAAATTTAGGAAAAATAATCTTCTGATTATATTAATGATTAAATTGAAGAGTTGGTCTGTAAATTTAATCAAATGATAGAAGAAAATTCAATCTTTAATGATGAGTTGTAATTCTATAAGAATTATTTGGAGGATTTTCAAAGATCAACTATTCTAAGAGGAGAATTGAATTACTTCAAGCTCAAATAAACAGTCTCAAAGAAAATTCAATCTCAAAGAGAGATTTCAATGAATTTCAAATAGAAATTTCCAGTCATATTGAAAAATTGAAGGAATAATCCATTTCAAAGTCCTAATTTGGTGATATAAATAATTGTTTGGGAATGAAATTTGAATTTATTCAAAGTTTTTAGTGTTAGGAAAGAGCTTCTACTTTTATTCATCACAATTCTCCATATATACTATGACATTGTAAATCTATTACCATGGTTTTTTCTGCCATAAATGATTAAATATAGAGTCTTCATTGTTATAGTTCCCCACTTCATGTATTTTTGGACAATAAAAATATTCTTGCTGAGAAATTAACTTCTTATGTTCCATGTATAATAATTCTTCACAACCTGTTAAGTGAGATGCTAAAGAATTTGTCATGACTGAATAAATTATCCATGTGTTTTTAAAGATAAATTTGATTAAAAATTAGAAAATGGGATATAAATCAAAGAAGTTAATGAAGCCATAGGCTGAAATTTTTAATACCAATTTTAAAGTAATGATGGATGAGTTGTAAGATGTTCATCATACTATTCATGGCTCATGATATCGAGAAACATCATCGTAACCTGCACATTCTCCTTCATCTCATCCTGCCTCTTAGACCTTCCTATCAAATAGTATTTGTAATTAAAAATAATTTTTAATGAAATTATATATTTCATTATATTTTAGTTTATTTAATTTTATTTGTCCAAATCTAGTGCTTGAATAGGAAACGTTTTTTCTTAAATAAACAAAACATTTACAGCTAGTTTTGTACAAGATTAAATGTGTTATGAACCATTTTTGATACATTATTTTTGATATCACAAAAGGGGAGAAAATTTTGGTTAAAAAAATTCTTTTAACTATAATATATTAATGAAGGAGAATAAAAGAAATTTATTTTAAAAATTTAAAAAATTATCCTTTAATTTTTTGTTTATTTTTTAAGTACTTTTTATTAAAAGTTTATAAAAAGAACTAATATTTTTGTTTTATTTTACTAAAAAACATTTATTTTAGTTTACACTTCCAATATTTTAGATAAGTGATGGATATATGGGTTTGTGATGATAAAAAAAGGTGATATTATTGTAAATTTATTATTTCAAAAATAATCTATGAATCCTATTGAAGTTGATTCTTACAAATAACCTTGTTTATTTTACTCATGAAATTACTTTAAGTGTTTTCACTATTATATTTATTGATAATTTTATCTTGTTTTATGGGTTAATATTTTTTCTGAAGTGTTATGGATATATTTAAGTAATGTGGAAACACTATTCATACCATACATTTGTAAGTAGAACATATGGTTCTTAAACCCTATATTTGGGATCAAAAATGGATTAGATAATCTATGATGATATAAGAGTATATATTATGAACTATAAATTTGAGAAAAACCCTAATTTTGGGAAATAATGTATAGTTCAACAACCTAACATTTTAAAGATCAAATATACATTGTCACACATGATTTTGGAGTTACCATTCATTTGACATGGTCAACAACATAGTTTAAATTAAAGAAATTTTCCACATCATCTAAAATTTTTTCACCCGAATTAAATATATCCTTAAATATATTTAAATACTGATTCAACATATCCTATTCAATAGATTATGTCAATCAAATTTCTAAGGGAAGTTATGAATTTATTTTAATGTTTTTAAATTCAAATACTCCCAATTTATTAGGCGACATTATTGGATCTCTTCAACCAAAAGAAAATCAAGTTTCTATTGTTAAATAACAAGAGTTATATATTTTATAGACATAGTACCTTTTTTAATACAACATCTGTGTTATTATGAAGAGATACACTTTGGATAGATATATGTCTTAATCTTGTGCTATGTGACTATTAATATTGGGTGGATTCTATTATTATTCTATTTTTATATTTCTCGAATATCATTTTCAAAATGGGTTTTATCAAATTGTTTCTTTCTTGAATAATAATATCTGACAAAAATATGCTTTGTTATCTATCATTTACTGCTATATTTTTTTTTTCAATCAAATTAATTAATCTTGATTTCAAAGTGTGTCAGCTGGTGATGCTCATTCATGGTGGAGTGTCATATTCTGGGTCTAAGCTGTGGATATTTTCGGTTCCCTATAAAATAAATAGAAGGATTTTTAAAATCTATATCATAAAGGTGTCAACTTCTAATACTCAGTTGTGAAGCTCTTATGATAAGAGGATATGTCTAGTGAAAACTAGTTGAGAGAGTGTTGGTGGAGTGGACTAGGTGATATTTTCCCCCCGAACCACTATAAAATCTACTGTTTTATTCTTCTCTGTTTCTCCACTACACAATTTTGGTTAAATAAGATAACACCTCATATCTTCATATTACATGAAGAGGGAAAAAAATTTAGTCTGGCAATATTTTTAAAAGAACATAATTCACCCCCCTATTGTGCATATTTTTATTAATCCGACCTAAAAAATTATTTATCATAAGGGATAAAACTTTCTATCTGGTTCATTTTGTTTTATAATTTCCTATGGATCCATCATTGTGAGGAAGTGAACCCTCTTGAATGGTATCTATATGTTATATAGTAAGACTAGTATTAAGAAATTGAATATCTATCATGTCTATAACTACCCCTTGGCATAGATGGAAAGGGAATGTGAGTTCCATGAGCCTATATGAATATAGAAAGTGGATATTTTTTACCAACATAACACTTAACAATCTTCCCATTTGTGAGGATTATGTGCATGGTAATTCCAAGTGATTGAGTTTTTATAGGTAAATATGCAAATCTATAAGCCCTATTGAGTGTGTCTACTCAAATATTTGGGTTACCTCTAGAGATTATTCTCGTAGTGGAGTCTATTACTTTGTGATGTTTATTGATGATTACTCATGTAAGGTCTGGGTTTAGATTCTGGAATGAAATTATGACATGTTTTAGACTTTTAAGAACTAGAAAAATAGTGTTGAGAACAAAACTTGCGTGAAGTTAAAATACATTAGAACTAATAAATTGTTAGAGTCTCTATATAATGATTATATAGATTTCTATAGATCTGAATGTGTCCAATGAAACTAGAAAATAGTTGAAACCCCACAACATAATTGATTATCTAAGTGAATGAATAATACCATCCTAGAAAGGGTAAGATAAATTCTCTCACACTTGGGTTTACCTCGATCCTTTCAGGTCGAATCTACCACTGTGAAAGTGTATCTTATAAATCATTTATCTTTTATAGATAATTCCTTTAAGATTCATGAAGAAATATAGATTGGTAGACCCCTGGGTCTTGCTCACCTTAGAGTGTTTGGATCCATAGCTTATGCTCACACTAAGGATGATAAGATAAAACCAATGGTTATGAAGTATATATTTGTGGGATATCTAAAGGGTGTTGAGGGGATATATACCATGGATAGATAAACATAGTTATATAAAGTTATTCATTAGTAATTATGTGGTATTTTATGAATTTGAACTACACATGAAAAAGTATTTTAAACCTGAAAAGATTATAACACACTGACCTTCGGGTGTAGAGGTTCCACTAGTCCCTTGATACCAAACTAAACCTATGTCTATTTCCACCAATTCTTCAACTCAAAATCCTAGTGATCCAGATTGAGTTTCTAAATCTAATCCAGAGGAAGGTGATGATCTTAGGGAATACTAATTGAATTGAGATTAAGTTTGGAGGTCTATTAGACCAACTTCTCAATTATGTCATGCGGATATGGTTGTGTATACCATTAATATTATGTAGGATATAAATCATGAAGATAGATACCTTTAAGAAAGTTATATAATATAAGGAATCTAAATAGTGCTTTGATTTTATACAAGATGAAATGAATTCCCTTATTAAATATCTAACCTAGAAAATTGTAACCAAACTTGAAAATAAGAAAATAATTAATTGTAAATGGATTTTTAAAAAGGAAGTGAATAATATCATATACATTGAAATCAAATATAAATCAAGGTTGGTAGATAAATATTTCATTCACAGTGAAGTAATTGATTATAATGATACCTTTTCCCCTATTATTAAAAATTCATTTATTTAGATTTTACTTATTTTTATTACTTAGTATGATTTCAATATTGAATAATTATATGTTAAAAAATCATTTTTTGTGTGTAAATAGGATGAAAGAATTTATATGAAGCCTATTGAAGGATTTAAAAAATACTTCAAACCTAATAAATTTTGTATTTTATAGAAGTTATTGTATGTACTTAAGTAATATTTAAGACAATTGTATAGATGGTTTGGTTATTTTAGGATTTAAAATATCCTTAACAGAAATAAATATGATGCATGTGTTGATTTCTTTATGTTAAATATGATATAATTTACCAAATTTTGTATACTAATCAAAATATTTTAATTTATAAAAAACTGAGGCTAATTAAGGATATAAAAGTGCACCTCAACTCTAATTTTGAAATAAATTATTTGGGAAATGAAAACAAATATTAGGTATAGAAATTATTCAGGATAAAGGGACCATGTTTTTGTATTTATTACAGCCATATATTGTGAAAATAGTTTTCAAAAGTTACTTATTTCAACATATTAAACCAACTAATATTCATCTGGTTTAGAATTTTAATATTTCCCTTAGTTAATCCCTTAATTAAAAAGCTGAGGTGGAATTTATAAATAATATTCTATATGCTATTTTTGTTGGGAGTATTATGTATGCAATGGTCTTCTATAGACTAGATATTTCTTTTTCTCTGTGTAATTTGAGCACGTTTATGGGAAAATATGGGAAACTACACTGGAATACATTGAAATGGAACCATTGGTTTATTTCTATGTCTCCTATATTTGAAATTTTATATGGAAAAATTATAATAATTTTGATGATATTGTTTTCTTTATTGATTCTATTTATTCTTCCAATGTTGACACTCAAAAATATATTAACAGCTTTATTTTTCTTGCTTGTGGTGGAATAATTTCCGATAAAATTAACATGAAATATATAGTTTCATTTTAATATACTAAGGAATAGTATATCACTTTAAATAAATAAATAAAAGTGTCAATTTGGTTGAAGTTGTCGATAAATGAAATGATTTTATTAATTGATAGTGTAGAATTCCATTGTGATAGTCAGGCATCCGTACAATTGTTTAAGAATCATGTTTTTTATGGTAGGTCAAAGAATATAGACACAAGTTTCAATTTTTTAGGGAGATTATTGAATATTTAATGGTGTTTGTCATAAATCTAAACACTCTAATAATCTATTTGATAGTTTGACTAAATTTGTTCCATTATCAATGCTTAAATATTGTTTAAGTTTGATGAATTTTTTTCCCAGTTCAATAATGTAGGTTTGAGAACACCATCAGGAAGTAACCATTTTAGTTATAAGGTGGAGATTTGTGATTTTAATACTTCTAAAAGATGTTTAATTTTTGTTTCAATAAAATTGATTTAATTTTGATCTATATATTTTGATTTTTGCTTACCTTTATACAGGTTGTTTCCTAGTACATTCATGCATGGATTTTTCATGTGCTCTATATTTTTGAATTTTATTTTCTTAATTTTATTCCCCCTACAATTGATTGTTAAATAAGATATTTTTTATTTATTTTAAGTACATAGTTGGGACCTGATCTAGGTTTTTGATCTCTTTGATCTAAAAATTCCCATGCACTTGATTTATATTTTCTTACTGTATTTGTTTTGTCTCTTAGACCGGGTTGGATTCACATAATTATTCTGGGACCTGCTTCTGATTTCTTCTTGTCCTCACCAGTTGGTGAATGTTTAATTACATGAATGAATAGGTAAATAGTTTCTATTTTTCATATTATGCAACCCATTTCCTTTATGAATGCGCCCATCTCTTTACTTGGACATCATCATTTCTCCCCTGCCTTTCATATTAAGCATTCTAAAGGGGATATTATTTCATCTGGTCTGAGTTTTGTGAGTTAGGGGAATAAAATCCTATTCTATTTTGTTATTTTCATGGATATTTTTGGGATAAATTATATTTAATCCTTTTATTTGTTTCCTAAGTTTTTGATGTGTCAATACTATAACTAGAGTTATGTTCTAGTGGAGATTTAGTGGAGATGATTGGATTCATCGATGCGGGATGATAATTACATAAAGGATTCACTGGAGGTTAAAAATTCATCTTATTTGGAATAACCAAGTTTTAGTATAGAAGAACTATCTCTAAAATAATTTTTTATTCTTTTTTCATATCTTCTTCTATATCCTTTATTCTAGGTGCATGCGTGAGTCCATACAGGATGACCGGTGCTAACTCTACATGATCGAGTTAATCACTCCCACCTATTTTCATAAGGATAAAGCCCTTGGATAAATTCTATGGTACTTTAATGTTTTTTAGTCCTTTAATTTCATGCTTTACTTTTGAAATTAATTCTTATTAAGGTGGTGTTATCATCACACATTTAGGTTAAATGTGAACCAAAACATGTCATATCTTAGTGTTCCTTATTTTTTTTCCAATATTTTCACAGACACTCATTTATTTTTTATATTGATTACATCCCATTATTATTATAATTATAAATAATTTTATTTAATTGGGTTTAATCTATCTTATATAACTTAGTGGAACTTGTATTTTCTTATGGATAACCACAAAAACTCTGCCCACAACAATATAACATGATTGGAAAGTGGAAGTACCATTCAATTACAAAAAATATTGTGCATATCTTTTTATTCAATTATGATAATTTAATATGAAAATATATTTTTGTTATATAAAATCAATGGAAACAACCTGGTTCTCTTACATGGTAAAAATAAAGGGACTTCCCACTTTTTCCCCATGTATATGATTCTTCTCTCCACCCATATTGAGATGAAATGGAAATTTTTTAGGCTATTTAACTATGCAGCCATATTTTAATGACTTAAAGGGGACTCTCTAGACTCATTTAATTCTAAATATGAGTTTTATTGTTTTATTTTTAACGTTAAACTATTTTTACTTATATTTGTTTATGTGGAAGGATTTCCACCCACTGCCACTTACTTTGATTCCTTGTAATAAAAATAAATTGAATGGATACTAATGATAATAATGAATGATGTTGTTCTCAAACATTAGGATTAATGGAATGGTTAAAAAGTGATAAATGATCAGATCTAGAAATTTATATGATTAGATTGGAATAAAGCAACTATGATATAATTTAAAATTTGAGGAGTGTGATTATTAATGGTTGAATGAGGAGGATAAGAATTCAACTTTTAGGGAGTAATTTTTATCATATAAACTATTTTATCTCTCTAATATTCTTTAACCTGTATATATTTCCTCTATATTACTACAGAGTTTATATCATATTTAAGTATTTTTCAATTCTCTTGCTGAAACATGATTTTAATGCTGGGTTTTTTCTTGCATGTTATAATAATTTTTTTACATGATGATATATGTGTTTTCATGAAAATTAATTTGAGTCATCAATGAAATAATTTTTTTATAATCTATTTTATTTAATTTTTTTATTGATTTTTTTTTTCAATATTTGAAAGAGTTAGATGATTGAAAATTATGGAATTTATACTGTTATTTAGGTTTTATTATAACCATTTTTCATGTTCTTGTTTGTTGGATATTGAATACAGATTATGAAATTAACTTTCAATTACAACCTTCTACATTAAGATTCATCATTATAAAAAATAATGTGTTTTATATATGGGGGAAGGGTCTCTTATGAGTTGAAATGAATTTTTTAGAGGCACATATCAATTTTTATTGAATGTTTTTTAAAACATTTAATGCTTTCATGTTATAATTTTCAGGATGAGCCAGATGTTTTTTTCCTGCAAATCAAAGCATTTTTTATGTTCTTGAGTTGTTTACATTTTCTAATTCTCCATATTATATTTTATAGTAATTTATTTTATATTATTCTCTCAAAAATAAATTAATTTTTTGATACCCAACTAAACACATATGGACTAGAAAAAACCAATACTATAAATATATAAAAAAACTGAGAGAAAAGAATACAAAAACATGAAATTAACTAGAAAAAAACTATAAAAATGCCTAAAAATCGTTAACCATAAGAACCAGTAGCTTCTAGATCCATGATTTGTTGTAATAATTATGAAATCCATCTTTGTGAATCCCATGAAGAAGAAATGATCTTAGAAAAAACACCCTTTACAATATTTTTCTCCCAATTAACATAGAGATACGAAAGTTTATCATGGGATCTTGGTAAATAATATTTATATCACTCTTAAAATGAAGTATTAGTGTAGAACAGGGTTATCTCATAATGAGAGTAACTCAAACACACTAATCCTTGTTTTCATTTATGATATTAATTAAAAAATAATTATAAAAACTATAAAAATAAAATAGGAAGGAAGTTGGGGGAATGCATGAGAAAATAAAAGAAAAATGAGAATTTATGAATATTCAAAATGAAAACACAGACACGAATGGAAGGAAACTACATCCAAGACTCACATAATGGTTCAACCACTACTATTTAAAAATAATTCCAATGACCATCATATTTCAATGTATACACGATCACCCCTACTGCTCCTATTATGTAAACAAAAATTACACATAGATACCACCAGGGAAACATATGGCACTATATTCTAGGTTTAGGAGAGGGAAAATCATGAACAAAGTATGAATACTTTACTCATATATCTGGGTTTTCAACTACATCCTAGTAATCAATTGAGCTCTGGATCAACCATATAATAATAATTAAGTAAATAGAGAGATAATATATTTTCACAATAAGAAAGAAAACTAAAGAAAATAAAGATAAAGTTCACTAGCACCAACCTTGAAATCAACCTCCCTTGAGTTCCTAGAATTTAAAATATAAAATAAAACATGAAAAATATATGATACTCAAGGAAAAATTTTAATTACTCATCAGAAAAAATCCTTGGATTAACCTATCATTACCATGATAATAGGAGATCGTAGAGATGAGAGGAACACCAAACTTTAATTAAAATATAATGAAAAAGTAAAACATAAAATAAAATAAAAACTATAGTTATTACTTTATAAAGGGACACCCTATAAAACCAATTTATGAAACTAGTTAAAAATTCTTGAGGTGGAAATATATGGATAATTCTATTGATATTCTATGAGATTCCTCAACTTCTATCCTTCAGTTCCATATAGGTATGGGTTTCATTTTCTTATTCTTCTCTCTTTTGTACACTCTTACATGCAGATTATTTAGTTAGATCTTACTCAATACTATTATGAATTTTTTACAAAGATTCAATTTTTTGGTTCCATGGGTGTGTTCATGTATACCATGTGGGGATGCATTTTCATCAATGGCCTAAGGTTTTCCTTATTCCATCATAATTGGCTTGTTGAATTTTTTCCCAAGAGAAAAAACTTATGTAGAATATGGATGTTTAGTTTTACTTTTCTAATAGTCCCTTTTAAATCTACATGGAAAAATGAAGTTCTGATTTATTCTTACAGAGTTCCCTGTTAATCTTTCAAAATATTTTAAATTCTCCAACTAATATTATGTATCTATCCCTTCTTCATTTCTACAGTAGTGTTTTATTCTTACATAGCAGTCACACGCCGAATGTTAATCATACATAGGTTTTATTATTTTTATTTGACACAATAGATCTCCTTGTTATTTGTACAAAGGATTTAAACTTATCTATTTCTATTAAAAAGTGTTTATTCTTACATAACTAGTATATTTTTTGAGTTATTCATATATAATAGGTTCAAAATTGAATTTAACAATACGTGGCCTAGTTAGTCCTCACCCGCATAATAAAATGATATTTTTAAAAGAATTTCCATGTAAAATAAGTATAAAAAATGAATCAAATCAATAAAATCACCACTTTATGACATATTTACAATTATAGTCTAAAATAAACGTAAAAACTAAAAAATTATTAAATGTTTATAAAATATGGAAATTATGGGGATACAAGAAATAAACTACAGAATAAAAATGTTTAAAATATGTGTTTCGTTGCTCTCCCACACTTGAACATTACATTACTAGGAAATTAAATATACCATTCTCAAATACAGCTTCTCAATAAAGAATTATTACACTTTCTAATTCTCATATATTTGGAAATTTCATTCTTCCTAAATGAATTTAATTTCCCCAATTACTTTCTCCCTAAAAAAATCAATTTAATCTTCCACTTCACCTGTACACACATTGTACCTACTTTAATAGAAATTTATCTCTCTCTACATATTTTTTTTTCAAATATTGTCTCATTCTCATGTACATGAAATATGATATTCCACCTTTTATTTACATAACTTTTCATTACATAATATTCATTTTTCAATTCAGAATATCTTTTAGGTTTAGTGTTCTAGAAATTAGGTATATATTACATGGGAAATAAAAAATTATTCTAAACCACTTTAAAAGATTATTTATGTTTTATACTAAGTAAATTTACTACATCTCATAACCTGAGGACATAAATTAAAAGAAAAGGGTGAGCATAAATCCCAGTAAGGGAAAGCAAGGGAAATAATTTACAAGTGATCCTGTAAATTATCTAAAAGTACTTTAAGAATCATAAAGGCATGAGCAAAGAAAAAAAGAGCCTTATGATAGTAAAAATAACATAAATCATAACATAGAAATGTGTTTACAACATTTAATCGAGTCTTTCATAATCCTATCACCAAGTTTTATCATTGAGGTGTCATAAAAATTGCTAAGGTTATTCACTAGGGTATCATAAAACATGTCATCTCTAGAGATTAAATTATTTATCCAATGAATTAATGCACTATTAGGGAGCACCCTTAATATTTATTAATTAATTTGATCCGCATATATATCATAATAAAACATATTATAAATAACTCATTGAGAATAAAAGAAATGGATTTCATATCAAAGTCATGGTGTTTTAAAAAAGTGCTTAAAGACAAGTTCTTTATGTCATTGTTAACCCATGAAAGGGAAGGTGGGTTTAATGTATGTAAATACCAGAATAAAATAGATTATTTTGATATATAGGTGAATACCCTAGGAAAATAAAAAGATTTTGGTATTCATAAAATAAAATAAGATAATTTCTTGAGGAAAATAGAGAAATTTTGAAAAGAAAATTCGATAGCATGATGGGTAAGAAAGATGATTTTAGAAAAAAAATAAAAAAGATAAGGGAAAAGGATCTTCTATTCAGAAAATAATATTATATCAATAAAGTAATAGAATAAAATGGATATAAGAAAATATTATGTAAATTTTAAAGACATACCCCATAAAACGGGAATTGAAAAGGAAAAAAGAATTTGAGATTTTCCTTACCTTGAAGAGTAACTCCTAAAACACAATGATTGTGACCTTCGGGGCTTGAGGAAGCCCTGGGAGGACTCATTGGGAGGTAAAATTGTTAGATATTTGTGGAGGATTAATTTTTAATGAATGATACTGGATAAATGGGTGGGTATTTATAGCAAAAGAGGAAGATTTTTTAATTTATTTTCTTGGACACCTAGGTAGAGGTAAATGAAAAACCGTCGGCTTACCTATTATATTATCCTATGGTATTTTCCACTTGGGACACATATTATGTTATTTTAATCCAAAATAGTCAACCATATTTTTATATTACAGAATAAATAATTATGAGGTCATTAAACATACTGAAAACTTCAAACTGTTTTTTACTATTCACTGAAAAACCAAATATTTTAGAAAATTATCATAAATTCAACCTAAACTAATTTTGTTGTGATGATTTCAAAAATAATGTTTATTTTATCATAATAATTATCTAAGTATGATAAATTTTACTTTTAAATATAAAATTCTTAATTTTCTAAAAATAATAGCGGATAAAAATTGCATAGTAAAATTTCTAACACATGAAAAAAGTAAAATTATTTTATCATTTAAATTTAAATAAGAGTTATTTAATTATAAAATTTTATTAAAATAAAAATAATTCATAATTGATAATTTTATTATAATAATTATATCTTTTCCAAAAAAGGACAATTTTTATCCAAAAAATCAATTTATAAAATTCATCATATTTTTTATTAAGAAAAACTATTCGTAAAACAAAAATTTATTTATAAAAATTAATTACATTTTAAGTAACTAGGGCCTCAAAAGATATTCCCTTATAACACCCTCATAATACTTAAGGGTAATTTGTGTGATGACGATACATTTTTGAGACGACTTGGCTAACATTGCCTGAGTGGTATTTTTTTAACTTGAACTTCTCACGTAAGAAATTTTTTTCAAGCTTAAAATGTTGAAGATTGGCTTGGTCTTAGTCAAGATAGAAGCCTAGTGATTCCACCTCCTTACCATGCTCCTAAAAATGGGATTTAAACAACACGAATATACTGGTTGAGGCTATTGTTTCTTCTTTCTATATTATTTATCCTTTTCTATTTCTATGTATAAACACTAATTATAATGTTAAAAGTATTATGTAGTTTCCAATGGTCATAATTAACCCACAATCATATAACAGGTGAAAACTGATGGAAATATTTAAATTATACTCACTTCATTATTATAAAGATATAGTTTTGTTGAGTAAAAAAATAATATAACACCCATTTTCAGGAAACAATTATCATTCAAAAAATTTTGGGTTGTTACATGAAAGATTTTTGTAGTCTTAGTTCCATTAAAGTTTCTATATATAATAGATTCACAGGTTTCTGTCAATCATGAGGGCTTGTCATGGGTTGTTCTTTGATTGAAGGTGAGTAGTTCAGATGTGAAAAAAATTCCAAAGGAGTAGGATTGAATCTTTAAAGTATTATACATGGTGTAAAAGTGTAAAACTTAATAAAATACTGCTTAATAAATCTCTTTAATATGATTCTACCATCACAATAACATCCCTTTCCTGGAGGTGCACATATAAAGAAAAATTAATGAATAATTCTTCATATGTTATCTATCCCCTTCCCTGTATATGTGTGTGTTTGTATTGTTTTTAATTTATTTTTATACAAAAAAATTTCCTTTTAGAGAAATAGATATGACTTTGATTTTAAGTAATATATTGAACTCTCTTACCCAACATGTGAAGGAATGTCCTAAACATCTCCCAACAAACAATCTATCCTACATGAAAATAACCCACCCCCTTCGATTTATTTTGTTGATATCATATAGAATGCTCAAGATTAGGGTGGGTATGGATGATAGTATTATATTGTGGATACCTAAGAGGCTGTTGCTGGCTTCTAGGGATCATATAAAAGTCTTAATTATAATTCCATTATCAAAAGAGGATGATATTTATAAAAATATCTCGTCAAAATGAATGATGTTTCCAAAAAATCTTTAGAAACCTCTCAGGTTAGTAAGAATAACAATGGAAACAACTTGTTAAAATGATATTAAAATTTTATTAAAGCTCATCAAAAGTTCAAATTGGTGGAAAGTGAATAAAATCCACATCATCATTCACTTAAATCCTTAGATTCAAAAATAAATTTGTTTTTCAAAAAATGAGAAAATGATTTAAATTAAACCAAGGTATTAATTTAAGAAAAATAACTCTATAAAAAATTTAAAAAATCCAAAAAAAATCATAAAAACATACCAAATGGTGATAACATTCCTCCCCACACCCATATATTTAATAAAGAATTTATAGTTCAAACATGATTATAATAGTGTTCAGAAAATTTATCAATTGGGTAACAAATAAATTAATGAGAAAGAATGATACAATCTGGTGGTTATTGATCGTCCAATCAATAAAAAAAATGATTCCCTCAAGTGAGATATGTAAGACACTATCATTCCTATAAACCTATATAGAATAAAAAAATTTATAAACAAAGAAGAAAAATAAGAGAAAATATATGAAATTTGGGTTAACTGTCCCATGTAGGGGTTTTGTTTTTATTTTTTAGCTAGACAGTTCCGACAATTCATCCCTAATTCATATGGGGATGAGGTTTCCATAGTAGTAAATATCATAATCTTCTCATTATAGTGTTTTTAATGAAAGGTTTCACAATAAATCTATTAATAACTTCTTCCTAATTTTTATGTTGAGGATCTATTCAACTTTATAAGAAAGTTTCTCCACCTCTATAACAACATAGGATTCTCATACATAGATATTAAATAATTTTTAATAAATATTAATTACATACATAAACAAACTCTTGAGGATCATAATATATTATTTCCTTGGGAAACATGGAAACATAATCATATAATCTAGTGAAATATCTTCAATGTTTCTCACACAGATCTTCCCATTTATTACTCTTCATAGACTTACCCTACATAAAACCTTTATTCATAACATGGGAAAAGGAAACATTAGAATGGGTGAGGTTTGACGATAATTAAGTGTAAACAAAATAAATATCTATATATGATCATATTAAAGCATAAGATAAGAATAATGGTATGTGATAATGAACATAACTTACAATGTTTATAGCAAACCTATCATGGATCGTAACCATGATTCATGGTATAAGGATTGGAAGTTCATAAGACTTGAATCATAAGGAAATAAAGAAATTAATCCATGAGAGAATAATGGTGGAATAAAAAATAGAGGGATCTTATTATAGGTCTTAAGTTAAATGTGGACGGATCCTGTCTAGTAGGGGTAATTTTTGGAGGTGGTCTGGTGCACGATTTCAATGGATTAGTATTTTTGGGTTTTAGTTATTTATATGGGGAAGGAAACTCCATTGAAACTGATGTCAGATCATTGCATTCCAGCCTCTTTATTTGAAGGTTCTATGGAATTTCAATCCTGGAAGTTGAATCTGATTCAGCTATGTTAGTCATATTTCAATATAGAAAGGTCTATCTTCTATGGGAACTTTTTTTCCTCATAAGAAAATGTAAAAGGCTGGTCAATAAATATATTCATGTCAGGAATACGTTGAGATAATGGAATGGTGCAGTGGATAATTTTTCTAGTAAAGGGAGGGTAGATGAATATATCATTTTATACACTAGGTTGGGGTATATTTCAGATGATTGTAAAATTATTGTATGAGGTGATGATCTTGGCCTCCTCTATTTCAGACCTCTATGAGTGGTTTATGCTATTGGATTTGGTTGTTATATTTGAAAAGAAAAAAAGTGAACTTTCAGTTAGTTATACACATCATCTTATAACATTGTGAACATGTGTAAAAAGAAATAGGTTTACTCATTAAGTTAAGGACATCAAATCAAGCCCTTATATAAACTTATGGAAATGAAACGAGGTCCACATATAACATTTCTAACATGTAATTAGATTCATGCATAGAAAACTACACCTCCAAGGTGTAATACACCACCATCCCTAGTGGAAGCCCTCTCTTTATACTGTAATGGGTTCACTCCCGAAACCACTATAGTGAAAAAATCCCTTTATTTTATTGGGTTTACTCCCTATTTCAATTATGTTTATCTTATGAAATATATAAATCTTTACCCAATGAATTGAAGGGAGATACATGCCCCAATCTACACATAATTAAACCATACATATGTGTGAAACAAGATCATAAAAATACATCATATCATAACCCATGAAATGAAATGGGTATTATTAATATTTCATCATATCATAACCTCTGGAAAAGAGACAGGTTTCATAATCATTTCATTATAGAATAACCCTTAAAAATTAGTAGGTTTCACAAGGCTTTTATCGTGGGATAACCCGTGGAAAAGAAACAAGTTTCCCAAAAAACATGTCATATTAAATATAAACCATTCATAGAAAGAATAAGAATGATTTGCTTGGATCATATCCCCATCAAATCATAAACTATATCAAAGTATTTCATCTTATATGGAGAAATATTTTAAAAGATCACATGGAACATTTCTTAAGGAAAATAACATTTATTTGAGAGTTACTTTTTAAAACATAAAGAATTTTACAAATCATTTTCTTTGAATTAAAAATTAAAAAATTATAAATTATACGTTAAAAATAATTTATTACGTTTCTTGAGGAAAATATTATTTCTACATTGAAAAATAATTTTTAAAACATAAATTATTATGAAAACCTTTTTGTATTAAAATAGCTTTGAAAAGTTATAAATAATGATTTGAAAATAATTTAAATTTTTTTTATGAAATAAAATTTTAAAAAATTATTTTCTTTGAAAATGAGCATAAATATCATTTCAAAATATATTTGAAAACATTTTTAGAAAAAATTGTTTTGGATGAAAATAGATTTTCGATTAAAGAGAGAAATAAAGTTTCATTTTCTTAAAAATATATTTTAATTATCTTAAGTACCAAAGAGTATAAAAATGGTACCATTACTTGATGATATCATGAATAAATTGAGGATAATAAATTTAATGAGAAATATTGAGATTTAGATCTTGATATTTCAATATTTGAGACTTATTCATAAACAATCTCAATAAATGATGAGATAGTAACATAAATCTTTATGAATTTGGTAACATTGAATCATAATACCCATGAAGGTATAACATAAAATGTAATATAAAATATCTTGAGTATAAATAAATTCATTATATTAAATTTTAAATGGTATTTATATAAAAATCACGAAATAATATAGGTGAAAATCACAACACATGTTTCAAAGAAGGAAAATTAAGACCAAAATCCTTTACCTATTTAGTAACATTTGAACTTTAAACCCCATGAAAGGGAGATTATAAAATTGATATTTAAATAAAAGTAAATTTTAGTAAAGGAATGATAAAATAAATTCAAGGTAATTATATACCACACATAGAAGAAATATTTGGTGAATAGAGCATGTGTCTCAAAAAAGTGAAAAGAAAGATGAAAATGCATTACCTTAAGTCTTGAATTCTGTCGTAATCATTCATCCTCATGTGTAATAAATATAATTTTTTATCAATATATTAAATAAAAATATTAGGATATATAATACTTTTTCTAATTTTATTATGACATTTTACTACCTATTTATTAACAATTTTATGTTAAAGTTATGTTTTTTTGTAATAATCACTTTATTTTTTGTATATGTTTTAACTTTTCATTTTTGGTACTCTTACATAGATCATAGTTTAATCATATAAATAATGTATAATATGATAAAAATATTATATATATTAATTATACATGTATTTATAGTAATCCATAAGACTTGGTGATAGGTTATGTAATACACCCTTCATGGAGATGGTAGGTCGTACGTACGCATGAACACCCTTTCCATTTTCTTGTTGTATTGAAAGAAAGAAAAGTAAATGATATATATATATATATAAATATATATTATCATTAAATTATCATTATTATTTCATATATAGATAATATATTTATTAAACCCATCCTTAAAACATTCCATGTAAATCATGAACGAATAACATCATTTCATAAGGTGGAAGTCTGCTGTACACACGAACAAAGTTTTCGTATTCCCAAAAAATAAAAACCATGAAGTAATGTGGTATATAAAAGTTAATTAACAATAAATACATCATAAATTTCATATATAAACATTATTTACTTCATTAATCCCAACCATTAAAGGAGGTAATGTAATAAAAAAAGACATCAGTTTGCAAGGTGGTAGTCCGCTGTACACATGAATGAGGATTTCGTAACCCATTTGATGAAAGTATGTATTTTTATAGGTTTAAATATTAACATAATAAATATAATTATAAATAAGATTCCATGATTATTATATAATAAGTTTATAAAAATAATTTAAGGGGTTTGAGGAATAAATAAGACAATAACGTTTGTTGATGGACATTACCTCTTCTTTAGATATATCCTTTTAGTTTTTACCAAAGGTATTACATGGATAGATTTAATCAAAATATAAGAATTATATGATGATATAAATTATTTTTCTAAGTTATTTTTCCAGGTATTGGATGAACCATTTTCTTATGGCATGAAGATAAGGGGAGAGAGGGTGACCTTTTATAAGGGAGGAAAGTGGCACTCTTGTAGTTGTTTGAAAGAGTGAATTCCACCCATTTTTTTTCCACGTAAAATGTATCCAATAATTTAAAAATATAAATAAAATAAGATATAATTTCTAAATGTGGATATAAAATTTGTTTTAAACATGTTTATAGGACATTTTCCCTTATTTTAAAGTTTAGTCCCTTGGTGAACTTGTTTTTCTCGAAATCATCATGATTAATTTTAACTACTTTCACTAATCATTATCATAAAAAATTAGGTTGTAATTATTATAAATTATAAATTTTTATGATTAAAAATATGTAATAATTTTTTCTAAATTATATTCATATAAGTGGAAAAAATTAATTTAAAATTAATCCCACGGACGTGTCAAGAAAGTGAATTTTTGAAGTGAAAATATTGAAAGGTTTTCAAAGTTTTTATATAAAATTTGAATATGAAATATATTAAAATGAACATAATTAGATTAATATATGTATAATTTAACTAATTATACTTTAAAACAATTTTACAATATAATTTAACAATATTAATAATTCAAACAAAAAGACATTTTTTAATTAAAATTCAGTGTTTTTCACAATACCTCAAAAATGAACTTTTCAGAATAATCCAAAAAATTAACCCTAAGATAATTTAGAAGTTATGATTTATAAAATAAAGTTTATTTTTACAAATATAATTTATGATGTTTCAAAATTTTGTTTTAAAATAAGTGTGTCATTAAAAGATAGCAAAACTGCCTTTCAGAAAAATAAATCTTTTTATGCATAAAACCGAATTTATTACTATCTCTTGTCTAGAAAACACATAATTCAAATTTTAAATATCTTATTGAATATAAAATATATGAATTTTTTATTTTTATTAATCAAAATTTTTTTGTATAATTTATTGAGATAAAATATGTTTATGTAGAGAAAATTTGTTTTCGAGAAAAAGAATTTCTTTATTTTCCAATAGTTCTTACTTTCATTTCTAATTAGTAGGTTACAAAAGAATTAATTTTATAAAAATACATAAACCATATTTTCATAATTTAGTTAATCCTTTTCTTACCCATAGTTTCTATGGATAGGTTATTACCATAATAATATTTTAATAATATGTCACATTTAATTTAAACTTAGTGTTGCATGTTAACACAACCTTGGATCATTATTGTGTGTAATATAGGCCAAAATTAGCATTGTGTGTAACACAACCTAAACTCTATGTTGTGTGTAGAAAAAGAATAAATTATTGTTGTGTATAAATAAAGTTTAACTTGGTGTAGAGTGCAACATAATCCATTAAACAAGTTTAATTTATTTGAAAACAATTAATTCTTTAAAACTAGGGCTGTTACATTCCACCCCCTTTAAAATGAATTTCTCCCTCAAAATTCTTGTGGATAATCAAAGGTTTAATAAATTAAATTTCCTTTTATATAAAACCAAGTGGTGAAAATTAATAATGTAACTTCCTTTAAAACAAAAAGTTATAAATATAACACTTAACTAAAGTAACTCATAACTAAGTTTCCATATAGGAGAACATGGAAAGAGAAAACAAGGACATATAAGAGAACAGTAACATCCAAATAATAATGGAGAGGGATATAGAACATTCTTTTCAATAAATTTAGTGATCCTGATAATTTTAATGAACAAAAAATGATAATCCAAAGAGGCATGAAAAGGTTTTTGATGTCATCAAAAATGATGATAACATAAAAAAATTTTATTCTAAGATCCCTTTCCTATGGTAAGATAATTTTCATGTACGTACTTAATTTCATTACATTTCATTAGTACAATATCAACTTTTTTTGACTTGATCAATTTACACTTAATCTCTTACTCTATGAAATGAATTTGAATGTTTTAGGCCCGAAGCACTAACAGATCATAAGATCCATGATAGAATTATTAGTCATTCCTTATATATCTTGTTAAAAAATTAACACTGGTTATCCAATATGGATAAATCTTGATAGGGAGAATTGATGTCTTTAACTTTATCCAAATATTCTACTTAAACCATTCCATAAATCATTATCCTTATAAATATTCTAAAATTTTAAAACACAATATTTATAAAGAAGGTCACTTAAATCAACTTAACATTAATCCCCCATATACCATAAAGTGGATCATGATTATCGCATACCAAAAATGTGAATAACTTCATCATTTATTTTCTTTAAACATGGTAATTACCTAAATTAACATAAAACCTTATTAAAAACACACATGGTTCCTCATTCATTACATAAAACACATATTATTAGATCTATTACTTAGATCTAGAACTGTTGTAAAATCTATAAATGATAGTATAAAACACCTTTTCAACAAATCATTAATTAGTTCAAAGGTAATTAGTACTATCCAATTTAATTTATCCATATAAATAATCTATTTATCCAAAAGAAACAACATTTTTTTAAACTTTAGAAAAATAGTAAAATGCCCCCTTTCAATTAAATCACTTTTCTTTGTCATCATAATCTTTCAACATATAAGTTCAATCCTTACAGAAAAATGTATACTAAAAAATCCATATAACATAATTTTTGAATCCAAATACATATACACCTTGATTATTCCATCTCATCCTTAATCCATTAATTAGGATTCATCATCTTATTCTATAATACCAATTTACATTAATATGTCATTTTTAGTCTCTTGATCATCACCAGTATATCCATTACTCATACTAGATTGCATATTTTCTTCATGATCTTTTCCCCTGGGATATCGATTTATATAATGCTGAAATTCCTTACATTTGCAACACTGAATTATGAGAGGTGAATTTTATTTAGATTTATTTTATTTCCATTACTTCAGTATTCAACAACTCTATGACCTTTCTTTCTACACATTAAAACATTTATAATTCCCCTTTAGAAAATTTCATCCTCATTCCCTTCTACACTTTGAGCATAAAGAAAATATCATTTTCTTCTTTCTATATTTTTTAGAGTTTAGTTTGAATTTTATCCATGTTTTCTTATCATAACCAAGAAATTTATGGGAAAATCCAACATACCTTTTTTATATGAAGAATATGAGGAAGGTATTTACTGAATAATAAGTTATTGAACTATTCCAAATCCATGCATTCAATTTTATTATGTTATATCATAATCTGAATAAATATCCACCATTGATTCACTTCACCTTCCAAGAGGTAAGCGTCCAAAATAACTTTTTCATGTTCTGAAAATTTCAGAATAGAAAATATATTTTTAGTGGTATAGATCCATTACTCAACAACTAGTGGATCAGTTGTTTCACTAAAATAAGGCGGGTGTTGGATTATGAAGGATTCAAGAAAATGTTGTTCCCTCCTCTAATTGATTGGAATCTTAGCATGATTCATCATTTGAGAATGTTGTGTGGTTATATAAATATGGTTTTCATTCTATCTCTATAAAATTTAGTTACTCAAGAGGGTAATCATTTAATTTTCCATTGAATTCTTCATTAACACAGTTCCTTTGGGTTATATCCATTTACTAAGATTGAAAATAATATTGTGGACAACACTAATCATAATGGAACATCACATATTTTGAAAAATAATTTATAAGATCTAGATCAAGACAACTTATTTTTAATATATGAAACCTTAAGTTTATCCTAGGTCATTCACAGTACTCATATATTTAAATCCTTCATGACTGTTTGAATTTTTTTTTAATTTCAAAATTGTATTCGCACAGAGTGTAAAAATAGGTGTGCATCAAGGCTCATTTCTGTTCACTAGTTCTTGATCAAGTCTAGATCAATACAATGTTTTTGGTGTTGTTACCCCTATGTAAATCTATGTGAGATACACATTCACTTTTAGTATCCAAACATGGATGTATTTTCTTAGAAACCACTTGCTTTTTCCTTTACCAAAATTCCTATATATTTTCCAAAACCTTAAATGATCCTTAGACTTATCCTTAGAGACATACCTAGATATATACTTATAAATATTCCTAGTTATCTCACTAAAGGTTTCTCATACTAGTTTCAAAAGGTTAACTAAACCTTCCCTTTTATACCAAATTTAAAACCCAGGCTTATCATGTATGGATATTACATCATTTTTTATGAATATTCATCATATTACACAAACACATTCCTAAATACAGTAATAGTTTAGTGCCTTTGGAAACTTTGAAACATAATCACCTAATCTGGTGAAATATATTTAATCTTTTACAAAAATATTTTCCCATAATGTACTCTTTATAGACATACAATACATAAAACCTTTGTTCATAATCTGGGGAAAGGAAACACAAGAAAGGATGATATGAGATGCTTAGTAAGTGTAAAAATAAGAGATATAAATCTATGATCATATCAAAGAATAATATAATCATAATGGTATGTGATAATGAACATAACTTATAATCTTTATACCCAACCTTTCATAGATTGTAAACATCAGTCATGGTATATATATTAACAGTTCATAGGGCATGAATCATAATGAAATTAAGAACATGAGCCATGAGAGCATAATGTTTGCATAAAACGTAGACTTGTGGCATAAACATCTACTTATAACATTGTGAACATGTGTAAATAGAAACGGTTTCACACATTAAGTAATGGATATGAAATCAGGACCACAAATAAACTTGTGTACATGAAACCAAGTCCATGCATAACATTGTGAACATGTAATCATGTTCACTCATAGGCAGCTAAAACTCCTAAGTTAGACACACCACTATCCCCAGTAGTAACCCTATCCTCATACTGGAATGGTTTCCCTCCCCAAATCATAATAGCAGACAAAGTGCTTTACTATTTTGGGTCCACCTCAATTTTATCCATCTCCATCTCATGAGATATATAAATCATTACCCAATTCATTGGAGGGAGATATTGGTCCCACCCATCACATAATGAAATAATACACATGTGTCCCAAAAGATCATAAAAATTAATCATATCATAACCCATGAAATGAAATTGGTATCATAAACTATGGAAAATAGACTAGTTTTATAATCATTTCATCGAATAATAACCCATTAAAAGAAGTGGGTTTCATAAGGATTTTATCACGGTATAACCCATGGAAAAGAAACATGTTTCCTAAAAAATATTACATCTTAAATATATACCATTAAAATAAAGAATAATAATGGTTTCCTTGGATCATATCAAAATAAAATAATAGAATATATCAAATTATTTCATCTTAGATAGATATTTTTTTTGAAAGATCACTTAGAACATTTTTTAAGGAAAATAACCTTTCTTTAAAAATAAATTTTTAAAACATAAATCATTTTAACAATATTTTTCTTTGATAAAATTTTTTAATACTTATAAATCAGTTATTAAAAATCATTTAAAACATTTCTTGAGGAAAATATCCTTTCTTATTTCTTTAATTCTTTTTTAAACAAAAAAACTTGTTGAAAACATTTTTTTAAAATAGATTTCAAAACTTATAAAGGGTGATTTAAAAATAATTTAAAACACTTTTTAAAAATTAAACATTCTCAAAAAAAAATTCATTGAAAATGAGATTAAAAGTTAATTGAAAAACATCTTTTAAAACATATTTAGAATACATGGTTTTGGAATAAAACAGACTTCCAATCAAAGGGAGAAATAAAGTTTTGTTTTATTAAAAACCATTTCATAATTATATTAAGTAAAAAAGAGTGGACAAAATGGAACCATTAATTGAATATGACATGAAAGACCATAGTATAATAAAATTAATGAGAAATATTGAGAGTTATATCATGATATTTCAACATTTGAGACTTGATCATAAACAATCTCTTTAAATGATTAGATTGTAATATAAATATTTACGAATTTGGTAACATTGAATAATAATCCCCATGAAGGAATAACATAAAATGGAACTTTAAATATCATTGTTATAGATAAATCCATGATATTAAATTTTAAATGGTTTTAATATACACATAGTGAAAATATATAGGTGTGTATCACCACATATGTATCAAAGAAGAAACATTGAGACCCAAATATTTACCAATTTGGTAAAATTGGTACTATAAACCCCATGAAAAAGAGATCCTCAAATGGATATTTAAATATAAATAAACTTTGGTATAATAATAATAAAATAAATTTCTATTAATTATATACATGACATAGAATAAATTTTTGGTGAATAGAGCATGTGTCTCATAAAAGTAAAAAGCGAGACAAAAATCCATTACCTTTAGTATTAACTTCTATATTACTCATTAAACCTCATTTATAATGAATGTAAATTTATTATAAATATATTACATAACCATATTCATATATATAATACCATATATTAATTTATTATGAAATTTTATTACCCTTTTACTTACAATTTCATGTTAAATTTATGTTTCTTGTAATAACCCCTTTTTTTGTTTATGTTTTAAATTGTAATTTTTGGTCATATTACTTAGATAATTGTTTTATAATATAAAGAATATAGAAAATTCTATATAATATATATATATATATATATTAATTATTTATCTATTTATATTAATCCATAAAATATTCTTATAAGAAATGGAATATACCGTTCATTGAGACGGTAGGTCGTACGTATGCAAGAACATTGTTTCTATTTTCTTATCATATTGAAAGAAATAAAGTTATTTGATTTATATAAATATATATTATCATTATAGTATAATTATTATGTCACATATACCACATATTTTTATTAAAACCATCCTTAATTCATTCCATGTAAATCATGAATGAATCACATCGCTTCACGAGGCGGTAGTCTTCCATACACATGAACAAAGTTATCATATTCCCACAAAATGGAAAGCATGAAGTTATGTGTTATATAAAACTTAAAAAAGCATAAATAATTCATAAATATAATATATATAATATGTAGAAATTATTTATATAATTATTACCATCCTTTAAATGTGGTAATGGAATAACAAACAACACCGGTTTGCGAGGCGGTAGTCCATCGTACACACAAATGATGATTTCATAACTCATTTTATGGAAGTGTGTGTGGTTATAGATATGAAAATTAACATAAAAAATATAAATATATTTAATATATTGTGGTTATTAAACAAGTATTATATAAAAATAATTAAAGGTGTTTGAAGAATAAATAAAACAAAATCGTTCATTGATGAACTTTTCCTCTTCATAGGGTATCTCCTTTTGGTTTGCACCAAAAGCCTTCCTTGGATGGATTCGTGCCCAGTGTAAGGATTTTATTATTAGATTAGGTAAGTGTATAAGTTATTTTTTTAGGTATTTTATGAACCAATTGGTGTTTAATTTGTAAATATAGGGGGAGATATGGTGGCCTTTTATAGGGGAGGTGAGTGGCACTATTTTAATTTTTTGAAAGAGTGAATTCCATCAATGTTTTTTCCCCGTAAAGTGGCTAAAATAATATAAAAATATTGAGGATATAAGGAATAAGTTATAAATATGTCCTAAAATTGGTTTTTTAAAATTTTATTGGTAAATGTTTCCTATTAATTTTAAAGTTTAGTCCCTTGGTAAACTTGTTTTTCTTTTAATCATTGTGATTTGTTTAAATTGATTCCACTAATAATTATGGTAAAAAATTAAGTTAGAATTATTATAACTCATAAATTATTATTATTATTATTAACATGGATTACATTTTTCAAATTCAATTCACATAAGTGGAAAAATTAAATTTAAAATTAATCTTGTCGAGGTGTGAAAAAGGAGGGTTTTAAATTAGAAATATTTAAAACTTTAAAAAGTTTTAATTTCCATTTTCAACAAGAAATTGATTAAAATGAACTAAATTGGACTAATATATGTATGTTTGAACAAATTATACTTTAAAAACAATTTAAAATATAATTTAACTATATAAATTATCCAAAAAATTGTTGTTTTCAATTAAAATTTAGTATTTTTCCCTATAAATAAAAAGAGAAACTTTTAAAAAAAATACCAAATATTAACCCTAGTATAATTTTAACATTATTATTTCTAATTTTTTTTTACTTTTTCAAAACATAATTTATAAAAGAATCAAAAATTAGTTTTCAAATAAGTGTGCCATTAAATGGTGACAAAACCGCCTTTTAGAAAAATAAATCATTTTCTATGTAAAACTATATTTATTCAAATTTATTATCTAGAAAACAAATATTATGGATTTTAAATAGTTTAGTGAATATATAATATATTTTTATTATTAATATCATTCATCATTTTTTTAATTTATTGAGATAAAATGTGTTTGTGGATAAAAAATAGTTTTTTAGAAAAATAATTTTTTTATTTTCAAATAATTCTTATTTCATATATAATTAATTGGTTACAAAATTATTAATTTTATAAACATGAATAAAGCATATTTTTATAATTTATTTATTCCTTTTCATACCTTCCATTCCGATGAATATGTGATAACTATAATAATATTTTAATAATATTTCATGTTTTTTTATACTCAGTATAGTATATTAACGCAAGATGGGATTGATATTGCATGTAACACAAGCCAAACAGTGTTTCATATAACTCAAGAAAAACTTAGTGTTGTGTTTAGTGTAAGCTTAACTTATTGTTATATATAAATCATTCATAACATGGTGTAGTGTGTAACATAATCCATCATGTAATTTTAATTTATTCATAAAAAAACCAATTCATAAAACTTGGGGTGTTAAAACCTTAGTCTCCATGTAGTCTAAGAGTGGTGGGGATGTAAATGTGGGTGCCTCAAACTTAAATTAATATTCTTTACCCTTTAATAGTTATTTTATGATATTTTTGATCTCCATGTGTTCCTTAATAGGTGAATATTCTTCTAATTTATGATCCTATAAGGGCATCCAACCCTAACCAGATTTGTAAGAAAAACAAGGGATCAATGAATTCTCAATTCAGATTAAATTAAAGTTCAATAAAAAGAATTCAATTTATAAATTACTCCTTTAAAAGGACCAACCCCAACATGGATTTTTATTCACCTTTGTGTTATTATTATAGATATATGAATGATTTAAATTAAGTTCTATCACTAGAGATATTAATGGAGATGTTTCTCATAGATTCAAAATAGATGGATAAAAAAGGGAAAGGATTTTTGGATGATTTGTGATTGTAAAATTTCTTTGAAATTTAATTTTAAATTTTATAGGAATGTTATTATACAATTTTTTTAGGTTAGCGAGTGTTTTCCTTTGACAGGACATCTTGAAAAAAATAATAGTAACGAAATTGAAAATGTTAAGATGGACATGTAGACAAACTAAGATGGATAATATTAGAAATGAATGCGTTGTATAGAAAATTATAATAGGTACAATTGATAAAAGATTAATAAGACTATATTAAGATGGTTTGGACATGTTATAATAATATGTAGGGATAAATAATAGGTTAAGTTTAATTAAGAATTCACTTATTAAAAGAGGTTGAGGTAGACCAAAATAGAACCTAAAAAAAATAATTCAATATGATCTTATTCTAAATGGTTTTAATGAAAATGTGGTCTTTAAATGAGATAATTGGTGATTTTTATCCATGTAGATGACTTTATTTAATTGGATTAATTTTTTATTTTTTTGTTATAATTGTTACTGTGTTTTATTTTTTTAACAATAAGAATAAAATATGAGAGAAAATATCTCAGAAAATGATAATAAAATTTCCTAGGTGTTTTTCATGGGGTCTTGGTCAATAATATTTCTAGGGATCCTAGAAAATAGTATTATTATAGAAGAAGTTCATCTCTTGATGAAGTTCACTCAAGCACATTACTCTTTTTTTTTCATTTATTAAATTAGTTAAAAAAATTATAAAAACTACAAAAAAACATGATGTTAGTTGGGTGAATGAATAAGATAATGAAATAACATGAAAATTCATGAAGACAAAAAACTGGAAACACAGACATGGATGAAAGAAAACAACTCTCAAGACTCACATAATGCTACATTTTTTTCATTCAAAAATCACTCCTAATCATATTCTATGATCATGGTCCATCATATGCCTAATCAACCCTAAATATATTATTACATGAACACATAGTAAAACTAAATACCTATAATTCACCACATGCCACTATCACTAAGGTTTAAAAGAGGGGAACATCTCAACTAAGTATTGATCCTTCATTTTCATCACTAGGTTTACAAACACATCCTTGTTCTCATTAATGTATTGATTCCACCATATACCTAGACTCTAGTGAAGTAAGAGAAAATTTTTTTATAAAAAGAAATAAAATGAGAGAAAAACCATAATAAGTGAATTATCTCTAACCCCAAACTTGACCTCCCTTGTGTTCCCAGAATATCATAAATAAAACATGAAAAGAATAAAAAGACTTTAGATAACACTTAACTTCTTCTTGAGAACAAATCCCTGGGTTAACCTCTCTTTACCATGAGAGTAGGTGATCATAGTCAATATATCATAATATTACCAAGAATTATTTAAAACATAATGAAAATGAAAAACATAAAATAAAATAAAAAACTATAACCAATGCCTTATATGGTAACTACTTAAGGACCTTATAAATAAACCCCAATTAAAATTGACACGATCAAAATATATAAACAACTCCATTGATCTTCAACCAGCTTTATCGACTACTCTTTTTATTTTCCATCAAGGTGTGGGTAATAGTGAAATCTTATTATATCTTCTAATTTTTATTACACATGGTTAATTTTGTTGAATCTCACCTAATTTAGTTTGACACTCTATAAAATTATCCCTTTTTAGTACCATGAGTTTCTGCATGTAATCCACATAGAAATTACTTTTCTTCAATTACCTTAATTACTTCATCTTTCATCATAATTGGCTTAAAAAATTTTAGAAAAAGGAAAAATGTCACAAACCAAGTCGAATCACCATCTGACCTGGCACCCAAACCAGTCCACGATAAGACCTGAGGGGCATTACCGATCCTCATGGGCTGGCACAAGTGCCCGATTTCCAAAAAAAGTGCAAGGGAACAATTTACTCAAAATGATAGACATAAAAACAATCAACAAGATAGATAAACTGAAACTGAGAAACTATCAATCAAACAGGACATTAAACTAAAAAAAACCTAAAGGTCTAAAACTCGAACTAATAACTAAAAATAAATGAAAAAAATGGAAACTAAAACTCTGACTCAAACCTCCCGGCAACAAGAGAGGCCACATCAACACCACCCTGCATGAGAAGACCAACTGCAACCTGAACCACCATCACTGAGCATGATGCCACAACCTGGAATACACAAGAAACAAGGTCTACATACACCCAAAGGTGTATGCAAGGAGTGAGAAAAAATCACGGTAGGAAGTCACCCAAGAAAAATATTCCATGCAATAACAACTAAGATATAATTTAACATGCTTATTTAAAACCATACTTTTAAGATGCTTAGTTTTTAAGGGAAAAATTTTACAAGTTAAAACTTAAGGAAAAGACAACACTACAAAACATCATTTCACAAACATTATTTTAAAATGGAAAAAAATATTTTTAAATAACACACACATACACAAGTGGTCCTCCGTATGAAGGCAGAGGGCACCATGTCATGAGTTGTAGAGCACTGCGGGTAAATCCCCTAAGGTTTATCTATCTCGAGTGGGCCCCTAGAAACTCGTATCTTGGTGAAAAAGTAACCATAAATTGTACATTATCATGCACACGATCCACTAGTAGGGAGAATACTCATAACCTAGTGGTCCCCCATCATAATCATCATAGTTTAGTTAGTGTTGTCATCGTCAAACTTGCTACGTGAACCAGGGGCCGAACCCCACGGGATCACTAGCATACTAGTTCTAGTCTTCCCACATAGATACACAATGTTTCCCTTGTGTTCAATCAAGTTATACATTCACATAGTATATTACTTTCACATATCACAAACCACACAAGACATTACACACAAATTCCACCATTTTCATACCCAAACCATTTTAAATACACACACACACACACACACCAATATACCTTTCTAAAATACACTTGTCGTTACTCATTTCACAAATACCCATTTGAAAACACTAAAAGAATAACGTAATCAATTTTCACAACATATAAAGCATTAATAAATATCACAACAAGGGCTTACACAATAAAAACACTTAATTTCAAAAAAGGAAAGCCATTTCAAATCACCTACTTAACACATTCACCTTAAAACTAGTTTTGCACCACTTAAATAATTAAATGAACTAATTTCACCACTTATAAAACACCACCAAGTGACACGAATAGGGTTTACACCAAAAACATGTCTCATTTTATATAAACATTTCACTTTAAAAACAAACACATACTCAACTGTTTGAAAAACACTACTTTTGATCCATCAAAATAAATAAATAAATCTTTTAACTATTTATTAAATCATTTCAAGAAAAACCAAGAATAATTTACACCAAAAACCACTTGATTTTATTTAGTGACACTAATTTAAAACCAAATACCCAAGGTAACCATACCAAAATATGTTTTCCATTGTTCAAGAATTTGCAATTCAACTTCAAAAGTGTACAATAAGTCAAACACACCCAAAGTGACTCATTTTCCTTTTTAAAATCTCCATTTAAATTTACATACTCATAAAAGACTTTGGAAATGAAATTCACACCATCCAAACAACCCTTAGAATACTTTATAAGGACATTACATCAAAACATACATTAAAACACAACCAAATCCCTATATTAAAATCCACTCCCAGCCTTTAAAAACAAAAACCATTTTGAAAAAATTATACAAACCTAATAATTTAGGTAATAAACCTTTTGAATTATTTATAAAATATCAAAAGGTGGTGCAACCAATGTTTATATCATACTTACCCATTTTTACATAAAAATAAATTCACTTTAAAACTAATGCCCAACGTTATCACACTAAAACATGCTTCTCACCTAACAAACAAGGCCTAAAAAATATTTGAAAAACAACACACCAACTTGCATGAAAAAATCACACTAATATTCATTTTAAATAATATTCCCAACATTTAAGCATATATAAAACCATGAAATTATTATTCACACCAAGAAAAGAAATAGTAGAACACACCCACAATTTTATACAAGCATAATAAAATTATCAAAGGGTGTTAAGGCATAAAACCACTTACCTATGAAGCTGAATTTCCCACAAATTGGTTAAAAACTCCAATCGTACCATGAACGCACCACACAAAGATCAAATTGAACCCTAAAACAAGAATTCGAACCAAAACGAATCAAAATAAAACCCTAAAAAGGAACTAACCCGCTGAACAACCAAAACTCAAGAAGGGAAAAAAGAGAAGTGACTCCGCCATAGGGGGGGGGGGTTGTGTGCGCATATGAAGGGAGAGGCACCTATGGGGAAGTCGGAGCCAGCAAGGCTACTAGCCGGGAGTAGGTGTGCAGTGCCGAATTTTCGGGGGAGGTTGCGTGACGACACGAGTCGGCCTGGCCGGGGGTTGGGGAGACGGCTCGAGCTGGCCTGGTTAGAGGAGTAGGGAGGCGACATGATGCCAGACATGGGAGGCCATCAAACAACAACATACTAGGAGGAAGGATCCATCCAAGAGCAGCGTGCATAAGGGGAGTGGAGTGGGAGGTGCGCGGTGGGTAGGGTTTCAGGGGAAGATGGGGGGTAGCACCTCATGGTGGGGAGGAAAGAGGGGGATTGATTTTTTTAACCCTCATTAACACATAATAATAATAATAGCATAATAAAAGATATATCCTTAAAATGATAACATTATTGATTAAAATATTAAAATTTTTAATGATAATAATAAATAATGATAATAATAATAATATTATTATCATTAAAACAAAATTCATTAAATTTTTAACACATTTCTCTTATTGTATTCTATTTTTATTTTACCACTCATTTAATAATATTTCATTATTATTAATTAATTTTATTTTATTATTTGAATAATGGGTGGGTCACATGGCAGCCCTGGAGAAGTTTTATGGCTTCACAATTATGATTCTCCTGTGCATCACATGTTGTCAATCCCCGAAAAACTTGTTTATCGACAAACACACCAAATTCAATCGGGATTTATCCTGCACCTCGATAAAACATTTCGAAGCCAAATATAATAAAATAAAAATATATTAACTTAATTTAATATTAACAATAATAATTATAATTGAAATATTAATAACAACATAATTAAATTTTTTATATTTTTAACACTATTATTAATAATAATAATTCAATCAAACAATATTATTATAATTAAGATAGTCCCTTAAATTTTATTACACTTATAATTTTAATTTTATTTTCTTTTTACTATTCATTTCATTCTATTCATCTACCTTGAACATCAATTGGGTCATGCGGTGAGCTGGGCGAGGTCGGTCGGTGACTCTGGTAAGGCCAAGCGTCTTTGACCGCAGTGCGCTAGATGCAGTCAAGGCCAAAACAATTTTTTTTAAAATTAAAACTCAAAGATTTACGTCGGGCTTTAACCCGAACTACCAGATACTAAGAAAATTAATAAAATAAATAATTTAAAAAACAATTGGTGTGACAATTCTCTCCACCGTAGTACTTTCTGTCCCCGAAAATCCACAACTCAGGATGAACCCCCAAAGCTGAAAGCGACACCCTCTTAATGTTTGAAAAAAATTCCTACGAAAAACGAGTGAAAAGAGGAAAACACACCGTGCTTAGAGAAAGTGACATAAATGACAACCTAAAGAAACTTGTAAACAACTTTTCACTATGTTTCACCTGCCCCAAAGAGTTAGAACACCTCTAGTTGATTGATCAAGGAAAATAACTCTTCCTCCCACACGAACCAACTTCGCAAACCGAAACACCTCAAGCACTATTAAACGAAAACCACACCATTTTATTGGAAAACCAACATAAAGAGGACCAAGAAGACTCCCCACCATAGAAATAGGCTAGAATCAACTTACTCAAGAGACATTTGTGTAAGACCCATCATGGGTTTCCACACTATTAAAACTGACAGAAGGTACAAAATTTGGAAAACATTTCAATGGTGACCAAACACCCCACCAAAAGGTTGGGGAAGAAAGGGCCCAACTACCAGGGAATCAAAACCAAAATCAAATAAAATCCAATATATCTACATCACTGGATGAGAACCATTCAAATTTGAGACCAATTCACCTGAACAGACCCCATAAGGACCACTGAAAGTGACTTCATTCGGAGGGACGCAACCCCTGGGATTTTAAGGTAATGAGGTGAACACACCTCCTCATAGCCACATGAATCCTCACTCACCCAAATGTAATAGATACAAGGAACAATTTAAACTCCTTTTTCCTTCAATAATGATGATAGAAATAAATATGGGGTCCCATACACTCTGAGGGTTCTTGACTACGCACTAACTTCACTCTGAGGCCTATGCCTAAAGCCCTGATGTTTGAAGAATCTCCCGACTTGTAGTCAGTTATTGAAGACTCCCAAATGGAGCTTCTCCCATTGGTACCACACATAACCACACTACAACCGAGACAATACCAACAAACACAACACACCACACAACCATCTATTATTTAAAACACGATATCATTTTTTTACTTAAAAACTAGATTTCCACAAATTCAAAACAAAGAGATGAGGAATGATGTAAGAAGTGACTAGTGTTAGCGAGTGGATGAGAAATATGGTTGGTGTCCATATGCTAATCACACCACTACCACAAATCATATTCTAGTACAACATCCCCGGATCCACATGGCTTGCCAGACTATGTGAGCTCACTTTTCATTTCCCCTAAACAAGATTAACCACAAGGACCAAAGACTCAGACAAACCTCAACTTACCCTAGTAACTCGAGTCCTGCCATGAGGTGTGCTGGCTAGGCACCTTACTCATAACCAAAAAATCTAGTTCTGATAACCTTAACTCTGATCCTAACTCTTACTAAAGGAACACGGCCCAAGAGAGAAAACCTACCTCGGATACCATTTTTTTCATGAACCAAGCTGGGTCTCCATCTGACCCGATGCTCGAACCGGTCCGTGACAAGATCTGAGGGGCGTTCCCAATCCCCACAGGTTGGAACAAGTGCCTGGGTACCAAAAAAAATGAAAGGGAACAATTTACCCTAAATGAGAGACATAAAAACAATCAACAAGATAGATAAACTGAAATTGAGAAACTATCGATCAAACATGACATTAAACTAAAAAAAACATAAAGGTATACAACTGGAAATAACAACTAAAAAGAAATGACAACAATGGAAACTAAAAATCTTACTAAAACCTCCCGACCACAAGAGCGGCCACATCAAAAAAACCATGTATGAGAAGACCAACTGCAACTTGAACCTCCATCACTGAGCACGATGTCACAACCTGGAACACACAAGAAACAAGGTCTACATACACCCAAAGGTGTATGCAGGGTGTGAGAAAAAATCCCAATTAGAAGTCACCTAATTAAAAGATTCCATGACACAACACCTAAGAGGTAATTTAACATGCATATTTAAAACCATACTTTTAAAATGATTTGTTCTTAAGGGAAACATTTTACATGTTACAACTAATGGAAATGACGACACTATGAAAAGCCATTTCACAAACATTATTTTAAATAGAAAAAGAAAATTTACAAAGAACACACACATACATAAGTGTTCCTCCATATGACGACGGAGGGAACCATGTCATGGGTAGTAGAGCACTGCCATTAAATCCCATAAGGTTTATCTAGATTGAGTGGGGCCCTAGAATCTCATATATCAGTGAAACCCTAAAATATATATTCTCGTGCACATGAGCCACTAATAGGGAGCATACCCATAACCTATTGGTCCCCCATCATCATCATTATCGTTGTTTATTTAGTGTTGTCATAATCAAACTTGCTACGTGAAACAGGGGAAAAACCCCACAGGATCACTAGAATACTAGTTCTAGTCCATCCACCTAGATACCCAGGGTTTCCCTTGTACTCAATCAAGTTCCACATTCACATAGTATATCACTTTCATATATCACAAACCACACAAGACATTACACACAAAGTCCACCATTTGCATACCGAGACCATTTTAAAGACACACTCACAGTGAAATACCTTTCCAAAATACACTTTTCGTAACTTACTCATTTCAAAAATCCTCATTTGGAAACGCTCAAAGAATAACTTAATCAATTTTTACAACATAGAAATCATTAATTAATATCACAACAAGGGATTACACAATAAACACACCTAATTTTAAAAAAGGAAATCCATTTCAAGTCACTTGCTTAACACATTCACCTTAAAACTAGTTTCTCAACACTTACACAATTAAATGCCCGCTTTAACCACTTATAAAACACCACCAAGTGACACGAATAGGGTTTACACCAAAATAATGTCTAATTTTATATAAAAATGCTACTTTAAAAACAAACACATACTTAAATATTTCAAAAACACTGCTTTCAAACCATCCAAATAAATCAATACATATTTTAACTATTTATTAAACCATTTCAAGAAAAAACAAGAAGACATTACACCAAAAACCGCTAGATTCGAATTAGTGATGCTACTTTAAAACCAAATACCCAAGGTAGCCATATCAAAATATTTTTTCCATTGTTTATCAATTTGTTGTTTAATTTCAAAAATGAACAACAAGGAAAACACACCCAAAGTGACTCATTTTCCTTTTTAAAATATCCATTTAAATTTACATACACATCAAATACCTTGTAAACACACTTATCACCATCCAAACAACTCTTAGAACACTTTCTAGGGATATTACATCAAAACATACTTTAAAACACAACAAAATCCCAATATTAAAATCCACTCCCAGCCTTTAAAAACTCAAACCATTTTGAAAACATTATACACATGACATAATTTAGGTAATAAATCATTTGAATAATTTATAAAACATCAACAAGTGGTGTAACCAAGGTTTACATCAGACTTAACCATTTTCACATAAAAAGAAAGTCACTTTAAAACTAACGCCCAAAATTATCACACTAAAACATGCTTCGCACCTAACAACCAATGCATAAAATATATTTTCAAAACAACACACCAATTGTCACCCACAAAGCACACCCACCTTCATTTTAAATCATATTCACAACATTTAAACTTATAAAAAAACCTTGAAATTATTATTCCCACTAGGCAAAGAAATGGTAGAACACACCCACAATTTTAAACAAGTATAATAAAATTATCAAAGGGTGTTAAGGCATGGAACCACCTACCTTTGAAGTCAAATTTCCCACAAATTGGTGTGAAACTCCAATTGCACCATGAACGCACCACACAAAGATCAAACTGAACACTAAAACAAGAATTTGAACCAAAATGAATCAAAATAAACCCCTAAAAAGGACCCAACCTACTGAAAAACCAAAACTCAAGAAGGAAAAAAGAGAGGAGAGAATCTACTAGAAGGGGGGGGGGGTTGCGTGTGCAGATGAAGGGCGAGGCACCGATGGGGAAGCCAGAGCCGGCGAGGCTACTAGCCGGGAATAGGGGTGCGACGCCAGGTTTTTGGGGGAGGTCACGTGATGGCGCAAGCTGACCCGGCTGGGGGTCGAGGTGAAGACATGAGTCGGCCTGGCCGGAGGGGTAGGGAGGCAGCGTGATGCTGGACATGGGAGGCTACCGAAAAGAAGCGTGCCAGGAAGAGGGGTCTAGCCAAGAGTGGCATGCTTAAGAGGAGTGGAGGGGGAGGTGCACGATGGGTTGGGTTTCGGGGGAAGATGGGGGCAGTGCCTCATGGTGGGAAGGAAAGAGGGAGATTGATTTTTTTTCTTTTTTTAACCCTCATTAACACATAATAATTATAATAATAATAGCATAATAAAATCTACATCCTTAAAATGATAACATTATTGATTAAAATATTAACAATTTTAATGATAATAATAAATAATGATAATAATATTATTATTATTATCATTAAAAAAATTCATTAAATTTTTTAACACATTTATCTTATTTTATTATATTTTTATTTTACCACTCATTTAATCACATTTCATTATTATTAATTCATTTTATTTAATTATTTGAACAAAGGGCGGGTCAGACGACGACCCTGGTGAAGTCACATGGATTTGCAATTATGCTTTGCATGTGCGTCGCATGTTGTCAACCCCAAAAAACTCGTTTATCGACAAAAACACTAAATTCAACTCGGAATTAGCCCTCACTTCGACGAAACATTTCAAAGCCAAATAAAATAAAAAAAAATATTAAATTAATTTAATATTAATGATAATAATAATTATTACAATATTAATAACAACAGAATTTTTTTTCATATTCTTAACAATATTGTTAATAATAATAATAATACACTAAAAAAATATTATTATAATTAAGATAATCCCTTAAATTTTATTACACTTCTCTTTTTTTTATTTCACTATTCATTACATTCTATTCATCTACCTTGAAAATCAAAAGGGTCATGTAGTGAGCCAAGTGAGTTCGTGTGGTGACTTTGGAAAGGCCCTGTGACTTCGACCACGGTGCGCTAGATGCAGTCAAATCCAAAACAAAAATTTTTAAATTAGAACTCATAGATTTAAGTCGGGCTTCAACTCGAACTACCCGATACTAAAAACATTAATAAAATAAATAATTTAAAAACAATGGGCGTGACAAAAAACCTTACATAGCATCTTTTAGTTTGGTTTTATTATTATACAGGTCTCTTTTTAATATTACATTACTAGATGGGGTTCTAAGTTATTATTACATAGGTTTAGGTTAATATTATATAGTCTTTGAAATTATTTAATTAATCTTACATATATATCCTTGCATCATTTCTGCAGTAGTGTTTTATTCATATGTTTCATCCAAACAACCTGAGTTATTCATACATTTATTTAAATAATTGAGTTTAATCCTATGTATCTCGTAGTTATTTATACATTGGATTTAGAATTATCTATTTCCATGAGAAAGTGTTTATTATTTAATAGTTAGGTTCTTTTATGAGTTATTCATACATAGTTGGTTGAAATTGAATTTAATATTATATGGTATAGATGGTACTCTCCTAAGCACAAAAATGAAAATTTTAAATGTATGAATATGTTAAATAAATACAAAAACATGATTAAATATATAAAATCACTATTTTAGTTCACATTTATAAACAAATTCTCAAAAATATGTAGCAAATTTAAAAAGAATTTAGAAATGGAAGGGATATAAACAATGAATTTGAAAATATATTTTTAAAATTATTTGTTTTATCACATTGTTATACATCACCCCCTACAAAGTATTCAAAATGAATCTGACCTCCTTAAATATAGGGATAAAACCAACCAAGAAATAATATAAATTTTCCTAGTCCTTTAAAACCACAATAGAGTGAATTTGAAGGAGAACTCTTGGACAAGAACACTGACAAGCCATCCAAACTCTAAAAAAAGGGTTTATGCGTCCACCTATAAAACATTAAATGTAAAACATGATCCCATATTGGATGCCACCATTATACCAGTCAAATTCCAAGAGACATATATAGAAAATCATAACTCTAAATATAAAGGTTCATGCCTCCACCTATAAAATATCAAATGTAGAGAATGATACCATCTCATCTGCGACCACTATACTCATCAAATTTCAAGTTACCTATAAGGACTTAATTTTTTATAATAGATTCCTTTGAATATTTTTAATTACATTTTAAAGGTGGTATTCAAACCGATTTATTTTTATATGTGACCTGATTCATTGAAAAATAAAAGATAAATTTAATATATATATTTTTATATGTGTATATGAAAAAATTAATAAATCCTCAATGGAGTTTTAGATTAGGATTCTAATGTTTTGGTTGTGTCTAAAATTGGGGAGTTTTCCTAAGAGATATGTAATATTTTTGTTCAGACTTCAAATATTAGATCTTGTATTTTTTGGATTTTAAATTCTAATACTAGTCATATACATCCATGAACTAGTTTTTTATATAAATATAGTCTCATTGAATTTTATATTGGATTATAAATTTACAACAAAGGAAACCCTAGACATAATTCATTTCATCCTTCATTCATTAGAGGAACATTCTTCACAGTAGTGTCAATAATGATTGGGAATCATGATGAAATTCTTGAATCAATGAAAATTCACCAATGTGGTAGGAAAATTGATTTATTTGTACATTTTAATAATTTTATGTAAAATTAATTCCTCCTCACATAGATGAATTCCTTAACCTACCTCAAATACTATATGGTAAAAATTATTAGATGATATTAACATTTAAAATAATAATATATTATTTTATTATGTTTTAAATGAGGATTATTTCTTTTTTTTTTGTTTCTGGTTTGTTTTTTCTTGATTATTATATAAATTATTTTCATGGAATTAACATAAAATAGATCACTCATAATTTTATTTGATGTTCTGTGAACCATACCTAAATATTTAAAATGATGGGATTATTTTTAGGAAACTATTGACCATGGAAAAATTATTTCACTATGTTTGTGATAATTAATTTATTATGATACGTGTATAATTTATAATAATATAATTTTTTATACATGTTTATAAAATTGTTCAATACATAAACCCCCATTGAATAATTATTCAATGAATAATGAGTTGAGACCCTCCCAGTATCCCAAGTTCTTTAATGGACATGAATGTGGACCCATCATTAGGTGCTTGAGCCTTCCACCAACCACCGTTATTTATTTTATTTTCTTATTCTTTAAGCTAATGTTTTATAATGAGAGAAAAGTAAAAAATAGATAATGGACACCATATCAGGTTTCTCTTTGGTAATGAGCGTGAAAAATAGGCTTCCAAAGAGGTTTTGGGCATAAATTTGATGTCGGGGATGATAATTTAGAACATGGTGATGGATGGATAGAAATCAATTTATTGTGGGATGGTGGAGGCACCAAGGGGTTTGGTATTGACTGACATCAGAGGTGTGGTCTAAGGCATATGTAGTGGAACTGGTTTCAACTCAGTATGTGAAGAGAAGTGTATTCTAGAGCAGGATAACATGACTACATTATAAGTAGTCCTATGGTATACATGCACTATATTCATCATCTGATGACACTAGGGGTCACGTTCTATTATAAATTTTACATGGGGAATTATATTGGGTTATATGCAATGTATTTTGGGATCGTGTGTCTCGACATGTACTGGAGTATACATCTGGTCAACACATTGGTCCCACAAGTAATGTGTTATACCAATCATACCATGTATAAATGGAAATGAGCATAATAGTGTACCTAGATTATAGATTGACCATCCCATGAGGTTCTATACACTATTTCTCATAAATTATATCAATACAAAACATGAACTCCCCTGACAGTGCATGTTCAGCTTTCTTGAGGGTCCCACACATTGTGTTCCCCACTTAGACACACTGTATAGAATGATCCCACATGAATTAGACCATGGTTGCATTAACCAAATATTGTCAGAGCTAACACATTTTCTACTCCATATTACATGTCATGTAGTATAAAATTCTCAGTATTCTTCATAAATTCTCACACAATATTTAGTTTTGGATGATTGAGTTGTTTATTATGAGTGTTTTTCAATATAAAACATGATGGTGCATATATTTTTTAATTAAATTAATGTTTTCAAGGTATTTTACCTTTTACATTCCATAACTTCATAAAGACAATGAAAAAGAGAGTGTGAATTATGGTTAGAGTAGAAATAGGTTTAAAAGTCCTTGGTGGAATACCAAGTATAGGGCGTAGTTCCTCTATATACATAGTGGTGTAGGTATCCCCACTTAGTGATGGGGCATGATTCTTCTACTTAGGGAGTAGGTAACCCCTTTGAATGATATACATACCACATGAAGATGTGCAGATTCTCTAAAGGGGTCGATACCCCCTCAACATACACGAACTGTTTAGTGAGGTGTGGATCTCCAATTCCAATTAATAAGGGATGATGTAGAAGTTATAAAGGTGAGGAAGTTTGAGAGATTTGGTTTTGTTGTTTTCTGGATAATTTGGGTTCCCTTTAGTATATGTCTTTTTGGGGCTTAGCAGCAAAGATTGAAGGCCAAATTGATCTCATCTACCTATTTCCTTAAAGAATATATGGGTTTAACATATTGAGATAACTTTTAATATAGTTTTACCTTGTGTTAAATGGGTCCCCTACTAGGTTTATTTATACTAAAACCCACAAAAGCCTTATTACAATACTTTTTGTTCTTATATAAATGATGTACAATTTGGTATAGATTTTAGTGGATGTGGTAATGGTTATTAGAGGATTTTTCCAGTGTTTGTTACTAGTAGATCTTAAATTGGTGTTGAAGTGATATGAATTTATTTTGTTATGCGAGGTTAGTGTTTAACATGGATTGTCGAGCCTTATATCTTTACCTCAATTACTGGCATTGTTTTATGTTATATTATTGAGATATTTTTATTTTTTTCATTCATATTGTAATATAGACGGTCATTTATATAGGTTTTTATTCACATATATATTGTTTGAAGATGTGTGATTGTATATAGGTTTAGATCCTAAGGCCTATGATATGCCTGGTATGCCTTTTTGGTTCTTGTTTCCCGCCCCTATTCTATTTGAGGTAGGATTAGGGTAGCACACTCAACCCACTACCTACCCATGTGGGGTTTCAGAGGGTTGAGTCATGGTAGAATAGTATAAAATTAGTTTGAGTCTTAGGAATGGAGTTTTATGCAAGTAGGGTTGTGAGTATTCTTTAGATTAGTTTGTAGAATGATGTAAATGGGTTATGATTTTGATTAAGAGACCATGAAAACAGGTAATTGGTGAGGGTGACCAAAAGACCCTTTAACCAGAACTCTTAAAATTTTTTAGTCGACTCAAGACTCCAATATATCATTTACATGGTTTAATCAGGATGGTAATAGAATAATGTATAATTCCAGTTGTGGGCTCATTACTTGATTCAAATATTCCATAAATGATATAATAATTATGTGTTTATCTTTTCAAACATAGGATTCCAACATGTAGATATCCATCTTAGATTTGGATTTAGGGTCACGTTGAGACCATTCCTGTGATTTAGCCAATGGGTGAGTGAAGAGGAATCAGTTTTAGGACTTTATAGAGAGGTGTTTCCCCCACCCGTGGAGCATAGTGTTGATTCTACACTAGTTGATTGGAGATAAGAACCAATTTTAATTTAGATAATAATACCCATTGAGTTAGATGAGACTACTCATAGACAGAGTGAATTTCATGAGTTATAAAGGAATATATATTTTATTTTTTGAGGTGAGAAATATCCTCAGATAAAAGTTGATTAGATTTAGTCCTTTATTATATTTTTTAATCATGTTTAGACACCAAATGGATATATAGTGGTTCTTTGTAAAACCATACTTCATGGAGTAGTAGGTCTTTGGTGGTTATTGGTTTCATAGACCCATGAAGTGGATTTTATACCCTGATCAGGGTTTAAGATATTATTTAGAGAGGTGTATTATCCTATGTTTGTAAGTATTTTGCGAATCCAAGAGATATTGGACCTCTAGAAGGATTTTATATCAGTGTCTTAGTATGTTGTGAGGCTTACTGACCTTATGAGTTACTCTTGAGATATAATCCATGACACTTATCTTTAGGATTAGATGATTTAGCTATGCATTTGGTGGGAGATTCAAGACCATAAACTTTTTTATTCCATTATATGCCAAAGTTTTAGAGTGTGATTTGGTGATAAGTGGTTTTTGTAGAGTCATAGCAAGGAACTAGAGTTGGGTTAGTATTTCCAAGAGTAGAGACACTGGTAGCAACTAAATGGTGACATATGAAACGATCTCATCATTATAGGTAGGAATATTCATGACACCAAAATTAGAGACATCCAAATGTTGGATCTCATATTGGTTCCACCCATCTAGGATATCAATATTGTTTTTCTTATTATGTTATAGAACACTTGGATCATGTTTTCTACACTATAAAAGCAACATAGGTTCACTATAGAAACACTATGGATGAACCACCAAAAAAAGACAACACATAGACCAGAGACCTCCCAAAGGTAGAAAAAGTGGCCCTCCCAGAGGTGGTTATGGAAAAAGAGTTTATAGTTTTGGAGAAATTAGGGATAAATTATGCTTTGATCAACCACCACACTAGTAGAAAAATATAATTCGGAATTGGAATTTTAATATCCATTTTTCAAAAACTAACATTATAAGGCATGCATATGAACTTTTATTATCAGGTTTTTTAAAAAAAGACATTAGAATTATTTCCAATATAATATAAAAATTATTTTTTAGTAAAAAAATTAAAATTAGATAATTTTTTAATTTTTATATCAGTTTTTTGTAAAAAACATAAAAAATAAATATTTTTTAACTTTTGAAATCAGCTTTTATAAAAAAATGATGTTTAAACTATTCTCATTTGTATTTTTAATATTGGTTTCATACATAACCAATGTTATAATTAAAACTCTGCGTCACATGAAAGTAAGATTTAATTTTTTCTTAGAACACTTTCTGATTTTTCAGTCCCCACATGAAACTTATTATTGTGCACTTCACTTTTTCAAGTATCTTTTATATATTTTTACTCTCTATAATTATTGATTTTAGATATGCTATTTTTATCCTCACCATAGTTCCACTAGTTCTTTATTAAAAATTTTCTAAATGGTATTTATAATTATTCTCCCATTATATCATTTATTTATGATTAGTTTTAGCTATCGATGTACTTGTTAATGATTCATTTTATATGATGAAGGATAATTCATCAGATAGATTTAAAAGTATAAATATATTATATTATATTTAAAAGAAAAATTATAAAATTCCATACAAACCAGATTCCTGATGATTCCTTCCCTACAAACAAAATTAAGTCAATAGAAACTGCATCATGCATCAAAATTAAATTGAATCCCTAATATCCTTTTACTATATTTCATTTGGTTTCTACAATGTTATATTTTTTTATATTTTATTTTCTTTAATGTGATTTGATGATTTAAGTTCATTATTTAAGTTGAATATATGTATTTTATTTTATAGATTTTGTTTAGTTTATATAATATTCTACTTTATCGATCATGTACTTTCATAGAAGTGGGTTATAATTGTTGAAATATTTTAAAAGAACCATTATATAGTTTTAATGTTGGTTGTAACACAAAAATTATGTCAAAATCCATCCAGTATCACTTTTTACCCAAGTTATAAAAAATATGATATATAAAGTCATTGAGTGCCACTTTAGACAAAGAATATGAAAAAAACAATGCCTAAACGTTTATTATTATTTTTTTGAAAAATAATTTTAATGCTGGTTTTGATAACTTATGATAAAAATATATTTACAATGTCACTATTGACACCCACAAAAATGAGCATTGTAAATTTTTGGATCGAAGAAATATCCAAATCATAGGTATTATTTTCTCTAAAAAATAATGGAAGGAGAAGCCTGGATACCTAGGGATCAGGTGGCTAGGTTACGTGGATCGTGTGACCCCCAGGAGGATATGTGATCACATGATCCTAGGAACTTCATACAGATGGATCATGTGGTCTGTGTGACATGATGATGATCACATGAATCCCCTATGGTGATCCCTTATAATCATACAAATCCGCACCAGATGGACCACTTCCTCAACATGAAACACTTCTAAAAATCCCTCATGATCATGAAAAGGCCACCAGATAAGTTCCTCTAATTGGGATATAGATTCCTCACAATCACCAAAGTTCCCTTATAAAATAAAAGATGAAAAAGGAGGAATATTCATGCGATGGAATGTAAGTTGATTTCCCATAAAGGGATTATATAGTTCACATGATCAGTTCAATGATTATGAGAGATCCCTAGCTATATGTTATCCATGCTTCATGAAATCCTTTGGGTATGTCACCTTCATCATGTGAAGGTCATTGTACATGTCACCTCTGTTATACGAAGGATCTTAGACTTATCCATTTAACAAGGTGATACCCTATAATAAAATAGAAGGGAGAGTTCCATAGGCTATATAAAATAAAATCTAAAAAATGAATAACCCTTATATGAAGGATAGTAACACTGTTTTTCATGTGAAATCCCTCTAATGAGACAACTTGATCTCATGAAGGGACCCAAACAAGTCATCCTTGATCATGCAAAATCCACTTCAATAGGTGTCTTGATTTCGCGAAGACTCCCTAACATATAAACCTAATCTTATGAAGGACCATTGAAACAATTATTTGATTAAATAAAAAACCTTAAAAATCCATGGTTCCAATAGATATGGTGATGAAAAAAATGATATCACATTTACTATTTATCTTACGACATAAAGACGATGCCATGGATGTCCCATAGATTGTTCAGGAGAAACATGTGTTGTTCCAATGACTCAAGCCTATATCTATGATATATGATCCATATGAAGAAGTGAATATCTAGTATGTTGAGGCCTATAAATTCCTCCTAATTGAAAAAAACTCACACGTATGAGTGTAGAGGCAAGATTTGACTTCTCAGAGTAGAAAGCCACATGATTGCATGGGTCTTTCACCAAGTAAACCCGGAGAACGACTTAAGGTATTACGCAACATGTATATATGATTTGTGTGATCAACCTATTGATCATGTGAAGTATTTATGGTGAACTAGATAGATTATGAAAATAAGTTTCCCCATATTTACTTGTTCACGTGATTTACCAATAGTATAATGCTTAAAAAACATTGAGGCATTTATGAGATAAATGACGGAAAAGATGAAAAATTTATGAAAAAATAGATGTTCTAATTTTCATGCAATGGGATCATACACTTAATGTAACATATTTATTAGTCATGTTGAAACTCCCGGGAAAGTCATCCATGTCATGTGACAACACCCATACATGTCAGCCAAGTCATGCAATAATGATCTGACATGTCAGCCAAGTCACACGACAACAATTGGGAATACCATCCATATCACACAATAGTACCCGGACATGTCATCTAAGTCATAAAAAAAATACCCAGACGAGTTAGTGAAGTCATGTGACATCCCCCAGACATACCCACTATATATATATTAATCAATTCATGTGAAGTCATATGAACATATCATCAAAGTCACATGAAGTACTCCAGACATATCACTGTTGATCACGCTATACCCTTGGGCATGTATTCATCGATCATGTGAAGATTCACTAGATAATAGAGATGGTTATGTAAAAATACTCCATACATGTTATCAAGACCATGTTTTAGGACTCTGACATGTTAGTATTGATCATGAAAAAGGCTCTAGACTTATATTATTTGATCATGAGAAACACCTTGGGATATGTCCACCTTATTAGAAAGACACGGAAGACAACCAGGACGTGTCCAGTAGACATCCCTAACATGTCAAGGATGTTTGGAAGACACCTCGAGACATGAAAACCTTGTCCAGTAGACCCACTTGGACATATAGTATTTTCAACTACGAGGAATCTGATTCCCACCAAAGTAGGATACGTAGGATTCCTTCCTTAGGCCAGAGCTCAAATTGGGAATCCACCTTAGTATAATAACCTCTATACCTCATACACTCCAACCCATGGGACCCATAATCTAATATGGGTTTATCATTATTCTTTATCAATAAGAAGATTGGGAAGATAATAAAACTATGAGGACTCTGATTCCTTATTTAAAGAGGATACTTAGGATGTCATCCTAAGGTCTAAGATCTATATTGAACACCCCATACAGTTCTACATAGTTCATAAGTCATGTATCAATATTTGGTGAGTCTGATCACTTAATACCCCTTATTTATCACATGGAGCATGGATAATGTAGGATTAGGGATTTGAAACGATCATATGACTCACATCATAAATTTACCATAATAAGGGAAAACTTAGTGTGTAATCCCTATCCAATGAAACGATGTTTTTTACCTCATACAAGGGAATCCAACTTGGTGTAAATCTCTAAGACATTCCCATATTATTAAGCCCTAGGTAAATATCCCTCAGAGGAATTAATCATATGTCACTTCCTATCAGCAGGTTGAGGGAAAATTAAACTATGATGACTCTAATTCGTGCTTAAGTAGGATTTGCAGGATGACTTCTTATGGCACAATATCTATAATCAGTGCCTAATTTCCCTCATATATTTACATTCTACACAATGTTAAACTACATGACATTAAACTATATGGGTTGGACTTAAATGAACAACATGTATTTTTATCCCTATTATAAACACGATACCTAAGACACCTCATAATGGTTCAATCATATACTAAAAAACCCAAATCTCTTTCCTTGATGGAATAACCCCATAGATCCTAGTTATACATCTTCAAAATATTCACATCTTCCCATTGATAATAAATAATGGTAAATAGATAGATAACCTCATATATATACAGATGGTATCATCAATAGATCCCCATTTACATATATAAGGATTCAACATTTGATCGTTTTATTAGGGTATCTAGTCCTGTATTAGGATTTGGAATAGTTTCACAAACATATCTTAAATCTTTAAGAGAGTCTCAGAATATGATATAATTTCCCCCAAAAGGGTAAAATGAGCCAGACCTCCCATCCTCCCAACGAATGTGAGTTCTTTTGTTCTATTTAGACTTGAAACCACAAATAACCACCCACCTTTGGAAAGCTGGTGTATGCCTTGTTACGGATGTGAGATCCATTGAGAGTATCTAAGAGAAGTGAAAATGGTAAATAGGCCCTCATAATGACATATCCTAAAAAAAAATTTAAAACACAAAAAAAACCAATGTTAAAGGACTTTTTTATACTTGGTCTACCACCACCACCAGGTGGACAATGACAACTCATGGTGTGGGAAGATATTGAAAAGTTCAGATGAAAGTTATTGAGGGATTTGAGTAAGGAATTCTCAACATAATTTGACTTATGTTTTTTGAATTTTATACTCTAGAACTTATATTCGTTTATTTAAGTTAGATTCATTCATTTCTAGCTATATAATATTATTGTGAGCTTGAAATTATAGTAGAACTCCTAGACTGACCTCTTCAACTAGAGATTCCTACTAGAGGTGATCATCCTCTTGCTCTCATCATCTATCATAGGGAGATTTTTCTGTATAGAATGTGTTTTTCTCAGTATCTAATTATATAAAATATGAGACCTTATGATATTATTCTCATTATGGACTAGTTATTTTTAGTCTAGGATTGGGTAGAATTTTATCATCAGAGGGTTTTATACCATCAAGTAGATGGGTTGAGGTTCACCTTCACTAGTGAATAAGAATATTATATGGGATGGGAAGGGATAAGAACTAATATATTATAGATAATTGACCATCAGTTGTTGATATTAACATTATTACCCACTAATGTTTTAGAGGACCGAATACTTTCAGTGGTAGAGGAGTATATATAAATTCTCCCAAAGGAAATTCCAAAGTTTCCCTCTAATTGAGAGGATGATCTTATAAATGTATTGAAAAACAAGATCATATCAATATCTTTAGTAGCTTATCATATAGCCCTGACAGAGCTCAGGGAGCTGAAGGTTTTGTTGGACGATCATTTAGAGGAAGGATTTAGCCAATCCAATGTGTCCCCCTGGGAAGAATATTTTATCTTCACTAAGATGTTATATGAGAGTATAAAGTTTTATATTGAATATCACTACTTGAATTATGTGACAATCAAAGAAAAATTCCATATTTCAAGGATAGTTGATAAATTTAACTATATTAAAGTAGAGAAGTGGTTCTTAGTAATTGATCTATTGTTTGGTTATCACCAAATTTGGATTCATGAGGATGATATTTTAATATGTTGTTTAAATTCTTATATTTTTACTATATGTTCTTAGTGATGTTGTTTTGTGTTACAAAAGCCCTTGCAGTTGTCATATGACTCATGAACTAGATACTTAAACCTTATGTGGATGTATTTATGGTGGTTTTTATAGATGAAATTGTTGGAAATGTACCAAATTAGATATATCATAATGTATGTTAGACATTATGTCATAGCCTATGATATACATGTGATGCATATAATATATTATGATATCTTGATATTCTGTAAGGAATGTGATGCCTCTATCCTAACATGAAATAAGATTATGATATGGGTGGATAGTTAGTTCATCATCTTCTAAGAAGTTTCCTTTAGTTATGAATCAATTAGATAATTCATTTCAAGGATGAAAAATCATTTGAAATGATCAAACAATAGTATTATTAACTAGCATGAATTTTGGGTAATGAAAATAAATTTCCATGTAATGGTAGCCAAACCTTGACTCCCTTAATTGAATTAAGGGGGAATATATAAAGGTATAAGACCCACCTATTGAGGAATAAAGGTACTAACATTCCTTAGCTAAAGTTATTTATTCCTCCCTATTCATCATTCATATTTGTAGAGGAGGTTCTAGTACAATTTCTTTTTATTCTAGGGTCCTCTCATTATGAATGAGAATTCTAGTGGCCATTGTACTACCTATAGAGTTGAGAGTCTATTGGCTATCACTTGGTTATATTCATCAAGCATACTTCATCAAGAATGAATAAAATATACCATGTTATAAATGAGTGTAGAGAACAATAAATATGAGGTATTCCTATATATATTTCATGTTCTTTATATTTCTTTTTTTTGTTAATGACAGATCATGTATTATTATAGGTTTCTTCTACTACATTGTTCATATGATGATGCTACAGAACCCATATATGGTATAAGAGCCACATTCATCAAGGAACCAACATTCTCTTTTACTTATTTTATGAAAACATTCATATCATAATTTCAGCAGGTCTATACTGTAGCTTATGATATGACATAGTGAGTGTTAGTTGTTATATTTATCTACCTAGATTTTTGATATAGGATACGAAAAAGAGTGATTCTGTTTTATCTTAGTCATTGGGTATAACTAGTTTGTATTGTAAATTTTGGTTCAAAGAGAATCCATGGATTTGATGTATATCATAATATATGATATAGTTTACACATTAAGATATTATAGAAACTCATACTATGTGTAAAAAAATGTTGAATCATAATTATGATATTTTTGATATTTGTAACGACCCAAACTTTCATTAATGGAAATCCCTCTTGATCTAATTAAATGTGTCTTTATGTAAAATGTTTATATAAAATGTTAACTTATTTGGTTTTATGTTTTTGGATTTCAAAATACTATTAAGAATTGTGACCATTGCTAATATAGCCATTGAAAAGGGATCACATGATTAGTATAAATAGAGGTCTTTAACAAATCCAATTTACTCAGACAAAGGAAGAGATGACCTCATCCAGTAGACGTGACCCATACGAAGCCGATTTTTTAGAGCTTAGAAATGAGGTTGCATCTTTGGGCTTCACTCTTGACCAATCCCAAGCCGAGCTTGAATATGTTAAGCTCGAGCAGGACCACCTACGAGAGAAGTGGAAGTTGATAGAGATTACCACCCGAGAAATGTTATCCGAGCCACCCCAAGAGTCTGTCACCATCGCACACCTTACTCTACGGTCTTATGCGGGTGTTATAAGGGGTTATCTAACAAGACCTTAGCACTATGGTTATGTACATTATTTTTGTATATAATACTGAATATACTTTCATTTTATTATTGTTACCTTGTAATAGTTTTTAAAGCATAACTAGTATTTTTAGTTAATGTTCAACTAAGAAATATATTTTGATGAATTAATGGATATTTTGAATTAAATAACATTTTAATAAAATATTATTATTTTTATTAAATTAATTTTTATTAAATATAAATGATCGTATAATTTTATTAATGCAATTGTAATTTTTATTAAGGTTTGAAATCCATTTTTGTCAAAACCCATGAATTTTCGATAAATGTTGGTTTTTATTTTAAAAGTAAAAATTAAAAAATTTAGAAAATTATTTAGATAAAATTAATATTATTTCTGAAATCAGGGCATCAAAATTATCCAACAATGATTTTTTCATAATTTTCTGAGACAGTCAAATTTTTGGGTAAAAATAAAATACCATTTAAATATATAATGTGTTTTATGACATCATAATGACCCAATAGTGATGTAATAAAATACTATAAACTTTATTTTAGGCCAATATATGTTTTACCATTAAAATAATGTGATTTTGGGTTTTTATTTATTTATTTTACAAAGCTTTAGTGGACCCTTCAAGACTTATTAAACATTTTGTCTTTTTAAATTGTTTTCCTTGGGAGTGTGACTCACCTCCACATAAGAAACCCCATTATTTTAAGAAGTTAGGACTTTGTACTTATAAAATATTGTCTTCCACTCATCTTTTTCAAAAAACCATGGGCAAAAACCATGGGCTGGTTTGTGGTTTTGATTAATTTAATGTGAGGTGTCCCAAACCTAAATAATAAACAATCCCCTCTCCTTTCCTATATAAACCAAACCATGCTCCCACTTCCTCCTCACTCAAAGCCTTTGGAGTTCTTACAACCTCAGACATAATCTCTCTATAATCCTCCCAAGGTGTCCCAATCTCCCAAGAACCTCTCTCAAGACTCTCTCAAGCCTTTGGAAGCACACTTCCATGTAAGGTTTTTTCTTCCTTTATCATTTTTATCCAATATTATTATAATTGTTATGCCCTTTTAATTTCAATTATAAATGTTGGGGTATGGTTTCAAACCTCCCCCATAATGCCCTCTTTATGTTGGAATTATGAGATACCCCTTTATCTCTCATTAAATTCCTCTCATGTACACCCGTTACTATGCCGAAATTCCGAAAGGAATTTCTCTCTCCTCATTTACATTCAAGCAATTCTTTTGTATCATGAATCTAAATTCCATTAAATCTGTTGGGACATCTATCTATATTACCCCTTAATATACATGTCATATAAATATAGTGATACACCCCTTTCTCTCTCATTAAATTCCTCCCATGTACAGCCGTTACTATGCCGAAATTCCGAAAGGGATTTCTCTCTCCTTATTTACATTCAAGAAATTATTTTGTATCATGAATATAAATTCCATTAAATTTGTTGGGACATGTATCTATATTAACCACTAACATTCCATGTCATGTAAATATGATGATACACCCCTTTCTCTCTCATCAACCATTTTTATGAGTTCTTATGTCACACTATTATGCTGCTGAAATTGCACCGGGCTTTTCCATGCCAAAGTCATTGTGTAGTGAATACAATGCCCATTTCTCTATCAAGGGTTTTCACATTTATGCACATTTACTTATTGTTTAAATAGTTTCATGTATGAATTCAAAATTCGTTTATCATGGAATAAATGATTATGTTTAATGATTCAATGTTTTATGATCTATGTGGCACACTTATGCATGAAATGAAATATTTAAGAAGGGTGCACCCTGATAGTGCTCCAATGCATTGGGTAAAGTATAGTATCATGATACGTCATGTACAATGGGTGTTTACTCATTCTAATTCAAGTGTAATTAGGGTTTACTCGTGCTTCACGTGCAATGAGGGTTTACTCATGCTCCATGGGCAATGAGCCTTGGCTCATGCTAATTCCATGTTAAGTGTTGTTGCCACATTTCCCTATTATGATTATCATGCATTATCATGCATTTATGTTTATGCTTATCTTGTGCTCTATTGATATTACAATTTTCTAACATGTATTGTATTCCTCATTTTATTCCATGATTATTCTATTACTGGTCTTTATAGCTCACCCTTTTCTTATGCATGTCCTCAAGTTATCCCATTCAATGATAAGTACGAGGGAATGTAGTGGTCATGTAAAGGAAGTTTTCAATAAAGATATTGTATTTCATGTTTTAAGTTGTTATTTAATGATCCTAATCTCTAAAGACACTAGACCTCTCGATCTTCTATGCTGTATCAAGTAAAGTTTATGTAATAAATTATGTTTAATTGTGTAATAAAAAACAGGGTTGTTATAGTTGGTATCAGAGGATAGGTTTAGTTATTTTTGGGATTAAGATTAGAAAACCATAGTAAAGCCTTATAGATAAGAATAAGTATAATAAAAACATACCTAAGTTTTTGTGAGTATTGATTAAGTGGTTTATCAAGAAAATACAACCCTGTCTGGATACGAGCCGGTATAGGTGGCGCTAGCACAAATTTATCCTAGGGGTAAAACCCGAAAACAACACTTTGATCTAGAATCGAATGGGAACTGGTGCATGATAATGGGCCTTGCTTCACTCTTGGTTACTACACTCCCGGGGGATATGCTTTGGTAAATTCACTAGATTAGTTTGAACCATTATTAAGGGAAATAATACCCTAAGAATATATGTTAGAAATTAGATCATGGATATCTTAGACTGAAGCCAATAGAATCACATGTTAAGGAAATAAAAGTTATTTATAAGTCGTTAGTTTTTTCCTTGTATTACCCTTTATGTGTTACCCCTAACTTTCCTTTTATTCCAGCTAATGACCTGTAATAGGAGGACTCAGGCTAACAGCTGACGTGAAGATCAATGTGATGACTGTACTAATGAGATTCCCAATCCAATGGGAGTGGGAATTGAGAACTTTGTCACACTTCTCTCTTACATAACTCATTATTTGAATAGAAAAATGGGTCAAGAGGAACTTTCAACACCCCCCCAAGAAAGAACAAGTCACTATTGAGATCTTTATGAGACAAAGGAATCCTACTTTTAATGGATCATCTGATCCCTCAATCACAGAATAATGGATCAACTCTATTGAAAAGATCTTCTCCATCCTTCAATGTTCTGAACAAGAGAAGGTTCTCCTGGATGATTATCATATGGAGGGTGAATCTAATCAATGGTGGACGTTGATCAAAAATATGAATCTTGAGGAGGAGATCAAGGCATTGGAATGGAAGGATTTCTGAAAGATGTTTTTTGATAAATATTTTCCGCGCACCCTCTGAATTAAGATGGAAAGGGACTTCCTTTCCCTCAAGAAAAAAGACTATAAATATGTTGGAGCGTACATGGCAAACTTCACAAGGCTTGCACGTTATGCTTACGGCTTTTTCGTTTACCTGGAATTCAAGGTTGACCACTTCTTTGGTGGTATGAAACCTAGCCTACAGAAAGCACTGTCGATCCATGACTTTGACAACTATGAGAAAATTGTTCGTTGTGCCATCAAGTCAAAAGGGAGATAAGAGAATCTTAGGGGTATCATGGGGATAAGAAGAAAAAGGTGGACTTCAATGCTGGCGGTCCGATGGATAAATCCAATGGTGCTAAGAACATCCAGCACCCCACTTGCCAAAGGTGAAGAAAGAAGCACCCCAAAAATTGCCTAAAGGGGACGAGGAAATTCTTTAGGTGTTGAAGAGAAGGGCACATAGTTGTTAACTGCTGATAAGAAAAACCTACGACTTCAACCAAGGAGAGGAACGCTCCATTCAAACCTCAACGCGTTGTTCATTGCTACAACTGCAAAGAACCAGGGAATCTTTCAAATCAGTTCCCTAAGCCAAGGGTTTTCGAAGGCAACCAACAACCTCCAAGGCAGCAAGGGTGAGCCTTTTCCATCACTACTGCCGAAGTGAACCACTAAAACAAAGTGGTGATAGCTACGCTATTTATTCATTCAAGAATAGTGAACATACCTTTTAATTCAGTTTCTACACATTATTTTATATCTTGAAAGTTTAGTAGAACAATCCCAGCACCACCACAAATCATGGAAGTGAAGATGTCGATGAGTATGGTAAATGGGGAAATCATTGCATCCCATGAATATAACTCCTACCCTATCATAATCTATAGATTAAAATTCCCATATAACCTCATCATACTCCCTCTGGTGGAATTTTATGCGATTCTTGGCATGGATTGGTTTTCCTTACATAGAGCCAACATAAATTGTCGGGAGAGTGAAATCACTCTCCATGTGGGTAATCGACCCCCAATTCTATACAAGTGCAAGGAAGAAGATGAATCTTCTTTAGCTACATCATCTCAAGTGTAGATATTACTTCCCTATGAGAATGTGCATCTGGATTAGATTATTGAGTCCAAGGAAGCAACCATCCTTGAAGACATGCCTATTGTGAGGGAATTCACTGAAATGTTTCCTGAGGAATTTCCTAGTCTTCCTCCTAAAAGAGATGTTAAATTCTCAATTGATCTTATTCCTGGGGAATTTCCAATATCCAAGACTCCATATAGAATGGATGTTGTGGATTTTGAGGAGCTAAAGAAACAACTACAAGAGAATATGGATAAAGGGTTTATATGCCCAAATGCTTCACTATGGGGTGCGCCAGTCCTCTTTGTCAAGAAGAAGGATGGGTAAATGTGCCTTTGCATCAATTATCAGGAGCTTAACAAAATCAAGTAAAGAACAAGTATCCTCTCCCATGAATTGATGACTTGTTCGATCATCTATGTGGAGAAAAATACTTATCCAAGGTGGATTTGCGGTTGGGTTATTATCAAGTAAGGGTGAAGAAGGAAGATATCTCCAAGACTACTTTTCGGACAAGATAAGAGCACTATTAACTCATAGTAATGCCTTTTGGACTCACTAATTCTCCATAAATCTTCATGGACTTGATGAATAGAGTCTTTATAGATTACCCTCAAAATATTTGTGGCAGTCTTTTAGATGATATTACGATATACTGTAAAACCAAGGAGGATCATGAAGAGCATCTAAGAATTGTAATAGAGACCCTACAGAAGGAGAAGCTCTATGTAAAGTATAGAAAGTGTGAGTTCTAGTTGAAGGAGGTCTCATTATTGGGCCATATCATCACAAGTAATGGGATATCTATAGATCCCTCCAAAGTAGATGCAATTGAGGGATGGCTGAGGCCAACATCGGTAACAGATATCCATATCTTCTTAGGGTTAGCTGGATATTATTGACGATTTGTGAACAATTTCTCATGATTGTCAAAACCTCTTACCAAGATAACTCAGAAGGGTGTAAAGTTTTCTTGGAGTGATGAATGCGAAGAAAGCTTCAAGGAGTTGAAAAGGAGGCTTATCACTGCACCCATGCTCACTTTACCCACAAGTGGAGTACTTTTTGTGGTATTTAGTGATGCTTAGAAGAAGGTACTAAGATGTGTGTTGATGGAAAATGACAAAGTCATTGCCTATGCTTCAAGGCAATTGAAAGTTCATGAATAGAACTATCCAACACATGACCTCAAGTTGGCTATAGTGATCTTGGCTTTGAAAATTTGGTGAAATTATCTCTTTGGGGAGAAGTGTGAAATATATACGGACCAAAAAAGCCTCAAGTATATATTAACACAGAAAGAGTAGAACATGCACCAATGAAGATATTTAGATCTGATCAAAGACTATGACTGCTCAATCCATTACCACCTGGGGAAAGCGAACAAGGTGGCAGATGCCCTAAGTAAAAAGGACCCAAGGATTCTATCATTGATGAGAATTGAAAATGATACAATATTCTTATATTTGACGAAGAAGTACATTGGAATAATAAATAAGAAAACATCATCAATCCTTTCACAAATGATTAATCTCAACTGTCACTTTTGGAAAGGTTAAATTATGCTCAAAAAGATGATGTGGGAATTCTGGAAAAAGTAGAAGCTATCGGAAAAAGGAAATCCTTAGAGTTTAATGTTAATTAATAAGGAATTGTGAGATTTGGGAAAAGTCTATGTGTTCCATCAATTCCAGAGCTGAAGAAGAAACTTTTGGATGATGCACATAGTTCAAATTTCTCTATTCATCCAAGAAACACAAAGATGTATCGAGATCTCCAAGAGCATTATTGGTGGGGTAATATGAAGAAGGAGATCGCTGAATATAAATCAAATTGCCTAGTGTGTCAGAAAGTGAAGAGAGGCAGAAGTTTAAGGGGATGATGCAACCATTGCTCATACCATAATAGAAATGGGAGAAAATCACCATGGACTTTGTCACCAGACTTCCGAAGACATCCAAAGGCAATAATGCAATCTGGGTTTTTGTGCATTGTCTTACAAATGTTTCACAGTTCATTGCTATTTAGAAGGATTTATCATTGGATCAACCTACACAAATATATATTAGGGAAGTGGTAAGGTTTTACGGAGTACCACTATCTATTGTTTCCTATCGAGATCCAAGATTCACCTCTATGTTTTGGAAGAGTCTTTAACATACTCTGAATACTGAACTGAAATTCAGTATGGCCTATCATCCTCAAACTAATGGCTAATCTGAGCGGACTATCCAAACACTTGAGGACATGTTGTGAGCACCCTCAATGGACTTTAAAGGATAATGGGATCAACATCTTCCTCTGATTGAGTTCTCTTATAATAACAGTTTCCAATCAAGCATCCAAATTGAAACATATGAAGCCCTTTACGGGAAAAGGTGCAGAACACTGGTGTTTTGGGATGAGGTCAGTGAGCGTAATCTTCTTGGATGAGAAATGGTCGAATAAATGGTGGATAAGGTTAAAACCATTCAACATCATATCAAGGTAGCCTAGAGTCAACAGAAGAGTTATTCATATAACCGTCAATGAGACCTTGAGTTTAAAGTTGGAGACATGGTATTTATTTGCATATCTCCATGGAAGGTCATGAAGTTTGGAATGAAAGGGAAGTTATGTCTAAGGTACATCGGCCCCTTCGAGATTCTTGATCGTTTCGGGGCTGAAACCTATCAACCAACACTTCCACCTACCATGGAAAAAGTACATGGTGTCTTTCATGTATCCCTCTTAAGGAAGTACATACCAAACCCTTCACATGTAATCTCTTTAGAGGTGGTACAGTTAGAGGATGATCTTTCTTATGAGGAGCAACGGGTGAAGATCTTATATAGTAAAGAAAAAGTTCTATGAAATAAGACAATGCCCCTCATCAATGTGTTGTGGAGAAACTGTAGGTTTGAAGAAGCGACATGTGAATTGGTGGAAATGATGAAGCAGAGTTACCCACATCTGTTTTAGTGTGGGAAAAGGAAATTTTGAGGGAGAAATTTTTTATGGGTGGAAGATTGTAACGACCCAAAATTTCATTAATGGAAATCCCTCTTGATCTAATTAAATGTATCTTTATGTAAAATGTTTATATAAAATGTCAACTTCTTTGGTTTTATGTTTTTGAATTTTAATATACTGTTAATAATTGTGACCATTTCTAATATAATAGTTGAACAATTATCACATGATTAGTATAAATATAGGGCTTTTTACAAATCCAATTTACTCAGACAAAGGAAGTGATGACCTCATCCAGTTAACGTGCCCCATACGAAGCCCATTTGTCTGATCTCAGAAAGGAGGTTGGGTCTTTGGGCTTGGATCTTGACCAAGCCCAAGCTGATCTTGAATATGTTAACCATGAGTGGGACCTCCAATGAGAGAAGTGGAAGTTGATAGAGATTACCACCTGAGCAATGTTATCCAAGCCACCCCAAGAGTCTGTCACCATCGCACACCTTACTCTTCGGTCTTATGCAGGTGTTATAAGTGGTTATGTAACAAGACTTTATCACTATGGTTTTGTAAATTATTTTTGTATATAATAATGAATATACTTTCATTTTATTATTATTACATTGTAAATAGTTTTTAAAGCACAACTAGTATTTTAGTTAATGTTCAACTAAGAAATATATTTTGATGAATTAATGGATATTTTGAATTAAATAATATTTTAATAAAATATTATTATTGTTATTAAATTAATTTTTATTAAATATAAATGATCCTATAATTTTATGAATGCAATTGTATTTTTATTAAGGTTTGAAAGCCATTTTTGTCAAAAACTGTGAATTTTTTATAAATGTCAGTTTTTATTTTCAAAGTAAAAATTAACATATTTAGAAAATTATTTAGATAAAATGAATATTATTTCTAGAATCAGGATTTTGAAATTATCCAATAGTTATTTTTTCATAATTTTTTGAGACAGTCAATTTTTTGGGTAAAAATTAAATACGTTTAAATATATAATGTGTTTTATGACATCATAATGACCCAATAATGATGTAATAAAATTCTATAAACTTTATGTTCAAACAATATATGTTTTACCATTAAAATAATTTGATTTTGGGTTTGTTTAATTTATTTTACAAAGCTTTGGTGGTCCCTTCAATACTTATTAAACATTTTGTATTTTGAAATTGTTTTCTTTGGGAGTGTGACTCTCCTCCACATAAGCTACACAATTATTTTAAGAATTTAGGACTTTGTTCTTATAAAATATTGTTTCCCACTCCCCTTTGGAAAAAACCAGGGGAAAAAACCATGGGCTGGTTTGTGATTTTGGTTAGTTTAATGTGAGGTGTCCCAAACCTAAATAATAAACAATTCTCTCTCCTTTCCTATATAAACACATCCAATATCTCACTTCCTCCTCACTCAAAACCTTTAGAGTTCGTCCAACCTCTTCCATCATCTCTCTAGAATCCTCCCAAGGTTCCCCAAGCTCCTAAGAAGCCTCTATCAAGCCTTTGGAAGCACACTTCCAAGTAAGCATTTTTTTCTTCCTTTCTCATTTTTGTCCAATATTCTTTAAATTCTTACGCCTTTTTAATTTCAATTATAAATATTGGGGTATGGTTTTTCACCTCCCCCATACTGCCCTATTTATGTTTGAATTATGGGAGACCCCTTTATCTCTCATTAAATGCCTCCCATGTACACCCGTTACTATGCCGAAATTCTGAAAGAAATTTCTCTCTCCTCATTTACATTCAAGCAATTCTTTTGTATCAAGAATCTAAATTCCATTACATTTGTTGGGAAATGTATCTATATGACCCCTCGCTGTCCATGTCATGTAAATATGATGAGACACACCTTTCTCTCTCATTAAATGCCTCCCATGTACACCCGTTACTATGCTGAAATTCTGAAAGGAATTTCTCTCTCCCCATTTACATTCAAGAAATTATTTTGTATCATGAATCTGAATTCCATTAAATTTTTTGGTTCAGGTATATATATGACCCCCTTACTATCCATTTCATGTAAATATTATGAGACACCCCTTTCTCTCTCATAAACCATTTTTATGAGTACTTACGTCACACTGTTATGCTGCCGAAATTGCACTGTGCTTTTCCAAGCCATAGTCATTGTGTAGTGAATACCATGCACATTTATCTATCAAGGGTATTCACCTTTATACACATTTACTTATTGTTTAAAGTGTTTTAGTTTTGTATTCCACATTCGTTTATCATGGAATAAATGATTATGTTGAATGATTTAATGTTTTATGATCCATGTGGCACATTTATGCATGAAATGAAATGTTTAAGAAGCGTGCACCCTGATAGAGCTCCAATGCATTCAGTAAAGTATAGTGTCATGATATGTCATGTGAAATTGGTGTTTAATCATGTTAATTAAGGTTCAATGAGGGTTTACTCATGCTTCATGTGCAATGAGGGTTTACTCATGCTCCCTGGGCAATGAGCCTGAGCTCATGCTAATTCCATGTTAAGTGTTGTTGCCAGATTTCCATGTTATGATTATCATGCTTTATCATGACTTTATGTTTATTATTATCTTGTGATCTATTGATATTCCTAATGTCTAACATGTATTGTATTTCTCATTTTATTCCATGATTATTCCCATACTGGGCTTTATAGCTCACCCTTTTCTTATGCATGCCCTCAAGTTATCCCATATAATGATAAGTATGAGGGAATGTAGTGGTCCTGTAAAGGAAGTTTTCAATAACGATGTTGTATTTCATGTTTTATGTTGTCATGTAATGATAATAATCCCCAAAGACACTATACCTCGCATTCTTATATGTTGTATCAAGTGAAGTTTATTTAATAAATTATGTTTAATTGTGTAATAAAAAGCAGGGTTGTTATAATTGGTATCAGAGGATAGATTTAGTTATTTTTTGAATTAGGATTAGAAAACACTAGTAAACACTTAGAGAAGAGACTAATTATAATTAAAGCATACCTAATTTTTGTTGATTATTGAGTAAGTGGTTTATCAAGAAAATTCATCCATGTCTGGATACGAGCAGCTAGAGGCGAATCGGGCACAGATGTATCCTTGGGAAAAAACTCGAAAACACTGCTTTGAGCTAGATTTAAATGGGAACTGGTGTATGACAAAGGGCCTTGCTGCACTCTTGGTTATGACACTCCTGGGTGATATGCTTTGGTAAATTCATAAGCTTAGTATGAACCATTATTAAGGGACAAAAAAATTCCCTAAGAATATATTTTAGAAAGTAGATCATGGATAACATATACTTAAGCCAATATATTCATATGTTAAGGAAATTAAAGTTATTTATAAGTCATCAGTTTTTTCCTTTTATTACCCTTTATGTGTTACCCCTAACTTCTATTTTTTCCATCCAATGGCCGGTAATAGGAGGACTCTGGCTAAAAACCGATGTGAAGATCAATGTGATGATGTTACTAATGAGATGCCAAATCCAATGGGAGTGGAAATCATGAACTATGTCACACTTATCTCTTATATAACTCAAGATTTGAATAGAAAAATGGTTCAAGAGGAACTTCCAACCCCCCCTAAGAAAGAACAAGTCGCTATCGAGAGCTTCATGAGACAAAGACCTCCTACTTTTAATGGATCATCTGATCCCTCAATTGCTGAATAATGGATCAACTCTATTGAAAAGATCTTCTCCATCCTTCAATGTTATTAACAAGAGAAGGTTCTCCCTGCTTATTATCGTATGGAGGGTAAATATGATCAATGGTGGACGTTGATCAAAAATACAAAGTTTGAGGAGGATATTGAGGCGTTAGAATGGAAGGATTTCCAAAAGATGTTTTTTGATAAATATTTTCTGCACACCCTCCGAATTAAGATGGAAAGGGACTTCCTTGACCTCAAGAAAAAAGACGACGAATCTGTTGGAGCGTATGAAGAAAACTTCACAAGGCTTGAAGGATATGCTTCCGGCTTTGTTGTTACCCCCGAATTCAAGTTTGACCACTTTTTTGGTGGGATGAAACCTAGCCTGCAGAAAGAGTTGGTGATCTGTGAATTCGATAGCTACGAGGAAATTTTCCGATGTGCCCTCAAGGTCGAAATAAAGATCAGAGAATATCAAGGGTATCATGGGGATAGGAAGCGTAAGTTGGACTTCAATTCTGGCGGCCCGATGGATAAATCCAATGGTGCTAAGAAGATCCAACACCCCACTTGACAAAGGTGCAGAAAGAAGCACCCTAAAAATTGCTAGAAGGGGATGAGGACATACTTTAGGTGTGGAATAGAAGGGCACCAAGCTGTTAAATACCAACAAGAAAAACCCGCGGCTACAAAAGAGGATAGGAACACTCCGTTCAAACCTCAATGTGTTGTTCATTGCTACAAATACAAAGAACCAGAGCATCTTGAAAATTAGTGCCCTAAGCTAAGGGTTTTCGGAGGCAACCAAGAACCTCCATGGTAGAAAGGGAGATCCTTTTCCATCACTACTACTAAAGTGAACATCATTAACAAAGTGGTGATAGGTACGCTAGTTATTAATTCAAGAATAGTGAACTTACTTTTTGATTCAGGTTCTACACATTCATTTATATCTTGAATGTTTAGTAGAATAATCCTAGCACCACCAAAAATCATGGAAGTGAAGATGTCGGTGAGTACAGAAAATGGGGAAATTATTGCATCTCATAAATATCACTCCTCCCCTATCATAATCTGTGGATTAAACTTCCCGAAAAACTTCATCATACTCCCATATGGTGGAATTTTATGCAATTATTGGCATGTATTAAATTTCCTTACATAGATCCAACATAAATTGTTGGGAGAGGGAAATCACTTTCCATGTGGATAATCGATCCCTGATTCTATACAAGTGCAAGGATGAAGATGAATCTTCTTTAGCTCCATCATCTCAAGCATGGATATTACTGCCCTATGAGCATGCGTAACTGGATCAGATGATTGAGTCCATGGAAGAAACTATCCTTGAAGACATGCCTACTGTGAGGGAATTCACCGAAGTGTTTCCTGAGGAATTTTCTGGTCTCCCACCTAGAAGAGATGTTGAATTCTCAATTTATCATATACCTTGGTCATTTCCAATATCCAAGACTCCATATAGAATGGATCTTGTAGAGCTTGAGGAGATAAAGAAACAACTATAGGAGAATCTGGATAAAGGGTTTATATGCCCAAGTGCTTCACTCTGGGGTGCACCAGTCCTCTTCATCAAGAAGAAGGATGGGTCAATGTGCCTTTGCATCGATTATCGTGAGATCAAAAATATCACGACAGAGAACAAGTATCCTCTCCCACGAATTGATGAATTTTTCGATCAGTTTTGTGGATCACAATACTTCTCCAAGGTGGATTTGCGGTTGGGATATTATCAAGTATGGGTGAAGAAGGAAGATATCCCCAAGACTGCTTTTCATACAAGATATGGGCATTATGAATTCATAGTAACACCTTTTGGACTCACTAATGATCTATCAATCTTCATGGACTTGATGGATAGTGTCTTTAGATATTACCTTGACAAATTTGTGGTAGTCTTTATAGATGATATTCTGATATACTTAAAAACCAAGGAGGATCATGAGGAGTATCTAAGAACTATACTAGAGACCATGCAGAAGGAGAAGCACTATGCAAAGTACATCAAGTGTGAGTTCTGGTTGAAGGAGGTCTCATTCTTGGGCCATATCATCACAAGAAATGGGATATCTGTGGATCCCTCCAAAACAGATGAAATTGAGGTATGGCCAAGGCCAACATCGCCTACGGATATCTAAAGCTTCTTGGGGTCAGCTGGATATTATTGAAGATTTGTGAGAAATTTCTCATGATTTTCCAACCCTCTTACCAAGATAACTCAGATGGGAGTAAAGTTTTCCTGGAGTGATGAATGCAAAGAAAGATTCAAGGAGTGGAAAAGGATGCATATCACTACGCCCGTGCTCACTTTACCCACAAGTGGAGAACTTTTTGTGGTATTTAGTGATGCTTCATTGAAGGGACTGGGATGTGTGTCAATGAAAAATGAAAAAGTCATTTCCTATGCTTCAAGTAAATTGAAAGTTCATGAAGAGAACTATCCAACACATGAAGTAGAGTTGGCTGTAATAATCTTCACTTTGAAAATTTGTCAGCATTATCTCTTTGGGGAGAAGGGTGAAATATATACGTACCACAAAATCCTCAAGTATATATTCACACAGAAAGAGTTGAACATGCACCAATGAAGATGGTTAGAGATGATCAAATACTACGACTACTCAATCCATTACCACCCAGGGAAAGCGAACAAGGTGGTGGATGATCTAAGTATAAAGTACCGAACAATTCTATCATTGATGAGAATTGAAAAGGATCCAATCTTCTTAGATTTGAGGAAGATGGACATGGGAATAATAAAGAAGGAAACGTCATAAATCCTTTCACAAATGATTTCTCAACCTTCAATTTTGGAAAGGTTAAAGGATGCTCAAAAGGATGATGTGGGAATTTAGGAAAAAGGGGAAGCTATTGGAAAAGGGAAATCCTCAGAGTTTAATGTTAATGAAGAATGAATTGTGAGATTTGGGAAAAGACTATGTGTTCCATAAAGTCCAGAGCTGAAGAAGGAACTTTTGGATGATGCACATAGTTCAAATTTCTCTATTCACCCATTAAACACAAAGATGTATCGAGATCTCTGAGAGAATTATTTGTGGGATAATATGAAAAAGGAGATTGCTGAATATATATCAAAGTGGCTGGTTTGTCAGCAAGTGAAGGCAGAGAGGCAGAAGTCTAAGGGGATGATGCAACCATTTCCCGTACTAGAATGAAAATGGGAGAACATCACTATGGAAATTGTCACTGAACTTTCAAAGACATCCAAAGGCAACAATGCAATCTAGGTTTTTGTGGATCATCTTACAAAGGCTGTACATTTCATTGCTATTTTGGAGGATTTCTCATTGGATCAACTAGAATAGATATATATCAGGGAAGTGGTAAAGCTGCACAGAGTACCACTATCTATTGTGTCTGATTGAGATCCAAGATTCGCCTCTAAGTTTTGGTAGAGTCTTCAACATGATCTGAATAATGAATTGAACTTTAGTATGGCATATCATCCTCAAACTAATTTCCAATTACAACTAGAATATCCAAACACTTTAGGACATGGTGAGAGCTTGCTCAATGGACTTTAAAAGAGGACGAGATCAACATCTTCCTCTGGTTGAGTTCTCTTGTAGTAACAGTTTTCACTTGAGCATACAAATTGCACCATATGAATCCCTTTATGGAAAAGGTGGAGAAAACTGGTGTGTTGGGATGAGGTCGGTGTGCGTAAGCTGCTCGAACCAGAAATGGTCAATGAAATGGTAGAGAAGGTGAAAACCATTCAGCAGTATATCAAGGCAGCCTAGAGTCAAAAAAAGAGTTATGAAGATAACCGTCGATGAGACCTTGAGTTTAAAGTTGGATACATGGTATTTCTATGCATATATCCATGGAAGGTCATGAGGTTTGGAAATAAATAGAAGTTAAGTCCAAGGCACATCAACCCCTTCGAGATTCTTTATCATGTCTGGGTTGTGGCCTATCGACTTGCACTTCCACCAACCATGGATAAAGTACATGATGTCTTTCATGTATCCCTCTTAAGGAAGTACATACCAGACCCTTCACATGTACTCTCTTCAGAGGTGTTACAGTTAGAGGATGATCTTTCTTATGAGGAGCAACCAGAGAATATCTTAGATCATGGAGAAAAAGTTCTATGAAATAAGACAATGCCCCTCGTCAAGGTGTTGTGGTGAAACTACAAGTTTGAAGAAGCAACGGGGGAATAAGAGGAAATGATGAAGCAGAGTTACCCACATCTGTTTTAGTGTGGGAGAAGGAAATGATCGAATAATTTTATGAATGAAATTGTAATTTTTATTAAGGTTTGAAATCCATTTTTGTCAAAACCCATGAATTTTCAATAAATGTCGGTTTTTATTTTAAAATAAAAAATTAACATATTTATAAAATTATTTAGATAAAATGAATATTATTTCTGGAATCAGGACATCAAAATTATCCAATGGTGAATTTTTCATAATTTTCTAAAATAGTCAATTTTTTGGGTAAAAATTAAATACCGTTTAAATATATAATGTGTTTTATGACATCATAATGACCCAATAGTGATGTAATAAAATACTATAAACTTTATTTTTGTACAATATATGTTTTACCATTAAACTAATGTGATTTTTAGATTTTTGGATTTATTTTATAAAGCTTTAGTGGACCCTTCAAGAATTATTAAACATTTTTTCTTTGTAAATTTTTTTCCTTTGGAGTGTGAATCACCTCCACATAAGCAACCCCATTATTTTATGAGTTCTTATGTCACACTGTTATGCTGCCGAAATTGCATTGTGATTTTCCATGCCAAAGTCATTGTGTAGAGAATACCATGACCATTTCTCTATCAAGGGTATTAATATTTATGAACATATACTTATTGTTTAAAGATTTTCATGTATGTATTCAACATTATTTCGTCATGGAATGAATGATTATGTTGAATGATTCAATTTTTTATGATCCATGTGGCACACTTTTGCATGAAATGAAATGTTTAAGAAGGGTGCAACCTAATAGCACTCCAATTCATTGGGTAAAGTATAGTATCATGATACGTTATGTGAAATGGGTGTTTACTCATGCTAATTCATGTGCAATGAAGGTTTACTCGTGCTTCATGTTCAATGAGGGTTTACTCATGCTCCATGGGCAATGAGCCTTGGCTCATGATAATTCCATGTTAAGTGTTGTTGCCACATTTCTATCTTATGATTATCATTCTTTATCATGACTTTATGTTTATACTTCTTTTTTGATCTATTGATATACCTATTTTCTAACATGTATTGAATTCCTCATGTTATTCCATGATTATTCCCTTACTGGGCTTTATAGCTCACCTTTTTCTTATGCATGACCTCAGGTTATCCCATGGAATGATAAGCACGGGGGAATATTGTGGTCATGTAATGGAAGTTTTCTATAAAGATGTTGTATTTCATGTTTTAAGTCATTATGTAATGATCCTAATCCCTAAGGACACTAGACCTCTTGATCTTCTATGTTGTATCAATTGAAGTTTATGTAATAAATTATGTTTAATTGTGTAATAAAAAGAAGGGTTGTTATAGTTGGTATTAGAGGATTGGTTTAGTTATATTTGGTATTAGGATTATAAAACCCTATTAAATCCTTGTATACAAGACTAAGTATAATAAAAACATCGCTACGTTTTGGTGAGTATTGTGTAAGTCGTTTATCAAGAAAATACATCACTGTCTGGATACGAGCAAGTAGAGGTAGCTCTGGCACAGATGTATCCTAGGGGTAAAACTTGAAAATACCGCTTTGAGCAAGACTTGAATGGGAACTGGTGCACGACAATGGGCCTTACTGGACTCTTGGTTATGACACTCCTGGGGGATAGCTTTGGTAAATTCACAAGCTTAGTATGAACCATTATTAAGGGACAAAAAAATTCCCTAATAATATATGTTAGAAAGTAGATCTTGGATAACATAGACTGAAGCCAATAGATTCATATGTTAAGGAAATAAAAGTTATTTATAAGTCATCAGTTTTGTACCTGTATTACCCTTTATGTGTTACCCCTAACTTTCCTTTTATTCCAGCCAATGACCGGTAATAGGAGGACTGAGGATAACAACTGATGTGAAGATCAATGTGATGATAGTACTAATGAGATACCCAATCCAATGGGAGCAGGAAACGTGAATTTTTTCACGCTTATCTCTCAGATAACTCAAGATTTGATTTAAAAAATGGGTCAAGAGGAACGTTCAACACCACCTAAGGAAGAGAAAGTCTATATAGAGAGCTTCATGAGAAAAAGGCCACCTACTTTTAATGGATCATCTAATCCCTCAATCACTGAACAATGGATGAAATCTATTGAAAAGATATTTCTCATCCTTTAATGTTATGAGCAAGAGAAGGTTCTCTTGGATGCTTATCGTATGGAGGGTGAAGCTGATCAATGGTGAACGTTGATAAAAAATATAAAGCCTAAGGGTTAGATTGAGGGGTTGGAATGGAAGGATTTCTGGAAGATGTTTTTCGATAAATATTTTCCGTGCACTCTCTGGATTAAGATGGATAGGGACTTCCTTTACCTCAAGAAAAAATATGACAAATCTATTGGAGTGTATGAGGACAACCTCACAAGTATTGCATGATACGCTTCCGGCTTTTTCATTACCCCCGAATTCAAGGTTGACCGCTTCTTTTGTGGGCTGAAACCTAGCCGGCGGAAAGTGTTGGCGATCCATGACTTCGACTGCAATGAGGAAATTTTCCGATGTGCCCTCAAGGTCAAAATAGAGATCGGAGAATATCAGGGGTATCATGGGGATAATAAGCATAAGGTGGACTTCAATGCTGGTGGGCCGATGGATAAATCCGATGGTTCTAAGAAGATCCAGCACCCCACTTGCCCAATGTGTGGAAAGAATCACCTTAGAAATTGCCTGAAGGGGATGAGGAAATGATTTAGGTGTGGAAGATAATGGAACTTAACTGTTAACTATTGATAAGAAAAACCTGCATCTACAACAGATGAGAGAAACACTCCATTCAAACCTCAACGCGTTGTTCATTGATAAAACTACAAAGAACCAGGGCATCTTGAAAATTAGTGCCCTAGGCCAAGGGTTTTTGGAGGCAACCAATAACCTCCAAGTCAGAAAAGGAAAGCCTTTTCCATCACTATTGCTGAAGTTAACCCTGACAAAGAAGCGGTGATAGGTACACTAGTTATTCATTCAATAATAGCAAACATACCTTTTGGTTCAGGTTCTACAAATTCTTTTATATCTCTAAAGTTTAGTAGAACAATTCCAGCACCACCACAAATCATGGAAGTGAAGATGTCGGTGAGTATGGAAAATGGGGAAATCATTGAATCCCATTAATATAACTCCTCCCCTATAATAATATGTGGATTAAACATCCCAGAGAACCTCTTCATACTCCCTCTGGTGGGATTTGATGCGATTCTTGGCATGGATTGGCTTTCCTTACATAGAGCTAACATAAATTTTCGAGAGAGGTAAATCACTCTCCATGTGGATAATTGACCCCCCGATTCTATACTAGTGCAAGGAGGAAGACAAATATTCTTTATATCCATAATCTCAAGCATGAATATTACTTCCCTATGAGCATTCATATCAGACTCAGATGATTTATTCCAAGGAAGCTACCATCCTTTAAGACAATCTTGTTGTGAGAGAATTCACAGAGGTGTTTCCCGAGGAATTGCCGGGTCGTCATCCTAAAATAGATGTTGAATTCTCAATTTATCTTAAACCTAGGGCATTGCCAATATCCAAGACTCCGTATAGAATGACTATTGTATAGATTGAGGAGATGAAGAAACAACTACATGAAAATCTGGATAAAGGGTTTATACGCCCAAATGTTTCACCATGGGGTGCACCAGTTATATTTTTCAATAAGAAGTATTGGTCAATGAACCTTTGCATCAATTATCGTGAGCTCAAAAAAATCAAGATAAAGAAAAAGTATCCTCTACCATGATTTGATGACTTTTTCTATCAGCTGTGTGGATCATAATACTTCTCCAAGGTGGATTTGCGGTCAGGATATTATCAAGTAAGGGTGAAGAAAGAATCCCCAAGACTACTTTTTGTTCAAGATACGGGATCTATAAACTCATAGTTATGCCTTTCGGACTCACTAATGATCTATAAATATTTATGGACTTGATGAATAGAGTCTTTAGAGATTACCTTAACAACTTTGTGGTAGTCTTTATAGATGATATTCTGATATACTCCAAAACCAAGGAGGATCATGAGGATCATCTTAGAACTGTACTGGAGACCTTGAGGAAGGAGAATCTCTATGAAAAGTACATCAAGGGTGAGTTCTATTTGAAGGAGGTCTCATTCTTGGGCTATATCATCACAAGCAATGAGATATATGAGGAATTGTCAGGTCTTCCTCCTAGTATAGAGGCTTATTCTTTGTTATAAAAAGGTGGGGGTTGACAATTTGTGGCTCTGGACTTACTTATGTAGAAATTTTTAACATAATTTAATTATAAGACTTTACATTAATGAGTTACATATACCTTATGTGTGTGATGTATTTGGATATTTATGAATATAATTGGATTTTTATTTGGGTTAATATTAAAATATACAAGTTTTGTAATTAATTTCACATCAACATGGTTTGAACATATTGGTTTTGTAGAAGGAATTTGATTTCAAACTAAATCAATTTTAGCATGAATACATGTAAATTGAATAACATTAAAATAATAAGGTGATGTTAAATGACCTTTAAAATACTATGTGTTATATTCCTTCCAAAGTTACTTTTCAAGACCTCGATCATCCAGTTGAGTATGTCATACCAAAGATGGATGCCCTTGGATTATCTTATGCAAAGAAAGAAAGTAGTGTGTGACCCCAATTGTATTAAGTGCCTATTATTGGAATTTTATTTGGTTTAGACTTATCCAAGAGACCCTAATAGGATTAGGTTACTATATTAATGGATTTGAGTTTATCGACATTGTAACGACTCACGATTTTGGACACTTTAAATTAATACTATCTTTAGTAGCATGTGTCACACAAAACATCGAACTAACACAACACCTAACCAAAAATAATACATGACATATTGAAATGACATGAAGAATATAATCATCAGTATTTAAAAACAAAATAAAAAATTAATATAATAATAATAATTATTCTTCTTTTATTAATATTTTAAAAAGGATGCCTTTTGATGAACCATTTTTAAAAAATTGTTTTATCTTACCATAATAGTTTAAATTGATCATAGTTAAACACATATTACAATAATTAATATTATGATTTAAAAACTAATATATAAATTCAATTATTTATAAATTTATATAAAATAATACTAATGACACTTGAAGTTTAAAAATTTCATTTTTTTAATAAAAGTTATTTTTTATATATTTCATTTTCATTTAAAAGATAAATTTATAAATTTTAGAATTTTAATTTTAAAAAATTAAATTATATTTTTGATTAAAAATTTCAATATTATTTTAGGATGATGTTTTGAGTTTTTTCTTAAGTAATTTAAATTTTAGGTAAATAGTTAAAATACCGCTTTTACCAAAACTGTAACTTTATAATTATATAAGAAAGACCTAGAAGTGTATAAAACCTATGAATTGGAAAAAATATGTATTTAATAGGTAAAAATAATCAATTTAAAAATAATATATTTAATTGTTAAAAACTATGATTAATATTTGAATGACTTCTGTAATATTTTCCAATAATAACAGTTTTTTGGTCTTTTTTTAATTAAATATTATTTTGGTAAAATTTGGTTTCTGATTAATTTTAAAGTCAAATAAGATTTATTTTTTTATAATAAACCAATTCATATCATGGGAGTATAAAACATTGGCAATTTTACCCTAGGCATAAATTCTTAGCTTATAATTGAATATTTTTTCTAAAAATAAACTTTTACGCATCACATGAAATATTGTTAAAATTAATTTTTCTTATTGAAATAAATTTTATCTGATAAAATATATTTCATATTTTTAATTATCATATACATATTATTTTATAATGGATAATTTATTTTTAGTCATGAAAAGTAAATTACTTAGGTAAAAATTAGTTACCACCGTAAAACCACAAATGGTAAAAGTGAAAATTCAAAGAGTAAAATACCTATAAACATGTTTAAAAAATGTGATTAAATTGAAATTTTTAGAGATTATAGACCTTATATAACCCCCTCCATTATTTTACAGTTTAGTCTTTTATATATGTGAAACAATTTCTCTCTTTATATTAAGTTTAAATATTTAAGAAATTATCATTTACACCACTTATAAAATAGGAATCTCAACACCCTTTAAAGACTACCAAAAAAATTAGGTTTCATATTAAAAATATGATTTTTTTTCTTTATGTAAAATTATATTCCTTTTCCTTCAGCTTTGGGTTGTAATATATTGACTTAAGACCTCTATTTCTATATAATCCTCCAAGGAAAACACAAATATTTAAACATTACTACTCATTGTTTTTCCTAACTTTTTTCCCTTATATCTTACTTTAAAAAATATAAATTTATAATTAATATATAATTACATTATTATTTATTGTACATGAAAGTTTATTATGGCAAGGTAACACCTATTAACCACTTTTATCCATTTATATTAAAAAAATGAAACCTTCATTCATGCATTGGGTGGACTACCACCTCCACGAATCGACAAATTCCATTTTTTCACCAATGCCTCTCTTCACTGATTATAAAAGTGAAATTGAGGGATAAATGTAAAATATATAATAAAATATTATTAATAAGATACAAATTATAATCCCACTTCTTTCCCTCTCATTATTCAATAAATGAAAATGTTAACCTTGGGTTGTGTGGACTACCACCTCTATAAAGTAACATATATCATTTTTCATATTTTTTATTTTTTATTTATTAAAATATTTTAAAATATTATTAAAATATTATTAAAAAACTTAAAATTATATAAATTATATATTTATTATTCTATAATAATTATTTCATGAAAAAAATTTCCACTTTCAAAATCATAATCATCCATTAGTTATGGTATTTTCATGTGTGGGTCTGTCTAACAACCTACTTGAACATTGCTATGAAATATTATCATGGATGACTATCAGAACTAAACTTTTGATAATATATGATATTACTAAGTAAATTATTATTTTTTTGGGTTCAAGAATTGTAACATTAATATTGAACTTGTTAATTGAGGTACCAACATCCATTTGTTAAAAATCACCGAAACATGCTTATCACCAATTTCATCTTTAAGGATAAAAATAAAAAGTCTCATAGAATGAAATTATAAAATTAAAAAATATAAATAAAAAATTTATATACCTTTTATAGTATGTGAATGATAAAATTTTGGATAATATTGAATAACAACACATCTAATATGAAAGTAGTTTAAAATGATCAATATTACTCACACTCGATATTGAAAATAGATAGTAATTATATAATATATCTGTATAGAATAATTATAAATCAATTTATTAAAGATTATGTATATGAAAGTTTTCGTTAAATTGGTTATTATGATATTTATGTTTGTTATATAGGATATTATAATGCCTTTGACTTTTCAAGGAAACAAGTTAAAGGATTCTTGACTCAATTTTAAATACCTTGAGACATACTTTTAATTATACAACATGTTTTATTTATAATGGTGTAATAATTATATTTAACATTAGGTATCATGATTCATTTATATTTCATGATTTTAAATTTTATATTCTAATTTTATTCTATCATGGGGGTTTTAATCAAAAATAAAAAATGTTTTAAGGGGTTATTTCTCTCAAATTTAACTTCTTAAGTTATCATTCTTTTTATGCACCATGATATCCTTAATCTGCTGTGATTATTGAATTATGAATTTATTTTACCATATTCATTGGGGTTTGAATATTCGTTTCTATTTATATTTTAAATATATTTAAATTCAATATATACCAATGTTTAAAGGTTTTTTTGATTCAAATGTTTCTCAATCATTAAGGGTTCCTGTACTAATCAAATTTTCAAATCAAGATTATTTTTGAAAGAAAATACATTTGGATAATTTTTATTATTTATAAAACCTCATAATTTTATTCTAATATTAAGGGGGTTTTACACATCCCCTTAAAATTTCATTTCCCCTTGAATCATATTTTACCCAAAGGGGTTCTTAAAAGTGAAATCGACCTCATCTCTTCTTATTGGCTAGGAACCTCCCTTTTTTCATGTCCATATTCATTGGATGTTTTCGTATATGTCATTATCTATGCATCAATATTTTATTAAATTCTTTTTATACTCTATGAACTTATTTTAGTGTATTAAATAAAATTTTATTGTTTTTTTATAAACCATTTTCATTAAAGTGTAAAATGAATCTCTTTTTAAAATTTTCATTTTGAACACATATTTTATTTCTCCTTTTAAATTTTATATAAAAATTTTCCTCTATGTTTTCATGGTTTCTAAAAAAATTATTTTTCATCTAAGACATTATTATTTGAAATATATTATACTTTATAAGGAAAAGTATTTAAAAAATACCATCCATATTTTTTCTTTTGATGTATTATGTTATATCCTTCTCTTTTAGAGGAATGATATATAACATCCTTTGTATTGACTAATCATCATCATTTTATAACTGCAATTTTTCATCCAATTCCATTCCTCTGTGAATACCCAATTTTTGAATTCTTTGATTGAAGGTTGTTCACCTGGATTCCATACATCAATTGACTAATGAAATTATTTTCTTAACCGAATACCCTTTAATTATATAGTGAAAATACCATATTATTTACTATCTTGATTGAAAGGTATATACCAAGAAATTTACTAAATATCTTTTGAGATTGATTTATTTTCCATGAGTTTATTTTGTTATGATTATTGATGATTTATATATTTGATTACATTTGAAATGGATTTGAATCCCATGTTATTTACATTGGTTATTTATGATATAAAAAGTGAATTATTTTCATTTGAATTTTTATGGAACCCATTATATTTACATGTGTTATTTATGATGTGATATGTGAATCATTTTTTAGTGGAATTCATATGTATGGATGATGATAGGTGGGGCCCCATATTGACCTCAAATTCATTGTTTAAAACATTAAAAATCACGAGATGTGTATGAACAAGCCTAAGTTAGTTGTTTGAAAGAATGGGTGTAAGGGTGTTCCTCAAGAAGGTTATGTATATGCATTTATAATTAAATCATCTTGAAAGAATGGGTGAAAGTGTGTGGCTCATGAAGTTGATGTTTCTTTATGTTATAATTTTTTTCCACAGTCATATAATTATTCTGATAACTATTTTATACTCTTTGGGATCATATTTATTGAATTATGTTTCCACACTCTCTTGATTCATTTCTTATTTTATTCTATGATTTATGAGATATTCTTTTATGGATATAAATTCATGATGTATATTTATTATATCCATATACTTATCTTATGCTCAATTGTGATATTTGAATATTATAACATATATTTACCATTACTGATCATCTGAGTTCACCCCTTTATTATATTTCCAATTCCCCAATTTATGAAGATGTGTATAACTTATGTGAAGTCCAAGAGTCTAGTGTGGCACAATTATAGAGAAATGTTCAAAAATTTTGTAAAATAAATTTCTTGTGTTTCTAGTCCTCAAATATTGTAAACCATCAATTATCCATTTTGTGTGACTATTTATGATATAGAATTTTTATTATTGTAAAATAATTAAATAAATTTGTATATTTATCTTGGTACTAGAATTTGAGGAGTGTTTAGTTATCTTTAGTGATTAGTTTATTTTTTTATTGAATATCATAAAATTATTGAAAACCCTAGGGAAAAGTATAAGGGATAAATCTATTTATATGATACCATCGTGATGTTTTGGTAAATTAGATATTGTGTGGTTCCCTAATGAACAACCTATTGTGTGGATCTAAAAATCAATTTTGATCCCAAATAAAATGTAACAGTAATGGGACTTGAGTTTGTCACTATAGAGGATAGAGATATAGATTTGTGTCACTTTCATTTTGGTGGGAACAATTATGGAAGACAATATGAAATTAAATTAGATTATTTTTTAAATTAATTTGATAAAAAGTGGCCTAACCATGGATATCCCATCACCCACCTTATCATGTCATTATTCTAATTTTTACTCTCTGATTTTCTCTCTAATCAAGTTAAACCTCACAAGATTATACCCTCCTAGAATTTTTAGTTTAACTAAATGGATGAAATGATCATTAAAACCTCTAATATCCCCTGGATTAGTAATCATATATCTCCAATTAACCTTAATTTAACCCACTTCTCACGATCACAAGGAATGGATAATACCTAAGTGGCCTCTGTGTGAAATTTATTGAAGAAGATAAGGGGAATTAAAATTTCAAAAGTAATAAATATCCTAAAATTAAAACACTTTGGATGAATCGAGTGATTAACAGAAGATAAAAATTTAAAATGAGGAATTAATTAATAGTGGATAGGGGAACATTCTTAGATCAACCACTAAGGGTTTAGTGTGACATCATTGGAGTTATTATAATGATAAATAAATGGAATTTAAGAAAGATACCGTGGGTAGAGAGTGATTATAGAATGAAACATCTGAGAGAAAGTAAGAAAACACCCACTAGCCTCTTTAATATAGTGAATAATGATTTATTTATAGAAGAATACTTAGAGTTTTGGATGTTCTTTGAAATTATCCATGTGATAAGTATGATAATATTCAACTTATTCTAGAATGTTCTTAAATTTCGACAGTGAAAAATGATTTCTTATAAGTTGGATGATTAACATGTATCCGAAATTGATGGTTTGCATGGTTTTCTTAGGGCATCAAGAATATTTCCTAATTGTTTTTTGCTCCTATCATAATCAAGATCTATACAATTTTATAGGGGAATTTATTTTGTACTTCATAATACAGTGGATGTTGAAATTTAATTGGTGGAAGAAGATGATTAAAATATTGAACTTGGGATTGGATTCTAATGGATTAAAAAATGTGTAATACTAAGCTTGGTTATAGTATGTCACTACAATTGGATCTTAAAAACTGGGTCTAGTGCCATTTTACCTTGACAATAAAGTTTAATATGCCTTATAAGTGGTTGTAGTTATATGATGTCATGATTCCAATTTGTGTCCATTGTATTTGAATTTTCTCATGTCATAATGGAATTGGTGATGCACATAAGGAAATGTGATGTATAATTTGAATTGTGACTTGTTTTTTTGTCTAAATTCACTAATCATTTTATCCAAAACATGGGTTTCATATTTTTTCTAAAGCCTTATCCATTAAGTTAGGAGATATGGAGGTCCCATCGATATTATAATTACTACTTTGGGAAAAAAAATATAGAAACATAGATATAATTTTTTTAGTTTTGGTCTTGAATTTAAGAAATCTATACATAGATTCAGGTGTTCCAAAATATTGGTCTATTTCAGTAAGATTTAACCATCCTTAATTTTGGTTGACATTAATTAGTGGTGTTGCATGCTTCAAAAGGGTGGATTCTCTAGTAATACTGCTGGGTTTAATCTCTTCATCCTCTCCAGTGGAATGACTTGGATTTCAGAGAAATGTAAAGGTTTTCCAGTGGTGTGGCACCACAAGTATGCGTAATCAATTAGTAATATTTGGAAATAGTCTTTGATGCTAGATAGTGGTGACTAGTTTTACCTTTAGTGAGTATGGTAGGTGAAACTTCATTTTTGTTTATATATATAGGGTGGCAGTGTTTGATCATGGATCTTCGATGATGGATTTGTAAGTATTTAACTATATTATTTGGGTCTCTTCATACTTGGTGTCACATAATGGAATTATGATTTATTCAGACCTAGTTTGGGTTGGTCAATATGGTTACCATTTATGGTGTCAAGTAGTGAAACATTACTCAATGGTGTGGTATCAGGTCATCAATGTAGAGACCCCGACCCCAGATAACCATAGGAGTCGGTGCCTTCTGAACATGATGTGTTATCTTTAAAATAAATACACTTTGTTAACAACACATCATGTTCCATACAGAGGATCGTGTGCGGTTCGGGTTCTGGGAAACCGGAAACTTCTGAAACCATCCATCTTACAAAAGTTGACACCTGAAAATTTTAAGCCAAAACATAGGGTGAGCATTGAAATACTCAGTAAGGGGGTTTTAAAATACAGTAACATTTGAAAACATTCTTTTAAAAGTTTTTGAGCATCCACTAAGAAAGGTTTTAACACACCAAACATAACAATGCTTTAATCAAAGTTTTCACGACAAACATGAAACGAATACGTTATTTCTTGAAGGAGTGATAATGGTTGATATAAACAAGTACTACATGTGATTTACTTGAGCATAAAATTCAAACAGTTAAAATTAATGCATAATCAGAGTTGCGCACAAGGAAACAACTAAATGTTCATATGCTGGTTACTATTCTATTAAGTGATAACACTAGGCATGCTTCAAGCTTAAAACTAGGGAATTATGAACTCTATACAAACATTAAAGGCATCAGTCATGAATGAACTTTATCCTGAAAAAAACTTGTTACATGACTTGAATCATGTGGCATCAACATTTTAATATTGACAATCGTTTCGTTTCACCAAGGTCCATCCCCAAGGTGTCATTTGAAAATTACAAAGGTTATTCACCAAGGTATCGTGAAAATTGTAATCTCTAGTGGTTACATCATTACCCAATGCATTGGAGCGCTATCAGGGAGCACCCTTAAATTTGCCTTTATTATCATGTGAGCCACATCGTTCATGCTTTACTGAAATGGTTATGTAATTCAAGATGTCCCATACCACCTTGAACATCTCATTCATTTTAATTTTTACCCAAGGTGTCCCATACCTCTTTGGGTAATCCAATTTCTTAGTCCATTTAGTGATATGTCATGAAAATGCATTATGTAAATAATAACTAACATAATTATTGAGTCATTACACACTTTACATGATGTGACAGTTCTCACTAAAAAAAAAGGGGGCAAGGACAAATTAATGACATACATAGTTTAGTACAACATCCTTTTCACTAAGGCACATAAAACATCAATATACCAATGATGAATCTTTGTCATTATAAATCTTTGTAAAAAGGGGTAAATCTTAAGTGAAACACATGAAATCAGTTACGATGGTAAACGGGCCCTTGTATCAAAATACAAATTTTATCATAAAACTCATCAGGGCAATGTTAGATAAGACTTTTTGATAAAACATGTCCAATTGTGTGTATTTTAAAACATGTTGGTTTAGAAATCACACAATTCATATCTGAATAAAATCATCCCAGCATCCAAGAACAGTTTAAGTCCTTCTATTTAAAAGAAAATATTCTTATAAACATATACACACGTGCACATATATATACCCGAAGTGTATATATGGGTTTTACACAATTCAAAGCAAAGTTTATTAAATTCCTTAAGTAACTCAAAGTTTCCAATCATAATTCAATTACATGGTTGAACTAAATCCATATAAGTTTTGTTATAAATGTAACCATGTGTATGAAGATTAAGGTTTTACAAACATATCTTCACTTAAACCAAAAGAGCATAGTTTAAAAAAAAGAATATATATCTAAAAATTTCATCTAGGTATTGATGCCCCAAACAGGTCGGGTTAAGTTAGGAGAATACATTCACGAACTATATATATATATGTACATACCATATACATTAGATACGAGGTTGAGATATATATATATATTTTATTTTTTTTGAAAACCGAAGTATAAAATCTCAAAATAAACAACCTGGGAATATGTAAACATGCTTATACAAAGTGTATACACCGTTCACATATATATGAAACCATATATACAACATATAATAACATATGTGAGCAGTATATATACGGGTTTCAAACGAAAACTGAAAAAAATAACAAAGTATATATGTACCCTCTCATATACAACACTGGAAACCCGAAGGCCGGCTTCTTGAAGGCAGAACCAAGGGGTATTTATACCTTGAGTGTATATAGGTAAAAATTAGTTGTGTTTAAACCGAAAGTTCCTTTTAAAGGAAGATGAGCATGCAGGAACAACCCATTAAAATTTCGAAGGCCAAGATCCTTGATGGCAAAGCAACCCGAGAGGGTTATATTTGAGTATATACATATATATAAACCATATATATATATATATCGTGAGTATATAAAAGGAGGTTATTTCGAAACAAGGTAAGAATGCAAGAAAAAGGGAAAAAAACCCTTACCGTGCTCGAGGAGGAAGCTCGGAGCCGCTGCTGGGTGTCCGAGGGAAAAAAGGAGGAGGAGGAGGAAGGGGCTGCCTCAGGCTTCAACGAAGAAGGGGGGTTTTAACATGGCCTCGGTGCCTTGCTGGTGTCCCGACCCAGGTGTAGACCGACGTGGGAAAGACCGGAGAACAGGGACCTAGGAGGGGGGTGCACTCGGAAGTCAAGGAGCAGCGCGGGGGAGGGAGGCTGAGGCGTCCTTGGTTGCAGGCCTACTGGTCGGGGCCAACTCGAGGAAGAGGACGACGGGGTCGATGCGGAAGAAGAAGGAATGGCTGTGATTAGAGAGTAGGAGATCATGCGGTGGAAGGGGGCGCGAGAATCGGGTTAAATATTTCAAAGGGATGGAGGGCCACGATTATTCCTTCGAAGAGATCGGACGGCTCATGGAGGCTTGGGGGAGGTCGCGTGGTTAAAACGTGTTGGGCTGCTGAGATCAACGCAGATGTCGATCGGACGGTCCCGGTTGCGCGGAGTGCGTTCCACATCGAAACGGGGAGAATTTGAGGCGCAGTATAAATGACAAGCCGCTCGGGGAGCGGTGCAATAGCACAACACACACACGCACTCGGGGCCTTATACACGGGCCCCTCCCCACCCCTGCGGGCCATGGCCCACCCTCACGCAGCGCGAGCCGCGGCCTTATACACGGGCCCGCTCGCGACCCCTCGGTAACCTATGCGCGGCCGGCCCTGCCCGAGCTCCAGCCTGGCTGGCTCCTGAAACGCGCACGCACGCACATGGGGTGCCCGATGGCGGCACCTCGGGTTCCCCATGGGGTCTCGGCCTTGGCCTGAGGGCTTGTCCCTTGAGGATGCCCTTGGCTGGCCGGGACCCACTCAACTTTTTTTTTATATATATAAAAAAATAGTTTTATCTTGTACTTAGCTCAAAATATAGTAAAATGTAGGAATTTAGTAAAACACATAGTTTTAACTCAAAATTTTAGCACCAATTTCAAGTGTAGATAAAATATTTTAGCTCTTGAGCTAAATTTTTAAAAGATATACCTTTTTGTACAATACTATTAAAATCATTAGTATTTTTAAAATACTATACTATTTGTTTCTATAAAATCCTTTGAAAGACCAAAAGTTTTTTCCAATTTTTTTTTCATAATTCAAGAGATAAAAAGATATAGTTATTACGAATTTCCTCTAAACCTATAAAGTAATACCAAGTTTCCAACTACCTAGGTATTCTTCGGGATTTTTGTAAAATGAGGAAATTTACTTTTAAGAATAAAAACGAAGAATCTTCTATGAAAGAATGTTTTTAAGAATAAGGTTATGAGGGAATAAAACTTAGTTCTCTTTTAAAGTAAATTTTTATTAGTGGGAACACAACGGTCATTTTTTTTGAAAACCCAACGGATATATATATAAACATAACGGTCATAACTCAACGGACTAATATAAATACAGGGATGTGGGGTACCCTTTAAAACAGAACACTTGAACAAGAAGGATGGCTCTCCTCATACCATTGGCGTTGAGCATGTGTGCCGTGGCCCTGGCGATTATACTTTTCACGCTGATGGACCCTGAAGATGATGACTATCCGATTGCCCGCGTTGTGGTTCTTTGTAGTCTTGCGGTGACCGTGTTAGGTCTTGTGCATGGTACACTCAACTAGTTGGGTCTCGTTGTAAAGTAATGTTTTAATAAATGTCAGTTTACCTTATTCTCTATGTTTTATTTCATTTCTAATTCCTTATTAGCAAAAAAAAACAAGATACATTATTAAAGGCATAACACTTCTTACATAAACCAGTTCATAAAACCTGGGGCGTCACATTATCCCCCCTTTAGAAAATTGCGTCCTCGCAATTTATTTCACGACACTACAAGGTTCAGAAACGTTCCTACCACCTCCACCAACGAAAAGGGTCAACAGGTGTATTTAGAGGGATCCCCGTAGCGAAGCTCACTTCTTCCAGATCTCTAATCCACACACACCTAAGACAGGAGGGGTAGCACTTATGTTCCGGGCTTTCAGGCCTCCAAAGGGAAGCTCGAACCGTACAAAGTTCTGAAATGTCTTTGCAGACCAATGTACGAAGAACTTTCCGAATTATGTCTCGGTCGAGGATATCGAAGCCATAGACGTGGTCGAACAGGCTAAAGCTGAGAAGTTGGAGCATATAAGCTGCATAAAGATTTCCCTCTAACGCAGCCTCCTGGAATTTCACTCTGGCCGTGAAGTTTCGGCCTAGGGTGAAACAAAGAAAGAGCCCTTCGTGGTAACTTCCTCGTCGTTCACGTCCAGCTAGCTGAGCAGAGCCAATGCGGTAATAGATGGAGGCATTCCCCTGGTAGGTGCGGAGAATCTCTGGACCGTTTGTTATCTAAAACCATTGCTTGCACGTTCTTCGCAAATTTGCGAAGGGGTCATACTCGTCCTCACACGTTTTGATCGCAATGATTTCCAAAATCTCGGTGGGAAGAGATAACAGGTGGGTTTGTCCTTCCATCTGAAAGTTTTAAGACAGGAGTTCCATTACTTGAAAATCATACAAGGGCAAAAACATGGTAAGGACAAGGAAAGGAGAAAGATAACATTTCAATAAACATACGTTCATTATTATTAGTGCTTGAGTTTCCATTACTCATTGACTAAACAAACTCCACACAGAGAAGCAAAACTCCCTAACTCCTCGAACCAAACACAGGCCGAGCATTCAGGGAAAAACTCATGAGGACACCTATGACGTCTTATGAGTCTAGCATGGGGGGCGTGAAGTTGAGAGACATCTTCATACACTTGTCGTCTGTAAGACAATCGGGTGGACTCGTCTTCTAACCTTCCGAAGTCCAACAACTGACCCCAGAAGCCATAGTTTAAAATCTGACAAAGGTAGCCCGCTCGGAGGTCTCCGTCAGCAGCAGCTTCTTGAAAGGGGTTATCAAGCATAGTGCCAAAGTTCTCACCCGCCGTGAAAATCCGGAAAAGTCCCTCGTAGTACCTTCCTCGACGTACATAGGAGGGAAATTGGGTTATTATCATAAGGAGGTAATCCAATCCCAACCCTTGGTGCAGACTAAGCACTCGAGGTGAGTTGGATACATCGTAAAGGTATTTGCATGTCATGCGGATATGGGCATAGTTTAGAAATTCCTCACGGCTTGTTAAAGACACAATGGTCTCTAAGGCCTCTGTGGGGAGAGATAAGAGATTTGTGCCTTCATTTTCCATCTGAAAATTAATAAAACCCAATTTTTAATGAAATTGAAATACATATACATATATATTTTTGTTTCAGTTTCTGGCTTTCCAGAGTTATCCAAACCGAACCTCTGATACCAACTGTAGAGACCCCGACCCCAGATAACCATAGGAGTCGGTGCCTTCTGAACATGATGTGTTATCTTTAAAATAAATACACTTTGTTAACAACACATCATGTTCCATACAGAGGATCGTGTGCGGTTCGGGTTCTGGGAAACCGGAAACTTCTGAAACCATCCATCTTACAAAAGTTGACACCTGAAAATTTTAAACCAAAACATAGGGTGAGCATTGAAATACTCAGTAAGGGGGTTTTAAAATACAGTAACATTTGAAAACATTCTTTTAAAAGAGTTTGAGCATCCACTAAGAATGGTTTTAACACACCAAACATAACAATTCTTTAATCAAAGTTTTCACGACAAACATGAAACGAATACGTTATTTCTTGAAGGAGTGATAATGGTTGATATAAACAAGTACTACATGTGATTTACTTGAGCATAAAATTCAAACAGTTAAAAGTAATGCATAATCAGAGTTGCGCACAAGGAAACAACTAAATGTTCATATGCTGGTTACTATTCTATTAAGTGATAACACTAGGCATGCTTCAAGCTTAAAACTAGGGAATTATGAACTCTATACAAACATTAAAGGCATCAGTCATGAATGAACTTTATCCTGAAAAAAAACTTGTTACATGACTTGAATCATGTGGCATCAACATTTTAATATTGACAATCGTTTCATTTCACCAAGGTCCATCCCCAAGGTGTCATTTGAAAATTACCAAGGTTATTCACCAAGGTATCGTGAAAATTGTAATCTCTAGTGGTTACATCATTACCCAATGCATTGGAGCGCTATCAGGGCGCACCCTTAAATTTGCCTTTATTATCATGTGAGCCACATCATTCATTCTTTACTGAAATGGTTATGTAATTCAAGATGTCCCATACCGCCTTGAACATCTCATTCATTTTAATTTTTACCCAAGGTGTCCCATACCACTTTGGGTAATCCAATTTCTTAGTCCATTTAGTGATATGTCATGAAAATGCATTATGTAAATAATAACTAACATAATTATTGAGTCATTACACACTTTACATGATGTGACAGTTCTCACTGAAAAAAAGGGGGGCAAGGACAAATTAATGACATACATAGTTTAGTACAACATCCTTTTCACTAAGGCACATAAAATAGAAATATACCAATGATGAATCTTTGTCATTATAAATCTTTGGAAAAAGGGGGAAATCTTAAGTGAAACACATGAAATCAGTTACGATGGTAAACATGCCCTTGGATCAAAATACAAATTTTATCATAAAACTCATCAGGGCAATGTTAGATAAGACTTTTTGATAAAACATGTCCAATTGTGTGTATTTTAAAACATGTTGGTTTAGAAATCACACAATTCATATCTGAATAAAATCATCCCAGCATCCAAGAACAGTTTAAGTCCTTCTATTTAAAAGAAAATATTCTTATAAACATATACACACGTGCACATATATATACCCGAAGTGTATAAATGGGTTTTACACAATTCAAAGCAAAGTTTATTAAATTCCTTAAGTAACTCAAAGTTTCAAATCATAATTCAATTACATGGTTGAACTAAATCCATATAAGTTTTGTTATAAATGTAACCATGTGTATGAAGATTAAGGTTTTACAAACATATCTTCACTTAAACCAAAAGAGCATAGTTTAAAAAAAAGAATATATATCTAAAAATTTCATCTAGGTATTGATGCCCCAAACAGGTCGGGTTAAGTTAGGAGAATACATTCATGAACTATATATATATATGTACATACCATATACATTAGATTCGAGGTTGAGATATATATATATATTTTATTTTTTTTGAAAACCGAAGTATAAAATCTCAAAATAAACAACCTGGGAATTTGTAAACATGCTTATACAAAGTGTATACACCGTTCACATATATATGAAACCATATATACAACATATAATAACATATGTGAGCAGTATATATACGGGTTTCAAACGAAAACTGAAAAAATAACAAGGTATATACGTACCCTCTCATATACAACACTGGAAACCCGAAGGCCGGCTTCTTGAAGGCAGAACCGAGGGGTATTTATACCTCAAGTGTATATAGGTAAAAATGAGTTGTGTTTAAACCGAAAGTTCCTTTTAAAGGAAGATGAGCATGCATGAACAACCCATTAAAATTTCGAAGGCCAACATCCTTGATGGCAAAGAAACCCGAGAGGGTTATATTTGAGTATATACATATATATAAACCATATATATATATATATATATATATACCATGAGTATATAAAAGGAGGTTATTTCGAAACAAGGTAAGAATGCAAGAAAAAGAGAAAAAAACCCTTACCGTGCTCGAGGAGGAAGCTCGGAGCCGCTGCTGGGTGTCCGAGGGAAAGAAGGAGGAGGAAGAGGAAGGGGCTGCCTCGGGCTTCAATGAAGAAGGGGGGTTTTAACATGGCCTCGGTGCCTTGCTGGTGTCCTGACCCAGGTGTAGACCGACGTGGGAAAGACCGGAGAACAGGGACCTAGGAGGGGGGTGCACTCGGAAGTCAAGGAGCAGCGCGGGGGAGGGAGGCCGAGGCGTCCTTGGTTGCAGGCCTACTGGTCGGGGCCGACTCGAGGAAGAGGACGACGGGGTCGATGCGGAAGAAGAAGGAACGGCTGTGATTATAGAGTAGGAGATCGTGCGGTGGAAGGGGGCGCGGGAATCGGGTTAAATATTTCAAAGGGATGGAGGGCCAAGATTATTCCTTCGAAGAGATCGGACGGCTCATGGAGGCGTGGGGGAGGTCGCGCGGTTAAAACGTGTTGGGCGGCTGAGATCAACGCAGATGTCGATCGGACGGTCCCGGTTGCGCGGAGTGCGTCCCACATCGAAACGGGGAGAATTTGAGGCGTAGTATAAATGACAAACCGCTCGGGGAGTGGTGCAATAGCACAACACACACACACACTCGGGGCCTTATACACGGGCCCCTCCCCACCCCCGCGGGCCATGGCCCACCCTCACGCAGCGTGAGCCGTGGCCTTATACACGGGCCCGCTCGCGACCCCTCGGTAACCTATGTGCGGCCGGCCCTGCCCGAGCTCCAGCCTGGCTGGCTCCTGAAACGCGCACGCACGCACATGGGGTGCCCGATGGCGGCACCTCGGGTTCCCCATGGGGTCTCGGCCTTGGCCTGAGGGTTTGTCCCTTGAGGATGCCCTTGGCTGGCCGGGACCCACTCAACTTTTTTTTTATATATAAAAAAAAATAGTTTTATCTTGTACTTAGCTCAAAATATAGTAAAATGTAGGAATTTAGTAAAACACATAGTTTTAACTCAAAATTTTAGCACCAATTTCAAGTGTAGATAAAATATTTTAGCTCTTGAGCTAAATTTTTAAAATATATACCTTTTTGTACAATACTATTAAAATCATTAGTATTTTTAAAATACTATACTATTTTTTCCTATAAAATCCTTTTAAAGACCAAAAGTTTTTTCCAAATTTTTTTTCATAATTCAAGAGATAAAAAGATATAGTTATTATGAATTTCCTCTAAACCTATAAAGTAATACCAAGTTTCCAACTACCTAGGTATTCTTCGGGATTTTTGTAAAATGAGGAAATTTACTTTTAAGAATAAAAACGAAGAATCTTCTATGAAAGAATGTTTTTAAGAATAAGGTTATGAGGGAATAAAACTTAGTTCTCTTTTAAAGTAAATTTTTATTAGTGGGAACACAACGGTCGTTTTTTTTTTGAAAACCCAACGGATATATATATAAACATAACGGTCATAACTCAACGGACTAATATAAATACAGGGATGTGGGGTACCCTTTAAAACAGAACACTTGAACAAGAAGGATGGCTCTCCTCATACCATTGGCGTTGAGCATGTGTGCCGTGGCCCTGGCGATTATACTTTTCACGCTGATGGACCCTGAAGATGATGACTATCCGATTGCCCGCGTTGTGGTTCTTTGTAGTCTTGCGGTGGCTGTGTTAGGTCTTGTGCATGGTACACTCAACTAGTTGGGTCTCGTTGTAAAGTAATGTTTTAATAAATGTCAGTTTACCTTATTCTCTATGTTTTATTTCATTTCTAATTCCTTATTAGCAAAAAAAAACAAAACAAGATACATTATTAAAGGCATAACACTTCTTACATAAACCAGTTCATAAAACCTGGGGCGTCACAATCAACTTAGTGGAATCTTCTATTGGAGATGGATTTGGTTTTTTCTTTTAGGTCTAGGCATGAATCTTCTTCAATATTGGTCTGTGGTAGTATTTTTTTTATGAACTATCAACACAGGGGTTCATTGATCTTCTGTATAGAATAGGTTGATTTTGGTGACTGGTTCAGTTTCATTCCCCTCACAAGCATCAGTTTAAAATTTCTATTAGTGAAAGTGGGTGGCATAATCTATTGGGATGATCAATCTTGAGAATAGGTGTGGTTACTTGTATTACATGTGTGGAATCTATAATTACTAGAACATTTACAAATGAAATTCATTCTTTAAATGAGTAAATTCCTCATTAATAAATGAAGTTATTGAAAATACATGCATAAATTTGGTTATTTTGGATCATTATATGGTCTTTCAAATTTAAAATACTATTAAGAATCATAAACATTAATAATATAGATATTGTATAATGAACATTAATATTATCATATTAAGGGTTATGATAAAGTCCATCTAACATAGAAAACGAAAGTAATAGCCTGGACCAATAGGATAATACCCTATGAATCCCATTTATCAAAGATTTTGGGGGAGAAAATATCATTGGTATTTCCCTTGAACAATCCCAATCTAATATTCAACATCTAAAGCATTATTGAATTTTTTTATGAAAGAAGTTCAAGCTAATCAAGATCACGGCCCAAACCATGTTTTCTGAACTACCCCAAGAAAATCTCATAATTTCACACCTTATCCTTAGGGAATTTATAGATTTAATAAGGGGATATATATATATATATATATATAGACCATAAGATTATGAATTCATATATTTTATTTTAATAAAATAAGGATAATATTTTCTTATTTTTATTATTATTTCTTTTTAAATTATTGAATAATGAGATTGAAAAAAAATTATGTTGTATTTTTTGGGAAATATATAGACTCAATGAAGAAAATATTTTTAATGATTCCAATAATTTTTTGAAATAAAATTTATATTAATAAATATTATTATTAAATAATAATTATTTAAATATAAATGATAATATGATTTATGAAATCAAATGTATTTGTTATATGGTTCGAAACACTGTAATTATAAAAAAACTCAGTATTTTTCAATAAAAAAGAATTTTTATTTAAAAGTATAGATTATAAAATTTAGATAATTACTTTTATATATTAAATATTATATTTCAAATCATCAAATCACAATTATTTATTGGTTAAGTTTTCATAATTTTCTAAGACAGTCAAATTTTCAGACTAAAATTAAATACAGAATAAGTATACGATATGTATTATGAAATAATTGTGAAAAAAGTGATGTAATAAATACAATAAAAATTATATATGACTATATTTATGTTTACAATTTAAAATTATGTTTTTTATGTTATTTGATTAATTTTATAAACCTAATTGAATCCTACAAAATCCATATTATAATTTAGGTTTTTAAAATCAATTATTTATAAACATGACTCACTTACACATCACCAAGGGTATTAATTTAATGTTTTTGTATATTTTAATTATAAAATAATGAAAAAAACTCCAATTTGGTTGAATCAATGGTAAAAAATCATGGAAGCATTTATGATTTTGATTACATTATCATATATATTCCAAAACCTATATTTGGAAATTAATAATGAATTACCCTAACTTTTTCTATATAAATCCATCCAAAATCCCATTCATCTTCACTCAAAATCCATATAGATCTTCCCTTACCTCTTTAAAGATCTCCCAAGGTTTCCCCTAGCTCTTAAGAATCTCCTCCTAAGAATTTAGAAGTGCCATATAAAGGAAAGGGATCCTCTCTTTATCCTCTTAATTTAAGAAACTTCTTTATATCATGACTTTTGATTCTGAATTGTTCATGTTGGGATATATTTTTACACATCCATATTAAAATCCTTTTTATTTAAGAGTGATGATAAACCGCTTTCTCTATCATCAATCCCTTCCATGTATCTTTATGTATCCCCGTTATGCTATAAATATCATCCTGCGATTTTCAATGCCATCGATTTGGGTAGTGAATACCCATCCCCATTTTTGATAAAGGGTATTACTCTATATGTACCTATCCTTTATCTATTTTGAAATTATATGTATGCAACCCTCACTCCCTAATAATTGTATTAAAATTATTGAAATATACCCTTATATTGTATGATCTATGTGGCACACTTATGAATATATATGATATGAATATGATGGGTGGGCCTGGAATTATATATTCCTCCAATGTATTAGGTAATGTTCTTATCTCATGATATTCCATGTATGGTGAATGGGAGGTTATTTTAATAACATCGTGTTATGATGTATTTGCGGTTGGCCTTGACATATGTCTATGATGTCATGTTTTATATTGTTTCCACATTCATGTGTTTACTTCTTATTATCATCATATATCATGATTTTATGATGAAGTTTATAATACTCACCCCTTTTAGTATTTTTGATATTCCTATTGATTCATATGTATAGATTTCATCATGTTATTCTTTGATTAGTCCCTTATTGGGAAATATAGACCCCCCTTTCTTATGTACATCCTCAGGTTATCCCATACAGTTTTAGAATATCCAAGCAATATAAGGACATGCTTGTAAGTTTTTAAATAATGATTTTGTACCCATTTTTTAAGTTATAATTTCATATACCTAATTTTAAAAATAAAATAGGCTTCATAATATTTTAGGGTTGAAATATATGTACCTTTTAGTAATAAATTATTAATTGAGTTATATTAAAGATATGGGTTGTCATATTTGGTAACAAATGATGGTGTATTAATTTTTAGGATTAGGATTCAAAACCCCTTGTGAAATATTTAAGTATAAGACTAAACATATGAAAACATACCTAAATTTTGGTAAATTAAAGATTATTTTGTTTCCAAGAATATACACACTTGTCTGGATACTATAAGTGGATCTGGCTCTAGCACATTTGTACCTAGTGGTAATAACCCTTAAAAGGGCACATTGGGATAAACTCAATCATCACCTGGTGCATGTCAATAGGCCTTGATATACACTTGGTTTGATAATCTTAGGGGACATACTTCAGTAAATTTACAATCTCATTATAAACCATTATAAATGGAAAAAATAACCATGAGATTTTATATTAGGAAATAGATCATGGATTGAAAACTAGAATTTAATAGGTTTAAGAATATTTGATTTATCCCTTTAATATTCATGGATTCCCATTTATTTATTTAATATTTGGAAAATTATTATCCCTAAGATTATTTTGGTTGATTTAAATGATTGAAACAAGAATAAAATAGTGAAAGGTAGGATTATTATATATTCATGAACTTAAAATGTCTTATATGATTATGGTTCGATGAATTATTTCATATCATGCATGTTTAGTTGAACTATTCAAACACGACCTCAAAACATGGAAGTTGAGATATCGGTGAAGATGGAAAATGGGTCAATTTTTGTTTCCTAAGAATATAATTCATCCACTATTCAAATTTGTGGGATGAATTTCATATAAAACCTTGTGATACTCTTCATAGAGAAATTCAATGCTATTCTGGGCTTGGATTGGATTTCTATGTATAAATCCAACATAAATTTATGAGAGAAGTAAATCACCCTTTGTATCACAAATCTCCCTCTGATTCTATACAAGTTCGAGGATGAGGATGGGTCTTATTTGGTACCAACATCTCAATAATGAAAATCATTTCCTTACAAGCAATAATATATAGCTCAAATGATTAAGATTAAAGAAAAATCATCCTTTATGGCATGCCCTTAGTAGGGGAATCCACTAATGTGTTTCTCAGAGAATTTATTTGTCTTTCTCCTAGATAAGAGGTCAAGTTCTCAATAAATCTAATACCATGAGATTTTCCAATATCCATGAGTCTATATTAAATTACCATTATTAAATTTGAGGATTTGAAGAAAAAATTTAGGTGAGTATTTTTAAAGGGTTTATATAGCCAATTGCTTCACCATGGGGTTCACCAATCCTATTTATGGAGAAGAATGGTGTGTCAGGGAACCTATGAAATGATTATCCTGAGGTTAAAAATATTATGATAAAGAACAAGAATCCACTACCATAGATTGAATACTTGTTCAACTAGATATATGGATTTGAGTACTTCTCTAAGGTGGATCTTTGGTCAAGATGTTATCAAGTAAAGGTGAAGAAATAGGATATACCCAAGATTGTTTTTTTGTATAAGGTTTGGGCACCATGAGTTCATAGTGATGGAATTTGGACTCAATAATTCCTCAAAAGTCTTTATGGACTAAATTAATAGTGTCTTTAGCGATTACCCAAAAAAATAGTCAAAGTATCTTTAGATGATATTATTAAAGGAAAATGTAAACCATGGAATTTTAAAATTGAATCCATGGTCCCAAGGAAATTTATTAAAATTAAAAGTAGAAAAAATAATGTACAAAATTAATAGATACATGAAAAATCCCAAAATACTCCCAATGTAAATCTAAAACAAGATTGTACCAACCATGATAATCATAATTGAGTCAAATCATTAATGTCCCAGTAAAATTAGGAACCTATAATGGGAAAGCATCTATTCCCATTTGGACGCCCAAAATAGAAACAAAAAAACAACCTGGTGCAAACCTCAAACCATAGGATTGTACATTCAGTTGTATCCCAAAAGAATATGGAAAAATATTGAAATAATTCTTCCAAATCAAAGGAGTGGTCTATATTGGAGACATTATCCTACCATCTTGACACGGTCATCCAGCAGACATGGAATGTTAAAAATAATCAAATCATCCTACAAAGTAAAGAGTTAGATCACATTGAAAATACAAACACTAAACAAAGCCAATAGTAGGAAGACACAAAATATAAGGGAACCCATAACATCTATATTCCTTAAAAATCCCACTTCAGGGCCCAAAAATCTAGAATTAAATTAGATTCAACCTTTTAATTAATCATGGAGACCATATGATCCCATTTTTTATGATATGTGTCAATTATAAAAAAACAACACCCTTAATTTTATCTGACACCTCCTCCTTATAAATAGTTTGGAATAATATTCCTCCAACAATAGAAGATATTTTGACCACCGTATTTTAGAAATTCGAGTAATCCTTATATTGTTTAGGTTTCTTTTTGTTGAAAAGAATAAGGACCTCCTACACCTAGTATGTGATTATTACCTTTATTGACACTAGATCGGTAAAATTTCCCCTCATTATTTTTACAATCAGACTGATTGTCATTGTTTTACCCATCATCACTACCATCTGGTTCATCTGTAAGATCCAAATGGGCATCAGATATTTACTTCTCATCACTATCTTGTGAAACATTGTAAAGGTCGTCTAACTAGTCCCTTAGTGTACTCCCCTCACCAATGGTAAGATTTTACCCTTTTTCAGCCTGCATGGGAGTCCCTTTATTTCCTAGGTCAATTCTAGTGGCCATAAAGTGTCTTTTCTAATTATGATCTTGACACTCTGAGGAAATTTTGAATTGTTTTACAAAACCATTGGATAGACTGACATTATATTTCCCATCCAAGGTTCATTTATCTCCAAAGACAATATCATTCCTAAGCCTGCCTTTAATTTTTTGAATATGTACTCTTTTTTACAATCATCTTCCTCTTCTCCCCAAAGATGAAAAATATAACACATACTGGATATGTTCCTTCGACACATTCCAATCGAGTTCCCAAAAAACTTTTATACATAAAAAAAGCTAGAATTTTCTCATAAACCACCTTCAAATTAATATTGGCATCTGTATTAAATAGGAACACTTGATGAACCAAGGTTGATGATAAATCAACTTACACTAAAATTCTAGTATAATGATAGAATCTTTCTCTACCAGTCACTCTATTCATTCTTATTAGTTTTCCAATGGATGAAGAAATATACATTACAATTATAGGATGGTAATAAATCCAACTAAGTCAAAACAAATTTAACCCATACCTATAAAGACAAGTTCTATGATTCAAAGGGACAAAATTATGGATCCCATTATTTAATGAGGAGCATACCTGCACTGATGAATGTGAAGAAAGATTTAAGGGTTTTAAGAAGAGGCTAATCTATACACCTTTTCTCACATTACCCATTTGTGGTGAAGGATTTTTGATCTATAGTAATTTTTCAAAAATGGGATGGGGTTGTGTGCTCATACAAGATAAAAAAGTGACAACCAATTCCTCCATCTAATTAAATATCCATGAGAAAAACTATCCAAATAGTGATCCAAGATTTTTTCATGATTTTTCATTTATGATTTGGAGACATTATCTATATAAAGAAATGTGTAACATATATACAGATTATAAAATCCACAAGTATATATTCACACAAAAGAAGACTATGATGCACCAATGAAGGTGGTTGGATATGATCAAGGATTGTGATTATTCAATCCATTATCATCATGGGAAGTAAAAAAAGTAAAATTATCTCTGTAGAAAGTATCACGAAACCATATCTATGATAAGGATTTAAAGGGATCCAATCTTCTTAGGCATGAAAAGTATGGATGAGGTAATAGTAAAAGGATATTCACCCTACTTTACTCAAATAACTACTCAACCATCCATTATTGAGAGGATTAAGGATTTTTTAAAAGATTATTAGGAACTGTAGAAAAATGTAATGGATATTCTATAGTTCAAATTTTATAATTATGTATTTATAAGGTTTGGAACCTAGATTTGATTCCCATAAAAACTAGAACTGAAGAAGGAACTTCTAGATGATGTGCATAGCTCATCCTTCTCAATTCACTCATGATGCACTAAGACGTATAGATATTTGAAGAAAAACTTCTAGTGTATAAAACGAAGATGGATATTGGGGAGTTTGTATCTTAATGTTTGGTATGAAAATAAGTCAAGGATGAAGGATATAAGTATAAGAGTATGATGAAAAAATTTACTATATCAGTATAGATTTGGGAAGACATAACTATGTATTTTATTACAGGACTCCTTAGGACACCCGAAGTCAATAATTCTATCTCTATGGTAGTTGATCACCGTACCCAGTCAGATAACTTCATTGCTATCAAGGAAGATTTATCTTTTCTATAACTCACTAATATATAAATAAGGAATGTGGTAAGACTTCATGTATTTCCACTCTCTATTGTATCTGGTTGAGATCCAAGGTTTACCTAAATTTTCTAGAGAAGTCTTTAGCAAGTCTTGGAAAATGGGCTGAGCTTCATCACTACTTATCACTATTTGAAGGATTATCAATAATAAATAACAATTCATACTTGAGGAGATATTATGAGAATGTGTTCAATGTATTTACAAGGTTATTGGGACTAACACCTTCCCCTATTTGAGTTATCATATAACAATAGATTTCCTTTATAGAATTCAAATGGCACATTATGAGGCTTTGTTTGGTAAGAGATGACTTACTCGAACATGCTAGGATGAAGTTGGAGATGGGAAGATTATGGGAATTGATCTTATCCAATGTATGAAAAACAAGGTTCAACCTATTCAGTGTTGTATTATATCCTCAAAAAGTTGATCGAAAATATATTACGACAATCAAAGACATGATATATTGTTTTATTTCAAAGATAAAGTGTTCCTTCGTATATCATTGTGGGGGAAAGTAATGACATTTAGGAAGAAGGTAAAGATTATTCATAGATACATAAACCCATTTGAGATCCCAGTTCACATCGTAGTAGTGGCTTATCGACTAGAAATCCCACCTAACCAATATCAAGTACATGATGTATTCCATGTATCCCTCTTGAGGTGGTACTTATGAGAACTATCACATGTACTAAATCCAGAGGTGGTACCATTGGAAAAAGATCTTTCATATGATAAGTTTCTGGTGAAGATATTAGATCTTAGATCTTAGAGAAAAAGTTTTATGAAACAAGACAACTCACCTAGTCAAAGTGTTGTAGAAGAACCACAATTTTGAGGAAGAAACATGAGAATCAGAAGATGAAATGAAATAGAAGTACCCTAATATGTTTTACTGTGTGAAATAAAATTTTTAAGGGAAATATTTATAAAGTGGGAATAATGAAAATACCCAAAAATTTATAAATGAAATTATTTTTTTAAATGAGTAAATTCCTTATTAATAAATGAATTTAGAGAAGACACATGCAGTACTTTGGTTATTTTAGACTATTATATGGTCTATCAAATTTAAAAGACTAATACGAATAATCAACATTGATAATATATCCATTGTAGAGTTACCTTTAATATTAGTATGTTAAGGTTTATTATAAAGTCAATCTGATACATACAAAAGAAGCAATGGCCTTTACCAATTTGATTGTACCCTATTAATCCCATTTTTCAGAGCTTCTGAGGAAGAATGAAACACTAGTATTTTCCCTGAATCATTCCCAAGATGATATTAAAAAACTAAAGAATTAGAAAATCCATTTAGGGTTAAAGTTCAATCTTATTGAGATCATGACCCAAACGATGTTTCCCAAACCACCCCAAAAAAACCTCACCATTACACACCTTATCCTTACGGATTCACTGGTGTAATAAAGGGTTATGCATGTAGACCATAATAGTATGAATTTGTATATTTTATTACAATAAAATAATTATTATATTTACTTATTATTATTATTATTTTCTAAATTATTAAATAAAGAGTTTGATAGAAATAAAATTTTGATATGATGAAACAAAAAAATTTACTTTTTGGAAAATAAATAGTTTCAGTCAAGACACTCATTTTGACGAATTAAATAATTTTTGAAGTAAATTTTATTTTTTAAAAATATTCTTATTAAATATTATTTATTTATATATAATTGATAAAAAAATTTCAAATTCTATTGTAATTTTTATATGGTTTAGAAAACTATTAATATAAAAAACTTGTATTTTTAAATAATTTTTTTTAAATTTAAAACTTTAAATTATAAAATTTCTAAAAGTATTTTGATAGAATAAATATAATTTTTTAAATTATCACATCAAAATTGTTCAAGGGTCAGTTTTTCATAATTTTCTAGGATAATCAATTTTTTTGATAAAAATGAAATACTATATAAATATATGGTATGTATCATGACATAACATAGCCCAACAATGATGTAATAAATACTATAAAAATTACCAGGACTGAAATTATGTTTCCCCTTTAAAATAATGTGTTTTTTTGTCATTTTATTAATAATCCTTAATAAATCATACAAAACCTATATAATATTTTAAGGTTTTAAAATAAAATATTCATGAACATGTCTCACTTACATATCACCGATGGTATTATTTTAATGTTTTAGTTTATCAGAATTATAAAATAATGAATACCACTCCTATTTAGTAGAAACCATGGGAAACCCCATTGAAACATTTTTAGTTTAATTTACTTTATCATATAGAGTCTAAAACCTATACTTGGAAATTAATAAAGCATTCTTCTCTCTTTAGATATATAAAACCACCAATATATGATTAATCTTTACTAAAACCCTTGAAGCGTGAATTTACTCTTACCTTTACTCTCTATATCCCTCTATAGGAACCCTAATAACTTAATAATCTCCTCTCAAGCTTTTATAATGGTCTTCTCATTATAAGGGATCCCCTCCTTACGTTCATTATTTAATAAAATTCTTTATATTATGCATTTTTATTCACAATTTTTCATGTTGGGATATGTTATTAAAATAGATATTACTATTATTATTATTTATAAGTGACAAGAGACCCATTTTACTCTCATCAATCCCTTATAAAAATCAGTATGTACCCCCATTATGCTACCAAAATCATCCTTTAATTTTCAATTCCAACCATTTGTGTCGTGAATGCCCATATCCACTTATACTCAAGGGTATCAAACTAGATTTAAATATCCTTCATTGATTTTTGACTTCCATATATATAACTCACACACCGTAAACAAGAGATTAAAAGTGTTTACATACATCATTATGTTGTATGATCTATGTGGAACACTTATTCATGTACATGATTTAAATGTGAATGGTCATCCAAGAATTTTATATCCCTTGTGTGCATTGGGAAATGTTTTTAAATTATGATATTAAATGTATAATGCACAAGAGTCTATCTTAATAACACTATGTTATTATGTATCTGTGGTTATCCTGGACTTATGTTTATGATGTGATGTTTTATGTTGTTTCCATATTCCCATACTCCCTTCATGTTATCATCACATATCATGATTTTATATCAAAATTTATTATCATCACCCCTTTTATGTATCGTTGATATACCTATTTACTCACATGTATTACTTTCATCATGTAATTATTTCATTTTGCCCTTAATGGGATTTGTAACTCACCCCTTTCTTATATACATCTATAGGTTATCCCGTACAGTTTTAAAAGATCCCAGGAATATAAGGTCATGTTTCATAGTTTTCAAATAATGATGGCGTACCCATGTTTTATGTTATCATTTCATCTACCTAATCTAAAAAAGAAACATGGCCTCATAATATTCTGGGGTTTCAATCTATTTAATTTTATTTAATAAATCATGAATTAAGGTGTATTAAATATATGGGTTGTCATAGAAGATCTATGACTTTCCCAAATTTTTGTAGTTTTGTGATAGTTGATATAACATATAAGGCATGGCCACTTATTTTTTTTAACCATATGGGAGGTCCATCCCATTTTTATTTTTTTGGTTGTGAAAATTCTATTTATGTTTCATTAGGTCAATGAATTCTTACCAAATACATTCATATCCACTTTTAATATGAATGTTCGATCTGTCCTTTTTCTAAAAGTTTATCTATGGAAGCTCAAAAATAACTTCATTCAGTCAGTCAATAATGGGTATGGTCACTTATAGAATTTTCTAAAAAAATTAGATGTGCTCATTTGAACACTTATGATTGAACATTTTCTTTTCCATTATTTTGGTGTTTAGATCAACTATAATAAGAGAAGTCATAGTGATATACCACTTTTCCATTCTTAGATCCTGAGCTACACAATACATATTTAATAAAGATAAAAAAATTAAAATCATAATTTCACAACTCAAACAAATAATTTAAAATTCATTCAATTAAAACATCAAATTCACATCATAAAAAATCATACTATAATTCAAATTGAAAACCAAAATTTGCAATTATTTTTGAACAAAATTCAATGTATGATATTTTGTTAAATTAAAAAATTAAAAAATAAATTAAAATATGAAATTAAGCCATTAAAGAATTTTATTTTGATACCGAATAAAAAAAATTCTATTTCAATTTTGAAATTCATTTTTAGATTCCATTTAATTCAAAAAATAATTGAAATAATTAAATATAAAAATTAATCCATTTAATAATGTCACTTCCAGAATGAATAAAATAATAAATTAAAATTAAAAATTTATAAATTTATGTATGGATTATTATTTAATTGTAAAAATTAAGTATTCCATTAAAAATAAATATTGAAAACAATATTAAATAAATATTAAATTCTAAAAATGTAAAAAATTCACTATTTTAACCAAGAATATGATTAAATAAGGTTGTATTTTCTATAAATATCATTCAATTTCATTTCAAAAATTTGGTCAAGTATGACTCCCCCACACTTAAACCTGTTTAACTCATAGGAAATTTTATCATCAAATTTCATTTATTCAAAAAGTAAAAACAAAGAAATTCTTCCTTCCTAGATTTAAATTCATCTACTATAATTGAAATAAATCACAGATTCATCCAATTTTTAAGGTATCATGCCTCTTAGGTAATTTCAATTCACTCCTAATGTCAATCTAATAAAAGTTTCAAGTTTAGGAGTGGATCAAATTATATCTAGGAGGAATCAATATTTTAACAATAAACACTTCCATTTATCTCTATACCTTACGTTTTTCAAACCAGAGTTAAAAATATCCACGTTATTGATATAAATGAATATAGTTTTTATAAGATAATTTCCCACTTCATGGTTTTATTATTCCCATCAAAAATATGAATTAATTTTTAATATATAAGAACTTTATTATTTTTTTGTTTTGAATTTTCCCAACCATTTATGTGTGATACACTAAAAAATAACTTATTTGAATACATACAGAGGTCTAATCGCACATCCATTGCATTTATCAAAGATATTCATTATAATATCCCAATGACCCATTTTAATCTACTTTTAAAGGACTTATATTAATTTAATTTTAGTTGGATCCCTAATGCACCATTTTTAATAGAGGTCAAGTTATACTAGATTAAGTTCAAAAATTTTGTGACTTTAAGTTATAATTATGATTTAAATTTTTTTTCACTCAAATTCCATTTCTTTGTTCTGAAATCAAATTTACATGAAGATAATGAAAATTTTATCTCATAAATAATCTATATTTTACACTTTCAGACCTTGTGAATTCCTTGACTTATCATTTTATTTTTCGACTAAGTTGGGAACATTTAAGTTCACATTTTACCTTTTTTGATTTATCATAAATTTATTAATTTACACTATATATATAGAAACCTAAATAAACTATGTATAGACTCATAAAAATATAGGGTGGTTTTCTTTTGTTTTATTATTTTTATTTTTTTAATTACACGCACACACAGATATATAAAATTATGTGAAAATTAGAAAATAGTATTTCCACCACAGAACTATTTTTTCCATCTCCCTTACACTTGGTTTAAACATACTCACAATTAAATTTAATGATATATTTGATCATGATAAATAGTTCAAAATAAAGTAAGAAGATAGACCAACATGAGGTAAAGAGAAAACTTGATCTTTCTCCATTTAGTAGAAGTATGGAGTAGACTTGAATCCTATATAGGTTCTTTCCAGAAATACTCCTAGTAATTATTTAATTGTTTCTCAATCACATTCAGTTGCTTCTTTGAACCTTCTCCTTGAATCTCAAATACACTGAAAGGAAATGTATTAGTTACTATGTATGGGCTAGTCCCCTTGAAATGAATCTTATAAGATAAGAGATTTATTCTTAAAGAAAATAATAACAATTTTCCACAAACATGGACTTATATTTTCTAGATCAATTTATCATGATTAGATTTAGTATTATACTTGTAAAATAGTTAGTTCTCATAATATTCACTTCTCAACTCCCCATGATCAATCATCTTCAACTTCTTATGTTCTATAGCCTTTCTAAACACTAGGATAAGTATTTTGACTTCCTAGTTGGATTTGTTCTACATATAAATACGAAAGTGAAAATGTTTACCATAATAAATTATAAAGATTTAAATACCTAATGGGGTTTTTAGGTGTTTCTATATTCCTATTGTGTATCTTCTAATTTTTTAATCTAGTATTTATGGCATCGATGCACTATTTTCTCAAAAATTCTATTGACTTCACTGTTAAGAACATTAAATAGTCCATTTGTCTATGGTTGATAGATAGTGTATGATTTGGGGTAAACTCCATATTTATTCATGAAGTATTATAAATTATAATTGAATTTTTGGGTTCATTGGTCACTTATTATTACTCAAGGTATTCCAAACATAAAAACGTTATCTTTTAGAAAATCAATTGTAGTTTTTTAATCATAAATTTGAGATTATTTTTCATCATTCTACTTAGAAGCATATTCCACTACTAATTTTCTTTAGGAAAATACAAATGATAAAGGAAATGGGACCAAGAATTCAATTCCATATACATCAAAAATCTCATAGAAAATTAAAGACCTTTCGGAAATCTCATATATTTTAGATAATGAACTAGTAAATAGGTATTAAAGACATTGTCTATAAAAATTATATGATTTTTTAGAAATTGAAGGGAAGAAATCCATATTCTATGTTTTTTATAGTAGTTATTTAAGGCCCAAAAGTTCCTCTACATGAAATTATATGTGAAAAAGAAATCAAAGAGATTATCTCATATTTATAGATTCACCTTATAATGAATTTTTCATTGAAAATTTCCCATTAATAAGAATACTTAAAAAAATTATGTCATGATTCGAATTTCAATTTAGTATGTTGATGTTTAGAAAAGGAGGGTACCATTTCTATGACTAAAAAAATCACTATTTCAACATACCAGGGAACTTAAGAGAGTCTGTACAGTTTCTCAATAGTGAATGAATCATCTATATTGTTCTTTGGGATTGGTTCGACCTTGTTAGTGTTAGGAAACCATATTATGTGGTCTTCCACCATGTTCTCACAACCCTTCTTTACCTTTATCTCCAAGTCAAACTCTTATAAGGACAACATCCATCTAAATAGTTTGGGATTTTCATTATCTTTCTTTACTAAATATCATGATGATGCATGATAATAATAAATAATTACCTTATTCCCTAAATGAAAAGATTTGTTTTCTAAATCTTGAATAATAGAAAAAAAATCCTTCTCTATTGTTGGGAAGTTAATTTGGGCAATGTCAATGGTCTATGAAGTTCAGGATATCACTTGTGGAATTCCCTCAATATTTTGAAAAATCACAACCCCTATGACTCTATTAAAAGTATCACACAAAATGTCAAATTGATGTTCCCTATTCAGTGGATAGATTATGGTGGTTGAGATCAATTATTCTTTCAATATGTCAATATCTATCCCACATGAGTCATCAAAAGAAAAATCATTTTCCTTATTGATTCAGTTTGTCAGGGGAAAAGTAATTTTTCTAAATTTCATAATAAACCTTCTATAAAATTCAATGTGGACTAGAAATTACCTAATGTTACTCATATTGGTAGGGTAAGGTAGTGTGGAAGCAACATCAACTTTGGTGTTTTCTACTTTAATTCCATATTTATTTATTTTTTGTCCCAAAAATTTCATTCTACCAATGTAAAATGGATTTTTTAAAAATTTAAAAATAACTTTTTCTTACTACATATTTTAAAAACCTTTAAAAACTCTCCAAATATATTTGAAAATAAGACCTATAGATAGTAAATTCATATAGTAATACCTACAAGAAACTATAAATAAGGTATGAGAAGATACTTACCATGAAATTCTAAAAGGTACTTAGAGCATTGAAAAGACTAAAAGGACTTATTTAGTAGAAAACAAAACTATCTAGACATGTAAATATGGTCTATTCTTGGTCCTCCAGGGCTATTTGAAATTTAAAAAACCCAAAAAAAATCATCAAGGTGGTAATAATGACCCTTCCTGGTTAGTATATCAAGAATTTTTCCAAAAAAGGTATGGTGATGTTTTATTTTTTGGATTCATGGTTCAATATCCTAAAATATATGAATACTCTCTAGTTATTATTAATTCTTATAGGAACTAACTCATTGTTCTTATTTTTCAAAAAATTTAATCTAGTTTTCTTTAAGACTATTTGGATGGGGACTCACCCATTGAGAGTCAGAGATGCGGTAGATTATTACAGATCCAAAAAATCATTATACCTATTTTTTATAATGTCCAAGAGGGTCTGATTGATCCTCATTTATGGTTATCCCACTTGTTTGGATTCATCTTCCAACAAAATCCTATGTATGTAGGTGTTAGGGATATTCCTCTTAATTTTCCTTAATTTCTAGCCTATTTCCCTAGAATTATGTTTCAAAAGTTTAAGCAGTTGTTGTTTTTGACTAGGCACTAAATTATTTTATATTATAACTGGATGTTTTTTATCTTTCTTTTAAAAAAGAACATTTTAAGTTCTATGGGAGTGGTCTAATTTCAAGTTTATGGGGGGTTTCCAAAAGATGATTTTAGTTCAGATTCATCCATGTTGCCTACATACACATTTAAGACTGAATTATAAGTAGTAGATTTGAGTAAAACATAAAAATAAATTTCATCAATATCATTAAATTTTCTAACACTTGAAATTATTTTCAGATTAAGTTCATTTTATAAAATTGGTTTGTTAAGTAGGTGTGGTGTTTTCAAATCTTCTCCTAGTTTGATTATATCATTAAACATTTCAATTTTCTCCCTTGAAGAATAATGTAATTAAGATGTTTTTATTGTAAAAATATATTTCCCATTATGTGGGGGTTTTATGATTCAAGGATATTGAAATCCACTATTTGCACATAAAAATTTATGGAAATAGTTCCTTAATTGACTTTGATTATGGTTTTAGTGGTCTTAAGGACTGGTCTACCTAGAATAATGGTAGAGTGATCTTTACCTTTTCCTTCTTCCATGTTGAGAGTATAGAAATTGATAGAGAATTGGAATACTTGTACACTTACCCAGACATATTTAAGAACACATATTGAGTAAGAAGTGGCTCAATTAGTGATTTTATCAACCACATGGGTATGTTTGAGTTCTACCATTTACATAATAGAATAAATGGAATAATGAATTAGATTAATTGAGACCCCTAAATCACAGAATGCATTTGAAAAATAAGCGATCCTATGATGGATGAGATAGAAAATATAACTAGATATTAGAATCTTTGGGTAATTTGGAGGGTAAAAATATAAAAATTATTATTAAAAATGTTACTTATTTATTTCCTCATAATATCCTTCTCATTGTTCAAATGTATTTAATTATTTTTTCATGCCTGGGAATTTGGCAGACGACCACCACTAGAGGGATGCTAATCTCTAATTTTTTAAACACCTCCAAGGTCTCATATTATAGTGATTATTCATTTGTTTTCTTAGGTTATTTCATACATTTAGGTAAGGTATGTTGGGGTTGGTTTGGTACTTATACTTTATAATTACCCTTATAGTTCCTTGATGTTTACTTCAAATATTTCTCCTCAAGTTCTTTTTTCTGGGATGATTAACCATATACATATAGTTTTTCACTTCAAACTTTGATCTATAGGGGTGATCCTTCACAATTTTCAAGCTCCTTTCCACTCCTTAATGTAATTTCACTATCATTTCATTTGGGGTTAGTAATTTATTAAACAGGAAGCTCACCTAAGACTTAATTTACTAAATTATTGAGGGTGGTCATGAGATGACCGAACTGTCATTTTAATTATTTAAACTGTGATCCATGAGGGGTAAGGGTGGTCTTTTAACTATTTTGAGATTCTATTACCTGTCTCAAAATTTCCTTAAAGGAATTAAATTATGATTGTATTTTATAGAAGCTTCGGGATGGTTGGAAATTTTGTATTTGGAATGGAGGGGGTTGGAAGGGCTATTGAGAAGCCTATTGGAAAGGTGGCCATTATGGATATTGGTTCTCTGTTCCAAATTGATTGATGAAAAAAATCTATAAATCCAATGTTTACATTAAGGTGATTTTTGAATTTCCTCTAGAACATGTCATCAATGCTTTCAGTCCCTTGAACTTGAGGTCATCCATCGATGAAATACTTTTGAGAATATCAGACCCAACATACTCAAGGGGTGGAGTGGGTGATGATTCCTGCATTTTTTTCATAGACATCTATATATCAAATAGGTTTTTTCTTCAATATTATTTTTATATAATAGTGAATTGAAACTTTTTACCTCATTTACACCTCTAGTTTTAGTTATCATACTACATTTTTGTGAATTTTTGAGAGATTATATCGAAAAGATCTCGAACATAAATGGGTGACTTATCAATCAGTGCTCCTCCAAAATTAGTTTATAGTATGTTCTAATCATTTTTTCTCAATACTTGGTAAAATAAAACCATGAAATAATATTCTTCATAGGGATAATGTGGGAAGGATGCAGTCAATTTCTTGAACCTTTCCCAAAAATCCTAGAGCGTTTCTCCAGTTGATTATTTGATTTCTTAGATCTCATTTCTTAATTCATCACTCCTTGAATAAGGGAATAATATCTGGCAGATGACTAACTATATCTTATCCCATGAAGTTACTTATCCATGTTATAGATTTTAGAGCCTCTCCTTGCATACCCCTTCAAGAGATAAGGTAAAATCCTTCCGTCTAATTTGACCCTCATTAACTCATCTAATTCTAAATTAAATTTATATTCCATTAAATGACTAAAAATTACCATTGGGGTCATTACATGATAATCAATAAAATTTATTCATAATACCTATCATTATAGTTTTTAGTTCATAATATTTTTTATCATTTAATTAAAATTTCTTATTATTAAGTTTTAAATTTAGTGTGCACATTTAACTCAATATTATCTTTCATATTTTTACTAACTAATGTAACTATTATGGAAAAATAAATTTACAAAAGAGAGTTAGCCAATAGAATGGTGAAAAACTCTCTTACTATTTTTAGTTGTTTTAGAGTATGAAGTATTTCTAGTAGAGTTCTCTAAACCATGAGATCAAAAACAAAGAGGTTGGAAGAACCAGATCTGGCCATCCATTTAAATCATTTTAAACTAAATTTTAAAAAACATTGGTCTCCCTAAAAAATGTGCTTGTTTTGATGAATATTTCGATAATGTGGCACTCAACAAAACAATTTTGAACCCAAATAAAATGAAGTTATAGCAGTACATGGGTTTGTCTCCTGAAATGATAGTGTTATGGGCGTGTTTCACTTTACTTTTTGTTTGACAAATTTTTCAAAAAATTTGAAATTTCATTTTGTTGCATTTAAAATTATTTTGAGGGAATTTATCATAACCTTGGATATCCCCTTACCCACCTTGTTAAATCATTATTCTAGTTTTTACTATACTATTTTCTCTCTAATAAAGTGAAATATCACTCGATTACACTCTCCTAGAATTTTATATTTAACTATAAGAATGAAATGATCACTACAACCTCTAATATCCCTTATCTTTGTAATTAGTAATCTCCAATTACCCTTTAGTCAACCCACTACTCACAATCACAAGTAATGGAGAGGACCAAAATGCTCTATTTGTGTGATCCAACAAAGTATAAAAGATAAATTAAAAGTGAAAGAAGTAAGAAATCTCCTAAAATAAATTCACTTACAATGAATCTAAATATTAACAAAAAAAATTAAATTAAAATTTTTTTAACAGGGGATTGGGGGAAATCTCCTCGAATCAGCCACTAGGGTATTATTGTACCATCACTAGAGTTATTACAATGATAAATTAAATGAAATCAAGAAAATAGTAATGATCATTGAGTGATTATAGAATAAAACCTCTAACAGAAAGTGAGTGAGAATCCACCAGCCTCTTCAGCATAGTGAATAGTTCTTTATTTATAGAATAACACTTAGACCTATAGGTGCACTTTAAAATTATTCACCTGGACAACATGATCATCTTCAACTTCTTTTGGAATATTCTTCAATTTTAGTGTCGAGTAGTGTATTCTTATTTTTTTTGATGATTGAAATGTATTCAAAATCAAGGGTTCAAATGAATTTTCCTTAGAATTTAGGGTCTTCCCCAATTGATTCATAGTACTCCCATGTCAAGATCTATACAATTTTGTAGGGGAAGTGATTTAGTGATTTAAAACATAGTGGATGTTGATATCTTCTCAGGGTAAGAATACAATGATCATATTGGAATGGTATTGGATTTTAATTGATTGAAAAAGGGGGTATACTGGGCTTGGGTATAGTATTGCATAGTAATTGGTCCTTAAAAATTGGGCTTGCTGTCTTGGAATATGAAAATAATGATATAGCTACATTGAAAATAGTTTTGGTTCTGTGATGTTAGGATTCCAATTTGAAGTGGTTTCCATTGAATTTTCTTAGGCCGGGTGGGAATTGGTGATGTACATAAGGAAATTTTATTTCTTTACTTTGAATTGTGTGTATTTCTTCATCTAAATTTATTAAGTAATTTCAGAGATTGGTTTGGGTGCATATTTTTTCTAAATTCATAGCTTGTGATTTGGGAGAGATAGAGGTCATGATTTTCTTCAAATTCCTACTCAGAAAAAATAATCAAATAAAGAAAAAAAAAATCATTTTCGATCTCAAATTTTCGTAATCGAGGAACTTATTCTAGTTTTCTTAAATATTGGTCTAGTTTTTAAATTTTTAACCATACTTTAGTTTGTTTGACATTCATTAGTGGTGTTGAAATCTTAAATAGGGTGGCTTCTTTAGTAAACTTGTTGGGTTTATGCTCCACATCCTCTCCATTAGAACAACTAGGTATTTAGTGGAAATACACGCTTCTCTAGTGGTGAGCCACCACAGGCATGTGACATCAGATGGAGATCTTTGGTAAGCATCCCTAATTCCAACCATCGATGACTGTTTTGAGATTTGGTGAGAATATGTGGCATGGATTTAGTTTTTATTAGATCTATTGGGTTGCAAAATTCAGTCATGGATCTTCAATGGATTTAGATTCAAATTTCTTCAACAATCCTCTCTGGTAAAACTCTTCAACCTTTACAGTGCATGATAAAATGAAAATTTATCTATATCTGGTTTAGGTTGGTGGTGATGGTTGCCTTCAGGGTGGTCGAACAATGCAACAATACTTAGTGGTGTGACATCAGGTCATCACCTCAAAAATAACTTCAAGTGATGATTAATTCCTCTTTTTCTTCCAAATCCAAGAATGTATCTTCTTAAATCTTGGTCCATGGATATCTCTTTCTTATGAGATTTTAGATTTTTTTTTGATATTAAACATATAACATTTCATCATCATCGACTAGTTCAGTTTCACTAACTCTCAAAATTTAGTTTTAGACCTCTATTGGCACAATAGGTGCAGTTATCGATCCAAATTCTCAACTATAAGAATAGGTGTGGTCAAATGATTTTTCTATATGGAAAACCCATTACTACTCCAAATTTTGGTAGTTTCTTGATGGAAAAGTTTACATATAAGGCACAATAATGTTTTTTACTTTGTAGAAGGTCCATACCTTTTTTATTTTTGTGTTTTCGGTTGATTTATTTTTTGTTCATGTAGCTGATGAATGCTTGAAAAATACTCTCATAGAAACTCTCCACAGACATGGTAGATCTACAATTTTTTGAAATGTTTATACACAGTGAAAAAAAATTCTTTATGTGGATGGTCCACAATAAACATGGTCTCTTATGTACTTTCCTAAAATTTCCATTTTCCGTCACTAGAACACTTTCAATCGATCAATGCATTTTCCATTAATTTGGTGTTTAGATTGACCACAAGATGAGAAATAAAATCTGATCCATTACTTCTATGTTACTAGAGAATGGGCTACACCACACTTATTCCAAAATTATAAAACAAATTAAATTATCAATTTCAACCTTCAAAAATATAATTTCAAATTCATTTAATTAAAACATCAAATTTCCATCACTAAAAAATTGTCACTCTCATAAAAATTGAAAAAAAAATCATAAGTTTTTGTTAAAATATTGTAATATATGTATTTCTATTAAATTTTAAAAATTATAATTCAATTAAACATAGAAATAAATCCATTAGAAAAATTTAGTTCAAGATCGAATCACATGATTTCAATTTCCATTTCGAAATAAATTTATGGATTCCATTTAATTCCATTTCATTTAAAGAATTATAGCTCATACATTAATCAATTTAAGAATGATAGTTCCAAGATGAATCACACAATCAATTAAAATTAAAATTTCAAATTTAATCTATGGCTTATCATTTATTTCCAAAAAATATGTTTTCCATTAAAAATAAATATTAAATACAATTTTTAATAAAGTTTAAATCCTCAAAAAATAAACAAAAATCACTATTTCACATAGGAATTGAATTAAATAAGGTGGTATTTTCAATTATATCAATCATGTTTTTCTAAAATTTGAGATCAATTCATTTTCATAGCAATTACATCCTTATCTGTATACTAGAAGGTGGACACATTTATGAAAAAGATGCACCTAGATGTAATCATCCTAAAAAGGGTTAGTTGAGTTTTAACTCAATATTCACTCTAGAACATGATTAGTAGGCCTAAGACTTCAAACCTAGATAAAAACTCTCCAAGGGTATTATTTGGTTAATCACCTTATCTTATTAATCCCTTATGAATGATTTATTATGTTAAGAAATATGAGAGAACATAACTTAATATAACAAAGGACTAACCAATATATTTATAGCATGAACCAAGTGTAACATAGTTGTAATAAATGTATTATAGGTTGAAATAAAGGTTCCATTTTAGAAGAAATATTAGGATTGAGATTTCATCTTCATATGATCGTTTACTCTGATTCTATTGGATATCATCGTAATAATTTTGGTTTTTTGTATTTGGTTGAAACAATATCACAAAAATGAAGATGAGAAAGGTATATATCTAGAAACCATTGTTCTTTATAACTGAATATGGGAACACACTTAAATAGTTTATAATTTTATTATTTGATTGTGATGATAAAAAATGTGAGTTTCATTTTCTTTACTAAGGTGGTGAGGTTGGTATCTTAATAAAAAATAAATATTGATATTCTTATCTATTTTTGTTAGAGAGTGGTATTAATCAATGATATTATGGTATATTAAAAAGGTTATGAGGATTATGTGAAACATATGTTATTAAATATTTTTTCTTTAAAGTTTTGGAAACATATATTAAATGGTATCAATAACCATGAAAAGTGATTTTATAAAAAAGTTATATTTTTTTGGATAACTATTGGAGAACACATGTTCAAGGTATAGACAACTAATAGGTTTAATATATAACTAATTTTTAATTAATTAAAGGTTTATTGATTTTTTGAAAAGTGAGTCAGATAGTTTTGATAGTCTTGGAATTGGTTATTTACTTTTTGAAAAATGATCCATGATATTTTTGGGGTAGTATATATCATTTTTTCGATTATGATATATATTAAATAGTATTTGACGTTTTGAAATAGTGATTGAAGAAAATTGTTAATTTTTTTGAGGAATATATTATTAAAATATGATTTAGTTCCTTAAAAATAATGGTTTTGGGAAAAATATATCTGGGATAATATATTATTAGGGTGTATATATAAAGGGGTACATGATTTTATAAATGTTTAATATTGTTTAAGGAAAGATAATATAGACAGAGAGAGTAAGATAAATTCCATCATAGAAGTTTTATTCTAGATAATGAATTTTTTAATAATACCCCCACCTACTATCATCAGCGAGTAATAATTAAAATTGCGAGGATGAAATTATTTAAAGGGGTAAAATATAACAACCTAAGTTTTAGAACTTTTAAATTAATAATATATTTAATTTCTTGTGTCACACATATCTCCAAACAAGAACAAAACTTGATTAAAAAGAACTACGAGATATTAAATTATATGAATAATGTAAGAATTAATAGATTAAAATGAAATAATTATTTAAAATAATTACATATTGTTATTTTTCTTTGATTGATATTTTAAAAATGATTCCTTTCAAAAAAACATTTTTAAAAAGGTATTGTACTTTACCTTAATAAATTAAATTGATCCCACTTAATAGTATATTATAATTAGTAATAATTATATTTATAAACTAATTGATCAATATTCAATTATTTATAAATTTATATGAAATAATATTAAATACACCTGGAGTTTAAAAATACCGTTTTTAATAAAGGTAATTTTTATTTATATATTTAATTTTAATTTAAAAGACATTTATTTAAATTTTAGAATTAAAATTTGAAAAAACTAACTTCATTTTCAGATCAAACTAATCTATATTATATTATAATTAAGTTTTTTATATTTTTCTAGAATAATTTATTTTTAGTTGAATAGTGAAAACACTATTTTTTCAAAAACTATAAGTTTATAATTATATAATAAATCTTATAAGTGTATAAAAAAATTAATTAGTAAAAATTTTACTTAAAAATTAATCCTATAAATTTTTAAAGAACTATATTTAATTTAGAAAACCTATGACTAAAATTTTAAGGACTTAAGTAATATTTTAAAATAAAAACACTTTTTGGTCTTTTATTATAATTAAATATTATTTTTTTTAAATTTCATTTTGGATACTTTTTAGGCCACCTAAATTTTATTCGTTTTATAATAAACAAATTTATATCATGAAAATAAAATACATTGACAAGTTTACCCAACATAAAAAATGTTTGCATAAAAATACACTTTTTTCTAAAAAATGTGGTTTTACGCGTTACACATGCTTATGTTAAAATAATTTTTATTAAACATATAAATTTTATTTGATAAAATTTATTTTAAATTTATAATCAGTATTTAACAATTATTTAATAATTTCCATTTTATTTTTATTCATTAAATGTAAATTACTTAGTAGAAAACTAGTTAACCCAGTAAAACAAAAAATGGTAAGAGTTGAAATTCTAAGAGTAAAGGACTTAACATGTATAAAACATGTGTGAAAATGAATTTTTATGGATGATATACATTATATCAGTCCACCCTATTTTTTTATATTTTGATTCCTGTTTACTTGTGAAGGATGTTTTCTCTTTATGTTAAGTGGTGATACCCACAAAAAAGTTATTCTCACCACTTATAAAAGGAAACTCTCACCACCCCTTCAAAACCACTGTAAAAATTATGTTTACTCTTGAAAATATGAATATTTAATTTCATTAAAATCAAATTCATTTTTATTGAGCTTCTGTTCATAAGATAGAGGATTCAAACCTCTATTTATGATGAATCCTCTAAAAAAACACAATGATTTTTAATGTGAACACTCATTGTTTTTTCTAACTTCTATTCCATTACATTTTAATTTCCCAAATATAATTTTATAATTACCATTAAATGAAATTAATATAGATTTTACACTAAATTTTATTTTTCTAAGGGAATAACTATCACATTCCCCAATTCTATTAATAAAAATGAAACCGTAATTCGTGCGTTATACATACTATGACCTCTATGAAGTGACAACTTTTATTTTTCCCCACCACCTCCCTTAACTAATTATAAAAACTAAATTGACGGATAATTGTGAGATATATAACATAATTATGATTACAAAGAGGAAAATTATAATCCACCTTTCCCCCCTCATTCTTTGATAAATGAAAATGTTTACCATGTGTTGTGTGAACCTCCACCTTCACAAAAAAATGTATCTCGATTTTCATCTTATTTCATTATTATTTATTAAATTTTATTAAAATATGATTAAACACCATTTTGTTTTAAATAATATCATTATTTTTCAATAATAATATTTTTATTATAAAATAAACCACTTTTATAATCACAAACATCCATTAATTGTGTATTTTTATGTTTGTGTTGGACTAAGCATGTAGTTGAATAGTGCTATAAAATAATATCATGCATGAATATGAGAACTTAATTATTGATAATATACTATATTATTAAATAAACCTGTATTTTTTTGGTTTTTAATGTTAACATTATAAAAGGTGGGTTTATTTATATGCACGCTACTAAGAGGGTCAAGGACCTGACTTTGTGACATGCGCCCCACACCCTAACCCACTATCCAACCCAAATGCGTAAGGGGGTTGTTTTTAATTATAACATTAATATTTAATGTAATGACCCACCCCAGATTCTACTCAATAGTTCCCCAATGTGGTGGCTACAAGACCCCAAGAAAATATTCCTGAACGTCAGAGGCTGCTGACTAGAAATGAGGGACTTGGGTGTGTTCTTGGGGGGGCTATTCCCTTATAAGTCGAGTATGAACAATAATAAATAATAGGTGATAAATAGAAGAAGCAAAATAAATAAACCTATAATAATGGGTGTAATGAAGTAATCCATGCAAGATAAATAAGAAACTGGTGGAAACAAATAGTAAGAAATAGATACAAAAAAGATGATGTTCATGATGTTATACAAAAAAGGGACTATTGGGAACATGGTACAAGAATATACTACATGCTATAAAAATCTTAAGAGTAATAAAAAAACTTATATACAATATCTCAAGCATAGTCTCAGTCCTATACGCCCAAAATCTATCCTAAGAAGGAAGAAAATCAAGACTTAGATGCAGCACACTTCCCTTTTCCATTATTGTGATCATAAATTCTACTCTGGTATTGAACGACACCCGGTTCGGGTGTGAGATTTAAATATCAGTACGTCGGAACCCATGGAGTCTATAACTTTCCATTTTGTGCTACAAATATAGATAGTGTTTCATATATGATAAAAGTATAGTCGTTAAATAAATAAAACTGTAACACATTGGTCTAGGTTCCTAAATGGACACTTGTCCCATACCACCTGTTTTTTCCTATGTTGGAAGTCTGAACGAGTACCTATGCAAGTCACAATACACATATACATGTACCAATAGTAAACAAGGATAACTCATGAATGAATACCCCAAAGTTTATTCTTTGAATTTGGGTCTAATTCATATGTCATCATTAAAGTGTGTTAGTAAGAATGGGAGAAGCATCACATGTGTATAATAAACTCTTAATTATAATAACGGATGTATCTCACAAGAATAAAAAAGAGTTAGTCAATTTTTCAAATACAATGGTGGAGTCCCAATCCCATACAATGAGATCTATAAGATCCCAAGTATCACTACGGGAACATACAAGATAACCCAATACCACCAAGCCCATCCAAGGTGACCCATACAATGTCCCTTGTATCACTCGAGGCATGGTGACTCTGATTCCATACCAAGTATCTCAAATAGGGGACCGAGTATTACCCATGGCATGGAATATCCATCTTTCCAATGGGTCTATCCATGGTTTCTCTTGTAGGGAACTATTATCACTCAAGAGTATAATAAACTGCGTCAGTAGCCCTTTCTTAGAAAGCCAAAGCATTGCTCCCGGCGTGTCGAGTTGTTACCAACTAAGCATAGTGAGTTTATCCATGAATCCATATTACAAAACCCATGTCCTCTCCTAGCTCATATCAAGATATCCACACCAACAAAGGAAAATATCATGAAAAGGCATATATTTATGATCACATTCCAAAAAAGGAGAATCTCAATATTACATTCTCACCATCATCCAAGATATGCAATTTAATCCAAAAAACAATGGCACAAGTCATATGGCAAGGCAATAAGAATTAATCAAGATAAAGGTACTAGAAAGAGGAATAAGCTCAATAGAATAAGTTCTAAACAAGTAAATGAAACCATATGCACATGGAATTAACATTCCTTCAACCATATGTTGTCAATGACATCTTAATACCTCAAGTTATCAAGATTATTAAGGATTTATATATAGTTCAATCCACTAAAAAAAGTCATAACAATTAAACACTTAATAAAGCAATGCGGAAAATTCAAGTGGAGAATTAAGAAATAAACATTTAAAATGTGAGGGTAAGACATAAAGATCAATGGCTACACTCATGGCCATCCACCCAGCCCAATTCAATTTAAGATATAATTTAAGACCTTTAACTGAGGGTCAACACACACCCTAGGTAAATTCATTAATCAAGCATGGGAATATAGTCCATTTAGGACAATCACACCCAAAGGTGAAACAAAAGTCAAGGAAAATAACCTATGGATTGGTTTCTCCATAATCTAAGGTCACAACTTACTTGACAAAAAAAGGTGATCAATTTAATATGCAAGAACATGGCTCCCGAGAAGGGTACGACTAGAAGCACAAAGGCACAACACTTAAAAAGAGATGAAAATATAGGAAAAAATTAATATACACCCAACCTCATATTTATAGTAATCTACATGTCTTTTAAAAATCCGTGATCCAACCTAAAACAGAAAAAATCATAAGATTTAGTAAAAACCTGAAATTAGGGCATAAATCTATCACACCAAAACAGCACAACAGATTTCATAGAAACCTTGAAATAAAGGAGTGTGGAAGGTAGATATTATTGAGAGGAGTCTATAACTTCCAATGATAAATTAAATGGTGAAGAATCAAGGGATATCTCTCAAAACCCTAGGGAGGTGGAGAAGGGGGTTCATGTTCCTAGAGGAAAGGGAAGAAATGGGTGGAAGGAGGAGAAGAGAAAGAAAGGGGGTGAAATAAAATTTCATTCAGGGTAGTTTATGAATATTACCCATATAGTAGGGGTTTCACAGTTTCACCATATAGTTTTCCAAATAGTGCACCAACCGTGCATCTGGTTCTGCTTCAAAGAAGAACATTGCATGGTTAGGCGTACCATTTGATTAATAGTGTTTGAACCATTCGTTTGGTCACTGTCCCCAATTGCATATGACCCGCACGACTGTGCACCCTGGCCTGCATGGTTGTAGACTTAATGTGTTGAATATAGGTTCCTAATTTCATCTACTACATGGATTAAAGAAACCATTTAGTCTAGGATACAAGGTTTACTCTAACCACGTGACCAGGTTATTTTCCTCCATTTTTAGTGCTCCGGGATTTGAACGATCCCTAGACGCACCCAATACCTCCTCCAACCTATTTAGAATCATAATCAGAGACATTTTAAAGAATTTAAACAAGAAAAGGTTTATAACTTTAAATAAATTCATGATGTTACATTAAACTCATTAATTAAGATACGAACATCCGTTCATAAAAAATCACTAAAAACATACTCATCATCGATCTCATATTTAAGGATCATAACAAAAAATCTAACAAAATGAAATCCTAACACTATAAATAATTATAAAACATTAATTACAATACATTTTAAACATTTGGAATGATATTTTGTTTGAAAAGAATGAATAATTACACCTATAATACGAAACTAGTTCAAAACAATCAAGATTATTCACACCTGATATTGGCAATAGATAATAACCAAATAATATACACATTTAGAATAATTATAAATGAAGTGTATGAAAGGTTTCATATAATAATATTCTTATAAAATAGTTGATTAATATATTTATGTTTGTTATATTGGGGATTAGAATACATTCAACTAGGTGGGGAATAAATGTAAGTGTTGTTTATTTTTTATTTTCAAAACTTTGAGATATAATTTATATTATATAACATATTTTACTTGGAATGATTAATCTATTATAATTTAAAAAAAAAATTATAGTTATTCCATTTTATTTAATGATTTTCAATTTTTCATTCCAAGATCCTTCACTCCTGATGTTTTGAATCAAAAATTAAAAATGTTGTAAGGTGTTCTGGTCTCAATTTAACTTCTTTAGACATCATCATTATTATGAACCCTAATATATTTAATATGGGTTGATTATCCTATTGAATATATTTTACAATATTCATTGGATTTTTATGATCCATATCATGTTCTATTTTAAATTTATTTTTATTCAAAAAATACCAATGTTGAAAGAGGTTTTTGATTAAAATATTACTCAAATAGTTTGGGTTTTATTACTAATTTTATTTTCAAATCATGATTGTTTTTTAAAATATAATTGAGATGGAATATATTTTTATAATTTAAAATTCCTTCTGAATGAATAAATATACTATTAAGTAATGTAGTTAGAATAAAATACATGCACTATAATTCATTTATTATTTTAGATTGTTATAAAATATATCCATAATTTGAATGTTGAGAATAAAATACAATTAATCATTATAATCATTGTTAATATATATATTCTATAGTGAAACTAAATATTAGTACATATCAATGGTTATAATAAAATCTAATTTACATATAGGAAAAAAGTAATGACCTCAAATATTAGAATCATACCATATGAAGCCTATTTCAAGGAGTTTATGAGGAGGATTGCGTCACTAGGCTTCTCCCTTGACCAAGTGCAATCCTAGATTCAATGAAAAAAACATGGGAAAATATATTTATGAGATATTTTCAATCTTATATATATCACTTTGCAATTCATGTTTTATAAAACACCCCAGGAAAGTACTACAATCACACACCTTACCCTTAGAGTGTACGTTGATGTAATAAGAGGTTATGTATCTAGACCCTAGTAGTATGAATTTTTATATTTTATTTTTAATAAAATAAATATTATATTGATCCCTTTTCATTACAAATATGTATATATATACACGATTATATAACAAGTTTGATGAAAATTAAATTTTCATATGAAGAAATGAAAATTAGATTTTTGGGAAATATATAATTAAAACACTATTTTTAATAAATCAAAAAGTTTTTAAATAAATTTTATTTTCATGAAATAATATAACTAAATACTATTTATTTAAATTAAAATTCTAATATAATCTAATAAAGTCCCACATAATTTTTATAAGAGTCATAATGTTTTTATGTCATAAGAACTAGTATTTTTAAGTAAATAAGGATTTTTATTTTAAAATTAAAATTAATATATTTATAAAATTATTTTAGTAAAATAAATAATTTTTTTAAAATCATCGCATATAAATTTGACAATGTTTAATTTTTCATCATTTTATGAGGTAGTCAAATTTTTGGGTTAAAATTAAATTCAATATAAATATATGACATGTATTATGAAATCATAATATTCAATAAGTTATATAATAAAAACTATAAATAGAATTTATGAATAAAAATAATCTTTACCTTTAAAATAATGTCTTTGAAGTTATTTTATTAATTTTAGAAACCTTTAATGAATCCTCCAAAACATATATTATATTTTAAGGTTTAAAAAATCCTTTATGAACATGACTCACTTACACATCATGAATGGTTTGATTTTATTGATTCAGGTTATTAACCTAATAAAATATTTTAAACCACACATTTTTTGTTGAAACCATTGAAAAAACCCTTAGGAAGGTTTTTTCTTCTTCTTCTTATTTTTAGTTAGATTTCAAAACCTATTTTTATAAATTAATAAAGAATTATCCTCTCTTTTTCTATAAATACTCACCAAAACTCCTTTTAATCTTCAATGAAAAGTATCAAAGCATGAATTTCCTCTCCCTACACCTCTATAAATCCATCATAACGTGTTACCATACTTATAATATACTCCTCCATATCTTTTAGAAGCAACCACTTGAGCATGGGATTCTCTTCCTTTTCCTTTTCTCACTACTGGAAAACAGAGTTTTCCCAACACTTATATCCCAACGGTTTACTAAACCATTGGGAATAGCCATCTATACCAACGGTTTCTGATAACCGTTGGTATATATGGTTTTTTTGGAATCTTTAACCAATGGTTCATCACAACTGTTGGTATATGGGTGTTTTTACCAACGGTTCAATGAGATCCGTTGGTAAAAGTGGGATTTCGGTGACCTTTTACCAACGGTTCTCATTGAACCGTTGGTATAGGTTTGGGATGGAGTTATATACCAACAGTTTTTTAAAACTTTTGGTAAAACTTTCCCTCAAATTGGCAGTAGCCGATCCTCTCCCCCATTCGCGATCCAGAGCCCTAAACGGGAGCGCTTGGGCGATTTTGGAGGCGATTTTGGAGGTGCTTCGGGTTCTCTTCCTCCATCCCATCCAAGGCTGAGGTATTTTATTAGTTTTTAGTTTTGATTTTGATGTGGGATGAGACCAATTTCTATTCTCATATTCCAGACGAATTTTTGTTCCAGCCCAATTTATGTTTCCGTTCTTTATTTACATTCCATGCATATTCCAGCCCATACAGATTGCATTAGAGAGTTGTCTAATTTTTTGATGTTCCTTTCATGTTTCATTAAGAAGAAATTTTTATTATATGTTATAAAATTCAATCACATGTTTAGTTTTAACATTCATTGTTACTTTATTATCTTGTTTTAATAATTTATATTAATATTCTTTTCATATATTCCGTCATTGAGTGTTTTTACTTGTGCAATAGAATTGCAAGCTCATTTTACTTCATAGTGATTATTTAGATTTCAAAGTGTTTTATTTTTCATGTTAAATTTATTAAAAAGTTTTGGGGACTAATTAAAGTTATTAGATTCCAATTTCCATGCTCCTATGCTTGCTAAGAATTAAATGAAATATGATGGTTTTAATTAAATGAAAGTCAATGTTCAATTTTTATCATGTATGGGTGATTAATAAATTGGAATGTGATGAACCATATAATTGAACCATTGTTGATGCACATTATATACCAAAAGGTTATTGAATAAAAGTTATTCTTGTGAATTTCATTACATCATAGATAAAAATGGTTGTGGTTATATGAGAGATACCTCCGATGGTTCTTTGATCATTGTTTTATGGAGAATGAATGGTTTAGGTCCGGTATTAATAGTAGCTTCTAGTGAGACCATTTTAGTATAAGGGGAAATGAGATTATGATCTACAAGGGGGTGATTGAGTTGGTAGAGACCAAACATTGTTTGTTCCTTGTGTTCAAGAACCATAAATATAGTGTTTTAATTAGGTGGTCATCAGTAAAGACGTAGGTAAGATTTCCAGGTCCTGTTTCATGAAGTTGAATATGTTGTGCTATAGTGGTTTTGGATTGTTTGAGGTACTCTTAGTGTATTATAAACCCTCATTTGTTCCATATTCATTTAAATTGATTTAATATCATTTTTTTCACACACACCATTATATCCTCTCAAACTATATTTAGAGTGTATTTTCATTCGTATGGTGTTAAATATTTTAGTAAATGTCCATACAAGCTTCTTTTATGTGTTCTAGGGGTTTAGACTAATGACAGGGCTGCACGATTATTGTGGGGGTATTCTTTTCATATAAATATACCTATACACCCCGACCCCCTTGGACAACCTGACCACCCCCACGGACAGCCCACCCACCTGGACACCCCGACCCCCCTAGATAGCCCCCCACCCCCTAGACACCTCCGACCCCCCGGACGGCCCCACCACCCCCTAGACACCCCACACCCCCTGGACACGCCACACCCCCCTTGGACAGTCTCTCCACTCCCATGATCCTCATCCTACTCCTCATCCTGATCTACTTGAAGAAGTTAAAGTATAAAACTCATATACTCCCAACAAGACCCTTAAGGATTATGTATTCCTTGATCCACTTCCAATATCTTACTGGTCAATCCTTTAATATAGGCATTAGAAATTTTGTATCTTATTTTCTTATATACACTGTATTTTGTTGTATTTCTTAATATGATTCTCATATGGAGTAATGTGTCAGTTATGCTTTTATATAGAGTAAACAATTGTCATTTACGTAAATATTTTTTTGAATAAACTTTAATATTATTGAATTGCTTTGAAATGAATTATTGAGATTTTTTTACAGAATGGATAGAAGTTGGATGTACGAAACTGATCGGATTTCAACCGATTTTCAAAATAATTTGAAAATCTTTCTAGATTTTTCATTTTAAAAGGCTTCAGATAGTGGTCGCATACACTACCCATGTTTTAATTGTGTTGTAAGACCTTGGTTGGGCCATGAAGCAGTTAGCTATCATATAACAAAATATGGTTTCCAAACAAACTATTATGTGTGGTATCACAATGGAGATAAAATGGAATCTCAAAATGTTGATGATCCAAATGATAGGGCTGAATTGGAGAGTTTGATATATGATCAGTTTCCATTTATTCGACATCATGAGAAGGAAAGGATTTCCAGCCAACAAGATTTCGATACAAGCACACATGATGCGTCCAATGAAAATGATGATGTTCATAGGGTGAAAAAACTGAATGATGCTGCGATGACTCCAGTATATCGGCAATGTGATAAAATGAAAAAGTTGGAATTTTTAATACGATTGTTTTATGGGAAAACTATGTATGGGATTTCAAATACTGCAATTGATTACATTCTTACCTTCTTGAAGGACTTACTTCCAGATGATGTAGATATTCCCTCAAACCTCTATATGGCATGGAAGTTGGTTGATGAACTTGGATTCTCAAAAAAAAATCATGCTTTCCCGATTGATTGCAGCTTATTTTGGGAGGAAACTGCTGAAAGAAATGATTGTATAAAATGCAGAACCTCCCGATGGAAGCCAAAAGACGATGGAACACCATCTCGTGTGCCACAAAAAGTAATGTGGCACTTTCCATTGATCCCCAGATTACAGAACCTTTTCATGTCTGATGAAATATCTGTAAAAATGCAATGGCATGACACCGAGAGAAAAAAGAATAATGAAGAGTTGGTTCACCCTGCAGATGGATTTACATGGCAGAGATTTGATGCTCGATATCCTGAATTTGCAGCCGACATGTGTAATGTGATACTAGGTCTTTCATGTGACGGTTTTAATCCATTTGGGCAGATGCTTACTTTACACAGCACATGGCCTGTTTTTATACACATTTATAACCTTCCCCCTTGGTTGTGTATGAAAAAGCCTTACACTTTCTTGAGTATACTGATATTTGGCCCTTCTGATCCCGGTAATGATATAGATGTATACATGCAACCTTTAATAAAAGAGTTGAAACTTCTTTGGGATATGGGTGTGCCCACATACGATGCATGTTCGAAAGACATATTTCAGATGCGTGCTGCACTTATGTGGACTATCAATGATTTTCCTGCTTATGCAATGATGTCTGGATGGAGCACAAAAGGAAAATTGTCATGTCCTATTTGTATGAAGAATACTCGATCGAGAAGACTGAAATATCGTCGTAGATTTAGTTTTATGGGACATCGATGATTCTTTCCAATGAACCATCCATATAGAAACAATCGTCGAAGATTTGACAATACCATGGAGAATGAAGATCCACCTCAGCATATATCTGGAACTGATGTGCTTAATGAATTGAAAGATTTCAGTTATTCATTTGGGAAGAGTGTAATGAAATCTAGAAAGAGGAAAAATGTTTCCAATGATACCTGTTACAATTGGAAGAAGAAGAGTATATTCTTTGAGTTGTCATATTGGTCAACCAACTTGTTACGTCATTGATTAGACGTAATGCACATTGAAAAGAATATATGTGAAATGTTCCTTTCGATTCTTCTAAATGTCAAGGGGAAGACAAAAGATGATTTACAATCTCAGAGCGACTTGGTAGATTGGGGGATCAGACCAGAATTGCATCCTGTCTGTATCAGTGAAAATAAATGGCAAGTTCCATGTGTTTCTTTTGTGATGACTCCTGCTGAAAAAAATCAATTTCTGGAAGTGCTAGAAACTATTAAAGTTCCAGATGGCTATTCAAGCAATATATCAAAATGGGTCAACATAAAAGAGTTGAAGTTGAAATCTCTAAAGACTCATGATTATCACGTCCTTTTGCATGAGTTGATTCCAATAGCAATCCGTCATCTCTTGTCCAATAATGTTAGAGTCTCAGTTATTCGGTTGTGCTATTTGTTTAGAGATCTTTGTGCTAAGAGGTTGTCCAAATACCTCGTGCAAAAACTGTTGGCAGAGACACCATTAATTTTGTGTGAGTTAGAGAAAATATTCCCTCCATCATTTTTTATATGCATGTTGCATCTGACTGTCCATCTTCCAACCGAAATACTTCTTGGAGGACCCATTGCTTTCCGTTGGATGTATCCAACTGAAAGAAACATGTGCACATTGAAATCATATGTTCGGAACAAGAATTATCCCGAAGGTTCTATTGTGAACGGTTACTTGGCTCAAGAATGTATGGATTTCTGCTCAATGTATTTGTCTGATCATACTACGAGAATAAACAGACCAATGAGAAATGAAGAAGAACAGTATGGGCAAATTGAACCCAGTTTTCCATCACTTCTTTAGACATGATGAATTCCGGGATCATATACATTGACAACATTAAGCCTTGAAGAGCGAGAGATGGCACATCGCACAGTGTTGTTCAATTGTGATTTGTTCGATGAGTATATCAAGTAAGTTAATTGTACATGTATCTCTTATCTTATCTCTTGTAATTTTAAATATTTGTTAACCTATTATTATTTTTATCTACAGGGAACATAAAGAATTGATATATAGAAAGCATCGTTCTTTATCTTTGAGAATGAAGGAGACTTTGCATAGAAAAGGGTTTTCTGCTTGGTTGAAATTGAAGGTAAAAATATTTCTGTAATAACTAAATAAAAATAATATTTAATTAAGTTTACTATTTGTTTATATTTCAGGTATCGAGTTTTCCTACAGACTCTGTTTCTAAGGAAATAAGAGCTTTGGCTTTTGGTCCTAATACCATGGTTCGTTCTTGTAAATCACTTGTGATCAATGGATACAAATTTATTATCACTGAACGAGAAAGAAACATGAGAACACAACATAATGGTGTTATACTAACTGCCACAACAAAATGTTATGCCAGTTCATCAGACACTAGACCTCATTCTGAAAATGTTGCTTATTATGGTGTCGTGGAGAAAATAATAATTTTGGATTATTACTCGCATGGTCGAGTCACGATGATGAAATGTCAATGGTTTGATTTAATGACAAGGCAAGGAACCTTTATTGATGATTGTGGATTTCGAGTTATTGACACGACTCGCACTCTTGCCACCGATGAACCATATGTATTGGTATCAATGGTGAAACAAGTTTTTTATGTCAAAGATCATCGTCATCCTAAATTCAGTGTAATTATTGAAGTAAATCCCAGACATGTTTTTGATGATGGTGATGATGAAGTTGACACTATCCCTACTGCAATTGGAAGCAATCTGTTTATTACTTATGATGACCCCAACAGCCCAATTGTCAGAGTTGATTGTGAACCCGAAGTTTTGGTGGGAAATATATAGAATCATACAGTCGTGTTCTCACCTACATGTTTCACCTACATCATTCAGAGTGTGTATCCTAGTACTTACCTTCATAACACCATAAATCTTCTATTTAATTATGTTCTTTTTATCATAATGGTTTTTCTATATTTTGTTTTTTGGGTTACACATTAGTTATCTGTTTCTAATTACTTCCATATTTGTTTTCTTTGCAGGAAATGACACCCATTGAAGAGAGGCGGCGGAAAAAGATTACAGATAATAATCGTCGCATGGTACAGATGGGTGTTCCTCCACTCATCCCTGTTGTGAGTATTTTATTTCAAATATAAATATTTCAATAACTTATAATATCATGTGTTTACTTTTCTGTCAAACTTTTTTTCAGGATCCACCCCCTAGACGACAGAAATCTGACGAGGAGCCTGATATTTCTCCCAGTAGAGAGGTTGGTGGTAGGAGGGGGGGTGGTGTCAGAGATGGATGATCATCTAGTGGTCCCGGTACTGAGGCCAGTGGTACTAGGGCTCGTGGGGCGAGAGTTTGACGACCCACTACCACAGACGTATCTTCTACGCCCTATTTTGATCCCGGCGTGTCTTTAGGGACATATGAGATATTTAGACCTCCGATGTTTACACTACCAGCTGGCCAGACGTCTATGCCATCATCTTTTTCTTCTGGTTCATTATCTCCGGGCTATTATATTCCACCTTCTTCGACTCCTACTGCGACACAGTATGTGGCTGAGGAGCATACACTGAGGGATACTCCACCTGTATAGGATATTCCTTCAGCTTCTGCACCCATTGATCTGACTACCACAGGTATATTTATATAACTCTATCAAATTTTTATACCAAAATTTATTTTTATTATAACATGTATTGATATTATTTTTCTTTAATAACATATTCATCTACAGATAGGAGGCGGGGGAGGGGGCGTACTCACTTGCGTGCAGTATGGAACCGCCAGACACAGTTAATGGTTGAATACAATGTTGATGGAAAAATGATTGATAAATATGGGCAGCAATGTCAGGGTTCTTTGGAAATGCTAGCCAAATACTCTGATATCATTCCGGTCAGCCCTCTCTCCTGGAGACATCTGCCACCCAAAGTCAAGGATAACGCGTGGGCACAAATATGGGTAAAAAATATATTGGATTTAATGTAGTATATTTTTGTATTTAAATGAACTAATCAATTTGGTTTCATCTTTGGTTTAACTTCCCTGATGGCGAAGGTGCATGACCAGCGCGTTTAAAAGAGCTAGGAGAGCTTTGGAGAGCTTATAAGCATGAGCTGTATGTTGGCTGGTGTGATAGAGTGGGAACGGAGTTAGAGACATTACCTATCGCAGATGACTGCCTGATAGAGCAATATCGCCAAATGATTACCCATTGGGCGACTGCCAAATTTAAGGTATTAATCTCATTTGAGTTATTTAAATGAGAGTTTTCATATTTTGTATTAATATAATCTTATTAATTATTAATAATTATTTAGGAATCTTCTGAAAAAAACCAAAAAAACAGTGATTCAAAGCAATACCTCTACACTTTGGGGCGCACAATTATGGCAGATCATGAGAGGCAGCAGGTACGATATAGTTGTTTATAATTTTTCTTTAGGACTTTCCCTTTTTAGTGGATCCTACTTAAATTATGTGATTAATTGAATAATGAATATATGATTATACTTTCACTTTATATTGTTTCAATGTCATTACAGAAGCACAAAATGAATATTGAAGGACGTATCCCTCGAGTAAAATTGTTTTGCTCGAGTAGAAGAAAAAAAGATGGAACTGCGGTAAATAAACCGGCCCAAGAGAAGATTATAAGTTTTAATTTGTTTATTTCAAAGTTTAATATCTAATTTGAAATTTAATAATCTATTAATATTTTTTACAGGATTCTTTAGAGGCTCTTGATGCCCAGGAGCATGACAATTTTGGGCCACACGATCATTTATATCAGGTTTTGGGAGATGAGCACTCTGGTCGAGTACGCTGCCGACTTGGTAAGAATATAGTCCCGATGAGGTATTGGTCGTCTCCAGGTATCCATTCTAGTACCACCGAGTTGGAACAGGTCAAGGAGCATGCAAGACAGTCTGATAAAAGGGTCACAGAGTTGGAAGTACAAGTTCAAACAATAGACAGAGAATTTATGAAACTGATGAAAGCATTATCTTCATCACTTCCACCAGAGGCTAGTGCGGGTTGTCAGACATTTATGTCGTCGATGGGTGCATCATCCAATGTACCAGGTGGCAGCTCTAGTGGCGATCGAGATGATGACGTTCCTGGTGATGACGAGGATGGTGAATAAGATAATGCTTTCATCAGTTTCATCAGTTTCATAAGAGGGCGAGGATGAGGATGTGGATGAGGGTGAGGATGGGGCCGAGGGCGAGGATGGGGTCGAGGGCGAGGATGATGCCGAGGACGAGGATGAGGTCGACGATGAGCATGTGGATGATGACGATGATGACGATGAGGACAGAGATGGCGGCGAGGATGAGGCTGATGTTGATAGTGGTGATGGTGATGGTGATCAGAGGCAGATTGATCCATTGCATTTTTGAATTCTGTATAACTCTTTATTTTTGAACATGTTTTTCCACTTTGGGGTTTTCCTCTGCTTCATATGGATGTTTCATTCGGATTCTATTTTTTGCACCTGATTCTTATTGTATAATTAGTCTACTACCTAGACCTTTAGTATTCCTTGGTACTGTGATACTCATTTTTCTATTTTTTTACTTAGATTTCTTAGTTAGCCATGTATTTAATGTTTATGCATGTGGAAAATGATATGGAAAATTTTCTTTGAAGTAGTGGCCGACACCACTCAAAGTGTCTTACTTTTATTTGAAATGGACAGGATTTTAAGTGAAAACAACAACTGGCATATGGAAAACAGACCAAAGGCATTCAGATTCTATTTAAACTATAGGAAAATGATCCATGGGTCATATGTGATGTGTACGAGTCAACCCCACCTCAATCCGAGGGCCGGTGTGGCCGGTACCACTCAAAGTGTCTTTCTTTTGTTTAAAATGGATGCGCTTTTAAGTAAAAAAAACCACATACGAAAAATGGAAAAAATGCATTCGGATACTATTGATACTTTAGGACATGTATCCATGGGTCATATGTGACGTGTACGCGTCAACCCCGCCTCAATCCGAGGCGCGGTGTGGCCGACACCACTCAAAGTGTCTAACTTTTATTTGAAATGGACAGGATTTTAAGTGAAAACAACAACTGGCATACGGAAAACAGACCAAACGCATTCGGATTCTGTTTAACCTATAGGAAAACGATCCATGTGTCATATGTGACGTGTACGAGTCAACCCCGCCTCAATCCGAGGGCCGGTGTGGCCGGTACAACTCAAAGTGTCTTTCTTTTGTTTAAAATGGATGCGCTTTTAAGTAAAAAACCACATACGGAAAATGGAACAAACACATTCAGATACTGTTGATACTTTAAGACATGTATCCATGGGTCATTTGTGGCGTGTAGGAGTCAACCCTGCCTCAATCCGAGGTGCGGTGTGGCCGGCACCACTCAAAGTGTCTAACTTTTATTTGAAATGGACAGGATTTTAAGTGAAAACAACAACTGGAATATGAAAAACCGACCAAAGGCATTAGGATACTGTTGATACTTTAGTAAATGTATCCATGGGTCATATGTGACGTGTACGAGTCAACCACTCCTCAATCTGAGGGCCAGTGTGGCTGGGACCACTCAAAGTGTCTTTCTGTTGTTTAAAATGGATGCGCTTTTAAGTAAAAAAAACCACATACGGAAAACTGACCAAACGCACTTGGATACTATTGATAATTTAGGAAATGTATACATGGGTCATTTTTGATGTGTATGAGTTAACCCCGCCTCAATCTGAGGCGCGGTGTGGCCGACACCACTCAAAGTGTCTAACTGTTCTTTGAAATGGAAAACAGTTTAAGTTAAAACAACAACTGACATACAAAAAACTGACCAAATGCATTCGGATTCTGTTGAAACTGTAGGAAAACGATCCATGGGACATATGTGACCTGTACGAGTCAACCCCACCTCAATCCGAGGGCTGGTGTGGATGGTACCACTCAAAGTGTCTTTCTTTTGTTTAAAATGGATGCGCTTTTAAGTAAAAAAAACCACATATGGAAAACTGAACAAACACACTTGGATACTATTGATACTTTAGGAAATGTATCCATGGGTCATTTGTGATGTGTATGAGTCAACCCCACCTCAATCCGAGGCGCAGTGTGGCCGGCACCACTCAAAGTGTCTAACTTTTCTTTGAAATGGACAACAATTTAAGTTAAAATAACAACTGACATACGGAAAGCTGACCAAACACATTCGGATTCTGTTGAAACTGTATGAAAACTATCCATGGGTTATATGTGACGTGTAAGAGTCAACCCCGCCTCAATCCGAGGTGCAGTGTGGCCGGTACCACTCAAAGTGTCTAACTTTTCTTTGAAATGGACAACAGTTTAAGTTAAAACAACAACTAACATACGGAAAACCAACCAAACGCATTCGTATTCTGTTGAAACTGTAGGAAAACGATCCATGGGTCATATGTGGCGTGTAGAGTCAACCCCACCTCAATCTGAGGGCCGGTGTGGCTGGTACCACTCAAAGTGTCATTCTTTTGTTTAAAATGGATGCGCTTTTAAGTAAAAAAAATGACATACGGAAAATCGGCCAAACACTTTCGGATTCTATTGAAACTTTAGGAAAATGATTTATAGGTCATTTGTGATGTGTACGAGTCAACCCCACCTCAATCCGAGGCGCAGTGTGGCCAACACCACTCAAAGTGTCTAACTTTTATTTGAAATGGACATGATTTTTAGTGAAAACAACAACTGGCATACAGAAAACTGACCAAACGCATTCGGATTCTGTTGAAACTTTAGGAAAACGACCCATGGGTCATATGTGATGTGTACGAGTCAACCCTGTATCAATACGAGGGCCGGTGTGGCCAGGACCACTCAAAGTTTTTCACTTTTCTTTGAAATGGACAACGGTTTAAGTTAAAACAACTGGCATACGGAAAATGGACCAAAGGTATTCAGATACTATTGATACTTTAGGACATGTATCCATGGGTCATTTGTGACGTGTACGAGTCAACCCCACCTCAATCTGAGGGCTGGTGTGGCTGGGACCACTCAAAGTGTCTTTCTTTTGTTTAAAATGGATGCGCTTTTAAGTAAAAAAACCACATTCAGAAAACTGACCAAACGCAGTCGGATACTGTTGATACTTTAGGACATGTATCCATTGGTCATTTTTGACATGTACGAGTCAACCCCGCCTCAATCTGAGGCGCGGTGTGGCCGACACCACTCAAAGTGTCTAACTTTTATTTGAAATGAACATGATTTTAAGTGAAAACAACAACTGGCATATGGAAAACCGACCCAACGCATTCGAATTCTGTTTAAACTTTAGGACAATGATCAATGGGTCATATGTGATGTGTACGAGTCAAAATTGCCTAAATCCGAGGGCTGGTGTGGCTGGGACCACTCAAAATGTCTTTCTTTTGTTTAAAATGGTTGCGCTTTTAAGTAAAAAAACGACATACGGAAAACCGACCAAACGCTTTCAGATTTTATTGAAACTTTAGGACAATGATCCATGGGTCATTTGTGACATGTATGAGTCAACCCCGCCTCAATCTGAGGCGCGGTGTGGCTGACACCACTCAAAGTGTGTCACCTTTCTTTGAAATGGACAACAGTTTAAGTTAAAACAACAACTGACATACGGAAAATAGACCAAAGGCATTCAGATACTATTGATACTTTAGGACATGTATCCATGGGTCATTTGTGACGTGTACGAGTCAACTCCGCCTCAACCCGAGGCTTGGTGTGGATGACACCACTCAAAGTCTCTTTTATTTCAAAAGGAAATCATTTTAAGTGAATACAACTGAAATTTACACTCATAAACGATAGTCGCAAACTCTTTTTCATGAGTTGGGTAGTTTCACTCATGGGGTCATAAGTGAAGAGACTCCTAAGAAAATATCTTTTCACCATATATTATAAACAATACAAGTTCAATGCAAAATTCATCACAAATAATTACATACCCAAACCTAGTATCACAAAACAAAATGGGATTTGAGTCAATTTGAATGTCTTATTCAACTCTAATAGATATTTATCAAACTATTCTTCCTATTAGAATTTGATGGGTGAGGTGAATTACCACCGGATGATTGTTGTCATATGTGTTTTTTTGGGCTATTTTAAGTGTTTTTTATACTATTTGAAGTCTGTATGTGGCTTTTGTGATATTTTTTATGCAGGTGTATTGTAGAGGGTATACTGGAGGGCTGTTGTGCACTGTTTGTTTATGCAGGTGTATGGTAGGGCTTCTGGGGGCTGCTGTGCAGCAGATCTGGGAAAAGCTTTACCAATGGTTCTGAACCGTTGGTAAAGCTTTTTCTAGTTCTTGAAAAACTTATACCAACGGTTCTGAACCGTTGGTAAAGCTTTTTCCATAATTCTGGAAAAACTAATACCAACGGTTATGAACAATTGTTAAAGCTTTTTCCAGAATTCTGGAAAAACATATACCAACAGTTCTGAACCGTTGGTAAAGCTTTTTCCAGAATTCTGGAAAAACATATACCAACGGTTCTGAACCGTTTGTAAAGTTTTTTCCAGAATTCTGGAAAAACTTATACCAACAGTTCTGAACCGTTGGTAAAGAGTTTCCCAGAATTCTCAAACACCTATACCAACGGTTTAAATGAAACCATTGGTATAGGGCTTTCCTCACGGCTAACTGGCCAACGGTTTAGAAAAATGTTGGTATACCCTATACCAACGGTTTTCCAGCCTATACCAACGGTTATAAACCGTTGGTATAGCCTACTTTTCCAGTAGTGTCTTTTGAGTACTTCATTTGTATTTAGCCTTTTTAATTTCAATTGATTATATTGAAATGTATTTATAAATATACCCTTACTATATAATTTATTTTATTATAACTGTATAATGTTTATTACTTCTCATTACAACCTCTACCTAAGCCGTTACTATGCATAAATAAGGGATCTCCCCCCTTCTTTTACATTCACACACCTTCTTTGCATTTACCATTTTTATTTGAAAATTTTCATTTTTCAATTTATTTTTATGCATCCTTATACTGTAATTATGATTACCAAGTAATTATATATCACCTTTAAATCTCATTAATCCAATCTATGTAACTTATGCACAATTATTTTGTTAGTGAAATTATCCCATGATTTTCCATGATAAAATTTTGTGTTGTGAATACCCATATCCATTTATACTCCAGGGTATCCACCTAGATATAAATATACTTAATTTAGTATAGAATTCCAGGTTTGAATCCCACACTCCTTAATTATGGGATTAAAATCTTTTGAACAGATTCATATATTTTATGATCTATGTAGCACACAAATTTATGTACATGATATGAATATGATGGGTGATCCCAAAGTTAAAGATCCCTACAATTCATTGGGTAATTTATTTATATCATGTTATAGAAAGTAAGGTGAAAGAGTGGTTATCGTAAATACACTATGCTTTTATATTTCATAATTTTATGCCTCTTGACTCATATTTACTACTTTAATTCATGTTATGGTTTGATTATTATATTACAAGGTTTTATATCCCACAACTTTCTTATGTGCATCTAAAGTTTATCTTGTGTAGAATTAGAAGACAAATGGAATTTAAAGGCATGTTATGAAGTTTTTAAATAATTTCATTGTATCCATATTTCTATTTTATTTCCTATGTATCTAATTAAGAAAATTAATTATGCCTATGTAAACTTTGGGATTTTATTATGTGTATCTATTTGTAAATAATCATGAATTAAAGTGTATACAAGATATGGGTTGTCATTGTTGGTATCAGAGAAAGGTCGCGTTATTTTTGTGGATTAGGGTAAGAAAACCTTTATGAAAAACATAGGGATAAGGGGAAAAATATGAAAAATATAACACCCTAATATTATTTTAAAATTTTCATTATGTTTTATAGTATGTATGAAACACTACATTAAGGTTAAACAAACCAAAAAATATTATTATTTAAATATAATAGTTATAACCTAGCCATTTAATTAGTATGTATGAATATTATTTACCACATTATGAAATATATATAAATATCTATATAAATTTAAATTTATTTATCTATGCATTGGAAATAATTTCTCAATTTTTAGAAAATAAATTTTATTCTTCAAAAATACATGTACTTCAAAAACTATTTTTATTGTTTATTATGGGAAAATATTAAAAACCATTTCTATAGCTTCTAGAAATGTTATTTTTTCAAATTAAAATAATTTTTGAAATTATAATATTAAAATTATCTTATTGTAAAATGTTAATCTATTTTAAATGTTTTATTTTTCAATGGATAGTAAAAATACATATTATTATTGAAAACTGTATTTTATTTTAAAGTGTTTATCATGTAAAATTATATATTTGATTAGCTTTAAAATTTCATTAGTTAATTTTTATTAAAAATAATAAAATTATAGTCTTTTGAATGAATTTATTCTTGAATTTGAAAACACCCCATGCATCCACGGTATGCTTCTCTTTGAATAATGCAATAGCTTGTGTTGTACGCAACTTCGAGTTCTAGCACACCACCGCCAATCAAACTACTCATTATGAATAGTACCCACTTTTTAAAATTTTATAAATTTTATTTTTCAAAATGGACTTCATTTTTGGATTTATAATATCTAAATTAGCTTAAGGTAAATTTTTTGTATTTTTCTGAAAACTTTCAATTTTTGATGAATAGTGAAAAACACTTTGTTATTGTTTAAAACCGAATTTTTATTTAAATAATTATTTTTAAACATAAATTTATTTTAAAATCAAAATAGATACATAATAGCTATACTAATTCAATTTAATTCATTGAAGTCATTTTATAATCAAATTAGATATATAAAATTTTATTGAATATTTTTAACGTCTTTTACCCACCTTCTAGGCACATTTGCAAATTTACATAAAACATAATTCTAATGATTCTATGAATTGAATTTAAAAAATACGAGAGAAACGGTTGACATTATTAAGTAAAATTTGGTTTAATAGGATGAAAATAATTTTTGGTGAATAGTAAATTTTGAATTTTATTTACCACGGTTAAAAGTAAATAGAGTAATTAAAGGTAAAAATGATATTATAATTACCCTAAAACATGTCCTAATTATATTAAATAAGTATATTTCGACATAAATAAACCTTAGAAAAAAAATATGATTCTTTTTGAACCACTTGGATTGGATTATGACATTTATTATATTTTATTTAAAGAAGAGTTAAAAGTGTTAAATTCAAAGTTTAATAACTAAAACATTTATAATATAGGCTTATACATAAGATAAATTAGACTATAAATGTTCATTAGAAAGATAAAAATATTTCCTACATCATGGGACTTTTATTTATAAATTTTATATATGAAATAATTAATTTTAGTTATGACGCAATGATGATGGAGTAATTACCTTATTAATGAAAGACTAAAATAGTTGATGTTATAAATATTAAAATAAATATAAATTGAAACTTTTAATTCCATCAAATAATTTTTTAGGTTAATATGACATGTTAGGTGTAACGCCCCGACCCCAGTTACCCAGAGTCGGTGCATTATTACATAACATTGGCATGATCACAAGAAAGATCAAATCTCAAAAGACCGATTGGTTTAGTAGCCTTAGAAACATTAGATATATTCATAAAGTTTTACATTACATCATAAAGTGAAAAACTACTACAACAACACAATCTCCATATCCCACACTCATATCCCCACATACTATCCCTGCAGGTCATTCATAACTTACTTCTTCACATCCTGGGAAAAATAAAACATAGAAAAGGGGTGAGCTCAAATGCCCAGTAAGGATAACAATATACCGGAAACATTCAAAAATAAGCATAAAAATTTAAGGCAATGTATAACTAAAACAAAAGCCTTTTAAACTTTAACTTCAACATAGTATGGAAAAAGTAAAATGAAATAATTCCATTTACTTATTCACATGGATATTCTACTAATCGAATAATCACATGCAATATCAATAACCACTTTCATAATGATGGAATGCATAATGCCAGACTATCATAACCACATAGCCAAGGCCTCGTGCCAAGACTAAAAATAAGATTTTGCAAAGGCCTTGTGGCAAGACACTAGTTTGTCTCATGAGACCTACCGATGCATCGAGGAGCTATAGCGGGCTCCACCCGTCACATATTAAGTCCAATGCATTCCCATATGAAAAGGTTTATAAACATAACATAAACATCCGTATTAAAACTAGCATACGAAATGTCAATACTTTCACCATAAACAATGAATGGTATAAAAATACCACATCCACATTAAAACATATCACAAAACCTTCAATACAATATATAAGGTTTGTATCATAATAAATCAACTTCAAATAAGCATAAAATCCATCAAAGGATGTTGACATAGATGAAATTAAAACTCTTTTTAGAGAAATATCTCTTTCTATTTTGAAATCATTTAAGAGTCATATATTTATAAAATAAAACATTTTCTTTGATAATATTCTTATAAGCTTGTAAGGTAAGCTTCGACGATTTTGTAACGGCAGAAAATAACTGCACCTGCTATATAAGTTAAAAAAACATTCTTACCTTAATTCTGTCGAAAAGGTTAAAAGGAACTTGTTTGGAAAATGACGAAAATATTCCTTTATAAACCTATTATAAAAATTCAAACAAGGGTATAAATGACTTTAACCCATATAATTTTAAATAGTAATTTTTTTTGAAATACATTTCGAAGAAACATGGATGTGGATGATAAAGAAATCCTAGTAGATAATTACGTATAAACAACCTCGGATAATGAAGAGATTGTGAAATAACCCTTACCTTGCACTTTTCCTTGGTTGAGGGTAGGTTAACCTCCTGTATAATGGTGAAATAATTGTTATTAAATTATACAAGAATCATATATATTAATATGATATCATATATGATCTTTTAACACTGATTTGTTAATAATATCTTAGAATTATCGTCATTTCGGGTGTTAACGGGTTCATTTTACTTTATATTCTTTATTATGTGAGCCATATTTGTTATTAATGGGATGTATATTATTCATATTCAGAATGATATCAAGTCCTTAAATATTATTTTTAATCATCAAATGAGAATTATACTTGAATGGATATGATGAAAAATGAATCTCATCGTGTTCGTGGAGACTGTAGTCTGTATGTATACACGAGCGACAATATCATTATTTTGATATTAAAATAACATATAATTGGATGGTATATCATACATACAGAATCATTATAATGTTATATTTATTATTTACATGAGTTACACATCATTATTATACCCCTCTAAATAATAATATATTGAATAACAATTACACCACGACGTGGAGACGGTAAGCCATACGTACGCACGTGTGGTGACATGTTATTCAAAGGGTGGATAGAATACTGAATATGGTTGTACCATATTTATAATAATATCACAGAATATATATGATACTGGAGTTATTATTTTATAATGGTAATAACAAAGAAGGAAGAAGTGGAAGAAGAAAGGAACTTGAAAAGGGGTGGTGAAAACATTACCTCTTCTTCGGGTTCTTCCTTTTGATTTGATCAAAATGGCTCCTTAGGATGGCTTTCTGATCAAAATAATGTCTCTAGGTTGTAGTGAGGGAAGTTGAGAGAGTATTTGGTCAGGGTTTGGACGAACCAAAAGTCTTTGAAGGTGTGAAGAAATGAGAAGGAGGAGTGCCCTTTTATAAGATGGGTGAGGGGCACCTTTGGAAAAGCTAGAAATATTAGTTTATAATAAATTCATATTCGGTTTATAATGGCTCCAAAGTTGATTATTTAAATGTTAAGGTGGGGATAGGTCAAAAACAACTCAACCAATATAATTTAGACAGGTTTGGTTCATATATTAACCTTATCTTTAAGTATTAACTCTAAGTTAATTAGTTTCACTTTTACAATGTCTCTTTGTATTTTTATATTATATGGTTAATAAACTTACCATATACATCCAAGCGACCCCCAAGTGGTCCATTAATTATGAACCTATAATTATATAAGTCTCTTGGCCGAACCTTATATTTTTAGGAATTTAATATAAATTAATAATATAATATTTGTTTTAAAAACTCTTTTATGTCAATTTTGACACTATTCAATAGTTTATTTTTGTGAAACTCATAACAGAATTATTAATTCAAAAAAATTTAATTAAATGATTCCTAACATGTCATATTAACTTAGAAAATTAGTGTAATTCATAAAGAGTCTCAAATTATATTTATTTGTGTATTTATAATATCAATTAGTTTAATTTTTCACTATTATGGTAATTACTGCACCATCATTGTGTCATAAATAAATTAAATTATTTAATGTATAAAAATTATAAATAAAATATCATTATGTAGGAAATATTTTTATATTTCTAATGAATATTTATAGTCGAAATACCAACATATATAACCCTATGTAAAAATTGTTTTTCTAAAAGATATATGCTTGTGTCATTTTTGTATTCATTTTAACTTAATTAAAATAAAGTGTCTCTATCACCTACAAGTGGCTCCATGGGGTCCCAATATCGACCCAAATATGCCTATGGTCGAACATGTATCAACCAATAAGGTTAGGACACGTTTTAGGGTAATTTAGTATTATTATAATTTTATTTTTTAACCCTTATTTACCGGATTTACCCTTAACCATGGTAAATAAAATATTTACCACAGTAATTATTCAAAACACAGAAGTGGCAGAAATTAATTTAAAATTAATTCCTGTTGTTAAAAAAACGTGTTTTTAAGAGATAATAACTATCAAAAGATTGACACTTGTTTATGTTCGGTTTAATTGTAAAATTATGTCCAATGACCAAAATTATATTAAATGGTAAAAATATATTCTTAATATACTTTAAAACCAATCAAATTCATAATTTATCACTATTAATTATTTTGATTAAAAAAGTTGTTCTAATTAAAATTTAGTAATTTTCACTATTCATCAAAATATTAAAGTTATCCGAAAAGTACCAAAATTTCACCTTAGGCTAAATTCGATATTCCAAATCCAAAAATGAAGTCCATTTTTAAATATAAAATATATATAATTTCAAAAACTAGGTATTACTATTCATAATAGCTAGTTTGATTAGTTATGGTGTGTTAGAACTCGGTGTTGCGTACAACACACGCTAACACATTATTCAAAGAGAAGCGTACCATAGAAGCTTGGGGTGTTACATTCTCCCCTCCTTCAAATAATTTCATCCTCAAAATTTCTAGAATACTTATCACATGAAAAGACTCGGGTGGTACTTCATCATAAGTTCCTCGGGTTCCTACATTGCCTCTTCCATCTTATGGTTTCTCCACAAAACTTTTACCAGACGCATCGTCCGGTTTCTCAGTACTTGTTCTCTTGTATCAAAAATCCTGATGGGCTCTTCACAATAAGACAGATCGGGTTCTAGTTCTAATTATTCATAGGTTAGTACATGCATTGGGTCAGGCATGTATTTCCTCAACATAGATACGTGGAACACATCGTGAACTTTGGAGATACTTGGCGGCATTTCCAATCGGTAATCTACAGCCCCGATTCGTTCTAGAATTTTTAATGGTCCGATGTACCTGGGACTCAATTTACCTTTCTTACCAAAACGTATGACTCCCTTCCATGGAGATACCTTCAGGAAAACATGATCATCGACTTGAAATTACAAATTCTTTCTTCGATTATCAGCATATCTATTCTGCCTACTTTGAGCTGCTTTGATGTGATTTTGGATTACCTTCACCTTTTTCATCATTTCCTCCACCAATTCTGGGCCTACAAGTTTTCTTTCACCAACGTCATCCCAACAGGTTGGTGTACGACATCTCTTTCCGTATAACACTTCATATGGTGCCATCTGAATACTCTTATGGAAGCTATTGTTATAGTAAAATTATACCAGAGGTAAATATTGATCCCACATACCCTGAAAGTCAAGTGAGAAAGATCTCAAAATGTCTTCTAAGGTTTGAATAGTTTGTTCTGATTCTCCGTCTGTCTGAGGGTGGTAAGCAGCGCTCAAATGAAGTTCAGTATCCAGGGATTTCTGAAGACTTTTCCAGAATATTGAAGTAAAATGGGGATCACGATCAGAAATAATCGATAGGGGTACTCCATGAAGTCTCACAACTTCATTAATATATAGTCTTGATAGACGTTCCAGGGGTAGATCTTCTCTTATAGCAAGAAAATGTGCTGACTTGGTAAGACGATCAACAATAACCCATATTTCATCGTTCCTTCTAGGAGTCTTTGGTAGTCCCATGAAAAAGTCCATCGTAATATTGTCCCATTTCCACTCCGGTATGGGAAGAGGTTGCATGACTCCTATAGGCTGTTGCCTTCCAGCTTTCACCTGTTCACAAACCATACATCTTGACACAAAATCAGCAATCTCCCTCTTCATGTTGTCCCACCAAAAATGTTCCTTCAAATCTCTATACATTTTGGTGCTCCCAGGACATATAGAGAAATTGGAACTATGAGCATCATCCAACAATTCCCTTTTTAGATCAGGTATATCGGGAACACAAAGTCTCTTCCCGAATTTCAAAATTCCATCTTCACATACAAAGTCTCTCAATCTCCCATCATTCACAGCTTTAATCTTCTTTTGAAATTCTTCATCATCGGTCTGAGAACTCTTAATCATTTCTAGTAAAGATGGTTTGGCAACCATTTGAAAAAGCATTGATGTTTCACCTTCCCTAGTTATTCCCATGTCCATCTTCACTAGATCCATCAAAATTGGATCCCTTTCAATTCTCATCATGTTCAAAACTCCATGGTCTTTTCTGCTCAAAGCATCTGCCACCTTGTTTGCTTTCCCGGGGTGGTAGTGTATCATACAATCATAATCCTTGAGTAATTCAAGCCATCTCCTCTGCCTCATGTTGAGTTCTTTTTGTGAGAAAATATACTTCAAACTCTTGTGATCAGTATAAATCTCACATTTTTCACCATAGAGGTAGTGCCTCCATATCTTCAAAGCAAAGATCACAGCTGCTAACTCGAGATCATGAGTAGGATAGTTTTGTTCATGAATTTTCAATTGTCGTGATGCATAGGCAATAACCCTATAATTCTGCATAAGGACACAACCAAGTCCTTTCTTCGATGCATCACTATAAATAACGATCCCATCATTCCCTGATGGTAGAGTCAATATAGGAGCATTGACTAATCTTCTATTCAGTTCTTCGAAACATTCTTCACACTCTTTTGTCCAAACAAATTTAACCCCTTTACATGTGAGCTTCGTTAATGGGTTAGCCAACCGGGCAAAATTCTGGACGAAACGTCGATAATAACCTACCAAACCAATAAAACTACGTACCTCAGTTATACTCTTAGGTGCTGGCCATTCATGGATTTCCTTGGTCTTAGAAGGATCAACAAAGATTCCATATTTGGAGACAATATGGCCAAGAAAAGAAATCTCCTGAATCTAGAATTCACACTTGCTAAACTTCCCATATAATTCATGTCTTCTCAGAGTCTTCAAGATAATGCGCAAGTGATTTTCTTGATCTTCATAGCTTTTGGAGTATACCAAGATATCATCAATAAATACCACCAAAAATTCATCGAGATACTCCTTCAAAACTCTATTCATCAGATCAATGAATACATAGGGTGCATTAGTCAATCCAAATGGCATTACAGTAAACTCGTAATGCCCGTACCTGGTTCGAAATGCTATCTTCGGAATGTCTTCCTTCTTCACACACAACTGATGGTATCCAGATCGAAGGTCAATCTTTGAAAAGTATTGAGCTCCATGCAGTTGGTAAAATAAATCATCAATTCAAGGTAGGGGATACTTGTTCTTTATTGTTATAGCATTGATCTCCCTATAGTCGATACATAACCTCGTATATCCATCTTTCTTTTTAACAAAAAGAATAGGGGATCCCCATAGAGAAACACTAGGGCAAATAAATCCTTTATTACTCAATTCCTCTAGTTGTTTCTTTAGTTCGACTAATTCTACAGTGGCCATTCTATAAAGGGTCTTTGATATAGGCCTTGATCCAGGAATTAAATCAATGGAAAACTCAACTTCTCATTCTGGAGGATGTCTAGGTAAATCTTCCGGAAATACATCTACATATTCTTTCACAACAGGTATATACTCTATTTGAACATTCCTTTCCTCACCCATAGTTATTTCATTATCTTACTCCCCAATAATTGAATTTAGTTGAGCTACTGGGGGTGGATCTAGATAAGAATTAGGCAGTGACGATTCTGCTCTGAAGATAAGGTGTTCCTTATCATCATCATCATCAAGAATCGTAACCTCTTTCTTCTTACAATAAATCTTCGCATCATTGTCCGAAATCTAGTCCATACTAAGGATTATATCAAACTCAATCATAGGTATGACGATGATATCAGCAGATAAAGAACACTTATGTGCTCTAATGGGGACTGACTCACAAAACTTTGTTGCAATGATACTTCCCTTAGGAGTTTTAACTAAAAACTCCCTTGTTAAATCAAATTGGAAATATCTAATTTTCCTAGCAAACTGGGAAGATATGAAACAATGTGATGATCCAGAATCAAATAATGCATTTGCTAAACTTGAGGAAACCATTAAATTACCTGCCACCACGTCTTTCGGAGCTTCTACCTCAGCAGTAGTGATAGCATAAGCTTGGCCTTGATCCCTTGTCCTTTTCTGAGTTAAGTTCTCCTTACGCTTAGGAAATTCATTTTCATAGTGTCCCATCTCCCTACAATTGTAGCACTAAACATTGGTAGCTTTCTTCTTCCCTTTTCAATCACAAGCTTGGTGGTCTTTTTCACCACATTTGTAACAAACACTCATTCCCTTCAAGCAAGTACCAGGGTGTTTCTTCCCACATTTACCACAGGATGGATATTCAACATTTACCTTCTTCCCCTTATTTCCATTCCCAGATTGATCAGCAGGTCTCTGCTTCTCTTTCTTTGCTTTAAAGTCATAATACTTAGAGAATTCGTTTTCGGTCTTGATAGCACATGAGACAATGTCTTCGTACGACGAGAAGGATTGTGAGACTAATGCTCGACGGAGAAATGGTTTTAACCCATCAAAGAAACGATCAATCTTAATTCTTGGGTTACGTATATAGTCTCCAACATAACTTTCTAGCCTTTTAAAGTTAGCCTCATACTTTGTGATATTCTCATCCTCCTTTTGTCTCAGACTTAGAAATTGCATTTCCACATTTGCTCGATGGTCACGAGGAAAGTATTTTTCCAAAAACAGATCTTTGAACTCCCTCCATTCCATATTTGATACTTCATCATCTTCCTTCGTGTTTTGAATCAATGACCACCATTGATCAGAATCTCCAGTATGGCGGTAAACTGCCATGATAACTTTTTCTCTTTCACTACTCCCCAAAGCCTGAAATATTTTCTCTAGGGAATTTATCCATTTCTCAGATACTAATGGATTTGTACTCCCATTGAAAGTTGGTGGTTGTTGCCTCATGAATCGATCTAACATTGATCCTCCACGCTGCGGATCAGGGTGCTCCATACTGGTAAGGTTATTATTCATCACTTGAGTGAGTTATCCCAGTATGGTGATTAGCTGATCGACACTTGTTGCATCACCAGCTCCACTATAATTATCTTGAGCAGGAGGGAAATCCCTATATGGAGTGCGTGCATTGATATGGTTTCCATTTCTTCCATTAGGCGCCATTTCTAAACAATGACATGAACTAGATCAGTTTATGAATCAAAATACATAATACCATACTTATAAAACACTTAACATAAATTGAACTATTTATGGATATAATCCATAATCATAAAAATGTTTTCTTTGAGGAAGTATATACTCATAAACCCTTCATAATGATTTGTAAAGAAAATGAGAGTTATCCTAAGCATATCCCCCGGGAGTGTCGTAACCAAGAGTGCAGCAAGGCCCGTTATTGTGCACCAGTTCCCGTTTGAGTCTAGCTCAAAGCGGTGTTTTCGGGTTTTACCCCTAGGTACATCTGTGCTAGAGAAACCTCTACCTGATCGTATCCAGACAGGGATGTATTGCTCGGAAAACTCACAAAATCTCTACAATACCAAAATTCTAGGAAGTTCTTCTATACTAATCCTCAAAGTTCATCTTAGGTCTACGTGCTTTAATCAGAGTTTATCTAAATATAGCTTCCAAGGTTTGTACTAAACTTCCTCTGATACCAACTGTAACGCCCCGACCCCAGTTACACAGAGTCGGTGCATTATTACATAACATTGGCATGATCACAAGAAAGATCAAATCTCGAAAGACCGATTGGTTTAGTAGCCTTAGAAACACTAGATATATTCAAAAAGTTTTACATTAAATCATAAAGTGAAAAACTACTACAACAACATATTCTACATATCCCACACTCATATCCCCACATACTATCCATACAGATCATTCATAACTTACTTCTTCACGTCCTGGAAAAAATAAAACATAGAAAAGGAGTGAGCTCAAATGCCCAGTAAGGATAACAATATAGCGGAAACTTTCAAAAATAATCATAAACATTTAAGGCAATGTATAACTAAAACAAAAGCCTTTTAAACTTGAAATTAAACATAGTATGGAAAAAGTAAAATGAAATAATTCCATTTACTTATTCACATGGATATTCTACTAATCGAATAATCACATGCAATATCAATAACCACTTTCATAATGATGGAATGCATAATGCCAGACTATCATAACCACATAGCCAAGGCCTCGAGCCAAGACTAAAAATAAGATTTTTCCAAGGCCTTGTGCCAAGACACCAATTTGTCTCATGAGACCTACCAATGCATCGAGGAGCTATAGTGGGCTCCACCCGTCACATATTAAGTCTAATTCATTCCTATATGAAAAGGTTTATAAACATAATAAAAACATTCGTATTAAAACTAGCATATAAAATGTCAATACTTTCACCATAAACCATGAATGGTATAAAAATAGCACATCCACAGTCAAACATATCACAAAACCTTCAATACAATATAGAAGTTTTGTATCATAATAAATCAACTTCAAATAAGCGTAAAATCCATCAAAGGATTTTGACATAGATGAAATCCAAACTCTTTTTAGAGAAATATCTCTTTCTATTTTGAAATCATTTAAGAGTCATATATTTATAAAATAAAACATTTTCTTTGATAATATTTTTATAATCTTGTAAGGGAAGCTTCGACGATTTTATAACGGTGGAAAATAACCGCACCCGCAGTATAAGTTAAAAAAACATTCTTACCTTCATTCTGTCGAAAAGGTTAAAAGGACCTTGTTTGGAAAACGACGGAAATATTCCTTTATAAACCTCTTATAAAAAGTCAAACAAGGGTATAAATGACTTTAACCCATATTACTTTAAATAGTAAAATCTTTTTGAAATACATTTCGAAGAAACATGGATGTGGATGATAAAGAAATCCCAGTAGATAATTACATATAAACAACCTCGGATAATGAAGAGATTGTGAAATAAACCTTAACTTGCACTTTTCCTTGGTTGAGGGTAGGTTAACCTCCTGTATAATGGTGAAATAATTGTTATTAAATTATACAAGAATCATATATATTAATATGATATCATATATGATCTTTTAACATTGATTTGTTAATAATATCTTAGAATTATCGTCATTTCGGGTGTTAACGGGTTCATTTTAGTTTATATTCTTTATTATGTGAGCCATATTTTCTATTAATGGGATGTATATTATTCATATCCAGAATGATATCAAGTCCTTAAATATTATTTTTAATCATCAAATGAGAATTATACTTGAATGGATACGATGGAAAATGAATCTCATCGCGTTCGTGGAGACTGTAGTCTGTACGTACGCACGAGCGACAATATCATTCTTTTGATATTAAAATAATATATAATTGAATGGTATATCATATATACAGAATTATTATCATGTTATATTTATTATTTACATGAGTTACACATCATTATTATACCCCTCCAAATAATAATATATTGAATAACAATTACACCACGACGTGGAGACGGTAAGCTGTACGTACGCACGTGTGGTGACATGTTATTCAAAGGGTGGATAGAATACTGAATATGGTTGTAACATATTTATAATAACATCACATAATATATATGATACTGGAGTTGTTATTTTATAATGGTAATAACAAAGAAAGAAGAAGTGGAAGAAGAAAGGAACTTGAAAAGGGGTGGTGAAAACATTACCTCCTTTTCGGGTTCTTCCTTTTGATTTGATCAAAAGGGATCCTTAGGATGGCTTTATGATCAAACTAAGGTCTCTAGGTTGTAGTGAGGGAAGTTGAGAGAGTATTTGGGCAGGTTTTGGCCGAACCAAAAGGCTTTGAAGGTGTGAAGAAATGAGAAGGAGGAGTGCCCTTTTATAAGAGGGGTGAGGGGCACCTTTGGAAAAGCTAGAAATATTAGTTTATAATAAATTCATATTTGGTTTCTAATGGCTCCAAAGTTTATTATTTAAATGTTAAGGAGGGTATGGGTCGAAAAAAAACTCAACAAATAGAATTTAGACAGGTTTGGGTCATTATATTAACCTTATCTTTAAGTATTAACTCTAAGTTAATTAGTTTCACTTTTACAATGTCTCTTTGTATTTTTATATTATATGGTTAATAAACTTACCATATACATCCAATAGACCCAAAAGTGGTCCATTAATGATGAACATATCATTATATAAGTCTCTTGTCCGAACCTTAGATTTTTAGGAATTTAATATCAATTAATAATATAATATTTGTTTTAAAAACTCTTTTATGTCAATTTTGACACTATTCAATAGTTGATTTTTGTGAAACTCATAACTGAATTATTACTTCGCAAACATTTAATTAAATGATTCCTAACATGTCATATTAACTTAGAAAATTAGTGTAATTCATTAAAAGTCTCAAATTATATTTATTTCTGTATTTATAATATCAATTAGTTTAATTTTTCACTATTATCGTAATTACTGCACCATCATTATGTCATAAATAAATTAAATTATTTAAGGTCTAAAAATTATAAATAAAATATAATTATGTAGGAAAGATTTTTATCTTTCTAATGAATTTTTGTAGTCTAAAAACCAACATATATAACCCTATGTAAAAATTGTTTTGCTAAAAGATATATGCTTGTGTCATTTTTGTATTCATTTTAACTTAATTAAAATAAAGTGTCCCTATCACCTACAAGTGGCTCCATGGGGTCCCAAAATCGACCCAAAGATGCCTATGGTCGAACATGTTTCAACTAATAAGGTTAGGACACGTTTTAGGGTAATTTAGTATTATTATAATATTATTTTTTAACCCTTATTTACCGGATTTACCCTTAACCATGGTAAATAAAATATTTACCGCAGTAATTATTCAAAATGTCTAAAAATAAAAGTTACCTATTTACACAATTTGAACATCCTGATTCTAAATATGGAATCCATTTTTCCAAATTCAAAACAAAGAAGTAGCAGAAATTAATTTAAAATTAATTCTCGTTGTTAAAACAAAAAGCGTGTTTTTAAGAGATAATAACTATCAAAAGATTGACACTTGTTTATGTTCGGTTTAATTGTAAAATTATGTCCAATGACCAAAATTATATTAAATGGTAAAAATATATTCTAAATATACTTTAAAACCACTCAAATTCATAATTTATCACTATTAATTATTTTGATTAAAAAAGTTGTTTTTAATTAAAATTTAGTAATTTTCACTATTCATCAAAATATTAAAGTTATCTAAAAAGTACCAAAATTTCACCTTAGGCTAAATTCAATATTATGAATCCAAAAATGAAGTCCATTTTTAAATATAAAATATATATAATTTCAAAAAGTAGGTATTACTATTCATAACAGCTAGTTTGATTGATTATGGTGTGTTAGAACTCGGTGTTGCGTACAACACACGCTAACACATTATTCAAAGAGAAGCATACCGTAGAAGCTTGGGGGGTTAAATTAGGGTTTATTAAATGCATTTTTTTCTAAGAAATAAGGTTTTTATGACTTTCAAGAAAACCAAATACTAAATTGTATCCAAATTGACATAAATGAGTTTTTAAAACAAATACTATTTTATTAAATTATATAATAGTCTTAAAAATATAAGTTTCAGCCAAAAGACTTATATAATGATATATGTGTCGTTAATGAACCACTTTATGTTCTATTGACATTTTATAGTGAGTTTATTAACCATTCATTATAATAATACAAGAAGACATGGTAAAAGTTAAACTATTTAACTAAGAGTTAAATATAAAAGATAAGGTTAATATGGTGACCTAAACTTGTATAAAACCTATAGTTATAGAGTTTTTATACCCTTACCCAAATTATCCTCTAAATAAATACATTTGGAGATATTAGGAACTGAAAATTATTTTATAATAAATTAATATTTTAAGCTTTTCCTAAAGTGCCCCTCTCCTCCCTTATAAAAGGGTACTCCCCCTTCTCTCAAATTCACACCTCCAAAGCCATTTTAATCGGTCACACCCTACTCAAATATCCTCCCAACTACTCATAATTAAACCTAGAGGCCTTAATTTGATCAGAAAGCTAACTTAAAGAGCCCTTTTGTTCAAATCAAAAGGACACACTCAAAGAAGAGGTAATTATTTTGTCACCTCTTTCAAAGTTCTTTTCTTCTTCCACTTCCTCTTTCTTTGTTGTTTCCATACCAAAAAAATTACTCTAGTAACTTATACATACTGTGATGTTATTATAAATATTGTACAACCATATTCATTATTCTATCTATACTATGAATGACAAAGTCACCGTACGTGCGTACGTATAGATTACCTTCTCCACATTGTGGTGTAGTTTTTTTATTCAACACTTCATTATTTGGATGGGTATAATAATGATTATAATTGATGTAAATAATTAATATAACATTTTAACGATTCTGTATATATAATATACCATCCAACTACATATTATTTCACCATCAATATAATGATATTTTCGCTCATGCGTATGTATGACTTACCGTCTCCACGAAACGATAAGATATCATTTCCCATCGTAACCATTAAAGAATAATTTTAATTTGATGATTAAAAATAATTTTTAAAAACTTAATATAATTATGGATATGAATAAAATTCATCTTATCTATATCAAACATGACTTACGTAACAAAACATATAAAGGAAAATGAATCATTTAATACCTGAAATAATGATACTACTGAAATATTATTAACAAGGTAATATTAGAGGATCGTATATGACATCATATTTATGTATGTGGTTCTTGTATAATTTAATAAAAATTACTTAACCATCATACAGGAGGTTAATTTACCCTTGAACAAGGAAAAATACAAGGTAGGGGTTAATTTTACAATCTCTTTATTATTTGAGGTTTTTTCTATATAAGTATCTACTGGGACTCTTTTCTCATCCACATTCGTGTTGCTTAAAAATGTATTTCAAAACATTTATACTATTTAATATACTATGGTTTAAAGTCATTTATACCCTTGTTTGGATTTTTATAAAATGGTTTGAAAGTAATCTTTCTATCGCTTTCCAAACAAGGTACTTTATAACCTTTTTGACAAATTAAGGAAAGAATGTTTTTTAACTTATATAGAGGGTGATACTATTTTCCACCATTTTAAAACATTCGAAGATTACCTTAAAATATTATAAGAATATATTTAAAATATGTGTTTTATTTCATAATTACATGACTTTTAAATGATTTCAAAATAGAAAGATATATTTCTCTCAAAGAGTTTTGATTTCATCTATGGAAACATCCTTTGTTGGATTTTACACTTGTTTGAAGTTTATTTATTACGATACAATTTTCCAAATTGTATTGAAGGTTTTGTGATATGTTTGACTGTAGATGTGCTATTTTTATACCATTAATGTTTTATGGTAAAAGTATTAACATTTTGTATGCTATTTTTAATACGAATGTTTATGTTATGTTTCAACCTTATTATATGAGGAATGCATTGGATGTAGTAAGTGAAGAATGAGGCCTGGTATAGCCCCTAGATGCATCAGTAGGTCTCATGAGAAAAACTTTTATCTTAGAACAAGGCTTTGAAAAAATTATTATTTTTAGTCTTGGCAGGAGGCCTTGTGTATGTGGTTTTGATGTCCGACATTATGCATTCCATCATTATGAAATTAGCTATTGATATTACATGTGATTATTCAACTAGTAGATATCCATGTGATTAGGTAAATGGAATCATTTGATTTATCTTTTCCATATTATGCTGATGTTTTAAGTTTAAAAGGCTTGTGTTTTAGTCTTATACATTTCCTTAAATGTTTATGCTTATTTCTGATAGTTTTCGCTATATTGTTATCCTTACTGAGCATCTGAGTTCACCCCTCTCTTATGTTTTATTTTTACTAGGATGCGAAGAAGTATATTATGATTGAACTGCAGGAATAGTATAAGGGATATGAGTGTGTTCAAAGGATACATAATGTTGTTGTTTTTCAATTTCATAATATAATTTAAAACTTATGTATGTATCTAGTACTTCCACGGCTACTAAACTAATCGGTCTTTCGAGAATTTATCCCTTGTGATCATGCCAATGTTATGTAATAATGCACTGACTCTTGGTAACTAGGTTCAAGGCATTACCATTGGAGTCTGAGGAAGTTTAGTACAAACCTGAGATACTATATTTAGAAAAACTATGATTAGATAACAATACCTTAAGATAAACTTTGAGGATTAGGATAGAAGAACATCCAAAAATTTTGGCAGTGTAAAAATTATGTGGGTTTTCCATGAAAATAAATCCCTATATGGATACAAATAGGTTGAGGTGGATCTAGAACCAATGTTCCTAGGAGTGAAAACTCCAACAAAGAGTTTTGGGATTGACCCGGGGCATCCTAGTACATGACAACGGGCCTTGTTGCACTATTATTATTGAAACTCCCGAGGGATATGCTTAGGATAATTCAAATTTTCATTAGAAACCATTATGAATGATTTGTGAGTAAATACTTCCTCAAAGAAAACATTTTTATGATTATGGATTATATGCATATATTGTTCAATTTATGTTAAGTATTTTACAAGTTTGGAATTATGAATTGTGATTCATAAACTAATCTAATGTATTCTATTATTTAGATATGGTTCCTAGTGGAAGGAACACAAACCATTTCAATGCACATAATTCATGTAGGGATTTTCCTCATAACAAAGATAATTATAGTGGAGTTGGTGATGTAACTGGTACTGAACCGCTTATAACCATACCGTGAAAACTCACTCAGTTTATAAATAATCACCTTAACTATATGGAGCACCCTGATCCACAACGTGGAGGATTAATTTTATACCACTTCATGAGGAAACAAAAACAAACATTCAATGGTACTACAAATCCATTTGTAGATGAGCAATGGATAAGTTCCTTAGAAAAAAAAATTCATGCTTTGGAGAGTAGCAAAAGGGAATAAGTTGTCATGGAATTTTATTGCCTCACAGGAGATGCAGATCAATGATGGTCCTTAATTCAAAACACAAAGGAGAATGAAGACGTATCAAATATGGAATGGAGGGAGTAAGATATTTTCTTAGAAAAATAATTTCCTCATGAACATCAATCATATATGGAAAGGGAATTTCTAAGTCTGAGGAAAATGGAGGATGAGAATGTTACAAAGTATGGGGATAACTTTACCAGGATAGTGTGGTATGTTTTAGATTATATACGTAACCCAAGAAGTAATATTGATTGATTATTTTATGAGTTAAAACCATTTCTTTGTCGAGCATTAGTCTCTCAATCCTTCTCATCATACGAAGACATAGTCTCATGTGCTATCAAGACAGAAAATAAATTCTCAATGTCTTATGACTTTAAATAAAATCAAGAGAAGAAGAGATCTGTTGACCACTCTAGAAATGGAAATTAGAGGAAAAGAGAAAAGTTTAATTTCATTCCTACAGTAAATGTAAGAAGAAACACCCCGATACTTTCCTGAAGGGAAAGAGAGTCTGTTACAAGTGTGAAGAAAAAGGCTACCAAGCTAATGATTTCAAGGGGAAGAAAGTGGGTTTCAATGTTGAATACTAAAGTTGTAAAGAAATGGGTCATTATGAAAATGAATGTTCTAAGCTTCAAGGAAACCTACCTTAGAAAAGGCCAAGGGGAAAGGTCAAGCTTATGCAATCACAACTCTAGAGGTTGAAGTTCTGAATGACGTAGTGGAAAGTACATTAATCATTTTCTCATATTTTTCCAATGCTTTATTTGATTCTGGATCATCGCATTCTTTCATATCTTCCCAATTTTCCAAGAAAATTAGATATTACCAATTTGATTTAATAAGGGAGTTGTTAGTCAAAACTCCTAGGGGAAGTATCATTGCAACGAAGTTTTGTGAATCCACTACCATTATGGAATATAAACATACTTTATCTGCTAATATCATTATCATACCCAGGATTGAATTTGATATAATACTCAGTATGGATTGGATTTCAGACCATGATGTGAAAATTTATTGTAAGAAGAATGAGGTTACAATTTTTTATGATGATAAGGAATAACTTATTTTTTGAGAAGAAACATCACTATCTGATTCTCATCAAGATCCACCCAGTAGCTCTACTAAATACAATTATTGGGGAAGAAAAAAGTGAAATAACTATGGGTGAGGAAAATAATGTTCAATTAAAGGATGTAACTATTGTGCAAGAAGATGTTTATGTGTTTCCAGGGGATTTACCTAGACATTATCCAGAATGAGAAATTGAGTTTTCCATTGACTTAATTCCTAGTTCAAGGCCCATATCCAAGACCCCTTATATAATGTCTACTATGGAATTAGTGGAACTAATAAATTAACTATAGAAATTGAGTAAAAAAGTATTATTCACCCTAGTGTTTCTCCATGGGGATCCCCTGTTCTTTTTGTTTAAAAGAAAGTTGGATATATGAGGTTGTGCATTGACTATAGGGAGATCAATGATATAGCAATAAAGAACAAGTATCACATACCTTACAATTATGATTTATTTGATCAACTTCATGTAGCTCAATTTTTTTCAAAGATTGACTTTCGATCTGGATATCATCAGTTGTGTGTGAAGAAGGAAGACATTCCAAAGACAACATTTCGAACCAGGTATAGACATTACGAGTTTACAGTAATGCATTTTGGACCGACTAATGCACCCTATGTTTTCATGGATCTAATGAATATAGTTTTCAAGTAATATCTTGATGACTTTGTAGTTTTATTTATTGATGATATCTTGGTATAGTTCAAAAGCTATGATGATCATGAAAATCACTTGAGCACTATTCTAAAGACTCTTAGAAGAAGTGAATTATATGGGAAGTTTAGTATGTGTGAATTAGGGCTTCATGAAATTTCTTTTCTTGGACATATTATCTCTAAGTATGGGATCTATATTGATACATCTAAGACAAGGGAAATCCAATAATGGTCAGCACATACGATTATAACTGAGGTAAGCAGATTTATTGGATTAGCAGGTTATTATCGGCGTTTTGTCCAAAATTTTACCTGATTTGCTAAACCATTAACCTAGCTCACATTTGAAGAGGTTAAATTTTTTTTGGAAAAAAGAGTGTGAAGAATGTTTTAAATAATTGAAGATAATATTAATCAATTATTCTATCTGGACTCTACCATAATGGAATAATGGTTTTGTTATTTATAGTGATTCTTTAAAGAAAGGACTTGGTTGTGTCCTTATGAAGAATGATAGAGTTATTGCCTATGCGCCATGACATCTAAAAATTCTTGAACAAAAATATCCCACTCATGATCTTAACATAGCAGCAATAATCTTTTCTATGAAGATACAGATACACTATCTCTATGGTGATAAATGTGAGATATATACTTGTAACACCCCAGGTAAATAAAGAATATGACATTTTCATATTTATCTATATTTGTGAATAAAGTATTAATACTACTTTAAAGGTAACACTATGCTCGATGGCGTACCCAATACGCAACAACGAGTTTCTTTGAAATCTCACGTTGCACACTAATAATATAATAATATTATAATAGTTAACGACTAGACGTTGTAATGGAGGGAATGAACAAAAATAACAACAAAATGATTAAATATGTTTGTTAAATATTTTTACATTTATGCAATAAATTTTAGAGGCTTAAAATCCAAATGAATCCAATTTTAAGAATAAATACTCTAATATTTTTAAAAGATTGTTTTACCGCCTTTTGAAGGCGAACCTTTTTTAAATATAACTTTTGACAATTTTATAAGCTTTATTTGTCAAAATAAACTTATTCTTTATGATTCGAATATTGAAATTTACTTTGGTTAAATTTTTTGTATGTTTCTGACAATGTTCATTTTTTAATGAATAGGGAAAAATATTGCATTTTACATCAAAACTGATTTTTCATCTAATTTAAATATATGGTTATATTATCTTTTTAATTGGTTTTAAAGTTTAATTAGAATATATTTTTACAATTTAATTCAATGGTGGTCATTATAATTAATTTCACTTTGAAAATGGACATAAACAAGTGCCGAACTTTTCATAGATATTGCTTCCAAAAAACCCGTTATTTGTTTTGACAGTGGGAATTAACTATATGATTTATCAATGAAACTTATATGTATTGAATTTGGTAAAATGGAAATAATTTCTGAATTTGAAATATCAAATATAGCTTAGGGTTAATTTTTGGTATTTTTCAGATAATGCTTTTTTTTAATGAATAGTGAAAAATACAGTTTTTAATTCAAAACTGCCTTTTCATCCAATTTATTTATATATTTAGATTGTCATTTTAATTTTTTTAAAGTTTATTTGAATTATTTTTTTATCACTTAATACAATTTTGTTCATTGTAAGTAATTTCACTTTTCAATTGGATGTAAAGACAGGTCAATCTTTTGATAAATTTTACTTCTTAAAAACCCGTCTTTTGTTTTGACAAGGAGATTTACTTTTAAATTAATTACTAGAATTTCTGTGTTTTGAATTTGATAAAATGGATTCCATATTTGGAATCAGAAGGTCCAAATTATGTAATTAATACTCTTTTGTTTTTGGACATTATGAATAGTAACGACGGTAATTATCTTTAATTATCGTGTTTAATTAGTAATCGGGTAATTAAGGGTTGGAAAATAATATCATAAAAATATAAAATGACCCCAAACTGTGTCCTAATGCTATTGGTGGTTTCATGGCCGACCATGGGATGACTTTTTCTAACCTTGGGACCCCATGGAATCACTTTTGTGTGATAGTGACCTTTTATCATATTTTTTTTAAAGAAAGGAAAATGTAACCAAAGTATGTAACACCCAAGTAAAATAATTTTAATTTTGTCTAAATAAACGATATCTTAGACTATAAATAGTCATTGTAAAGATAAAAATATTTACTACATCATAGTATTTTTTTTATAATTTTTATCCATTAAATAAATTAAATTATTTATGACATCATGATGATGCAGCGATTACCTCATTAATGAACGATTTAAATAAAATGAAAAGATAATGTAAAATCGAAGACTTACACTTGGAAAAAACCTATTGGATGAGTAAATTTCGAACCATTATCACCTTATCCTCGAAATATATCAAAGTGATACCTTTAAAATCCGAAAAGCTTTTTAAAATAAAGTAACATTTCTTGACTTTCCATTAGTGCCCCTCCTCTCCTCTTATAAAAGGCCTCCACCTCTACCTCCTTACCCAAACAACTCGAGCCTTTTTCTTGGCCAAACCCTGCCAATTTAATCTCTCCACATCCCTCTCTTCATCATTGAAGCCTCACCATTGGCAGAATTCTCTTCAAGAAACCCTTTTGGTTCAAACCAAGAGGAGTTATCCGATTTAAAGGTAATGTCTTCTCTTATGTTCTTTTGTTTTATTTTGCTTCTCCAAACCCCTAAAATCTTTTTATTACTTTATTTTGTAACACCACCAGTATCTTAAATATACTAGGATGTTTTTATGTGAATTATTCGAGCTACACTTACACAAACCTCCGTCTAATGGTTAAAGAACATACTGTTTCTGTGGATGGAGAATTACTGCCTCACGAAATGATGATTGTTCAAACTTCTCTTAACACCTTTCATGGTGGCCATTATGATGTAACTGTATTTTATATATGATATATATGGTATTTATGTTTTCCATATTCTTCTGTATTTTATATTTAAAACATACCTTTATTCTTTACGTGTTGTGCAAATGCAATAATTTCATATGAGAAAGTGCGGACTACCGCCCCCTCAAGTGATGTGACTCGTTCATGCAATACATGAAATGTATAAAGAATGAAATTAATGAACTTATGTGACCTATATAAAATATATATTATAATGTAATTATAATATATATATATCTCTCAATTATTTTTAATTCCATTAATATGACAAAGAAATGAAAGTAGCGTTGATGCGTACGTACGGCCTACGGTCTCCATGAACGGTGCATTTCATTTCTTTTTATCTCAAAATGTTATGGAATAATATAAAATTAATATTTAATGGATATATATTATATTTAAATCATTAATACTATTTTGGAGATGATGTAATTATAACTACATGGACGATTCTTTTCAAACAAGTTCATTTTTGACTCATGTACCAAACATCGACAAAATCATTTGATAAGAACTCACATAATTAACTAATTATTATAACATTATAATATGTGATTTTAATTGAATAATAAACTTTAAAGTAGGTACTTAAGAAATTATAAATTGAAAAAAGTTTATTATTCAGGAATATAAATAAATGAACAAGACAAGTCGGGTTTGAGGTAAGGGATCCTACCTCTCTCCTTCTTTTCAAGTACTCTTTTTTATGTAACTTACTTTAAGCTCATCTTTATTATGTTGGGGGATGTTCTTTTATATTCCTATTTCTGTAAATTTTATGTTAATATGATGAGAGACCCTATTTGACCTCATCAATACATTTTTGGAAGTTTTATGTGGCGCCGTTAGGCTGCCGAATTTTTATAAGGGGATTTTCATCTCACTTTTTATTCCCATGAGATTCATGCTACATTGGACAATATTTCCTTTTGTGTGGTTTATGTACTGACAATTATTTTACTATTTGTATAATATAATCTCATTTATGGGTAGTTACATCTTCATTGTATGACCCTTCCTTCATGGGTTGTACGTTTCGAAAGTTGCCCAAATCGGTAAGGGAACCTTTCACACTTCTATTTTAAAAAGACTTATTTTGTTATGTCTTTTAATTTACATCTTTTTTATGTTGGGATATGTTCTTATATATCCTTATTGATGTAAATTTTATGTCCAAGTGATGAGATACCATTTTATCTCTCATCAACTAATTTTATAAATTTTAAAGTGACGCCATTAGGCTGTCAAATTTTACCAAGGGAACTTTTTAACCCAATTTTGATTTCTTTGGGTTCAACATATAGTTATTGAATATGTCATCCTTTGAATATGTGTGAATGTACTTTGATTATTTTACACTTAATATCCACTTATATTGGGTATATTTATATTTTTCACACATAATTATGAGATTGATTTATCCTAAATTTAAGGATACCTTCTTTATAAGGGATTTCATCTCATTTTACATTTCTATTGAGACTTCATTGTTGTTATGCACCAATTCAATCTTATATGATGTATATACTATCCTTTGGAAAATTATATCATGAATCCCTTTATTCTCATGATATTATAATGTTCTGATTAAATGTTATTCCTCAATTATTGTATTCAAGTGTCACTCACTTTATTAAAAACCCTTTAACTAAAATATCATTTTAAATGTTTTAATGATTTATTCTTATAAATATTTCTCATTAATATCCATGTTTTAAAATGGTTTATGGATTTATTTATATGGATATTAATGGTTTAAAATGTTAAAAGCTTCAAGGTGGTATGAGACACTTTGATTCAAAAATATCTTTATTAAATGTTTTAAATGGTTTTGAAAATGGTTTTTTAGAATGGATTCATTATTTCAATATCTTAAATGGTTATATTGTTATTTCAATGTGGGAATGTTATCTTTCCTTTATGATTAAGTTATGTGATGTGATTATGTTATGGTTTTTGGGAATTGTTTATGAAGATGGGTGGTTCCGTGATAAACTTGGGGCGGGTGAGCCCGATATAGCTCTCTAATGCATTGGGTAATGCGAAGGAGTTAATCGTTAAGGATTCTATGAAGAGATTTAGGGAATATACTGTCATGGGTATTCAAAACATAACCATGAGGGTTACTCCCTACGTAAGAATATTATGAATGACTCAAGTTACCTTTATGTCTTATGATTTGTATGAGTTATTCGTAAATCCTATGATTTCATGAGGTATGTTAAATTGCTTATGTTTTATGAGTAAAGTATGATTTCATTGATTCTTATGTATACATGGACTAATGTTTTCTTTCACTATTTTTGTAACCCTTACTGAGCTTTTTATGCTCATCCCAAGTTTTTTGAAATGTTTTTCACAAGAAATAAAGTTGAATAGGGTCAAGGATGGGATCAAGGAAATGTCAGGCTGTCTAAAACAAGGAACTAGACATGACTCTTTTGTTCACGAGTTTTTATTTTGTGAAAAAATGGAAGCTGAGTAGATGTGTCTACTTCGTAATCTTTGAGATGTAATAGTTATGTCCTAATTTTCTAAAACTCTAAACCTGAAGAGATCCTAAATGTGAATTATTCATTTAATTCAATAATAAGTAATGTTTAAGACTGAGCCCTTATAGTTGGTATCAGAGCCAAGTTTAGATAACTTTAGAGGTTAGGGTATTCTTTAAGAATAAGTGACATTATGGTAATGGATAGGATTTCTGAAAGAGTCATAGTTTTTAGATAAAGTGAATGAGTAAGTATATCTTAGTGTTTATCTTCATCATTATTACATAATGATTTTGTTGATATACTCACACTGACATTTCTGGTTTTAGTAAATGGATAGATCTAGCAGGAACCAAAGTGACAATGGGTTTGAAGGAAACTGTGGTGGTTCTCTGATTAAGAGACTGGATGAAATGGGGGATTCAATGAGAAATCTCGTGGTTATTCTAAACCAAATATCAGGAGTCATGATCAACCACTTGAACCTTGGTGAGTTCTCTAATGCATCATGAACGAGAGAACCAACTCGACATGGAAGTTCAGGTAATAATTATAAAGGTAACCATTAGGGTTTATATGATCCTTACTTTTGAGGTAATTATGGGTTACTATATGTTATGATGGAATATGAACGACATGAGATAAACATGAGGTTAAATTATGTTATGATTATTTTTGAAGATTTTATCGCTTTTTGGGGAATGTTATAAGAATTATATAGTTTTGGAAAAAGGACAACACACAGACCGTGTGACAACCCGTCGCGTCGGACAAAGCTGCGGGAATCGAACCCACAACCAAAGTGTGACTAGTATTTATCACCTACCACTGGACTACGTGAATACCCTAGTTAGTTTGACTAATTATTTTTAGTTAGATGATCTTGTGAATCTAGAATAAGTTTATTTTGGGTTATCTATGTAAATTATTAACTTATCATAGACGATAAGTGATTAGGTTAATTACTTTTCAGTATGAGACTTTAAGAGTAATTGATGTTATTTGGAGATAAATGTTAAGGTTTGTCTTGGAAGTCTATGTGATTAAATCCTTCAGATATTTGGGTTTCAGTCTTTGTTTTGATTACTTTGAAGAATTTTATGTATAGATGTTTATTGAATGGTCTTTGTTGAACTTTGGGTTTTGTTTGAAAATTTTTGGAGATTAAGGATAGATTTTTTTATAAAGGATTATCCTTTTTGGGTATTATCTAATCTCATAATAACCTTTTTGGTTTTAGTTTTGGTTAAGGTCTAAAAACATGGGAAGTATATAGTTCTCTTTTTTGGATTAGGTGATTCTCTAGAAGTTGATTGTAGCTCTCTTAATGTGAACAAGTCATCCTAAATACTCGTCTTTTGGAGAAAATATGAGTTCGTGTAAGAAATCTAGTAAAATTTGAAAGTAAACATGACAAGTAAGTATGTTTCCTTATGTTTTAGTTATGCTCATAAATAAATTCCTCAATGAAAAGTAACTTAAAAAAAATGTTGTCTGTTAATTTGTCCTATTGGGGAATCAAATACCGTTTAACCTATCACAAGTTTGTGATTTTCTTGTTGTTAACTTTCTCCTAAAAATATTTTCTATCACTATCCATCAGAACATGACCCTTTTTTCCTCCATATCCATATTTCCATTCTTGGAATCCTAGTATGGGTTAACTTGGGTGACCTTTGTACTTCTCTCCCATTCTTTTAAAGTGATAGTTTTACTGACTCTTGTTCCGATGTGGGATTTTCAATGAAGTTTCTAAGATCAATTTTAAAATTGTGAGGACGTAATTCCCAAAAGGGGGGAAGGATATAACACCCCAAGTAAATAAAGAATATGAAATTTTCATTTTTATCCATATTTGTGAATAATGTATTAATACCGCTTTAAAGGGAACACTATGCTTGATGGTGTACCCAATACGCAACAACGAGTTTCTTTGAAATCTCACGTTGCACACTAATAATATAATAATATTATAATAGTTAACGCCTAGACGTTGTAATGGAGAGAATGAACAGAAATAACTACAAAATTATTACATATGTTTGTTAAATATTTTTACATTTATTCAATAAATTTTAGAGGCTTAAAATCCAAATGAATCCAATTTTAATAATAAAAACTCTAATATTTTTAAAAGATATTTTTACCACCTTTTGATGGAGAACCTTTTTGAAATCTAAATTTTGACAATTTTATAAGCTAAATTTTTCAAAATAAACTTATTCTTTATGATTGGGATATTTAAATTTACATTGGTTAAATTTTTGTATGTTTCTGACAATGTTCATTTTTTTAATGAATAGGGAAAAATATTGCATTTTACATTAAAACTGCCTTTTCATATAATTTAAATATATGGTTAGATTATCTTTTTAATTTTTCTTAAAGTTTAATTATAATATATTTTTAAAATTTAATTCAATGGTGGTCATTAGAATTAATTTCACTTTGAAAATGGACATAATCTAGTGCCAAACTTTTCATAGATATTGCTTCCAAAAAACCCGCAATTTGTTTTGATAGTGGGAATTAACTATATGATTTATTAATGAAACTTATATTTTTTGAATTTTTTAAAATGGAAATCATTTCTGAATATGAAATATCAAATATAGATTAGGGTTAATTTTTGGTATTTTTCTGATAATGCTTTTTTTAATGAATAGTGAAAAATACAGTTTTTAATTCAAAACTGCCTTTTCATCCAATTTATTTATATATTTAGATTGTCGTTTTAATTTTTTTAAAGTATAATTTAATTATGTTTTTATCAATTAATACAATTTTGTTCATTGGAAGTAATTTATCTTTTCAATTGGATGTAAAAACAAGTCAATCTTTTGATAAAGTTTACTTCTTAAAAACCCGTCTTTTGTTTTGACAACGAGATTTACTTTTAAATTAATTACTACAATTTATGTGTTTGGTATTTTATAAAATGGATTACATATTTGGAATCAGAAGGTCCAAATTATGTAATTAATACTCTTTTTTTTTGACATTATGAATAGTAAGGATGGTAATTATCTTTAATTATCGTGTTTAATTAGTAATCGGGTAATTAAGGGTAGGAAAATAATATCATAAAAATATAAAATGACCCCAAAATGTGTCCTAATTATATTGGTGGTTTCATGGACGACCATGGGATTCCTTTTGAAAACCTTGGGACCCCATGGAATCACTTTTTTGTGATAGTGACCTTTTATCATATTTTTTTTAAAGAAAGGAAAATGTAACCAAAGTATGTAACACCCAAGTAAAATAATTTTAATTTTGTCTACATAAACTATATCTTAGACTATAAATAGTAATTGGAAATCTAAAAAGATTTCCTACATTATATTATTTGTTTTATAATTTTTAGATATTAAATAAATTAAATTATTTATGACATCAGGATGATGCAGCGATTACCTCATTAATGAACGATTTAAATAAAATGAAAAGATAATGAACAATATAAGACTTACGCTTGGAAAAAACCTATTTTATGAGTATATTTTGAACCCGTATCACCTTATCCTCGAAATATATCAATTTGGGACCTTTAAAATCCGAAACTCTTTTTAAAATAAAGTAACATTTCTTGACTTTCCATGAGTGTCCCTCCTCTCCTCTTATTAAAGGCCCCCACCTCTACCTCCTTACCCACACCCCTCAAGCCTTTGGATCTTCCAAAACCTGACCATTTCATCTCTCCAAATCCCTATCTTCATCATTGAATCCTCAAATTTGGAATAATACTCTTCAAGAAACCCTTTTGGTTCAAGCCAAGAGGAGTAACCCGATTTAAAGGTAATGTCTTCTCTTATGTTCTTTTGTTTTATTTTGCTTCTCCAAACCCCTAAACTCTTTTTATTCCTTTCTTTTGTAACAAAAAAATTATATTCAATATACTAGGATGTTTTTATGTGAAATATTCGAGCTACACTTACACACACCTACGTCTAATGGTTAAAGAACATACTGTTTCTGTGGATGGTGAATTACTGCCCCACGAAACGATGATTGTTCAAACTTCTCTTAACACATTTCATGGTGGCCATTATGATGTCACTATATTTTATATATGATATATATGGTATTTATGTTTTCAATATTCTTCTATGTTTTATATTTAAAACATACCTTTATGCTTTACGTGTTGTGCAAATGCGATAATTTCATATGAGAAAGTGCGGACTACCGCCCCCTCAAGTGATGTGACTCGTTCATGCAATACATGGAATGTATAAAGAATTAAATTAATGAACTTATGTGACCTATATAACATATATATTATACTGTAATTATAATATATATATATATATATCTCAATTATTTTTAATTCCATTAATATGACAAAGAAATGAAAGTAGCGTTCATGCGTACGTACGGCCTACCGTCTCCATGAACGGTGCATTTCATTTCTTTTTATATCCAAATGTTATGGAATAGTATAAAATTAATATGTACTGGATATATATGATATTTGAATCATTAATAATATTGTGGATATGATCTAATTATAACTACATGGATGATGCTTTTCAAACAAGTTCATTTTTGACTCATGTACCAAACATCGGCAAAAACATTTGATATGAACTCACATAATTAACTAATTATTATAACATTATAATATGTGATATGAATTGAATAATAAACTTTAAAGGAGGTACTTAAGAAATTATAAATTGACAAAAGTTTATTATTCAGGAATATAAATAAACGAAGAAGACAAGTCAGGCTTGAGGTAAGGGACCATACCTCTCTCCTTCTTTTCAAGTACTCTTTTTTATGTAACTTAATTTAAGCTCCTATTTATTATGTTTGGGGATGTTATTTTATATTACTATTACTGTAAATTTTATGTTAATATGATGAGATACCCTATTTGACCTTATCAATCCATTTTTTGAAGTCTTTTTGTGGTGCCGTTAGGCTGCTGAATTTTCATAAAGGGATTTTCATCTCACTTTTTATTCCCGTGAGATTCATGCTACATTGGACAACATTTCCTTTTGTGTGGTTTATGTACTACCCATTATTTTAATATTTGTATAATATACTATCATTTATGGGTAGTTAAATCTTCATTGTATGACCCTTCTTTCATGGGGTGTACGTTTCGAAAGTTGCCAAATCGGTAAGGGAACCGTTCACACTCCTCTTTTAAAAAGACTTATTTTGTTATGTATTTTAATTTACATATTTTTATGTTGGGATATGTTCTTCTATATCCTTATTGATGTAAATTTTATGTCCAAGTGATGAGATACCATTTTCTCTCTCATCAAATAATTTTATAAATTTTAAAGTGACACCGTTAGGCTGTCGAATTTTACCATGGTAACTTTTTAACCCAATTTCGATTTCTTTGTGTTCAACATATAGTTATTGAATTTTTCATACTTTGAATATGTTTGAATGAACTTTTATTGTTTTACACTTAATATCCACTTATATTGGGTATATTTATATTTTTCACACATAATTATGAGATTGATTTATCCTTAATTTAAGGATACCTTCTTTATAAGGGATTTCATCTCATTTTACATTTCTATTGAGACTTCATTGTTGTTATGCACCAATTCACTCTTATATGGTGTATATACTGTCCTTTGGAAAATTATATCATGAATCCCTTTATTCTCATGATATTATAATGTTCTGATTAAATGTTATTCCTCAATTATTGTATTCAAGTGTCACTCACTTTGTTAACAACCCATTAACTAAAATATCGTTTTAAATGTTTTAATGATTTATTATTATAAATATTTCTCATTAATATCCATGTTTTCAAAATGTTTTATGGATTTATTTATATGGATATTAATGGTTTAAAATTTTAAAAGATTCAAGGTGGAATGGGACACTTTGATTCAAAAATATCTTTATTAAATGTTTTAAATGGGTTTCAAAATGGTTTTTTAGAATGGATTCATTATTTCAATATCTTAAAAGGTTATATTTTTATTGAAATGTGGGAATGTTATCTTTCCTTTATGCTTATGTTATGTGTTGTGATTATGTTATGGGTTTTGGGAATTTTTTATGAAGATGGGTGGTTCCGTGATAAACTTAGGGCGGGTGAGCCCGATATAGCTCTCCAATGCATTGGGTAACATGAAGGAGTTAAACGTTAAGGTTTCTATGAAGAGATTTAGGGAATATACTATGATGGGTATTCCAAACGTAACCATGAGGGTTACTCCCTACGTAAGAATGTTATAAATGCCTCAAGTTACCTTTATGTCTTATGATTTGTATTAGTTATTCATAAATCCTATGATTTCATGAGGTATGTTAAATTGCTTATGTTTTATGAGTAAAGTATGATTTCATTTATTCTTATTTATACATGGACTAATGTTTTCTTTCCGTATTGTTACAACCCTTAATGAGCTTTTTATGCTCATCCCAAATTTTTTTGAAATGTTTTTCAGAGGAAATAAAGTTGAATAGGGTCAAGGATGGGATCAAGGAAATGTCTGGCTGTCTAAAACAAGGAACTAGACATGACTCTTTTGTTCACGAGTTTTTATTTTGTGAAAAAAATGGAAGCTGAGTAGGTGTGTCTACTTCATAATCTTTGAGATTTAATAGTTATGTCCTAATTTTCTAAAACTCTAAACCTGAAAATATCACCAATGTGAATTATTCATTTAATTAAATAATAAGTAATGTTTAAGGTCGGGTCTTTATAATACTGATCACAAGAGTTTGAAGTATATTTTCTCACAGAAAGAACTCAACATGAGGCAAATATGATGTCTTGAACTACTCAAGGATTATGATTTCACTATACACTACCACTCGGGGAAGACAAATAAGGTGGAAGATGCTTTGAGCAGAAAGGTTCATGGAGTTCTGAACAAGATGAGATTTGAAAGGGATCCTATGTTGATGGATCTAGTAAAGATGGATATGAGAATAATCATGGAAGGTGAAACATCGATAATTTTTCAAATGGTTTCCAAACCATCTTTACTAGAATGGATAAAAAGTTATCAGACTAATGATGAAGAGTTTCAAAAGATGATTAAAGCTATGAATGATGGGAGATTGATTGACTTCATATATGAAGACAGAATTTTTGAAATTTAGGAAAAGGATTGGTGTTCCCGATATACCTTATTTAAAAATGGAACTGTTGGATAATTCTCATAGCTCCAATTTCTTTATACAGCTTGTTAGTACTAATATGTATAGATATTTGAAGGAACATTTTTTATGGGACAAAATGAAGAGGAAGATTGATGATTATGTGTCAAGATTTATGGTTTTTCAATAGGTGAAGGCCGGAAGAAAACATCCTGGAGGAGTTATGAAACCTCTTCACATAACTAAGTGGAAATGAGATGATATTACGATAGAATTTGTCATAGGGATACCAAAGACTCAAAAAAGGATTGATGCAATATGGGTCATTATTGATCATCTTACCAAGTCAACACATTTTCTTGCTATAAGAGAAGATTTACCAATTTAATGTTTGACAAGACTATATATTAATGAAGTTTTAAGACTTCATGGTGTACCCCAATCAATTTTTTCTGAACGTGATCCCCATTTTACATTAAGATCCTGGAAAATTCTTCAGAAAGCCCTAGACACATAACTTCGTTTGAGCACTGCCTACCACCCTAAAACTGATGGACAATCAGAACAGACTATTCAAAACTTATAAGACACATTGAGATCTTACTCACTTGAGATTCAAGGTATGTGGGATCAGAATTTACATCTGGAAGAATTTTCCTGTATTAATAGATTCCAATCAAATATTCAGATGGCACCATATGAAGCATTATATGGAATGAGATGTCACACACCTACTTGTTGGGATGATATTGGTGAAAGAAAACTCGTAGGACCAGAAATTGTTGAGGAAACAATGGAAAAGGTAAATATTATCCAAACACACATAAAATAATCTCAAATTAGGTAAAAGATCTATGCCGATAACCGAAGTAAATATTTGAAATTTCAAGTAGGAGATCATGTTATCTTAAAGGTATCTTCATGGAAGGGTGTTATACAAATTCAGTAAGAAGGGTAAATTAATTCCCAGGTATATTGGAACATTATAAATTCTGGAACTAATTGGATTTGTATCTTACCATTTGGAAATGCCACCAAGTCTCTCCAAAGATCATGATGTGTTCCATGTATCACTATTGAGAAAATACATGCCTAACACAATGAATGCACTCACCTATGAATAAATAGAGTTGGAACTCGATCTGTCTTATTATTAAGAGCCTATAAAGATTTTTGATACCATAGAACAAGTGTTGAGAAAATTTATGACTTGTATAGTAAACTTTCTTTGGAGAAACCACAAAATGGAAGAGGCAATGTGGGAACCTGATGAACATATGATGAAGAACCATCCGAATCTTTTTATGTAGTAATATTTTTGAAATTTTTAGGAAGAAATTATATGAAGGAGGGAAGAGTGTAACACCCCAAGCCTCCACGGTATGCTTCTCTTTGAATAATGAAATATCTTGCGTTGTACGCAACTTCGAGTTCTAGTACACGATGACCTATTAAACTAGCCATTATGAATAGTAATACCCACTTTTTGAAATTTTATAAATTTTATTTTTAAAAATGGAATTCATTTTTGGATTTGGAATATCAAAATTAGATTAGGGCGAATTTTTGGTAATTTTATGAAAGCTTTCAATTTTTGATGAATAGTGAAAAACACTAAGTTATTGGTTAAAATAAACTTTTTATTTAAATAATTATTTTTAAATGTAAATTTATTTTAAAGTAAAAATAGATACATAATACCTATATTAATCCAATGTAATTCATTGGAGTCATTTTATAATAATATTAGATATATAAAATTTTATTGAATATTTTTAACATCTTTTACCCACATTCTAGGCACATTTAAAATTTTCATAAAACATAATTTTAATGATTCTATGAATTGAATTTCAAAAATCAGAGAGACAATGTTGACATCAGTAAGTAAAATGTGTTTCAATAGGATGAAAATAATTTTTGGTGAGTAGTAACTTTTGAATTTAATTTACCACGGTTAAAAGTAATTAAGAAAATCAAAGGTAAAAATGATATTATAATTACCCTAACACATGTCCTAATTTTGTTAGATAAGTTTATTTCGACCAAAATAAAACTTAGGACAAAAATATGATTCTTTTTGATCCACTTGGATTATATTAGGACATTTATTATATTTTATTTAAAGAAGAGTAAAAAGTGTTAAATTCAAGTTTTAATAACTAAAGCATTTTTAATATAGGGTTATACATAAGATAAACTCAACTATAAATTTTTATTAGGAATATAAAGTTATTTCCTATAACATGTTTTTTTTTTAATTTTTAGACATTAAATAATTAAATTTATTTATGACACAATAATGATGCAGTAATTACCTTATTAATGAAATACTAAAATAATTGATGTTATAAATATTAAAATAAATGAAAATTGAAACTTTTGATGCCATCCATGAATTTTATAGGTTAATATGACATGTTAGGGTCGATTAAATTTATTTTTTCCAATAAATAATATTATCATGACTTTCACAAAAACCAAATACTAAATAGTGTTGAAATTGACATAAATGAGTTTTTAAGAACAAATACTATTTTATTAAATTATATAATAGTCCTAAAAATATACGTTTTGGACAAAGAACTTATATAATGATAGATATGTCATTAATTAACCACTTGATGTTCTCCTGTAATTTTATTTTATGTTTATTAACCATGCATTATAATAATACAAGAAGACATGGTAAAAATTAAACTATTTTACTAAGAGTTAAATCTAAAAGATATAGTTAATATGGTGACCTACAATTGTATAAAACCTATTGTTTGAGAGTTTTTTGACCCATAATCACCATATCATTGAAATAAATCTATTTTTATATATTAGCAACCGAAAATGATTTTATAATAAATTAATATTTCAATCTTTTCCAAAAGTGCCCCTCACCACCCTAATAAAAGGGTACCTGCCCTTCTCTCAAATTCACACCTCCAAAACCACTTGGATCAGAAAAACCCGGATCAAATATCTTACCAACTAAACTCACTTCAGCCTAGATGCATTAATTTGATCAGAAATCCAACCTAAGGAGTCATTTTGTTGAAATTAAAAGGAAACACCCAAAGAAGAGGTAATTATTTCGTCACCTCTTTCGATGTTCTTTTCTTCTTCCACTTTCTCTTTCTTTGTGGTTTCCATTCCAAAATAATAAATATAGAACCTTCTACATACTATAATGTTATTATAAATATGGTACAACCATATTCATTATTCTATCCATCCTATGAATGAAAAATCCACTATATGTGGGTATGTATGGATTACCGTCTCCACGTCGTGGTGTAGTTTGTTATTCAACACTTCATTATTTAGATGGGTATAATAATGATTATAATTGATGTAAATATAAAATATAACTTTTTAATGAATCTTTATATATAATATACCATCAAAATACAACTGATTTCACCATCAATGGAATGATATTGTTGCTTGTGCGTATGTATGGCTTACCGTCTCCACGACGCGATAAGATTTCATTACCCATCGTAACCATTAAAGAATAATTTTAATTTAATGATTAAAAATAATATGTAAAAACTTAATATATTTCTGGATATGAATAAAATACATCCTATCCATAATAAACATGACTTACGTAATAAAACATATAAAGGAAAATGAATCAACTAACACCCAAAACAATGATACAACTGAAATATTATTAACAAAGTAATATTAGAGGATCATATATGATATCATATTTATGTATATGGTTCCTGTATAATTTAATAACAATAATTTAACCATCATACATGAGTTTAACATACCCTCGACTAAGGAAAAGTACAAGGTAAGGGTTAATTTTACAATCTCTTTATTATTTGAGGTTGTTTTTACGTAAGTGTCTACTAGGACTCATTTCTCATCCACATCTGTGTTTCTTGAAAATGTATTTCAAAACATTTATACTATTTACTAGACTATGGGTTAAATTCATTTATACCCTTTTTTGAATTTTTATAAAATGTTTTGAAAGGAATCATTCCATCTCTTTGCAAACAAGGTACTTTATAACCTTTTCAAAAAATTAAGGAAAAAATGTTTTTTTAACTTATACGGGGGGTGCGGCTATTTTCTACTATTATAACACCTTTGAAGCTACCCATACCATCTTACAAAAATATTTTAAAAATAATTTTGTTCTTTCATAATTACGTAATGTTTAAATGATTTCAAAATAGAAAGAGATATTTCACTCAAATAGATTTCATTTCATCTATGTCAACATACTTTGTTGGATTTTACATTTGTTTGAAGTTGATTTATTATGATAAAATCTTCCATATTGTATTGAAGGTTTTGTGATATGTTTGAATATATATGTGATATTTTTATACCATTCATCGTTTATGGTTAAAGTACTAACTTTTCTTTTACTAGTTTTAATACGAATGTTTATGTTATGTTTCAACCTTTTAATATGAGGAATGAATTGGATGTAGTAAGTGATGGGGGAATCCCATTATGGAACCTCAATGCATCAATAGGTCTTGTTAGAAAATCTAGTGTCCTGAAAAAAGTCCTTGAAAAAATTATTATTTGTATTCTTAGAACGAGGCTTTGATTATGTGGTTATGATGTCCGGCATTATGCATTCCATCATTATGAAATTAGCTATTGATATTACATGTGATTATTAGACTTGTAGAGTATCCATATGAATAAGAAAATGGAATTATTTGATATATATTTTCTATCTTATGTTGATGTTTTAAGTTTAAAATACTTGTCTTTTAGTCTTATACATTTTTTTAAATGTTTATGCTTATTTATGATAGTTTCCGCTATATTGTTATCCTTACTAAGAATATGATATCACCCATTTTTATGTTTTATTTTTACCAGGATGCAAATAATTATATTATGATTGACTTGTAGGAATTGGATAAGGGATATGAGTGTGTTAAAAGGAGACACAATGTTGTTGTTTTTTTCCTTTTATAATGTAATGTAAAACTTATGTATGTATCTAGTACTTCCAAGGCTACTAAACTAATCAGTATTTTGGGACTTGATCCCTTGTGATCATGAAAATGTTATTTAATAATGTACCCACTCTAGGTAACTAGGGTTGGAGAATTAAAAATTTAGTATAAATACATTTTATACTTTAAAAGGTTTTTTTTCTTCGGAAAAACTATTTTTTATAATGTTTTTCCAGTTTAATTTTAAATTAAATTCTACCACTTATGTATTTTAAATTTTGAAAAATTAATTTCATATTTATAATATGTTGGCCCAAAATTAGTAAATATTCCCTTTTTCTACTTTAATACATAATGGATAGTAATATTAATTGTTTTTGTTACCACAGTAAAGGGAGAATCTGATAATTATTGTTATAAATAAAATTATAAGTCCTAAAAATTTACCCTAACACTAGATTTAATTTTATTTAATGATTATATATCATCCATAATAATCCAAAATTATAACATATTAAGTTTTTTCTACTTTTTCACAATTTTTACCTTTATAATATTTAAGTGAATATAAATTAAAAAATTTCACACTCTTTCTTTTAATAACTATATTATTTTTTACATTAGGATAAAAATAGGATATGTTCAGTTATTAATATTATTTTAAAACATACACTACTACAAAATTGGCATTTAACAATGCTAAAATTTTCCTTCATTAGTGAAAAGAATCACTGACTATTGGATCATGATTAAAATCCCAAGGATTTTATCAGTGCTAGAAAAGCACTCATAAAGGTTTCTTTCATTAGTGTTCAAAAATCGATGGTAAAAGGAGGATTTATCAGAAATTTTAGAAGCATTGATAAAGGACCCAATTTACTAGTGATTTTATTTAGCACTAATAAATGGAACCTTCATGAGCACTTTTAGAAGCACTAATAAAGGATACCTTTATAAACACATTTAGTAGCACTAATAAAAGGGAATACTGTAGTGTGATATTAAATTTATAATACACCACAACCCCCTAAAAAACTCTAGAAACAACATAAAAAATAGGTAAGAATACAATTTTGAAATGAAATGAAATTTAAAAATAAAATGCAAGAAAAAAACACTATATTAGAGAAATTTAAAACATCAATTTATGCAATTACATGAGTAAGTAAAAATTATCATAGACATTAAAAAACATTAAAGTTTATTTGTCTTTGGCCCTTTATTTTGATTCATTCTATTATAGAAAAAACCACTACTACTTGAGAAAAAGAATGAACCTACATAAGAAAAAATGCTTATACTAGTAATACTATAAACAAATAAATTAAATAGAAATTGTTAATTTTTTGAACTAAACTTTAAGTTATTTCTGAAACACTCTGTATTAGATTTATTTGTGGTCCATTCTTACATGTCATACCATTTCTTATTCATATTAAACTATTATATCTATGAAAATTTACTAAATAATTATAAGATAAAAATTATAATTAACTAATTAATAGCAGATAGAATGATTATAAATTAATCTAGTTGCTTTTTATTTGTATTGGCTATGTGATGTGCATTTTAAAATAAAATGACACTTATATATTAAAAATAAGAACATGGTGTCATACTAGTCACACCGCAAATTATATTTAGGTGTAGATGATTCCTACATGTTCCAAATGACTTATGGATCATTATACGAAAGTATAAAAACAATCTGACCATGTTTTCTCAGTTTTGTTTATGTCACTTTTTTTAGTAAAATGTCATTATAAAATAGAAACATACACTTTAAGTCATACTGTTCACATAATTTGCCAGTTTGATATGAGAATGATTCCAAAACATTAAAAATTACTTATGAATCCATTTTTTAAATTATCAAGAAAATATGAGTGCATTTTCTTTGTTTTCAGTGAGTGAAATGTTTTGAAGTAAAACATATATTTTAAACTTTTAACCAACACTTCGATTCATAGAAGGAACATTGTGTATCAGATTGTGGTGAAACTAATTCTTAAACATCAACAAAGACATATGAATCATTTTCCAGATGTATCAAAACAATATGAATGTTTTTTATTCGTTTTGAGTATGTAAGTTGTCCTTTATTACTAAAATTAATGTCAATTTTAAATAAAAATACGCACTTGGAGTCATAAAAGTCACATAGTATTTCAGATTGAGGTGAGGAAGATTCGTACTTGTCAAAAATGACTTATGAATCATTTTACTAAAGTATAAAAACAATATTAATTCATTTGATTGGTTTTAAGTATATTACTTGTGTTTTTTATATAATGTAATTTTAAACTAGAAACATGTACATTGAGTCATAGAGGTCATATTATGTGTTGGTTTGATGCGAAACTGATTCCTACACATGAAAAATTACCAACAAATCATTTTCCTAAATTATTAAGAAAATAAAAGTGTGTTTTCATGGTTTTCATTGAGTGAATGTTTTTGAAATAAAATATCAATTTGAAAATAATAATTGACACTTTGATTAAAACCAAGAACATTGTGAATCAAATTGAGTTTTAGATGATTTATGCAAGTCAAAAACGGCTTATGGATCATTTCCCTAAAGTATCAAAAAAATACAAATCTATTTTCCTTGATTTGAGTATGTGTGTTGTCTTTTAACTAAAATTAATGTCAATTTTAAATAAAATACACAATTAGAGTCATACCGGTCACAGTGTGCATCAGATTGAGGTGATACTGACACCTACACATCAAAATTGACTTATGGATTATTTTATTAATATATCAAAATAATATGAATGCATTTTCTTGGTTTTGATAATTTCATTTGTCTTTTTTTCTAAAATTAATGTCTATTTTAAATAATAAGACACACATAGATTCATACCAGTCACATCATGTATCTGATTAAGGTATGGATAATTCCTACACATTAAAAATGACTTATGGATATTTTTTTATAAAGTATCAACATAATCCTAATGTGATTTATTTGTTTTTATTATGTCACTTTTATTTACTAAAATATCATTTTAAACCGGATATACACACTTAGAGTCATACCGGTCACACAATGCATTGGATTGAGGTAAAAATGATTCCTACATGTCCCAAATGACTTAAGGATAATTTTCTTAAAGTATCAAATCAATCCAAATTTGTTTTCTCAATTATGAGTATTCTATTTTATTTTTACTAATAAGTCATTTTAAAATTGAATCACAAACATTTATTCATACTGGTCATGTCGTGTGTTGGTCTGAAATGAGACTGATTCCTACACATCAAAAATGAATTATGAATGAATTTCTTAAATTATCGAGGAAATATTATTGTGTTTTTTCTATTTTTAGTGAGTAGCACTTTTTAAACTAAAATATCAATTTAAACTAATAATAAAAATTGGAGTCATACCTGGAACATCATGTATCATATTGAGGTGCGGCTAATTCCTACACATAAAAAATTACTTATGGTTTTTTTACTAAAGTATCAAATAAATATGAATGAATTTTATCAATTTTGAGTATGTTAGTCGTATTTTTTAATAAAATTAATGTCAATTTTAAATAACAACATACATTTGGAATCATATCGGTCACACAGTGCATTAGATTTAGGTGAAGATGATTCATAAATTTCAAAATTGACTTATGAATAGTTTTCCCATAGTATCAAAATAATATGAATGCATTTTCTAAGTTTTAAGTATGTCACATGGTTTTTTACTAAAATTTCATTTTAAATTAGAAACACACACTCTGAGTCATACCGATCACATAATGTGTCAGTTTTATTTGAGACTAATTCCTACACATCCAAAATGACTTATGAACTATTTTCCAAAATTATCAAGACAATCAACATGAGTTTTCTTGTTTTTAGGGACTGGCACTTTTTTAACTAAAATACCAATTTAAAAGTGATAAAGGACACTTTGAGTCATATTAGGCACACCATGTATCAGATTGAGGTTCAGTCGATTCCTATAAATCAAAAATTACTTATGGATACTTTTAAAAAAGTATAAAATCAATACATAAGAATTTTCTTAGTTTTGAGTATGAGAGTTTCCTTTTTTACTAAAATTATTGTAAATTTTAAATAAAAAGACACACTTGGAGTCATACTAGTGACATTGTGTATCATATTAAGGTGAGGATAATTACTACATGTCAAAAATGATTGTGGATCTTTTTCTTAAATTATAAAAGTAATTTGAATGTGTTTTATTGGTTTTGAGTATTCCAGTTTACTTTTTTAATAAATTAGTATAAATTTTAATTAAAAAGACACCCTTGGAGTCATACCAATAAAAATACATTTAATTTTGAGGTGTGGCTAATTTCTACATGTAAAAAATGACTTATGGATCATTTTTATAAAGTATAAAAATAATAAAAATGCATTTTTTCACCATTGAGTATGTCACTCTCCTTTTTTACTAAAATTTCATTTTAAACTAGAAACATAGACTTTGAGTCATACCAGTCAAATAATGTGTTGGATTGAGGTAAAGATGATTCCCACAAATACCAACTAACTTATGGATTTTTTTTCTAAAGTATTAAAATAATCTGAATATTATTTCTCAATTTGAGTATGTCAACTGTGTTTTTTCTAGAAAGTCATTTTAAATTGGAAACTCACAATTTGAGTCATATTTTCCACATCACGTGTTGTATTGACGTTAGACTAATTAATATGCATAAAAAATGAATTATGAACCATTTTCTTAAATTGTCAAGGAAATCTGAGTATGTTTTCTTAGTTTTTAGTGAGTGAAACTTGTTGAACTAAAATGTCAATTTTTAACTAATAATGTAATCTTTGAGTCATACCAAGAACATCATGTATCATATTATCGTCAAGATCATTAATAATTATCAAAAATTACTTATGGATCATTTTCCTAAATTATCAGAACAATAATAACATTTCTTCCTACTTTTGACTATATTAGTTTTCCGTTTTAGTAAAATTAATGTTAATTTTAAATAAAAATACAAACTTAGAGTCATAATGGTCACAAAATGCATCATATTGAGGTGTATAAAATTCCTAAACATCAAAAATGACCTATGTATCATTTTACAAATGTATAAAAATAACCCAAATGGATTTTTTTGGGTTCTAAGTATGTCACTTTTGTTTTTTACTAAAATGTCATTTTTAACTGGAAACAAAATTTGAGTCATACTAATCACATCATATATAGATTTTATGAGAGAATAATTCCTATATGTCACAAATGGATTTGGAATCATTTTCCTAAATTATAATGGAAATCCAAGTTCCTTTTCTTGGTTTTCAGTGAGTTACACTTTTTGAAATAAAATGTCAATTTTAAACAGATAATGGACACCTTGAGTAATTTGGGAACATTTTGTATCAAATTGAGTTAAAGATAATTCCTACATATCATAAATGTTTTATGAATCATTTTATAAAAGTATAAAAAGAATAAAAATGTGTTTTCTTAGTTTTGAATATGTGAGTTATCTTTTTACTAAAATTAATGCCTATTTTAAATAAAAAGAAACAATTGGAGTCACACCGGTCACACTGTGCATCAGATTGGGGTGCCATTGATTCCAAAACATCAAAAATGATGTATCGATTATTTTACTAAATTATAAAAACATTACAAATGAATTTTCTAAATTTTTAGTATGTGAGTTGTATTTTTTACTGAAATTAATTTAAATATTAAATAGAAAAGACACATTGGAGTCATACCGATCACATTGTGCTTTAGATTGAGGTTAAGCTAATTTCTACACAACAAAAATGACTTATGTGTCATTTTACTAAATTATCAGAAAATATGAATTGTTTTTATCAATTTTTTGAATGTTAGTTGTCTTCTCTTTTAAAAATTAATGTCAATTCTAAATAAAAAGTCACACTTGGAGTCATACCAGTCACATCATGTATCAGATTGTGGTATAGATGACTCCTACATATCAAATAAGAATTATGAATAGTTCTATTAAAGTATCAAAATAATATGAATTATTTTTTTCTTTTTTGATTATGTCACTTATCTTTTTTTTTCTAACATGTTGTTTTAAACTAGAAATGCACACATTGACTCATACCAGTCACATCCCATGTTAGTTTTATATGAGACTAATTTTAACATGTCACAAATGATGTATCAATAATTTTTGGAAATTATCAATACAATACGAGCATGTTTCCTTTATTTTCAGTGAGTGATACTTTTTGAATGAAAATCTAAATGTTAAACTAATAACAAATACTTTGAGTCATACTAGGCTCATCATATATCATACTGAGGTGTTGTTGATTTCTATATGTCATAAATGATTTATAGATCAATTTCCTAAAGTATAAAAATAATATTAACAGGTTTGATTAAATTATGAGTATGTCACTTTTCTTTTTTACTAAAATTAATGTCAATTTGAAATGAGAAGACACACTTTGAGTAATACTAGTCAAAAACATATATCTTATTGAGGTGATGATGATTCCTACACATCAAAAATGACTTATGGAACATTTTTGTAAAGTATCAAAATAATTCGAATGATTTTTATTAGTTTTGATTATGTGAGTTTTATTTTTTACATAAATTAATGTCATTTTTAAATAAAAATACACAATTGGAGTCATACCGGTCACACCGTGTGTCATATTGAGGTGAGGATGATTCCTACACATCAAAAATATTTTATGAATTTTTTCCTAAAGTATAAAAACAATAAAAATTCATGTTATTGGTTTTGAGTATGTCACTTGTGTTTTTTTCTAAAAAGTTATTTTAAACTGGAAACAAGCACTTTGAGTCATACCTATCACATCATTTTCCTGTTTTATTTGATATTGATTCCTATATTTTGAAAATGAATTATTAAAAATTGTCCTAAATTTTCATGACAATCTGTGTTTTTTTCTTGGTTTTTAGTGAGTGATAGTTGTTTTAAACTAAAATTACAATTTTAAATAGATTATATACATTTTAAGTCACACTAGGAACACTGTGTATTTGAATGAGGTGGAGATAATTCATACATGTAAAAAATGAATTATGGATCATTTGAAAATGTATCAAAACAATCCAAAAGTTTTTTCTCAGTTTTGAGTATGTCACTTGTATTTTTACTGAAATATAAATTATAAATAAAAGGACACACTTGGAGTCATACTGGCCACACCATGTGCCTGATTGAGGTACAAATGATTTCTACACATCACAAATGACTTATGGATTTTTTTTTACTAAAGTATCAAAACAATCTTAACATATTTTTTTGGTTTTGGGTATGTGATGTGTGTTCTGAAATAAAATATAATTTATAAAATAAAATCATATAGAAACTTTCATACTTAAAAAACTATGTATCATATTGAGGTGCATATTATTGAGTATATGATATATGTTTTTATTTATACTATTGTTTCTGACGCTTTTGCTGGGGTTTGCGCGTCTGTCTTGTTGGGGGATGACAGCACTGTTTGTTGCCCTACATTCCCGCTTTCCAAAGGTGGGTGGCATCTGTTCCTTTTTTAGGGACGTCTTCTCCTTGATCGAAATGGGATGGTGGGATGTTGGTTCTTCCTTCCATGGATTCCTCATCTAAACTCGTCACCTAGTCCGGGTCTCCCTTATAGATTTAAGATGTTATTCGTGAAACCCTTCCCAGAGCCATATCTTCATGGATGCTGATTAATTACACTACTTTTGTTGGGACATTCCAAAGTGTCTGGTCAGGGAAGTAGCCCGGTCAGGGGAGTAGTCATGTTGGACATCACTGGAATGTCTGGACTCTAAGACATTGGTGCGTTTGGGTTTCTTCCCCTTATTATAGGGCTTCTCAGGGGCGCGGAAGCCCGAGGCATCCCATGTAGAATGTGGGGAATCATATTCCATAGGCATGTATCTGAGGTTTTCCTCAGCTTACCATTTTAATAGAGGGTATATCGTGATTTTAACATTTGTCATAGATGGATCAGACTGATCATAACACTGATTAGAGTGGATTATATGGGTGCAATACATGGAGGGAACACTAATGTTGGGGTCAACGTGTGGTTAGCTTCCCAGTTGTTATTGAGGGGAATGGGGAATGAGCTGGCATAATCCCATCGGGATGTGGCAGCCTGAGTAATAGTCAAGATGGATGATGGAGTGTTTGAATGAAGTGGATGATGAATGGGATGGAACCGTTGTGAGGACGGTGGTAATGTTGGGATTGAGTCTCGAAGAGACTTCCTACGTATCCCCATGATAAGGAATCAAAGTCCTTGTAGTTCGGTAGGGTGAAGGGATGCCTAAGGAGGTGCCCCATGAGAATGGATGAATGTATTGGACCCGGAGGAAGTGGAAACTTGGGGTTGGGGAATGACCTACCCGAAACACATAGGCTCGAAGGGAAGACCAAGAAATGGACTTGAATGGGGGTGTACACATAGGATGACAACCCAATTATGTATATGGGTATCATACATGGTTATCATACCTAGTTGGTTTGATTCCACTGGGATGGACCAAAGATGAGGGTCCCAACAAAGGGGATTACAACAGGTTTCCACTGAATAGGGGACACAACGACTTACAGCTGGATAGGGTTGATCTTCATAATAGATTCCTCCGTACCTTTCCTAGGAGACAGATATCAAACCCATGTAGTTCATATCGGATGGGGGTTGGTGGACCGATAAAAAAGAGGACTTGGGGTCCATATGGATGGTGGGCTTAAACCTCATGGAGGCTTCGAGCATACCATGCCTTGGCAGGGATCATAGACCTCATAGTTCAGGTGGAGTGGGAGAACCGACATGAATGAGGTCAGAGAAATTGGGTGTTGGGATTGAACCTCAGGGAGGATTCCTACGTACCTCTCCTTGGCAAGGATCAAAGTCCGCGTAGTTCAGGTGAGTGCAACAGCTTACCGCTGACTGGGGGAACAATGGCTTACTACTGATTGAGGTCCATAGTTTAATGTCTTGCAGGACGGGGTGTGAACTGACATGAAGGAGGACCTGGGGCCTAGATAGATGGTGGGATTGAACCTCATGGAGGCTTCCTACGTACCTCGCCTTGGCAAGGATCAAATACCTCATAGTTCATGGGGAGTTTAGTGAACTGACATGAATATGGTCGGGACCAATGGGTGGTGGGCTTGAACCTCAAGGAGGCATTCTATGTACCTTTTCTTGGAAAGGATCAAAGACCTTGAAGTTCAGGTGTTGGGTTGTGGGGATTACACTCTAGGCTTCCCGGAAAGATTTCGTGGTCAATTTTTTTTCTAAGCCCATGTGAGTCATGCTCTGTGTGAGAAACAAGCGACAACAAAGATCTGACGAAGGTGCTTAAAAGTTTAACGTCCTGCAGCTTGGATGAGGTGGGTGCGCTCCGAACCCCTAGGACTTACATAATCGACACCCTCTTCACCTTGAGGAAGAGAAGGGATATGAAACTCTGTTAAAAAAATGGTCGGAGCGATTGAGTGTTGGGCTTGAATCTCTTGGAGGCTACCTACATACCTCTCCTTGGAAAGGATCAAAGTCCACGTAGTTTAGGTGGATGCAATGGATTAACACTGACTGAGGGAAAAATGGCTTACTGCTGATTGAGGTCCACAGTGTAACTTCATGCAGGAAAGGGGTGAACCGACATGAAGGAGAACCTAGGGCCCAGATAGATGGTGGGATTGAACCTCGTGGAGGCTTCCTACATACCTCACCTTAGTAAGGATCAAAGACCTCGTAGTTCATGGGGTGTTTAGTGAACCAACGAGAAGGAGGTCGGGACCAATGGGTGGTGGCCTTGAACCTCAAGGAGGAATCCTACATACCTTGCCTTGGAAAGGATCAAACTCCTCATAGTTCGGGATGTATTTGGTGAACCGACATGAAGATGGTCGAGACTAATGGTTGTTGGGCTTGAACCTTAGGGAGGATTCCTATGTACCCAACCTTGGAAAGGATCAGAGACCACATAGTTTAGGTTGGTGTGGGGCTTAAAATCTAGGCTGCCCGGAAGGATGTCATGGTCGATGCCTTCTATAAGCCCACATGAGTCATGATCGGTGTGAGAAACAAGAGGCATCAAAGACCTGATGATCACATCACAAAAGGTGCATCTAAGGAAAGTAGAGTGGGGATTACACCTATTTAGCATCCCAAAGAGTAAACAAAGGCTTACGCATGGTTAACAGCCCGAAGAGGAAACAGAGGCTTACGTATGGTTAGTAGCCCAGGGAGATTGGGACTTACTCTAGGATGGAGGATCAGTGGAGAAAAATTCCAACAGGAGAGGGATTTGGCAATAAATAAAGGAGGGGTAGGGATACTGCCTCCTGCTAGAATGGATTGGGGGGATTATACCAAGGTGGTTGCCCTTTCCCCATAGAAAAACGTTGTTCCAATAAAGAGGATGTCATTCTGTGTGAAGAATGATCTCACTCCCATGGAGACCAGTGGGAAAAGACAATGTCCAAGATGGGGCACCCCATGTGTGAGGCATAGGGAAAGGTCACAGTTTAACATCATCTACCAAGGACGATGGCGCTTATAAGTTTAACGTCCTGCAACTCAGATGAGGTGGGTTTACTCCACACCCCTAGGACTTACATAACCACCCCCTATAAACCTTGGTGAATATAAGGGACCAGCAATGCCATGGTGAGGGAGTGTCGTGAGGTGATATCATTGTGGGACTACGTTAGCATGACTATACGAAGAAGCAATAGCCGTTAGCATTCCTGATTAGGGATTGTGTGGGGATTGGTGGATGGGGCTTACGCAGGGAAGCTGCCCGGGTGCCGCTATGGAGCGACAATGGTAAATTGGGCTTACACAAGGAAGCTTCCTGTATGTCTTCCTCATGTCTAAACATGAGGGCATCCCAACTCACTGGTGAGTTGGGGAATATGATTTAGGCCCACACCTATGCGGTAGTGCACATGTTGGATAACACAAAGGGTGATGGAATAAGTCTAAACAAAGGGAGATGAAAAGTGTGAATCACATGCCCGACATTCAAAATGTAGTGAGGGTGGCATGACGATAGAGGATAACTATTTACCGTGTTCAAAACAAAGCATCCACATCGCGTTAGCCTGAAATGGGGAAAAAAATGAGGGTCGACTGTTGACTATGTTTGAAACAAAGGACCTGACTCACAGTGTCATCCAAAGTCTTCTAGGGCATTGGACCAGGATGGTAGGTGAGCCGATACGGCATTGGAACAGGCCGTTAGGGGGTCCCTTAAGACATAGAAGTGGTTGAAGATCTGAATTAAGGACACAAAAAGCATGATGTGGAGTGATGGAATTTTTGAAAGGATTCCAATGCTCGTGAAATTATGCCACTGTAATCATGGAATTAGGCATCTTATGATTGGAGCATAAACCATCTCTAGCTTGGAGAAAGATGCGTCCTATGTTTGGCACATAGGGTGCACCATAGTTTATAGTCTTGTATATAGGACTGTTGGTATCCTATGCTTGGAGCATAAGGAATCTTTTTTTGGATCATAAGGCATCCTATGTTTGGAACATAGGGTGCACTACAGTTTATAGTCATGTAGAGAGGACTGTTGGCATCCTATGCTTGGAGAAAAAGGCATCTCTTGTTTGGATCAAGAGGCATCCTATATTTGGAACATAGGGTGCACTATAGTTTATAGTCATATAGATAGGACTATTAGGCATAAGGTGCCTAGAAATGGTTGGTGTTGTGACTTACGCAATGGAGATCCTTTCTAGTTCAACCTAACATAGGAGTCATGTGATAGGGTTTGGATGAGTTTCTTGAGGAATGGTTCGAGTCAAGGTACTTAGGTAATTGATGATGAGAATCTAAACTCAAGACATGGGAATGGAACCAAGAGGAATATTTATACTCAAGGTGTTTCATGGTGTGACGAGTAGTTTCTCAAATCAGGCTATTCCATAGGTGGAAGGAGGCTATGCATAAGGGCGCAATGGAAAATGTCGACGTGTACGATAGGCTGCGTGTAAAATGCGCAACATGCAGGATAGGCTGCGCACAATATTGCACTGTGCGGCAAAGGTGTGAAAAATATTGGGAATTGTGGCACTATTGTGCGTAATAAGGAAGGTTGGCATGCAATAGGGAAGGATTGTGTGAAATAGGGAAGGTGTGCCTGCAATATGGGCGATGTGCGCGCAATAGGGGGATGTACGTGAAATAGAGAAGGAATTGTGCGCAATAAGGGAGGTGTGCGCGCAATAGGGGAGATATGCGTGCAATAGGAGGTCGTGTGCACAATAGGGAAGGACTTTCATGAAATAGGGGAGGAATTTCACGCAATAAAAGAAGTGTGCCACTAATTGGATAGGTTCAACATTGGCACACGAAAGATTCGGCACTGTGGCACTATTGCATGCAAAAATAATGCTTCACATGCAAAATTGGGAATGTTGGCCCCTTTACTCGCAAAAGTGATGTTTTGAGCACAAGATGGGGGGTTTTATGCACAGGTGTGGAAAATGCGGACTTACGTACATTAGAGCGGCAGCCGACCTCCGGGGGCCCTCCGGGAAGAAGGGGGAGCACTTGTATTTATAGGCGAAACCATGACCGGTGGTGCGCATAAGATTTCGTTCCTCTTTTGCATGCAAAGCCAGTTTGCACGCAAGATTCCATTTTTACGCGCAAACCCATTTTTACATGCAAGATTCCATTTTTATAGGAAAACCCATTTTTACGTAGAAGAATCCATTTTGTGCGCAAATCCATTTTTATGCGCAAGAATCCATTTTGCATGCAAATCAATCTTTATGTGAAAGAATCGATTTTTATGCACAATACTCCATTTTAAGCGCAAATCCATTTATACACGCAAGATTTCATTTTGTGTGCAAATCCATACTTTGCCCCGAAATCACCCTGCATGGCCATTTCCAGCAGTCTGCCTTCGAACGACAATAACTTCTGATCTGTAACTTCGTTTGAGATCCATGACCAGTCAAATTGAAGTATGAAGAATGATCTATGATTAGTGATCATATCTAGAAGAATTTGGTGAATTACATGTATGATTTTTCCAATGCCAACAACTATCTACAAAAAACCAGAAAATAGAGAACATGTTCAATTCTGATGGAAGAGGAAACCTTATACTGCCATGAACACTTCCCGTTTTAAGTAGAATGGGGTTTCCTATTCCATAATAAAGAAAAAGTTTCTGTAATTTATTCATGATATCTATGAAAATTAAAAAAATAAGTATTGAATAAATATAATGAGGAAATTAACTGAAAAAGTAGATAAAATTATGATAAAATCAAGTAAATTGTAATTTTTTCTAGTTGAATATCATCATTATCAATATCATTTATTTAAAATTTTCCAAAGGAGTACAAGAAATATAACTAAATAAAAAATAAAAATCATGGGGTCCTAAAATTATTTAACCCGATATTATCCCCTCTAACTAATTTCTCCCCCCTTGGGTAGCATAGAAATGGGGTTCGAAGACCCAATGAAGTTCATACCTTGGGTTGAAAAGGAAGACAAATAATTAGCTAACGTGTTCCCCTCATGCCAAAAATAAAGAGGGTACATGTGAGTATGCATGAGGATACAATAATTACATATGATATATTGGATTGAAAAAGGGGTGGATCTATTACCTATCAGTGATTTATAAATGATGATAGAGTCAGTTTCCACAACACTAAGAGGGATTTTGTTCTTTCTAGAAAGACAGAGTCAAAGGAGAATTCCCAAGGCTTCTACCTACAGGGAATTCCCAATACCATAGTAGGTAGTGAAGGCAGCCATAACTGATCCCTCTGAGTCTCAAATCACACCACATCTCTTGATGTTTCCCATGACACAAAAGCCATTAATGTTCATATTGGGCCCCATGGGATGAGGTAACCATCTCACCCATTAGCCCAGGAAACCAGTGCTAGTAGGTTGAGGCTAGATACCAACCATGAGCTTCCTCAAGTTAGGGGAATCCCACCAACCCTTACATAGACAAACAAAATCAATCAACCTAAACCGGAACCTTATAACCAAAGCTCTTTATGTTCTTTTAAAACCCTCATATTTGACTCTATTCCTAGTAGTCCAAGTACACCAACAACCTACTGAAAATACCAAGTCTTGGGCCATCTCCTCCGGGCCATTACTATCAGTTCCATGAAACCATTTTTGGGGAAGTGAAGGTCTAATTGATCCATGGAAACAAAGATAGTGAAATCCCAAAAAAATACCACACATCTTGGACCCATTACCCTATGAAGAATAAGTGGTCAGAGGTCTGCTCCCTGCCCTCCCTACAATAATAACATCGTGAAGACATGTGGATATCCATACTTTGAACGTTTTCATCTATAGATAATGCACATTTTCTGATCCTCCACATAAGAAAGTTATACTGAGCTGGGATTTCTGGCCTCCAAAGGATGCATCCCCATACATCTGATTGGCCTGGATGCCTTGTGCTCTTGCAAAATTCCTTGATAGAGAAGGTGCCTAATTTTAAAGTAGTGAATACACATATATCTAGTTCATCTGTGATACCAATGAGATCAAAAATATCCCACCAGATCCGGTTTAGGACCATTGTAATAAACTTTGGTCCCATACTAGCATGGAAGAAAGAAAATTTGGTGATGGAGAAACTAAGAAACCCAATACTTGAACCAGCCTAGTTATGATGCAATAATGAAAACTCCCCTATCCCCATAATCCACATGGATTAAGGTTAGAGGGTCATGATAAGAGGAGAAAGCATAGTCTATAAAGAGAAGTAAAGTCTAGCTGGTTGTCTTCCACTCTCCTGAAAGAAATAACATTATACCATCTAACATGAAATTAAACTTCCTCTAGTGGTCCTTACCACATTACCTTAAATTGTTTGAAATACCATCCTACATAGATGATGATTAACTATATGAAATTTATTTATTAATGTCTCTAAACTAAAAATTTTACCATTAAGGATTTTTTTTTGACACTACATTCTCTACATTAAAATATTTTTTCCTCCATCACATCTTAAAAATATAACACTCATTTATCAAAGATAATTAGAATTTCTAGTCCCATTATTTTAAAAAATAATTCCAAGCTATGTCATTTTTGATTCACACACTATGGATACATAAGAGATATTTTATGAGCTCAATCCCAATACCATGATATATTTAATCACTTTAAAATTGCATGAGATTCACTTATTACAAAAAATTCCCATAAATTTTTTTATTCTTTTAGGATGGTGTAAAAAACATATATAAAAAGTTTCCTTATTATTTGGTATAAAAAACTAGCATAACACATTTCATATTCCTATATTATACTAAACATTATTTCATCCGTTTATTTATTCCTAACAATATAAACCATTATGTAAACCTATTAGAGTTTATTGATTGAACTAAAATAAATATTTACTTTTGATTTTATATTGAATATAATAAAATATCATTTCCATTTCTCTATTATAGAGAGTAAAACTCCATTATAAACCATTTACCATATTTGATGGAAAAAACTTCAATGTGACCCACTATTTATTTTCAAAAGAAACTAAATCCCATTACAAATTGTTTATCCTTTTTTGATAGTATTAAACATTAGAATATCCCTTTATAGAATTAAAATGACACTAAAATATAATGAATCCATTAAGTATTTGTGGATTGTGCTATATATTTGTATATCATTTTCAATATTCTGGGTGATGATAAACTCTAACATAACATTATCATTATTTTTTCATCAAAATGGAAACATCCATATTATCATGTATTTTTTATTTAGAATGATGATGATTTTTTTATTTATGATATTTGTGAGAGTGGATCATTTTACATAATGAATGTGAACATACATATTATTGAAAAACCAATGGAAACATATTTTTATTGTGAGATAGTGAAAAGTATCTATATACATAATAATTATTGGTTAAATTCCTCTACTAATGTAATTATTGTGAGACCCTATGTGATATAATGGGGGTATAAATAATTTCACATCATGTGAATTAAAAATAATCAGTTTTAGATAATCCATTTCACAAATTTAAACATGATGTGTTACTTGTATTGATTTCAGAAGCATTTGTGATATTATATCATGCATCTATTTGATGATCAAAAAGCACAAATAATTCCACCACCCACCAAAGTGAAACCACTATATTTTATTTATTATATTATTTACCATAACCCATTATGGAACCCTAGATAGGCAATTAGTCAGATTTTATTATAAAAAAGACAAGGAAATTAACAAAAAAAATTAGATAAATGAAGTGAAAATTAACTAAATAATTAGTAGGAATTCACTTATTCATAATGTCTATATACATTATGACGCCATGTTTTCTAATATTTTGTAAAGAAATTGATCTCCTCTCATACAATTGACCTTGAGAAATAGATAATAAATAATATATATGTATTCTGATACAATATCTTCATAACCCAAATATATTTCTATGGTTATAGACCATATTAAATCACAAACATATAAGATAAACACCTAAATTTTTTATCGGAAAACATTTTGACACTATGTATTCTTCCCACTCATATCTAAAAAAATTTACTTCTTATTTTGAGTACGGAGGTTGTCAGAAATCTTTATAGTGCTGAGATAATATAGAAAAACAACTGGTTAAGAAGTATTTTTGATGAAATTTTAATTACCTTTAGAAATTACCAGTTCAGGGATGATATTTTTTTCATGGTTTATAATCTCTCTCACAAATTTGAAAAAATAATATCCAAAATTGTTGCAATTATCTTACTTTGGATACTATAAAAACATTGAAAAAAATAAGAAAATTATTTTGAAATATGTTTTGATAGTTAAATCATTCTTTATATAACCTAATTTGTTTCCATTTGAAGTAATCTAAAGAAGTTTTATATTCAGTCACTAAATTCATGCCATGATTTAGCCTATATTTTGAGATCACCCTATCATAACAAAATAAATTTTAAAACATAGACTGAAACATATAATTCAAATTTTATCTATAAAAGGTTTATTGTAGTGTATTACAAATTTGAAATACAAATCATATGTGGTTGGTTAGTTGGATATCTAAGCATTGGATCCAAAAAATAAATATTTGGGGTTTCCATATTGAGTAATATCAGCATCCATTGCTTCCTAAAAAACAAAAGAAAATAAGTAATGAAAAAATAAAAATATATTTTATATGATTATATTGTTGAGTCTTAACCTTTCATTTTAGGAATAAAAAAGAGTCAGTCACCTATTATATTTTCTCAAACACATCATACAACTCATCTTTCTTCTTATCAATTTATTCGTTCTCTGAAAAAAATTCATAAAAATGGTATAGGGATTCATAAATAAAAAAATGTGCTTTACATGCTTTTCCTTTTATATAATAGTAATATAAACACTTGTAGAAAATATGAATAGTTATTAACTTTAATGAACATATTAGATCACTATTTGGATAGATGTATTATGAATATGTGCCTTAAGTATGTATTAAAAAATGAGGCTCCCATCTATTTAAATGTGAGAATCACATTTATACCCTCAATAACAACTACATCTAGAGTGAAATTTCCAAATAATTATTCTTCATATGGAATTCAATACATATTTTCATCTTTAAATGTGGTCTCTACATGATGTTGTAATAATAATAAATCTTTATATGGAACTGGTAGGGAGAAGGTACTCTTGGAACGTCCTTTTGGTTTCTTGGTTGATTCACTAGATTATCTTGATTTGAATTTATATTTCCCATCACATTATATATATTTAATACAATAATTTACTTCAAACCATTTTTCATTAACTATTATAGTTTTTTTATAAGATAAATTTTTTTAAATACACACCTCGTGTATATTTATAATATCAGACAGTCATGCTACACAAATTCTAATAGCATCATTGATCATTGTAATATTCAGATCATCAAGTGGAATAGGGAAATCATCACTCAGTTCTCATGATACCTTAATCCACACTCTCATGTGACCTTTTGAGAATTATTTAATTTTTATCTCATCTCTGGGGATATTATAAACCATATCCCTCACAAAAAGGTGGTGCATGGGTGTTGATAGATTGAAATTACATACTACTTTACCCTACAGAATTTTAGTAAGATAAAGCTATTGGAATTTGTTTGATTAAAATTTAAGAGAAAGAGTATTGAAAAAATGGATTACCTTAAGTAATTTATATGGTTTAGGGGAATCAATAACCTAAAATCTATCAGGGTCATTTGTTTCTTCATGTGTGGATCTTTGTTCCACCACTGATTCGATTCGATCCTTTCTCATATATTGGTCTTACAAAATAGGATGGACAATAATATCTTGAAAATAATTTATTTATGCCTGAAATTCTTTCACCATCTTATATGCATCTTCTTATGGTTTTATCTTCTTGAAATATGTTTGTTGAGACACTCCAAAACTAACTTCTCTAACACCACCATATTGTTATGACTGCTTCAAAGGTATTGAATATAGTTTTTATTTCGGTATGGTCACCGCTTATTATTATGTCTAAACCATATAAATAACATATGAACATAGATATATATTTTTATGTAATAATTTTACAAAACATAATGAAATATTGTTATGTCATACTTACACATGTTTCCCATACTGTTTTTGTGTTTTCATGACTTGGGATATAAGTGGCTTCAAATTTTGATTCATCAATATAAATATAGAAAATGGAACATATATTTTTTCATATCACATAAACTTTAATTATAGATTAAAAATACAAACCAATTTTTTCTCTAGTGAATCATACCTTATCCTTGCTTTGCGATTGGGGTAAATTGGTTTTGATGCACATTATTTATTTTCAACACTCTTTTGATGTTCCATAAATTAATAATTTTGAATCAAATTGGATAAAATAAGTTATATAATATAATAAATTATTGATTATAATTCAACTGGATTGATATATCATCATGAATAATGATGAAAGAATTATATGTGTTCTAATTTATAATGTGTTCATAACTAACTGGTGGGTGGGGATTTACTTTCCCCTTAGTATTCCTAAGATGTAACATGGTAAGAAGATTCAGTAATCCTCTATGGGATTTTCCTATGGACATTAAGACATATCTATTATGATAATCTTCTAAAATAAATGAACTCTAAAAGGAATAGTGAAAATGAAATCAATGCTTCATTATATAATTCCTTAGTAAAATAGAGAAATTATATCATAACATTACCTTTATATATTCCCAAATAGTTTCCTTCATTACAAGATATAATTTTCTCCATGAATCTATATCAATCAGAACATTCATCCTTATTATGACCCCAACATAACTAATAAACATTGAATTATTAGGGTTAACAGGTACGCCCCATTGACTCCATCCAACCTCAAATTTCACACCCTTACCTAATGCCTTGATAATTTTATTCAACACTGTGATACTCTATCATTCATGTTTTTTTCCATCAATATACTATCGAACACTTAATAATTCTACAGTTCCAGCATCAACATTTTGTTTTTATGACGTATTTGTAACTTCATCATGTAAGGAAAACATTTTATGCATGAGTATTCAAACATTTAATTTAGATTTTGTTAATGCATCAGAGAATAGATAATATTATGAGTAAAAACATAGTATAAATAAACACTTTATCCTTCTCATTGAACTCTTTTTATTTTTTAAAAATTTGAAGGGATTTGGATCCTATATTAAGGATCCAAATTCTCTCTTTGTGTCCCCTCATACATAGAAGAAATTTTCTGCATTGGGACTACCATGAACATATTGTGATTTCTCAATGAAAGGGTAATCATCATTTGAATTTTAATCTGTACCTACATTTATGTTAGTCGGTAGTAGGAAAATCAACATTTTTTTGTTTGTGGGATCTAATACATAAAATAATTTTAGTGCTTGTAATTCCATTATGAATGACTTGTCCTTTTCACATTCCACACTAAAATCCACCTATATGAAGCCCATTTCATCAACTTTCACTACACTCCTATTGTAATCCCATTTTCAATGGAAAATTGGAACTTGAAATTTTTTAAAATAAAACTTTTATATCCGTTTGATAATTCCAAAATATGAAATATTCATGTAAACTGGATTTATGTACTTAGAAGAAGGTATGTTAATTGCTTCTGCCATAAGAACAACTCCACTATTTTTCATCATATTGTATTCATTGTGGTCTTTTGTATAGATCATATGACCATTGATTATAAAACCATCATAAGACATAACATTTTCATTCAGTTTCCTATATTTCCATAGATATCGTTCAATTATTGAATTCATACTTTCAGATAACTCATAATAAATTTTATCTCGAAACCATCCTATAAACTGTTGATTATGTGTATTTGATATCCAAACTTCATCATATTATGGACTCAAATCTCTAAGAATTGAATTTTGTACTTCAAAATATGGATCAACATGTTTGTTATTATGTAAAATGTGAAGGTTTTCTTTCACCAAATCCATTATTTTAATTGAAACAACATCTATTTTCAAAATCCATTCACCCATAAGATATACATTGTGACTAGGCTTTGGGAAACTGTTGCTGTCAACATCTGATAGTTAATCGGTACAAAATTCTTTAATATCTTCAACAATATATTGTTTTGTAATAAATCCCTCTTCCCGACATCGATTCTTGACATACCCTTTCAAAATAATCATATAATTTTAAATGGGGTAAAACCATCTTTAATGTATATGAATACATAGTTGAACATTTATAACCAATTGAACCATCTGGTGGACCACTATATCAAATAATGATGGTGGGAATAACATCTCAAATTCACATAATATAAAAAAACCTCCCGGTCCTTGATTTCAAACTTCTTTAGGTCTATAAATTTACTATATATGGATTTAGAAAATAATTAGAGTCTAGTTAATTTATGTCATATATTTTTAGGCGGAACTCAATGTAAAAAAGAATTTATCAAATATTTCATAAAAACCTGAAAATTGTGTGAGATTATCCCCTGTAACTTGAAATTGGTCATTGAAACAATATTCTTTATATTTTTTGAATACCCCTATAGAACTATTATACCATTAGAGAAAATAAATGTTTTTAATTTTTCATGTCTGGATAGAGTGTAACCTACTAGAGAAATAAATGTCCACCCTTTACCCTTAATCAATGAAAACTCTTTCTTTATCCCCATATCAATCATGTCTAACTTAGCCTTGATTATCATTTTTTTCCAGGAAAATTGAGTAACATTCTATAACACTATAAAATACATTTTTTTTAGATGCATGACATTAAGAGAATGTCGAATGTAATGATACATAAATTTAAAGAAAATTGATCTCTTTTTCCAGCCTGATTTTACAAGGTTTTTTGAGAATGGTTTATTGAAAATAGTGTCAAGATATTTTAATATATCAAAAAATTTATCACCTGTTTGTGGATATTATGTTACAAATTTATTTATTTCCATTGAATATTTTCTTCTAGTTTCAGTATTGATGTCATTGAGGTTAAAATTTACAATGTTCTAAAAATAAATTCTTTAAGGAATGTTTCAACAAAACTGAGTGTGTACATTCTTTACAAATGGGACACCCCAACTTTATTTTAATGCTATATCTTGAGAAATTTCCATAAACAGGAAATTCATTTATTATCCCATAAAATATAGACCTTAATGTGAATTATTTACTTATATGAGCATCATACATTATAAGAAATGAATCCCACATATTTCAGATATTAATGGATTTAAATAGAGATCAACATCATTACCATGTTACATTGCTCCAAATATAAGTAGAGAAAACATAATATATTTTTTATTCAGGCATAACCATGGTGATAATTTATTATTTAACAATATGATGATCCATGATTTATGAGTATTAATATGTACACCAAAATGATTTATTTAATCAGTATATTACACAAGAATTTTTTTTTTCAACTCATTCTAAAATTTAAGATACTCATAATCAATTTTTTCCCATTTAGTTGAATATATTGGATGACTTAGGTTTCCATATTTAATTCTTGTATCTGCTATCCATTTCAATTATCTCACTATTTCTTGACATCCATATAATATTATAAATTATATAATGATAAGAAAATACTATATATATTTAAAAGGACTTGATTCTTTTTTCTTGTATCGACCCATGCCACAATTAGGGAATTTTATGATTAATTCATGATCCTTGATAAATAATATGCAATCATTTGGAAAACTATGTATTTTTTTAGATATCATCCCCATTAAATTTAGAATTAATTTAGATTCATATTTTCAACATGAAAGTTTATTTTTTTAAAATATCATGTAATTTAGAAGACCAAGTAGTTCTAAAAATCTAGTTTCACTCCATCCATTGCCTTATTTGAAATTATATAACTTCAATACAATTGAAAATGTTGTGTATCTAATACAACTAGAATAAAATGGTCTCTTAGAACATTATTTAAACTTCCCAAACAACTTTGTACAATCATGAAGGTTATCTTAATTTTCATTTTTATTTCTTCCAGGTGATCTCCATCATCATTTACACTGGTATTCGTATCAAATGATCAATAAACAATAGTATCATTCCAATCGGTGTGAACATTCTTTTTCCCCATGTTTACTCTAATATTTATAGCTATGATCTATTCCATGATAAATAAAATGTTCTTCTAACTCTTCCTTACTAATATGTCTTGAATAGAAACAACATAAGAAATTACAAAGGATTTGAGAAGGGTTGTATTCATGCTCTATTACAAACTTGACGAAATCTTTAACTCAATATTCATACTATTTTTTCATACAATTAGCGTGAATTAATTTTTGATTCATATCCATCCTATTAGTTTCATAAAATATCCATTTGGTCAATAAATAAATAAATATACATAATATATTCATTATCAATGGGTAAAGTTATTTATAATTATAACAAGGGGAACCTAATATTTGATTATTTCAAAAAATTTCAATATGATTTGAATGAAATGGGTAATTGAATTTAAGAAAATTATTATGCCATTATAGTATGTGTTATCCTCTAAATTCATTCAAAATGACCATCAATACTCGATATGGGATGACTAATGCTCATAGTAGTTCAAGGAACATAGGTTCATATACAGAAGACATTAGAGATGAGTCTTAAGAAAAAAATGCAATAATAACTTTTCAGGAGACGAAGCTGATGAGGATGAAAATTGTCTTATTAAATCTAAATGTTTTTGGGATGGTTGTTCGTGAATCACAAGACAACATTTATTAGTTTGTTTCCCAAAACTGAAGAGTTTGTTAGGCACATAATGGTTTGAAAAATGAGTTGATTATACAATACATGTTCACATTGCCCTTACTCTTTTATACCCCTTTACCCATTACCAATGGGTTGATATACATGGTCAACTTGTCTTGAGTATATGAGAACCACTATCCCTTGAATAGAAAAATTATTATACCAAGAATATAATATTCTCTCCAAGTTGAAAAAGATGCATGATTTCCTAATCCTACTTATTTCAGACACTATGGTGGGGATCTTAGATGGTGTAAAAGAAATAAAACATAGAAATCATCTTCCCTATAATGAATGAATGATTAAGTGGATGACTTCTAAAAAAATAGGTTTAAGGATGATATTAAGGAATAAAAAATTAATGAGATTATGACCATTAATGTATTCCAAATTCTATATTGAAACCAACCGTTTACAAAACACTTTGAAAGATACAATTTTTTTTAAATTACCACATATTAATTTAGAAGTTCAAATCCCATCTCAAAACTAGTTTCAAAATTCAAAAGGCTTCTTTTTGAATTTTTAAAACCCCTATTGAAGTCTGTTTGGTTTAATTCCACTTAAAAATCAACCAAATTATTTCAAAAAATATAAGGGGATATGAACCCCCTTTTCTATAAATTCTATTAGCATCAAGTAAAAAAATTCATAATCATATTCAAAAACCATTAACAATAAATTAAAAGTTTAAAAGAATTTTCAAAGAAATATGCATAGTTTGAAAGGTTTAAAACTTTATAATTTTAATTTGAAATAACATCCTGATTTTCAAAATAACAAATCCATTTGAGTTCATTTTAATGGAAAACCTTGTTTTTTTCATTTAAAAACCCACTTTAACCTTTAAAACCTAGTTTAATTTTTAAAAAATGAAATTTAAAATAGAATTAAATAAAAATGATAAGTTGGACACCACCTAATCTAAAGAAGAAAACAATTATTAAATATTTCATAAAAAATTTATAAATCTCACATGAATTAAACTTTTTAAAGAAGATAGTTGTAAATTTACAATTTAAATCCTAACATGATTTTCTTGGACTACCTGACTTAACACTGAGGTTCCCATATAATTCCTGCCAAATTAAATCAGGATACTATTCATTTATCAAAAATTAGTTAATCAAATATCACACAAGAAGCCACATATTCAAGATTTCGCATTACAGGAAATTTATTCAAGAATGAACATCAACAAGTTTTTACAAGTATTTAGGATATTCAAAACTATTTTTAAAAAGATCATGGGTTGTTAGGTGGATTCCATGAGTGATATCAGGCTTAGGTTTGTTTTGAGTTTATCTAAGTGTGAGTTGAATTAGAGGTTCTCTAGTACCTGGGGTGAGATAATGATATCAGATTTTGTTTTTGTTTAGAAAGGAATCAACCATAGGGTTACACCAAGTTTTGAGTTTGTAAATTTTTTTGGTTGTTTAGAATATCATGGGATGATTTTGGTTTTTTAATAATTATGACAGAGTAGTGATATAACACTTCACCATGTAAAACTAATCATTTTCAGTGAAAATATTTTCAGAGGAGGATCAAATATTGTTTTTTTCGTGAGATTGGGTGTAGTGATATGAAAACCACATCACATGTGTTGTTCACATTATATATTTATGCTTGGTTTATTATGTAAAGGATGTTATACTTTTCAACTTATTCTAAAATTATTTATTCTATGAAATTAAAATTTAGAATTGTGTTATTTAACTATTTTCATTTTTTCATTTATATAAATTCATTCTTATAAATTCTATAAGCTTCAAATAATTTTAAGATTTAATAAGGAATACATCTATCATATGTTTGGGTTATGTTTCTACACTTTATTTTGACACTTAACCTAAATATTTACATATCCTAGATCTTTGTTCAAGAAATAAAGTTAATCTTTGGAACATTTTTATGTTCTTATATATTGAATACTTTTAGTAAACCATAAATTATTTTTAAATCAAGAGTTTAAGTGGTATGAATATACTTAGTCAAGTATTCTCTTTTATACCTTGTCCTGTATTAAAAAGAAATTAATTTCCTTTCATTATAAACTAAATGAATTATATTTCAATGAAGAATACTTAAATTTGATTTAGTGATTGCATCACTGATGTGATAATGGATGGGTTGATTAAGTGGGAAGGAATGATTTTATTGATTACTTATTAATTTTTATCAACTTGATTGATTTTTGAAACAAAACTAAAAACTTATTAAGTAATAAGTTTATCTATTTTATTTAATAATTATTTATAATTTTTTTTATCTAAATAAATAAATTAAAATTTTGTTTTCCTGAAACCGTAACCTTAGGTATTTTCATTTTGTAAAAAAGTTGTACAAAATCATAATTTTACATTAATAATAGGACTTCTGATTCTAGAAGTGAATGAACCTTGGTATCAATATATATAAAATTGGGATTTATTTCACCATTTAAGAATATTGAAAAATAATTAAAAACTTTTATGATTATCCAACATGGTGTGTCTATTCATTAGACATCCTTGGATATAAACTAAATAGTCAAAAATAAATAATCATTATAAATGATTCGTAATAAAAAATAACTAAAAAATTACTTTTAATATACAACATCAGAGTAATACATAATTTGGTCTCCTTATAAAGGAAACTAAAATTCAAATAGAGGATATTTCCATGTTTTACAATAAAATAAATTCCCAAAATAAAGCAAAAACTAAGCCAAAACTCGAACATCTCCATGTGACCTATGGTCACTTACCTCTAGAAGAAAATGTCCCTAAATAGACTAAATGAATGAAAACCAATTTTAGATCATAATCCCAGAACATATATGAAAACATAAAATCAATATATACCCATATGTGTGTGTATGTAGGGTGTGAGCTAAACAGGCCTAGTATGATTTCAGGAAATAGTCAATTAAATTTCATTTATAAAACATTTAACAAAAAATAATTTCAAAATAATTTCAAAAAAAGTTCAAAAAAGGAAAGTATAAAGGAATAAAATATCATAAATTTATCTCTTTTAAAAATCCCAAGGTAAAAATGTTTCTGAAAATAAAATACAACTATGATTAAGATCGATACATTTATAGTCATGTGGATAAAAAATCATTTAGAATCATTATTTAAAAAAAAATACCAACAAATGGATGGAATCATACATTTAAAAGTAAAAACACTTTAAAATATTAGAAATTCAGACTTCAAAGCTTATGAAAGTAAATCAAAATCACTTATATTCATTGAATATATTTATCAAAACACATTTTATAATAAAAACAAAAGGTAAACTCGATTATTAATTAAATATGGAAAATATATCAAATAAAATCCATTATAATAATGATGTATAATAATTGTAAACCAAAAAACTACTGCAACATGTCCATGAAATGTAAAAAGGGATGAAAACAATTTGTGTTATGGGGATCTCTAATATAATATCATTACATAAAAAAATCATCATGGGAATATCACTAGATCCTAGGGTGTGACAATATTAAACATATACTATAAGAGTAAAAAACCCAAGGGTTCTCACCTATATCAACACTATAAGAAAATAAATAAGTCTATTACATGCATAACACTATAGTTGAAGCAACATGGATGAAGCTATAAATGATCTCTTTCACATTAGTCATGTGATATAGGGGGTAGTAGAGATCCAAATTGAGTTAAATAGAGTGGAATAAATCAACAAGCAGTTGCTGAAGAAGGGAAATAATCACACACATTGATGTAGTAACAGGTCATTGAGATTTATTAAAATGAAACCACAGTGGAAAAAAGGAAGTCAATAACAAGAGAGAATGAACAAAAGAACAAAAAAAGAAATGAAAATGATGAAATTCATAAATCTCCTGGCTTCAAGAAAATATATAAGAAAAAGAACCTTATGTGGAACCCAAAAAATCAATCAAAGAGTGAGGAGGTGAAAATAATAGACCTTGGATTCTAGAATTCACTCGTTCAAGAGAAAGAAGAGGAGCACTAAGAGCATGGGGTTTCACAAATGATTCAAAATCATGGCTGAATCAGTTGTAGTTAGGGTTCTTTTAAATAGACTGCGAAGAGTTTTATCTATGTTATATTAATCAGGGCTTATAAAAGCTATCTTTATAAGCACTTTTTTAGTGATGATAAAAGACATATTTATCTACACTAAAACTTTAGCACTTATAAAGGATTTGTAATTATTATTACAAATAAAAAATCGTAAATATATTAATAAACATTTCTATATGATTACAAATATATTTATCTCATTATATATATTTATAAAATTATATATATATATATATCACATATATTCACTATTTAAATATATTTTTTTTATAATTTTATAATTATTTAAATATATAATAGTTTATTTATAAATATATAAATATTTTTTTTAAAAAAATTATATTTTTTATTTATAAATATATATATATAATTTAGTAAATATAGTAAATTAAAATTTATAAATATAGTTATAATTAAATATGTTTGTAAAAAATTTTATAATTATTTATTTATAATTATAAATATATTTATGTCATTATATAACTTATAAAATTATATAAATATTTAATAAATAAATCTACATATAAATAAAATAAATATATTCATTATTTAAATATATTTATGATAATTTCTAATTATAAATATATATTTAATGAATAAATATAAATAAATATAAATATATTCATTATTTAAATATGTTTATTATAATTTTTCAATTATAAATGTATTTATATCTTTATATATATTTATATAATTATATATATATATAATAAATATAAATATAAATATAAATATAAATATAAATATATTAAATAAATTCATTATTTAAATATATTTATTATAATTTTATAATTATTTAAATATAGGATTATTTATTTATAACTATAGAAATACTTCAAAAATAATAATATTTGTATATTTATTTAATTATATATATATATATATAATATAAATATAAATATAAATAGAAGCGTTAATATAATTATAAATATAAATATAAATATAAATATAAATATGAATATAAATATAAATATAGTAAATATATTCGTTATTTAAATAAATCTATTATAAATTTATAATTATTTAAATATATATAATTATTTACTTATAATTATATAAATAATTTTAAAAAAAAAAAATATTTATTTATTTACAATTCGAAATATTTAAAATTATAAATATTACAAATATACATTTATAAATATAATTATTTATAAATATTTATTTATAAATATATTTTTAACATTATTAATGAATATATAATATTAAATAAATTCTTGTTAAAAATGATGGAAATTGAATAATTAAAAATGAGAACACTTTGAGAATATTGAAAAAATTGATAATTTTTCTTAAATAAATATAAATTATTAAAAAAATATGGATTTTTGTTAAAATAAAGATGAATACATAATAAAAATATTAAAAAATGGTAAATAAATATAAAATAATAAATTTTAGAAAATTATTAAATTCTTAAGAATAGAAAAAAATAAAAAAAATATTAAAAATGAATAAATAATACCAAATTGTTTAATATTAAAAATAAATAAATAAAATTTAATGATTAAAAACATAATTTATTAAATGTATCATGTTACTAAATGAAATTCTACAATGAATACTAGAATTTGAATAAATTTCATAAATATTAGGTTTTTGATTCTATTTAACATTTCATTAATTATGTAAATATTTGAGTGTGTGTATTATATATAAAAATCCATCACTTACATCTATGTGTTTGAAGCAGCCAACAATGCAACTGTTGTTGATACTCGACTTGCTAATGATGGAGGCAGGCCATGGTTGCAGGTCCAAACTAAGAGAAGGGGGCGACATCCTCATGGTCAGGGTGGTCGATCGTATAACCACAACATGATTACTCATTCTTGAGTTACTAGATTTCACTGGTTTTCTTTTATACTAATTGTTGACTCCTCATGTAATGCATATTACTCCTTTGTAATTTGTTTTTTTTTTGTTTTTTTCAATAAAAGGGCCTTTGAGCCTTAACCTTAAAAATAATAATATTAATTTCATTAATAATTTTTTTAATTATTTTTCAATTTATTCATTTTTAATTTTTTATATATTATTAAAATTTATTCTGTATTTTTTATTTAACTATTACAATTTATTCATTTTATATATCTATATTTAGTATATACTATTTATTAATATTTATAATATACATAAATGTACATTATATTTATTCATTATTATTAATAATTATTTAATTAATAAAATATTTAATATTTTTCTTTAAGTTTCTCTTTTTTTAATTTTTATTTGTTTAATTATTTCTTTTTATTCATTTTAGATATCTATTTATTTAATATATAATATTTATTAATATTTATAATTTATATATCTGTATATTACATTTATATATTTTTATCAATAATTATTTAATTAATAGAATTTTTATTATTTTCTAATTTACTAATTTTTATTTTTTATTTGTTAGTTCACTTTACTTGGGAACTTTATTCTCGCTAAAAATAAATCGTTGATAAAGGGTACCATTTATCAGTGCTAAAAAATACTAATGAAGGTTATGCTTTATTCATGCTAAAAAAAGCACCAGTGAAGGGTACCCTTTATCAGTGTTTTTTAAGGCTAATAAAGGACACCTTTGTGAGTGCTTTTTTCGAGGTCTAATAATGGTCGATAGTGTTAAAGGCTTATTTTTTAGCAGTAACCAAGTTTTTTTATCATGGTAATTTATTTTTAGTTTTTAGTGAACAAATAATTACTAAGAAATCTTATATAACACTAAAGCAATAATTATTCAATGAATAGAAAAATGAAATAAATGATATTAAAAATATTTAAAGTGAAAAAATTTGGATAACAGTGACATTTTATCAATGTTTTAATTGATTATATATGAATAATTTTTTTTTGATGTTATTAAAGTCAAAGTTTTGGAATAGTTATAATATTGACATTAATGATATTTTATAATAAATAATATTTTATTAAATGATTTAAAATTCTTAAATATTCTATCTTCAAACAAGTGATTTTTATATTGTTGAAAATATCTACCATGGTACATTTATAGGATTTTTTTCTATTTATAGTAACTATATCGACCATCCAAGAGTAAAAAAACATTATTATCATGGTAAGTGTGAAAAGGGTTAATAAGGGGTTAAAACCAAAGGATAATGGTACAAACCTAGTCTAGTATTAATTAAACTTTATTTGATGAGATTTTTTTCTATTACTCATATTATATTCTAATATCATCAATTTTGAGCCTTTGGAACATGAAATTTAATATATATTAATTTTATATTTTAAGAAATTTCACGAGTGCCCCTCCTCTCTCTTATAAAAGGGAACCACTTCTTATCATTTCGTCACACTAAAAAATCCTTTTGGTTTGGAAAATACCTAACAAAATCCATTCCTTACATCCCTACCCACATACTATAATCATTTCTATAATCATAAATCCATCCTAGAAAATATTTTGGTGTACACCATAAGTGGGTGTCTGAAGAAGAGGTATAATTCTCAACTGAGAATTTTGTTTCATTTCTTCTTAAACCTCTTGAAAATATTGTTAAAAAATGATGAAATAAAAGAACCAATATATACCATATACTGATATTTTATTATGTTAATGGAATAACCCACATCCATCTCATCTTCTAAGAAATTGGAAATGAAACCATCATTCGTTTGTACTGTAGACTTCCACCTCGCAAACTGATTTAAGTTTTTACCATCACCTCCTATTACAGATGGTCATAATTATGGATTTAATTTATATATATAATATTGTTTTTACGTATTTATCATTCAATAAAGATAATATAACACTTATTTTCTTATCTTTTCATTCACTGAAAATGATAATGTCGTTCGTGCGTACGTGTGGACTACAACCCCTATAAAGTAATGTGATTTTTTTCATCACTATATCACAGGGATGATATATATAATTATGTTTTAAAAAATAATATATAAATTATGATATATTTATAATTTTAATGATAATATAATACTTATATTTTTTCCACGATGATCGTTGAAAAAAGGAAATGTTGCTCATCCATACATACGACATACCGTTTCCATGATTGTAACGCAGATCATTTTCTATAAATATATTTAATTATTAGTTTTACTATTATAATAGAACTATAAAAATTATAATTAGTTCATGAATATTATTCTATATATGACTAAATTATGACATCTTCGACCATCATCAACGTACTGATGTCATTTTGAAAATATGAGTCGAATATCATCAAAACATCTGACATGAACTTAATTGATTACATAATTGATTCTAACCTGGTAAAAGGAATAATAAAATTGAAAAATGTTATTAAGAAAATAATAATTAACATAATTTTATTATTCAAAAATAAAAATAAAATACATGATGATTCAAACTCAAGGTAATGGTCTTTCTTTTGAAAATCCTATATTAAAGATTCCCTTAAAAATATTTTACTTCCATGTCCATATTTTTTAAAATATATTAATAATTAATTTATATAGATATAAAATCATTTTAAAGGAAATATTGTGTTTCTTATGACTTTTTATAACAGGTTTTCAAAAGTAATAGTTTTACATAATGGTTTGAATTTCCTAACAAATGATAGAAGGAATGTTCTATTTCAATATATATAAGGACAAAACTTTTCCCGCTTCCATAACCTTTATTTTCTTCGAAGAAAAACCCAATCTCCCTTTCTTATAGGTATTTTAGTTTTCAATTTTGATTTTTTGAAATAAAAGGGGTATTTAAAACTATAAAAGTGATTTTAATATTGGTTCAAAAGAGTTTTCCAGAGGTTTTATAATAAAAAGGTTCAATAACAAAATATTTTATTCATGATATGGTAATTTTTCATTATATATGAGAAATTATTGATCCTAATACAACATATATGATGGTTTGAACTGAATTATATCTCATGAAAAATGGGTGAGCCTAATATTTATTAACAACACTATAGGACGTGCCTCTTTCATGACATGTGTCTCCTCCACACTATTTCAACCTTAAATGGAAAGCTATCCAAATTTTCCGATTTCCTCCAAATATCAAATCCATTTTTCTCTACGATCTCTAATCTATTTACACTACCTCTTCCTCTTACACCTCACCCCCTCTACCTCTGACTATGCCTCCCCCTATGACTATGCCTACAAATCCTCTATGTTCGCCTTCACCATTTGTTACTCCTCCTCTACCCTAGTTTACACCTCCACCTCAGTGTTTTTCTACACCTCTGCATTCAGATTCAACACCTGCAACTCATCCTCCTCCTTGGTCTACACCCCCACCTTGACCTTCATCTACTCTTCCACATTCAGCATCTATAGCTGCAACTCCTCCTTCACCTCGGTCTACACCATCACCTCAGTCTACAACTCCACCTTCATATTCTTCTTATCCACCAACATGTCCTCATCTACCTTAGTCTACACCTCTTCCTCAACCTCCATCCACACCTCTAACTCTACCACCATAAAAATATTCTAAACCACTATCCTTCAACCACTTGTCCTCAAAATTCACCTCCTCCTATTTATACTCTCTGTTTAACTATGGTTTCAACTTTCTACAATCTCATATATTCCTCAAACTGGTAATCAACTCATATCAACCTCTATAATTGCTTCAACTGTCTCATCTCCTCAAATCTATATCCATTTTCTCATGTCAGGTAAGGTTTCATTGATTTCAATTCTACAACCTCTATGTATGCCTTAATATTCATAATCTCCCCACTGTGTAGGGATTATTTGATCTCTCCCTTCCAATTTTGTGCAAATTAGAAAATAAGGTTGGTTCCACCTCTCTAAATACTAGTCCTTCCTCGATAATATAAGGTTGATTTCTCCCTTCCTCATAATTTCTATTGGTTCATCCCATGACCTTAGGCATGGATTATTCTTTATATCTAAATTTTAAATGTTATTGGTGTAAGAGTTGGTGTCCTAGAACCAACTAGCTGTACTTTCATTACATAGACATTTAATGTATTTAAATATTAAATATCATATTACATATTGTTCATTGTTCTACATGATTATGATGTAATAATGTCCTAGAGTATTTGTTGCATTGATAAGGTCATGGAAGTTCCCTGCTTTGATGAGAACCTTGAAATTATATAACAATATTCTTAATTATTGTTCTACGGTTGGATGATATACTATGATGGGACACAAATAATGCAAACCATCAGGTGTGAGTACTCATAAGCATATGATAATTCCTCTCATGAAGTTTGCACTTGGTAATCTTTAAGAAATGAGATTATGAGAACAGACCCACCAATAGAAATTATACATGTTTTGGAGTCATCAGATATTTCTATCTGTGAGCATGTGTAATGATCCTTAGACATTAATATTATCATTAATACATGTCAAGACTCATGCACTTTGATTTACTGATGAAAATCATCACGTAAATAGTTGACAGAAAGTAAGGTATGTTAGGTGCAACATGAGTGGCATGTTATTAATATATAAGTCAAGGAAATATTTTCCCTTCCATTTATGGAAGTTTATATCTCGAACATTTTATTGAAAAAGAACCATCGCACAAAATCCCATGGCCATGGTGTAATGATGAATTTATTTCAAGATGTCAAAGAACGATGTATCAATCATAAAAGTTGATGAAACTATTCTAAAACTTACATGATGTGATATTGCGACAAAGGAATTATGTTACTTAGTGAGCATTCGTATGTGTATTTCATTGTTGTGACTTTAAGTTCATTCTCTTGGGTGCCTTGAACAATTTCTAGATATTACTCTAAGACTTTAGGCTTGCCTGACTAATGCCAACGAGAAAGAATCCTAGAGGGTCACACACACTAATTGTTTTTGGTGGTCTTGGTTAAATTCTATTTGAATTTAAATAATAAAATTATTCTCAAGAAAATGGAATAATTTTATTAAATTTAAAATAATTGCATAAATTAAATAGATATTTATTTACCAGATTGTGGGTAAAATATATATATTTATTTTATAGAACATTTAATAAATATTTATTTACTAGTTTGTAAATAAAATATTAATTTTAGAGAATAATTTATTTATTTATTTATTTGGATGTTCAATAAATCAAAGTGGAGTTATAGAGGACCCTGGTTGGTCCGGTAGTAAAATAATTATTTGCAAGATGATAAATAATTATTTAAATAGTTGGAACAAATTAAAATAATGCTGTTATTATTTTGTGACACATAATTTTATTTATAATTCCATTTTGCGCAAGTTGGCACACTATAAATAATGACACTGTATTATTTTTAATATCCTGGGTTTTATCTAAGGTTTTGAATTTATTTAATTGAAGTTATGAAATTAAATATTGTAACTGAAGCCCCATGTCAATAAAGAGACACATAAGTTTATTTTTTCACGTACTTAACTGCACGACCAGTGAATTGAGAATTGTTGAGGAAAACAATTTGTCTCTGAATCCTCTTCTTGCCCCTCTCAAGAATGATATAAGTTCTTCAAGGACAAAGAAAAATTGATCAAGAACTACCAACACAAGACACTCTCTTCACCGCGCTAGGACCCAGAGAATGAGCGGTGTCGAATAGAAGCCATCAGAACATGTGTGGATCACCGCTACATAGATTCTAGTTTGGATCCTTGCAAGTGCAGCGAGATAATTTGGGAGGGTCATTCTGGATGACCAACATCATCAACAAAGAAAATACATAATATCCAAGTATTATTTTTTTTATGAAATTAATTAAATTAATTATAAACATGATGTGAAAGATCCTCTTTAAAGTTTTTAGGCCTATTCCTTTTTTATCTAAATCTTTGATTCTGTTCCTTGGATACGAGCATTTATCCTCATATTGATCCTGGAATGATCATTAATCATGGTAAAAATCAAAGTTGGGTTTCATCCCAACCACACTTCCACTGTGCCTAGAACCTTAAATTGGTATCAAATAGGTTACATCATAGTTTTTAATTGGTTAAATATTTCGTTGATGATTTACACATTTAATAATTTATTTGTTTCAATTCAATTGAATCGTTATGAAAATATAAATCTCGATATTTTTCCTCCTCTTTTGTTTCTCATTAATTGTATAGAAACAATCTTTTATTTTAATCTTGATTAAATTAAAGCAGAGGATCTCATCCGGAGGTGCCAAAGGTTCTTAGCCGTACAACACAAGAACACATGATGGGTATTTGGTAGTACACGCTGTGTAGCTAAGGTTCAATGCATCAGGTCCGTTCCACCAAACCAAGACATGTAATTGGAGTTTGTCTAAGTCCTAAGGACTCTTTGTGTTGAACATGAACATGTGGCATATGGTTTCTAGATTACACACCGTGTGGCCCACTGGACACGACGTGTAGTCCCTTTGGGTTAGGGTTGGACCGTGTACCTCGTACACAGCTTGCCCATCTGGAGACCGTGTAATGAGGAACTACACAACGTGTGGCCTACTAGACACATACATGTACTCTAAATATTTCCAAAGTATACTCACACGCTGTTTCTCTAGGCCTGTACTTCAGATGGATAATGAAAATATTACACGCCGTGTAGTTGGAACTACATGCCGTGTACTTATCCAAATTATGCAGATTTATTAAAATTTATTATTATATTATATAAACCCTTGAGATGTGTACCATCATGCATGAATAAATCTGAGACACAATAGGTGATAGTTGTTTTTATATACATGTATTTAATTTAACATCTTCATAATGTTCATTTCTACTCATTGGATAGTTATGAATAGGAATTCACTAGGTTACCTCCAAGGTACAAGGTACATACAAAGATAATTTTAAATGAATTTATTTGTTTAAAATTATGATGGATGAGAATCTCATGGAAATTCAGAAAAGGTTTTAAGATAAAAGTATTTGATTAATTAAATATGATAATTAATTGATTTTAGCATGATTTATTTTAAACAATAACGATTAAAGAATTTAATTCTAGTTTTATTTATGCTTAAATATCATTTCATGTATGTATAATCATGAGCTAGACTATGGAATTTGTATGTGGATGGTTTCTTTTAATTTATTTATTTAAATTAAATTTTTTGTCTTTCGAGCCTTCTCGTCATTAATATATTGGGCCTATATGCCCAAGGTTTATTTTATGTAGAACCCCTTTTTACCCCTCACTTTCATCTGAGTTAAAAAAAGGCATATGTAATGGATGGAACTCCTAAACTAGTGGTGGTGGTACAAGCTGGATCTGAGATGAAACCAATCCCAGGTTATAAAGAGGTGGATAGGTGGAAAGCTATAAACATGAACCCAAAAGGTTCAAGATGTTTCTCCCCTAGGCCAGGGTTAGTTTATCAACTGCTAGATAAAATAACCATTAGAAAATCTCATGATCATTCTCTTTATTTTATTTTTTTTTCAGTTTCATGGTTTATCATTATGGATGTGTTGTCACGATCACATAATTAATGAATTAAACCAACATGCAAGATAGAACTAAAATAAAATAGAATTATGTGAAAATATTATCAAGACATGGTTAATCCCTTAAGTAAGTTCCACTTAATATTAGCTAGCATATGATATTGATAACAAGAAATTCACGCATTAGAGATAAAAATACCTCAAATAAAATATTAATTTAGACAAAGCCTTCTGTTACTTGATTAAGGGAAAAACTCAATAAAACTATGTGTTTGACCAACCCTTGTTGGAATACTTACTTTTATATAGGAATCCCTTATAAAAGGTTTCGGGTTGACTTAAACATATTACATAAAGAAAAGTATCCCTTTCTAGACTTGGTGTAATATGAGAGGCAAGAGTTGAGGAAATCTAAAGTCATGATTTCAGGATTTGGGAGTCCACTAAACAGATCAAGGAGCAGCAAGATCGTAGTTGGAAAATACCTACCTATGTAAATACATTATAATAGCTTGACCAACCCTTTTTGAGGTTATACGAAGGGGAATATGGATCCTTTTCACTAGAATTTCATGGAAATTATACATTCTAAGTTCAATGGTGAGGGCCATTAGGACTTGATAAAATATTGGAGACTTAATAAAAATTTATTATCTCTAATAAAATGTAATCAATAAAGTACTAATGATATTACCTTTTAATTGTAGAATAGAAATGACAATATTTTCAACCACACTATCCCTACTATCAATTCTGGATAAATACAACATCCTCACCAGTAGTAACTTCCAAAAATGGTTTAGAAGCCTTTGGGTTATCCTACTCCATTAACAGAAGTCTTATGTGTTGGAGTTAGCATTACCTGATCCGCCTTCCAAAGAGGCGAGTGATGAGGATTTACTTTTCTATGAGAAACCTATGAATGATGCGATCTATGTTCAATGTTTGATGCTATCATCAATGCCTAGTGAGCACATGAAGTCTCATGAAAACAGGGATTCTTATAGCATGATTGAGCACCTCTGTGGTCTTTACCAGGAGAGAGCAAGACATGAAAGGTTTGAGATCTCTAAGGAACTCTTTCAAAGTAATCTTGGAGAAGCTTCCCCAGCTGGGCCTTATGTAGTCAATATCATTGGCTACATTGATCACATGGAGGTTCTTGGGATTAAACTCCCTAAAGAACTGGGCACCGATCTCATTCCCGCATCACTCCCTCAGAGCTTATCTAACATTGTTTTCAATTTCAATATGAACAACATTGAGAAGTATCTATCTGATCTTCTTATCCTCATTCACCCAGTGGACAAAGATATGAAACGCGAAAAGCATTCTGTCCTTATGGTGAATAGGAGGAAAAGGAAGGTCAAGAGCGTTAAGCCCAAAGCTTCTTCATGACCTTCCATGAAAAGTAAGATAAATGGGGAGTCAAGGGAACAAAAGGTTGTTTGTTTCGCATGTGGCAAGAAGGGCCCATGGAGGAAGAACTGCACCCATCCTAAGAAGTAAGGGGAAGCTTCAGGTGCGTTTTTTATCGAATTAAATCTAACTTTTTCTATAAATTGGGTATTAGATACAGATTGTGGTGGTCACATATGTATCCAAATATAGTAACCAAGTAGATTCAAAAAGATTGACCAAGGGGAGGTAGATCTACGAGCATCCAACAGATCCAGACTAGTGATTGTATCTGTCGAGGACTACCACCTCACGTTACTAACTGGGATGATATTGGTGTTAAAGAGTTGTTATTATGTGTTGTTCATTACTAAAAACATTATTTATGCATCCAAATTAGATACATATGTATTGTTTTTAAGTTTGGAAATGAATTTTTCTTCTTATATAAAGATAAAATTTGTTTTAGTAGGGTACATTTATACAATTGTCTTTACGTGTTGGATTACACAAACCAAGTAATGGCAATCGATAACAAAGATAATTCACATGAATCATACCACACCCAAATTTCGAATCACTGGATTGGTCATGAAAATGAGAAACGCTAGACAAAGTTACATCAAGATGGATATTTTGATTATTTTAACTAAAACCACTTGGTTTATGTCGTTCATGTTTACAAGGAAAAATGACCTAAGCCCCATTTAGTGGGAAAGGTGAAAGGGCTAAAGTACTTCTTGAATTGGTTCATACCGATATGTGTGGACCATTTCTAGCTGAAGCAAGGGGAGGGTACTCATACTTCCTGACTTTTACTAACGATTTTAGTATATATGGATATATCTACTTAATGAGGTATAAGTAGAATTCTTTTGATAAGTTCAAAGAATACAAGAATGAATTTGAGAACCAGCTTGGTAAGAAGATTAAGAAACTTCACTCAGACCGAGGTGGAAAATATCTTAATCAATATTTTATTGGTTACTTATGGGAGTTTGGGATAATATCCCAACTCACTCCTCCATACACGCCCCGGTGGAATGGTGTGAGAAAAAGGAGAAACCGAACCCTGTTGGACATGGTGAGATAAATCATGAGTCATGTGAGTCTTTTATTATACTTTTGGGGATATACGTTACAAACAGAGATGCAAATACTAAACCAAGTACCAACTAGATCAATAAATGGTATTATATATGAATTATAAAGTGTAAAGGAAGCCATATTATCAAATTTACATGTGTGGGGAAGTGATGCGTTTATTAAGGCCTATTTAGGTAACAAACTTGATCCCTAAGGCACAAAGTAAACCTTTATAGGATACCCTAAGGAAACAAGGGGATATAACCTATACAACCCCTCAGACAAAAAGGTTATAGTGGAAAGGCTTGCCATATTTCTTGAGAGGTAGAACTTCTACAAAAGAGATAGTGAGATTGAGATAGTCTTTGATGAAGTTGAGGCTCAATGTATACAATAGTAGGCACAACAATAGGTTCCACAAAGTCCCATGGAAGAAAGAACTATTCCAGAGACTCAAGAGCTGTGCAGGAGTACAATAGAGGTTAGGGAATCGAAAAACTATGGTTTTATAGTTATTGTGGATGGTGACTCATTATTATTTGATAATAATGATCCTCTAACCAACAAGGAATCAGTAAGTGTCACAGACGTTGCCAAGTGGAAAGAATCCATGAATTCTGAAATGGATTCCAAGTACTAAAACCAAGTCTAGATTTTGGTAGATCGTCTAGTTGATGTAAAGACTATTGGTTGCAAATGGGCATTCAAGAAGAAACTGGACATGGAAGGACAATTCAACACCTATAATGAATGACTGGTTTCAAAAGGGTTCAAACAGCATCAACGCATTGACTATGATGAAACCTTTTCACCTATTGAAAAGTTCAAATCCATAAGAATTCTATTGGCCATTTCCACTTACCATGACTATGAGATTTGGAAAATGGATGTCAAAATAAACTTCCCTAATAGGAACCTTCAGGAATATGTCTACATGACAAAACCTGATGGGTTTATGACTCCAAAGGATGCCAATAAGGTATGCAGGTGCAGAAATTCATTTATGGATTAAAGAAAGCATCTAGGTCATGGAACATTCATTTTGATGAATCCATAACGAAATTTGGTTTTATCAAGAATGAATGTGAAACTTGTGTCTACAAACGGTTTAATGGGAGTGAAGTCATTTTCCTAATAGTATATTTTGATGAAATATTACTTATTAAAAACGAGATACCATTCTTATAGTCTGTTAAGGCGTGGTTGAATCAATAATTTTCCATGAAGGACTTGGGTGAGGCAACATATATTCTTAGAATCAAGATCCATCATGATAGATCTAAGAGATTAATGGTCATAAGTCAAAGTACATACATTGATATGATACTGAAGAGATTCAGAATGGAATAATCCAAGAAGGGATTGTTGCCAGCATCACATGGCATTCATCTTTCCACAAAAATGTGTCCTCAAATACCTGAGGAAAGAAAGATAATGGAAAAGACTCTAAACTTATAAGAAATTTAGTTAGTCATGTATGAAATGCTATGTACTGGGCTGGATGTTGCCTAAGCATTGAGTGTGGTAGGCAGATATCAAGTTGAACTAGGTGACCGCCATTTGATGGTAGTCAAGACTATCCTAAAGTATCTTAGGCATACTAAGTATATGTTCATATTTTATAGAGAAGATGAGGAACTATTAATTAGAGGATATGCATATGCTAGTTTCCAGACTGATCAAGATGACATGAATGTTTAAACAGGATACATCTTCACTTTGAATGGAGGTGTAGTGAGTATGAAAATCTCAAAGCAGAGCATGGTCATAGATTCTACAGCAGAGTCTAAGTATATCGAAGCTTCTAATGAAGCTATAGAATAATTTTGGATGTGATTCTTAGTCTAGGATCTAGATGTGATACCTAGTAGTAAAGATCCCATCACACTATACTGTGATAATACTTCAGTGGTGGCTCTTGCAAAAGATCCAAGGTCACATCAGCGGACAAAGAACATACTTTAGAAGTATCATCTCTTGAGGGATTTTTCTCAGAGAGGTGAAGTTTCAGTGAGCAGTATTTAAATGGAAGAAAACATGGAGGACCACTTGACTAAAGCCTTGAATCAACAGAAACATGATCACCATGTGAGGTCTAGTATACTGATAGTCGTATACAATTCGCTCTAGTTCAAGTAATAGTTTGTAAGAGTTGGTGTTCTATAACCAACTTGTTGTAATTTTATTACATGGATATTTAATATATTTAAATTTTAAACATATTATTACATATTGTTCTTTATTCTGCATGACTATGATGTAATAATGTCTTAGAGTATTTTTGGCATTGATAAGGTCATGGCAGTTCCCTGCTATGAAGAGAACCTTGAAATGATATAGCAATATTTTTAAATATAGTTCTATGATTGGATGACATACTATGATGGGACACATAGCATGTAAACTGTTAGGTGTGAGTACTCATAAGAATAGGAGACTTCCTCTCTTGAAGTTCGCACTTGGTAATCTCCAAGATAGGATATTATGAGAACAAACCCGCCAGTAGAAATTCTGCGTGTTTTGGTATCATCAGATATTTCTATCTGCGAGCATGTGTAATGATACCTAGAATTTAATATTATCATTAATATGTATCACGACTCCTTCACTTTGATTTACTGATAAAAACCATCATGGAGACAGTTGGTGGGAAATAGGGTATCTTAGGTGAGTCATGAGTGGAATTTTATTAATGGATAAGTCAAGGAAGCATTTGTCCCTTCCATTTATGGAAGTTTCTATATCGGCCCTTTGACTGAAATATAACAGTCATGAGAAAGTCCATGGCCATGGTGTAATGATGAGTTTATTTTAGGTAGTCAAAGAATGACATATCAAGCAAAAAAGTTGATGATACTATCATGAAACTTGTTTGATGAGATATTACAGCAAAGGGATTATATTACATAGTGAGTGTTCGTATGTGGATGTTGTTGTTGCAAAATTAATTTCTCTCTCTTGGGTGCCTTTAACCATTGCTAGATAGTACTCTTGGACTTTGGGAAAGCCTACCTAATGACAACGAGAAAGAATTCTAGAGGGTCACACACTAAGTGTTTCTAGTGGTCTTAGTTAAATTCTATTTGAATTTAATTAATAAATATTATTCTTTAGATTATTGAATAATTTTATTAAAGTCAACATGATTTCATAAATTAAATAAATATTTATTCACTGGATTGTGGGTAAAATATATTTATTTATTTTACTGAACATTTAATAAATATTTTTTTAATAGTTTTAAATAATATATTTATTTAAGAGAATATGTTATTTATTTATTTATTTAGGTGTTCAATAAATAGAAGTGGAGTTAAATAGGACCAAGTCTGGTCCAGCAGTAAAATAATTATTTGTAAGATGATAAATAATTATTTAACTAGTTGGCATAATATAAAAAACGCTGCTATTATTTTGTGACGTGAAATTTTATTTATAATTCTGTTTTACGCAAGTTGGCGCACCATAAATAATGACATGGTATTATTTTTAATTGAATGAGTTTTCTATAAGATTATGAATGTATTTAATTGCTGTTACGTAATTAAATATTGTAACTAAAGACCCATGTCAATAAATAGACACATACATATGTTGTGCCATGTACTAAACCACACACCCGATGAATTGAGAATTGTTGAGCTAAAAAATTTCTCTCTCAAATCCTCTTCCCTCCCCTCTCAAGAAGGAGATACTTTCATCAAGGACAAAGAACAAGTGATCAAGAATGACCGACACAAGTCACTCGCTTCACCACACTAGCACCAGGAGAATGAGCGGTGTCGATCGAAGGCCATCAGAACATGTGTGGATCACTACTAGCAGGATTCTAGTTTGTATCCTTGAAAGAGAAACAAGATAATCTGGAAGGGTCATTCCGGATGATCAATATCATCAACGAAAAAAATACTGAAGATCCAGGTATTATTTTTTTATGAAATTAATTAAATTAATTATAAACATGATGTGAAAGATCATCTATAAAGGTTTTGGGCCTTTTACTTATTTATCTAAATATTTGATTCTATTCTATGGAGTGTGGTATTCATCATCGTATCGATCCCAGAATAATCATTAATCATGGTAAAAATAAAAGTTGGGTTTCTTTATAACCACACTTTTGCTGTGCCCAGAATGTTCAATTGGATGTTAGTAAACTACTCTGTATAGAATTTCATTTTTTTTTCAGAATAGGTTTTTTTCTGAAATGAGAACCCACTACTATACATAGAGGTATGTTCTTGAATTCCATGAATTTCATAGTTTTTTAGTGATTGTAAAAGTCTCACAAGTATATTGTTGAACACCCCTTCATTATTCATAATATTTTTTTTTCAATATCTATCTCCCTTTTCTTTTGGAGTTTTAGTTTTTGATTTTCTCTCTCTATTTTGATTAATCTATGAAAATGTTTTCCCATTCTACATATTCTCTATATTTTCATTTTAGATTTTTTTCTTTACTTTTTTTGTATGAATTTATTGTATGTGTTTTTAGTATGAATTAACTAATGCATTTCCTTGTTTTGTATGCAATTCATGTATTCATATTCTATATGACCTTCCAAATTAAAGAAATTTTATTTTAATTCACTTTCTATTATGATGAAATTATAATAATATTTATATGTCTATCTTCATCAAGCTACAAAAATCTATTATCTATTATATATACTAAATCATGTGACATTTACATCCATGTGACACCCCCAATTGATTCTCATTACATGTGATCCCCGGATTGATTCATGACTCCCTTAATTCCTAGAAACCACATATTCTCCCCAAATATTTTCTCATCCACCTCATCTGCCTCCTCCACTGACTCTGCTTCTATCTTTTCCTCCTCCACCACCTCTTCCTTTCTCTCCGCCTCCTATTATGCCTCCACCTCTACCTCTGCCTCCTCCACTGCCTCTACCATCACCTCTATTATTGCCTCCCACTCCACCACCTCTTACTACACCTTTACCTCCATCATCGCCTCCACCTCTACCTATGTTGTCTCCAAAAAAATATCCTCCAAACCCTTCTCCTCCAAATCTACATCCTTCAAACCCTTTACCTCCAAATCCATATCCTGCTAATTCCCTTTTCTCCTTGGCCCACCGCTCACATTTTACCCGCATTGAATCGTCCACTGATGGATTTGTTCACCACCCCATCTCTCCTAGAACCCACGACTTCTCATCTTCTCCCTACCCTAATATTGTTCTTCCTTCATGTCATACACCTCCTACAATATTGTCTCCCTCCATTGATATCTCCCCATCTCTTCCTCAATAGTGTGATTCCCAATTTACCTCCCCACCTACCTCTGTTTCTCATCGCACAATCCCGATCATCTCTGATGACACTTCTCATCCAATGATGTTAGAGAGATCAATAATACCTCCTCTGATTATATTAAACATTCCACCTCACACTTTCATGACATAATATTGTTTGGGGATTGACACAATTACCCCTTCATGACAACTACTATCACAAAGTCATCATAGATATCTATATTCATCGTGTTCTCATACCTCTAAAATCATCAGTTATTATCTATAAATCAATGATAATACAATATTTTTTCACAAATGTTTTATATTTTTCAATAATTTATTTGTTTATATCTATATAATAGGATAGTTTCTTGAAATTTATTATCCTTCCCCTTTACGGGTTTTCTACTGCTCCTCCATGGGATTTAAGCAAAGGCCTATTTTTTGGACTACAATGTTATCTATGGTTTATCATAATTTCAAGAGAGGTACATCAGTACACATAGATAATAAATTATTTTCCTTTACTATCTAATTTTTAAGTTTGTGACTTGTTCAATGTTTTCATTCCTTTAAAATAAGAGATTTTATAATTTTATAATTTTCTTATATTTTGAGTTTCATTATGGGAATATAAAAATTAATTTTGATTAATTTCATTATGGAGGATTTATGACACCAAAATTTAGTTTAATACATTATATATAAATTTTATAAATGTATTTTCTTACTTTTTTTCATGATTGAAATTGGATATATCGGTACAGTAAAATGGATTTAAGCTATTTAGGATAGTGTTTATTTCATAACAATGACCTCTGTGATGTAAAAACCAATATGTTTTTTACTATTTTATTGATGAAAAAAATTAATTAGCTATTAATATTATTTAAATGGCCAAATGTACAAAATCATTAAATTTTCCTTAATTTTATTTTTTATTGGTTTTCCATATATATCATGCATGTTCATATTAACATTCATATCACTATTATTTTACTCACACACACACACACACATATATATTTTGTATCTTATATTTTTTTATATGTTTTATATCTATTTTATTTCATTAATTTCCTAAATTTTATTTCATCTTCATTTTTATTTTGACTAAATTTGACTAAAGTTATTTTATAAATCACAATATAAATTGTTTCCCCTTTTCAAGTGTTAGGGTTTCCACTGTAACCTATGTTTTAACATTATAAAAGGTAAATTTTATATATATTGATTTAATTTCTTTTTTATACTCCTTTATATTCTATGCATTACTTGATTATTCACTCTCAATTTTTTCATGAAAAAAATTATTATAATGAAATAACCTTACTTTTTATCTTTGATTAGAAAATTGATCTCTCCAACCATAAGGAGTTGATGAGTTTTGACTGTTACTTGGTTCCATCACTGTAATATAACATCTAATGCATATTTGTAATTGGAAATGTTTTTTATTTTATATTTATTAATATAAAATATATTATTTTATCTGATTATTAATATTCTATTCTATAATATATTTTATAAAAATTAACTAAAATAATATTTGATAGTAAATTTTTCATAACTACTCTACTCTCTTGAAGGTTTTATTTTTTTTAAATTTTTTTATCTTATTTTGATTTAATATTATTACCTTTAATGCATAGATATTATTCATAATTTTCTATTCAACATATTACTTTAACAACATAAGTTCCCTTTTTAATTTACTCATTTTTTAGTATGTATTAATTTATGATTTTAATTTGTATTTTTTTAATCAAACACATGTGATATGAATTTAAATTTTGTTGTGGTCCAATATTCCCTTGATGTCAATTATTGAGATTTGTTTGAACAATTCAAAACACACCATAACAAAGATGTCATAAATGAATGAAAAAAAGCATTTTCCAATGAAGCAAGGCCACAAATGATTCTAAAATTGAAAAATAAATTTAACATTGTCACAAGTTTGGCCTTAAATCTTCAAAAAAATCATAAAAATTAACTATAATATAAAATAAGAGTGTTTAAAATATATAAAAATATTATTATATGTTTAATACTTTATTTTAGGTTTTTCTATTCAATTCAGTTTAAAAAATGTAGAAAAAATAGTCAATTATTTTCACTTATACCCAATGCCTAATATTCATAAAAACATGTGAAATACATCACGTTTCCTATTGTTAGAAGTTGTGATAAACAACTCTATAACTTATTATTTCGTTTCTATTACATTTTATTAAATTTTTATTGTATCTCTAAAATATATGCACTATATATTTTACAATCATATATTCATTATCTATATTTTTTTTCATTTACCAGTACAATATATTTTTTGTTAATTTTTTGGTTTATTGAATTTATAGGTTTCCCCCTATCCTAAAAACATATACTTTTATTCATAAATTCAGGGATTTACATGCTTCTTCGATGATAGAAACACCCCATATTGGGAATGAATTAATTAACCAAATTTTTATGTTTTTCCACTTACACATATTTTTGAAATTAGAAGGAATGAATATGTCATACAAAGAGAAAGTATTTTTATACTACTTATCTTTTAATGAAAATTTCTATTTGGATACTGAATGTATGAATTTTAATTATTTATTTTAATTTTTCTCTTAATCTATATCTTCTTTTAATATATGAAAAGTGAATTTTAGTTTTTCATTTTCAAATGGTTGATTACTATGAAAATATAGTTTTACTTCACAAAAAGTCTTAACCATAATACTTCTTATGATGTCACTGTGATACTCTAGAGAGGAAATCCCAGGGTCAATATAACCATTTGTGAGATATTAAAACATTGTAATAGTTTTATTTATTTTATTTAGAAGGGCATAAAAATTTGAAATGGGTGAAAAATGTCCAAATGCAGCCTTGAGAAAGACCTCCATTCTATGAATCCACTTTTAGAATAGTATATTATTGGATTTCATGAGGGAATGGTGTATTATAATTAATTTTTTTCTGTGTTTTTGTGTGTGTTGCAGTGGTAAGGTAGGTTTATAAGAGTCGAAGACCCTAAATTGACATCGGGACAAGTAAGTAGGAGTCTTGTATGCCTTTTATGGTTTCATGAATTTAATAAATGATAATTTATATTAATGAAGGTATCATAAATTTATACATTATATGTTATAAAATATATGCATTATATATATATACATTATAAATATTTATAAAATCTAATAATAAATCATAAATTATTTTATTAAAACTAATATATATATATACATTACATTTAATCATTTACTATATGTGTTGTGAATTTTTTTCTCAATATTCATTTGAATTCCCCTCACCTAAATATGAACTATAATGGATAACTTTACTTAAAATGGATTCCATACATCCTTCATGTTAGTTGTTTCTTGGTTATATTAGGAATAATCATCTTTTATCTGATGATGATCTAATGGATATTACCTTGATATTTCACTAAATTGTATAGTTATCTAATCTGCCTCCTATTTAATTTCTAAATTCTTTTTTTCATGATCTTCTAAGAATTATATTTGAGAAATTTATTAAATTTGAGATACCCATATAGAATGGTCTGGAAATGCTTATAGGAGATAATAAATTCCTCAACGGTGGGTACTATGAAATAAATACAATATAACTACAAGGAATGATTTTTTTATCTGGTTTGTATTATCTAGAAACTTCATACATCAATCCTAAAACAACTCCCTTATTTTATCCCATACCTTGGAAATTGGTACAATTTCCTTAAAATTTTAATACGTTTTATCGTTTTTTATAAATACCATATTTAATAATATAATACATAGAAATCACTATTTTTTTAAATTCATAATTTATTCACTAAATAATTCATATATAATTTAATTTCACATTATTTATCTTCCAAATATCTTTAATTTCATTTGAAAATGACTCAATTTTGGGAAACACTAGTTATTATTAAGGTAATTTTACTCATCCTTTTGTATCAGATTTTATTTATCCATGACTACCTTTTAATGATTACATTTTTATGATTACATATTTGGATATGCATAATTATTAATCAAGATACTTCTAGGGAATCTCTGCTAAACCTCTCTAAGAATTTTTCAAGGGGGGTTGTTAGGACTTCTCCATTATCTAAATGTAATTTTTTTTAATAGAGGTGTGTGTTAAAACCTATATAATAACATATTTTTATCTTATATCATTTTTTCATTTTATGGACCTTTTAATGAGAGAATTAGTTTAAAAATAGAAGGTATTATATTTTTTTAGTGTACGTCTATTTTGGTTTACTTTTGTGAAAATTAAATTAACTTTTAGTACATTTTATTGTAGAGAATTATTGTCATAAATCATAAAGGTTACTATGTTGCATATAGGTTTATTATTTTCATTTTCTTAAATTGTTACCTAATTGTAATTAGATACATTGATCCTTAAAAGGGGAATGCAGGTGTTGTGGGTGGTGTTTTTTTTAGGTTTCTTAAAATTTATAATTTTTAGTATACTTAATTTTTCATTTGAATGTCCCTTATTTTTAATTAATTTTTCATTTATTATTTTTTTGTATAAAAATTATTATTTATTAAACATTATTTCCCAAATTATATTGAAATGTGAGGGTAGTGAATGTATTTTTAGATTTACTTATATATTTTAGAATAATGATACATTCATTATATATAATTACAAACATTAACTTGTCGTGAAATAGATGTTTTGTTTAGGGCACAAAACCACCATTTTCAAGAAGTTTCCATAACCTCCCATACATGTATATCCTACCAAAAATATGAAGATATAGATCATTAAAATAGGTTGTTTAGGTATTTGATAATTATCAATTTAACCTCTTTACAAGATGAGTCAGTCAATACATAGGGTATTTGGAATATAAAATGTGGGGTTTCCAGAGTCATTGATGAAGTCGATATGTAGACATTGATTGTTAAAACATCCATTATTTGATAGAATCTTAGATGAAGTATGGAATAGTTTGTTATGAATATTTAATTGGTCCATTTGTAATATTCTTTGAATTTGTTTCAAGAGTCTATTTTTTTCCAGGTCTAATGTTAGTTCAATTGTTTTCTAATACTCATGGAATCTCTATTATTTTGGAATAAAATGGATAGATGCACAAGTTTATTTATATGTTAGTGAGATATAATAATGTAGATAATGGAGAGGGATACATAATAAAAGTGTATAACTAAACCATGAGAGAACCAAAATAACAAAATGAATAGACTAGCTATCTCTTTTCATATAGAGATATTCACCTACACATTATTTTATTATCTTCATTCTCATTTTTCAACAATATACATATATTGACTCTAAATTTCAATGTTTATATTAAAATTATATATGATTCTATATTTTGAATTATAGAAAAGAAAACAATGAAACTACTTTGTTCATATTCCCCTTTTTAGAAGTATTAATATCCATGTTATCCTTCTTTTAAATGAATTTTATTTTTTAAGTGATCAGTCTGTGAAATGATCAGTTTGTGAAATGTTTCTATGAAATTTTACACCTTAGAAGGTTTAAAACTATGAAATGTAAAGTGAAAGTTTTTCATACTTGAAAAATATTTAATTAATGGATGTTTGTAGTCACAAACGTGATATAATTATCTGAAATTTGTGCTAATATTGGTGTTTGACTGCATTATGGTAAGAGTTCACTAAGGGTCACATTGCTATTATAGATAATATAGAACCAGGCTATTCAAAAGTAAGTTGTGGTGTTATAGATTGCTCGTAATACTTTATTTTCATTACTATATGGGTTTTTTATTAATTTAATTGTCCTACAAATGTGATGAGTTGAGACTGGTTTTACTTCAGTTTAGAACGTTGGCCATCACACATAACCAGTTGATTGAATAGATTTTATCAATGCATTTTACACTATCTAATATTTTCATGGCCTAATCAATTATTTTCATGGAATAATTTGTTTCTGTTCAAAGGTTATTTTCCTGGACTAATCATTTACGATAGAAAGCATTCATTTTTCACTATAAATTATTGATACACACCCAATATAAATTATTGATAGTCCAACCATTAAAATCAGGTTTAAACCTGAAAATGTTGTGGAAAATGAATTTTCATTTATGACATAACCATTTCCAAAAATGAAAATTTGATTTTTGAACACTAATTGATATAGTACCATCATAAATTAATATATTTACTTATAATGTATAATAAGTTTACTTACAAAATCATTTGAATCAGGCCAATTTTCCCAACATAAAGTAATGATAAAATCCTAAGAACATGAACAAACCTACATATATGGACGCTAGTAATACAGAGGAAGGTCTAATAGTATCTTCCAAAAAAGTTAATTTCACCAAAGGTTCACATATGGTAATAAACATTTCACGATTTATAATTTTTCCTAATGTAAACATATTATATATGACTCTTCTTTACTAAAATTAATGTTCATTTTCCTTACTTATAATTACATGTAATTTTGGTCTATGAATTTTGTCTCAAATTTTACCTAATAATATTATCTGTAGACACATGAATTCGATCAAGAAGTATTTGATACAGGAGATGAAAACACCACTATATACAGCAGATATAGTTGAACATTATATGATCTTAAAACAGAATTCAATGAACAAAATTGTAGAATGAAAATAAAAATTAAATAGACCTATCAAAACACAAATCCCAATGTTAAAATATTTATTTTTCATTCATTTTTTTAAGTATAAACTATTTTTTACCCTTAATATTATTTCCCTTTTTATATTGTAAGTGAATTTTTTTTAACAAATTTAAATTATGAGACTCTATTTGAATTTGTAATTAATTGATTATGCTGTTAAGATGCACAGGCTAAGGACTAGAAGATTAAATGAAGGGTGCACATTATTATTGATCTCCAATTAATTGGGTAATGTTAATTTTCATAAAAGGAAAGAATATAGAAGTTAAATGGTGTGGTTTTTCCTATGTATTTAACGAGTCTCTGGTTATTTATGATAGGGGTTTGAAATAGGTTATAAATATGATGCTTTATGTTTCCTAAAAATTCTTCTCAATTACTTGCTATGGGGTTTCAAGGTTTTCTTTGAGAAAAAGGTGTTTGTTTTTCATGTGGAAATAATTTATTTCATACACTCAAATAATAATGTAGTAAAGGTAATTATTTTATGTATTTTAATTTTTTTCACTAGACTAATGAATTTATTATTTCTATTTACCTTACATAGATTTTTGTTCTCATCCCATGTTTTAAATTATTTTTCACAAGTTTTTAATGATTACTAGGGAAAACTATTAGGTTAATATCAATATTGTAAAAATATTATAGGAAAATAAAACATGTTTCTTTGAAAAGGTTTTATATTATGTGAAAAATGGATACTAAGTGGAAGTGCCCACTTTTTAATGTAATATTGTTTTAGGGTGTTGACCCAATTCTCTAAAAATCTAAACCTAATAGATCATTTTGAATTAAATATAGTGATTTATAGTCTAAAGACACTATATTATGTAATGATTAAGGATGGTTCCTTATAGTTGGATCATAGTAGGGTTTAAACAACATTTAATATTATTAGTTTTTTCATGAGAGGTTATCTTAAGATTTATGGGTACCATCACAAGTTTAAGAGTTTTTGTTTAATCATAAATTAAAATTCTTAAACACCTCTTTTAGGTTTTAAGTGATGATAATTTAAGGTGATTATTGTGATTTTGGGGAGTTGTTTTGTTGGTTTGAAGTATATAAAATCGTTAGGTTTAATGGGAAGGATTATTTCAGAAGAATGCTATTTGTTTTTTTATGATATTGGATTGTTATGAGATAATATTAGAAGTTAAAACATTATTTATTTTTTATTTTATTATGGTTATTTTTTTATTGTTTTAACTGTTAATTATTATGGAATTTATTTGGGTATTGTCATTACAGAGACTATTTTCATTTTAACATATGATAATTCATTTCATGTTTTAATTATGTTATTCTCTATGGATTAAAGATCCTTTATCTAGATTGAAGGAAAAGGATCTCACACAATATTTTTATCCCTCCTATATGATTTAATTATAACTATTATTGAAAAAAACTTTCTAAAATGAATTTAAAATATTTTTAAGCATCAAAATCACCTGTAAGAAACTATTTTATCTATCCAAAACCATTAAATTTCATTAAAATTTCTATGGATCAGGTTATTTATTTATTTTTATTTAAATATATCAACTCATCCATCTCATTCAGTAATGTAAATACAACCAAGGACTTTACTATATATTTTCTGAAGATATAAACATTACATTGGAAGATAAATGGGATATCAATAGAATAAAAGAATGCCATGATGTATTGATTTAATGTATGAACTATTTTTTAATGTTCTAAGTTTTAATCATGACCCATAAGTAAATATTTCATGCCATCGAATAAGAAGATAAATAACGATTAAAAGTTAAATAAAATAGTGGTTTTATGAAGGATTTTTTTACCATTGACATTCTGAGATATTATAAATATTATGATAATTATGAAAAAAAATATTGTTGATAGTTTTTTCAAAATTTGTAAACGTATGTTAGAGGAAATATATACCTTTTCAAATTGGTGCATTAAAAAGGTGATAATTATTTTAGACACTCATTTAAGGGCACATGAAAAAGGGATAAATAAACCTTTGAGTTAATATGTTCATGCTATATTATTTTATTTTGTGTAAAATAATCTATATAGAAAAACTTTGAGGTTAAATAGTGATTTTATGATTAATGTTATTTTTAGGACACTAATCAAATTTTTGGTAGTGTTTTTAGAATTATATTAGTATAGTTTTACCAAAAAGGACAATCCATAAGCAAGGTGAAAACCTATCACAAAGAAAACAGTTGCAGGGCTTGAACAAACAACCTAAAGGGGATAAGTTTTGACCAACTACAGATGGCCTACAATATTTCATAGGTAATATGACATTTAAAATAAATATTAAGTCTATTTTGATAACAATGGGACTAAAAAGATATTTGTTTATTATGTGTATTCAAATAGAATATCAATATATTTTAGGAAATAATATATGATTATGGTAAATAGAATCTTATAGGATTTTATTTTAGTATTAAAGGTTGAATTATCTTTTGGAAGCATATATGATTTTAATGAGGCTATTTTTTTGATAGAAATTTGTGTGGGTTAGGAACAAAATGGTCCGATGAGGATTTAGAAGTATATCCTATTTATCTTGTTAAGTAGGTGACTCATTTAAGTCATTCCCATTGGGTTCACCATTTTTTTGTTTCCCTAATAATTTTATGTTTGATGGATGGTCGATTATAGGGGTTGAGTTTTAGGCAATCATTTAATTAGGTCTACTATTTCTGAATGGTTTCTAATGTGTTTTTTGTGGAACTGAAAACAACCAATGGTTATATATCTATGAAGGACCTTCTTTACAAATGTAGGCTCCCATTAAGAAGTTTTTCCAATTATGATTAAGAACTCACATTGTTTAGGAGGATGGGAGGTTGGTCTCATCACACTCTTTTAGGGAAAATTGTTTCCTACTTCAAGAATCTCATATATATTTAAAATATGTTCATGAATCCTTCATTAATTCCAACATATGATGTATATTACCTTTGAATTAAAGATAAATTATTATCATGTATAGATCTTAGAAACATCTATATATATCTGAGTTTCTTCATCAATAGAGATATCTATATGTATCTAAAGTTATCCAATGATGGTATCCACTTATTTATTATTTAGAGATTTTTTGGTTGTTATTATGATGATGTAGGTTTTTTATCCATGTAGTGGGGTGCTTTGGATTGTATCATCATCTAGGTAGATGGGAGATTTTTTGATGTGGGATTGGACCCATGAAATGGTGTTCCTATGTTTTCTCATGAGAGAAATCAAAACCCATGTAGTTCAGTGCCACTTAACAGGATACATCATACCTTTTAAGGTCATGTGATAAGGATCCAACTATAAAGTTTAGCATCATGTGACAATGATTTATAGGTGTAAGGTGCCTATTAAAATTTTGTTTTGGGACTTATATCAAGGAATATTTAAGAACCTGGAAGGCATATAAACTTTCAGGTTGAATTAGACCCTATTAGGAATGTGGACTAGAAATAATAGGGTTAATTTGGGGTGTTGAGTATGGACATCATAAAGGCTTCCTATGTATCCCATTTTCATGGGAATCCAATCCCACATAGTCTGATGGTGAGGACCCATGTCTATTAAAAGTCCTTAGATTTGTCTCAGAGGGGTGTATGGACCTTTGAGAGGATTAAGATAAGTATTATTCATAAGAAGTACTCCCATTGATGTTATGACTTAGGTAGGCATCCTATGTATCATGGTTATATTAGGAATAGGAATTCTCATGGTTCAATAGTTCATGTCTTACACACCTAGGTTTCCTTTGTGAATGGAGGTTGTGATTGAAGCTTACTATTAAGAAGGATGCCCAGGATTTGTTCAGATTGGGGATTACACCGAATTTTGAGGCTTGATGATGGTTTGGGTTAGGTATTACTCCTAAGGAGGAATCCCATAAGTTGATTTTGGGCTTACTTCTGGGGAGGATTCCAAATATTGGTTGGCACTTCAACATGGAATGTGGTCCATGAGTTTGGAGTTATGAAGATTTCATGACAAATGTCGACCTCTAGGACTATGTGAGTTATGATCAGTGTTAGAAAAAAAGAGGAAAAAAAGATCTAGGAAAAAATCTTATTTTCCCTAAGTTTGGATACATTTCCTTGAGGACTCATGAATAGGGATGTACTCTAAAGTAAGGAAAGAGAAAAATCTGAAAGAAGGTTTTCCCCAGAAACATGCATCCTACCATGTGGGTTTCAGGATTGTGGATAACCTATTTTTCTAAATGAGTTCAGATAAGTCATTATCAAACATGAAAGGAAATAGGAATTCAAATATCTGGTAGACCACACACTTCTCCTCTTCCACTGGTGGAAGAGGCCATGGGTACAGTGAGTGATGTGATGAGCTCCGGTGCCCAACACCTCTACAATCTTCTTATCTAGGATAGTAAAGTGTGACTATCTATTCAAACATAGCCCTCATGAATAGAGGATGAGAAAGATTGAAACCTATTATAAGAATATATAGGGTTATAATATAGGATGGATTCCCTAAAATTGGTTTCACAACAAGGGAGGAGATTCTAATTCCCTGTCGAAAGGAAACTCAAGAGTTATCCTCTCCCTCCCTTTTGGGAATTGGGGGCTTGGGGTCTTAGTGAAAAAAAGGTTAGGACATGGTACTAACCCTAGTATCTGATATTGGGAACTCCCTTACACCATTATGAGGGTCGGGGTTCTCATGACCATAGTAATGAAAATCCACTTGCTCCCCAAGGGCCCTAACTATCATGCAGGAGAATTGTGGGAATCCTCTCACCATAGGAATGAAAATACATATGGGAGGAATTATGTTTTTCCCCTATTCCATGAATTTCAAGTACAAAGGATTTTGTAGATATTTAAATTTGACCCTTCTCAAACAAGGGAGACAGATAAAGTAAGGACCTACCATGGATGGCTTTGAAGAGGACCTGATCAGAGGCTCACATAGAGTAGTAATTAGGGAAATCCAAGGGAAGACCATATAGGTAGGCCTGGGTGAGAAAAGTAGAATCATGCAAGGGTTTTTTTCACTCATGTAGGCCTAGGTGAGGTGATGGTACCTTGGGTGATAGACCACCTGGGAAACAACACTTGGGGAAGGATTATTTCAAGCCTTCAAGGGTCTCCATTGGTGTTCCTAGTACTGGCTAGAACCGGTCCCCATATAGGGAAGTGGAAATTTCTCTAGTTTTCATCCACCCTAGGGAAGAGAGTGCCTCACATAGGTGTTGGGGACTTTAAACCCTAAGAGGAAATTAATTTTACCAACCATCTTTAATTACCTCTTCATTAGATTTTAGAGGACTACCTCGAAGGTTTCAGAGGGATTGGGTGAAGGACTTGGGTGAGAAGAGCATTGAGTGGACTTCATTAAATTTAATCTGTAAAAATGAAGACCCCAGGGCCCTATTTATAGGAAAATATGGTACCTTGGGTGAATGTAATCTTCCAATTAGGTGTACCATGAAAGGGTGTCACATAGGGGTGTTGTTCTGGATAATGCTCTGGTTAGTCACATAGGCCGATGTGCAGGTACCTTGTGCACCAACGCTGCTTGGGGGTACTTATGAAAAGTGTGTTTATTAGGGGTTTTGATCCTTGTAATTGTTATTTTCTCTTCTTATATTCCTTTTAAGAAATCTTCTTGTGACAACGTTTCATCAATGTGACAAAATAGAGCGTCAACCCCCCCAGGATTGGATCTAATCAAAAGAAGAGGGTCTGATTCTAAGGTAAAGGGATGAAAGGGGTTAATGGATCAAAAAAGGCATCCAAACGTCCTATCCAGTCTGGTCATCCATGCGATTCATCCACCTAGGTAGATGCATGCATTTGGGCCACACATAGGTGTTTCTTTGCCTATAAATAGGGTTAATATATCATTGGAAGGCCTTAACACTTCAGAATCTATTGTATCAACATGCTAGTACTCCACACATATCTTTTTCTTAAGCCTCTTCATAAAATAACACTTCATGTAGTTAAGGTGTGTTCCTACATGCACGATGTCTATTCTTGGGTGATTGAATAACTTAGGGACCTTGGGCAAGGGGCTACATGAGGAACTTGCACAAGTATCCTGTGCGAATTAATTCCTTTACTAATTTTTTTCAACTTCTGCAATATTTTTTTGAAATGATATTGTCTCTAACAAAAAACCTGATGCTTCTTTTTAGGTTTAATGACCACTCAGAAGACCAATTTTTCTGATGATCAATCTAAGAATAAAATTGACGAGATTCTAAAAAAACGTATGGAATGACTACTATGACACTTATGATACTACTCTACCCAATATAGCTGGAAATCTAAAGAAATATCACCGAACATTTCCTAAGAGTAATTATTTTCTTCTTTATGGCCATGGCCATTTGAAGGTGGTTTTCATACTAAATTCATAGAATTATACTCCCCTCTATTGGTTTCAGGTCTAAAAAAAATTAAAAACTATTAATGTTTCAAGAATGGGTACATATATCAATCTCAGGACATCATCCAAAACCTGCGTCATGCACCATTGCCAATTTGATCCAAATTTAAAGATTCACATACCTAAACTAATATTGTAATGTTATCAATCTGTCTTCCATGATTCATCGACATATCGGTCAAAGGGTTGGTGGAAATACTGGGACTTCGACCTGAGATGGGGTGTTAAGACTATATGGTTGTAGATATAGTTGGTGCAGAAAACCAATAAAGAACTAAAAAAAGAGCTGTAAGATATCCAAATATATGAAGTTATGTTGGAAGTGAATACTTATGTATAAAAGAATTTGGAATTCATTCCTGAGATGATAAGACAATGAATTACCCAAATAAATTATTTCCATTTGATTCCTGGGGAAGATCCTATCATCCTATGGGATGTACACAAGATATTTGGGTTTCTAATCCATAGAGGTATATATGATGAGTTCATCCCTTTTAGGACAACATGGGGTGATGGTAAAAGGATGTCATTTCTAGCGCCTGAGCTATTGAATATTTCTCATGATATTAAGAAGGAAAACCCCCACTTGAGGGGGGATGTCCATCCCAAAGTATGGATGAGTACCTTCCTCAAGACAAAGGGGGAAAGACCCATATAAAAATGTCCAAATGGGTGTCCTAGGATGAAAAATAGGACCATTATTCGTAAATTATAACTTACTTTGGAAAAGGTGAAGTACGAAAAATGGGGGTACAAGCCCAAGACTAGTGTTCTTGTAAAGACACGACTCACAGGATTTTTAACTATGTGTATGATCACTTACTTTATACCTTTCATTGATTCCAATGGAAGCATAAAGAAATGAAAATTTATCATAACATCCAAATTGGTAGAGAAGAAGCATGTGGGGTTGGAAATCTCCATCCTAGTAAAGACTTACCAAATCTTACTACATGTCTATGTGGGGAATGCCCTATTCCGAATCACTAAAATGTTCTAGGTACTATGGGGACGGGTTATAGCCTACTTTTAAACATATGATATGTTATATGAGGTTGAGGTTATTGGGAGTCTATTTTGATTGTATGTTCAGGTTTTTTCTAGAATTCCACCATTTTCCTTGAAGCCCAGGGTGACCACGTTGAGGTTGAGTCTGTTTAAGGAGTTTAATTTGATCTCATATGGGGAACCACCTGCTGGGAGATTTACTTATGATGGGAAGGATTAAAATGAGATAAGATCATATATGATCATATTTAGGGATGGTCTATTGGTGACCCATATCGACGATGGATTTATATGCAAGGACTATACTTCATAAAGGTTTCATGTAAATTCAAGTGCCTAAAACAAATAATTGTTTCTCCTACGATGCGTGTTAGATTAGAGAATCATCTAATGGTATCCCAATAGGTATGTATTATTACATCAATGCTATTGAATCAAGCATTAATCAAACTACATCAAGAGAATGAAACCAACAGATTAACCTCTTGGTTTACTGTGGCCCAGATTTCATCATACCCGTAGGGAGTGCTTGTAGAAGATGTTCCTCGAATCAGTATTGGGAAAAAAATCAAGCATAGAAAATGGGGTATAAAGGATTCTATTACTAAATAAGATGTTTCTTCTCCCATGGAGAATGCTTCATACCCTTCAGAGGTGCTGATGATGAGGTCTCAAGTTCTCCCAAATGAACTCAGGAAGGATTTAGTCCGCTGGCCATAATCAAAAGGGATACACCAACTAAGGATGAACACCGACAATCCAGTCATCACCATCATGAAGAGAACCGAGTTAGATTTTCTTGTCCATAATCTATGACTAAGAGGGTTGGGAAGCTGTTAAAAACTAAGGTTGTTGCAACACCTTCACATTAGGATTGGAAAAACTTAGAATTCACATGATAAGAGGAAGTCATATTTTGGAAGGATATGTCCTTAGATTTTAAAATCACATTTTCACTACTTTTCACTCAGATGTTGATTCCAGAGAGTGGTGAAGCCCAAGCCATACCCAATATATATATCTAGGACAATCCCTCTAAGGTGAGGATTTATATCTGAGAACTAGAGATGATTATTCATGAAACCGATGGTCGGATCCCTGGTACAATATAGGTGGAGGACATGGCAAGTCGGGGCACTGTTGAGGGGGTTGACCACTCATCTCATTAAAAATGGATTTATTATACCAACCCGAAGGATATATTCCATCCATTTCTCATTCCTCTTATGTTCTTACATTATTTTATTTGTAACAATATTTTGTTGTTGAGGGTAAGGTATTTTTTATTTATAGTGTGATAATGGGTAATCAACTAAGGTTACATCTCCAAAATATGGCTCAACTGGTACTCTGATCAGAATTAATGAATCACCTCCCAAATAAGGAGATCTATCTCTAGGAAAATAAAAAATTGAGGCTGATATAATGGGGGAAGTTTATTTCCCCCTATGATATCTCTCTTTGAGGATGTTTGTTTTGGACCTTCTACATTGAAAAATAAAGAACACATAAGGGTAAATTTTTTGACTAAGCAGCTTGATAGTGATGGTAAGTCTCCATAGTATCATTAATCTCTACTTTATCAAGAAAAAATATCTATCTCTTTTCATGATTTTAGAATATACTTCCCTTCCCTATCTAAAGGGGATTAAAAGCATGCCTCAAATAACTAAGGATGTCACTCTCGACCAAGCACATATCTTTGCTGGTGAGTAAGCTCCTTTCAAAAGAGAAGTATCTAGGGTTGAGGATACATCATCTTCTCATATCACCACTCCTTCTACTACATAGAGGGAGGAGGATTCCGGTAATATCAAAGGTACATCATAATATGTCATATAGATAATTTGAACTTTCACCCCTTTGATATTTCAGGTTCATATCAGGCACTAGAGTAGCCTATGATGACTGATGTTGACCCTGAAAATGTCCCCGAGGAAGCTATTTTGGTTATTAATTCATTAGATGTGGGTGATGTACTAGGTCCTAAGCCAAATATTCTAACCGCCTCTTTGGGTGAGATTACCATGGGGTTTGGGACATTAATATATACCATGAGAAATATTTTCATGAACTTTGATGAAATACTGGAACATATTAATCTTCATACTACTTTATTAGAATTTAAGGATTGTTATAGGTAACTGAATGGATGTGAGTCTTTATTTTTTTAAACCAATCTATGTATGCCTGATTTTTTGATCATGACTTGTTGGAATGTGCAGCTCCATCCATGGAAAATGTCACAATTACGATGCATAAACAAGATGTCAAAGTCCAACCAGCTCCCATTGTTAAGGGAGTTCTGATTAAGGTGAATCTTGAAATGGGAAATCTTCCTGAGCCTTACTTGGTTATCTCTAGGAAGAACTAGGAGAGTGCTTCTTGGAAAGTGGTTCTAGTTCAAAATATTGAGGTTGGGAATTCTAGGGAAGAATCTACCCTAGAAGTTAACCCATTATTGGGTGAGTTTCCCCGACTACTTTAATCATATCCTATTTATTCTGTATATTATCCTTTTTTAGACTAATGATTATTATTTACCACTCTCTAACACCTTAAACTTTTATTGTTGGGTCTGATAGAGAAGCCTTTATGCCAACACAATCAATACCAGAACAAGGAGTTGTTGTTGACCTGGAGGGAGTGGGCAATAGTGACTTAATAAGTGTGCTGATCCTGGAGTAAAATTCTCCCTCTAGAAGTGGCTCTGATCTGGATCTAGAGATGAATAATTCTCTTCATATCACACACCATTTTTCTTGGCGGGATATATAGAAAATAATATCTAAGACCCCTTTTGATGACCTTACTTCAAAACTCCATTGGATTCCATTAATTTTGGGCATGTTTTGATACAACATATTCAATTACCACCTGATTCAAGCTACCGTAATGGATAAATTGTTAAAAAATGGGAGCGAGATCCTGAGATTCAACAAGACCTCATAAAGGAGAATTTTCTCATCAACACTGATGATCTCCAGCATGAATTATCCCAGGCTGAGGAGAACCATACCAAGAAGCTGGAAGAATGTGAAAAATAGATTAATGAGAATACCATTCAAGTTTCACACCTTCAACATGAATTGGATGTCGCTCAGTTGAATCTCCTAGAACTCCACCATTAATTCGATGGATCCCAAATTGAAGGGTCAACTGCCATCACAATGGTAAAAGAAGCACTTAATTGGGATAATGATACTAGAACTATTCGATTGACTGAGCTCCAACAAGTGGTTGATGGGGCTTGGGTGGTCGTTCGACAAATTAAAAGTCATGTTGATGTTCTCTTGTAAAGTATGACTGTGAGACTCCATCTTGTGGATCCTCCTATGGTTTTGTCACATAAATGTAAATAATTTCTTTTCCAATCATCTATTTATGTATCCCTATTTTATTTCTGTGATCATAACATTAAATTAAAACTAATTTTCATAGAAAATTATATTTTCATCAGCTAGTTGTAACCACTATGATGGGAATGGAAAATACTATAATGATTTCCTAATCCATGGTGAATAGAGAGAATATTTTGACTCTTTCTAGGGTCATATGGACAACTATACAAACTATGTGTCTTTTTTGTAATCACCATAATTTTTTTCTAAACTCAATATGGAGGAGACGTAGTGGGTGAGAATTGAATTTTTATTAGACCACCCTTTCCAGGTTTTCAGTCTAATGATTTTTATTCCAATTTCTTTACATTACTCGATTTTTCCAAAACCACATGGAGTGAAATTATATCAATATAAGACTATAATTTTTTCTAGACTTTCCTTTGAGGCTTTTCAATATGGTGAGTACCGTGTATATGTTTATGGTTAGTTTAATGTTGTTCAGTATAGACTATTGTGGCTGGTGTTTTATGTTGAAGAACGTTAGCATAAATTTTAAAATGATAATCCAAACAACTCTTGTTGGTCATAAATGTTCCTGAATTCTTCAGAAACCCCCAAGGGGGATTTTGAGTGATGATTTTGTGGTTTCTGAATCTAACACATGATATTTTGGAATAAAGGATGTCTCTCCTGAGGATGAAGTTACCAGTGGTTAAAAAAACCATTTTATGAGTTACTTTATACAAGTATAGCTAGGGTGTGTTATTTCCAAGAAAAATTGTGGAATTTTTTTTTGAAAGACCCATTTTTTTGGTGACTTGTGAAAAAATAACTTGGGTATGTTACAACATATTCATAAAAAAGAGTTATCAGGGATTCAAAAATTATACTCTTGATGACCAAAGGATGTTTTTAGAGATTTAGGTTTCTAAAGAAAATTATGGGTTGTTTTCCAAGGGTATATGTCTGAGAATGGAGGGAGAATTTGTATTGGAATTTTTTGTGACTGGTAAAAAAGAACTACATGAATTTGGCTTGTGTGAAGGGGGAAACAACTTGTTAAATGGTCGATGTCATGGGGGAGAACACATTTCTGATATGGTTTAAAGTATCATGAATTTTAATGTCATGTAACCAACACATTTACTATTTAGTTTAATGTCTTACATCTAGGATGTTGTTGTCCAGTTTAAAATCTTGTGACTAGGATGTTATTCTATTCAGTTAAAAGTCATACAATGAGAACATTATGCTATGAATTTTAAAGTTGTGTTGTAAAGAAATTAGGGTTGAAATAATTTAAGGTGTTTATATTTGATCTAAAGGTTGAATATTCTACCATTCTTAGTAATCTTCCAGAAAATGTGCCACCATATTTAGGTGTTAGAGTAGAAAGCTATAAGCTATGATTTTATGATATTTGGATTTGAAGAGTGGTATGGGGAAATGGGTTATGTCGTTATAGGATGTCCCTATTGAGGAAAAGGTTACCACTGGTTAAAAAACCATTTCGTGGGATGTTTTATGAAAATAAAATTGGGATGTATTACTTCATAGCCAATAGAATCATCCTTCATCTGATAAGATCATTTTTTTGGAGACTTTCCCAATGACAACTAGGGTATATTACTACATAGTCAGGAAAAGGAGTCCTCGGGAATTCTGAAATTTTATCACCAAAAGACAATAGAAGTTTATAGAGATTTGGATTTCCCTAGGAAGAGAGTTTGGTTTGTGGGAGGAAGGTACCCAAATAAAGAAGGATCATTTCAAGTAAGAATTTCAAAAGTATCATGGGAATAGGTTCTCTATGAAGGTATCACCTAAGCATAGTGAATATAGTGCCTATAGTATTAGGTCATATGAATAGGAACATAATATTAGGGAAATGATCGATGATACGTCACCTTATCAAACCAAGTTCATTCTGAAATGATTTGGACCTGAGGGAGAAAATTGTAAACCATTGTATTGGGGGTTCTAAAATCAAGAGTAAGGATATGGGAAAAATATATAAGTGATTATTGTAGAATATTTCAAATCATGGATTCTAATATATTGTCATCTAGGATTACAATGATATATGAGGATTCTCCCAAGGAATAAGTTATCACTGGTTGAAAAATATATTTTGGGGGATATTTTATGCAAAGACATCTGGGTCAGAGGCATGGATAGGGGGAGGTGATTTTAACATAGTTGCAGATACAGTGGAGTGGTAGGGAAGGGGCATGTTCCCTCGGTTGGAAAGCCTCGACTTTAAACTTTTCATGGTGGGGAAGGGTCTCTCAGATCTTGGCTATATAGGTGACTGGTTCACCTAGGGTAACAATCAAAGTGGGAACCATTGCATGTGGAGCCATCTAGATAGATGCCTGAGAAACATGAAGACTATATCTACCTTCTCCAACTCAAAGGTTGAGCATTTGGTACGTGGAGTTTCAGACCATTCCCCTCTCCTGGTATCTCTAGACCATTTTCAAGAACGCAATGAATGATTCTTCTTCATCCAACTTTAGACCAACATATAGAGATACCAGGACCAAGTCCGCAACACCTGAAATATGCCTGTTCAGGGGTACACATGGACAACGATTCACAATATGATGAGGAGGTTAAAATAGAGTCTTCAGGTATAGATGAAAGAAATCTACCCCCTGTATAGTGATATGGAGACCATCACAAAGGAAGTTGACAACCTTGAGAGGAATCTAAAGGATGCATGGGATGATCGGGTTTCTGAGGAACTCCTGGGGAAAAAGGAAATCCTTATGGGCATGATTCTGAAACAAGAACGGTTGGCCAGGGAGGGGTAAGGATTAAATGGCTTAAAGAGGGTGATAAGAACACCACCTATTTTCATGCATGTATCAAGGAAAGGAAATTACCAATAAAACCAAATATTCTACTGGAGGATGGTTCATTTACAGATGACAGGGATATGGTGGGTAGCCTGGCCAACACCCTTTTCTTTGATCTTCTTACAGGTCCCAATGAACGCATGCCTGATGGTTACACTACAGAGGAAATGGATATGTTTTATGTTACTCCCTCTTTTTTATCGGCCAGGTATAATGAAGGCCTGGGAGAAATACGGGGTGAGAAAGAGATTTGGGATTCTATGAGGCTTTTGAACTTAGAGAGTGTGGTAGGTCTAGACGGGTTTCCAGGGCCTTCTATAGTTCTTCATGGGATATTCTGAAGGAGGATTTGGTGAAGTCAGTACAAGATTTTTTCTGGGGAGGGAGCTTGCCTCGTGTATCCTGTGCCACTACTATGGTGCTTCTTCCTAAATCCAAGAATCCCTCTTATATGGCCCATTATAGACTGGTTAGAATGTGAAACATCCTATATAAAATCTTGTCTAGTATTAATAATTCTAGTTTGGAAATTCATTAACCTCTATGGGTTTTGTTGGAACAAAACAACTTTGTTACGGGACACTCAATATAGGAATCCATTGCTCTAGCTTAGAAAATGTTTTTTGATTTAAACTTCAAAACCCATGGGTCCAACAGAGACATCAATATTGATATGAACAAATCATATGATCGAGTGGAGTGGAGCTTCATCAATAAGGTTCTAGTAGGTATGGGTTTATCTTTTGGGAATATAGATATCATCTTTCATTGTTTTATATATTCTTGGTTATTAGTTACCTTCATGGGGAAATCTTATGACTTCTTCAAGGCTGCCTGCGGTCTAAGGCAGGGGGACCTGATCTCTCTATGTTTGCTCATTCTTTTCCAGAATGTTCTTAGCCATCTCATCCAATGGAGTATTAATAATGGTGTGATCCTCCCGTATAGTAGAAAATGGAGCCTTCCTACAGTGTCTCACCTCATGTTCATGGATGATTCGATAATATTCCGAAATGCCTCGAGTAGATCTCTTTCTGTACTAAAAAACTTACTAGAAGAGTATGGCTATTGGAGTGGGCAGATCATCAACAACAACATGAGAAACTTCTACACATCAAAAGAATGAACCTCTAAGAAGGTCTCCACTGTGAGCTTCAAAATGTACATGAAAAAAGGATCTCTCTTCATAGGATACATGGGCGCCCCCATCTCGTCGAGTAGACTTCACATCTCTGAATTCAACCACCTTATCACCAATATAACCGACCATGTGCTAAATTGGAAGAACAAGTACTTGTCTTTTGGGGGACGAATCACGTTGGTGAACAACATTCTACTGGCGACTCCGATGCATGCTCTCTCTTCTATTAAATTCTTGAAAGGTGTCATTAACGAAATTGATAGGATACTTTACAGATTCATATAGAACCCCATATCTGTTGGCAAAAGGCATAAGCCTTTTGGAGAAAGATGGTGAGGCCAGTCTGTGAAGGAGGAATCAATGTCTATAGACTAGAAGACACCCTATACTGCATGCACGCTAGACTAGCATGGGGTATTCTAGAGAAATACACTTTTTGGGGGAATATCATCCATAGATACTCTGTGGGGAGCCAAGCATAAGTGGGAGGCCATGCTCTTTACATTAGCTTAGTGATCATCCTGATTATTTCCATCCTCCATCTGTAGGCTTGTTGGCTCATGGGGAGAGGGGAGTTATCCTTTTGGAACCAGAGCTGGTGTAATTCCACCATCATTTTTCATGGGTTCCCTTCCACTAACATCACCATCAGGGAGTCGATCTGCTTCCTGTCTTTTATCATGGTGGTTCTGGATAGGGAGAAACCAGATATCTTCAACCTCATCAAACTGAGTTTTGACCTAGATACATGTGTCTTCATCTCATCCCCCTATGGGGCCTGCACGTCAAAGTACTTTTGGTGGATTAGTAAGGGAAGGTTCATGCAAATGTGGAGATGTGGGATGTGGTTTTGTGGGTGAAAGATATACCTACCAAATTCAATTTCCTCACCTAGAGAATTCGGAACAAAGATATATTGAAAGATGAGAATGTCAAGAGGTGTGGGGTTAACATGGCGTTAAGATGTGTGTGTTGCACGACCTATAGGTAGGAAACCACAGATCATCTATTTTTTTAAAGTGACCGATAAAGCGATGTATGGACCTATTTTGGGGGGTTCACTGCTGTCTTCAATTCCAGCATGGATGGCCTCCCCTTTCTGGATAGTTGGTACCACGGTTCAGGAGGCATTATACCTAAAAGAATAGCACATACTGTGGTGCTTCATGTAGGATGATGGTGCTTATGGTCGACGAGGAATAAGGTGAGACATGAAGGGGTAGCCGTGAGATCACGTGCTATAATTTTCTAGACAAAAATACTTTTTAGGTGACCTGGCCAAGGCTGTCAACAACTGGAGAAAATTCCCATCTCTTATCCAGTTTCAAGTAAGGGCCTGTGCGGTGCCCATGGATAGTGGAACAAAATGGAAAATGGGTTCATTGGAACCCTCTAGCTAGAGGGTTAAAACTCAATATAGATGGATCGCGTGGTCAGGGTTTCATGTGGGGAGGAGGGGTGGTGTGTGACGCCTGTGGGTCAGTGCTCATGATATTCTCAGTAAGGTTGGGTCAAGGTACCTCTCTAAAGGTGGAGGCCTGAAAGATGCTCCATGGCCTCATTTTATGTGTCCAGAGGGATTTTGGTCATCACTGAAGCAGAAACAGACTAAATTCTAGTGCACAAGTCCCTATAGGATCATGGTGCCTCTCCCTAGTTGACCACCTATGCCATCAGGAAATGCCGACGTTTACTTGGCAATAACACTAAAGTGTTTCACACATTGAGGGAGGGTAAAACAGTTGTCGATCACCTAGATTCTCAAGATATCTCTAACTCTAAGGATGTATGCTTTCATACTATAGCTATTCTGAAACCCGAGGGGGTCAATTTGATCAGAGGGTATTCCCTTGGTCTTTACTATTTCAAACCTCCTAATCTCCTAACTTTGGGGGCTGGGGGTAGTGGCATGGTGGGTGCGTTGAGGTTATTTTGTATGTATTTTCCTATTTTCCTCGAATAAAAATTTATATGATGATGATGAAGGATATGAGGGATTTCTTTATACCCCCTATTTGGTACTTGTACATGATTCATAGGTTTCACTACATATATTTTCAAAACAAGAATCAAGACACATGTAGTTATTGAGGTACCTTGTAGTTTAAAGTAATGTGTTCATGACGTTGGCCATGCAATTTAAGGTCGTGTTGTAAAGATGTCAGTAGTGGAGTTTAAGTTTATGTGGTAATAATTCCAGTCATGTAGTTTAGCATCATGAGGTAATGATTAATACTTCATGACGTGAAGAACAAGGGAATACTACAGCTGGTCTAGAGAATGGGCCCCAAGTGCCGCTATGTATTTTTTTGAAGTAAGAATCAATCCATATGTAGTTATTGAATAAAGATCCTCCCCACTGATTGAATTTGTGTGTGGTGGTAATGAGGGTTTTTTAATACAGTCCCATGCATAGGGTAAGAACCCATATTGGATCTTCTCATGTTGGTTTAACTTTTTCATGGGAGAGTGGGGTAATTTTAGGTATATTGATGTGGCTAGGCCCATGATTGAAGGTCTGAACATCACTATATATCTCATTGAAATGGAAATCAAGCCACATGTAATTATTGAGGAAATCTTGTAGTTTATTATCATGCGATGAGGACATCTGGTGTGATTTTTAAGGAATTTCAAAGTGGAACAAGAAAATCTCAAAAAAATTGAAATTATTATTTTTTGTGTAGGTTGATCCTTTACCAAAATCCCTAAGCCAACATGAGCTATGCTCAGTGTGGGAAATAGGGGATGGTAAAAGCTTTTTTCATGAAAAAAAGGCAAAAAAAGTTAAGGGAATGGGTAATTATATTTTCTTAGTGGTTGGGATAATAGATATAATTTAGGTATCACTATGTATCTCATTAGGATTAAAATCTATCTATGCATAGTTTTTGAACTCTAGTGAAATTTAAAGTAATACAGTGAGGAAATTATCCATGCTGTTTAACATCATGTAGTAAGGAAAAATATGAAATTATTTAAAAAGGGGGAAAAGTAACGGATGAGCCTAAGGATGGAAACCTATGCATCACTAAATATCTCATTCAAATGAGAATAACTTCATACAAAGTTCTTGAAATGTTTCCTGTGCAGATCTAATTTGTACACAGGGTGAAAAAGGGGATTTCTTTTTCTAAATTGTGATTAGACCTGGGTGGGAAATATGAGCATCACTATATATCTCAATAGAATTCAAATCAATAATTATTTAGTTCTTGAGATCCATGTAGCTTACCGTTATGTGGTAAGGATGTAGGTCACCCAAAATAAAATAAAATATTATGGTTGGATCAGCGTGTAGGACCCCGAAGTCACTACATATCTTATTAGAATGAGAATCAATCCATATGTAGTTCTTGAATAGATCATAAAAATTACCATCATTTGATAAGGATGTGATAATTCTTTGACTTATACCTATAAAGGGGACCAAGTTTCACCATGGAGTGGTAATGACGTGAGTTGGGTTTATATAAGGGACCTACCCATCCATTATTCTTCATGTTCTATAAAGAGGGAATCCAAAACCTCTAAGGGGTTAGAGGGATGTGATTTGGACTTATACCTGAGATGGAGGCCCATATTTGAGGGATAATGAGAGGTTTCAACACGTGGTGATTTTGGGATTTTTAATGTCAAACGACAGAGACGTTAACCTTGCAATTTAATGTCATGTGCTGAGGAAGGATGGTGTCTTTTAGTTTGGAGTCATATGACTAGGACCATAGGTCATGAAGTTTATCACCATGTGATGAAGATGATGATGTCACGCAATTTAAGATCATGTGACATAGACATTATGTCATTCCTTTTAAGTTCATGCGCTAAATACCAACTACACAATTTAAAATCCTTTAGATGAGATGTTATATGTTTCTATACACTTTAATGTCCTATATTTGGGGCAAATTATCATATGATTACATGAAATACTTCTTCAAGGACCTTTATTTGGTTGGATTTATAATGATATACCCATCCATTGAGATCAAGGAATAATCTATATTATATTGGACCTTGTGTATGAAGTAAGCCCCCCCCCCCCACTTTGGCTTAAGATTAAGAGGCTTCTTTCCTGGTATCATTGGAGTCCTAATCCCCAGTAGGAATTCTCCTTGGAGAAATGAATAGATTTAGAACTTCTTATTAAAGTCTTGTGCAATCTGATTTTGATAGACTTCCAAATTATGAAAGGTGTGTAATATTTTTTCATTTAGTCGCTCTAATTTACCTAGTCATTTTTGAGATTTCTCATATGTAGATATCTGAGATGAGATGGAAATAACGAGCAATAGAAACCGAACCTCAATGGGAAGGACTCTTTATATTATATAAAAAAATGAGTACATGGTCACCCTTGTGGTAGTATGGGTTGTAGTCTGATAATTCCATAAGGCATGCAATATCTTGTCAGGACAAGAATTCTTATCTTTGTCCACCATATTTGGGAGTATGTTCAACATGGTTTTGTTGAAGGATTCTATCTATTCATTAGCCACTGCATGATATCATGATGAATGGTTGGATTTGATACTTTATTATTGACATATATTTTACACCACATCAAAACAAAAATTAGTGTTGTTGTCAATCAATATTGTATGAGGGACACAAAATCTTATAATGATGTTTTATTTGATGAAACTAATTATGATTTTTTCCTTGAATTCTTTGAGGGTTATCACCTATACCCATTTGGAGAAGAAATCAGTAGAAGTCAAGAAGTATTTGAACTTCTTGGCCATATATGGAGGGTATGGTCCCCACAACAGCCATTACCCAGATGGAAAATGGCCATGTGTATTTAGTTGTGTGAAGAAACTCCAGTGGTTAATGGATAAAGTTGGAATGCACTTGGAAGGAATGTAATTTCTTGGAGAATTATGTGAAATATTATATCATCGAAGGCCAGAAGTATCAAAGCCTTCATATTTGATTAGAAATATTGTACCCTAACTAGTGGGAACCAAAATCTCCCACATGTACTTATTTAATAATATCCATAGTCTTATATCTGTTAACATGTATGAGAAGAAATCCATAAAATCATTATTTATAGATGCCTTTTTGGTGATTTGGTCCATCATAAAGAGTGAAGTTAACTACTTACTACCATATTTTTTCTTTCCCAAATATATCATTGTGATCACTCTATCCTAAAGGTAGTCCATGATTAATATAATCTAACTATTGGTAGTACCATACAAATTAGGGATAGAGATGAATTCATTGATCTCCTTTATTCTAAATTGAACAAAAGGTGAGACCATCAGGCAATGGGAAATGATGATGTTGTCTCATCCTAGTTTGGATCTTCCAGAGTAGTAGCAAATTTAACCAATGCATCCTCCTTGTAATTTTTTGATCATGGGAAATGATTCAATGTTAGTTCTTATGGGAACTCTTCCATTAACCATTGGAAATAGTAAAACATGGAGATTTTATCTTATTTTCTTATGGAATAATCGCTATTGATCTTCTAGATTTCTAACTATGAATCATCTCTCACCTCCAAGTGGTCCACTAGTATTTGGATTTCTAGTTCTAGTCCTAGAATTAAGGTATGATATTTTTTCTAATTTTTGGTACAAGATTTTAATAATAAGAAGGATTAAGGTAAAACTAGCTTCACTAAAGAGTTGATAATGATCCCTAAACCAACTTTGTTGAGCTTAGGGTATTCCTTAATTTTCCCTATTGGACTACTAGATGCATTTTCAAAGTACATTTCTAACATTTGGGGTCCATTATGAATAAAATATATGTCTTCATCTGGAAGTTCAGTATTTAATGACATTACTTATGAATACGGGTGTTATGTAAAGAAATCTTCCAAGGATTTTCCTTTCAATTATTTATGAGACATTAATTGTAAATAAAATGTCTACATAATTACTTCTCACCATGACGGAAGTCCTATAAACATAGGATGACTGAGGATAAATTTGAATGGGTTATTGTGAGAGACCAATTAGACTTCATGGTGTTATAGGTATTGCCTCAGTTTCTGAACCAAAAAAGACTAATTAAAATAGTGCTTCTCGGTATCTGAATAACAATTATCAACATCAATAAGTGTTCCATTTAGAAAATGAAGGTTGTTTTTATTTTAGGCATCATTCTTTTTGGAAAGGATGGTAGATAATGATCGCACCAGAGCAATCACATATAGAATGAGTGTCCTTCCTTCAATTGGTGGAATCAACACAGGTGGTATCAAGGGGCATTTCCTGAGGTTTTTAAATGATACTTGGAATTCACTAGTCATTTAATATTTTCCCACATTATTCATCAAAATGGTGAAGGTAAGACACTTAACTACAAGGTTGTCTATGAAGCACAAGATGTAATCATAGTATCATTGAACACCTATAAATTATTTTAGTTTTGAAGAGGGTGAAATTCCATGGATGACTTTAATCTTCTTAGGATCAACTTAAATGTTGTGATGGAATATGACTAAGCTAAGAAAATTTCATGATATTACCTTGAAAACATATTTTAGTGGTTCATCTTTAGGGTATATTTTTGAATCTTGTTGAAGGTGGTATCTTTGTCATTAAGTTGGTCATAAATTTTTTGGGACTTAACCACCAGATCATTAACCTAGAATTCAAAAAACTTCCCCAGTTAAGGTTTCAATATGTGATTCATAACTCATTGGTATGTGAAACTGATGTTATTCCAACCAAAGGGAATTACCCGATAGCAAAATACGCCATGAGGGATATGAAGCCCATGGATTATTTATATTATAGGGCCATCTAAATTTGTTTTTACCTTGAATATCTATCCATGAAAGAGAGGTATTAATAACCAAGAATTTGATCAATCAGGAGTTTTGTGGTTGGAATTGGGAAGTCTTATTTTGAAAAATTCTAGTTGAGATCTCCAAAGTCGATGAAACCTCTGATTTTCCAACATTTCATCCTTATAGGGACAATTTTGGCAATCCATTTTTGATATTATAGCTCTTAATTATAGTTGGATTTTATGAGTTTATCCACTTCATCCTCAAATTTGGGGGCATGATTTGGGTGTGTTTAGATGGATACCTATTTATACCCCCGTTGGTCTTCTGGAAAACCCAAGTGATGGGTGGCCACATCTAGGTTAAGGATTAATATATTCATGTGATTCTAGGTTAACACTTATATATGTTTATTTATTAAGGAAGTATATACCTCATATTCTATGGAAGTAATGGATGCACTAATCAAACTGGTTCATGTTTCTTCATTCATACCTAGATTTGTCTCTCTATGTTCATCAACAGTGGTGGAGACAACCTCCAAAAATGATAAAGGGTAATCTTTTAAGTCTTGATCCTTTTTATATTACCCAAACATAACCTCTTAATCCTTTTATTTAGAAGTAGGAATTAAAGAAATATTCTCAAAATTAGGGGAGGAGTCATCATTCTGACATCCAAAAGATGAGGTATCCATTTCTGGCTTAATCGGCAGTGCACAACCTTTTTAGAGTTCTGAAGGGGAAACAAGGGACTGAGAATGTGCCTCTTTGTTTTCTCCTATTTTCATGAAAACATATTCTGGACTAGCTGTTAAAATAGATATTTTTTTAATATTAGAGGATGGAATGAGGACATTTCCATCCAATCATTTATTACTGCTGGGAGAGTTGGAAACCTCTCCAATGTTATCAGGCTCAACTATCATAATTGACATCACTGAATTCACTAAATGTATTCTCTCATTTGAACCCACTTGTTCCATATGGTTGATAGGGAGAACATACTCAACACTGATCTATTTTAAATTTTTGGCCAGGATCATATCTAGACCATTTGGTGCATTGATCTGAGTGACATTATCAACCATATATCTTTTCCCTTTTTTTGGTAAAATCCTACATCAATGTATTATGACTCACAGGATTTTAATGGGGCTTTATCACCATGTAATGTCCTAATTTTTTCATTTATAAAATATTTGAGGCATTGGTGGTATGACAATGGGATATATGCATGATGATTTATACAAGGTCTTCCCAACATAACCTTAAATATTGTATCCTATTTGACAAACATGAATTCAATGTCAAACATGAGATCCTCAAACAATGTTATGAGTTTGATTTCACTGAGAGGACTTTTATCATTATTTTCAAAAACCTACAACATTTGAACAGAGGGGGACATGTGAGATTCATTGAAACCCAGTTTATGAAGCATTCATATTGGTATGAGGTTGACTCTTGATCTATTTTCGATGAAGAATTATTGGATATCAATGTGATTTATCCTGCCAGATATATAAAAGGGACTGACATGTCCCTATATGAAAACATTCTAATCCTGGTTTTTGAAAGATATGATTGTGTTTCATTCTAAAGGATCATTATCTACAAGATATACTTCATAAGTAGCAACCTCAACTTTAAAATCTTGGGGGCCTGACAGGGCCGTGATAAGTTCTTCCTGGAGATCCTTTAATAAACTAAAATAATCCATGATTAATAAAATGGATGGTACTTGGGATCGTTGGTTTAAAAAATAATATTTTTTTATCCAAAGGTCTTCTATTCCAAGTAAGGGTATGTTCTTTCACAAGTGATTTGGTAACCAATGTTCCTGATGTAGATGGTCCACCCCTTATGATATGAGGCGAGGGTGTTTCCACTCTTGCTGGATTAGGTCGTCTTGGTTTTTCTACATGAAGAGATTGATTAAGTGGTTTCATATCCTCTAATATGTTTCCATAATGATCATGTTAGTGTAGACCCAATTAAGTGTTGGGAAATAACTCTATTGTTCCTTTTGATCTCAGTGGAGAGCTTTACTATGAGTTTTGGCCATATAAATGGTTATATTAGGGGAATGGTTAAATTAGCGACTCTTGGAGTGACTGCATCCTCCCTTGTACCCTTAACTCTAAAGGTCCTCTTCCACTAGTTCCCAAATAAATTGTAGGGAATTCAGGTTCATAATCATGATCATCATTTAATAAGGGATCCATTAAGTGAATAATGTTATTGGAACTGAAGATGAAATCTTTTTCTGGTTGAGATTTCATATGGTGGGTGTATCTTTGTTGTACCGTTTGATGGGGTGGTGAACATACTTTTTGGGACTATAGGAATGAAGTCCACTAATGATAAGAGAAACTTTGGATTTGGTACGAACTCATATTCTATCATTTTCTTCCTGATCTTCCAACCATGTCGATTTTGGGAAGACTGGATTTCATTGGACTGAGCTCTCGATGAAGTTAGTTGTGTTGTAATAGAAGAGTTTGAGGTCCCTATTGGAAATTTAAATTATGCTCAGAGGATATCATTAGTTGGATTGATTGTTTTTATGACCATCCATACATTGATCTTCTGTATACTCTTTCTCTTAACTTCCTGGCATTCATTCTCCTCCTCCAGATTGGTGACAGAGACATATGATACCTGAACAAGTGAATTATTCAGGTTCCCTTGCCCAAAGTCCACCATATTTTGTTAGAGGACTTTGAAAATAAAAAAAATCCAGGATTAGGTGCCGCAACAGTTGATGATAGGGGAAATAATTTCAGATATGTTCATCACCTTCATTATTGGGATTCCGGGGATTGATAACTTAAACAAGTTTTTTTCCAATGATAAAATGAAGTAACTAGAGAATTGTTCATTTTGAAAATAATAGACCTTGTTTTCTATCTCCCAAAACTCTTTTCATCTCTTCTATCTATGATTATCCTTGTAAGGAGGCATTGTTGTTGATGCCCGGGAGGTGGACCTGCATGATATGGTGTGGTCCATGAATTTGGAGCAAGTATAGGGGCTTGCTTAAGTGTAACTGTTGAGGCCTCTACTTTCCCTACTGTATTTCGTTGAGCTAATGGAATTACTGAGGATTTATAATTGGTCTCTATTATAGATTATTCCACTCTTTGTGCGATTGGAGTTAGGTACTGAAACCCTCATGTATATTTTACTGGGATAATGGGTCTATGCAACTCATCATGAATATTCACTATACATATGGGAAAAAAATTTCTTGAGGGAGTAGTTGGTTCAAGGAGTATGAAAACCCTTTCCACCAAGCAATGAAATATGAGAATATTTCATTCTCCCACTGCTTACATTTTGAGAGATCAAAGACTATTGTCTTCTACAGTGTTGAGATGAAATGGAAGAGAAACTTATATCATATGTATTATTATCCAGTGATTAACCATGATTGAAAGCTAGTATACCATACTAGATTCAGTCCCTGTAGTTATTGCACAACGCACCTAAGTTTCACTAGCTCCTACAGTTTAGCGGTCCCCATCATGATGTCACACTAAGATAAAAAATGCATTAAGTGATGCTCTTGGTCTCCTGATCCCTTTAAAATTTGAAATGTGGGTTTTCCAAAGTTCAATGGGTGAAGAATCAGATCTACCCATTTGGGGTAAGGCTTCTTTTCTGGCTATATTACTGCATGCCATTACTCCTTGGATTCCATTCAATCCATTAGTTACTCAATAGTGTTCATTTGAATTCAAGGAAAGTTTGGATAAGTTGGATCTTTAATAGGTGTGATAGCTAGAGCTTGAAAAGGTGCGACAACTGGTAGGGCCATTAGTGGAAGAACTGTCAGTATATGTCATGGGTAACCTTTGTGGGCATTCCAGCACTACTACATTAATATATTTTGTGGTGGTTTACTAAATCACCGATAATTTTTTTATTATTGATTTAGCGGCATTTTTTTACAAATCGCCACTAAAACTTTTTTTTCAAACCTGGCACTTTCCCCCCACGCCCCATGACCCCACTTCTCTCCCCAACCCCCATGAGACCCCCCTCAGCAACCCCCAAAACCCAAGCCCCTTGCCACCTCACCGCCTTTCTGCCTCATCACCTCGTGTTTGGTTATCTCATTGGATATGTATTCTGGTAGAAGTTCCTTTTTTGTGCCCTATAACAACTTAAGTTTTCCTCATATTAAATTTTCTATAGTTATTCTTTGTTTTCACTTGGTATCTCAGAAAATTAAACCTTAGAGGCACGAAAATACACTTTCTAGATAGGAAACACTAGTTCCACCATATTATATATAGTAGGATGCACCTGAGCATGTCCCCGTAATTGCTATGGTTGTTCATGTGGTAAATTCACCCTAGATTAGATCCTTACAAGTTGAACCTACTCATTGTGGAGGGGTGAAAATGTTGATGATTGATTATGGATGAGAAATTCATCTATAGAATTACCAATATTGATGGTAATTGATGGTCCTCAAGATAATGGGGATTGGAGGGGTGAATGGATTTCATACATTCTCATAGATATTTTGTTAGATGGTTTTTTTATTTGTATTGCCTTTAGTTTTCCATTTTGATAAATTTTATCATGCGATTAAATGATTTATTATTAATTTATTATTGGTTCATCCTTTTTCTTCCAAGTAGTATGTCGTACACTTTCATCTATTTCCATTAAAATGAGATTTACTTATATTATTTATTTCCACTATATTGTAATTGTACATAAAGGGGTATAGTATAAATTATATATCATCACACCCTTTAATCTAGTTAGAAGCCTATGTAATATGAGGAGGCACACTTGACATCCCATAAGTGACCTGATTTCACTACATGAGAGAGTTCTAGATCAGGTGACAATATGGGATAAATCCTATAAAAATTCTATGTCTAATAATATCAATTTATATCATGTCATTAGAAAAAAAATAGGATACATACATTATGATATCAAGCGTTAATCATTCATTTATTATTGTAATAACTTTTCAAGATTAGCATAACCTCTAACATGGCCATGGATTTTCTGATGGTATTTATTTTATAGAAATTGTGCCCAATATTTTTCTTCCTCTACTCAGAAGTGAGAAATTAAATTTTTATCTATCAACAAATTAATACATGGGGAAATGGTATAAAAAATTCCTTATTATTACCACTTTTATTCACCCATGAATATATTATCTTGAATACCCACCAAAAACAATACATCAATTTGAGAATAAAACAAAACAAAGAAGTAAATTTCCCAATTTGGAATCCTTTATTGAATTCTTATGGAGTGGTTAATCCTGACTAGTTGAAATATATTACTCTATATAGGATATTAATTTTATATTCTAAAATAATAAAATATAACATATGTTCTGAATATAAAACCATATCATGTAAGTTTTATCTTTCTTATGCAGTATGTGTCTCTGTATAATTACATTTATGTGACATATTATGAAACATAGTCAATTACCTTGGGGATTTTTATTGAATGTAATATTTTTCTACTCAAATAACCTAGACATTATAATCATCAAATCATGTGATGGTATTTTGGTAGGCATTTTATACAAACTGAATTAAATAACCAAAAATTGGCCTACTGAGTATACTACCCAAAATGGATGTCTTATACTTATAAATACACAATGTGCACATCTATATTGAATGATGTATTTTGATGGATATTAATCTTTTTAATAAAATGGTTATGTTAACCTAAAATTTTCTATAGAACCCCATGATAATATAAATTATCCTTACTAGTGATGGATGAATACATTTGGTTCTGGTTTCATTCTTACATAACTAATATAAGGTGCATTTACTTATGTATAATTTTAATTGGGTGATTTTTCTAACATATGAAAAAATATTCTATATCTTTCTCCCTGCGTCCATTCCTCTAGCTCTACCTTTGACACTTTCCTGTCATCCCAACATCTATTTCCCTTCCTCCATGATTCCTCCATCTTTATCCTTTATCCCACATGCATATCTTTAAAAATATAATATGCATCTATTTTCTCCACCTCAATATTTTTTTTATGTATCTATTCATCCATGAAATCTGTGATCTACATAGAAACCCTATAATATGCGACTTGGGTAGGTTATCTAGGTTTGTTTGTGAAAAATTGGTATCAAAGGCATCCATGCCTCTTCTTTGAAATTGTTATATAGTTTGGGATGTCTTGGTAAACATGAGACAGTATTTTTGAGACTTAATAGGTATATTCGGAGAACTTTCTTATCCATATATCTTCTTAAAATGCCTTAAGTTACCATGGGATATTGGGAAAAAGTGTCTTTGAGGATTTTTTTGATCTTAACCTAGACTTTTTCCAAATCATTAACATCTTTATATTTTTTTTTCAACTAGTATATATGAATCTCTCTCTCGATTTATTAATAGTTATGTGTTTTACTTTTTTTACTATTGTGTAGGCACATTTTGATATGCATGGATAAAATCTAGATCACATTACAGAGGAACACACTACATTATGTTAAGGTTTTGGAAGAGTTTTTAGATTTTTCAATTTCTAATCAATCCATTGAAGGGAGAATAATATGTCCATGTCTTAAATGTAAATTTAGATGATGGTTAGAGAAAGATGAAGTTTACTAACATTTAATATTGAATTAATTCCCAAGTCAATATTTGTGTTGGATTTGACATAGAGAATCAAACGTTACAGAAAGCTTGATCACTGATTTCAATCCACAGAATGAGCTCCCAACTTCATCGAAAATGGGAAATGAAATAAAAAACCTTATAAATTATGCATTTCGCACTATAAGACAACACCATCAACATCAAAACATATTATAACAACCAGTCGAGGGTGCTACAAATAGCAATGTGATAAGTGATGTTTTTTAGATGTTAGGACAACCAGATGAAGATTGTAACATATCAGTGGATCCTCCTCTTGATTATGTAGAGACTAATGTAAGAGAAAAATTCACTAAGGAAAATATGTTTCATGATTTAGTTGATGATGGAAATCAAGATATGTATAGTGGATGTTTGGAATATTCAAAACTTTTTTTTTTGCTGAAGTTGTACCATATCAAAATTCTATGTAGAATTACAAATAAGGAAATTTCCAAGGTATTGGATTTGTTGAGTGATGAATTTATTAAAGCAAACACCCCCGAGCCTTTTTATGATGTTAAAAATGTTGTTAACATTCTTGGTTTAAATTATACAAAAATAAATTTGTGTCCCAATGATTGTATGCTTTATTGGTGAGAGGATTCATGTAGATAGGATTGTGAAAAATATTCTTCTTCTAGATGGAATTCAATGGTTGATGTTAGAAGTCTGAATCAACATACTACCATGAAGAAGAAGAAAAGGAACACACCTACAAAAGTTTTGTGTTACATTCTTTTAAATCCTTTATTGCAAATATTTTTCATATCATCGAAAACTGCCACACACATGAAGTGACATTCTGTAGATAATAACAATGATGGGTTAATGTGACATCCACGAGATTTAAAATCATGGAAGAAGTTTGATTCATTACATCTAGATTTCTCAGTTGATCATAGGAATGTTCGATTGGGATTGGCTGTCAATGGATTCAACCCATTTGGGACTTTGAGTACCAGTTATAGCATTTGGCTAGTTGTTTTGATCCCTTGCAATCGGCCTCTAAGGATGTGTATGAAACAAATGTATTTTATCATTTTGATGATTATTACTAGAAAATAAATTCATGTAAATGATATTTATGCATACTTGGAGCCTTTAATTGAAGAATTAAAGGATTTATGGGGCAACGATGTTGAGACATTTGATACTTATTCTAAAACAATGTTCAAAATGCATGATGCTTTAATGTGGACCATTAGTGACTTCCCTGGGCTTGGGAATTTATCTGGTTGGAAAAATTACATAGGTTTATATTTTCCTATTTGTAACTTTTATTTTGAGCCCAAATGGCGACCTCACAGTAGAAAATGGTGCTACTTTTTCCATCAAATATTTCTCGATGCATCTCATAGATTTTAGCTGAATAGATCAAAATTTAATGGTTTCATTGATCGTAGACCACCTATAAATTTGTTAACTGGTTCTGAAATATTGACACAAATTTGAAAATTTGAAACAGAATTTGGGAAGGTTTATCATTTTAATGATAGTGGGAAATAGATTCAAAGTGCATCATCAAGTGAAATCAGAACGCAACAATGGATGAAAAAAAGAATATGCTTCAAACTTCCATATTGGGAATTTAATTTGTTGCGGAGTAATCTTAATGTGATGCATATTGAGAAGAATGTATGTGATAATTTGATCTCCACATTGCTTAATGAGAATAAAAAGTCAAATGATCATCTCAATGCTCAGAAAGACTTACAAATAATGAACATAAAATGTGATCTCTGGACAGATGAGAATGAAAAGTATTCTCTAGCAATTTTTGAAATAAAAAATAGGGATAAATATACATTCCTTCAAATCTTAAAGATTGTGAAAATATCTGATGGTTATTCAAGTGACATATCGAGGTGTGTTGACTTAATGAATCATAAGTTACATGGATTGAAAAGTAATAATTCACAAATTTTGTTATAGTAGTTACTACTATTTTCATTGCATACATTATTATCTGAAAAAGTTACTACTGTTGTACTCCAATTTTGCACATTTTTCAGGAAACTATGTGAGAAATCTCTACATCTATTTCATCTTGACAACTTTCAAGAGAGGTTTTTATTGACACTTTGTGCAATGGAGATGATCTTTCCTCCGTCATTTTTTAATGTCATGATGCATTTAACTGTGCATTTGGTTAAGGAAGCTAAATTAGGAGGCCATGTTCATTATCGATGGATGTATCCAATTGAGAGGTACTTTATTTATATGTTTTTAAGTTAAGTAAACAATTTTTGGCACTTAATTAAATTCACAATTATGTTTGTTTCTTTAATTTCATAGATATCTTGGGAATTTGAAATCATATGTGAGAAATAAAGCTCATCCATAAGGCTCTAATTCTGAAGGCTATTTTCCAAAAGAGTATTTTACCTTTTGTTATAGATACATGGATGATATTGAGAAAATATTTAATCGAGTTGGATGTGTTGAAGACACATTGACTCAATGTCTAATACATTAGAAATCAAAAATATTTTCTGCTATTGGTTGATCATTTGGGAGGACCTCAAATGTTACACTGACAGAAATAGAATTATTACAGGCACATAGATATGTGCTAATGAATAGTGAAATTAGAGATCCATTTATTTAAGTGTTGATGATACAAACAAAGAGGTGAATGAGAGTTCAAACATAAAATGAGAAAGATATAATGAAGTATATTAATAAAGAGCTTTTATAATGGTTTTCACAACGTGTAAGTTCATAAATAATGCAATAAATACGACTATTAGGTTGACACATATATTTTGTAATTTTAATAAAGTATATTCCTTTTTTCAGATCATGAATACTGATACTTGAGTAGAGTTATTACAAGAATTAAAGATTCTTTCTCTAGGTCCTCTAAAATAAGTTAGAATGTTCAACACTTACAACGTGAATGGATTTAGATTTTATACAGTCGATTGAGAAGAGGGTTTGAAAACACAGAATAGTGGTATATTTACATTTACTGAAGTGGGATACTATATAAAGCTAACCAATATTATTGAATTAAACTAACAAGAGAATTTTTCAGTTGTTTTATTCAAATTCTATTGAGTCAACATTATCAAAGGTGTTAAAAGAGATTAATTACAGTTTAATTTTGTAAACTTCTCTCACTTAATGATGTTGGTGATCGTGAACTGCATGATTCATATATCTTATCATGACAACTAAAAATGGTATATTTTTTGAATGATGTTGTGGATGAAGTGTGGAGTTTAGTTTCTCACGTAAAACAAATAGATTTGTATGATATGGGTGATGAAGTGGAAGATTTGACCTCTGATATTGAATCTCACTAATAACAAGAATCAAAATTATTTATCCACCATGATATTGAAAATATTAGTCTAGAAAGGATGAATGAAGTGGATGAAGTAATGGAGTAGGAAACTCGCATGATTGAAGTATAAATTTATTTTATGTATAGTTATTAATTCATTTAGAAACCACTTATTTCATTTGTGAAATCATTCATTATCATTGTTATGTGTATTTTGGTTGTTAGTACTGTGCATCTGCTATCTTTTTCAAAAAAACATTCTGCTTATATATTTTGAAATATATGTTATGAACTTAATTTTATTTTATTAAATGACTGGAATTCCAAGGAGAAAGTGATATACTATTTCATTGACCACTACGACAGATGACGATCCATCTTTCTCCCTCCCTATGACATCTGAGCCACCATCCACCTGCCCCCTTGCACCATCTCCCCCTGCACCATCTCTCACAACCTTTTTGAGTGTCATTTCAGCATCTCAGTCATTTCCTCCCACTTTAGGAGCCTCAGTAGTGGGGGAGCAGCATGCCACTTCTAGTTCTTCATGGGGACACTGAAGGTGACTGTTATTGGTACAAATTTTAATATGAATAAATTTATTGCACATTTTTTATACTAAATATTTTTTCATTAAATATGGAAACAATTAAACTTTGGAGAAAAATATAAAAAGTTCAGATGTATGGAATCTAGCTGGACAGAAGATTGTTGTCCCATTTGATTCATATAGGGTCCCTACGGATGACGCTGTGGGATTACATGGCCAGATTTTAGGGCAGCTGGCCACGAAGCCCATTTTACATCCTATTTCATATTATTATTGGTGAAATATGCCTACAAGTTATAAAATTGATGTTTTTTATTCCCAAATAAAGTTAATTTTAAAAAATTATGGTGTAATTGATTGTCATGTTATTAATATTTTAAAACTAAATTTTTGTGTACAGATGTTTTCCCACTTTACGGTTTCTGATGTGATAGCACAAAAGTGGACATTAAAAAACATGGAAAAATGGAAATACTTTAAATGGATATTGTGGGGCGATGTCAACAAAACTTCATTGGCCGCCCAACAGATGTATGACAAGCTACCCGATGGGGTACCCAAAGAGCAATGGAATTTTTTTGTTGACAGACATCGTGATGAGAAGCATATGGTATTAAAATATATATTACTATAATAATATCATTTTAAATTTATAAATGTATATGAAGAGGATATGACATTTAATACATTACTATTAAATTTAATTTTATTTTATTCAATATCTTTCAAAAAATAATGCATCAAGCCGGGCTAAGCAGGTCATCACTCACACAGCAGGGTCACAGAGTTTTTCTAGAAGCCGATCTGCTCGAGTAATATTTTCATTAGTTTAAATATTTATAAGAAAATATTATTTATTTAAAATATTAAATTTTTTCTTTATGTTTGTTAAATTAATTCAAAGATTTTAGGGCACAAATCGTCCCAAACAGAAGTGTGGTTGAACGTTCACCAAAAATATGATGGAAGTTTTGTTAATGATCCTACCAAAGAAGTTGGCGTATGAACTCATTTTTCATTATAATAACTTATCATTAGTTGTTACTATGTTAATATATATTGCTTTTAATTTTAAATCTATTTGATTTATAGGAAAAAATTAAAGAACTATGGGATGCCAATCCTGCGCAGTCCTACCTAGTCTCCCAAGATGACATGATTGCTAAAGTCCTTAGGAAGAAGAATCCTGGTAGAGTGCGCATGATGGGTTTGGGACCCATACCATCTGAGGTCTTTGGTAGGCCACCTGGGATTACAACTGCATATACTCCTGGTTGTAGTCATTCCATACCCCGATATACTCAGAGAGAGATTATTTCTCTACAAAACAAAGTTCATGACCAGGGGGCTCAGATATTCTCTTTGCAGAAAGCCTTGATTGATTTATATTAGAAGATGACCAGATCTTCCCCCAGTGGTATTTCATCGACTGGTGGTGGGTTAGTAAATCAAAAAAATTCAAAATCATTTAGTTTGAAAACTTTTATTGGTTTTAAGTTTAAATATAAATATACAACAATATTTAATTTTCAATATAATGTTCTTTGAGGTGGTAGCAGAAAGTAGAGATGGATGTGGAGAGGGTGATGAGATTTGTTTATCATCAGAACATGATTAGTTGTTTTTTTGATATGTTGGACAAATATGGTTATAGTCCGTTTGTATATGTATCATGTGTGGCTCATAGTTTCCCCTAAACATTTTCTTGACCTAACATTTTCTTGATTTCTCATGTTTCATTTTATGTATTTTTTTGATGTCTAATGTTTCCTTTTATGTCTTGATTTTCTGAGTGTGGTATGCACCATACATGTTGATTTTGTTTTGTCATGAATCATGTTTTATGATTCATTTATCCTAAATTTATTAGGTTTGTTACCCAAGGATAAACAATAAAAAACATATCCTATGGAAACATGAATCAATATGTTCATAGTTCTTGGAAAATGACTTCTATACAAATTTGTCTTGCGTATAGGAGGAGAAGGATGAGATGTATGGGAACCATTATGAGAGAAAGAAATAAAAAAATTGATGTGAATGAGGAAGGGTCTCTTCTTTAGAGTATAACCTGTGTGATTATAATTTTCACCAAGGCCTATTATAGGAGATCCCAACATCATTACATATATTGAAACAACCTGAATCAATCCACATATAGTTTTTATATAATACCCCTATGAAAATTAGGCTCCTTCCTAGGGTAAGATTCATTTTTTCATAACATTGGTTTATGGATAAAGAACCACATGCTACAGATCCTTATGTAGATTTAGATAATATATAGAGGAAGACAAGTCTTACTAGGTAGACTTCTCAAACAAGTTTCAAGTCTTATAAGATGGACCACACATCACATAGTTTAACATCATGTGAAAATGAATAAAATAATCTATATTTTAAGTTCATATGAAAAATACCTTATTATATAAGGTTTAATGTAGTTTAAACTAATGTTTAAAATGAAATAAACCTATCTTGATGCCAACCCTAAGTATGTAAAACCAATGTGAATGAAGAAACCCAAACACTAAGATAAATTGAGGGATTTGATATCGATTTTTTGGTTGGGTTTGAGATAGGATATCTAGGAATCACTATGTATCCCATGAAAATAGGAATCAAACCACACATAGTTCTTATAATTTTGGGGAAAATATGATCACATTCACTTAGAGTTGAGAAATAATAGGAAAAAATAAATAAATAGAATAAGTGTAATGGTACATACCCTTTATGAACTTCCCATTATGCATTATCAAGTCTTAGAGATTATTAGGGAGTGTTTTGTGGTAATTTTTGAGGGTTTAGGTGGTGTTTTAGCCTTTTCAAGGTCACAAAAGCTATTGCAATGACTTGTCTGGATATGAATGAGGTAGTTTTATGTTGGGTGTGCTCTTGTGTAAAATGGGATATATAACTATGACTTGGGGATGACATGGTGTTATGCATGTTGTCCTAGTGGTTTTCCTATACACCATGAGAATCTTGAAATTCCCTTAGGTGGGCATGGAATATCGGAGGGCCACCTGTCCAAAATAGAAAACCCAAGATCACCACATTGTAGCCTTGAGCATGGTGAGGGTAAAATGGTTGGGAAATGGGAACTAGGTCACAGATTCTATACATGGAAGAATATAAAAGAACCACTATGTCTTAGACCACGACATGTTCTATGATTTGTGGGAGGCAAAATTCAATTTTAAAATGGGAAAAAAGATAAAAAGACAATGAGGGTTCTATATCACACTTTTACCAAACCCACCACATGAGTTTTGGATATTAACCATGTTTTGGTAGAGTCCAATGTGATTTACTTATAAATATGAGTTTTATTACCTAATTGTTTTGAATTTTAGACTTTCCCTCAATTCTTGGTTGACCCTTACTCATCCTCCCCTACACCATTCACCTCACTTAGTGTTCCAAACCACTTAGATCATATTGGATAATTTAGATTGAAGTTATTTGATTCATGGTATCCCTCTCTTTCCCCATTACTTCTTTATTATCTTTATATTATATTCAAGAGTTCATTATAGTGGTAATTCTCCTCTTTTTTGGGTGGTTTTTGATGGAGTCTTATTATTCATTGGATTCAATATTTATTCACTTGAGATCAGTGGTGGTTTTTCCTTGGTTATTGTTCATTTCTCCTTAAATATTCAGTCAAGGTTGGAGATCCTTCATCTCCCCTTCTTTATATGTACGTTTGAAAATATCATACTTTGGTATTTCTTATGTTAAATGGCACATCATCTTAATAAAGATAATAAAGAAGCTTAATTTAATTTTAGGGGGAAGGGAGAATTCACATGATTTTTACTTATTCTTGTTATTTATTCTTATATGCCACACTTACATAGTTTTCCAATTATGACTTATTTTGAGATAGTGTGTTGTTTTGGTTTTTATAAAAATTTATATGTATGTTTGAATAACCTCACAACATATGAAAACGACTATGAATATATATATTAAACTATTAAATTTGTTTACCATGCAATATTGTATTTCCGTGTGAATACCCTTAATAATAATTTAGTAATTATGATAAAAATCTTTATTGAAACTAAATTACGCGTGGTGGTTGTGATGTGTAGTAGTTATGATGTGTGGTGGTGGTGATGTAGGGTGGTTGTGATGCGGGGTGGTTGCGATGTGTTGTGGTTGTGATGTATTATATGTTATATCAATTAGAATGGTTTTTTAGAGAATTGGTAAAGGGCCAACAGTTTCAATTTCATTCTTTGTAAATTTGGATTTAGTGGTGGTTTTATCCACCTCTATAATTATGGTATTTTTCTATCTGGAGTGGTTAAAACTACCGCTATGGAAAATAATTTAGCAGCGGTTTTAACTGTCGCTAAACATTGTTCATATTCCTTTATTATATTTTGGTGGTTTTAATGGTTTTAGTGGCGGCTTTCCTGGGTGAAACTGATATTTTTTTAGCGGTGGTTTTAACCGTGGCTAAATAGTTTCATATTCCTTTATTATAATGGGGTATTTTCCCCTAGTGAAACTGATATTTTTTTAGAGGCGGTTATAACCGCCGCTAAAAAAATATCAGTTTCTCGAGAGAAACCGCTGCCAAAACCATTAAAACTACAATTACATTAGACCACTACAATGGTTACTATAAACTGCCACTAAATCTAGGAAACCATTATGTATTGTATAGTGACACACACTTTAGAGGTGGTTTCAAAAAACTACCATAGAAAAATATGGTGGTGGTTTAAACCACGACCATTTCCAAAAACAACGACCAGGAAATTTTTTTTTTCTTATAGTGTAGTAAGGATGTGCCTGACCTTACTCTAGTTGATCACCCAATGAAGGGAATTATTGAACTTCATCTATGGGATCCAAAACTAATGGTGGTTGGTATCCCATGTTTAGCAGATGTTCCAGATCTACTTCATTCGATGTAGAAAATAATCTTCACCGAGGTGTGCCAACTAGAAGTGCAAGTTGAGGATATAGTTGCAGAATATTTCTAGCAGTAAAGATGTTTCAGAGTAATTTTTCATTGAGTCACATCAATTATTTCATATCCTCCTCCTATTGAGAAAATATTTCCCCGAGAGAAATGGGATTAACCTCTCTAAGAGGTAGGTGATACATAATTTCACCCTTACCCTTTTCCTTACTTGACACCTCTTGAGTGAGTAATGATGGATTTTCTGAAGGAATTACCAGATGTAGGTGAATCCTCTAGTTCCAAATAACCACACCTCCTTTAATTATATTAGTGTAGACCAAATTATGAACCATAACATCCTCTTATGAATCCCTTGAATTAATCTCATGTTCTATAGAATCTGTGACAACGTCATTGATGAAATTAACTGATGAAAATTCATTGAAGGAATTCAATCAGTGTATTTAAAAGATTGTATTCTTCTGCTCCCTCTACAAGGCTTTGTCCTCCCCTTTTTCGAATCTCTAGGAGATGATTTATGGAAAGTAATCTGAAGGGAATCTCAAGATATTTCAGTCTTGTGTGTCCCTTGTGAAGGTACTAGATCACAAAATAGGAAGAATAAAGAGTATCTATTATGTGTAATTTTACATAACTATGATAGTAATGATTCCTACTAAGGAGGGTATTGTTGAGGTGAAATAGGCCCATATACCTAAGGTTTGGGTCTATTCCTATTCTGCTTTCACAACCCTTCATTCCTAGTTTGCTGACCTCAATGGTTTGGTTAAAAATTCCCCAAACCTATGGGCTAGGGTTACTCCTAAAATGTCATGGATACTACTTATATGGATTCCCATATTTTTCTATGGAGTTTTTTTTTCAACATGGGCTCAGTTCATCCTTTGGTATGAACTTTGATCAACCATTTTTTATGTTCGTTTCACTATTTCTAAAATTTTCATTATTTGTTGATGGAGTTTGTAACACCCCAGGTAAATAAAGAATATGACATTTTCATATTTATCCATATTTGTGAATAAAATATTAATATGAATTTAAAGGGGATGCTATGCTCGATGGCGTACCCAACACGCAACAACGAGTTTCTTAGGAATCTTACGTTGCACTCTAATAATAAAATAATATTATTTTAAATGGTAGTTAACATGTAGCAGTTGTATTGGCGGGAATGGATATAAATAACTAAAATATGATTATATATGTTTTTAAATGTTTTTACATTTATCCAATAAAGGATAAAGGCTTAAAATACGGAAAGAATTCAATTTTAGGCGTATATGCCCTTGTTTTCACTAAGGGCTCACTTATCGCCTTTTGATGGCGAACCGTCATTAAATATAGTTTTGTTCAATCTTAAAAATTATATTGGACCAAATAAAACTCTTCTTAAGAATAGAGACATCAAAATTTACTTTGTGTAAATTTTTGGTATCTTTCCGATAAAGTTCATTTTTTAATGAATAGTGTAAAATGTTGTATTTTAATTCAAAACCTCTTTTTAATCTAATTTATTTATACGATTAGATTATATTTTGAATTGTTTTTAAAGTGAAATTAGAATATATTTTTACCATTAAATCCAATAGTGGTCGTTGGAATTCATTTCACTTTGAAATCAGACTTAAACTAGTCTCAATCTTTTGATACTTATTGTTTCATAAAAACACGCTATTTGCTCTGACAGCGGGAATTAATTATTAAATTAAATAATGTGACTTATATGTTTTTAATTTTGTAAAATAGACTTCATTTTTGAATTCGGAATATCAAATATAGCTTAGGGTGAATTTTTGGTATTTTTCTGAAAAACTTCAATTTTTGATGAATAGTGAAACCACTAAGTGGTACTTATAAAAACTGATTTTTTCGTTTAAATGAAATTTTGCCATCTTTGTGTTTTGAATTTCAAAAATCCGACATACATGGTGGTCATTAATAAGTAAAATGTGGTTCAATGGGATACAAAATTTTTTTTGGTGAATAGTAATTTATTAAGTTTTTAATCGCGATTAGAGGTAATTAGTGTAGTTTAAGGTAAAAATAATATTTTAATAATATGAAATGAACTTGACACATGTCCTAACCTCATTGGATGTGTCATGTCCGACCAAGACAACCCATGGGTCAACTTGGGGACCCCATGAGACCACTTTGGTTGGAAAATGACATTAATATCTTTTTATTTAAAGTTAAAGTAAAAATGAGACAAACATGAAATGTTTTACTAAAAAAACTTTTACATGGGGTTATACAAGTCCGATTTTTTACTATAAATATTAATTAGAAAGCTAAAAATATTTGCTACATCATAGTATTTTTTTTATAATTTTTAGACATTAAATAAATTAAATTATTTATGACACCATGATGATGCAGCGATGACCTCATTATTTAACGATTTAAATAAAATGGAAAGATAATGTAAAATCTAAGACCTACACATGGCCAAAACCTATTGTATGGGTGGGTTTCGAACCCTTATCACCTTATACTCGAAAAATATCAATGTGGTACCTCTTAAATCTGAGTATCATTTTAAAATAAAGTGACTTTTCTTTACTTTCCAAGAGTGCCCCTCCTCTCCTCTTATAAAAGGCCCCCACCTCTACCTCCTTACCCACACTCCCAAAGCCTTTGGCTCGGCCAACCCCTGCCCATTTTGTCTCTCCACTTCCCTCTCTTACTTCTTGAAGCCTCACTTTGGGTAGAAGTCTTCCCAAGGAATCCTTTTAGCTCAAACTAAATGGAGTTACCCGATTTTAAGGTAATGTCTTCACTTGAGTCCTTTTGTTTTATTTTGCTTCTCCAACCCCCTAAACTCTTTTTATTTATTTCTTTTGTAACAACTCCAGTATAATAAATATACTAGTATGTTGTTATAAGAAGGATTCGAGCTACACTTTCACACACCTACATCTAATGGTTAAAGAACATACTGTTTCCGTGGATGGCGAATTTCGGCCTCCCGAAACGATGATTGTTCAACATTCTTTTAACACCTTCAAAGGTGGCCATTAAGATGACACTATATTTATATATGGTATATAATATGTTTATGTTTTCCTTAAGCTTCTGTATTTTTCATTTTGGTCATACCTTTATGGTTTCCATTATGGGTAAACGCGATATCTTCATTTAAGGAAATGCGGACTACCGCCCCCTCAAAGTGATGTGATTCGTTAATGCCATATATGGGACGTATAAAGGATGGATTTAAAGTTATTATATATTATGTTATACTGGAATTATAATATACCTCTATATAATTATTATTCCATTCCATAAGAATATGAAATAGAAATGAAAGTAGCGTTCATGCGTACGTACAGCTTACCGTCTCCATGAACGGTGCATTTCATTTCTTATCCCCAAATGTAATGTACTATTATAAGTACATGTATATAATGGATATATATGATGAATTATACATCTAAATGATGAATATAATTCTGTAATTAAAATATACATACCTCTCATTTAGTTTTAATTCCATTAATATGACATAGAAATGAAAGTAGTGTTCATACGTACATACAGCTTACCGTCTCCATGAACGGTGCATTTCATTTCTTACCTCTAAATGATTATGTAATATTATAAATACATGTATATTCTGGATATATATGATATATATTATATCCAAATCATGAATATAATTCTGGATATAATGAACATTTGACCACACGAACAACATGTAATTGTAAGAAGTCCACTTTCGACTTAAGAACCAAATATCGACAAAACAAACATTATTAACTTAAATGATTACATAATGTTTATAACATGGAAATAAGTGATCTAAAAGTAATAATGAACTATAAAAATGTTATTAATAAAGTGTAAATTAACTCAAGTTTATTATTCAAGACGTTAAAGAACGATCGAGTCAAGTCGGACCCTAGGTAAGGGATCCTACTCCTCTATTTCTTTTTAAGTACACTCTTTTATGTCATTTCTTCTAAGCTCATCTTTCTTGTTATTGGGATGTTATTTTATATTACTCTTTCTATAAACATTATGTTAATATGATGAGATACCCTCTTTGATCTCATCAACCCATTTTTGTAAGTTTTATGTGGCCCCGTTAGGCTGCCGAGTTTTCGTAAGGGATTTCTCATCTCACTTTTATTCCTGTGAGATTTATGCTACATTTGCCACAATTTCCTTTGATTGGTGTATGTACTTCACATTATTCTACTCTTTGTGTAATATAATTTCTTTTATGAGTATTTACATCAATGATGTATTGACCTTCTTTCATGGGGTGTATGTTTCGAAAGGTACCCAAGTCGGTAAGGGAACCTTTCACCCTTCTCTTTTTAAAAGACTTCTTTTGTTGGGTATTTTAATTCACATGTTGGGATATGTTCTCATATATCCTTATTTATGTAAATTTTAAGTGATGAGATACCTTTTTTTATCTCTCGCCAACTCTTTTTCTGAATTTTGAAGTGACGCCGTTTGGCTGTCAAATTTTTGCAAGGGAACTTTTTAACCCAAATTTGATTCTTTGGGATAAACTTGTACTCCTTGAATATGTTGTTCTATGAATATGTGTGAATAACCTCTGATTGTTTTACACTTAATATCCACTTATATTTGGTGTATTCGTTTGTCACACATAATTATGCAATTGAATTATCCTTAAACCAAGGATACCGTCTTTGTAAGGGTCTTCGTCTCAATCTCCATTCATTGAGGCATATTTTTGTTTTATACACCACTTTCTTTAATACGGTGTATAAAAACCTTTTACTTTTACATTTATTCAAAAGGAAACTTTTTATACAAAGTGTTTTACTAAACGACCAAAGGGAATTTTCTTGTCGTACGTATGCGGCGACAACGACTTCTCCGCCGCCGCGAGTATTATTTGGTCTTTGGGTTCCTCAACAAGACGTAATGTTTTTTAAAATGAAATAAATACCTTATAATCTTTTATGTATGTTGGTATTGAAAATGGTTTTTATAAAGGATTTTTTATGTCGATATATTTAAGTGATATATTGTGATCGAAATGTGGAAATGTTTTCTTTCCATTATATTTGTTTAATGTCTTATGATTTTATAATGGTACTTGGACATTATGACGGGTGGTGCCGTGAATACCAGGATGGGTAGTTACGTTATAACCTCCAATTCATTGGGTATGGAAGTCGGCCGTATGGCTATTCCATTAAGTATGTGTGGAAGTCGGCCGTATGGCTATTACATTAAGTATGTGTGGAAGTCGACCGTATGGTTATTCCACTTAAGTATGTTTATGTCCCAAGATACCTTTATATGTTATGTGATCTTTATATGGGTTTTATGGTAATCTTTTGGTTACGGAAGGGTAAGTAATGAACTTTTATTCAGTGAAGATTTTTTACTACTTTGAAAAGGTGAAAAGTATTACTTTGATAAAGTATACATAGTTTACTTGTTGTTTTGGAAAAAACTAACAGTTCTCATTCTTTGTGTATCCCTTATTGAGCTTTGTATGCTCATCCCATGTTTTTGAAATGTTTTTCACAGGACTTAGCGTGGAATATGGTCATGGATGGGATCAAGGTAATGTCATGCTACCTAAAATATGGAACTAGACATGTTTCTTTTTAAGAGTTTTATTTTATGGAAACTTAGTAGAAGTTTCTACTTTGTAATCTTTTGAGATGTAATAGTTATGTCCTAATTCTCTAGAACTCTAAACCTGAAAAGATCCTCAATGTGAATTATTCATTTAATTCAATATTAAGTAAGGTTTAAGGTCGGGGCCTTATAATTGGTATCAGAGGTCGGTTTAGATAACTTTAGAGGTTAGGGTATTCTTTAAGCATAAGTGACACTACCATAATGGTTAGGATTTCAGAAAGAGTCATAGTTTTTAGATAAAGTGAATGAGTAAGTATATCTTCCTCATTAGTACATGATGTTTTTTTTTGATATACTCACACTGACCTTTTTGGTTTTAGTAAATGGCTGGATCTAGCAGGCACCAAAGTAACCGTGGATGTGAAGGAAACTGTGACAGTTTTCTGAGTAAGCAGCTGAATGATATGGGAGCTGCAATGAGAACTCTTGTGATTATCCTCAACCAACTATCTGGAGTCATGATTGACCACCTAAACCTTGGTGATTTCTTTAAGGCATCATATATGCGAGAAAAAAATCCCTACGGAAGTACAGGTAATAATCATAAAGGTAAGTGTGTTCAAAAACCTATGTGTCAAAGATGTGGAAAGAAACACCTAGGAAAATGTTTCAAAGGGACAAAAATATGCTATAGATGTGGAAATTAAGGTCATAAAGCAAAAACCTGCCATGGAAAAAGGAAGCATCCAGTTGACTCGAGGAAAGGGAAATAAGTTCTTTCTGAGGGATCAATTGAATGTTTTAAATGTGGTGTGCATGGTCATTATGCAAACAGATGTCCTATGAAGAAGTTTCGAGAATGGGATCACCAAGATCGTACAAATATTCATTTACCAATACCTAATTCCATTCCGATTGAGGATGAAGAAACTGACAATGACCAATAAAAGGAAAGAAGTATTTCAGAATAAGTTGGAATGGAATAGTTAATGGATCATGAAGAATGTTGAATGAGTAAGATGTCAACATATAAGGGCTTCAAGAGTTATGGTGAAATTCTTAAGAGTATTAAGTCTCTTTTGATGATGGGGTTACATTAGAAGACTTTTTATATTATGTTTAACCCTGATGTTTAATATATGAAAATTTTATTCAAGGAATATTTATCTTTTCTTTTGTGGACATAGTTATAAAGAACCATTTGGGTTTATATGATCCTTACTTTTGAGGTAATTATGGGTTACTATATGTTATGATTCAAGTGAAAGGCATGAGATAAAATTGAGGTTAAATTATGTTATGGTTATTTTTGATGATTTTATATTTTTTTGGGGAATTATTTGAGAATTATATAGTTTTGGAAAAAGGAAAACACGCAGACCGTGTGACAACCCGTCGCGTCGGACAAAGCTGCGGGAATCAAACCCACAACCAATGTGCGACTGGTATTTATCGCCTACCACTGGACTACGTGAAGTCCCTGGTTAGTTTGACTGATTATTTTTAGTTAGATGATTTTATGAATTAGAAGTAAGTTAATTTTGGGTTATTTATGAAAATGATTAACCTATCATGGAGGATATGTGATTAGGTTCATTACTTTTCAATATGAGACTTTAGGAGCAACTGATGTTGTTTGGAGATAAATGTTACGATTTAACTTGGAAGACTATGTGACTAAATCCTTAAAATATTTGGGTTTCAATCTTAGATTGTTTTACTTTGAATAATTTTATGGACAAATTGGTTATCGAATGGTCCTTGTTGAACTTTGGGTTTTGTTGGACAAACTTTGAGATTAAGAATAGATTTTCTTTTATAAAGGGTTATCCTTTTCTGGATTATCGGATCTTGTAGTAAACTTTTTGGTTTTAGTTTTGGTTAAGGTCTGAAGACATGGGAAATGTATAGTTTTTTTTTGGATTAGGTGCTCCTCTAGAATTTGTTTATAGTACTCTTAATGCGAACAAGTCTTCCTAAATACTCGTCTTTTGGAGAAAGTATGAGTCTGTGTGAGAAATCTAGTAAAAGTTGAAAGTCAACATGACAAGTAAGTATGTTTCCTTATGTTTTATTTAAGCTCAAAAATAAATTCCTCAATAAAAAGTAACTTAAAACAAAAATGTTGTCTATTAACTTTTCCTACTGGGGAACCCAACACCGTTTAACCCATCACAAGTTTGTGATTTTCTTATTGTTAACTTTCTTCTAAACATGTTTTCTATCACTCTCCATCAGAACATGACCCTATGTTTTCTCCTCCATGTCCATGTTTTCCTACATGGAATCCTAGTATGAGTTAACTCGGGTGACCTCTATACCTATCTTTCTTTATTTTAAAGTGATTGTTTTACCAACTCTTGTTTTGATGTGGGACTTTCAAGGATGTTTCCAAGCCCAATTTTAAAAAATTGTGAGGACGCAATTCCCAAAAGGGGGGAAGGATGTAACACCCCAGGTAAATAAAGAATATGACATTTTCATATTTATCCATATTTTTGAATAAAATATTAATATGACTTTAAAGGGGACGCTATGCTCGATGGCGTACCCAACACGCAACAACGAGTTTCTTAGGAATATTACGTTGCACTCTAATAATAAAATAATATTATTTTAAATGGTAGTTAACATGTAGCCGTTGTATTGGTGGGAATGGATATAAATAAATAAAATATGATTATATATGTTTTTAAATGTTTTTACATTTATCCAATAAAGGATAAAGGCTTAAAATACAGAAGGAATTCAATTTTAGGCGTATATGCCCTAGTTTTCACTAAGGGCTCACATATCGCCTTTTGATGGCGAGCCATCATTAAATATAGTTTTTTTTCACTCTTAAACATTCTATTGGACCAAATAAAACTCTTCTTAAGAATCGGGACATCAAAATTTACTTTGTGTAAATTTTTGGTATCTTTCCGATAAAGTTCATTTTTTTAATGAATAGTGTAAAATGTTGTATTTTAATTCAAAACCTCTTTTTAATATAATTTATTTATATGATTAGATTAACTTTTGAATTGGTTTTAAAGTGAAATTAGAATATATTTTTACCATTAAATCCAATAGTGGTCGTTGGAATTAATTTCACTTTGAAATCAGACTTAAACTAGTCTCAATCTTTTGATACTTATTATTTCATAAAAACACGATATTTGCTTTGACAGCGGGAATTTATTATTAAATTAATTAATGTGACTTATATGTTTTGAATTTTGTAAAATATACTTCATTTTTGAATTCGGAATATCAAATATAGCTTAGGGTTAATTTTTGGGATTTTTCTGAAAAACTTCAATTTTTGATGAATAGTGAAACCACTAAGTGGTACTTATAAAAACTGATTTTTCTGTTTAAATGAAATTTTTCCATATTTGTGTTTTGAATTTCAAAAATCCGACATACATGGTTGTAATTAATAAGTAAAATGTGGTTCAATGGGATAAAAATAATTTTTTGGTGAATAGTAATTTATTAAGTTTTTAATCGCGATTAGAGGTAATTAGTGTAGTTTAAGGTAAAAATAATGTTTTAATAATATTAAATGAACTTGACACATGTCCTAACCTCATTGGATGTGTCATGGACGACCAAGAAAACCCATGGGTCAACTTGGGGACCCCATGAAGCCACTTTGGTTGGAAAATGACATTAATATCATTTTATTTAAAGTTAAAGTAAAAATGAGACAAACATGAAATGTTTTACTAAAACAATTTTTACATGGGGTTATACAAGTCAGTTTTTTGACTATAAATATTCATTATAAAAGCTAAAAATATTTCCTATATCATAGTATTTTTTTTATAATTTTTAGACATTAAATAAATTAAATTATTTATGACATCATGATGATGCAGCGATGACCTCATTATTTAACGATTTAAATAAAATGGAAATATAATGTAAAATCTAAGACCTACACATGGACAAAACCTATTGGATGGGTGTATTTAGAACCCTTATCACCTTATACTCAAAACATATCAATTTGGGACCTCTTAAATCCGAATATCATTTTAAAATAAAGTGACTTTTCTTTACTTACCAAGAGTGCCCCTCCTCTCCTCTTATAAAAGGCCCCCACCTATACCTCCTTAACCACACTCCCAAAGCCTTTGGCTCGGCCAACCCCTGCCCATTTTGTCTCTCCACTTCCCTATATTACTCCTTGAATCCTCATTTTGGGCAGAAGTCTTCCCAAATAATCCTTTTAGCTCAAACCAAAGGGAGTTACCCGATTTTAAGGTAATGTCTTCACTTGAGTCCTATTGTTTTATTTTGCTTCTCCAACCCCCTAAACTCTTTTTATTTATTTCTTTTGTAACAACTCCAGTATCATAAATATACTAGGATGTTGTTATAAGAAGTATTCGATCTAAACTTTCACACACCTACATCTAATGGTTAAAGAACATACTGTTTCCGTGGATAGCGAATTTCGGCCTCCCGAAACGATGATTGTTCAACATTCTTTTAACACCTTCAAAGGTGGCCATTAAGATGAAACTATATTTATATATGGTATATAATATGTTTATGTTTTCCTTAAACTTCTTTATTTTTTATTTTGGGCATACCTTTATGGTTTCCATTATGGGTAAACGCGATATCTTCATTTAAGGAAGTGCGGACTATCGCCCCCTCAAAGTGATGTGATTCGTTAATTCCATATGTGGGACGTATAAAGGATGGATTTAAAGTTATTATATATTATGTTATACTAGAATTATAATATAACTCTATATAATTATTATTCCATTCCATAAAAATATGAAATAGAAATGAAAGTAGCGTTCATGCGTACGTACGGCTTACCGTCTCCAGGAACGGTGCATTTCATTTCTTATCCTCAAATGTAATGTACTATTATAAGTACATGTATATAATGGATATATATGATGAATGATACATCTAAATGATGAATATAATTCTGGAATTAAAATATACATACCTCTCATTTAGTTTTAATTCCATTAATATGACATAGAAATGAAAGTAGCGTTCATGCGTACGTACGACTTACTGTCTCCATGAACGGTGCATTTCATTTCTTACCTCTAAATGATTATGTAATATTATAAATACATGTATATTATGGATATATATGATATATATGATATAAAAATCATGAATATAATTCTGGATATAATTAACATTTGACCACACGAACAACATGTAATTGTAAGAAGTCCACTTTCGACTTAAGAACCAAATATCGACAAAACAAACATTATTAACTTAAATGATTACATAATGTTTATAACATGGCAATAAGTGATCTAAAAGTAATAATGAACTAGAAAAAGGTTCATAATAAAGTGGAAATTAACTCAAGTTTATTATTCAGGACGTTAAAGAACGATTGAGTCAAGTCGGACCCGAGGTAAGGGATCCTACTCCTCTTTTTCATTTTAAGTACACTCTTTTATGTCATTCCTTCTAAGCTCATATTTCTTGTTATTGGGATGTTCTTTTATATTAATCTTTCTATAAACATTATGTTAATATGATGAGATACCCTCTTTGATCTCATCAACCCATTTTTGTAAGTTTTATGTGGCATCGTTAGGCTGCTGAGTTTTCGTAAGGGATTTTTCATCTCACTTTTATTCCTGTGAGATTTATGATACATTTGCCACAATTTACTTTGAGTGGTGTATGTACTTCCCATTATTCTACTCTTTGTGTAATATAATTTCGTTTATGAGTATTTACATCAATTATGTATTGACCTTCTTTCATGGGGTGTATGTTTTGAAAGATACCCAAGTCGGTAAGGGAACATTTCACCCTTCTTTTTTTAAAAGACATCTTTTGTTGGGTCTTTTAATTCATATATTGTTATGTTGGGATATGTTCTCATATATCCTTATTGATGTAAATTTTAAGTGATGAGATACCTTTTTTTATCTCTCATAAACTCTTTTTCTGAATTTTGAAGTGACGTCGTTAGGCTGTCAAATTTTTGCAAGGGAACTTTTTAACCCAAATTTGATTCTTTGGGATAAACTTGTACTCCTTGAATATGTCGTTCTATGAATATGTGTGAATAACCTCTGATTTTTTTACACTTAATATCCACTTATATTTGGTGTATTCGTTTGTCACACATAATTATGCAATTGATTTATCCTTAAACCAAGGATACCGTCTTTGTAAGGGTCTTCGTCTCAATCTCCATTCATTGAGGCATATTTTTGTTTTATACACCACTTTCTTTAATATGGTGTATAAAACCCTTTGAATTTTACATTTATTCAAAAGGAATCTTTTTATACGAAGCGTTTTACTAAACGACAAAAGGGAATGTTCTTGTCGTACGTATGCGGCGACAACGACTTCTCCGCCGCTGCGAGTATTATTTCATCTTTGGCTTCCTCAACAAGCCGTAATGTTTTTTAAAATGAAATAAATACCATATACTCTTTTATGTATGTTGGTATTGAAAATGGTTTTTATAAAGGATTTGTTATGTCGATATATTTAAGTGATATATTGTGATCGAAATGTGGAAATGTTTACTTTCCATTATATTTGTTTAATGTCTTATGATTTTATAATGGTACTTGGACATTATGACGGGTGGTGCCGTGAATACCAGGACGGGTGGTTACGTTATAACCTCCAATGAATGGGGTATGGAAGTCGGTCATATGGCTATTCCATTAAGTATGTGTGGAAGTCGGCCGTATGGATATTCCATTAAGTATGTTTGGAAGTCGACCGTATGGTTATTCCACTTAAGTATGTTTATGTCCCAAGTTACCTTTATATGTTATGTGATCTTTATATGGGTTTTATGGTAATATTTTGGTTACAGAAGGGTAAGTAATGAACATTTATTCATTGAATAGTTTTTACTACTTCAAAAAGGTGAAAAGTATTACTTTGATAAAGTATACATGGTTTACTTGTTGTTTTGGAAAAAACTAACAGTTTTCATTCTTTGTGTATCCCTTATTGAGCTTTTTATGCTCATCCCAAGTTTTTGAAATGTTTTTCACATGATTTAGCGTGGAATAGGGTCAAGGATGGGATCAAGGAAATGTTATGCTACCTAAAACATGGAACTAGACATGTTTCTTTTTAAGAGTTTTTTTTATAGAAACTGAGTAGAAGTTTCTACTTTGTAATCTTTTGAGATGTAATAGTTATGTCCTAATTCTCTAGAACTCTAAACCTGAAAATATCCTCAATGTGAATTATTCATTTAATTTAATATTATGTAAGGTTTAAGGCTGGGGCCTTATATAATTCCCCTAAATGGGAGGCATGCTCAAATTAGAATATGCCTGATTCAAAACTCTCTCAATAGCCTACTTTTTTCTGGCCCGACGTTGGTGAGTGTTAGTTTGTGATTGTTTTTTTATGACTTCAATTATTAATAGATTTCATTTTTTTTAAGCCAAAATGGAGTAATAACATTACACACTACAACCTTTGATGAGTATTGTTAGTTAGGGAGTGTATTGAAATGTAATGTTCCTTGTTCACCCCATTCTATGATATGAACACCATATGGGGTATCAGTGGTCATCTATCACAATCTCATTAATGGGATGAGGCATAAATGTTGGAGGGATCCTTGATATTTTTTAATCTTTGGATATCATGAATGCAGGAGTGTTTCCAAGTAAAATTTTCATTGCCACCCTTATTTAAGATGGACATGAATTTGATGCTCATCGTAAGGTAATATTTTTTCTTTCGAGTGAAGAATAGTTTTCCAAATGTTAAGGTGGATGTCGTATACACAATATTCGAATAGTGCCTCTAAAATTCTGCATTGAACTATTGATAATGGATAGAATATGACGGATATGTCATATTTAGACATCTATTTCTTCATATTTGGAAGATATTCTTCATCCATATCCAGATATTTCTCCACCTGGTCCACCCAGAGTGGAAATTTTCTTACCGCTTTAGCATAATCAATGAGATTGATGGGGACTTAATCTATTATGTTGGAAGGTATGTGACCCAAGGGTGGTTAAGATAATTATTGTCACCTTGGTTTATCATCCTTTTGAGAAAGGATTTCACTTTCCAATGAAAAGTCATTACACATGTTTGGACTTGTATTTGCAAGTTTCTTGTAATAAGGGGGCTTTCACATCACTATATTTCCAATTGGATAATTCTTTTGACAACATGAAATACTAACATGTAGAGAACGTTTTCAGTGAATGACATCATAGAGATCACCACCATGGCAGATTACAGTAAGGGGAAGACCCACTTTCTCCTTGATCTTCTGGCCATGCATAGGGGAACCATGGATCTCCTCAGGAGGTGGGCTCTCGAGATCGATCATATTGTGGTCATGAAGAAAGAATTTATGGTGAAGTGTCCAAGAAGGACCTTAAAAATTATACCTACTAATCCCTTAATTTGTTAATGGGAGGGTAGGATCTCAATATTCCATAAATAAATGTCTGGGGGATTCATGAAATCCAGCATTAAGTAAAGAAGGATAATTGATAAGCTATTTGTTTTCCAGTTGTTTTTGGAGAGAATTTTTCTTCCATTACTTTTTGTGAACAACTGGGGACACATGCCGATGGAAGAGGTATTCATGGGAAGGTGTTTCTACCTACCTTGGAGTATCTATTAGGATATCCTGATGAACTCTAGTTGGGGCGGTTTATATTCTCGATACGATTTTCTATATAGTATAGGAGAGTTCTCTACATGAATCTCCAGGATGAGAGAAGATATGTGTGTCTGCTCCTGGGTGGCATGCTTATGAGCCACACCACTTGTTGGGACAGAGCTATATGACCATCCCTTGAGCAATCATGTAATCACTAGTATGAGGATGTGGGTAGAGATTGGTGTCTTCCCTTTCACCATTACTAGGATATGCTTGGTGACTTCAGTGGTCAAAACAAGTATATATTCCCATTATATATTTTGAGTAGGGGTACGTGCCTACTCTTTCCCCCTTTATTTCCAATGGATATTGATAGTACTTGTGTGTGGGGGTAGAGAGTTGGGAATGCCTCCCATTTTTCATCGAGACATTGCAGCTAAATTCATCATAGGCTACCAGATGAAACTACTAGAAGGCTTGATGAATACAGGCAGGTGTGTGCACCTATTTGTTGTTTTTCATCAAATATGGATCGAGGGATTCATCGAGTGCTATTAGAAATGTTTGATTTTAGGCTTGATTAGTCTAGGAAGGTGTATGTTACTTGTCTTGATTGGCCTCTAGATTTGAACCATGGAATTCCTTAAATGACACCAGAATAATCTACTAGGAGGATAAATTAGAGTGGACAGGTGCATATTCCTACTCAAAATTTTCCAAAAAATTGAGTTGGTGGGATTATTCAGAGGGGTAAATGGCGTGATGTCACTAATTTTTCATTGTTTTCTACCCCAATGGGTGATATTTCATGCCCGAGTGTGAATGATCTGGTCCAGAAGGCCGAGGACGACACCCTCATTATGATTAGGGTTCAGTACGGTGTTGTGTTGGCAGCAGAAACGGTTGCAAAGATCCCTTGAAAAGGTACTTTGTGTCTTTTGGATGGGGTTTTATGTATCCTAATGATCTAAATACCTTAGGTAAGGTTGGAATTAGTTATTTTATTTTGGGGATAAACTCCTGAAATAGTTGATGATGGAATTTGGTTCCATTTGCGTCAGGACTACCAGTCATCGCTGACCGGACAACTTGTGGGGATTTGAAAACTAGAGGGCACCCCAGATGGCCTCCAGGGTTGAGATTTTACTGTTCTAATAGTACCCCTAGACTAACATGATTTAAACCCAATGTTGAAGATGCTGGGTTGGTGATGGAATCCTCTATGTGTATGATGATTTGACCTTAATAGTAGATGGGGAATGCCTCAGTGAGAGTTGATACGATGCAATTTGATTAAGGGGAGTTCAAAAATGACGTTCCAAGAAACATAACAAAAAAAGGTTACCCCATAAAATCATCATCTCATTTGAATAAACACATGCATGATTGATTGTTTTTTGTACATCTCTCGTTTTGAGAGTGAAAGGGGATTGGTAGGTGGATAAAACTATCATCTTGGTTAAGGATTCACATTGGGTTCACCATTTTTTGTTTTAAATAGAAATATGTGTAGGTTAGGAACAAAATATAATGATGATGATTGGGAATTATATTATTTTTTTTATTTTTAAGTGGGTGTGCTATTTAATTCATTCAAATTGGTTTTACCATTTATTTCCCTTAGAGTATCATGTTCACCCGACGGTTGATTTTAGGGGTGGTGTTTTGTGTAATAATTTGTATCGAGTCCACTATTTCTGAATTGTTTCTAATTGGTTTGATTGTGGAACCAGAAACACCCAATGTTTCTATATCCATAAAGGATCTTCCTTAAAAAGTTAGGTTCTCATTAAGGATTCTGGATAATAATTATATTGAACTCACATTGGTCAAGTGGAATGGAGGTTAAGATCATACCACCCTTTTGGGGGGAATTGTTTCCTACTCATGGAATCTCTTATAGATTTAAGACACATTCATGAATCAATCATTAATTCAAAAATATTATGTGTATTACCCTTGAATTAACAATTAATTATTATCATGTATGGATCTTTGAATCATCTTTATGTATATGAGGTTCTTCATTAATGAATACATATGTCTGTATCTGAAGTTCTCCCTCAATTTAATCCTCTTATGTAGTAATTTGAGATTATTTGGTGATTATTATGAAGATTCTAGTCTTTTAGGCATGCAGTGAGGTGCTCTAGCGTGTATCGTCATCCAAGGAGACATGATTTGTTTTGATGTTAGGATCAAACCCACTAAATTCACTTCATACATATAATCATGAGAGAAATCATAATCCACATAGTTTAGTTCCACTTAACAGGGCACAACATACCTTTTAAGGTTATATGATAATAAACTAACTGTGCAGTTTAGCATAATATGACAAGAACTTCTAGGAGGAAGGTACCTAGTCAAAGTTTGGTGTGGGACTTATGATGAGGTAGCCTTGGGAATCTACAAGGGATTTAAAAATTCAGGTTGAGTTAGAACCTATTGAGAATGTGGCCCAAAAAGAATAGGGTTAATTTGGGGTGTTGGTTTTGGAACTCATAGAGGCTTCCTACGTATCCCATTTTATGGGTATCAAAGCACACATAGTTTGGTGATGAGGATCCATGTCTATTAGAAGTATTTATATTTGTTTCTTAGGTGTGTATATCCCTTTGAGAGGATTAAGTTGGGGATTATTACTTAGAAGGTTTCTCGTTGAGCTTGGTCCTTAGGTAGGTTTCCTATGTATACTGGTTATAGTGGGAATATGAGTTCTCATAGTTCAATAGTTCATGGCTTACACACAAAGGTTGCCTTGTTGAATGGAGGTCATGATTAGGGATTACTCCAGAGGATTATGCCTTAGTATTGGTTCAGATTTGGGATTACCATGAAGTGGGAGGACTGATGATGGTTTTGGTTGGGACTTACTCCTAAGGAGGAGCCCATAGGTTGAGTTGGGACTTACTCTTGAGGACGATTACCATGATTGGTTGGGAATTACACTTGGAATGAGGCCCTTGAGTTTGGAGTCATGCGGATGTCATGACCAGCATTAAAATCTAAGACCATGTGAGTCATGATCAGTATGAGAAACAAAACTAAATAGAATATCCTAGAAATCATACAATATACTTCTACCTATGTTTTCATACATTACCTTGAGGACTCACACCTAGGGAGGCATTCTAAAGGAAGGAAAGGGGGAAATCTGAAAGAAGGTTCTCCACCAAAACATCCATCTGACCATGTGGGTTCCATGATCGTGGATAACCTATATGTCATCAAAAGTCAGGATGAGTCATTATCAAACATGATAGTCAAGGGGAAGTCAAAGATATAGAAAACTACACACTTATCCTCTTCCATTAGTGGAAGATACTCGGGGTATGACGAGAGATGGGAAGATCTTAAGTGCACATATCCTCTCTAATCTTCATATCCATGATAATCATGTCTGAATACCTATACAGACATGGCCCTCAAGGATAAATGAAGAGAAAGAGTGCAAACTTATACAAGAAACCCTAAGGGATTACTCTATGAGGGATTCCCTAAAACTGGTTCCAAAATAAGGGAGTAGAATCGAATTCCATGTTAAAAGTAAATAAAAGAATTATCCTCTCCCTTAATGCCTATAAATAGAGGTTCCATGTCTTAGAGAAGATAGGGGTAGAAATATTCCTAACCCTAGTATCGAATATCAGGAACTTCCTAAAACCATTCCCAAGTTCAAGGTCCTTGTGACTGTAGGAATTCAAATCCATGTGCACATCGATGACCCTAACTGTCAGGTGAGACAATAATGGGAAACCTGTAAACATATGAATGAAAATTTAAATGCGAGGCATGATGGTTTTCCCCTCTTCATGGTATTTCTTATTCATAGGATTTGGTGGAGGTTTTAATTTGGTTATTTATAGAAAAGGGATTCAAAGGAAGAGAGGCCCTATAATGGATGGATTTGAATTAGGCCTGATTAGAGGCTCACATATGGTAGAGGAAAGGGAGAGTGAAGTGTGGACCACACAGGTAGAACTGGGCAAGAAATGGGCGGCTCACACAAGGTGTGTTTCGATTAGGTGGACCTGGGTGAGGTTGTGTAACCTTGGGTGATAGACCACCTGGTCAACGACACTTGGGAAAGGATTTTCTCAAGCCTTTAAGGGTCTATATAGGTGATCCCAGAAGTGGCTCATGCAAGTCCTTGGTTGTGGAAGGGGACCTGACTATAGTGTTCATCCACCATGGGGGAGAGAGTTCCTCACTTATTGCTGTGGATTTTAAAATCGGGGAGGACATTAATTTCACTACCACTATTTAATACCCACTTCTTCAAGATTTTGAGGACTATGTGGAAGGTTTTAGAGGGATTTATCAAATTACTAGGGAATGTAGAGTGACGAGAGTCCCTAAGTAAATTCTTTCCCTACAAATGAAGACCCTAAGGTCCTATTTATAGGAAAATATGTGACCCCTAGAGAAGGGAATATTTTAATTAGTTGCACCACGAAGGGGTGTCATAAAGGATAATGCTCAGGTTGGTTGTTTATCCCTTTGCGTAGGTACCCTATGCACCGATGCTGCTTTGGGTACCTGCGCAAAGGGGATTCATTTATGTTTTTGAAAATTCGCCTTGTCAATTTATCTTCTCTTATTCCTTTTAAGATATCTCTCTTTGACACATTTTCATCCAAGTGAAAAAATGGAGTTTCAAAAGGGTAAAAAATATAATTAATGGGAATGATTATCATATTTTGGATATTATATGAGTATGTCATATGAATTTTAGGCATGTGACATTAAGAGTGATCAATGTTATTTGGAGATAATGTTGGAATAATATGTAATAAAATAATTATAATATTTAGTTTTCAATATATTTTAGGGATATATTGTATAATGTTAAGTATATTTTTTATAGATTTATTTATTTTAAACATTGGGTATTGCCATTGAATTTTGGAGATTAATGTTTTATTTCTTCTTTATATATAATTTTATTCTTTTAGGGAATTATCTTACTTTTTATTACCATTTTGGTTTCGGTTAATGTCTAAATATTGGAGAAATACTATTTTATCTTTTTTTGGAAGCATATGATAATATGGAATTTGATTTCATCTCTTCAATCTTAATCAAATTCATCTTGAATACTTATCATTTTGAGTAATGGATGGGATTGTGGTGAAAATTGTTTAATGGATGAAATTATACTTGTCAAGTAAGTATATTTACTTATTTTCTTAATAGAGATAGTGATGGAACTAATCAACCCTTTTTTTGGGATATTCAAAAAAATTATCATATTACAGTCATTTGTGAAGAATCGACAGTCTTTTTCACACATCTTTGGTTTATGGTTCTATGGTCATTAAATTTATCATTCTCATTCACTTTTTTGTGATCAATGATCTTTTTAACTCACCATAACTATGTGTATATTATTATTTTCTTAAATGTTCATATTTTTACATCCCACTAATATTTTCCTATTTGGAACCTAGTTATGTGTTATTCTAGATGACACTCTTATTTCCCTTTCCTTATTTTGAAGTGGGATTTTTATTTAACCTATTTATGATATGGGATTTCAAAAAAGATATTTTCATTTGTAAAACCTTTTTTTAATAAGGTCATGTTCATAGGATGAAATTTTTAAAGGTGGTGTGGGGATAATGTTACATCATGATATTTAAATAAAAAAAGACATTATGTTTGATTGAGTATATGACATGCAACATCAAGCTTAAACGAACCAAAAAATCTTATTATTTAAATATGACAATTATATTTTAGCCATTGAAATGGAATGTATAAATATGATTAAAAAAATTAAGAAATATATATACAGGTCCTAGTTAATTCAAATATATTTATTACTAATTTAAAAATGAACACTCAATTTTCAGAAAAGTCATTTTATGCTTTGAAAATATGTTTTCTTCAAAAACATTTTTTATTTTTTATTTGTGGGGAAATGTTATAATTAGTTTATGGAACTTCTAGAAATGTGATTTTATAAAATTATTATTTTTTAAAATCATCATATCAAAATTATCATATGGTAAAATTTTTAAATTTCTCAAAAAAGTTTGATGTTTTAATGAATAGTTAAAACACTGAATTTTATTGAAATCTATATTTTCTTTTTAAAAATTTATAAATTAAAATTTTATTTTGGATTATTTTGAAAATTTAATTAGTTCATTATGATTAAAAAAAATCTAATTATAGTCTCTGAAATTAATTTTATACTTTAATTTAGTATAAAATCATTTTATACTTTTAAAAGGTATTTTTTTGAAAACTGATTTTCAACGCGTTTTGCAAGTATTATTTCAAATTAAATTAGACCAATTAAATGTTTATAATTTTTAAAAATGGTTTAAACATATGTAATCATTGGGTATAAATATATTAAATATTTACTATTTATTTTTGGACATTGTGAATATAATAATAAAAAGTTTTGTTACCACGGTAAAGAGTAAATCATGTAATTAAAGTAAAAAATAAAATGATAAGTACTAGGAAATGATCCTAATACTTGACTTAATTTTTTTGATTAGTATATCTCACCCATAATCATCAAAAAGTAAAATATATGGCCTTTTATATCAATTTTGGCATGATTTTAACCTTTATAATATTGAAATTAATATAAAACCAATAATGTCACACTCTTTCATTTAATAACTATAATTTTTTTAACAAAATGATAAAATGTGGCTATTTTCAGTTATAAAGATTTATTTGAAATATAATTGATTTTTTTATTCTGGTAATTTGATTTTAATTTTTAGTGATGAAAAAAATAGCTCAAAATATTATGCAATGCTGATGTAATAATTATTCAATTAATAGAAAAATAAAATTAATGATATTAAAAATATTAAAATAAACATAATTTGAAAGAATTATTATGATCAATGAAATTTTTGAATAAATATTAAATGTTATTAATGTTTTTAATTGATTAATTAAGTATTCTTTTGGTTTCCTGATTTTATTAAAGTCAATGTAAATGAATAATTCTCACATTGTCATTAATGATATTTTATAATAAATAATATTTTACTAAATGATTTAATATAACAACCAAGTTATTGATAGAATAAATTATTTTCATATTTATTATATTTCATGAATTGAATAGTTATATTCATTATAAATATATAATGTAATTCATAAAATAAAAGGAAATAGTTTACACAATGTTGATACAGTAATTATTCAATTTTTAGAAAAATGAAATAAATTATATTAAAAATATGAAAATAAATATAATATGAGATAAATAAAGTGATCAACAAATTTTCTACATGGTCTTAACATGTTATGTTTATAATAAAAATTTTTGGATTATATGTGTGTTCTTGATATTATTAAATTCAAATTAATGAATTATTCTAAAAATTGAAATTATTGTTATTTTATAATAAATATTGTTTTATTTAACGATATAAAATTACTAGAAGTGTTAAATATTTCCAAGTGATTAGTAAAAAGTATTAAATTTTATCAATAGTCCATTTAATGATTGTTTTTCATTTTATAGTAAATATATTAACCCTCAAAAAGTAAAGATTCATGTTGTCATGGAAAGAGTTAAAAGGGTTAAATAGGGGTTAAAACCAAAATTCAATGGTAGAAACATAGTCAAAACTTATCTAATTTTTATTTTATGAGATGATTTAGACCAGGAATCATTTAAACATTAAAATAAATTATTTTCTATCCATTTTTAATTTAAAATTCTTTTATATTAATTTAATAGTTTGAGAAATTCTAAGAGTGCCCCTCCCTACTCTTATAAAAGGTAACATCTTCTAGTCTTTTATTAACCCTTCAAAACATTTTTGGTTCACACAAGTCATACCCAACTAAATTCATATAATATATCCTCTCATTATATAAGTCAGGTTTTGGGAATAATACAAAAATTCTTGGGCTTAAGGTGTTAAGAAAAGGGGGTTTTCAAATAAGAAGGTATAGTTTTCAACTGCACATTTGAGTTTTATTTCTTATTCTACCTCCTTAAAATATAATTCAAACATTATAAAATAATAAATCCAATATCATCTATATAAAAATTTATTATTAATTTTGTTTCATGACCCATATATATCTTCTATTTCATCAAATTGGGAAATAATTCATCGTCCGTGTGTACGGAGGATTGCCGCCTCACGAACCGATGTAATTTGTTTTCCCAAACGATCTCTTAATACTGGTTAAAATGATGAAATTAATGTTTATATATAATATTCATGGTATATTTATCATTATAAAAATATAATATATCACTTATATTATTACCTTTTCATGCATATAAAAATGATAATGTCGTTCATGTGTATATGTGGACTACCACCTCCACGAAGCGATGTGATTGGTTTTTCATCACCACATAACATAGATTATATATATAAGTATATTAAAGAATTGATATTAGATATATGATATTATTATAATTTTTGACATATAAAATAATACTTACCTTCTTTCCATAATGATCATTGAACAATGGAAATGTTACTCATACATACGTATGACCTACCATTCCCATTATTGTAAACGTTGGTCATTTTTCACAACCATATGTAATGGTTTAATTTAAAAGTACAATTTATGTATAAAAAATATAATTATTTAATTATTATTATTCCAGAGATGATATAATAATGGTCTCTTTGATAATAATCAACCAATTGAAGTCATTATGGACATAAGTATCGAATATCATCAAATCACCCAATGTGAAGTTAAGTAATTTTATATAACATGTTAACAAGTGATAAAAAATTATTAATAAACTTGATAAAATTTCTTAATAAAATATAAAATAAACATAAGTTTGTTATTATAGAATAAAAATAACATATGTGACATGTCAAACTCAAGGTATGGGAATTTATTTTTAAAAATCATCATTTAAAGTTTCAATTTTTTACCAAAGTCAAAAAGGAATGTTTTTAATAGATAAGGCATGAGAAAAATTTACCACCATCATAAATAATTAATTATTTAGATTTAATTTTCATTTTTAAAAGGTTATTTTTAAAGAAAATATTTCCCTTTGTATGTGCAGAATTTTCTTTGGGAATAAGTGGTTTTACCCAAGGAATGTTTTTATGATACAAGCATTCATGTTTTAGGATTATGTTATGGTTCATGGGAGTTTTTTTTATGATAAGGGTGGTTATTTTATAAAAAAAAATATAGGTGGTTCTGTGAAATACCTCTAATGAATTGGGTATGTTTATATTAGAAGTTTATTTTTATGGTTATTCCAAATGTAACTATGATGGTTACTCCAAGTATAACCACAAGGGTTATTTCAAGTATAATTGTGAGGGTTATTTCCTATGTATACATGAGGGTTAATCTATAATTATGTATGATATATAATTCCCTAATTTACCTATTTTATTTATTTATTCTTGCAATAATCTCATGTTTACACAATGTTGGTTATTCACTTTATGATCAAGGGAAAGTATTTCTTATTTTTTAAGGATAAAAATTAAAACATTGTGAAAGTTTTTTCATGAGTTTATAATTTTTTATAAGAAAAATTTATGGGTTTTATTTATCCATTAATATTTCTTATGAAAATTTTTATTGAAAATTTTGGAAATAAAAGCTTATTTATTGTGTAATAAATTTTTTATTTTAATCCTAATGTTTATTTAGAAGTTTTTATAATTATTTGGGAATAATGGTATATTTCTATTTGTTTATGTCCCATAATGATATTTTTGTGCTAATAACATGGTTTAAATTTTTGTTGAGGGTTTGAAGACGGGTAATGGAAAGGAAGAGTTCATAATGAAAGTTGTGGATATTTTCTAGGAAAAGAAATATTTTTTTTGTTTTAGAAGTTTTATATGGTTGAAAAAATGTATACAAATCAAAAGCATCCACTTTGTATTATATGGTTTGTTTATGTTTGAGTTGCGACCTAATTATCTAAAATTCTAAACATGAAATGATCTTTAAATTTAATAGAATTAATTATTTTCTTAAAACTCTATATTATGTAATTTTTAGGGTTGGGTCCTTATAGTTGGTATTCAATGGGTGTTTAGATAACTTTAAAGGTTAATATTAAGTTAATAGAATACCCTTAAATAGTTTTACATTATATTTAAGTTAAAATAATATATAATTTAAATGTTACCATGTTTCGTCATCTAAATTATGTCTATCCAGAATGGTTCATGGTACAGAAAATAGAAAATCATAAGTTTAAAGGAACCAAGAGGATAATATAATTCTAAAATACCAACCCAAAATGGTAGGAATTGGAATAGATAATTTTTTACTATAATTGATCAACAAATGTATTCTCTAAATGGAACTGGAATCCATGAAAGAGAATATCTAGATCTTCTACAATGGAAAATGACTACAGTGGAATATTTTATTAGGAAATACCCTATTTAATTTAGTAGATCTTATGACAAACTTGTAGCTGATGGGTAGATTAAATCCTTAGAGAATATTTTTGATGTTATGGAGTGTTCATATCCTCAAAAGGTTAGTCTCTAAATTTATCATTTTGAATGTGAAACTGACCAGTGGTGGCCAATGTTCAAGATTATAAGGTAAATAAAAGATATTGATGCCTTGGAATGGGGATAATTTAATAATCATTTCTTTGAAAAATATTTTACTAAGGTGATTCAACTCAGGATGAAAAATAAATTCCTTTTAATTAAAACAAACTGTGGCAGATTTAATGTCCATGTACAAAGAAAACTTCAATTTATTGGAAAGGTATGAACCAAATTTTATCTTGTATCCTGATATTCAAATCAATAATTTTTACTTCGGATTGAAGATAATATATCTAGGGGCATTGGATTCCAATGAATTCAAAAGTTATGAGAAAATTATTTGATAAGCTGAGAGGGTAGAGATTGAGTTTGATGATGATAATTTATTTCATGAAAAAAATATAAGAAAAGGTTCATATTGAAGTAAATGGGTAAGAATAAATGAAATTAATATGAATCTAAGAAAATAATGTTTTTAGTTTTTGGAAATTTTGGTAAAAAGAACCCTGGGGAATGCCTTATTAAATATGGGAAGTGCTTCTGATATGGTAAGTCAGGACATATAGACCAAGATTTCAGTGGAAAATATCTTAGTAGTAGTAAGTTAAATTCTGATAAGTAGGTTGTAAAGTGTTTTAAATGTTGTGATATGGGAAATTATGTACATACTCTCCCAAATAAGTACCCGAATGATGGGAAGCAACCATACTATAATCAGAAAGTTGTGGTCAAATCCATTACAACTGCATTAGAAGATGTTGGACCATTAAACAAAGTAGTATTGGGTACATTGTTTATATATTCAGATTACTCTAAATCCTTTTTTGATTTGATGTCTATAAATTCTTTCATATTTGATATATTTTTTGCTAAATTATAAATTCCACATCAAAAATGGAACTAGAACTTATGGAAAAAACAACAAGGGGAAGTATTAATTCAAAATGAAATTATAAAAAACTATCTATCATTGTCTATGTAATGAATTTACCATAAATTCCTATTTTATTTCCCCTAATAGAGTTTGATGTTATTTTGTGTATGTATTTGCTTTATATTTACCATTATAAGACATATTATAGAGCTAAAGAAGTTCATTTTTATAATTTTTTTTAGTTTATATACAATAATGAACCCATACCATTGATAACATATCAGGAAGCTGAGAAACTATTAAAATATAGAAATTAAACTTATCTTTAACATATTTTTTAAAATAAGTGAACTCCTCAGATTAATGATGTGCAGATGGTAAATGAGTACCTAGATGTTTTTCTTTATGAGATTCCTAGTGTTATACCTAATTAGAAAGTTTAGTTTACCATTTTATTAGTTCCAATTGATAAGAAAATTTTAAAATACACTTTATAAAATGGATCAAGTATAGCTATTGGAATTTAAAAAAAGTTACAAGTGTTGTTAGATAAATGTTCCATTGGACTTATCACGTCACCATGCAATTATCCTATTTTACTTTTTTTTAAAAATATAGTTCTATAATGATTTTAATTTATTATAAATATTTGAATAGCATTACTATTAATAATAAGTATCTATTGCCTCATTTCGATGACTTATTTGATTAACTCTAGGGAGCTCAGTATTTTTCAATTGTTGACTTGAGATCTGGGCACCATAGTTGAAGGTGAATGTGGATTAAATTTTAAAAGCATAATTCCATAATATATATAATAATTATGAATTTTTAGTTATACTTTTTGGGTTGAAAAATTCCCATGATGTATTTATGGATCTAATGAATAGTGTATCCCGTGAATATTTGGATAAGTTTGTGGTTGTTTTTTAATGATATATTGGATTAATAAAAAATATAACAGGATCTTGAAAAAAATATGAGGTTTTTTTTTCAATCCCTTAGATAAAAAAGTTATATATAAAATTTAGAAAATGTGATTTTTGGTTACAACAAATTTCTTTCCTTGGGTAAATTGTAAGTATATATAGAATAATAATTGGTCCCACAAAAAAAAGTGTTTGATGAATATCCACACCTTTAAATGATATTTATATTCAAATATTTCTTGGATTAGCAAGCTAGTACTGGTGATTTATTGAAAAAAATTCATGGTTATCTATCCCAATAACTTAGTTGAACTTTTGGTCTTGTTTCTTTATGGCACTTAACCTCTATTTTTTATGGGTTCCAACTTTTTCTAGTTGTCAAAAGAGTTTTATCTCTCTTTTTTTATATTAAAAAAAGGGTTCTTAACCCTAAATTTTTTTTAAAAAGAAAAGGTGTTAAATTTATTTGGTTAAAAGAATGTGATGATTTTGTTTTTCAGGAATTGGAAAGATGATTAGTGAATGGTCCTATTTTAGTCATAACCTTGATAAATAGTGATTTTATCATCTAAAATGATTATTTATTAAAGGTACTTGGTTTTGTTCTCATATATAATGATCATTTAATTTCTTATGCATTATGAAAACTAAAAAAAATCATGAGTTAAATTATCCTATACATGATTTAGAATTAGAGGGGATGTTTCTTGCTTTAAAATTTTGAAGGGGTTATTTATATAGATCCAAGTGTAAAATATATACTAATAATAAAACATGGAAGTATATATTCACTATGAAAGCATTAAATATGAGGTGGAAATGATGGATGAAACTGATTAAGGATTATGAGTTCATGATTCATTACCATCATGGAAAATAAAATAAAGTGGCAGATGATTTGAGTAGGAAGAATAATGTCACATTAACCATGGTATGTTTATAACATGGACTTTTGGTTAATTATCTAATTAATTTTAGCTTGTAAATTATGTGTGTAATATTTTACACTATTTTTAGGTGTTAGTTAAATCATATCTGTTAAAAAAAATTACGAAATCTCATAAGGAAATTTGTGAGTTACATAAAAGGGTTGAAATTGTTAAGATGGGTAAGTTTCCTGAATTAGACATTGATAAAAATTCTATTTTGATATTTGAAAAGATATTATGCATTCCTTATAATTCTTAGTTGAATTTTGATTTGTTAAATGAAGTGAATTGTTCCCCATTTTCTATTTGTCATGGATGAACTAAGATGTATAGAAACCTTTAGGAGTATTATTGTTGGGATGGAATGAAAAATATATTTTTAAATTTATAGAGAAATGTTTGACTTGTCAAAATGTTAAGGAATAATGGAAATTACCAAAGGGGGTAGTTATTTTACAAGGATAAACATTATTGACAATATCTTTAGGGGGTAGATATTTTACAAGGATTTCCTCTCTACATTAAATCCGATTATGATACCAGGTTCACTTTTAATTTTTTTAGAAAGACCTTCAGAAGTTGTTGGGAACTGAATTGAATTTCAGTACAACCTTTAATCCTAATGGATATTTAAGATGAAAAATTAAAATCTTGTAAGTCAAGCATAGTGTTTATTCAAGGGATTTATAGGTAATTTGGGATGAATATTTTTCTTTAGTTGACTTTTCTTATAATAACATTTTTCATTCAAGTATACAGTTGGTAACTTTTGAGGTATTATATGAAAAGTGGTGTTGAACTCTAGAATTTTAGGATGAAGTTTGTGAAAGTAAGTAAATGGGAGTAGAATTGGTAGAGGAAGTGGATAAGAAGGTGAAAAATATTTAATAATATATGAGGAAAAATCAGAGAAAACATAAATGTTTTGCAGATAACATGAGGAATGTCCTTTCATTCAATGTAGGTGATCATGTTTTTCATAAAATATGTCCATAGAAAATTATTATCTTTTTAGTAACAATGGAAGTTTAATACCATGGGTCATTGGGACATATGAAATCCTAGAGAAATTTGGATCAATTTATTATCAATTTCCCTTTCCTCTGATTTTATCTCAGGTACACATTTTTCTTCATTTTAGATGTTAAGAAAGTATGTGCAAGATTCATCTCATGCTTTGAGATTTGATGTTGTTTAATTGGAATACATCCACTCTTTTTAGGAACATCCTCTTTTGATTCTTGATTGTAGAGAGAAATTATTTTAGAATAAGTTTATGGTTTTGGGGAGAAACCATATGGTCAAAGAATCAACATGGAAATCTGAATACGCTCGGAGGGAAAGGTATCCACACTTTTTATAAGTGAACAAAATTGTGAGGACATAATTTCCAAAATAGGGGAGAATGAAACAACCCAGGTAATTATAGAAAAATTTGTTTTCAAATTTATTAGAATTATTTAATTAAATAGTTATATTCATTATAAACATGTTAAGTAATTCTTAAAATCAAAAAAAGAAATAGTTTTGTTAAACTCATTTCTTATAAAGTTATATGTAAAATATTAATTTTCAAATTGTAGAATTTTAATTTTACTAAATTAATTATATTTTTCAATTCTGTTTTTCAAAATAATCATAGAATGATTTTTTAAAATTTTATGAAATTATTAATTTTTTAATGAATAGCGATAATTTCCAAATTATTGATTTTAGTGTAGTATTTTTAATATGGTTCTATCTAGAGGATATTTTTTACTATAAATAATAATTTTAAATATAAAATATTTTTCCTCATTATGTTAATTTATTTTAAATTTTTAGTGAAAAAATAATTAACTTATACATTTACAGAATGCTGATATAATAATTATTCAATTATTGGAAAAATGAAATTAATGATATTAAAAATATTAAAATAAATATAATTTGAGATAAATAATGTGATAAAATAATTTCATATATTTTATTGAAATTTTATGTATATAATAAAATATTTTTTATGGATTATAACTTTTATCTTGATGTTATTAAATTTAAAGTAATGAATAGTTTAAAAAATTAACATTAATGACATTTTATAATAAATATTGTTTTATTTAATGATATAGAATTTATAAAAAATATTAAAAATGAGAAAAGTTATTAAAATAGGGTTTAAAATATATTCCATGATTTATTTAAGGATCTTTTCTCATTTTGCAGTAACTATATTATCCCTTAAAGTGTAATGATCCATATTGTCACGGTAAGATTTAAAGGGGTAAATAAGGGTAAAAACAAAAACATAAGGGTATAAATATGGTAAAACATATCTAATTTTTATTTTATGATGGGATTTTTTCCCATAATAATATTATATTTTAAATAACTCACTTTTTATCCATTTGGGATTTATAATTGATTTATATTAATTTAATATTTTGATAAATCCTAATAGTTTCCCTCCTCTCTCTTATAAAATAGAACCTCTTCTTATCATTTATTTACACTTAAAACACATTTTGGTTCATAAAATCCTAGACATAATACCTTTTTTAGAATCACCACCAATATTCTCTAGGTCTTGGTTAATTTATAATAAAAAATTTAAATGTCTTAGGGTTTTAAGAAAAAGTGGTTTTCTAAATAATTTGTATAGTTTTCAACATCACATTTTAGTTTTGTTCCTTATTAAACCTCATTTAAATATTCTTCAACCATGATAACATAATAAATAAAATGACCTCCAAATAATTATATGTTATTATTTATAAGGCATAATTCATATCTATCCCTTCTTACATCAAATGGGAAAAGAATTCATCATCCGTGTGTACACCGGACTACCACCTCACGAACTAATGTAATATATGTTCCATAAAATTCTCTCAATAATTTTTATAATGACGGAAGAAATATTTTTATATGATATTAATGAAATATTTTTCATTATAAAAATATAATATATCACTTACATTCTTACATTTCCATGAACATAAAAATAATAACATCATTTGTGCATATATTTGGATGAGCACCTCCACGAAGAGATGTGATTTGATTTTCATCACTACATCACTTGGATGATATATAGAAGTATATTTAAATAAAAAAACATGACATATATTATATTATTATAATTATGGAAGGATAAAATAATACTATCCTGAAATCCATAATTATTATTGAAAATGTAAATGTTACTCATGCGTATGTCAGGCCGATCATCTCCATGATTGTAACATAGATCATTTTTCATAAGCATATGCAATGGTTTAATTTATAAGTATAATTTATGTATAAAAATTATAAATATTTCATGATTATTATTCTTGAGAAAATTTAATAATGACCCTTTTGACTATGTTCAACTAATCGAAGTCATTTTGGACATATGTACCAAATATCATCAAAATATACAATGAGAAATTAAGTGATAATGTAATTGTATATAACTTGGTGATAAGTGAAATAAAATGATTAATAAAATTTAACAATATTCTAAATAAATTATAAAATTAACATAATTTTATTATTAATGAATACAAATAACATAAATGACATGTCAGAATTGAGGTATGAGACTTTCTTTTTAAGAATCATCATTTAAATTTCCTATTTTTAAAAAAGTAAAAAAAATATTGTTTTTTAACTTATACATTTTGAGATGATTCTCCCATAATAATTACAATTTAATTATTTGGAGCTTCTTTTACATGTTTACATGTTTATTTTCAATTAAAATATTTTCCTTTGTATATGCACTGTTTTCTTTTGAAGTAAGTTATTTTCCTCAAGTAACGTTTTGGTGATATAAAAATTCATGTTTTATAAATATTTTATGGTTATGGGTAAGTGTTTATGATGATTTGCGGTTCTATTATAAACCAAAGATGGCTGGTTCCTTGGTGTCCCTTCAATTTATTGGGTACGTTTTTGTTGGAGGATTACCGTAATGGCTATTCCAAATTTAATTGTATGGGCTATTTCATTTGTATACATTAGGGTTACTCTATAAGTATATAATATAAATGATGAACCAAGTTACCTATATGATGTATTTATTATTTCTATAATCTCATGTTTACATGATGTATTTTATTGAGTTTATGTTCAAGGGAAAGCATATATTAATTTTCTATAGATGAAATATAAAACTTTGTGAATATATTTTCATGAGTTTATAGAGTATTCTAAGAAGATATTATGGGTTTTATTTGGCCTTTAAAATTTATTATGAATTATTTTATGGGAACTTTTTTTATAAAAGGTTATTTCTTGAGTAAGAAAATGTATATTTTGAGTGAAAATTGTATTTTGAAAAGGGGAAATTTTTATAAGTATCAGGCGATAATGATTTATTTATTTAATTTTTATGTCACTTAATAATCATTTTATTATCATAAAAAAAAATTTAATAGGTTTCATGTATGTGTAAGGGAACAGATAAGGTCATGATGAATGTTTTGAATATTTTTCACGAAAATCAATTATGTTTTTATTTGAAAGGTTTATATGGTGGGAAAAATGGATACTGATCGAAAGTTACAATTTTGTACTATATGGTTTTTTATGTATGATTTATGAAAAAATTATATAAAACTATAAAATTGATAGGATCATCAGATGTAATAGAATTAATTATTGAATTAAAACTCAAGGGTATGTAATTTTTATGCTTCGATCCTTAAATTTAAAATTCCTAAAAAACCTATATTCATCCAATATTTGGATATTGTTGAAATTTTTAACCATGGGTATATTTATGGGTCATCTTTATATTTATAGTAACTATATTTACCCTCAAGGAGTAAAAAGTCATGTTATCATAGTAAATATGAAAAAGTATAATGGGGGTTAAAAACAAAATATAAGGGTAAAATATAGTACAAAATTGTGAAATTTTGTAATGAGAGTTTTTCAACTCATAATAATGTTCTTTTTTGATTGTTATAAATTTTGATCCATTTGAAAATGAAATTAATTTATATAAATTTAATATTTTATGAAATTTGAAGAGTACCCCTCCCCTCTCTTATAAAAGGCAACGTCTTCTTATAGTTTAATCAAAATAAAAAATAGTTTTGGTTTAGAAAATAAAATTCAAAATATATTCCTTACATCACTAACCACATACTATAATCCTTAGTTTGATTATAAAACCATCCCAGGGATGATTTTGTGGTAAACCTTAAGAGGTTGTATGAAAAAGAGGAATAGTTCTTAACTGAGCATTTATTTTATTTATTCCTCTATCTCCTTAATATATTGTTAAACCATGATAAAATAATATCACAAATATTTAAAATATACTTCTATGTTATTATGTTATTTTAATAATCCATTTTCACATTCTCTTCCATCAAAATGGTAAATGAAACCATTGTTCGTGTGTGTGATGGATTACTGCCTCGCGAATCGATGTAATTAATTTTCCATCACATCCTCTTATTTATAGTTATAATAATGGATTTAATGCATATATTTATTTGTGATATTAATTAAATATCTATCATTATCTAAATATAATATAATACCTATTTAATTAGATTTTTCATTCATTGAATAATGACAACATCTATCATGTGTACATGTGTACTACCACCTCCATGAAGCAATGTGATTAATTTTTCATCACCATATCACATGGATGATATATATAAGTGATTTTAAAGAAAAAATATATTATTTAGGACATAGTGATCATTATGGAAAGATAAAATAATACTTATATTATTTTCATAAGGATATTTGAAAAATGGAAACGTTAATCATGCGTACATACCACCTACCATCTCCATGATTGTAACACAGTTCATTTTTCATAACCATATTTCATTACTGGTTTTAAAATTAAAATTTATGTATAAAAATTATACTTATTATTATGATTATTATCCTTTAGATGATGAAATAATGATATCTTTGTCCATAGTCAACCTTTCAATGTCTTTTTGGACATATGATCTGAATATCATCAAAAAGTATGACATGAACTTAATTGATTAAGTAGTTGATTTTAAAATGGTAAAAGGAATAATAAAAATGAAAAATGTTATTAAGAAATTAATAATTAACATATTTTTTTTTATTTAGGAAGATGAAGAACATATATGACGTGTCAGACTCAATGGAATGTACTTTCTTTTAAAAATCATCTTTTAAAGTTTACCTTCCAAATATTTTTCTTCCATGCCCATATTTTTTAAAAAATAACTTATTAATGAATTTATATAGACATAAAAAAAATTTAGAGGAAATTTTATTTTTATTTTTAATTTATTTAAAAGGTTTTTAAATGTAATCTTGTTACAGAATGTTTTGGATTTTATTACAAAATAAAAAAGAAATGTTCTACTTTAACATGTATGGAGACAATGACTTTTTTCACTGTTATAACCATTATCTTATTTTTGAATTCCATTATAATGTTTCATGTCTTCCTCAAAGATAGACCTTATTTTACTTCCTTCTCAGTAATTTAGTTTTGAAACGTGGTTTTGAAAATAAAGGGGTATTTGAATATCTGTAAGTGTTTTTCACATGAGTTCAAAAGTGTTTTTCTAAGGTTTTATGATAAACGGTACAATAATTAGATTTTTTATCTTGATATGGAACTTGAAAATTATATATGATAAACAGATGAGCCTAAGACCACTTATATGATGGGTTGAGACCCATTGTGGTTCATGGAAAATGACAGAGCCTGATATACCTTATATGAAGGGTGATCCATATTAGAAATCTATAATACATTAGGTAATGTTACTTTTCATTAAAGAAAAGGAGGGATATAATCATTATGGTTTGTCCTAAATATTTAACTGGGATTTAGTTATTTATGGAATGAGTTTAAAATGGGTTATGAATATTTTTCTCTAAGTTTCCTAAAAAGTGTTTTTAATTCTTTTCTATGGGATATCAATGTTTTATTTGAGAAAATGGTGTGTGTTTTCTTATGGAAATGATTTATTTAATACAATAAAATAATAACGTGATGAATGTCGGTATTTTTTGTATTTGTTTCACTAGATTGATAGATTTTTTATTTTTATATCCCTTACGAATCTTTTTATTCTCATCCCCCATTTTAAAATGTTATTTATAAGATTTTAAGGATGATAAGGGACAAGGATGGGGTCATGATCAAACATGAAAATATTTGTCTGGTTTTTTTCCTCTTAAAATGTTTTATATTATGGTAAAAATGGATAATAAGTGGAAGGTCCACTTTATAATGTAATATTTTTTGAGTAAGGGTGATGACCTAATTCTCTAAAAATGTAAACCTAAAATATCTTTAGAAATGAAATAATATTAATTGTAGTATAAATACACAATATTATGTAATTTTTATGGAAGGGTACTTATAAAAAAATCCTAAAATTTTGGTAAACTATAGTGTGCTTAGTTTTTAGAAAAATTACTTCCCTTTTTAGATATAGTAAAATGGATGAGGCTATAGAAATAATGTACCAATGGTAATAACTCTGTAAGGGAACATTGGGTGTAAACTCAATCTATACCTAGTGTATAAAAAAGTGTGTTTATACTTTACATATGTCTGATCATTCTTGGGGGATATGATTTGGTAAATCATGTTCTTTTTTTCAAACAATTATAAATTGAATAAAAATGTATATGAAATTTAATGTCAATAAATAGGCTTTGAAAAACTTAGATTGAATCAAATAAATTAATTATTTATAGAATACATTTCATTTATCGGTTATCAATTCAATTTTTATAGTTTATCTTTCTTATATTTAATAGTTTGAATATTCTCATCCCAATTTTTTTTTATTTTTTTAGACAATGACTAGAGATAGGTGGAATTGAGTCAACAACCAATATGATGGGAAATGTAGTAACTTTCCAAATGATAATCAAAACATGATGATAGTAGTATTTTATGAATTTATGATAATAATTATTCAATTAAACCATGTTTTTAATAGAAACAATAATCATGAGTATTGCCCACATCCCTATAAGAAAGAGCAAGTTGTAATTGAGACATTTATGGAATAAATTCCTCATAACTTTCCATGGATTTCTGGATCCCTTGATCATAGAATAGTGGATCAAATCTAATTAAAGTATATTCTATATCCTAAAATGCTCCCATTAAGAGAAGGATGTACTATCTATTTATTGCTTGGATGGATATGTTGGTCAATGGTGAATGTTGATCAATAATGTGAAGCCCAAGGAATAAATAAAAGTGATGGAGTGAAAAGAATTAATTATTATTTTTATTAAATATTTTCCTCAAAATATTTCACTTATAATAGATTGGGATTTATTTGGTCTCAATAAAATAGAGGATGAATACCTTAGGTAATATGAGTAAAAATTAACAAGACTTGCATGATAAACCTCAAGATGTTTCTTTGACCCTAAAAGTAAAGTTGAAAACATATTTAGAGGGATAAATTTGATTCAAAAAATTATTTAGATATTCAATAATTTGGTAGATCTGAAGAAATGTTTTGATATTCCCTTAAAGTTCAAATGACATTAAGTGAATCTCAAGGGTATTACAGGACTATAGATTGGAACTGGATAAAAAAAATTATTTTGAGGGATTTATGGAGAAATATCATAGTGGTAAGAAACTCAAAATTATCACTTTTCAAAAGTTTAAGAAGAAGTGACTTGAAAATTTTCTTAAGGGGATGAAGAAATTCATCTAGTGTGAGAATAAAGGGTACCTGACTAGAAAATGCTAATGGATAAACCCACCATTATGATGGAATAAAGGAAATTTTCAATAAATCCAAAACCTATTTTACATTGTTTCATCTCTAAGGAATAAATACACTATAAAAAAATTCACAAAACCAAGGTTTATTGATGACGAATAATGACAATGACTTACATGTCCTAGAGAGCAAGGGTGACAACATTCCATCAAAACTACTGAGGTGGATACTGATAATTATGTGGTGATAGATATGCTAGTTATCTATATAAGAAAAGTGAATTTAATATTTGATAATGGTTATATGATTTATTTTACATCATTAATGTTTAGTAGAAATATTAAACTACCACCTCAAAATAAGGAAGTCAAGATTTTAGTGAAAATGACACATGGATAAATTATTTCTTCCCAAGAATATATCTTCTCGACTATCTATATTTTTTAGTTAAATTTTATATTTAATCTTGAAACAATACATGTATAGTAATTCTATTTTATTATTGGTATGGATTATCCTACCAATATAAATAAAAAATGAATTTTTAGGATAAGAAAACCCCCCACCGTGTCGTGAATCCCCATCTAATGAAATACAAGTGTAAGGAGGTAAATGGATCCCATTTAGAATCGTCCTCTAAAGAATGGATATTATGGACTTGTGAGATATAAAATCTCGATCAAATGACCGAGAGTAAATAAAATCTCATCATTGGAAACATTCCCATTATAAGGTAATATGTAACACCTAACACTCTACTATAGTATTTAAACACCATTTCTTGTATTATAATTCATTGCACCATTTAACGTGATTTTATTCATGAATTTATTCTAGAATTTGAAATTAAAAAATGAAAATTCATTTTCTGAATCATAATATAAAAATTATATTATATGAATTTTTTATCATTTTCTAAAAAGGTTGATATTAAGTTGAAAATTATAGCTTTCATAAAACATGTAATTTGTATAAATTTACCATTATATAAGAATAACCAAGAAATTTATAAAACATTTTATGTAAAAAAATATTAATTTTAGGAATAATATTATTCATTTTAAAATATTATTTTAACTTATAAAACCTATGACAAATATTTTTATAAATAATTATAATGTAAGTTTTATATGAAAAACGTTTTTTCTGTCTTTTCTTTGGATTATGTATTTTTCAAGGAAGATTTATTATTGGATATTCCTATAAGACTATTTTAATTTATCTATAATTTAATAATTAAACTTATGTTATTATAATCAATATCCAATATAGTTTTACCATGTATAAAAACTTAAATATTAAAAAAATTATTTCTCTAAAAACAGTTTTACGCATTTAAGTGATTATATTTTAAAAGTAACTTTTTGTGATTATAGAAATTTAATTTTATAAAATTGTTTTTAAATTTTAAATTATAAGGTTTAAATTAATTAATAAATTTAAATTTAAATTTTTTTTAATAAAATTAATTATTAATGTGAAAAATTAGTTACCATGGTAAAAAGTAAAAAATGGTAACGATAATTCCATTAAGGGAAAAAGGAAAAAATATGTTTAAAAAATGTTTCCAAAGAGATTATTGAGGTTTGGATTAATAAAAACTCAAATAATTTCTCCATTTTCCCTTATATAACCCTATTAACCTTTAATAGTTAAATTAATTTATTGAAATCCAATTTGTATTTACAAAACTACCTTTTTATTCACCTACAAAAGGGTAACATATTCCACACTTCAAGACTCACCTATCATTAAAATTTATCCACAAAACTCTTCCATTTTAATCTCCCTATTACCATATACCACTAAAAACCCCTTTTCACTCATATTTTTCCTAATCGCTTCAAATTCAAGGAGACTTCCAATTAAAATTTATGTGCCTGATGCGATAATTATCAACTACATATATTTATTCTTGATTATATTCTCTAATTTTTATAATAGAAACAATATTAAAATGATATTATTATCATTTATATAATTTATTGTTACTATATTAACGTAATTATCATTATTTATTCATATACCCCATCCATTAACAAATTCAAAATTATTGTCCATGTATTGTGTGTAATGTTGCATCCATACTATAACATGTTTTATTTTCTTTCACAACTTCACAATGTTGGATATAAGCGTGATATTAAAGGATAAATATTACATTAATGATAACATTATGGGTTTGGTATTTAAATTTATAACATATTAATTATATGATCAACAAATGATCATCATTAATTTAATCATTCAAACCAAGCATGCTAAGAAGATAATATTTTATTCAAATCATATAAGATTTTAATATACATTAACTCTTGTTATAAAACCTTAAAATTATAATATATAAAAATCAAAAAAACACTAAATAATATAATTATTCTAATTTTATAATTATATTACAAAAAAAACACCTCATAATAATTCATTAAATTGGGATATATTAATGTTTGGGTAGGTTAAACCACCTAATTGAACAATATTATAAATTTATATGATAGATGACTATGAAAACATATTTATAGTTATAATATTATATTAATGTGAAAATAATAATTTGTTTTTTTGGTTTTGGTTATATTATATCTATATATAATTCATCAATTTAAGAAACAACCTTTGTCCATAAAAAATAACCAAAACAAGAATTTTATCAACTTAATCTTTAAGGTTAAATTATAAAATACTCATAAAATAAATTTAATGCCTAATAAATTATTATAAATCATAATTAATAGTAAATTTAATAACAAATTAATAGTTTATTTTATAATAGGAATTAATACAAACACCGCTATTGTGAAACCATTACCAACAATAAAAACTATAAACACCAATGTGGAAAATCTGAAGAATTCAAGTAGAAAATGAATATTTATAAAGAGTATGAAAGAAAATGTATTTGAATAATAATATTATTTTTTTATTAATATAATTATTTTTATGATACATTGTGATAAATTATGTTCATGGTAGTAATGACATGAGGTAAGGGGTTTCCATCTCAAATTACTCTCTTTGAGACATATTTTGTATTATGCAACCAATTTTCTTTATATGGAGTATATATTGACGATTTGAGATGTAATATCATGAAAATAATTTAATTATGATATATTATTATTAGGTTTAATACATATCTTTCAATAATTTATGATTTAATTTCTACCCATGTTGAAATTTGGTTTTTTCGTCTGAAATGTTCATTCTTTGGGGAGTTTGTTACAATCACCACTTATTTTATTTAATGTAGCACCTAAATTTATATGGAATATTTTTTTCTATTTTAAAAATATAATTTAAAGGATTTAATAGTATATATTTTTATTTATCTCACACATTATTTTAATTAAAAATAACCTTTTATGTGAAGTAAAATCCATCCTATGTTTTAGTAAAGTAAAAGTGTGTTTAATTTCCTAGAAAACACATCCCTGTCTAGATACTAAAAATTGGATGAAGTTATGTCATAAATGAACCTTGGGGTGATTAGATCAAAACTTTTTTTTGATTATTGAATCAATCATCGCCCCTATTCATGATGATTGGTCCTAAGAATGCACACCTAGAGAGACGCTTCTGGGGGGATAATATTTGGAATAATCATACACTCTTAATGAACCATGATGAATGATTTTACCTAATATTTATCTGGTATCCTACTAATGAAAACTATTGAACCCAATTATTGTCTTCCATATACAACCCAACACATTTAAGTCACCTTTTCTCCTATATTTATTTGATCATGGAACTACTTATCACTTAGATGGAACCTAATGACTTCCAAGTTGATTAAGGGATATACTCATAAACATCCACATTATTCTATAAAACATGGAAGTATTTTGGGTCCCTATTTCTCAATATATAGATATCCAAGATTTATTCATTAAAAGTTTCTTAGGAAATGATATAAAAGTTATTAATTACACTTATGATGAATGTATTAGACTTAAGTAGGTGATGAGTGGTGTCAGTAATTATATAGTCCCTAGATACATTGACTGGTCTCATGAGACAAAACATGTTGGGTTATGGTGTATACCTATTCTTATAAAGGGATAAGTTTCTTATAAAAAGGCCTCGATAATAAGTTTTAATGTTTGGAATTGTGAATTTCATCAACATGAGATCAATAATATTATTATCCATGTTTTAATTTATTATCATGGATATAAAATGTCCTCATTTTTTTATTATGAATTCTGGTTATTCATTTATAATTTTTATATCACTTATTATGTGTTTATTTTATATAATATTTCATTATATTCTACTACTTACGGAGTATCTAAGATCAACCTTATTTTTTACTACTCCCCAAGAAACCAAGAGGAGGACTATTTTAAATTTTTAGGGATATTATGTAAGGGATAATAATGTTCTCAAAATAGGTTTATGCTATATATTATGTTTGAAAATGTAATATATTTATGTATACAGTATTCTAAGGCTACTAAATTGTTCAATAATTCATGAACTATTTTACTTTATACCAATAATGTAATATAACTACTGGCTCTTGGTTTTTAGAATTTACAATATTATAAAATATGTTGATGTGTTCCTTGAGGAATTCTCTTGTCTTCATCCTAGCTAATAGGTTTAGTTCTCAATAAAACATATACCAAGATAATTTTTAATCTATAAGAGTCAATATATAAAATCCATATTTGAACATGAAGATTTGAATAAGAAATCACAAGATAATCTAGATAAATAGTACATATGTCTAATCACTTTAACATGGGTTGTTCTATTCCATTTCGCCAGGAAGAATGATGATTCAATGAACCATTACATTAATTATTGGGAGCTCAATAAGATCAAGATAAATAACAAGTATATTCCACCACATATTGATGAATTTTTTAATTAGATACATAGATCCCAATACTTATCTAAGGTTGATCTTTTTTTAGGATATTATAATGTGAATGTGAATAAGGAGGATATCTCTAATACTATATTATGTAAAATGTAAGAGAACTATGAGTTCAAAGTGATTCAATTTAAAATCACTATCACTCCAACTATGTTAATGTTATTAATGAACAAAGTCTTTAATTATTAGATCAATAAATTTTTTTTGTCTTTTTAGATGATATTCTTATGTACTCCAAAATTAAGGATGAATATTTGAAGCATTTGAATGATAAACTATAGAATATGAAAAATGAAAATCTATATGAAATATTTAATAAATTGGATTTTTGCATGGAGATTGTAAAATTCATGAGGCATGTTATCACTAGAAAAGGGATATATTTTGATATTTCAAAGATAGATAAAATTAAAAGATGGACCAAACTAGTTTCAATGATATAGATTGATTATTTCCTAGGATTAGTTGGGTTCCATCATTAATTTTTGATAAATATCTTAGAAATATAAAACATAATAACCAAGATAAATTGAAATGGAATATATTTTTTCTTGACCCATGAATTAAATGGGATATTTAAAGAGTTAAATATATGTCTAATAAATTTACCTATTATAAGATCCCTCACTCATATGAGTTGGAAATTCCTAAAGGAATTTGAATTTTTGTTTACTAGATGGGTAATTTTTTGAATTTTGACTTCGAATGGGATTACATGAGTTTTAATTATTCAAAGTGGTGTTTTGATATTAGGAATGGTTCTTTGGAGGTAACTTGTGTGTTAATATGACCTTTAGAGGTTTTAGGTTATGTTTCAGGAGTTTTGAAATTTTTTGGGAAGGGTGAACAGTTTGGGGTGTACGGTTTAGGAGAAAACATGAAACACCTTGATGATCAGTGGGTTTTGAGTTCATTTTGAGCTAAGAAATGTTGGGTTGTACAGTAATAGAATGGTTTGGGGTAAAACTTATGAGCCAAAGGAGAAACCGTTTAAGTTTTAGGATAGACTGGGACTTGGTGTATGTATTGTGCATGGTTTCAGACAAACCATGTGCCTAGTAAAAGCTAGTCCCTGTGCAGTGTTGCACAGTTGGTGGATGTTTATAAAACCATGCGACGAAATAGTGTTGTAGGTGTTGGTGTTGAAAAGTGTACAGCATGCAATTAGTGAATTGTTTGTCTTACAGTGTGGGGTTTGGGGTGTTTGATAAGAGGGGTTTCCTGATTGGTGCATGTTTTGGATAACTGTATGGAAAAACCATGCGGTAAACTATAAATTCATTAAAAAGGTGTATTTTACCAAAATACAACTTAGGTTTTTATGAAACTCCACCACTTCCCCCTCATTGATGCACATAAACCAAGGAATTCCCAAACCCTTCCCCCTCATACAACCCCTTGATTTGGGGTGTGTTCATAGTGATTTTATAGAATTATGGATGAGTTTTTATCCTTTGATGAATTCATTTACTCTTCTTATTAATCCTCTCTAATTTCATGTTATCTGGTTTAGGTATTTTTTATGATTCTACTAGATCCAGGTTTAATCTTCTATTTCTCTTTGGGATTTTAGTTGGATTGTATGGAGGAGATACTCATATTATTTCCACATATCATTGTGTAGTGTTTTATTATGGTATGATATTGTGGTGAATTTTATAGGGTTTTCCATTAATTTTGTTTTTTATTTAACATAGTAAATAGTATCTCCTCTTATGGATTTTACCAAAAATGAATTTTGGATTCCGTTCTAGAACACACGTTGCAGTTTCTTAGAGTTTTTATAAGAGGTGAACACCTTGTGGGTTTTCTGGCATTATGCATAGTTTGAATTTAATTCCATAATTAATTATAACTATTATAATTAATTAATTCAGGTTTCTTAGAATGAGGTTAGAGATTGGATGGTTGAGATGATCTTGTTTGGACACCGAGGAGTTTGGAGGAGGCATGGATGGGACTTGGAAAGTCCAATGAGAATTGAAAATTTATTGGAAAGATTCATTGATGGGGTAGGGGGTCTTAGATATTTACCCATATTCATGTAATTTATTTACATATATATGTGATGTGTTCCTTATATCCTATGTGTGGTTTAATTGTTTTCATGATTTGAGTTAGTAGTTTTGGATCTTAGATTGATACCTAGACCTTCCATAGACCCCATTGGATTCATCGGTTATTATGAGGCTAGACATATGACCACCCATGGGGTGTTCCAACCTTTGACAATGGAATGCTTTTTTGTGTTTAGTTTTGTGAAATTCATTTGAGGATCTTGAAATGGTTTTCACCAATTGTATTGGGTTTTCACTCGGCTTTGGGATTCAAAGGGTGATTAATTGGTTTTAATGTGGATTTTGTTTTTAAAATTAGGCATTTACCTATGAGTAATTTAAAAAGGAGGTTTAAAATGAATTTTAATGGTTTATTTGAAAATGGTATATTGATTCCCAATTTTTATAAATGTTTTGATGACTCTTTTAAAGGTTTTTGTTATAAATAAAGGTACTTCTATTTTTCTTGATGTTAAATGGAATGAACCATGTTTTAAGGGTGGTTTTAAAATGTTTTAAATAGATGTGTGAGACTTATCCTCTTCTAAAGAGTGTTGTAATAGTGTTTTGATTTGTGAAAAGGTCCCAACATACCAATCCAAATTTTAGGTGTTAAAGGCCTATTGGGACCTTTGTAGATGATAAGGGTTTAAAAAATGGATTTTTAAGAACCATGAATGTTTTTAAAGGTTAAATGTGTACCTTAGTTTTTTATTAAGATTAGGATTTCAACAAATATCAAACATGATGATCCACATCTAAGGTTATGATAGTGGACCCAATATTCCACATATATGATTCTGGATGTCTGGAATGACATTCCACTTTTGAGGTTAAGAGTTGGATATGGAATTCCATGTCTATGATTTTTTATGTCTGATATGGAATTCCACAAGCAAGGTTGAGAGTTGGGAAGTACATTCCACATTCATGATTTTGGATGTATGATATGGAATTCCACATATAAGGTTAAGAAGTCAAACATGATGTTTCATGGCCATGGATTAGTTTGTTGGAAAATATGATCCATGTCCACAATGATTGTTTCTTATATGGGTTAAGTGTTGTACCATGTTTCTAGAAAAAATTGATAATGATGTTTTATTCCTACATAAGTTTAATGATAATTGAAGTTAACTCTTAATTTTTTATAGTATGTATCACTACATGTTTTATGAATCAAAAGACCAACTTTAGTTGATGAAATTTTAGTTGGCCTGGTTGTTTATTTAGAACTTGATGGATAATAAGTTAATCACTAAATGGTTGTTTCTACTTGTATCTTATTTTCTGTAATATTTATTTATCCCGCTATTTATTTACATACATTGTTTCTTTAGAAGGTATTTTCTTTATACACTATTGGTGGTTTATCACTGATTTGTAAACACACCCTGCATGGTTACCATTACAAATAGGAACCTGAGAAGCTATCATATGTTTATTACAGGCATAGGTTTGTTCTCAGGCCCATGTTGAGTTTTACAAGATCATTCAGGATTGATCACATGTTATCAATAGATTAGATGTGGTTCTTCTCAAAGATGGAAGTATAGAATGATGTATTTATTCTATTATTTTCTGATTTTTATTATGTGATCAGCCTAGTGGGATATCGATGTTGTATGTATAGAATGGATGTTCAACCCTTTAGTGTATTACCTTTTATGCTTCTATTTCATATTTTTTTATTCTATAATTATATTCTGATGTGTATATTTTTTTGGTTATTTACTTCTGGATGTGCACTCTGATATGCTGGTATAGTCTTCCCACAGTTCCACTTTAGATGCCCACTTCTAGTTAGTAGCATTTTTTGTATGAGGAAGCATGCCTGAGGTCATGTGGTGAACTGGATTGAGGCACCAGTTTAGTGGCATTCGGGTTAGGTCATTAAACCTATACTCGCATTACCGACCACTGGGTAAGTATTTTCGATCCATATTAAAGCTTTGAAAAAGGTCATGGTTTATGTAATAATGAAAAATGATAAATCGATAGCCTATTCCTCCAACCAATTAAATATTAATGATAAAAAGTACCAAATACATGATCTAGAGTTGGCTATAGTGATATTCTTATTGAATATTTGGAGGCATTATCTCTACTGGGAGAAGTGTGACATATATATAGATCATAGAGGCCTTAAGTATATATTAACTCAAAATGTTCTCCATATGTTCCAATTAATGTGGTTAGAGATTATCAAAGATTATGACTGTTCAATCCATTAACATCCTAGGAAGGCGAATATGTGGTGGATGATCTAAGTAGAAATTATATTGTAGCCGTATCCATGATGAGGATTGAAAGGGATCCAATATTATTTAACATTAAAAGTGTTGAAATGGAAATCATAAAAGGAAGATCATCCTACCTTTCCCAAATAACTTCTCAGCCATCCATTCTTGAGAGGATCAAGGAGGCCTAAAAATACGATAATGAGCTATAGAGAAATGTATCAAATATTATGAATTTCAAGTTTTCTAATTATGGAGTAATAAGGGCTGAAACCTAGATATGTATCCTATAAAAAATACACCTAAATAGAGAACTTACAAATGATGTTCATAGATCATCCTTCTTTATTCATCCATGAATTAATAATATGTATAGGGTTCTAAAGAAAAACTTCTGGTGGGATAACATGAAGAGGAATACTGTAGAATTTATATCTTGATACTTGGAATGTCAATAAGTAAAGGAGTGATTGAAGTCTATTGGTATGATTCTTCCATTTCCCCTAGTAGCATGAAAATGGGAAAATTGGACCATGTATTCTGTAATTGGACTCCCAAATACATCTAAAGGCCATTATTCCATTTTTGTGGTAATCGATCACCTTTTAAAGTCAACACCTTTCATTACTATTAAGTAAGATTTATAACTTAACCAATAAGTTAATATATACATAAGAGGTGTGGTAAAACTGCATGAAGCGCTAATCTCATTGTATCTGATCGAGATCTGAGGTTTACCTGAGGTTATGGAGAAGCCTTCAGTAGGAGTTGGATATAGAGATGAGTTCCATCACTACTTATCACCCTCAAATGGATGGTTAATCTGATAGAACCATTAAAACATTGAGGATATACTGAAATCATGTTCAATAAATTTTATAGGATTTTGGGATCAATAATTTCTATTGGTATATTTCTCATATAACTACATTTTCTATTTTAGCATTCAAATTACACATTATGAGGCTCTATATGGAGAGAGGCATCAGACTAAAAAAATTTGGGATGAAATTGGGGTGGGAAAGATGATAAGACCCATTCTTATCCAAGAGATGATAGAGAAGGCTCAAACCATTCAACATCAAATGAAATCCCAGAAAATTCAATATAAAATCTATGAATACAATCATTGATGAGACCTATAGTTTGAGTTCATAGATAATGTCTTCCTTCTTGTATTACCAGGGAAGAAATTCATGAGTTTTGGTAAGAATATAAATCATAATTATAGATACATCGACCCCTTTGATATACTTGATTACATTGGATCCATGAGCAATCAACTAGCACTCCCACTTAACCTATCCCAAGTACATGATCTGTTCCATGTATCACTATTAAGAAAGTACATACTAAACCCATCACATATATTGAATATAGAGGTGGTACCTTTGATGAATTATCTTTCATATGAGGATCATTTGGTGAATATTCTAGATCATAGTGATAATATTATACGAAACAAGATTACACACCTAATCAAAGTACAGTGGAATAACTATAAGTTTGAGGAGGAAACATGGGAACCAAAAGAGTTGATGAAACAAAAATACCCTCATCTATTTTAGTGTGTGAAATGAAATATCAAGAGAGATATTTCTGAAGGGGGGATAATTTAATTACCCAAATTTTTATAAATTAAATTACTCAATGAATAAATAAAATGTTTATTATGTAAAGTAGTTATAGAAAACACGTGCACTATATATCATTTGTTATTTTGGGTTGGTTTGAAATACAACCATAATATGATTCTTGGGATTAAAATACAATTATTCTTCATAACCATTTTTAATATATCTATTATATAGTATCCATTAAGATTAATATATGTTAAGGTTTATAATAAAATTTAATTAACATAGAGAAGAGAAGAGATGACCTAGACTAGTACAATCATACACTATGAATCCCATTTGGTAAAGAATATGATAGAGATGAAATCGATAGGATTTTCCTTAACCAAAACTTAAATAAGATTAAATAACTTATGTTAGAGTGAAATCATTCACAGAATAAGTTTAAGCTTATAGAGATCACCTCCAAATACATGTTCAATGAACCATCCCAAGAAAGTACTACTATCACACAGCTTACCCTAAGGGAGAACGCTGATGTAATAAGGGGTTATGTATCTATACCCTATAATATAAATTTATATTTTTTAATGTAATAATTATTATATTGATATATTTTCATTATTACTTTATATATGTGATTATATAATGAGTTTGATAAAAATTATATTTTGATATGCAAAAAATGAAATTTTATTTTTGGGAAATATATAATTAAAACACTCTTTCTGATAAATTCAAGAGTTTGGAATAATTTTTTTAATTAAATAGTATTATTGATTCATATTAATCTCAATAGAAAAGTTAATATAATTTAATGATGTACCATTCAATTTCTATAATTTCTAAAATGTTGTTTATGTTGTAAACATTAGTTTTATTCAAAAAATAATGTTTTATATTTTAAATTTTAAATTCATATATTTAGAAAAAAAATTGTGTAAAATAACCAAAATTTTATAAATTTTCATATTGAAATTATTTAATGGTTATTATTTTCATAATTGTTTGAGTCATTTTTATTTTTGGGTAAAAATTAAATACAGTATAAATATATTTCATGTACTAAGACATAATAATAGAAAAAATGTGATGAAATAAATACTATAAAATGAACCTATGAAAAAAATATGGTTTCCTTTTAAAATAATGTGTTTTTAATTTTTTTTATTAGTTTTACAAAACTATCATGAATCCTTTAAAACCTAGATTATATTTCAAGGTTTTAAAAATAATTCCTTTTGAACATGACTGACTTACACATCATGAATGGTATTAGTTTAATGAATTTAATTCTTAAACAAATAATATATTATAAACATCTCATATTTGGTATAATATATGTGAAAAAACCATGAAAAGGTTTGTGGTTTCTCTTATTTTTTTACTTCGAGTCCAAAACCTATGTTTATAAATTAATAAATAATTACCATATATTTTTTTATAAATAACCACCCAAACTCCCTTTTCTATTCACCCCAAAGCCTTAAATAATGAATTCCATGTCTCTATTTCTCTCTCCCTCTTTAAATCCCTCCCAAGGTGTTATTAGGATCTTAAGAAGATCCTCCCAGTCTTTTAGAAGTAACCTCTCAAGTAATGTATTTTCTTACTTTTCCTCTTCATTCAATTAATTCCATTGTATTTATCATTTTTAATACAAATTTATTATGATTTCATGTTTTTATAAAATACCTTTAGTTTTATTTTTTTTACAATAACGAGATACTATTTATCACCACTCATTATAACCTTTACCCAAGTTGTTATTATTTCCAAATATGGGATCTCTATCTCCCTTCTTTTCCATTCGATCACTTTATTTGTATTTAACCTTTTTATTTTGATTTTTTCTTGTATAATATATTTTTAAACAGTCATTTACAAAACATATTATTCTTAAGTAATGATAGAACACCTTTCACTCTCATTAATAGCTTCCATGATCCATTATGTTCACCTCTTATACTGCCAAAATTATCTCATGGTTTTCGAGGCTAAACTTATGTGTTGTCAATAATAATCCCCATTTACACTCAAGGTTATTCACATAGATGTAAATCTACTTCACTATTTAGTTAATTATGTGTCTAGTACTCGCTTTGATTAATCATGTGATTAAAAGTAATGAAATATATTTTTACTTTGTATGATCAGTGTGGCACAAAAATGTCTCTACATGATATGATTATGAAGGGTGGTACCAGAATTATATGTCCATCCAATGCATTGGGTAATTATTTTATATCATTATATACCATTTGTGGTGATTTTGTGGTTATCCTAAGTATACTATGTTATGATGTCTCGGTGTTTATCTTGGGGTAGGATACACAGAATATATCTGTACTAATCCTCGGTTTCGATCTATAGATTGAGTATATAGAATAGGTTCACTAAGCTAGTACTATACATCCTGGGTCTAGTCTACTCAAACACGACCACATTCTGAGCCTGATCAGTTGGTATTACTCCAACTCCCCTCCAAACATGTTGTTACTAATCCTACTCTAGAAGGTGGAGAAAGCATTACTCCTCTCCCACTAGAAACATATGGGAAGGATTAGAAGAATCTATGAATATGGACAATTTTTTATAGGATCAGTACCCAACTGGTTCTTAGTCACACTAAGGATTTACATGACCCTGGCGCCCACACTAATGGCATATAGAAAAAATACCATTGTGAATACCTTGGCTACCACTACCCTATCGATAACCCTCCAAATGATACTTCCTTCCATTACATGAACTACCCTAATTTAGATCTGAACCTCCATGACTTGTAAAATTATCTTACCTCAAGTTACTCTAGGTAATATAGTCCTAGTTCACTATCTTTGAAATTGTATTCTATCGGAAGATATTAACCTGAGATCGTATGGCATACTTGGGTCCATCCTCAAAACAACTATCTTTGGATAACTTGGCACTAGAAAATAAAGTCACAAATCACCTAAACTCTGTGAAATGAGTAGAATAGTATATAATGGTCACAGTATCCTACTCCATGTGCAAAAACTCTCTCACTTGATTTGATCTCAATGTCTCAGAAAATAAGTGATCATAGATGGTATATTGTATATCTCCCCAAACCATACCTTAATGTTGAATAGCCCGGTTTGAAACATCCCGCCAAAGCATCTAAAATACATAATGAATATATGTGTAATGAATAAACCGCTTTTATGGAGGTGTCTCAAGATTCTCAAGGATAGATAATATATCCCCTATTTATGATTTAGTAGCCTGAGGCCCACCCAACCTAGAGAAAGTATCTGGGAACTGCTACTAGTATTCCCTTGTCAACTCAGATGTTGTCTATATAGGTTATGGTTCTCCCTCTACAGACCACACTAAGTGTAGAAACCCTTCACAAAATAGTGTTTAGTTGCCTATTTAAAGTAAATAAGGAGTATAATTAGAGGATCCTTATGTGAAGTCTCATCCCGACTCACTAGATAATTGTATCCAAATTGATGGCCACATGGCCTAAAGCATATATCCCCATGTTATAGAGTTTTTTTTTACTAGAAGAAAGGTTATTTAAGAGTTTAGTGAGTATAATATACCCTCATGATCAAATTTTGTCCTAGAGGAATCAAAATAGCACTAAATAGTGGAATCATAATAGAGAAATAAATTGGAGTTGAATAAGTAAAACATCTAGATACCATAATACACTACGAGAAACCATAATCCAATTCCATATACAAATTATTCTAATCTTTTCATGATGATATATAAAAATAAAGTGATGGTACATGGGAAAATAAATAAACATTCATATATATATATCATGCTATACAAAAATATAGAAAGATAAAAAAGACTATATCCACTAGAATTTTGAGAATAGACTCGATACTCTACTCATGTAATGCATCATAGTATAAGAAATTAGGAATCCATAACTGGACCCTTCCCTTTTTCCCTACCTGTAACTATGAAGTTTGACTAGGTAAAAATTGGTGGCCCAAACAAGGTATGAGATATACTTAGTAGGAAACCACCAATGGTTTTTATAACTAACGCAGTCTATACATATAGGTTATAGCAATGTACAGATACAACAAGGGTAAAACTATAAAATTAAGTGGTGTAATTCAGTCTATAAGAACATGATATAACAAGAAATATATAAATGATGAATAACTATAAGTAGAGAAAAGCATCAGTGGCTCTTTCTCTCCTGACTCTCCCCTCTCCCTCACCGCCCCGCCTAGGGTTTCCTCCCAAAACCCTATAGTGCAGGCTTAGCGGCATAGCACTTCTCCTTCTTCCCCAGCCTCTCTTACCATTTTTCTCCTGTTTCTCCTTCATCCTTCCCTATTTGGAGGCAGTACATTGGTGTTTGCATTGGAGCCCTTGGCCGCTCCCCTGCTCTGACATCTAGTTCCCTTGTGGCTTTCCAGGTCAGATCTAAAGCGGGGTTTCTAAGAGTTTTTGGGATTTTGTGTTTTGGTGGCTGTTGGTTCTCAAGGTACTCTGGAATCGGCCTTTCTTTGTTTCTGGTTTTATGCCCCGTCATCACGGCGTCGTTTGGGTTCCTCGTTCTCTTTGTTCCCTGCTCTGGTCTCATGTCTATCTGCTCCACTCTGAGGCGGATCAAGAGAAGGGTGACGCCAAGGTTTTGGGATGTGGGTTCGGAGGTCATCGAAGTTCCAGGCATGTATCCTTAGTCTATGGTGAGTTTGAGTTTCTCTTAGTCTTGGAATTTGGTGATGGTTCATGGGTTTCTATCTACATTTGTCAGTGATCTGGGGCTTTGCGGGTCATCCCTATGGTTCTGGTGTGGTGATCTTATTATTTGTTTCGTTTCTTCTTTGGATATTTTGTTTGGATGGTCTCTATTACGACTTTCTATCTGGATTTGACTCTCTGTGGAGGATTTAGTGTGTCAAAGATATGGTGTCAAGGCAGGTGATCTTCATCAACTTCCATGGTTTATTTCATTTTTTTTAAGGTGTTCATCTTATATGGTTGGTATCTTGGATGGATACATCAATTTTGTGGTTCTAATTCTCATAAAACCTTCTTCTGAATTAGTCTCTAGTGGTGTTAGGGTGAAGACGATGATTTTTGGTAATCAAGAAGGCTGTGACATGAATTTCTCTGATGCGCTGATCATTATCTCCTCGGGTTTCGGTCTGGATTTGGTGTTTTGAATCCCACCTTAATTCTGGTTTTAGAAATGTCTCGGTTCCTCCATTGAATTTTGAATTTTTGTTTGGGATGAGTTTGCTTTAAATTTTGTGTGTTTGTTTTTGCGGTTCCCACTAACACAAAAAGTGGTTTATTTTGAAAATGAAAAAAGGATTTTGAGAAAAGCATCAGAAACGGCCTACACTGACATATAAAATGCTAATAAATCATGAAATATGTTGAATAATCAAGTATCAGACCTATGAGGTGATATTAGGACGTCCATCTTAGTATCCATGCCTTTTTACTAAAAAATAAATAAGATAATGGATTTTAAATTTAATTCCACAATTCAAATTTATTCCATTTCATTATTCATTTAATTTATATATGACAAGGTTATAGCCAAGTTATTTCAAATTTAACAATTCATTTAATTTTCATACACCTACTTTAATAAGAGGCGATCTCAATTCATCCATTGGGTGGCATAACCTTGGTTAATAAGTTGAATCCACCTCAATGATGGTTTAGGTTGAGGTTGAAAAAAATCCAACCTTGGAAATTGTTGTCATAACATGTTAAACTCATGCTTTATACATCCAATTTAAATATTTATTAATTCAATATGTGAAGCCCAGAATATCTGGTGTGTAGCACTATAGCGCAAGCTATAAAAAACCACACTTTAGGGAAATGTTATAGGCCACCTACCTTAGATGTGTACAACTCTCCTTGTCTGATATCTGATGCTAATTATTTTTAGGTTGGGGGATTTCGAAAAAGTAGATAAATGCCCTGAAAATAACACAAAAGAGATCACATAGATTTAATATTCCACATCCCAAGATAAACGAAAGAAGGAACCAAGAGGATTATAGATCTTACTAGTATAGATCCAACATGACAACAGGTGAAGGGATTGAACATCAAATGAAGATCCTAGATCAAATCCTAGGCAATGAGAAAAAGGATCTCTCAGCCATTAAGGTGTTGTGCATGGAGTTGAAAGGAAAGAGAGTGGAGAGAATATAATCAAATTGGCAAAAAATAGTAATTTACCCTATCTTTAATAGGTGCATGATTTTTCTGCATGATTTTCCAAACCTGACACTAATCGTTCCCCACCTATATCCTAAATTCATACCTCTTTTCATGGTCAGTTGCATTGTTTAACAAAACCTGAGAGGCGTCAAAAGAATCTGAACATGGATTGAGGAGAGGCTTCAAATCCTAAAGAGGATGAGTAAAAGGATCTATTCATGCATCAGGATACAGGAGAAAATGAAAAGGGGAAGAAGAGTTTTATTTTTTTAAATCCAAAAGGAAAAATAGTCATTTTCTATTTCTTTTAATGTGGCACATGGTTTGGCCGCACGGTTGGACAAAATGTGCTCCATCACTGTCCAAGGGAACCACCCCCTCACAGGGTTAAGCGCACAATTAAACAAACCATGTGATAACTGTGTGTTTTAGCTTTGAAAAAGGTATATAGTTTTATGCACATGCATACGGCCCCCATCGCATGGCTTTTCAAACAATTATTCCATATATATGGGTCGTACAATTATACCCCACAATTACTACTAATCACGCGCCAACTACGCTCCTTATACAATTTCTCTAACAAGTAGAGCTATAGACTCCAAAAAAGTGTTTTATGATACTGAATCCTTCATTAATCATTTAAGAACAAGTGTATTCTTAAAAATAATGATTAAAACTAAAACCTATGGAGGGACATCGGTTTTATTAGTCCTTTAATTTGGATGAGGCTTTTTACTTTTTTCAGGACTCCGTTGTATGAGGTGATACCTGCACCCAACTTTAAATCCCTTTGCACTCTACTTTCCATTTTATTTAAATAAATTTGTGGGTATGGATGTGAATAATACCCCCCATCAACCCCTTGCAATGGAAGAGAGTTCATCACCCCGCAGGCTGAGGTGGGTCTAGGAAATATGGAAATAGGCAAAAAAATGATTTCTTTTGTGTGCAGTGGGTGGTCAACTTTTGTGCCTTGGTTCTTTTGGATTTCATATATGTATTGGAAGCCTCGATACCTTATATTTCTTGCAACCTCTTGTATATGAACTTTAATTTTTATAATAATTTTTAGGGTGTGGGTTTGGCCTCCAACTCACATTGGAGCCTCTTTGGATTGTTAAACTACAAGAGAAAATGTGTTTTCTAGTAGTTTTGATGGCATTTAGCGGCGATTTAAACCACCGGTAAATGATGCATGATGCTTTCTAAAAGCTTCGTGTATTTGCATGTTGGGAATTAATTCAAGGTATTTTTTATCATTTTTTATTCAGTGGTGTTTTGTTTAGCGGGAGTTTAAACAATTGATAGATGTTTAGCCGTGGTTTTTTCTTTATTTTTTTATTCTCATAATTAATTAATTAATTTTTTATTTTTCTTATTTATTTACATAATTAATTTATTATTGTTATTTATTATTGTTGTTGTTATTATTTATCCAACCATGCATGTCATGCATAGATTTGACATATATATATGCTGGGAGAGATTCAAACATTTGACCTCTTGATTATTCTACAAAGTCTTTACCACTCCATCAAACTCTTCATATGTTGAGTAAATAGTATGTAATATACTTATATATATACAGATAAAAAAATTATATTAAAGAATAAAAAATAATGAATATATAATAAATATATAATAAATAAGTAATAAATAGTAAATAAATTAATAAATAATATATAATAGATAAATAATAAATAAATAAAAAATAAAAAAAATAAAGAGGTAATAAATAAGTATTAAATAAACAATAATTAATTAATAATAATAAAATAATTAATAATAATCAATAATAAATAACTAATAAATAATACATAAGTAATAAATAAGTAATAAATATTAAATAATAAATAATAAATAATAAATAATAAATAATACATAAATATATAAATATTAAACAAATAATAACTATGAAATAAACAAATAAAAATAAAAATAAATAATTTCAAATAATATTAAATGATAATAAATGATAAATAATTAAATAATTAAAAATTAATGAATAAATAAATAATGAATAATAAATCAGTAAATAATACATAAATATTAAATAAATAAATAATATGTAATAAATAAATAATTATTAAATATTAAATATATAATAAATAATAAATAATAATTAAATAATCATAAACATTCATAATAAATAATATTAAATCATAATAAATCATAATAAATTTTAATAAATAATAAATAATAAATAATATATAATAAATAATAAAAAACTAATAAATTAAAAATAAATAATAACTAAATAGTAAATAATCAATAATCAATAATCAATAATCAATAATCAATAAATAATGAATATGTACTAAAATAAATAAATTATAATTAAATATTAAATGAATAATAAATACATGATAAATAAATAAGTAACAGATAAATAATGAATGAATAAATAATAGTCAATAAATAATAAATAAATAATAAAAATAATTAATAAATAATAATAATAAATGACTATAAATAATATATAATATATAATATATAATAGTAAATTATAAATAAATAAATAAAAATAAATTATAAACAAATAACTAAATAATAAATAAATAATGACTATGTAATAAATAAGTAATAAATAAATAAATAAAAACATAAAGTCAACCCCATCCCCAGAATTAGAATAACACACATGATGAGAGTTAGGAGATCCTCCACACCAAGCAACCAAATCCCTGTCCAGCATACTAGTAGCCTTATTGCCACTCACATTTGGGTGAGAACCCTTATCATAGACTTTATAATCAAATCCCTCCAAATCTATATTTTGAGCATCAGGTGGAGCCAAGGTTGAGGAAGGACCTATTTCAGCCACCACCTCAGAATATAAAACAAAAGGTTGAACCTGATTATCACCCACTGGTCTCATGATGAGTAGGGAAGTCGCATCCCTCCTTCTCTGCAACTCTTCCAATCTATCTTCACATCTATACAAATGAGATAAGACATGACCATTCTTCCCATTCATGAACACTGCTTTCTTATCAAATGAGTGATTATTACCATTAATAATGTGTAACACCCCGAGATTTTATGAAAAATATTATTTTAATTTCATTAATGTCTTGTATTGTATTCTACACCAAGATTACTTTGCGCTATACGCAACACCGTATTAACTTGCAGTATACGCAACACTATTCTTGGACCGTGTTACACACAATTTTGATAATAGTTATTCTACGCAACATTGAGTATATATATATATATATATATATATATATTAAATGTATAAATGAAATATGGTTGGATTCTGTTATACGAAACAACGAAGGATTCATTCACAACACGCAACCCTGACTTGGCTTGCTTTACACGAAATCGCGACCTTCCTCGATAGCGTGTGTAGTACGCAATAACGAGTTTCACTAAACAACAATATGCTATTAAAATATTATTAAAACTAACCATTATGAATAGTAATAACCACTTTTTTGAAATTTTGTAAATTTTATTTTTCAAAATGGAATTCATTTTTGGATTTGGAATATCTAAATTATCCTAGGGTGAAATTTTGGTATTTTTCTGAAAACTTTCAATTTTTGATGAATAGTGAAACCACTAAGTGGTAGTTAAAAAACTGAATTTTTCATAAAACTTAATTTTACCGCTTCTGTGAGTGGAATTTCGAAAATCCGAGAGACATGGTTAATATCAAGGACTAAAATTTGGTTCAATGAGATGAAAATAATTTTTGGTGAATAGTAACTTTTTACTTTTTTTACCACGGTAAAAAGTAAATAGGGTAATTAAGGGTAGAAATGATATTATTATTACCCTAACACATGTCCTAATTCTATTGTACAAGTGTAATTCGACCAAAAACAAACATAGGAATAAAATATGACCATTTAGGCCCACTTGGATTAGATTAGGACATTTATTATTAATTTATTTAAAGAAGGGTTAAAAGAGTTAAAATCAAAGTTTATTTACTAAAACATTTTTAATATAGGGTTATACATAATATAAATTTGACTATAAATATTAATTAGAAAGATAAAAATATTTCCTACATAATGGTATTTTATTTGTAATTTTTAGACATTAAATAATTTAATTTATTTATGACACAACGATGATGCAGTAATTATCTTATTAATGAAATATTGACATAATTGATGTTATAAATACCCAAATAAATATAATTTGAGACTTTTTATGAATTAAACTAATTTTATAGGTTAATATGACATGTTATTATTGATTTAATTAACTTTTTTCAAACTTATCATTCTGTTATGATTTTCACAAAAATCAATTACTAAATAGTGTCAAAATTGACATAAAATAGTTTTTAAAACAAATATTATATTATTAATTGTTATTTTATTCCTAAAAATCTAAGGTTCGGCCAAATGACTTAGATAAGGTTATATATATTAATAATAAACAACATGGGGTTTGTTTGGCTTCTTATAGTAAGTTTATTAACCTTATAGTGTAAGAACACAAGAAGACACGGTAAAAGTACAATTATTTAACTTAATGTTAAATCTAAATGATAAGGTTAAAATAGGAACCTAAACTTGTCTAAATTCTATTGGATGAGAGGATTTCGACCCATCCCCACCTTAGCTTCGAAATATATCAATTTGGAGCTATTTAAAACCGAACTTGACTTTATAATAAAATAATATTTTTAGTTATTCCAAAGGTACCCCTCTCCTCCCTTATAAAAGGGCACCTCCTCCCTCTCCTCCTCACACCAATTTGAGCATTCATGCTCGGCCAAACCCTGCCCAAATCTCTTCTCCACTTCCCTAGTATCATCCTAGAGGTCCTGGTTATCTTCAAATACCATCCTTAGTTCTTTAAGTGGAGGTTAAGTGAAGGCGCGTCAAAAAGAGGTAATATCCATTACCGATCTTTTTCAATTTCATTCTTCTTGAACTTATTATTCTTTAGTTGTTTCATGATAAAGTAATAACATCAGTATTTATTATATACTGATATGTTATTATAAATATGAAACAACTCTAATTAACCTTCTATCCATCCTACGGAAAAAGGAAATCACCGCGCGTGCGTACATACGGAATACCGTCTCCATGCCGTGGTGTAATCTATTTTCTGCCACCACCTTAATTGGATGGGTATAATGGTGTAATGAGTAACTATATATTATTATTATAAAGTGATATTGATACTGAAATAGTATACATACACTTCAACACAATTTCATGATCATGAGAACGATATCATCGCTCGTGCGTACGTACGGACTACCGTCTCCACGACGCGATGAGATTCATTCTCCATGTTAACCATTTAAGAATGATTATAAAGTATATATAAGCAATAATAATGAAATATATGACATTATAAAGCTACTAGATTTATGTATATATGTATGTCATCTATTTACTTCCATTCAAGACAATAAGGAAAGGAAAACAGCGTTCATGCGTACGTACAGACTACCGTCTCCATGAACGGTGTGTTTCATTTCATTTATCTATCTATTATATATATATATATACTGAATATATATGATATATAAATCATGTTTTATATTCTTGAAGTAATTAAATCATGATATAAGTAATAATAATGTCAAGAACAACAAGTCCAAACACCTACGATAAATGAAACGATTTTACCCAAAACGCTCTTTAACATGGAATTTACAAAAGAATGGGTAAAATAAAGTCATAAGTGAACCATATATGATATCATAACAATTATTATGATTCTGGAATAAGTCAATGACATTATTTAAATCATTATACAGGAGGTTCGGACACTTACGAAGCAAATCAGACCTAAGGTAAGGGAAATATCACAATCTCATTTTTATCCGAGATTGTTTATACTTTGGTATTTACTGGGGTTTATTTTATCATCCACATTCATGTTTCCCCAATATGTAATATTTATATCCTTCTACAATAGTTTATATCCAATTTTACCCTTCGGTGAGTTTTTAGTAAAAGATATGAAAGGAATATTTTGTCATGTTTCGTACGAGGTACTTTTTGACTTTTCTGACAAAAGTACGAGAAGAATGTTTTTTTTAACTTATACGACATGAATGGATTTTTAAAACATTATTTCCAAGAAGAATCCTTTACAAGTTTTCAAGTTTATTTTTAATCAACTTCTTTTAGTTTAAAGTTGTATGACATGTTAGGAAAGGAAAAATGTTTTTGAAGAAGAAAGGATATTTTCCTCAAGAATGGAGTTCAAGTGTTTTATAAAAATTATTTTCCATCTAAGATAATAAATGGTTCTGTTTTTATCCCTATTATTACATTGATTTGATTATGTTGTGATGGATTTATTTTTTTGAATTCCTTTATCTTATATGAATTGTTTTATGATGCCATGATGTTTAAGATTCCCATTTGTATTACATGGGTTATGCAATGATGTATGATTTATGATTTTGTGGCACACATAAGAATGGTATCATTATGAGATGGGTGGGACCTATATCTCCTTCCAATTCATTGGGTAAAGATTTTATATCTCATGAGATAGAAATGGATGGAATGGTAGGTTATACTGGTTCAGTGAAACAGGACTGAAACGAGGGTGACTTGGTTCAGAAAGGGACTTTGTCCACTAAGATAGTCTTGGCAATAAGTCTTGACTAATAAGATATGATTCTCTATGATTATGTGTGTATTCCACAAAGTTTCATGTTTTAATTTATGATTATTTGGATTACATTTCACTACTATGATTTATCCCATGTTATGAAATTATGATCTCTTTTGCAGGTTAAGATTTCCAAAAGTTATGTGCTTATGTATATGATGTGATTGATATTTCTTTTGTTTACCCTTACTGAGCATTTGAGCTCACCCTTTTATGTTTTCTTTTCCCCAGGATATAAATAAAGGTTTTAGGTATAAAAAAAAGAAGATCTTTATGGGAGATGTTGAAGATCTTTTACCACGATTAGAAGATTACGTTCCGAGTTTCCAAAGACACTAAACTATTACGATCCTTGCGTGTGTGTTTTTGTTATGTACTAAGTATTCCGCAAATGTAATGTAAGGTCAATGTACGTCAAGCTTCGGGTCTCTACAGTTGGTATCAGAGGAAAGGTTTAGTCAGCCTTTGGAAAATAGGACGCGAAAACGTTAGTGAGATCCCTAAAGATATTTCTAAGGTATGTCTAGGGATGTCCCTTAGGATAGGTATACATATAGGATATAGTCCTAGCACTATGGTAACGATCTTAGAATTTAACCTAAGATGTTAGATATTGAAGTTACTCCCCCTTTTTTATGATTTTTGCATCTCACACTATTTTTTTGGGTTTTAGGAAATGGTTGGAAACAAGATGATTCACGATAATGGAGGATATGATAGAAAATGGAATGATATTCTTCATAATGAAATGGGATTTGGAAGTCCAAACATCATTATTATGCCGAATCAGCAATCTCATAATATGATCAATAAAGTAAAATTTGGTAAGTTTCATGACTCAGCTAATAAGAGAAAGATGGAGTTTCATGATGATCATAGAGGAAAGAAAGTTCAATTTCCCCTATGTAAATCATGTGGGAAGAGGCATCAAGGAGAATGTTTCAAAGGAACTGGAAGATTCTTTGGGTGTGGAAAAGAAGGACACAAAGCAAGTAAGTGCAAAGGAAAAGGTTCAGTTAACAACATGGATGAGGATAATGGTATTGCTACGACATCAACAATGGTTAAATGTTTTAAATGTGGAATGTACGGGCATTATGCAAACCAATGCCCTAAGGGAAAGTCTCATGAAGATAATCAGTATGGTCGTATGGGAAGTATTTATGTTGATAATGATGAAGAGACTACAAATGATATGTGAGATTAAAGAATTGTTGAAGCTCGGTCAATGGTTTAAGAAGGTAGTGGACTGATTACATGTTTATCAAGTGTAATGTTGTATAAGTAATCTCATGGTACTATGGAATAAAGAGACATCTAAGGATTATTACACTGTTGTCTTTCCTATGTTTTTAAAGTGTATGATTAATGGTACTCGTAACCATGAAATGTTATTCAGATATTTTTGGAATGTAGATGATATGCGCTTAATTAAGGGATAAGGAGAAAATGAAATGTTTGATAGTATTCATGAGCTCATGATTGATATAAGGACTAAGTGATATCATGGTTTGAGTATATAGAATTTTTGGATTTTGGTATGTGGAAAGAGTTAACTTTTGACAGCATTCATGTTTTCACTAAGGTTTAATTGGTATTCATTTTTCAAGAGAATACATGATTAAGGTATTCACATGATTGTAATGTGACCAACAAGACATATCTTATGATATATGGGGATCAATGATGGTATTAAATCTCTGGTAATTTTTTTCACTATATTATGAGAGTGGACTGCAGTATTATGGATAAGCCTAAAGATTGGAATGGATTATGTTGGAAATAAGATAGTATTGTTTAAGGATAGAAGTTTTTCGATATTATTGATGGGATGTTATAGTAATATAGTTTTAGAAGAAGGACAACCTGCAGGACGGGCGACAGCCCATCGCGTCGGACAAGGCTGTGGGAATCGAACCCACAACCGAAGTGCGAATGGCCTTTATCGCCTACCACTGGCCTACAGGAAGTCCCTATTTAGTAGAAACTAGTTTTATTATATTAAGCAGTATGATATATGAAGTATAAGTCCATTTTAGGAACCATATATGATTAATCTCACTATAGAATGACTTATGTATATTTAATAACTTTTGCTAACCTTTTGTTTGAGACAGATGGAATGACCCGTCATTCTATCACATGATCTGCTAACACTTCACGAATAACAAATTCAACTTCATTTATTTAAGAGATGAAGTATAAATTGTTCAAGGCACGAACAACAGTGAGATTGTACCAAAATAAAGTAAGTATTTATTCTAATTCAAACTCTTCAACTTTAGGGAAACAATCTTGAAAACCAAAAATGTCGTCCTAGTGCTCTTATATCTGATTAATCAGATGGTACCTTAGATCGTCACAAATTTATGGATTTGTGATTTTTGTCTTTTCCATAGCCATGTTCTCTACCACTCTCCATCAGAACATGATGGTTAGATTTGTCTTTCATATCCATATTTTCACCTATGTAGAAACCCAGTGATTAGTTTATTTGGGTAACCGTTACGTTTCATACTTTTATTTTTAAAGATTGGTTTTGGTATTCCTTTTTACGATGTGGGTTTCTATTAAAGAAACTTTCAAGTAGTAAACCATTTACAACCCCGACGAATTTCGAGGGCGAAATTCATTTTAAGGGGGGTAGAATGTAACACCCCGAGATTTTATGAAAAATATTATTTTAATTTCATTAATTTCTTGTGTTGTATTCACTACTAGAAAAGGGGGCATTGGAGCCCCCCAGACTCGGGCGACCGCCATTGGCGGTCGCTATAGCTCACCATTAGCGACCGCCAATGGCGGTCGCTAAGCTGCCTAAAAAATTTCGGGGGGGTTTCTGCGCCCCCCCCCCCCCCGCGCCCTCTCCCTCGATCTCCCTCACCCTAACCCTCCCTCGCCGCCCTCCCTCGCGCCGCCCTCCCCTCCCCCGCCGCCCGACCTCCCCCGCCGCCCGGCCTCCCCCGCCGCCCGGCCTCCCCCGCCGCCCGGCCTCCCCCGCCGCCCGGCCTCCCCCGCCGCCCGGCCTCCCCCGCCGCCCGCCCTCCCCCGCCGCCCGCCCTCCCCTGCCGCCCGGCCTCCCCCACCGCCTGCCATCCGCCCTCCGGCCGCCGCCCTCCGGCCACCGCCCTCCGGCCGCCGCCCTCCGGCCACCGCCCTCCGGCCGCCGCCCTCCGGCCTCTCGGCCCTCCCCCCCCACCTCGGACGGCACCCGCACCCCGGACAGCCCCCGGCGCGCACTCCGGACCGCCCCCCGCACCCCGGACGCCTCCCCGCACCTCGGACAGCACCCCCCCCGCGCACTCCGGACCGCCCCCCGCACCCCGGACGCCTCCCCGCACCCCGGACAGCCCCCCCTCGCGCACTCCGGACCGCCCCCCGCACCCCGGACGCCTCCCCGCACCCCGGACAGCCCCCCCCCCTGCACTCGGACACCCCCCTCTGAACCCGGACAGCCCCCCCGCACCCCAGACAGCCCCCCCCCCCCCCGCACTCGGACACCCCCCCTCCGAACCCGGACAGCCCCCCCGCACCCCGGACAGGCCCCCCGCACCCCGGACACCCCACCCCGCACCCCCGACAGCCCCCCCCCCCCCCGCACCCCAGACAGCCCCCCCTCCCCCGCACCCTGGACACCCCCGCACCCCGAACACCCCTGCCCGCACCCCTGACAGGCCCCCGACACCCCGGACACCCCTCCCCGCACCTCGGACAGCCCCCCCCCCGACCCCGGACACCCCCCCCTCGCTGCCCGTCCCCCGTCCCCTCACCGCCTCGTCTCCTCCAGCTCCCCGCCGCTGCCGCCGCCCGTCCCCTCCCTTGCCGCACCGCCTTTGGCTCCGGCTCCCCTTCGCTGCCTCCTCTCCCTCGCAGCACCGCCTTCGGCTCCCCTCCCTTTCAGGTTTGTAGCTCAATCAGGTATCATGAGCTTTCAGTTACATTATTATTTTATCAATGGTTCATAAACAAATGGTTAATATTTATTTTGAATATAGTTGATTTGAAAAATGTAAATGTAATAAGTATTGTGTAAATGTTTGTTATACAGATATTATTATGGATAAGAGTTGGATTGATCTTCCAAATCGAACGTCTAGAGAATATTTCAATGGCATTATGCAGTTTATTGACTTCACGAGAGGATTTGAAAGTGACTATATTAGTTGTCCATGTAGAAAATGTGCTAACAGATATCAATTCACACGAGATACTGTGAGGGAGCACCTTTTCTTTAATGGATTTCTGAAAAATTATAAGAGTTGGACTCGTCATGGAGAAGAATATGTTCGTTGTCAAAATACAGATGCAGCTCAGATGGATGTTGATGCAAGGATGACTGATCCAATGCATGAAATGCTTACTGAAATGGTACGTGGGTTTGATCCTGAAGGCATTGACATCCAGAATCTTGAGACCGGTGAGATAAATCTTCGCTCTGGTGCAGATCGTGATTCGAGGAGGTTTTATGAAGTACTTGATGATGCGAAAACAGAATTATATCCTGGATGTACTTCTTACAATAAACTGTCGTTCATCGTGGAGTTGTTGCATTTGAAGACTTTGAACAATTGGTCAGACACATCATTCGACATGCTTTTGGTTTTATTGAAAAAAGTTCTTCCTGTCGACGCTAAGATTCCTGAGTCGTATTACTATGCTCGTAAGTTGACAGAGAACTTAGGTTTTACATATGAGACTATAGATGCATGTGCAAACAACTGTATGTTGTTTAGAAATGAAACTGCTCATTTGGATATCTGTACGGTTTGTGGCGCTTCCAGGTGGAAAGAGAACAGGGGAAATAAGACTCATCAAAGTCAGATTGCGATACAGGGGAAACCGATTGCCGTAAAGCAAATGCGTTACTTTCCCCTTAAACCGAGGTTGAAAAGATTTTTTATGTCATCTAAAGTTTCTAATTTAATGAGATGGCATGCAGAAAGAGTTCATGAAAGTGACATGTTAACCCACCCGGCAGACTCTCATGCATGGAAGGATTTTGATAAGAGACATCCCGACTTTGCTAAAGATGTTCGTAATGTCCGATTGGGATTGGCAGCAGATGGTTTCAATCCATTCAAGTCTATGGTTGGTGCAACTCATAGCACATGGCCCGTGGTGTTGGTTCCATATAATCTTCCTCCGTGGCTTTGTATGAAGAAACAATTTATATTACTTTCCACTCTTATTGATGGACCTAAAAGTCCGGGGGATAAGATTGATGTTTACCTTCAGCCATTGATTGATGAGTTGAATGAATTTTGGGGCGATGGTGTGATGACTTATGACTGCGAAACGAATGAAATGTTCAAACTGCATGCAGCTTTATTGTGGACAATCAATGACTTCCCAGCTTATGCAAATTTATCAGGCTGGAGTACGAAAGGGGAATTTGCTTGCCCTTGTTGCAATAAAAGTAAAAAATCTGTATGGCTTAAACATTCCAAAAAATGGGCATACATGGGTCACAGGCGTTTTCTCCCTCCCCAGCACAGGTTCAGAAAGGACAGAGTGGCATTTGATGGTTCTAGAGAGTTCAGCCCAGCACCAAAGATCATGACAGGAGTCGAAATGTTATCGCAGATTGAGGAAGAAAACATCCGCACGGTATATGAAATTCAGGATTTGGTGGCTCCTCCAGTACGTAATATTCGTGCTGCGGGTAGGCAGCGCAGTCACAATTGGAAAAAGAAAAGTATTTTTTATAGTCTTCCGTATTGGAAAACTAACATGTTGAGGCATAATTTGGATGTCATGCACATTGAAAAAAATGTTTGTGATAACATATTGTGGACCATTTTAGGTGTCAGTGGAAAGTCAAAGGACCATGTTAATGCACGCCGTGATTTGGAAGAAATGGGTTTAAGGAAACAGTTGCATTTACAGTTAGCTGAGGGAAACAAGGCATATATGCCTGCTGCACAGTATTCGATGACTACAGAGGAGAAAGAGACATTTCTTTCCATTTTGAAGATGGTCAAGGTGCCTGATGGTTACTCTTCTAATATTTCAAAGTGTGTGAATCTGACGAGCAAGACATTGCAAGGGTTGAAAAGTCATGACAATCACATATTACTTCAGCAGTTGATTCCAATCGCAATTTGTGATTGTTTATCCCCCAATGTTGTTCAGCCCTTGATTGAGATGAGTAATTTTTTTAGACAGCTTTGTTTAAGAAATCAACGAATTAGTGATTTAAAAATTTTGCAGGACCGAATTGTACTTACGCTTTGTCACTTTGAGAAACTTTCCCCCCCCTCATTTTTCGATGTTATGGTCCACTTAACAGTGCACCTAACTGATGAAGTAATGGCTGCTGGTCCAGTGCAATTCAGGTGGATGTATCCTATTGAACGGTATTTGAGTACATTGAAAAGATTTGTACGCAACAGAGCTCGTCCAGAGGCATCAATAGCCAATGGTTATTTGATGGACGAGTGTACTACCTTTTGTGCAGAATATCTTACGGATGTTGAAACAAAATTAGATAAGCCCTCTCGGATTCATGATGGTCCAGTTGGAGAAGGAACCACATTTGATATGGACAACATCGAGTGGATACAAGCACATCGATATATCTTGTTCAATACTCCATCAGTTGCACCATTAATGCAGTAAGTATCTTATCAATGTGCTTGTATAACTTTTACATGTTTTCTTTGCATAAGTTGATCTTTTAAACATCGCGTAATCATTTGCAGGAAACACATTAATGAGATAAAAGAAGAGATGCATCGTGCGACTGAGTTGCAAATTCAACAATCTCATTATGCGGCATTTCATGATTGGTTCAAGGATTATGTATGTATAAATTGATTTTCATTATGAGCGAAGTATTAAACTAATTCTTTCTGCATATATCAGTATTGATTTTTATAAATTATGTAGGTTCGTAAGCTGAGGGAGTTAGGGGACCCCACGTTACCTGAAGTATTTATCCAACTGGCTGAGGGTCCATCTATAACCGCTCGTCGTTATAAAGCTATTGATGCTAATGGTTTTCGATTTCGCATTAAAGATGTTGACGACAAACGAGCAACACAAAACAGTGGAATCGGTTGTCCCTTTGTCGATTCTGGTTATTACTATGGTCAATTGATAGACATCATTGAAGTTGTATACACACACAGTTTGAAGTACATATTGTTAAAGTGTAATTGGGTTGATCCAGTGCGTGGATGTAAAGTCGATCAATATCAGTTTTCATTGGTGAATTTTAACTACATGTTATACAGAAATAATGAACGAGTTGAGAATGAACCTTTCATCTTGACATCACAAGCGGAACAAGTATTCTTCGTTACTTTGCCTTCGGATCCAAGTTGGCAAGTTGTTGTCAAAATGTCTCGGCGAGGAGTGTTTTTATTTGAAGAAGATGAACCCGAGACTGTTCCGTTTGTTTACCAACAACTTGATCAACATACCGTAGTTCAACGTGAAGAAGATATTTATTGGGTCAGAGCGGCTGTTGAAGGAGAAACGGTCGATTTGCATGCTTAATGAAAGGTATAATTGTTTTCCCGCTATTCAGTAGAATGTCCTAGGATATCATAAATTATCTAATCATTTTATAAATCCTTATAAGTTTTAATCCTCACTTTTGTAAGTTAATTCAGTCATAAATATTTAGGTTGATTAACTTTCTGATTTTTTAAAATTTATTCACAACTAATTATTCAATCCATTTTTTGTTTGATTAACAGTTGTACAAGTTTGATTTATTAAGAACAATCCAATTTATCTTTTAAACACTTTGGACTCATTACTGATATTTTGTATGATTGCAGACATGTCAGGGGAAGAGGCAGAAAATCCACATCATCCATCTGAGGCATCTACGTCTCAGGGTCGAGGTATGTTTGACAGTCATTATCTATATTATTTATGTAATTAACATATATATATATATATAACATTTTTCAATTTATATATAAAATTGTTTTCAACAGGATCAGACTCGGCTGCTTCTTCCTCTCGCAGGAGAGGCCCTGGTCGTGGCATATTAGCATGGAATTCCGACACGACGATAGATGTTTCATTTGATGAGGTATTTCATCCCGTGGGACCGAATGCCCCGGCATTTATTCGTCAGCTGGGTCATATCATACGTGACCCACATCGATTTCCATTGACCACGCGTGATTGGGCTTCTATCCCTCAGGACACATTAGATCGTCTATGGAGGGAGGTTCAGGTAAGAAAATAATTTTACTTTATTTTCTATTTATAAATAATACTAATATGTTTGATTATTTTCATTATAGAAAAATTTGAAAGTATGCCCTGAAGAGTTTCGGCCCGTGTGTATGAGCAAATGCCGTAAGCTGTGGAAAGATTATAAAGGCAAAGTGAAGAGGGACCACTGGGTACCAAATGTGGGTGCCCCTGACATTTTGGAAAAAGTCCCGAGAGGTGTCCTCCCGGCTCAGTGGCGTGACTTGGTTGCATATTGGTCTACTGAGGGTGTTGCGGTTTGTATATTAATTATTTTTCTGTATATATATTTTCAAGAATATGTGATTTGTTTGAAATTTGAATGAATTGAATGTAGGAGGTGTCAACACGCCATTCGGAGAATCGAGCGTTGCAGGGACCAGCTCACAGGCTCGGGACTCGTCACGTGTCTCAGATCCGACATGAGGTATATATTATTCACTTTTTAATTTATTAATTAATATGGTTTTGTGTTTATATTCTTTTAATATACAGTTGCGAGGGCAAGGTGCAGCAACTGATAAAATGTCGGTGTGGATAAGGACTCGTGATCGCAATGATCCAGAGGTTGCAGCATTGATAGTAAGTGTCTGTACTTACCAATAATTACATAAATCTTTATGTTAACATATATATATTTATATATATTTAAATATTTCACAGGATCAATTTGAAGCTGAGTTAGAACATCTGCCAGAGGACCAGCGACAGCTTCCCATGCGACGGGATGAGATCTTTCATCGCATTATTGGTCGGGACGGGCATGGCTATAGTTTGACCTATGGAGCAGGGATTCCTCGTTCTGTAGTGTCACGCGCTGCGGTTGTCGGTCCTGCTGTTGCTCATATGACACAGCAGATGTCAGATTTTGAGGCACGGCTGCGCGCTTCCGAGGAGACAAATGCGCAATTGACAGCTGAGGTTAGAGCACTGCGGGAATATGTGCGTCGAGCTGATGGTACAGGGGATCATACGACGCAGGTATATACTGTATTTATTTATTTAATTTAAATTACTTTTGTTATTAAAATATTTATAATGTTTATTTGTTGTAGGCACCTGGCCCACCAGAAGGAGGTAACAGTGATGGCAACGCGTGATGCACCATATATTCACGAGATATGTTTTTTGTTTTTACTGGTAGGGTTGACATTGATGTACTGTATTTATTCATTTAAGTAATGCATTATTACCATCCATGGTGGTCTTTTAAATATTTTATACACATATTGATTTTTTGATCAGATAATCTTGAATGATTCTACATTTGAAAAAGTCGAACTAATTCCAACAGATCAATAAATCTGATATTATAGATTATGTATTATCCAATATATTTTTTATAAATTTTTGCATGGTATCGATAAAAGAAATATGTATTAATTAGATGTTATCACTTTTATTTTTCACTTTTGTAATCAATGGGATGACCTTTGCACCCCCGGAGAGCCCCCCGCACCGCCGTACAGCCCCCCGCACCCCCGTACAGCCACCCCCGCACCCCCGTACAGCCCCCCGCACCCCCGTACAGCCCCCCCGCACCCCCGTACAGCCCCCCCGCACCACCGTACAACCCCCCCGCACCCCCGTACACCACCCCGCACCCCCGTACTGCCCCCGCAACCCCCGTACAGGCCCCCGCCACCCCCATACAGCCCCCCGCACCCCCGTACAGCCCCCCCCGCACCCCCGTACAGCCCCCCGAACCCCCGTACAGCCCCCCGCCACCCCCGTACAGCCCCCCGCACCCCCGTACAGCCCCCCCCCCCCCCGCACCCCCGTACATCCCCCCGCACCCCCGTACAGCCCCCCCCCCCCCCCCCCCCCCCGCACCCCCGTACAGCCCCCCGAACCCCCGTACAGCCCCCCGCCACCCCCGTACAGCCCCCCGCCACCCCGTACAGCCCCCCGCACCCCCGTACAGCCCCCCCCCGCACCCCCGTACAGCCCCCCGCACCCCCGGAGAGCCCCCCGCACCACCGTACAACCCCCCGCACCCCCGTACTGCCCCCGCCACCCCCGTACAGGCCCCCGCCACCCCCATACAGCCCCCCGCACCCCCGTACAGCCCCCCCCCCCCCCCCCCCCCCCCGCACCCCCGTACAGCCCCCCGAACCCCCGTACAGCCCCCCCCCCCCCCGCACCCCCGTACAGCCTCCCCCGCACCCCCGTACAGCCCCCCCGCACCCCCGGAGAGCCCCCCGCACCCCCGTACAACCCCCCGCACCCCCGTACAACCCCCCGCACCCCCGTACAACCCCCCCCGCACCCCCGTACTGCCCCCCGCCACCCCCGTACAGGCCCCCGCCGCCCCCATACAGCCCCCCGCACCCCTGTACAGCCCCCCCCCCCCCCCCCCCCGCACCCCCGTACAGCCCCCCGAACCCCCGTACAGCCCCCCGCCACCCCCGTACAGCCCCCCGCCACCCCGTACAGCCCCCCGCACCCCCCCCCCCCCCCCCGCACCCCCCGCACCCCCGTTCAGCCCCCCGCACCCCCGTACATCCCCCCGCACCCCCGTAAAGCCCCCCCCCCCACCCCGCACCCCCGTAAAGCCACCCCCCGCACGGGAACGATAGGAATATTATTCCTGAGATGCAGGAGGAGGCTGCACGTCCATCGGACGTGCGGTGCGCGCGGCACGTCCGATTGTGTCGTTTTCAGCAGCGCGGCGCGCGCTGAAATGGCGCGTTGGGGGGTCAAAACCACCCGAACGACCTCCGAATGCCACGAAACCGTACGACAACATCCGGGGCGTCAATTGTGAATTGGTCGGCCAGACGGCACCTCATTCGGAGGTGCCGTGTGACCGCGGCGGCCGGAAACGCGTTTCCGGCGCCGTTAAACACCAAAACGGCGTGCGGCGGTCCGATTCGGAGCAAACGTGCTCCGAACGACCTGAAACCGCACGAGAACGATAGGAATATTATTCCTGAGATGCAGGAGGAGGCCGCACGACCATCGGACGTGCGGTGCGCGCGGCACGTCCGATTGTGTCGTTTTCAGCAGCGCGGCGCGCGCTGAAATGGCGCGTTGGGGGGTCAAAACCACCCGAACGACCTCCGAATGCCACGAAACCGTACGACAACATCCGAGGCGTCAATTTTGAAATGGTCGGCCAGACGGCACCTCATTCAGAGGTGCCGTGTGACCGCGGCGGCCGGAAACGCGTTTCCGGCGCCGTTAAACACCAAAACGGCGTGCGGCGGTCCGATTCGGAGCAAACGTGCTCCGAACGACCTGAAACCGCACGGGAACGATAGGAATATTATTCCTGAGATGCAGGAGGAGGCCGCATGACCATCGGACGTGCGGTGCGCGCGGCACGCCCGATTGTGTCGTTTTCAGCAGCGCGGCGCACGCTGAAATGGCGCGTTGGGGGGTCAAAACCACCCGAATGACCTCCGAATGCCACGAAACCGTACGACAACATCCGGGGAGTCAATTGTGAAATGGTCGGCCAGACGGCACCTCATTCGGAGGTGCCGTGTGACCGCGGCGGCCGGAAACGCGTTTCCGGCGCCGTTAAACACCAAAACGGCGTGCGGCGGTCCGATTCGGAGCAAACGTGCTCCGAACGACCTGAAACCGCACGGGAACGATAGGAATATTATTCCTGAGATGCAGGAGGAGGCCGCACGTCCATCGGACGTGCGGTGCGCGCGGCACGTCCGATTGTGTCGTTTTCAGCAGCGTGGCGCGCGCTGAAATGGCGCGTTGGGGGGGTCAAAACCACCCGAACGACCTCCGAATGCCACGAAACCGTACAACAACATCTGGGGCGTCAATTGTGAAATGGTCGGCCAGACGGCACCTCATTCGGAGGTGCCGTGTGACCGCGGCGGCCGGAAACGCGTTTCCGGCGCCGTTAAACACCAAAACGGCGTGCGGCGGTCCGATTCGGAGCAAACGTGCTCCGAACGACCTGAAACTGCACGGGAACGATAGGAATATTATCCTTGAGATGCAGGAGGAGGCCGCACGACCATCGGACGTGCGGTGCGCGCGACACGTCCGATTGTGTCGTTTTCAGCAGCGCGGCGCGCGCTGAAATGACGCGTTGGGGGGTCAAAACCACCCGAACGACCTCCGAATGCCACGAAACCGTACGACAACATCCGGGACGTCAATTGTGAAATGGTCGGCCAGACGGCACCTCATTCGAAGGTGCCGTGTGACCGCGGCGGCCGGAAACGCGTTTCCGGCGCCGTTAAACACCAAAACGGCGTGCGGCGGTCCGATTCGGAGCAAACGTGCTCCGAACGACCTGAAACCGCACGAGAACGATAGGAATATTATTCCTGAGATGCAGGAGGAGGCCAAACGACCATCGAACGTGCGGTGCGCGCGTCACGCCCGATTGTGTCGTTTTCAGAAGCGCGGCGCGCGCTGAAATGGTGCGTTGGAGGGTCAAAACCACCCGAACGACCTCCGAATGCCACGAAACCGTACGACAACATCCGGGGCGTCAATTGTGAAATGGTCGGCCAGACGGCACCTCATTCGGAGGTGCCGTGTGACCGCGGCGGCCGGAAACGCGTTTCCGGCGCCGTTAAACACCAAAACGGCGTGCGGCGGTCCGATTCGGAGCAAACGTGCTCCGAACGACCTGAAACCGCACGGGAACGATAGGAATATTATTCCTGAGATGCAGTAGGAGGCCGCACGTCCATCGGACGTGCGGTGCGCGCGGCACGTCCGATTGTGTCGTTTTCAGCAGCGCGGCGCGCGCTGAAATGGCGCGTTGGGGGGTCAAAACCACCCGAACGACCTCCGAATGCCACGAAACCGTACGACAACATCCGGGGCGTCAATTGTGAAATGGTCGGCCAGACGGCACCTCATTCGGAGGTGCCGTGTGACCGCGGAGGCCGGAAACGCGTTTCCGGCGCCGTTAAACACCAAAACGGCGTGCGGCCGTCCGATTCGGAGCAAACGTGCTCCGAACGACCTGAAACTGCACGAGAACGATAGGAATATTATTCATGAGATGCAGGAGGAGGCCGCACGTCCATCGGACGTGCGGTGCGCGCGGCACGTCCGATTGTGTCGTTTTCAGCAGCGCGGCGCGCGCTGAAATGGCGCGTTGGGGGGTCAAAACCACCCGAACGACCTCTGAATGCCACGAAACCGTACGACAACATCCGGGGCGTCAATTGTGAAATGGTCGGCCAGACAGCACCTCATTCGGAGGTGCCGTGTGACCGCGGCGGCCGGAAACGCGTTTCCGGCGCCGTTAAACACCAAAACGGCGTGCGGCGGTCCGATTCGGAGCAAACGTGCTCCGAACGACCTAAAACCGCACGGGAACGATAGGAATATTATTCCTGAGATGCAGGAGGAGGCCGCACGACCATCGGACGTGCGGTGCGCGCGGCACGTCCGATTGTTTCGTTTTCAGCAGCGCGGCGCGCGCTGAAATGGCGCGTTGGGGGGTCAAAACCACCCGAACGACCTCCGAATGCCACGAAACCGTACGAAAACATCCGGGGCGTCAATTGTGAAATGGTCGGCCAGACGGCACCTCATTCGGAGGTGCCGTGTGACCGCGGCGGCCGGAAACGCGTTTCCGGCGCCGTTAAACACCAAAACGGCGTGCGGCGGTCCGATTCGGATCAAACGTGCTCCGAACGACCTGAAACCGCACGGGAACGATAGAAATATTATTCCTGAGATGTAGGATGAGGCCGCACGACCATCGGACGTGCGGTGCGCGCGGCACGCCCGATTGTGTCGTTTTCAGCAGCGCGGCGCGCGCTGAAATGGCGCGTTGGGGGGTCAAAACCACCCGAACGACCTACGAATGCCACGAAACCGTACGACAACATCCGGGGCGTCAATTGTGAAATGGTCGGTCAGACGGCACCTCATTCGGAGGTGCCGTGTGACCGCGGCGGCCGGAAACGCGTTTCCGGCGCCGTTAAACACCAAAACGGCGTGCGGCGGTCCGATTCGGAGCAAACGTGCTCCGAACGACCTGAAACCGCACGGGAACGATAGGAATATTATTCCTGAGATGCAGGAGGAGGCCGCACGACCATCGGACGTGCGGTGCGCACGGCACGCCCGATTGTGTCGTTTTCAGCAGCGCGGCGCGCGCTGAAATGGCGCGTTGGGGGGTCAAAACCACCCGAACGACCTCCGAATGCCACGAAACCGTACGAAAACATCCGGGGCGTCAATTGTGAAATGGTCGGCCAGACGGCACCTCATTCGGAGGTGCCGTGTGACCGCGGTGGCCGGAAACGCGTTTCCGGCGCCGTTAAACACCAAAACGGCGTGCGGCGGTCCGATTCGGAGCAAACGTGCTCCGAACGACCTGAAACCGCACGGGAACGATAGGAATATTATTCCTGAGATGCAGGAGGAGGCCGCACGTCCATCGGACGTGCGGTGCGCGCGACACGTCCGATTGTGTCGTTTTCAGCAGCGCGGCGCGCGCTGAAATGGCGCGTTGGGGGGTCAAAACCACCCGAACGACCTCCGAATGCCACGAAACCGTACGACAACATCCGGGGCGTCAATTGTGAAATGGTCGGCCAGACGGCACCTCATTCGGAGGTGCCGTGTGACCGCGGCGGCCGGAAACGCGTTTCCGGCGCCGTTAAACACCAAAACGGCGTGCGGCGGTCCGATTCGGAGCAAACGTGCTCCGAACGACCTGAAACCGCACGGGAACGATAGGAATATTATTCCTGCGATGCAGGAGGAGGCCGCACGTCCATCGGACGTGCGGTGCGCGCGGCACGTCCGATTGTGTCGTTTTCAGCAGCGCGGCGCGCGCTGAAATGGCGCGTTGGGGGGTCAAAACCACCCGAACGACCTCCGAATGCCACGAAACCGTACGACAACATCCGGGGCGTCAATTGTGAACTGGTCGGCCAGACGGCACCTCATTCGGAGGTGCCGTGTGACCGCGGCGGCCGGAAACGCGTTTCCGGCGCCGTTAAACACCAAAACGGCGTGCGGCGGTCCGATTCGGAGCAAACGTGCTCCGAACGACCTGAAATGAGATTATTTCTTGAATCGAAGTTTTTAAATTATTATAGCACAATGATTTGATATTATATATATATTAAATATATATTAAATATATATTAAAACATTTAAAATATATTATATATATATATATATTTAAAATATTGTATTTAATAGTATATATATATATTTAAAATATTGTATTTAATAGTATATATATATATATATTTATAGCACAATGATTTGTATTTAAAATATTGTATTTAATAGTATATATATATTATAGCACAATGATTTGTATTTAAAATATTGTATTTAATAGTATATATATATTATAGCACAATGATTTGATATTATATATATATTAAATATATATTAAATATATATTAAAACATTTAAAATATATTATATATATATATATATATATTTATATTCAATTCAATAAAAAAAAATTTTAAATTTGTTTTTTTTTAGAATAGCGACCGCCAATGGCGGTCGCTAATGGCCTTATTTATAGTAGTGATTCTACACCAAGATTACCTTGCGCTATATGAAACATCGTATTAACTTGCAGTATACGCAACACTATTCTTGGACCGTGTTACACACAATTTTGATAATAGTTATTCTACGCAACATTGAGTATATATATATATATATATATATATATATATTAAATGTATAAATGAAATATGGTTGGATTCTGTTATACGAAACAATGAAGGATTCTTTCACAACACGCAACTTTGACTTGGCTTGCTTTACACGAAATCGCGACCTTCCTCAATAGTGTGTGTAGTACGCAATAACGAGTTTCACTAAACAACAATATGCTATTAAAATATTATTAAAACTAGCCGTTATGAATAGTAATAACCACTTTTTGAAATTTTGTAAATTTTATTTTTCAAAATGGAATTCATTTTTGGATTCGGAATATCGAAATTAGCCTAGGGTGAAATTTTGGTATTTTTCTGAAAACTTTCAATTTTTGATGAATAGTGAAACCACTAAGTGGTAGTTAAAAAACTGAATTTTTCATAAAACTTAATTTTACCGCTTCTGTGAGTGGAATTTCGAAAATCCGAGAGACACGGTTAATATCAAGGACTAAAATGTGGTTCAATGAGATGAAAATAATTTTTGGTGAATAGTAACTTTTTACTTTTTTTACCACGGTAAAAAGTAAATAGGGTAATTAAGGGTAGAAATGATATTATTATTACCCTAACACATGTCCTAATTCTATTGTAAAAGTGTAATTCGACCAAAAACAAACATAGGAATAACATATGACCATTTAGGCCTACTTGGATTAGATTAGGATATTTATTATTAATTTATTTAAAGAAGGGTTAAAAGAGTTAAAATCAAAGTTTATTTACTAGAACATTTTTAATACAGGGTTATACATAAGATAAATTCGACTATAAATATTCATTATAAAGATAAAAAGATTTACTACATAATGATATTTTATTTTTAATTTTTAGTCATTAAATAATTTAATTTATTTATGACACAATGATGATGAAGTAATTATCTTATTAATGAAATATTGACATAATTGATGTTATAAATACCCAAATAAATATAATTTGAGACTTTTTATGAATTAAAATAATTTTATAGGTTACTATGACATGTTATTATTGATTTAATTAACTTTTTTAGAACTTATCATTCTGTTATGAGTTTGACAAAAATCAATTACTAAATAGTGTCAAAATTGACATAAAATAGTTTTTAAAACAAATATTATATTATTAATTGTTATTTTATTCCTAAAAATCTAAGGTTCGGCAAAATGACTTAGATATGGTTATATATATTAATAATAAACAACTTGGGGTTCGTTTGGCTTCTTATAGTAAGTTTATTAACCTTATAGTGTAAGAACACAAGAAGACACGGTAAAAGTACAATTATTTAACTTAATGTTAAATCTAAATGATAAGGTTAAAATAGGAACCTAAACTTTTCTAAATTCTATTGTATGAGAGGATTTCGACCCATCCCCACCTTATCTTCAAAATATATCAATTTGGAGCTATTTAAAACCAAAATTGACTTTATAATAAAATAATATTTTTAGTTATTCCAAAGGTACCCCTCTCCTCCCTTATAAAAGGGCACCTCCTCCCTCTCCTCCTCACACAAATTTGAGCATTCAAGCTCGGAAAACCCCTGCCAAAATCTCTTCTCCACTTCCCTAGTATCATCCTAGAGGTCCTGGTTATCTTCAAATACCATCCTTAGTTCTTTAAGTGGAGGTTAAGTGAAGGCGCGTCAAAAAGAGGTAATATCCATTACCGATCTTTTTCAATTTCTTTCTTCTTCAAATTATTCTTCTTTAGTTGTTTCATGATAAAGTAATAACATCAGTATTTCTTATATACTGATATGTTATTATAAATATGAAACAACTCTAATTAACCTTCTATCCATCCTACGGAAAAAGGAAATCACCGCGCGTGCGTACGTACGGAATACCGTCTCCACGCCGTGGTGTAATCTATTTTCTGACACCACCTTAATTGGATGGGTATAATGTTGTAATGAGTAACTATATATGATTATTATAAAGTTATATTGATACTGAAATAGTATACATACACTTCAACACAAGTTCATGATCATGATAACGATATCATCGCTCGTGCGTACGTACGGACTACCGTCTCCACGACGCGATGAGATTCATTCTCCATGTTAACCATTTAAGAATGATTATAAAGTATATATAAGAAATAATAATGAAATATATGACATTATAAAGCTACTGGATTTATGTATATATGTATGTCATCTACTTACTTCCATTCAAGACAATAAGGAAAGGAAAACAGCGTTCATGCGTACGTACGGACTACCGTCTCCATGAACGGTGTGTTTCATTTCATTTATCTATCTAATATATATATATATATACTGAATATATATGATATATAAATCATGTTTTATATTCTTGAAGTAAGTAAATCATGATATAAGTAATAATAATTTCAAGAACAACAAGTCCAAACACCTACGATAAATGAAACGATTTTACCCAAAACGCTCTTTAACATGGAATTTACAAAAGAACGGGTAAAATAAAGTCATAAGTGAACCATATATGATATCATAACAATTATTATGATTCCGGAATAAGTCAATGACATTATTTAAATCATTATACAGGAGGTTCGGACACTTACGAAGCAAATCGAACCTAAGGTAAGGGAAATATCACAATCTCATTTTTATTCGAGATTGTTTATACTTTGGTATTTACTGGGGTTTATTTTATCATCCACATTCATGTTTCCCCAATATGTAATATTTATATCCTTATACAATAGTTTATATCCAATTTTACCCTTCGGTGAGTTTTTAGTAAAAGATATGAAAGGAATATTTTGTCGTTTTTCGTACGAGGTACTTTTTGACTTTTCCGACAAAAGTACGAGAAGAATGTTTTTTTAACTTATACGACATGAATGGATTTTTAAAACATTATTTCCAAGAAGCATCCTTTACAAGTTTTCAAGTTTATTTTTAATCAACTTCTTTTAGTTTAAATTTGTATGACATGTTAAGAAAGGAAAAATATTTTTGAAGAAGAAAGGATATTTTCCTCAAGAATGGAGTTCAAGTGTTTTATCAAAATTATTTTCCATCTAAGATAATAAATGGTTCTGTTTTTATCCCTATTATTACATTGATTTGATTATGTTGTGATGGAATTATTTTTATGAATCCCTTTATCTTATATGAATTGTTTTATGATGCCATGATGTTTAAGATTCCCATTTGTATTACATGGGTTATGCAATGATGTATGATTTATGATTTTGTGGCACACATAAGAATGGTATAATTATGAGATGGGTGGGACCTATATCTCCCTCCAATGCATTGGGTAAAGATTTTATATCTCATGAGATAGACATGGCTGGAATGGTAGGTTATACCAGTTCAGTGAAACAGGATTGAAATGAGGGTGACTCGGTTCAGAAAGGGACTTTGTCCACTAAGATAGTCTTGGCAATAAGTCTTGACTAATAAGATATGATTCTCTATGATTATGTGTGTATTTCACAAAGTTTCATGTTTTAATTTATGATTATTTGGATTACATTTCACTACTATGATTTATCCCATGTTATGAAATTATGATCTCTTTTGCAGGTTAAGATTTCCAAAAGTTATGTGCTTATGTATATGATGTGATTGATATTTATTTTGTTTACCCTTACTGAGCATTTGATCTCAACCTTTTATGTTTTCTTTTCCCCAGTATATAAAGAAAGGTTTTAGGTATAAAAAAAAGACGATCTTTATGGGAGATGTTGAAGATCTTTCACCACGATTAGAAGATTACGTTCCGAGTTTCCAAAGACACTAAACTATTACGATCCTTGCGTGTGTGTTTTTGTTATGTACTAAGTATTCCGCAAATGTAATGTAATGTCAATGTACGTCAAGCTTCGGGTCTCTACATAATGGGTAACTTCAACTTACAAGATTCAACACGATATCCATGTTTCTTATAACTAGAACATCTCAATCCCCTACGGCAGTTATCTCATACATGTATAATAGATGAACAATTAAAACAAAACCCCAATATATATTCATATTCAATTATGAGATCAAATTTGAAATCCCTAGAAAATAGATATACTATTTCAATAAGAGGAAAAATAAGATCAAACTCAACCAAGACTCAATAATAATGATTTTATCTGGCTATCTTGATCTCTTTGTCTTATTTAATTGGGGAACTAATAGCTAGAGAAACATCCCAAAGAATGTTCAAGTGTTAAAAAACCAATTCAATCCTTAAATATGAATCCAGTAATGTGAAACACAGTTATTGGCCTGAAATTGATCAAACTAGGGATCTCAATCCAAAAAAATTTGGACCCTTAGTTTGAGATTGATGAATCCATAGCTCCATTCATTTAGCTTAAGATCTTGGGGAGGTAAATTAATGTTGAAAAAATCATACCAATCGACACCATTTTTCACCCATAAAATCACCATATTTGTAGAAAATGCTTCTCAAAATAATTTAGCATTCAATGACCATTCCATGAATGTAAGGTAATAAGGGAAATTATCAAATGCTTGTAAGCCTCCATCCGCTCTTCAAAACAGTTTAGGATTGCTTCAATTAAATCCAAGAGGCACCATTTCTTGATATGTGGTTATGAGAAATCATTTAGGAATCTAGAAATATAGGAAAATATTTATCACAAGCATCACTCCAAGATCGCATGACATTATAAGCCACTGGATCAATGAAATCAATAGGATCTAAAGAGTGAGACATGAGAAAAACTTTTGTAAAAGATAAATATTCATATTGCATCTTTTTTATTGTCCTTAAGATTGTGAAAAAACATAGAATACCAGTAAATGTGGTGGATGCATCATGGAAACCACATTCATCTCCTACATTAAACAACTTATGTATTTTTAGATCAAAAATCTCTACCACAGTCAGCGTATAAGAAGCCCTAATTTCATTCCTTTCATCAAAGAAAATATTAGGAACCTATGATTCCAAGTTTCTAAAGATATATGGACCATCCTTAGGATAAAGGTTCCCTTCCATCCTCAAACTTCTATCTCTAGCAGCCATCGAATCCCTCCTTTGTGTATTTATCCTAAAAAAATGGTAGATCAGGTTGTCGCCCATCCTCAATGCCAGCCACCCCATGGCCAGCCGCCTGAGGCGTCACATATTTTCTCAAAATAGATCATTTCATTCATCATACACCTTATTCTTATTCTTATTCTTATTATTATTATTATTACTATTATCATTAGCATTGTTTTTATTTTTATTTTTATTTTTATACTTTTTTAAAGGTTGGGGATGAAGCCTCATTTTATTATTAAATAAAAGACCTCTTTTGGCTGGGTAGAGGGAGACCCATTACATAGATGAAGGCCCAAGGCCAAGTGGCCTAAATACTTGGCTTGAAATCCCATTTTTAGGCCCAAAGGGCCCTTCAGTGAATAGTACTGCTATAATACCCGGTCTGTTATAGTACCTACTACAGTACCGCCACCGCTACATTTCCTGCTACAGTGCCTCTACTGTGACAGTTTCACCACTACTACAGTCGCCACTGCTACAGTACTACTACAGTGCTACTACAGTACCTAGAAATTTCTCTCTGTCTAGATTTGATCCTGGGTCTTTTGGATGCCAAACAAGAGCCTGTACCATTTGGGTACAGGCTCTTTGGCATTATTTTTATTTTTATCATTATTATTATTATTATTATCATCATCATCATCATCATCATCATCATCATCATCATCATCATTATTATTTTTATTATCATTATTATCATCATTATTCTTATCATTATTATTTTCGTTGTTATTATTATTGTTATCATTATTATTATCATTATCATTATTATTATCATTATCCTTACCATTATTGTTATTATCATTGTTATCATCATCATTATCATCATAATTATCATCATCATTATTATCATAATTATTATCATCATTAATATCATGATTATTATTATCATTGTTATTATAATTATCATTATGAAAATTGTTATTATTATCATTATTATCATCAATATGATTATCATTATCATCATCATCATCATTATCATTGTCATCATCATCATCATCATAATCATCATCATTATTATGATTATTATCATTATTTTTATTATTATCAATATTATCAATATTATCATTATCACCACCACCACCACCACCACCATCATCTTTATGATTATTATTATTATTATCATCATAATTATCGTTATCATTATCAATATTATTGAAAGGTTCAGGGGGCCACAACAAAAGTTGGTGGGCCGGAGATTTTAAAAAATTTCATCGATGGATCGACAGTACATTTCGACGCCAATGATCTGAGCCCCGATGAGGTCCGAACATCTCACATAAATTGTAAAGAGCGCAAAATTAAATTGAAAACATACTTGTTTCAAATATGAAGGTGTGCTCGACTCCAACTCATTGCTGGCAATACCTTCTTGAAGAATCCATAGTAGGATTCACCTATATCGTCCACACGTGCTTCTAGAATCCGTTGGAATGTCAATTGTCGAATTCTAGGTGCTAGCATGGTGATCTGACGATGCTTTTGATGTCCCAACAATCACCACATCAAGATTCCATCAATTCTTGAGGTAGATCTTGATCCAAACTCTTGGATCAATAGCTTCTCTCTCTAGGAAGCGGGAGGAGAGAGAGGATTCCATTTTCATTCAATGAATGTGAATGAATAGTGAGAATGACCACACATGATAGAGATCCTACTCTATTTATAGTGGAGTTGATAAATATCAGGTAGGGTTCCCTGGCCCCCATTTATTTCAACGTCCACTAAATAAATAATTTTGATGAACTAAACTGCATCAATATTATTTATTATTTTTTCACATACTTTTAATATATATATATATATATAATATATTACATGATAAAATCTGAGCCATTTAACTTGACTCAATGTCCCGCTTAATATTAAACGAACCTTCACTATTAAAGTAATATTCATTCATTTAATATTATCTCGTATTTACTAAATTTGTAAATAAATTAAATAAATTCAATCCCAAATATTCATAACTTGAATATTAATGAATTTATTTAATTCTTTTGGTGATAAAAAACTTGGACAACACTCGGACCCCGTGGTGGGGCCCACTATGTTCATATACATATTCAACTAAAGAGGAAGTATTTTTGAATACGCTATTGCATGTGACCCTCTAGGCCCTTATCTCAATAGCAGTTAATAAACTCCACAGAGAAAGATCAGAGTCTGGAAACCCATCATGACCCCTAAAGTGATAAGGATTGTCATAGCAACGACAACCAACCTACAAACACTGACTGTGTACTATAATCTCTTTTTCATTAAATATATTATTAAGTAGGACGCAAACTTGTGTCATCGTCCTTTTCTTGCTTTAATATTTGTTGATCTATCTGAATGGATTTGCCTTTCAGCTGATTTGGCCAAAGAATTGTAAAGGTATAACCATCCCGATCAACTAAGCCTAAGATATATAACTTCCTAAACTTGGAAGCAAAAAATACTTTCTTTACCATTCAACCAATTTCATACCACTAACTACGCACCCAACACAAGTTACCTCCCCCCAATTTCAATACCATTTTTTTCCTTGCATCAATGTACCCAATCAAATGGTACACATTGGTAATGTTCTCATGTTAGGAGACCAATACACATGTTTTTAGATAGAAACCACCAATGACACCCAATACATGTGGTGTTCCTATTGGAGGGTCTTTCATCAAGATCTCACTACTAGAGATCACTAAGTGCAAACTTCATGAGAAGAAGTCTCAATTCTTATGAACTCCCAGCACCTGATAGTCAAACATTTATTGTGTCCAGTCAGTAAAATGTATCTAGACCATAGAACATATATTTACTATTAATGTCATTGTATTTTGATGTTATCATTATAGTCTGAGATCTACTATAACCTCTCGATACGAAAATTAATCTTTGGATATTACCATTATAATAGTGGATGCAGAAAACTCTACACTATAATGGTAAGATGACATCATCTAACTAACTGTACACATGATATGGTAATTAAAAGTACAACATAGTTGGGTCTAGGGCACCCACTATTTCCACACTTCCACTTATAATAGAGCCAACTTTATAACCAAACTTTTTATCTACTCACATGATAAATATCATGCTTCTACTGAGTAATGGATTTAACTATTGGTCTTTCCATGTTTTCATCGCATGGCATATCTGATGTATGCTTCCTCATCTCCTTGAGTGAAACTTCTCAAGATAAGTTATCCGTGAGTATATCACTTTTTTACACTATCATAACTTGACAACTTGGATAGTAAGAATATCATAATTCACATTATGATAATACTTTTCTCACTAGGTGTGAATCAAAGAACTGGAAAAAATCATTGTGATTGATAAATGCTTCTTAGCTGCTTTAGAAGCTATAATGTACTTGGTATTTGTAGACATAGCTACCACTGGTTTTTATGAGCTTGAATCAATCATCACCTTAGCCTAACAGTGATACTTGATCAAATAGATCAAAGTATTACTAGTTTATATCCCACCATAATAAGTATAACTTCTTCTCTACATTCCATGAACATATCATTTGTATATTCCAAAGTGCAAGACGATAGTTCTGACTACATCACTTTTAGTGCTCCTGGATATAATTGATATCTGCCTACTATAAATTATATCCTGGCAGTATCAATTATTGTACATATCATGACATATGTGATTGATCCATCACTAAAGCGTATGGTACTCAATTCACAACTTTAATCTCTTCCCATGTTCCAAACAAGTCAACCTGAAGAGATTAATCCATGTGACATTAAAAACAATTTTGAACTTGAATGGTTCCAACTTTTATTTTTCAATACAATGTCACTTTATGTATGATTGAAAAGGTCCAAGAAACCTTTATATCTATTTTGATAGATCCAGTTCTCTAGAAATTAGGTTTCTACTTTAATTAAATCACTGGAGAATTACTTTTAACCTAATATTATCTAATAGTAATACCAATATATGTTTTTTATATGTTTCTGAACATATTTCTCTTAGAAAACATTTGTTCTCCCACTAACCTTCAGTAGAAAAAAGGAAAAGATTCTTTGGAAATGAATGCTCAAAGATCTGTTTCTTTTCTTGAATCCTGATCAAGATTTCAGTAACTTGTAACCTTCATTGGAATCATATGATGTCATCATCCCTTTCTAGTTGTGTCGTATAGACTCCTTCCATGAAATATAATCATGACATCTAATGACCAATAGAATGAGCTTATAAGTTTAGCTATCACAAGTAAAATTATAATGGATTTAGGAATACTGACGTGGTATAACTAGTTGAGCAATATTGGTACCAGGCTTGTACCATCCATGTATCATCTCAATTGAATACCCACTGCAGTATTCAATTTATATTCCCCATTGCAATTTGATACATGGGATCCATTATTTAATTTTAAATTGGTCATGTAAATATTAGATTATTTCTATATACTACTTACTTATAGGAATTAATATTCATAATGAATAATTTATCACTAGCCGCAGTGAATATAAAACCATCACCATGGTTTCATCCTTCCTACGCAGTATGTGTCACTAGAACATTCTTATTCTACATGTACTTGTGAAACTTGTTCCTATGCCAACCATTGGTTCATCTCAAGCATTGACTATGTCCAAGTAAATTCAGCTCCCACTATATCTAATAGATATTTCCTCCCTTATATAAAAATTTAGTCTATCACTTGACCTCATATTTTCTATCTTAGGGATTTACATAATATCCTAATCAACTGTTATGATATTTACTTAGATTTACAGTGTGTTTAGCGTGATGTGTGTTTGTTTATATCTTAAAAAACTCTTTGTATCTTTAACACATGTCTATCACATAATGGTTTTTCATCATATTATGAATAATTTGATATCCATTTTTCATTTTAGTTAGAATATTGGTTATGTGTTTATACCTTTATTTTCAAATTACATCTTGAAATATGATGAAAGTTAATGCAGGTGGTAACATTGATACTACTTACATCATAACTATGATGTATAAAATGTGAGTTTAGGAATTTCTCCATGCTACATTTTGTTGATCGATGTAAATATGTAAGAATCATCATTTATCCTCCTTATGAAAATAAATTCCGTTATGTAGACAAGGTAACATGCATTTAGGAATTACTCCACACTACATTATCATGATCGATGAATGTTTCGTCAAGATATTGTTCAGCATGCCAATCCGAAGAAACCCATATCTTCTAACTAAACATATACTTTACTATTACATTCCTTAATAACATAAAGTAATATTATGAAGTATCTTTACCTTTACCTTTACTTTGGAATAGTTCACACTCTCTTGTTGAACTAATCCTAAAAGCTTTGTGGCAGACCATTATTTATAAAGGTTTCTTTGTCTAAACTAAATATGTCAATAATACCAAAGGTATTTAGCTGTACAGAGCCAAAACACCATACTGGGTGTATCATTGATGTCCAATTTTAGTTTTACTTGACAAAGAATCATCTTTCCACAACTTGATAATTCTTAAATTTACATTCATCATGTATTGCCTTTGATTCAAGTATGTCTTAACTATTTTTTGAGTATGTGACACAAGAAACAACATTCATTCCAAAAGATGGAAAAATTTCTCATTATTTACAAAGGGAATGTGAGATAAATGTTTTGGTTATACTCAAAAACTTGTTCAATTTGAATCAATCACTTGGTAATTAGAAGTTATGTGTTTCTCACCACTGACTTAGGAATCAACCTTTCTCAGCTACTTGGAGAATACACCTTACTCCTAGTAATGTTTCTATACTTAATTGGTTACTTTATTTAAATATACATATTTTATAGGAATATTTTATTTAACACCCAAGATTTATGTTAGAAACATTAATTTTATTTGATGAATATAAACTGAATAAGAAGCAGGTACTTGCTTCTTGTATTTCAATTTATTGTGTTTTAAAATTGCATAAATTTATTTCATTATATGTTATGTAAATAACCACATGTTAAATAACCAACCTCATCATTAAAAGGCATTGTGAATGTGCCTTTGTAGTTTCAATTTCCATTGGACTTTTCACTTTTTCTTTCAAATTATTCATCATAAAAAACTAAAGACAATACTTTTTTTAATATTTCATTACTTGGCGAACCTTACCAAAAGGTAACAAAGCGCTTAATCCATACCGTTTGTTTTTATCCTTAAAAAAAACTAGAGTAATTGGGTGTAAAATATATAATAATGGTACGCCATGGAAGATCATGGAATTTCATTCACTTTACGTAAAGATAGTGCAATCACCACATTCATATGTTTCTCATCTTTCTCCTCAGAAACATCTTGGATATGAAACTACATGAGACATCATCCATGTTATGATTTAGATACCACAACTAACATTAGACATTGATGATAGAATTATGACAGAGCCATCATATGATTAATTCATGATTCTCCTGTAAGAATTTACACCCTCGCTTCCTGAGGTGGATTAACAGGTTGGGACACAAGAACCTTGAATTTATGTTATTATAGTAATGTGAGAAAGAACCTATACTACACCTAGAAATTTGTGCTTAGATTTGACATTAAAATTTGTCTAATATTTATCGTAGTTTTATTATGGTATTACTTGCAGTTATTTAAAAATAAACTTTAGCAGTTTTTTACCTTTTATGTTGATTGCTGAATGAAACATTACAGATTAATTTAATCATTAAATGTCTCCCACTAATTTTTTGAATTCTAGGAACCCTCTATTCAAGAATCAAAAAACTACATCGTTTGAGTATTCTAGTGGAAAGTTTCCTTGAACCCCCTCATACTCTATAAGCGATGGCTACACCACTACTCGGAGCGTTCATGGTAGGATTTTGGTAGGCCAACCGCATTAGCATGCAGTTCTTTGATCTGTTGAGTGAAGAACCAAATTCTAAAATCATTACCTCTTTTACATGTTTTATTTGCTACAATTTTAGTTAAGTCAACCTACAACCCTAATAAAAAATCCCTGGTAGTAAGAGGTACCCTCAGCTATGGAACGACCGGCACCCCAAACACCTAGTTTTGTTCAAACTTGAATGATGGAAGACTTGGTAACTTAATATTACTTTGAGGGTTTCAGTGTTTTTCTCTCGACGAATTTAATCCATTTCTATTAAACTTGTTCATCTATTTTTTCGAACTCACAACTAAACTTTTATAGAAAAAACATATGCCACTTTTTATGCATTTTATAATCTATTATTTTATGCATTTCTCTAGTATTTTTAAAATGTATAATATAATAATTAAATGAATAAAGTTTACCTACTACCTAACTGGTATTGGGAATCTAAACAACCTAGGGTCATCGTACCTACGTAAAAGCTTGACTCATTTTTCAGCTTTCCCCCATCTTGTATGTTAACTTCGCTTCTGAAGTATCGCCTCTTCTTGGTGGGGTTCACATCACGTCTTGGAGTACTGCCTCGTCTTGGTGGGATCTATGTCTCGTCTTGCATCGCCTTGGACAACGAACACTGCCTCATCATGGCAGGGTTTGTGTCATTTTCCATATTCTTCCGAAGTATAGAGATACCCGTGTGCAAGTGTGGGGGACTAGGGACATAAATGTACATTAGGTAAATTGGACACACAAGTCCTTATACATTTCAACCAAAAAATAAAGGCGATGTGTAGACTGTCTATTTAATTAATTACAATCCTCACACGCAGTAAAATAATTAATTAAATAAAATCAACATACATGGGTCAATGCCCAAGACCAATAGATGGGTAAAATCATGTGCGATAAAATTAAAATGCATTAATTAAGTATGAGGGTTATAAATTAAATTAAATGAATTTAATAATTAAAATAATTTAATTAATCATTGGTCCACTAATTAATTTAATTTTTATATCAAAATTAAATTAATTAATTAATTTCATTTCATTACAAAATTAAATTAATTTATATCTCTGGGTATTAAAATAATTAAGTAAAATTAATTTTAAATAATTTAATTTAAAAACTAAAATTAATTAATTAATTAATCATGATTAATTTAAATTATTCAGTCCTCGAAACACCAACTGTATGGCCTATGCGGGTTCAGCCAAACCCAGGGAGGGCCATACCAGTGTGCAGGGCCAAATAGGGTTGGGCCAATCCACCCAAAACCATTCCGGGTTGGTCGGATCCACCCAGACGATTTCGGGGATGATTTTTCTCTGTGTAAAAAACAACTTTCAGTCAAAATAATATCTATTGGGTGTATATGGAATCTCGCGGTGCCAGTGTCAGTGGAAGAACCCAGTGTGCTGTAGCAGGGTGTGCCTAGGTGAATGGGGCTGTTGGAAGGCCGAGAGAACCAGATGAGGCAGCGGTCTGATTGGAATTCTATTCTGATTTGGGTGCCCCGGTAGGACAGAGGGCTGACAAGGGCAGACCTTCTGTTGAGGGGAGTGCTGCCTTCGGTGTTGATGCTGCATCGCAATGGGATAACAGAGGAGAGTCTGGTGAGGCAGACCCGACGACAGCTTTATGGCGACCCGGTGGCGGCTTTCTATAGGGCTGGGAGGTAAAGGCCGCAGGATCTGGCTAGGGGGAATGCCGGGTGGAAGGAGGTCAGCTGAGGGCAGGACCACGCATCGGCAGGTGCCAGTGCGAGTGGAGGTCCAAGCCGTGGTGGCAGCTAGGAGCTAGGGTCCTTGTTCCGGTGATGGACAGGAGAAGGCGAAACCTGAGACTGGAGGGGACGACCTGATGGGTGCGACCGGATGAAGACACTGAAACTAGGCAGCACACGAGGGAAGGGTAAGTGGCACAGTGATAGGCCAGTCCGGCGGGGAAGGAGGTCAGGTGGCTGGAACAATGGCGCGGTCCGCAGGAGCTAGGCGGTGACCTGGGAGAAGAGGCAAGACAGTGGTCCGGCTGTGCTGGGCACTGCTGCTGCTATAGGCAGGTCTGACGATCACCTCAGCCAAGGAATTCCAAGAAATCCAAACAAGGGGGGAAGCCCCCCCCCCTCTAATTTTTTTAATGTAGTCTTCTTTTATTTTTTGAAGAAGCCTTCCTCTTTTTTATATTTAAAGTCTCCACCCTTTTTTTGAGTCCTATTTGGAAGTCTTACCTCCCCCAAAATTTTCCACACCCCAATTAACGAAAGGCTACTTAATAGCTTTTCAATTTAATAATAATAAATATATTATTATAAAATAATAATTTATTATTATTATATTATAATAAAAATAAAATAAATATCATTATAACAACAAAATTATTATACAGTAAAATTTATAATTTTGAAAATAATTTTAATCATATCTAATGAAAAATCTAAACATGATCGATCCTTCGAAATGAATTAAATTTAATACCCATGATAAACCACAAAAACAATCCAATCCGAAAAATTAAAATGGCCATAACTTGGCCGTTCGAGATCAGATCGAAGAGCGTTTTGAACCGATGGAACAATTTTTCAACCCTCAACTTAATTGAAATGAAAATTTAATTTCCCAAGTTCATAAAATTTACACAATTGCTCTGATTCCACTGAAAGGTTATGGGGCCCGCAGCGGAAGTCAGTGGGCAGAGATTTTAAAAATTTTCGTAGGCGGATCGACGGTACTTGTCTACGTCGATGATCTGAGCCCTGGTGAGGTCCGAAGATCTTGTGTAAATTGTAAAGAGAAAAAAAAATTAAATTAAAAACATACCCAATTCAAATATATAGGGACAATTTACTGCAACTCATCACTGGTGATTTCTGTTTGAAGAATTCATAGCAGGATTCCTTTAGATTGTCCATAGACACTTATATAATCTTTTGGAATGTTTTTCATCAAATTCTGGGTGCTAGAGCGGTGATTCGATGATGCTTTCAACATCCTGACGATCACCGCATTGAGATGTCTTTGATGCTTGAGGGAGATCTTTATCCAATCTCTTAGATCAAGAGCTTCTCTCTCTATGAAGCAAGAGGAGAGAGAAGTTCTCATTTTCATTCCTTGAAAGTGAATGAATAGTAATAATGGCCAAACATGAGAGACAACCTCATCCTTTATTTATAGTGGAGTTGATAAAAACCTGGTAGGGTTCCCCAGCCTCCATCTATTTCAACATCCACTAAATAAAAAAAATTTATGAACTAAACAACATCAATAGTATTTTTTTATTTTATCACATACTTGTAATATATATAAAATATATTATGTGATAAAATATGAGCCCTTTAACTAAACTCATTGTCCCACTTAATATTAAATGAACCTTGAATATTAAAATAATATTCATTTGATTAGTATTATCTCAAATTTAATAAACTTATAAATACATTAAATATATTCAATCCCAAATATTCATAACTTGAATATTAATGAATTTATTTAATTCTTTTGGTGATAGAGAACTTGGAAAACACTCTGACCCCATGGTGGGGCCCACAATGTCCATATACCTATTCAACTGAATAAGGGAGATTCTTGAATACATTATAGTGTGTGGACCTCTAGGACCTTATCTCAATAGTAGTGAATAAAATCGATAGACCAAGAGCGGAGTCTAGCAAACCATCCTGACCCCTAAAGAGATAAGGATTGTCATAGAAACAACAACCAACCTAAGAACCCTGATTTTGTACTATAATCTCCTTGTCATTAAAAATCTCATAAAGCAGGATGCACACTTTTTTCATCATCCTTTTATTGCTTTATTATTTTTTTATCTATCTAGATGTATTTTCCTTTAAACTATTTTGGCCAAAGACTTATAAAGGTAGCACAATCCTAATCAACCGGGCCTAAGATATATTATTTCCTAAACAAGGAAGTGACAAATTCTTTCTTTACCATTCAACAAATGTCATACCACCAAATACACACCCAACACAAGCTACCTTGCCATGATTTTTATACAGTGGTTTTTTCTTTTCATCAAAGTACATAATCAAATGATACACAACGGTAATGGTCTCAAGTCAGGAGACCAATACATATGTTTGTAGATAGGAATGACCAATGACACCCAAAACATGTGGTGTTCCTATTGGATGGTCTGTAATAATGATCTCACTACTAGAGATCACCAAGTGTGAACTTCATGATAAGAATTCTTAATGCTTATGATCCCCTAACACCTGATAGTCATATATCTACTTTGTGCAGTCAGTAAGATGTATCTAGAACATAGAAAATATATTTAAGATTAATGTCATAGTATCTCGAGGTTATCATTATAGTTTAGGATCTGTTATAACCTCTCAATATGAAAATTAATCTTTGGACATTAATATTATAATAGTGGACACAGAAAAGTCTACACTATAATGGTAAGATGACATCATGTATAACTAACTGTACACATGATATGGTAATCAAAAGTACTACATATTTGGGTCTAGGGAACCCACTATTTAAGAAATTACTAAGTATGTATAGGACTAAAAAATCATCAAGAAAGGAAATATTGCACATTTTGTTGTGAATATTGCACATGATGTTGTGAGTTAGGATGTCATTCAAAGGATTGAATCATTGAAGCACTTGATTATTTATATGGTCCTTCTACCAAGGGGTATGAATCCATAGAGATTTGATGACATGGTTAGAATGATTTATAACATTTAGGGCTTTAAGGATGGAATGATTAATTTAATGGGGAATAATTTTTTCCACATTAGATTTTCATAAGCTAAACTGAAGCAACATACATGGGGATTTGTCTCATTATCACTCAAATCAGGTACTCTTTTGATTTATGATTGGGATGAAGAATTAAATCCTTTATAGGCCTATAACTCTATTTTCTATCTATGAGTGATAAGATCTACTCTGAATTGGATTTATTAGAAACTTTTAATCTAGAGATACATTTTCTCATTTATAGGCATTTCAATTAAAATGGAAAAATAAACAAAAAATGCTAGATTTGGACACATTGAATTCTCATTAGGTCATGATGTCTTGTTAAAAATATTAATCAATCAGATTATATTGTCAACTGCTGATGAAAACATTAATATAAATGTGGTTTATTATAAACGCATGAATTTTATGATGAATATAAAGTGATTGAGAATTATTTCAAATATTGTTGAAGAAATAGTACTATTAATTGTTCCTATTTTAAGATAGATTGTCATGAATAGGTTGACCATAGGAAGAAAATGAAGATAAAAAATAAAAAATAATAATAAAGTTGTTGTGTACAATGATCAACATTGGGTGGGTTTCTATAATAGATCATTCTAACAAAGATAATTTCAAAAGAGTTGATCCTAGACCATCTAATGTCTCACTAGGGAAAACTCATCATGTTTACACTGTGAAATAATAGGGTCATGTGTTAAATCTGGACTATCCCTCTAAAAAGACTCATGCCAACTTTTTTTATTCCCCTATAACTAAAGTTCAATATGAAGGAATGGGATTTGACAATACTCTAATATATCAAATTGGTCAATTTTACAATTATTGGGTTGCAAAAATAAGAATTTGAGGTGCATGAAACATGTAAATGACATATTATTAAGGAAAAATAGTTTTATCCTCATGATGATTGTAAAGGGAAATGATAGGCTTGTGAGTAGTCTCATCAAAGAAATGTTGATTCAAATCCTAGCTAGAAGGATCATGAATTTACATCACATAAAGAGCATCATGAGGATCTTTATAACTCTTATGTTGACTCATTAAGTGGTTTCTAAACAGATATTGGAATGGAATAGATGTATTTTCATACAAGTGTCATGAAAAGGAAAGAACTGTGTGAATGATGAAGGAGGTTCATACTCTATGAAACCAAAAAAATCAAGTTCTCTTAAAAATTATTCTCACCTTTAGAAATAAATGAAAACAATATCATCAATGTCTAAATCTTGAGTTTTTTTAAATATCATAAATAAGGATGAAGTAGAAAAGATGAAAAATGCTTTGAAGGTTCACAAAAAGATCAGTGAGTATTTTTTTCAATAGACCAAGGTAAAAGATAAAGTTTTCTTCATGAAGTATGAGGATGTCTTAAAAATAATATATAATTATCTTGATATTAAAAGTAGGATGATATCTGAAATTGATTATGAATCCATGTGTAATACAAACTTGGATTACAAGGATCTCACACGAGCAAATCTCTATCTCCAGTATGATATCTTTTTTTTGGGGTGATGAATGGATACTCAAATATGAACTCAAGATAATGGTGGTTTGGTTCTTCATATGATAGTGTTGTCTGATTTTTCTAGTTGAACTATAATTAGGGAATTTTTCTTGATGTTATCTCTGTTTTTGGATTCTTGTGTTTTTAAACACTACTAATAAGCTGAAGTGAAATAGTTAGTTGTTTCTAGTATTTTCTAATAATCTATTTTAGGTAGTGTTATTTGTATCTGTATGTTACATATTTTAATGGGTCACTAGTGAACTTTTCATCTAGTGTGCTGGAAATACAATGTTTTTGTATACATATTATTGTAAAGTAATTTTTATTGGTTTTTTAGGATGATGGATGATTGTAATGTAAATACATTAATAATTATGAAATCTATAGTTTGTAGTCTTTTATAGAGATATTTTACATGTTATACCTCTTAAAGAATGGTTGATAACTTTTGAGTTTGGATGTTTTTGGTTTCTTATTGGGCTCAAAATTAAAAATCAAATCAGGTTAAGTTAACTACTTAAAAGGTTGTGATTTATTAATGTAACTTTTGAGTTTTCAATTTTATGATTCCTTTTTTATAATTTCAATGTGTGGTAGATTCAATTTTATATAGGTTTTTAACTATTTTTTTTCCTTTTAGGGTCTTAAGAAAGATAATACTTAGGTTTTAAGTGTGTTTGTGCATTATTTTAAAATAAAATTTTCCCTAATCATGGATTTGGTTTTCCAAATCCATGTTTTAAATCAGTTTGATTATTTTGTGAACTATAGATTTTGAAAAAAAAAGCGTGATTCTGGAAAATGTTATTAAAAATAAATGCACAAAAACACAAAACCTAAGTATTACCTATTTTAAAATCCCAAAATTAAAACAAAAGTATAAAACCAAATATATATAATTTAATCTGCAACATTCTAAAATACTAAAAAAATTCATCACACAACTGAACAAAAATACCTCCCTAGAGGGAGAAGCTGGGGCTTTATATTTTTATCAGTCATGCATCTCAAAATATATTGATGTGAAATTATATATTACTATTATTTAATGGGATATCATAGAAAGGTTCTAATCTTTTAGGTTTCCCCTAATTTAAAGACTTTTTATTGAGAAATGATATTTTTTCCAATGCTTTTTCCAAGGCCACCACCACATGTTAATGTGAACTGTCATTCTTATTACCCTACATTACCATATTCCAAAGGTGGGTGACTTTAATCACATTCAATATCAATTTCTACATCTTGATTAAAATATGATGATGGGATGTCAGCTCCTCTTTCCATGAATTACTCTTGGTAAATTGTTGTTTGTTTTGGGTCTCCCTTGTATATTTAATTCATGTTTTTGGAACTCATTATCAATGACATCACTTTGTGGAATCCAGTTAATTACATAGCTTCTATCCAGACATTATATTTGGTCATGATTGGGCTGCAACCTTTGTTCAAGAGAGTAGTCACATTGGGCATCACATGCATGTCTAGATGTTGGGAACATTGGTCACCTGTATTCTTCCTCTTGGGAGGGAATCTCATGGAGGAATCTTAGGTGTTGAACCCAAGTCATACCATTCCAATCATAAGGTACCTAACTCCAAGGGTGTATAACTTCCACGGATTTCACATGAGGCATACCATATTTTTCAGGAGGTTGCTGAAATTGAAGGCATCATAATCATGTTTTGTGGTTGGGGCTTATATCGTATAGGAGGCCCATGGTTTTTGTATGGTTGTGGCTTATGCATAAGAGAGGCACATGGGGTTAAGAAGATATTGGGTGGATGTCATGATTTCCACTAACCTCTAATCCCACATGAGTTATGCTCAGTGTGAGAACTAAAATGAAGGAGTAGAACTAACACTCGTGTCTCAAAAGAAGAGCCAACAACAAATGGTGTGGGGATTACACGTAAAATATTCTAAAGGAGGATCTAATTTCATTTTATGTGGGTATAATTACCTTTGAGGGAAATCTCATTACATGTGAGTCATACATGGAGAATCATGTTATTTTCATAGAGTGTAAGTAAGGATTATGCATAGTGGTTGTCTTATGAAAAAGGATAACTCAATGGTGGGGGAGATGGTGGAATCCCATGATGATCATATATGGGGAATCCAATGTTAATTTCATAGGGTAAGTCTACATTTTTACATTATGTGCTGAGTACGTTGGGGATAGGCATTTTTACATCATGCACCTCGAATGTGGGGGAATCACTCCTTACCCCTTGGGATTATGTGACCACTGATCATGCGCCTCTAGGTGGGGAAATCCATTAGAAATACCATGGTGTAATGATGGTTATGAGTGGTAAATCATGAGATCCATGTTATCATTCATATGAAAATAATAAATAGTAATTAGTGTACCTATATTGATACATAAGAGGTTGGTGGGAGTCTCGAGCTGCATTTGAAGTTGTGTGGGCTATAATAATGGGTTTAACCGGTCACATAGTGACTCAAGGTTCTGCTGAACCGATCCTGGATTGGTGTGGGGGGATAATCACTCATCCTTCATAAATAGGTGTCAATAGAAAATATAAAGCATATAGAGTCCCAAGATAGGTTTTTTGTGAACCTTATGGCCTGAAAGAGAGGTGATTCATGAATCTGAGGTGGTCTATAGAGGTTAGAGGCTTCAAAAAGGATGAGGCTTCCTGAAACAAGGTAAAACTACCTCAGGACTAAGTCTTGGTTTATGAGAGGATTTGTTTATGAAATTATAATTGATTCATGAAGCCACAAGTTACCCTTAGAGACTTCTTCCTTCAAGAAGGTAATTAGCCTTTATAAAAGGAATCTCCACCTTGGATTATCCATTTTTGGATTAGTTGGCGGTACTCATGTGGTTTGAGAATTGGGATCAATTCATAATCTGAAAGGTCAAGTGACCATACATAAAATAGTAGAGTAAAGGGGTATTTATAGGCAAGGGGTTTCATAAATATTGGAATCACTTCACAAATAATATGTGGGATTAATGAATGGGAATGGCTCCTTTGATCTTTAAAAGATGAATTTAATCGTTTGTGTGGTCGTGATGTGCTCCACGACTTTGAAACTTTATGCACATAGGTTTAAAATTAAACCATTGCATGTTCGTAAAAGAAATGTGTGTCTAGGGAGTTTCGTGAACTCTCTCCAATCATGAAGCCTTGGAGCTTCACAAAACAGATCCTTTATAGGAATTTTGGCCTATTATAGGTTGAATTATCCCTCTCATTTTTTCCTTGACTATTCATGTGGATGTATTTCAGTGCCAAAAAAAAATAAAACTCCTAATGTTGTGGATTTGAATTTGAAACTAAACTTAATTTTGGGGTTTCAAAACTAGAAGACAATCCCAATTGGAAATGGTCATTTCCATCTTCTTTTTCAATCTAAATTGTATTGATCCACTCAATATACTCCCATTTCTATAATCTCAATCCATGATTTTATAGGATTTTAAAATGGGATATCAATTTCAATACCAATCATTAGAAATATACCAATAACCAAATCTATGTTCATCTTTATGGACTTATTCAGGTAGTCTAACATCCTCAAATTTTGAATCATATAGCTTCTTGTATTGGATATCCTCTTAATCTAGATGAAAACACTATCAAGGGTGAGATTAGATATTATTATAGGATTCTAGTGTATTGGGATCTCCTAAATCCATGACCTGAAAGTACTTTTCTTGTTTTGGATGATGATAAAATTGAAGGTGAGTTAGAGTATGAATCTTGGTCTTCTTTTTACACCTTATTCAAGTTTATAGTTCATGAAATATCAATCTACAATAAAGTCCAAAGGATTCAAATCAATATTTTATCCCACTCAAAGTAGAGGAGAGATCTTAGAGGTTTCCTATTATGGAGGGGTATAGAACTTAAAAACCCACCGAGAACCTGGACAAGGACATAAAATCATAGGAAGGTGCCTTTTTGAATAGTGGAAATGAAAACATTCCAAAACCCTATAGAGGGAAATATTTTATTAAGTATGTTCTTAACTTAGTTGGTCTTGAATCATATAAAAAGGATAATGTTTTACTTGAGGGTGATATTTTAATCCTCTCAATCGTGAATAATAAGGGTTTACTTGCAAGGGATGAGACCATGGATGAAAAGTAATGGAGTATTCTAGTTTAGGATGAGGGGCCTAAGGATCTCAACTCCTCATAAAATCCTAAATCACAGCTTAGGTAACTTCCCTTGAATAAGATAATAAGTAATTTATTAATGAGGGAGACTCTAAAGAGTTTGATACTATTTGGATAGATACCACCCCTTCTAATAGGGACACATATCAATAGAATACTCTCCTAACATCAGAGAAGGCTCCCTTCAATAATAAATATTTAGAATTTATGTATCTAGGAGTAGTGTTCCTTGACATCAAAGAGGTTTTTGTTGGAAAAGATAAAGGATCACAAGGGATTAAGTAGAAATCATCTTCCACACCTAGGCTCTCTCCCTCAAAGTAACATTTAGTTAAGAAGGGAAAATTTAAGGAGATAGATAGTACCAAGAAGTCACCTTAGGGTGTTAAGAAATCAAAATCAAAACTAGGTAAGAAATGAATACACTATTTTGTAATTGTAAAGTGTTAGAAAAACATATTACTACAAGATAAATTAAGAGATTGATTCTAAATATGTATACCTATATTTTTACCACCATAATTTATATTGAATTTAGCACCTTATTTTTATTTTTTATTTACTCTATCAAAAATTATCAAGGGAGGTGAGACTTTGGGAGTAATTTGGGAATCTGAATTAGAATATTAAAGGGCTATGGGTGATATCAATAGACATGAAAGTTGTTGTGGGGGCTCATGAAAGAAGAGGAGAGTATATTCTTTTGATTTGTAATAGATAATTTATGGATTCCATTTAACATATTTACCTAGTTGAATTCACTTTCCATGGACATAGATACACCTTGTATAATAAATTATTGAATATGATTTAGGCTAAAAAGTTAGATAGAACCTTTATTAATTTTAGTGCTCTGGACTAGTGGGTGGAATTGAAATCCTAGAATTTGGTGAAAAACATATCTGATCATCATCCCATCCTAGTTACCATTATTACCAAAAATTATAGGGTTCTCTTTCATTTAGATTCAATAATGCTTGTGTTAAGAATCTATACTGAAAAGGAATTTTCAAAGACTCTTGGGATAATATAGAATGTACTAATGAAATATTTTCTTATATTCACAAACTCAATAATATAAATTACAAAATTAAATATTGCAGTAAGTAGGCCTTCACTTCCTGGTATGGGGATATTGTGACCATGAAATTATAGCTGGAGAATCTTCAAAACATATATTTTGAGGTGTTTTACTTGTCTTAGTTTAACATGGAGTTGGAAATCTCTACAATTATGAATGAGAAAACATCCTAAAAGATGAAATTATAAAAGAAAATTTTAGGATTAAATGGATTTAATAGGGAGATAGGGACACTTCTTTTTTCATAAATCTTTAGATGGTCCAAAAAATCTCGAAACCCATTAGTCAAATAATGCTTGTGAGATTATCATTAGGATTAAATAAATTAGTAATTATATTAATTAATATTATTAGGGTCTATATAAGAGTTGTTATCATGGGGATATTACTAATTTTAAGGATATCATTCCTAGGGCTCCTGAAAATTTAGATAATGTTATACTCATTATGATCATGGATCTGATGGAGGTGAAAGATGCAACTTTTTCTCTCAATCCAAGGTGTTCTCTTGTATAATAATGCTTCACTAATATTTTTTATTAGGACCAATTGGATATCATTAAGGATGATATCATGAATATAACCCATATTTTCTTTAAGAATGTAATTATTTAGTATGGCATAAATCATCTATTCCCAATTCTTTTACCTAATTATGATGTTTCTTATTCACTCACCACATTTAGGATTGTTTATTTATCTAATTCAGTGTACAAAATCCTCATTAATATATTTCCCATAATTAATTCTATTATCATCAATATATTTTTTCATTAAAACCAATATAATTTTTTTTCAAGGAAGAATAATATAGGACTACCTACTTTTTTCCTTTGAGTGCATCAAATTTCTATATAAGCCTAGTATAACTGGAATCACTACTCTAAATATTTATCTTATAAATGATTTCAAAACAATTAACTAAGAATTTATGATTGAATTCATTTGAAGGTTCAATTTTAATTATTTTTTCAATGAAATGATACTTTCTATTTTCAAATCAATTAATTTTTTTACTCTAGTGAATGGTACCCCTGAAGGATATTTCTCATTCTCTTAGAGAATTAGATAGGGTGATACTTTATTTTCTACTGTTTTTATAATTTCTTAAGATTATATAAGAAGATGAATCTCTCATATGATTGAAAAAGGAAATCTGAATCCTATTAAATCTTAGAGAGGGGTAATGGCACTATATAATTTATTCAATGATAACAAGATAATTTTTTTTTCTTTAAGGAATATTAAAGAATATTGAGTCTATTAAAAATTTCATTGATCAATATGGATCCATTTTTAATTAACATATTATATAAAATAAATCCCAAATATTCTTTTTCCATAATTTCAACTATCAAAGGATTGTGACCACTAAAAGGAATATATAAATTAAGGAGGTATCCCTCTATTTTATTTATCTAGGAACAACATTGTTCTGGGGAAGGTAGAAGGCTACTCACTTTAGGGAAATTTCTAATAACATTAAATGAAATTTAACCTCTTAGAAAAAGAAATATATATCCCTTGCTAGAGTAATATCACATAGAAAAATAATTATCATCCCCAAGATTATATATTCCTTCATGGCTTATAAATGGCCTTGTTCATGGTGTAGGGGTTTGAATAAGTGATTTAGGATCATCATATAGAGTAGAAAGATTTATGATAGGAAGGTAGTGGTGTTTAATTAGAACACATGTTGTAAATATTTGAAGGAAGGTGGAATGAGAATTAAAAATCTATCTCTTTTCACTGATTCCCTCATTGAACTATTCTTACTGAGGCTTCTCATTAACACCTATAATTATAATACTTTTTAAGTAGAGATTTATTAAGCAGCTTGATTCTATAAGTATGAGTTACCTTTTATCCCCCCTTTGTACTTTCATCAAGAAGTACTTCAAATTTTTGATATATCAAAATTAATGGTTGGTCTCAATAAATTATAAATAAAAGTTTTGGAAAGATACAGGGCTTGGATCACCCTTAATTGAATTTTTTCATGGGAAGAGTTTGGATCCTAATTTGTGTATCATGGTTTAGATTGGATCCTCTCTATATCAATTATTTGATCCTCTTAAGGGATAAGTTTTTTCTTACTCATTAATTCCTAACAATTACACCCTAATATGGGATATGACATGTTTTGGAGCTTTTACATATACAAAATTTTATACTTTCAGCATGGTAAAGCCAATAAATAGGGATTCCTTATTAAATCGATTCAACCATCACCAGATAGATATTTCTCTATATACTCAAATTTGGAAAGAAACCTATAATAGTATTTTCATATATTATTGTCTCACAACCATTGATCAAAATCATTACACCATGTGAAATTCATGTAGGTTTGGGCCAAACTACATTGAACATCTCTTTTTTCAATGTAGTTTTCTTAAATAATATGGAACACTTTATTTAACCACTTTGAAGTGGAACAATTTAATTATTTATACCTTATCACACTATTTACCCATTACAACACATTAAAAGTACCTTCCAAGTTAAGTAATCCCCTTTAAACTATGCTTGGTAAAATCCTTAATCTCATATGATTGAATAGGAATTCCAATAGACACAAAAATCATGTTATATAACATAACACTATTATATGAAACATCATATCTTCTATAAGGGTGTAACTCATCTTGAAAACTAGGCTAGATGGAAATTGTGCCTATGATATATCTATTTTTAATGGGATTGTTATTCATGTGTGTTATAAAAATTATAATTTCTACATTCCTATTGTTTGGAAAACTACCATTACAGGTTAGATCAAGATCAACATGGATGGGGATTCAAAAGGAAACCTAGGGCATGTTGGTTGGAGTGTAATATTCAGTGACTCAAAAGAGGGGCTCTCACATGCTTTTATATAGACCATGTAATTGATATTAATTATGATTCTAAGATAGAAGGAGTGATTATAGGAATTTATATTGTGATATTCAATAGTTGGAATAAACATTGGCTTGAGATAGACTCCTAATTTATAGTGAAGACCATAAATTTGAGAATATCTTTCTACTCTTATATTCTTGCAACATCTAGGGAGAACTGTATTGAATATTTAAAACATATTTATTTTTCTATTTCTCATATCAGTAGACAGTGTAACATAGTCATTGACTCTTTAGCCTACTTGGGAGTAAGGATCAGGGTTTGTAACTGGAATTGTTCCATGTCAGACTCAATTGATGATATTTTATTTTTTTACATATTAAAAACTCTATCATTATATTTTTTATAATATTTTATTGGCCCTAGATTTTCTCTATAGGAAGAGGCCTATTATTATTACTATTATTTATATTATTACTACTATAATTATTAAAATTATTATTAATAGTAATATTATTAGTATTAGTATTATTAATATTATTATTTGTAGTAGTATTATTATTATCTTTCTATTTTTTATAATATTTTCCAGGCCCTATAGTTTATCTCTATAGAGACCTATTTTTAGTACTAATGTAATTATTAATATTTCTATAAATTTAGAGCGATTAGGGTTCATGACTGATGGCCTGGAATCTAGATTTTTTCTTCAGTCCATGATATTTTTTCACTGATGTTGTGATGTAGTTTTATGGTAATAATGATTCATTCAATGAAACTTTATATCTAATATACGATGATAAAAACTCTATGAAGGTTGTTTCATTCACTGAGAATATTATGGCCAAGGTCACCTCTAGCCTATATGGTGATTAATTATAGAGTTTAGGTTAGTCATCAGTGAAGATTTTTTATTGGTTAAATTCCATTATGGGAAAATACAGCTCTATTCAGTTACAATTGTTCTTCATGAATAGTAGGAGTGGACCTAACCTTCTATCTAAGATAATTACAACGAATGGTTCACTTTAGTTTTTTGAGTAGAACCATAAGATTCTTAAAGAATGATTTGAATAATGCACACATTCAATTATCATCCAACTCATGTCATAACTGGAGAATTAGTGGAATATTAAGTATTTACATAATCACCATATATATATTTGGGGATTTGTAGATGGAGAATAATATCTATAGTAAATTTTTCTTTCACATTGTGTTTCATTGTAAGGAACATAAGCTTAAAGAATATAGATTCAAATTTGTCTCCATAATTCTCTATCTCTTGAGAATTTCAGACTGGGACCCCTTCTTCAAATATAAATTCAGTCAAGAACTCAATTAAACATACTTTGATTCATATTTGGGGTCTTATCTAGTTATTTTGGAATCCCCAAATCCTATAGAACATATCTTGGACTGTGTAGGTGCATATTAAATTTGACTTTGAGACTGAGTGAACTCGATATAGTCATTTTTTTGAGCTTCTCAGTGGAGGTAGATATTTTCCCAAAAACTTATCAAGATTGTTATTTTGATTTATGTGTATAAAATATTATAATTATATATTTATTTTGAGTTAATTTCATATTTTTTAGGAATTTTCATAACATTAAACACTCTTTTAAGTCTTGTCATAGAAATTTATTTTGTGTCAATTAAAGACAATACAGAAACATGATTTAAAACAAAAAATTCAAAATATCTATTAATATTAAGATTATGACTTTATAGGAGAAATTTTTATCCCTCCAAGAATACATTTTTATTTTCTACCCTAAGGTTTATAGGATAGGTTTTTCAGGAAATTAAACTTATTTTATTGTATTTTTTCAATCATATTAGACTAGTAAGGTTCGTGATTCCATTATTATCCTTAAAATGAATGATTTTTTAAAACATAGATACCACTACATCCTACAGGTCTAGAAGTCATAATTTTAATTATGGAAATTAATTTTTTAATGATAAAAGTGGATATAGGATTGTAACATTGGGTTAAACGCAGGTTTATTATTGTCAACTTACTCTATCTTTTACTGAAATTGAATCTAGATGTTTGGTTGTTGACTCTGTGGTGATAAGTCTGTTAGTAATAGGGATTATAAATTCTTAATTATAACTATATCCCAATTAAATTTGTAATTAATTTAGGTGAATTATCCTTCTTAATTAATGAAATCAAAGAGAAGTTAAGAAAAATCAGTTAGAGGTAAAGTATCCCCTATTATATCCAAAAACTCTAATGGTGTGAAGTATGAATTTATTCCCTTATGGAAGGTTGAGATCTAGTTTCAATGATTACATGACATAGAATAAGTTGATTATTTAGTTAGGAAGGGAACAATCATTCAAAAGACTATTCCATAGTCACACTCCCAAATAGAGATAATGGGGATGGGGATGCTGACTGCTAAAGATCTTGGTGTGAAGAGAAAAAATCAAGATCTGGGTGAGAATCAATTTACATAATAAAAAGATAACAATCATATTGTGGAACCTACCCATGATAACACCCGTAAAATTTAAGGATCACAAGAAGAAGATGAAAATAGTTTTTATTGCATGTATACTAGTGGTGGATAAGGTTTTGGATAACACTAATGTTTTTCTGGTTATATATGACATTAACAATTCTGTGTTAATGGACACTTCATATTCTCTTAAGGTATTTTCTCAATTGATAAATTTCCCTGAGGAAAGTTTTTATAGAGCATGGAGAACTCATAACCTACACCCTCAGAATTAATACCAAACACATAAGCTTTGGGATCCACTCCAATAAACTAATTCTAGGGATTCTACTATGACTTCCATATTTACTTCTCTATTATATTAAACACCTAAGATGGATTCTAATGAGATTATTAATTTCTCTCTTAGTGGTAACACAGATTTCTAAAATGAGGCTTCTATAATGGGAACCTTCACAAATACCATGGAAGTCATGGATTCTACTGCTAATCAACCTAGGTTTGTTGTTTCCTTTGAATTTTCTCTAATTTTAGATTCTAGAAGGTGGGGTTTGAATGTGTATGATGTAATTTAATCTTCTAAGGAGGAGAACATGAAAACAATTGGTTGGGATCTAGTAAAATAGGAGGTTTAAAAAGGTATATGACATTAGTGATTCAAGAAATTGATAAAAAGAAGGTTTGTGCCCCAAATTTCTTTTCTAGGCTAGATTCTTTATGATCCACTGATAATATAGAATAATTTCTATAATAAAACAAAATGGTTCATGAAAAAACTAGATATAAATATTCAGTAAAGGACTTTGTTGTCTATTTTTATTATATAATCATCTCTTTATATCTTTAAGGATTCTTGGAACCTATCACTAGCACTCAAGTAGGCATAGATCAAAGAATATATGCCTCTGAGGACCCAAGACAAAAGGTATGTAGTATATTCCTAACCTCAACTCCTGCAACAATTGTGGATGTGGAAAAATCATTGAAAAGGATTAAATATTGGAGGAAAGGTCACTACCACCATAGAAGATGTGAACCTTATATGGTGTGGTGTAAAAATCAATGATGGAGATCTTTTATACTTTTATAGCTTTTCTGAGTTTATTTGGTGGTAGTGGGAAACTTGTAATGCATATGAACCCCCTTGTACTTTGTGTGAGTGTTTTTATTAATAAATTTTATTGGGGCCATTGATTTGGATTTCCAAATCCAAGGTTCTTGTGGTTTTTGATTATTATTAAAATTATTACAGTGGGGTAATTATTAGATTAGTATTATGCTCAAATTTAAATCCTTAGAGATACTAGGGTTCTGTGAATCAGATGGAATTTTCATGGGATGATATGGATGAACTATAGTGAATCCTCATTAGGGTTTTTCTCAATAGTGTGGGTTAAGATGACTCAAAGGAAATTAATGGACAAATTTCTAGGGTTTCAAACTCATGGGAAGAATATTGAAATAATTCTTAGTCCTTAAATCATATATTCTTTACATAGATAAAAGATTAAGACATAAGTATAATTATCAACACGGTGGAACTTCATGGGTCTTCTTGAAGAAATATATGGTCTTATAAAGGTTATATATGTGAAATCACTCAACAATTACACAAATAATTCTTCCAAAAGGAGATAATCTATGGATATTAGAAGCTATGGTTTGATATTTAACCCTAATTTACGAATTTTATTACAAGAATTCCATATAAATTAGATAGGGATTTTTCCATATTTTATTATCATTTGAGGAATTCACAATGTTGGAATGGGTATTTGGTTTGGTTTACCTTAAACTAGGTGCAAATTATATCTAACAATAGAATTTTATAATCAATTCCATCATGGTTAGAAATTTATTTTGTCTAGTATCGGTTAATATTTTTAGACAAAACATGATTCTATGTAATCTACTAATCTTGTATGATATTACATATTCTATGACGGTTCTTATTAATATGTAAATGGGAATGGATAAATAAATATTTGTTTATTAGGATCAATTCATACTTGTGGTAGACTTATGTTGTTTTTTATTAAAAGGTTTTGTTTTTCACTCATAATGATGAGCTAATGTAACACCCTGACTCCAATATCCCATATCTAGTGGTTAAAATATTAAATTGGAATAAGGAAAAATTATTTTCATCCCAAATAATCGAAGAGTTTATTACACTTGATATATTTGATACAAACAGTAATATCATATTACATTTCAAAACATAAAATACAACGTAGTGAAAGTAAATATTCTACAGCCTCAAACTCATTCAAATATTAATTCCTCATATCCAAGGTAAAGGAAGAAAAATAAGGGTGAGATCATATGCTATTTAAGGGTTATGTACTGTAATGGTCTGTGACTTCCCGATTTGTTACTTTTGCAATTTTAGTGGTTGGAGGTGTTTATGGGAGCTTTTGGTGGAGGCTAATGTTGTAACATAGATACTATAGGAAATAAATGTCGTATAAATGTATTTCATTACATGTAATATTGGTTCACAACTTTTACATGGATAAGGGGTAGCCCGTGAGAATGGTATACGTCATGTAAGTGGGATTTTTGCGTTAAATACTTCAACGTGATGTGATTTTTGGTGAAATCTATAATTTTTGGAAACCTAAGGATTACACATCATGTAATGGTTACACAATGTGTAAACTATGGGATATATGGTTTTACGTTCTTTTATAGTTGAATTTTAATTCACCCATCCACCTCCCTCCCTATTTCATTTTGGTAGAACCCTAGGCACCTTGAGGAGCCCTTCTAGCCACCTTCTCCTTTACTTTTATCCATTGGTTCTGATGGTTTCCCATTGGTGATCTATGGAATGCCCCCCCTTTTCTTGGTGGTTTTTATCCTATTATTCTTTCATGAAACCACTACTCTGGTGAAGTTTTGGTTTGGAGATGAGTGTGGGTTTGTGTTTTTTTTCTCTAAATGTGTTCTAGGTTGATCCATGGTTTATTATGGGGTAGTTGTGGTTTATAGGTATTCTTATTCACGTTGAAGTGCACAAAGAGTCGACAATGATTCTTTGAGGTGGGGAATCCCTCATTTATCTTTATTGCATATCCTTCAAAAGGGGTTTACTTTTTTTTTATCTTTGGTATATGGTTGTACTGACTTAATTAAACATTAAAAATTAGTTAAATTGAAATTGAAGTGTTAGATTGGTTTTATTCGCATTCTTTTACATCTTTGATATTTTTGTGATATGTTTGATTGTACGGGCTTGATGCCACATTGAAAATTATGTCTTTCAGGGGATTTTATTGCATTGGATGGTATCTATTATGACTACTAATTTTGTTGTGATTGTATTGATATCACCCTAAAATGGAATTTGGGTAACCACTTATCATTGGATATTAAAATGTTTTCCCCAAGATTATGGCTTGTGTGATAATTCCCCTACAAAAAATTGAAATGTGATAAAATATCCTTTTAAAATATAAAAATTTATTTTGATTTGTTGTGATGCGTGGTCATTTTTGTGGTATGGCGATGTGTGTTTCGGTCATATGGGACCGAAGGACTTTTTCTCCCTGATATTGGGTTAGTTTGGTGGTTAATTGGTCATGATTTTAGGGTGGTGAGATGGTTTATTTGACCATATTTTTGTGGTGGAAAAATGATTTTTTTGGTCCATGATTTTGGGTCAGCGAGATGGTTTGTTTGGACATGATTTTGGGACAGTGAGGTGGTTATTTTTTGTCATGATTTTGGGGTAGTGAGTTGGTGGTTTCTTTGATCTATATTTCAAGGAAGTTATGGAATAAATAATTGTTTAATGATGTTTTTAAAGGGCATAGGTTGGTTTGGTTAATGGTCTGGAAATGTATTATGAAGAATTAAATGGTTAGTTTCATGGTAAAATGTAGTATTTTATAAATAATGAATTGAATTGGATGGATAATGGAATTTGTTGGAAGTGTGAAATGGGTAATATGGGTTGTTGTTTGGTGTTATGAATTTATATGTGGAAGAAAAAGTGGTGATGTTGTGAGTTGGTTAGTGTTTTCTTATGAACCCATAGGTTGATATTGTATGTGTGGCTATATGTATATACTTTCATATTATTTGTGATTTTATATGCACCCCGCCAATGTTTATCACTATGTACCGACACCTGTATAGTCATGCGGTGGCATTTTTACCAACATCCGGTGAGGTGGAAAGATGGTTGGGTACCCACTATTTCCCACTCTCTATTTTAATTGAAGTAGGTATTGAATTGGTTGTGATAGATGGAGGTCTGTTAGTGAATTAGATGGTGTTTGTGATAGCCTAGGTTTTTTTTTGGGAGAGATGTGACCATGCTTGTTGACCGCGTTGTCGTGACACGTCAAATTGATTATATTTTTAAGGTTGATTTATAGTCTAGGGTAAACCCTAGGTTGTCTCTCAAGGAGCGTTGGTAGGTTTAGAGTGTGTATTTTTAATAAAAATGACTAAGAGAGGGGGTGGTTTTGAAAACAGTTTAAAACAATGAATTAGTTGAAATAGCTTAAAGGATGAGTGCCCAAGTGGATTTTGAGAAATATGAGATAAAAGTGTCGATGTGATTTCACTACATACATATCAAGTTCATTGTTCATAGAGATTCATATTAGGTTTAGAGTAATTCTTTGGTTGGAATTAATTGGAATCCCGATTAATTCCTAAGCTTTTATTTCAATTCTTTAAGGACCAAACCTTGATGTAACAATCGTATTATCAAGGTCCAGTACTTATGCATGGAATAAGAGCTTCCAAATCATATTTAAATCTCAATAAGTTGGGTATGAAAAGTATTATTGTGATGTCCAATCGGAACAACACAAGTCACGCACTCAAAACCTCACACCGATCGGTTAGAAATTAAGAGCATAACACTCGCATGTATCAAATCAAGAATTCAAATCTGAAATAAAATAAGATACATGGAATGAAATGTTTAAACACCCAAATTACTCCAAACCAGTAGCTATTTTATGCATCAGAACTCCCTTGAAATGTGTGTAGCTCCCTCACAACGAACACCCAACTTTTAGCTCGACATCGGGAGGAGGAGGAAGCTCGGGTTGAACTCCTTCTTCATTGTTGATCCCCCTATGAGGATAGGGGACTCCAGAACTTCCAAGGTGATTAGGAGACTACTCTAGGACTACAAATTGGCAGCACTTCACTCCTTGGCCTAACTTACAAATGAGGAGCCTAAGGTGCCCTTTTATAGGAAATGTGGGAGGTGGTTTTGGGCACACAGATTTCATGAATCCACTTGCACGATGCGTTTCGGCCTTCAGACAGTCTTATCTCGCTTTGGAGAAAATATAAAGGTTGTATCCCTACCTCTTGACTGTCTCCACTGAAAGTTTGGCACCGTTGGGACAACTATATCTCAAGATATTGATAAAATACAGAACACCGCATTTGACTTGGTCCAAATTCGGTGGCTTGAACAGATCAGTTCGTATGGGCCCCATACATGACGAATCAAGATTGGGTTCCTTCATATTAAATGTTTCCTATTGCATTTTGGACAGGACCACAAATTTCATCCCATTTGGATGCACAGATATTGTGTACTATTCAAAACAGTGGACAGATGTCCATGGATCCATGCAATTTTGGCCCAGTTTTCTTTCACTTCATCAAGGGCCCTCCAAATCACCTCCACCTACATTGTAATTTTCAAAACAAGTATCATTGACCTATTTAATAGTGATAAACACAAAATTATTTAATCAAACATGAATCACAATTTGATAATATTTTTATAATTTTTAATACAAAATATGTTTAGCACAGCGGTGTAAGGGTGAAAATGAAACAGTGAATCATGGTACGATCACACCCCCACACCTAAACATTTGCACTCCTGTGCAAGGTTACATATCCAAATAAAATGATGCATATATATATATATATATTTACAACATACTGAAGATTTAACATTTGAGGGAATTTTATTTATCGATGCACGAATCACATCAAGGAGTTCTTCCTAGTGAAAATAGAAAAAGTTGTCTCATAAATCATATCATAGAGAAATTCAAAAAGGTTCATGATATCCAATTGAGAAAAGAATTCAGAAGTAAACCATGACACTAACTCTCCATGTGTGTGTGTGGAAACCATTCCATGCTATTCTTTCCACTTTCTATCCAATAAATATATGTTATTTTAACATTTTTCAGCTTAAATGATTTTGTCACCGAACCTGTCCTACATCCTTTGTTATCATATTTCAAGACCCACTCATTTAAGCATTCCCAGAAGTCAAACCATAAGCTCCCGACCTAGATATCCCTATATGTTGCACATTTCATCACTCCCCTCATTTATTATTATTTTTTATATTTTTTTTTTGAAGTTGCAATTGGAACAAATCTCACACTCATCTCTCAACCCTTGTTTGATCTCCTCACGACACTAATTGCAATAGTTATAACAAGATCAAAGGTTGAGGAGGAGTGGTTTTTGACCTGCCCAAGACACAATTTTTTTTTTGAGGGCGTACAATAGTCGGACATTAGGTACACACACATAGGTCAATCTGGCACAGTAATGAAACAGATTGAATAAGGAACGAACGTATGGAAAATATCATTTAAAGCTGAAAAATATTAACCCAACATATATTTACCTTATATTAAGTAAGAAATAATACCAATTTGTGGTTTGGTGCAAATTTTTTTGGAGATATTAGTGACACAGTTTTCCCAAAAACAACTCACACAATGGGCATCAATCATCTCAAAGGTTTCACATAGATACGACCATTTATATCATTGACAGAAAACCAATTCACTAAAAATCACTCCCTGATGTTAAATTCATACAAATATTCTTTTTAGCCTTCATTATGGTATTTTTACTTTCCCCACTCTATGGTCTCTACATCATGGAATTTTGAAATTGTTGGGTAAAAATGAAAATACCATAAAGAAGGCAAAAAAGAGAAGAAAACAAAATGGAGAAAACGATGAAAATTCCTAACTAACCTAGGAATGTATCCACCACCCACACCTAGAGTATGCAGTGTCCTCACTGTAGTAAGAGAGAATGTGGGAAGGAAGGATAAAACCTGGTTGATGTCATTCATAGTTTGCTTCTTGAACTTGGAGTTCCTCCATTGGGGACTCCGGAATGGCTTCATGGAAGTGCTTCAACCGCTGCCCATTGACAGTGAAGGTTTGCTTGGTGTCTTCATTTTGAACCTGGACAACACCAAATGGAGAGACATTAGTAACAATGTAAGGTCCAAACCAATGGGAACGAAGCTTACCAGGGTGAAACTTCAGCCTTGCATTGTAGAGGAGGACCTTCTACCCGATGTGGAATTGACGATGAAGGATGAGACGGTCGTGGGCAGCCTTGGTTCGCTCTTTATAAATTCAAGAGTTCCCATATAAATCTCTTCTCATTTCCTCCAACTCCTAAATCTGCAACTTCCTTTGAATACCCGCACCAGAAAGATTAGAATTGCATTGTTTAATAGCCCAGTAGGCCTGGTGCTCTACCTCAACAGGGAGGTGACAACTCTTCCCAAAAACTAGCTGATATGGTGACATGTCAATTGGAGTTTTGAATGCAGTACGGTAATCCCATAATGAATCATCGAGTCTAAGACTCCAGTCTTTTCTGTTTGGCTGAACCGTTTTCTCAAGAATCTGTTTTACCTCTCTATTTGATACTTCGGCTTGACCATTTTTTTGTGGGTGATAAGCAGTAGACACTCAATGCCCAACCCCATACCTGCGCAAAAGAGATTGCATTGTGCGGTTGTAGAAATGAGAACCCTAATCACTGATGATAAACCCAGGTAATCCAAACCTACAGAATATTTGCGTTCTCAAAAATTCCACAACTGTCTTGGAATCATCTTTCCTCATGGCTCATGCCTCTACCCACTTTGAAACATAATCCACTGCCAGAAGAATGTAAAGGTTCCCAAATGAATTGGGGAATGGTCCCATAAAGTCAATGCCCCAAACATAAAAAATGGAATGGAAGAGTAAGGGTTGTTGAGGCATCTCATTTCTTTTAGAGACATTCCCTATTCTTTGACAGCGAGGAAAAGATTTACAATATTCGTGGTCATCCCGAAACAATGTGGGCCAAAAGAGACCAGAATCTAAGACCTTGCAAGCAGTCCGTTGGGGACCAAAGTGGCCTCCACAAGCAAGTGTGTGGCAGAACCTAAGGACAGACTGAAACTCACTATCGTGAACACAACGCCTAATAACTTGATCACTACATGTGCGCCAGAGGTAGGGGTCATCCCAAATGTACCAACGAGACTCATGTTTTAGACGGTCGGCCGGGTTTTTGGTGAAATCAGCAGGAATGCAAGAAGCTACCAAATAATTTACAATTTCAGCATATGAAGGAATAGCATCTTGCACTCGGTACAATTGCTCATCAGGAAACAATTCATTTATGGGAATACAGGGGGATGAGTCAATGTCCGAGGATGGGAGAATCCTACTGATATGGTCAGCAACCACATTCTCTGCTCCTTTTTTATCCCTAATTTCTAGATCAAATTCCTGAAGGAGGAGCATCCAGCGAATGAGACGTGGTTTGGATTCCGGTTTCTTAAGGAGATACCGGAGGGCTGCATGGTCTGAGAACAAAATGACTTTGGACCCTAAAAGGTATGACCTAAATTTATCCAAGGCAAACACAATGGAAAGAAATTATTTTTTAGTGGTGGTGTAGTTTGCTTGGGTAGGGTCCAAAGTACGTGAGGCATAGGCTATGACATGTGGAGCTCAGTCGACCCTTTGTGATAAGACTTCCCCAACTGCATAGTTAGAGGCGTCACAGATGAGCTCAAATGGTAAATCCCACCAAGGTGGTTGTATTACCGGGGGTGACGTGAGACTCCATTTTAACTTATTGAAAGCTTCCTCACATTTTTTATCAAAATCAAATTCTTTTTCTTTTTGGAGTAATCGGGAGAGGGGGAGTGCAATTTTACTAAAGTCACGAATGAAACGATGATAAAATCCAGAATGACCCAGTAAAGACCACACATCCCGAACATTTTTAGGGAATGGTAGGGAGGAAATGATATCTACTTTTGATTTGTCCACTTGGATACCTTCCCCAGAAATGACATGTCCCAAGACTATGCCTTGTCGCACCATGAAATGGCATTTCTCATAATTTAATATGAGATTCCTTTCAATACAGCGACGTAGGACAGAAGCAAGACTACTCAAACATTCATCAAAAGAGGATCCATAAACAGTAAAATCATCCATAAAAACCTCCATGCAATTCTCCAGGTAATCCGAAAAAATACTAACCATACATCGTTGGAAAGTACCTGGAGCATTGCACAAACCAAATGGCATCCTTCTATAAGCAAATGTACCAAAGAGGCAAGTAAAGGTTGTCTTTTCTTGATCCTCAGGGGAAATATGGATCTGAAAGTATCCAGAATACCCATCAAGGAAACAGTAATGGGACTTCCCTGCTAGCCTCTCTAGCATATGGTCAATGAATGGCAATGGGAAATGGTCCTTCCTAGTGTGGTGGTTTATACAGACACGCCAACTATTCTGCACACAAGTTGGAACCAATTCATTGTTTTCATTTTTAACTACAGTAAGGACAGTTTTTTTAGGAACTACTTGAACGGGACTGACCCATTGGCTGTCATAGATAGGGTAAATGATTCCAGCAGCCGACAATTTTGTTACTTCTTTTTTAACAACATCAATTAGGTTTGGGTTCAATCGACGTTGTGACTTCCTCACTAGTTTAGCCTCATCATTTAATAAAATATGATGTGTACAAATTGATGAGTTAATTCCAGGAATGTCAGCAAGTTTCCATCCCAAAGCTTGTTTATACTCCCTCAAAAGATCAAGCAGTCGCAATTCATGCGTAGGAGGGAGTGAACTAGCAATGATGACGGGAAACTTGTTTCTATTATCAAGATATAAGTATTTTAAATCTTGAGGCAGTTGTTTCAGTTCCAATTCTGGGGGATTTTGGATTGACGAAAGTGTGTGTGAAAGTGAGAAGTCACTGATCTCATCTAACTGCTCAATGGTAACATCCTCAGATGAGGAATGAGCTTTTACAAGCTTAGCAGTATCATCGATGGTCATGTGATCCTCTGTGTTCAAGAAATCATCAATTAACAAACATGCATGACATTTCTCTAGACCGATACAACAATCAATGCATGATTCATTACCTAACATTTCAATCAATGAAGAAAACTCAGAAAGTGGATCAGGTGAATATATTGTATCAGGGGAAGGGAGAACATCAATTGAATTGACAGAGAGAGAGGAGTGTTCTTCTGAGGGGTGCTTCATGGAATCAAGGATATTTAAGTGGACAATATTAACACCAAACTCCATAGATAATGTACCATTATGGACATTAATTATGGTTTTGGCGGTTTTCAAGAAAGGTCTCCCCAATATAATTGGGGCATGTCCATTCATCCTATCATCTTCCATTTTAAGCACGTAAAAATCAGCAGGAAAAATTAAAATTTTCATCCTCACAAGAACATCCTCTAGCACACCAGAGGGGTGTGCTGTACTCCGATTTGCTAGCTGAATGACAATACCAGTGGGCTTCAGTTCACCGACCTGCAATGAAGAGTAAATAGAGTGAGGCATCACATTAATAGAAGCACCCAAATCAAGCATAGCATTGGAACATGAATACTCCCCTATGGTGCACGGAATAGAGAATGTTCCAGGATCGTTTCACTTGGTGGGAAGTGATGGTTCTATCAATGCCGAGACATTCCTCCCCAGGCTCACCTTCTCATCACCACGAAGCCTCCTTCGGTGTGTACACATATCCTTCAGAAACTTTTCATATCTTGGAATTTGCTTCACAGCATCAATCAAAGGAATATTAACATGTACTTTCTTGAAAGTTTCCAAGATTTCTTTATCAAGTTCAGTTTCATTTTTTTCCTTGGATGTGCAGCCCTTTGAGGAAATGGAAGAGGAATGGTTGGGATAGGTGGCTCATCAATAGCCACAGTCTTTCCTTTGGTAGGACTTCTCTCAAGACAAGGTTCCATCTCATTTGAACCTTTTTCAATGGTTGGGATGGTGGTTTCCTTAGGATAGGATGACTCTAATGGAGGGTTCATTTGGCTTTTAAGTTGTGTCCCACTCCTAAGGGTGATGGCACTAACATTTCCTTTATCCCTAAGGTTGACAAGTGGATGAGAGGGTAGTTTACCAGACCCATGGATTTGGATTTCCCCCACCGAGTTGGAAAGTTGTCCTAGTTGGGTCTTTAGGTCTTGTATGGCTGCTTGGGTGGTTTTTTGGAATTGGATATTATTGGCAGCCATTTGCTTCATCATATCTTCTAGTCTAGGCTTGGTTTTTGGAGGGGGTGGTGGGAATGGTCTTTGGGTGGTTGATGATTTTTGGGTGGTGGTGGATGACTACTCTGACCTTGTTGGTTCCATTGCTGTTGAGGTTGGTTTGAATACCACCCTTGCCTATAGGCTTGGTTGTCCTTCCAACCTTGATTGGATGGATAGTATGGTTCTTGCCTAAAGGGTTGGTTAAAGGGGCGTCCTGGAAATATTGCCTTACAACTTTTAGAATTTTCTCTCAATTGGGGGAATTGGTCAGAATAGTGGGTGTCAGAAGAACAGATTCCACAATGGATGGGAGGAGGAGATTGGAATTTCTCTTGGGAAAGAGCAAGTTGTCGTAGAAGGTTACTCACCTCTTCAAACTTTGTGTCCACCTTCTTCTCGAATTCAGTACTTTGCACCTCATGGACACCTCGAATGGGAACACTGGACCATGTATCGAATTGTTGAGTGTTCCATGCCATGTTATCAATGAGGGTTCTTGCAGCGATTGGGATTTTATCCACTAATGCACCACCTGCAGCAGCATCAATCATATTTCGATCAATAGGAATCAAACCTTCATAAAAATACTGAATTAAAATTTGGTCACTTATTTGGTGATGTGGACAACTTGAACACAATCTTTTAAATCGTTCCCAATATTCATGAAGGGTTTCTCCTTGAGATTGTCTTATCCCACATATTTCTTTCCTTATTGTTGCAGTTCGAGAGGCTGGGAAGTATTTTTCAAGAAAAAGGCGCTTCATGTCCGCCCAGCCTCTTATTGGTGAATTAACATAGTACAACCAATCTTTCGCAGTGTCTTCTAATGAAAATGGGAATGCCCTAAGCTTCACTTGTTCTTCATCCACACTAGCAGGTTTTAATGTTGAACACACAGTATGAAATTCTTTTAAATGCTTATGTGGATCTTCTCCAGGCAGTCCATGAAATCTTGGTAATTAATGAATTAAACCAGATTTTAGTTCAAAATTAGGTGCTTCGCCTTGTAATTGAATGTAAGTGGGTTGGATATCAACATCAGGTGAGGTTAGTTCTTTTAGTGTTCTATTATTTTCAGCAATTTTATACAAGTTATGTTCAGTTTTAACTTTGGTTTCATAAGAAGAAGAAGGATCAAGAAGAATTTTAAGATTTGATGTCTCCTCCTTCAAAGTGTGGTCTTGTGTGTCTCAGTTTCGTTGATGTAGGATCCTCTCTGGTTCGGGTTCGAAAGTTTGAAGGTCTCCTGGAGTAGAAAGCATCATACAAAGAACCTACACAATAAATAAATTAGAACACAAAAACAAATTCAAAGGTAGAAGATAAAACAAACAAATATTCACAAAAATTACAAAAATTTTTATCAAAAACACGCACAAAAAACCAAAGCGCTCCCCGGCAATGGCGCCAAAATTTGACCGCGTTTTCATGACAAGTCAAATTGATTATATTTTGAAGGTTGATTTATAGTCTAGGGTAAACCCTAGGTTGTCTCTCAAGGAGCGTTGGTAGGTTTAGAGTGTGTATTTTTAATAAAAATGACTAAGAGAGGGGGTGGTTTTGAAAACAGTTTAAAACAATGACTTAGTTGAAATAGATTAAAGGATGAGTGACCAAGTGGATTTTGAGAAATATGAGATAAAAGTGTCGATGTGATTTAACTACATACATATCAAGTTCATTGTTCATAGAGATTCATATTAGGTTTAGAGTAATTCTTTGGTTGGAATTAATTGGAATCCCGATTAATTCCTAAGCTTTTATTTCAATTCTTTAAGGACCAAACCTTGATGTAACAATCGTATTATCAAGGTCCGGTACTTATGCATGGAATAAGAGCTTCCAAATCATATTTAAATCTCAATAAGTTGGGTATGAAAAGTATTCTTGTGATGTCCAATCGGAACAACACAAGTCACGCACTCAAAACCTCACAACGATCGGTTAGAAATTAAGAGCATAACACTCGCATGTATCAAATCAAGCATTCAAATCTGAAATAAAATAAGATACATGGAATGAAATGTTTAAACACCCAAATTACTCCAAACCAGTAGCTATTTTATGCATCATAACTCCCTTGAAATGCGTGTAGCTCCCTCACAACGAACACCCAACTTTTAGCTCGACATCGGGAGGAGGAGGAAGCTCGGGTTGAACTCCTTCTTCATTGTTGATCCCCATATGAGGATAGGGGCCTCTAGAACCTCCAAGGTGATTAGGAGACTACTCTAGGACTAAAAATTGGCAGCACTTCACTCCTTGGCCTAACTTACAAATGAGGAGCCTAAGGTGCCCTTTTATAGGAAATGTGGGAGGTGGTTTTGGGCACACAGATTTCATGAATCCACTTGCACGATGCGTTTCGGCCTTCAGATAGTCTTATCTCGCTTTGGAGAAAATATAAAGGTTGTATCCCTACCTCTTGACTGTCTCCACCGAAAGTTTTGCACCGTTGGGACAACTATATCTCAAGATATTGATAAAATACAGAACACCGCATTTGACTTGGTCCAAATTCGGTGGCTTGAACAGATCAGTTCGTATGGGCCCTATACATGACGAATCAGGATTGGGTTCCTTCATATTAAATGTTTCCTATTGCATTTTGGACAGGACCACAAAATTTCAGCCCATTTGGATTCACGGATATTGTGTACTATTCAAAACAGTGGACAGATGTCCATGGATCCATGCAATTTTGGCCCAGTTTTCTTTCACTTCATCAAGGGCCCTCCAAATCACCTCCACCTACATTGTAATTTTCAAAACAAGTATCATTGACCTATTTAATAGTGATAAACACAAAATTATTGAATCAAACATGAAGCACAATTTGATAATATTTTTATAATTTTTAATACAAAATATGTTTAGCACAGCGGTGTAAGGGTGAAAATGAAACAGTGAATCGTGGTACGATCACTTGTGGGCCTATGGCCAAGGTGTTTTTAGGTGAGATGTTATTTGGCCATTCTTGTTGTGTGGATTCTAATGGGGTTCATGCATGGTAGGAGGAGTTAATTGGGTTGATACTATAAATGTTCATGATACCCTACTACCATGGGTATTGTTGTGGATGTGTTTTGGCCCAGGTTTTTGTGGGTGAGATGATATGTGACCATGTTTATGGGGTCATGGCCCAGGTGTCTGTGAGTGTGACGTGTTGTGACTATTCTTGTGGTAGGTGTGGTATAAAGATGATATGGAATAGCCAAGATGTACGATGTTGGGGTGTGATATTGAGATACCAATGGGAAAGTAGTGTGGGGTAACCTATATCAATATTCTTCTTGATATATTATATTACATGGCATGCATTATTTTTTGGGTGTGACTTCATGAGGTTGGGTATGGATAGTATACTTGTTTAATTGGTGTTTATTTTTTCTTTTTTCTCATAGGTGTATTAGCATTCTCTTTTCACATGTGTATTAGGGATTTTGGTTTTCCTACTGAGTATACTTGTGTTCTCACCCTATGTATATAAACTATTTCAAGGTTTCTATAAGGATGATGTTAATCGTGTTGGACATTGCTAACTCAGATTTTATGCAGGTGTCGTGTCACTACATTATATTTTCTTTTGGGTATTTAATTTGAAAAATTTTATCAGTATAAGTTTTATTTATACATGCATGTTAGATTATTTTGGTTTCTTTTTATATTATGTCTTGAAGTTTTTTATGGATTATTATTATTATATCTATATAATACAATATTATTTAGGGTAATTCCTTCTATTTCGTGAGATTTTTATACCCTCAGTGTTAGTCACCAACACATGGCCTATTGGAGGTGGGACTCGAAGGTCATTATCTTTATCCCCTCATTACAGTATCTTTGGAGGGATGGGGTTAATGCATAGTGGTATCAAATATGATGGATGATATATTGGATAGAGTTTGGATTTAGTCACAATGAGTATTTCATGGTTGGTATGAAATCAATTCCAGTTTACCTTGGTTCATTACATAGTCTAGGGATATTGGCTAGGACAATGGATTTTAGGGCCCCCATGAACTAGTGTATAGACTCTGAGCTTATTCAATAACCATGTTCGGAAGAACTATTTGTATTGAAGATACCTAGAATATGTATATTCATCCTAATAACTTGTTTAATTTTTTGAATTGGGTTCTTTTGGTAAGGTTAAAATGAATTAAAATGAATATTAATAATATTCCATACTAATAGGGTTTATGAAATCTTTTTTCCTCTTTTATATTTGGGTAATGTTTTCATTTGTGTATGGATTAGGTAGTTTAGGTTCAGTAGGATGATCCAATTTATCATCACTGGGTTGATTCGGTAGAGGAGTGTGATGCTTAGAAGAGGGAGTAGTATATTTCTCAGCGGTAGGATTTGGGGAAGTATGAGGGAAGTGTTTCATATGTTGAGACATAGAAATGGATGGAGGAGCTTGAGATTGCTTTCAATTTTATCTGGTCCATGAGGGAGTACTTGGTTTCTTTGAAAGTCAGTCAGATACAGGGAGCTGCACCTTAGTGGTGGATGATGTATCTGGGGAGCAGAAGGAGAAATCAGTTTCATGGGTCAAATTCTAGAAAAAGTTCTAGGTAAAGTTCCTTTCAACGACCATGAATGCAGTGAATAGACCATACATTCTTTCAATTAAGTAGGGGAATATGTCAGTGAGAGAGTTGGTAATCAATTTAATGGAACTTCTATGTTTTTTCTAGATTTTTCTCTAGATGAGTAGTTTCATACAAGACATCTTAAGGAGGAAATCCATCCTTATATCTTGTATACAATTAATCCCTCTACATTTACAATGTATATGGAGGATAAGAAGTAGGGGGAGTTGATCAAGAGGACGCACTCACATGTAGGTTTACCACAAGAGTGGAACTAGTAGGGTTCCTCAAGGAGTATATTTTTCATTTAATTTCTCAAGCACCAGGACTTTTGAGGTTTTGACTAGTGGGGAGTTGTCCTCAGTAGCTTTCCTTACAACCTTATAGTTTAGTGGTTTTCATGATTCTACTAGTTGATTTATTCCCATTTGTTTTGGTTGTGGGGTTCATGGCCATCACTCTAATGAGTTCTCAATGGTTCATTGATCTTATTTTGGTGTAGGTGGATAGGTTCAGTGCCATCCTTAGTAGAAATTTCTAGTGAGACCGTTCCCACAGTAGGGGAAGAAGGATTATGCTCTATTGAGGGGAGATAGATCAGGTAGTGTCCTACCTTAAGATGTTCCCCAAATCCAGGGACATCGACCCAAGCATGGATGGGGAGGTGGTTATCATAAGAGAGGTAGAGGATCTGGGTGTGGTCATTTATATGTAGTTGAGGCGGCAATGCCTGAAGGTTCGGAGATCATCAGAGGTGTAATGTATTTGTTTAGTACTATTTTTTTTGCTCTGAGGGATTCAAGAGTTTCAAACTCATTTTTTTCAGCCACTTTACTCAATCCTATGAGACTATACATAGATAGGCTTCTCATTCCCCTAGAGTTGATTATACTATTCATAGTCTAGAAAATATTGTTTTATGTGTGACAGGGGGTATAATGATGATGGGGTCGCCTTAGTCTCATGGGGATCATTTATTGATATAGATGAAACTATACAATGTTATCTTTAGCATCGACTAGTTTTATTTTTTATGTGTTGTTATTAAATACTTCAAAAGGATAGTATTTTTCTAGAATGTTGATATCCAGTGTGTGGTTTTCATTGGTGAATGGGGTTTTCAAGTGGGAAATCAGTGTGTATAGCCCCTTATTTTTTTTGGCTGAGTTGTTGGTGAAATCAATCGAGTTTGGGACACTAAGGGTACCTAGGGTCATTAGGGAGTTCCTGTATGTCTTCCACGAGGAGGTCGTTGCGCTATCACCTCAGCATGATGTTGAGTTTGGGATAGTATTACATTCTAGTTCTTCTACAATTTTGATGGATCCTTATCCGATTACACCTTTTGAGTTGTGGGAGTTAAGGATTCATATAGATGATCTCATGAAAAAGGGTTTTATCTGGCCCAATGTGTCTTCTTGGGGTGATTTAGTATTATTCTATAAAAATCTGGGTAGTAGTATGAGGTAATGTATAGACTATCGGAGGTTGAATTAGGTGACAGATAAGAACGATTACCCTCTTCTGAGGAAATAAGATCTTTTCGACTATCTGAGAGGGGAGAGATGGTTTTCTAAGACTGATCTATGGTCTGGATATCACCAGTTTGGGGTAAAGGTGGGTGATATCACAAAGACAACCTTTAGATGTAGGTATAGGAACTTCATGTTTGAAGTAATTCCTTTCAAGTTCACAAATGCACCATATATGTTCATCGGTATTATGAACACCATGTTTTGTGAGTTCATGGACCATTACATTGTCGTATTTATTGATTATATCTTGATATAATCGAATTCAATGGAGGATCATTCCAATCATCTCATAACTATATTGTAGGTTCTTCAACACCACTATCTCTATATAATGTTTTCCAAGTGTAAATTTTAGACATGAGAGGTAAATTTATTCTAGAACATGGTGTCTCAATAGGTTGTGGTAGTGGACTCATCAAAGGTTGGGGTAACTATTTCTTGTGTAGCGCCTAATAACATGGAAGAGGTTCATAATTTTTTTTGTATTACAGGCTATTATAAGATGTTTGTGCCTGATTTTTCTCGAGATGTAGCCTCGTTGACTGTATTGACCAAGAAGGACTTGTCTTGTGTGTGGATTTATCAGTTCCAGAAATCATTTGGCTACCGGAAGGGGAGTTTGGTCAGTGATTTAGTTTTCTAAGGAGGGTGTGATGTTTGAGGAGATTTTTTAATCTTCCAATTTTGGATTGGGATGTGTTTTGATGTATAAATTCGCATTGATATCTTATGGGTATAGAAATTTATATCCCCATGAGCATAACTATTCCACCAATTCTGTGGATTTAGCTGCGGTTGTATTTGTGCAGAATTCATGGTGGATTTATCTAATTAGGGAGTGTTTTGTGGTCCTCACATGTTAAAAGATATTGAGTTATATCTTTTATCAACTTGATCTAAACTTTAGATAGTGGAGGTGGAAGGAGTTTCTTCAGGATTATGATTTTGAGATCTCTTACACCTCGATAAGAGGGGAATGTTTTGGCCTACATTTTGAGCAACAATTAAAAAAATGGTGTTGTTCTAGAGTTTGGGGATTCTTGGAAAGTGATGTAGGAGTTGGTATCCTTTCACTTAGACCCATTGGTGGATGGTGGTAAAGGCTGCATGTTTTAGATGGTTGTGAAGTCTTATTTGGTGCAGGAGGTGAATGAGTCTTAGTGGGGAGAATTAGAGGTAGAGGTGATGTGTGGTTAGGTTGTTCATGGTGATGCTATGGATATATGGTTGAAGGATGGTAATAATTGAGTGTCATTTCTTGAGAGGTTGTTTGTTCCAGTAGTGATACATTGGGGAGTCCTTCATGAGTTTCATAGATCACAATTTTTGGTACACCCCAGAGTTTCCTAGATGTATCATAGTTTGAGGATGCAATTTTGGTGTCCTGTGATAAAATGGGAAGTGGAAGGTTTTATGGAATTTTTTTTAATATTTTAACTACTAAATTCCAAGAATCATGTTCCTGGATGTTTTTTTTTCAGCTTTTAGATATTATCAAGTATAAATGGGATGACATCTCAATCGATTTTTTCATAGGGTTACCTTTATATATGGGAGGTTCTGATTTTATTTCAGTTATCATGGATTAGTTGATTAAATCATCCCACTTCTTAGTGATCAAGGAGTGGGGCATAGTGGATGCTTTTTCTAAGAGGTTTGTGGATGAGGTGGTATAGTTTCATGGATTTACAAGTTCCATTTTCTCATATAAGGGTGGATGTTTTAACTTATGAGTCTGGAGGGGATTGTAACATTAATTTATCACTCATTTATGCATTACCAGTGCTTTCCACCCTTAGGTGGTTGGGTAAATAGAGTGGAATATCACGACATTGGAGGATATATTGCGAGCTTGCATCTTTGACTTTAGTGGATCTTGGATTTGAAACCATTATATGGTTGAGTTTACTTATAATAATAGATATAACTCTTCTATTAGCACATATATGTTTGAGGCTTTGTATGAGAGGTCATTTTGTTCTCTGTTGTGCTGGATTGAGTTTGGGGAGCTAGCAGTTCTTGGTCCTAATGTGGCATAGAGCATGACAGAGAAGGTTCAGATTTTTCTTGAGAGGTTAAAAGTAGTACAAGACCATAATAAGTCTTATTCCAATTGCAATAGGAAGACCTTGGAGTTCCAAGTAAGAAACCATGTGTTATTAATGGTTTTCCCAATATGTGTAAAACAGAGGTTTGGTAAGGTTAGTAAGCTTTCTCACATGTTTGTTGGAGCCTTTGAGGTGTTGGGGTGAGTTTTTGAGGTGGTGTATTGGTTTCCATTTCCACTGTAGAAGGAGAGGATAAATGATGGCTTCCATGTATCTTCTCTTTGTTGGTATCTTCACAATTACTCCCATTTCATTGACTGGGTAGAGTTGTATTTAGAGGATGACACGACATTCATGGAGTGGCTAGTAGAGATCCAGAATCACCAAGAGAATTCAATGCATGGATGGACCATTTCATTGTTTTGTTTCTTGTAGACACATGGTTTCTTGGAGGATAGTACTTGGGAGTGAGATATGCATATGTGTTCCAAATATCCAAAGTTTTTTTTGAGTTTTTAATTTCTCTATTTTTATTTGTAATGTGATTTTTGGACCTTATTTTATCTAATGATTTGTTTTCCCTATTATTTTATGTGTATTTTGGGATGTATGATACATTCCCAACATATGAAAATATGAGGACTAGATTCCTAATTGAGACACATTTACTATAATTTGATTATACCTATACAGGTGATTTAGTGCCACCCAAATCGAATAGTATCTTGACATAGAGGTTGGGATTTTATAATTCATGTGTTCAGGTTAGTTCATTTCATTGTTTGTGTGATTTATGTGTGGTTTTGTAGTTGTGCAGGATGAGAGGGTTTGTGGTTGTGTGGTGAAGAGTTTATGTGTGATGTTTTTGTCCATTTATTTTTGTATGTTTTGGATGGCAGTGTCAGTTTAAGTATGATGACATCCTTGAGAGGTGCCTTGAGGGGTGGTTATTCTGACCCCTTTCCATATAGGATTGTTTTTTGGATTCTCAAGGGATAGAATAATTTGATAGGTATTTTATCTAATCGTTTTGGCTTCCAAATCCGTTACTTTTTTAATTTTGGTGGTTGGAGGTGTTCGGGGGGGGGGGGGGGGTTAGTGGAGACAAGAGTTTCAACATAGCTGCTGTAGGAAATATACACCATGTAAATGTATTACATGATGTGTAATAGTGGTTCTTAGATTTTACATCCCTAAGTGGTAGCTCGTGAAATGGGTAAAAATCATGTAAGTGGGATTTATGACATGTAATAATTCAGGTGTTAAATCCTTTGAGTCAACATGATTTTTGGAAAAAGCTGTAATTTTTTGAAACCTAAGGATTAAACGCCATGAAATGGTTATGTGACATGTAAACAATGGGATCTGGGGTTTTAATTTCTTTTTTGGCCAAAATTTTATTCATTTATCCACCTTCCTCCCTCTATTGTTTTGGTATAACCCTAATCACCTTGAGGATCCCTTCAATCCCCCTTCTCCCTTGATTTGATCCATCAGTTCCGATGGTTTCCCATTGGTGAACCATGGTAAGTCATCCCATTTCTTGGTGTTTTTTCTCATCTTCTTTTTTTGGGAATCTACTACGGTGGTGCAGTTTTACTTTGGTGTGTGTGTTGGGTTATGTTTTTTATGGTTTTTGGGTGTGGTGTAGGTTGATCCACTATTTCTCATGGTGTAATTGTGGTTTTTGGGTGTTCTTTTTCACCATGTGGTGCATACAGAGTCAGAAAAGCTTCTTTGAGGTAGGTAGTCCATTTTTTCTCTTTATTTTGTATCATGTGTGAGGGGTTTATAATTTTTGTACTTATGAGATATGGTTTTTCTAACTTAATTAAATAAAAAAATTGGTTAAATTTAAATTTAATGGTAATGTGGGTTTGATTCTCAGGGATTTACAACTTTGATATTATTGTGATATAATGGATTGTACAAGCTTAAATCCCTACAGGAAATTGTGGCCTTCGGAGAATTTTTTTCACTAAATGATACATGTTGTGACTGATGCTTTTCCTTGATTATTATTATATCACCTTTAATAGAATTTGGATAACTACTTATATTTATCTAATAAAATGGTTATCCCACGATTATGTCTTGTGTGATAACGCCCCTAAAATAAAGTGGAATGTGATAAAACCTCATTGTTAAATATGTAAAATTATACTTATTTTTTGTGATTTGTGGATGTCCTTATGGTCTGATGATGTGTGGTTGGGGAATGGTGGGTTCATGGTTTGTTTGGTATTGCTTTTGGGGTGGTGAGGTGGTTTTTTGAAATGCTTTTAAGGTGGCGAGATGGTTTCTTTGACCTTGATTTTGGTGTATAAAGAAGGTTTGTTTGGTCATGATTTTAGGGCAGAGATATTATTTTTTTCGTACATTTAGGGTGGTGATGTTGTTTGTTTGTATATGATTTTGGGGCAGTGAGGTGGGGTTTTCTTCCAGCTAGATTCTTGGGTAGTAACAGAATAAATAATTTTATGATACTGTTTTGAAATGATGTGGGTTGTTTTAGTTAATGGGTTGGAAATGGATGATTAATAATTAAACGGTGGGATGTGTGGTAAAATTTGGTTTTTGATAAATAATGAAATGAATTGGATGAATAATGTAATTAGTTGAAAATGTAAAATGGGTCTTGTGTATTTTTGTTTAGTGTTATGCATTTATAGGTGGCAGTAAAGGTGGTGATGTTGTGAGTTGGTTAGTGTTTAATTGTCAACCAATAGGTTAGGATTATGGGTGTGGCTATATATATAATTTTTTATTATTTGAGATTTCTATATTCACCCCACCTACGTCAAGCACAATGTGCTGACACCTGCATAGTCACACTAGGGGAGTTTTTTTGACATTCGGTGAGGATGAAGGATGGTTGGGTACCCACCCTTTCCCACTCTCTCCTCTAAGCAGGGTAGGTATTTCATATGTTGTGGTGGTCATAGGTATTTCAGTGTATTAGATGGTGGTTGTGATAGCCTGTGTATTTTTGGGTGAGGTGTGATTATGCTTCTGGGGTAGTGGCCCATGTGTTTTTTTGGATGAGATGTGATTTGACCTTGCTAGTGCGGAGGCTTCTGGTGGGGGGGGGGGGTGCATTCATGTTTGGAGGACGAAAAAAGGTTGATGTCTTATATTTTTAAGATACCCTGCTACTCTAGTTATGGTCATGGATGTTTTGTGGCCCAAGTTTCTATGGAGGAGACGATATGTGACCATGGTTGTTGGGTGGTGGCCCAAGTGTCTGTGGGCATGATGTGTTGTGATCATGATTGTGGGGCGGTGTGGTATACATAATACATGGGAGCTCTAGGATGTATGAAATTGGGGTGTGAGAGTCTCATACCAGTAGGAAAGTGGTGTGGGGTACCCTATATCGACATGATTCTTGTTATATTATATTACCTAGCTTTCATTACTTGTTGAGCATGCCTTAGTGAGGTTGGGATTGGCTATTATACCTTTATAGGTGTTGTTTAGTTCTATTTTTATCACAGGTTCATTAGTATTCTATTTTCACATGTGAATGAGATACTTTAGTTTTCCTACTGAGTATACTTTTATGTCCACACTATGTATATAAACTATTTTTGTGGCTTCCATAAAAATTATATGAACTATACAGAACATTACTAGCTTCGACCTTGGATAGTTTTTGTTTTTCTACTTTATCTTTTCTTTTGGGTATTTACATTTGATACTTTTATCTATATCAGTTTTATTTATACATGCATGTGGGATGGTTTTTGGTTTCTTTTTATATTATCTCTAGGAGTTATTTGTGGATGATTCATCTAATCTCATAATCTTACATTATTATACGGTTTAATGCTTCCCATTTAATGATATTTTTATACCCTCGGTGCTAGTCACCAACCTGGGGCCTACTAGAGGCGGGACTTGGGTGTCATTATCTCTTTCTCCTCATTTTGGTATCTTTAGAGGAACGGGTCATGACACGTGCAATGGAAACTATCATGAGTAAGTAAGTTATAATCAATATAGAATGGTAAATAACTAAAAGACGGTCAATTTAATTAATTAATTATGTACAAAGAATAAAATGGTAATAATAAATGATGATCGAATAATGTCATATAAATAATTACATGTTTTTGAAACTTATCCATGTATATCATAAATATTAGAATAATAAAATGGGGATCAATAACCGATTTCATGATTGTAGAATGAATAATTTCAAATATCTTAAACTTACCATATAGGCCTTGTTCCAGGACATCATAAACATATCATCAAGGCCTCATTCCAAGACATCATAAATAAATGTTTAGGGTGTAGGAAAAAGACCCAAACTAGTTTGTCTCATGAAACCTATTGACTCATGTAAGGGATATAACAAGACTATTCCATCTTTTACTAAGTCCAATGCATTCATTATTTGATTAAACAATACAGATTAATCAATCATGCCTTAAAATTAAATAATTTCTCATGTTGTAAGTACTATCATATGGATTTTCAATACTTTACCTATCCAAAAAGATAAAAAATCCAAATAAATAATGAGGAAAGTATCATTACAACATATCCCCATTGGAGCATAAGTAAAATAAATGGTTTTTTTTCATTGATGAATATAAATACCATAAAAAGGATCATTAAAAACATTAAATGAAACATTAAATACCATTAATATAAATATATTTACTATATAACATTTCAATGGTTCATTATATACTCTAAACAAAAGAAATAAGTGGTGAATATGACATTTGTCTCAGAAGAGTAAAAGTGAAACGAGAAACTCTTATCTCAGGTTTGACTTACTTCCTAAGTTCTTCTAACCACATGTATAATAAATTTAAATTTATTATAGTTTTATAAAATAATAATTTACATACTTATAATATTATATATGATCCACTAATAAAATTTTCAAACCCATTTACTAATAATTCTTTATTAAATTCATTTTTTTCGGGTATTAATTGTTTTGTTTTTCATGGATGTTTCAGTTTGGTAACTCTAGTCCCTGTAATTTGATCATATTTTATCATCTCCAAAATTATTATCATTATATAAATATAATATAAATTTATTATCTACATATTTTTAATCATCCAATTAAAATAGATATAGAAAAATGAATTAAACCATACATGGAGATGGTAGGTCATATATACACATGAAAATTGATTTTATTTTTTGAATCATGGAATAAAAGAAAGATAAATACTTTTTATCCTTTAAATAATATTAATTATATCATATATATCATATATATTCATTAAATATATCATTATTTCCACACATGTAAAGCAGAATTAAAAAAATTCACATCGTTTCGTAGAGGTGGTAGTCCACACATAGGCACAAGAAACGCTATAAATTTCCAATGGATAGAAATTTATTAAGTTAAATGATATATTATATTTATAAAGTCATAATTATTTTATAAATATCATATATTCATATTATTTCCATCTTTATAACCATCCAAGTAAAATATTGATGAAAATTTAACTGCACCCCTATAGGGAGATGGTAAGTTATACGTATGCACGAGTAATGTATCATCCAGTTACAATGATCATGTAATTTTTTTCCTTCTCTATAAATTAGATTTTGGTTCAAATTAATTAGAGATTTTTTTTGGATTTTTTTCAGGCTGTAGAGTAGGTTCACGTCGCGTACTAGTTGCAGGATACATGTCATGAAAGGGGAGATCATGCTATGAACTGGTACACATCCTGAATGGTTAGTACACATATTTTATGGTTTAAATATCATATTTTTAGTCCAAGTCAATTGGGGTTTCAGTGTACTTATATTTTGTGGCCTTCACGATGTGACCAGGGGTTACACGTCATGACCTGACCCACACCCATATTTAAGTCACGCATTTAGAAGTTTTTCATTGTCCTTTCTTTCCAGAATTTGTTTCTCTCGACCCTATACTCTTCCTAGGAAATTTTTAGAGGTTTCTCTCCTTCCAGATCAATATGATCATATTTGGATCTTTATTGCATCTATAATGCATCTCTCTAAGTAAGTTTTCTTTTTGGTCTTTTATTGAGATTAATTGCGGTAGCCCTATAGCTTTGCATTATCTGATCCATTGACCTAAATTGGATGTTTCTTCTTGGTTTCTTCTAGATTTGTTGTGAGATCTCTTTTCAGAGGCCTTTTCTTTCATTGGTCGTGGTGTAGTGGGTGTTCTTAGTTGAGGTATGTGGGTTTCTTCTCTACCTCTAACCTCTTGTGTTTATATTTGGATCAATCTTGATATGGGTTCGATTTTAGGACATTTGTTTTCATCGTTGAATTTTGTTGTTGGTGGATTTCATTTCTAGTGTGTGTAACCCGGGCATTGAGGTAGGTGATTCTATATCTATCCATTGTTGATGCGCCTAATTATTTTTCTTTATAAACTATTTTTTATATTGAAATTTTCATGGTTGGTTTATGTCTGTTCAAAAAGAGTTTTTAGTGAAAATTAGTTTTCCCTAGTCATTGATAAATGGAGAGAAAATGGGTATTTTCAAGAATTGAAATGGAAATTAGGAAATGGTTTTGAAATGGATATATTAAAATAATCACATGGGTTACCTTGGGTACTTAGGTGGAAGGTTTATCTTGGGACCATCATCCATTGTTTCTTAATTATCAAGGTGGTTTGTCTTAGTGATTTCCTCTGTTTATTACGACCATTTTTCTAGGGGACTAATATTGACATTGGGGGGGGGGGAGGGTTACTCATGGGGTATTTCTCCACTTTCTAGGCTCTTTGTTCTAGGATTGTAATTTTTGAACTTGATTGATTTTTTATTTTGGTATGAGTAGTCTGTGGCTGGGACCTATAGTATTTCTTGGTATTGTGATAATTGTGTTTCTATTTGGTATTGCTTGGATTTATAAGTTAGCATTGATATGCATGTTTATGCTTGTGGAAAATGATGTTGAAATTGTTCTTTAAAATTGATATACATTATTTTGTTTAGAACTATGAAAAAGTGGAATGTTTACCATGTTTTCTATAAAATTAATTTATTGCTAATCATGCCATGTTTTTAATTAAAATGAACACACTAGGATTTTTTATATAGAGACCGGTTGTGGAACTCCTGGGTGATATCCTATTGGACCTGTTAGCTTATTTCTTGTGTAGCTCTTCGGTGGTGTGTAGATCTTTGTTTTTCTTCTGGTGGAGGGAAAGGAAAGGTGTTGTAGTGAGGTGGCGAGGTTTGTTTCAATTGGTTTGGGAGCTCGTAGTGATATGGTGGGAGTCCATCCATGCCATCATTTGGAGTAGTTGTTTGGTTATAAGTCCTTTGCATTTGGAATAGTGTTGTAGTTTTTTTTATACTTTTTCAATTGTCTATTTCCACTATTTTACTTACAGTTATGGAATATATATATATCATCTTTATATTTCACTGTTCATTTTTTTCTTGTACATATATTCCACGTGTTTGATTTTGTTGGGTAAAATTTTTCACTTTGTTGTGTTGTTTGATGCTTGAGTGCTTGTCACCAGCCCATGGGGATTGAGAAATCCCTTTAGTTATGAGATAGATCAGTTTTGGTGATGGGTTTGAGGGAAACTCGGGTCGGTTCATTACTATTCGGTATCAGAGAAGGTATGTCCCCAAGGATCATTTTCTTAGGAAATATGTTAGATTGGAGATAGGATTTTGGAGAATTGAGAGGTATTTTGTGACAAGTGCACGACCATATCTTGTCATAACAAGACTCAGGTTACCATGGGATGTCCGTATACGTGTCTCTAGTGTTGGTTTTTTTTTTAAAAATCCCTATTTTAGCTTATGGGTTCTCTATTTTGGACTGAGATTTGTTTTTTTGTTTAATTGTTTTTATTTTTCGATGTGCAGCAGTATGCCTCTGAGGTGTCTTTCTCAAGTTCCTCAGGAGGATGAAGTTGACGATACTAAAAGAAATACTCCTTTGGATCTAAATATCATCAAAACTATCATATAGAAAGTCTGTGCAAATGATCAATATATACCATGAGTCCAGAAAATTGTGGTTGAAGTGCAGCAAGGAGCTATTGGTGAGAGAGATTGATCATGGGACTTCTTTCATGAGAAGCCATCATAGTTTTGTCCAGAGTTTCTAATTCTAGTGAAGTATCTAGAGTTCCTGTCCTTGAAACAAGGAGATAGTTTAGTGTCATCACACACAAATCATTTGGTTAAGCTTGTCAGTTTTAATCTGGGCGTGGTGAAGAATGACCAGCTGAAGGCTCAAAAGTACCTACAAGGTTTTCGACGAGATATTAGATTTCAAGTGTTTATGTTGAATCTTTCTACCTATATAGAGAAAGTAGGTAGAGAAATGATGGAAGATATGAACATGGTAGGAAAGGTTGGATTTTCCACCTCTTCTCTTACAACTGGTCACATCTTCAATGGTGTGAATTGGGAAGAAGAAGAAGTGTAAGGACTGTCATAGAAGTAGTGGTGGTGGTCTTAGGAGCGCACCTCCTCTACATCATCTGTTTCTGCTGGAAGTATTCCTCTGCCTTTCTATCAGCACAACAAGGTATGGCACACCAGGCGTTCTTGTACTATGCCTGCAAAGATGTGCAATATTTATGGATGTGTTGGTCATCTATAGTGTTTTTTTTTCAATTTATGAATATGCCTCATTATGGCCAGAGTTCATTGGATCCAAATGCTACCGCAGTGCATTTATAAGTTTCAAAGACTACAGTTCTCCCTCCACAGGCCTCAAGAGTGAAGCTTTTGCATAAAATAGATGAGTGTCCAATGGTATTTTATGCAGGTCTAAAAATAGTGAGAGGTACGCTTCTTATTGCATATTTAGTAGCAATTTCTTTGTTTGATATTGATGTCTCCCACTTGTTTATATCTTCATGCTTTGTTGATGCACTTGATCTTTCAATGGAACTTATTCTCTTTACAATGGAGTTAGTGACACCTCTTAGCAAGATGAAAGAGCAGGGGTTTAGAGGTCCTTCTTTTCTGTTAACAATAGTTGATAAAAATTCAGTTAGGGATTTTATTGTTCTTGATCTTTATATATTTGACATCATTATTGGTATGGATTGTCTTGTTGCTCATTGAGACGAGGTTTGTTGTTATTGTCTGAATGTTTAATTTCTTTCTATCAATAAGAGATTTCATGTGTTTCAGGGAGAGTGGGAGCAGAGGTCTGTTCATGTAGGACCTTCTCGACTAGAGCCCAAGAGTTTGCTGGTTTCTATTTCATTTGAACTTGATGAAGTTTCTTCTATTGATTACCTTCATGTTTTTGTTCGAGATTTCCCTAACATTTTTCCAGAAAACTTCTCTGGTCTACCTTCATAGAGACAGGTCAAGTTCATTGTTGACATGGTTCTAGTAATGAAACCAATATCGATGCTTTTTTACCACATCACATCATCATAGTTTAAAGAACTCAAGATTTAGTTAGACAAAATATTAGAGAAATGTTTTGTTCTCCCTATAGTTTCACCTTGGGAAACCCCTATGATCTTTGCCAAGAAATTAGATAGTTCACTTCAGTTGTTTGTGGACTATCAAAAGTTGAACCAGGTTACAGTTAAGAACAAATATCATTTGCCACATGTGGATTATTTGTTTGATCAACTGAATGGGGAATGGTGGTTCTTGAAGATATATTTTCAGTCAGATTATCATCAGCTCAGAGTTTGAGATTCTGATATACCGAATATGGCCTTTATGAGCAGGTATGGCAATTGTGAATATCTTGTGATGCCTTTGGGTCTGACTAATGATCTTTTAGATTTCATTTCTTTTATGAATTAGATATTCAATCAATATCTTGAAACTTTTTTGGTAGTGTTCATGGATGATATTCTTGTTTATTTGAAATCTGAGCATGAGCACAATCACCATTTGAGTTTGGTTTTGGAAATTCTGAGAAGTTACTGTTTGTATAGAAAGATTTTGAATTTTTTTTTCTGTATTTGAGAAGTGAAGTTATTAGGGTATAGAGTTTATGATAATGGATTATTAGTTGATCTAGAGAAGGTAAAGGTTTTTATGTCTTGGAAGGAACTGCAGAATTTCTTTGAAATTCAAATCATACTTAGTCTTGATGGGTACTATCAAAAGTGCGTTAAGTATTTATCTAAGCTTGCATCACCTTTGACAAATGTTACCAAGAAAGTGGTTAAATTCACATGGGATGAAAAGTTCCAATCTTCTTTTGATGAACTAAAATGAATTCTGACATCAGCTTCAATTCTAATCTTCACTGATCTTAGTAAGGGGTATGTCGTGTTTTTTGATGCATCTAGTGCCATTTTGGGATGCATGATGATCATGTGGTAGCTTACAGATCTCGTCATCTCCGACAACATGAGTATAATTACCCCACTTGTGATTAAGATCTTATGGTATTCATTCATGTGCTTAAGTGTTGGCGACACTATCTCTTTGGGTAGAAGTCCACGATCTTCTCTGATCATAAGAGTATGAGCTATATCATTTATCAGAAAAATGTGAGTATCTATAAGAGGTGATGGGTGGAATACCTTTAGATGTTTGACTCTGATATTTCCTACACCCCTAGTAAAGGGAATGTTTTTCTAGATGCTCTTAGTAGGAAGGTACCTTACCAGGTTGTTTTGGAATCGAAGGAGGAGTTTAATCTTATGGGGCGTTTTGATCTATTGCACTTGGATGCTTAGGACGATGTTTTAGGTATGGTTATGACCAGTTCTCGGTTATCATCATCTCTCCTTGAGTCTATTTTGTAAATTCATCATAAGGATGGAGAGTTTCATAAGACTCAGAAAATCATTAATGGAAAAGAGACCATTTTTGGTTGGTCTCTTTCTTCAGATGGAATGCTTCACTCTAGGAAGCGAGTTTTCATCGCAACACCTATGAAAAGTTCAGTCTTATTTTATTGTCATAACTCTTCATGGTATATTCATACAGAAACTATGAATATGTATTATGACATTAGAATAAGATTTTAGCGGTCGGGTATGAATCATGACAACATAGAGTTTTTGTCTCACTGTTACACCTTCTAACAGATAAAGGTAGAGAACTTGAAACCCTTTAGATTATTTAAGACTCTTCCGGTTCTAGTTCGGAAATGGGGAAAGGTATCCATGTATTTTTTTATTGGGTTTCCAAAGACACCTCGGTGGAAAAATTCTATTTGGGTGGTTGTTGATCAGTTAATGAAGTCTTCTCATTTCATTCTGATCAAAGACACCACTAAAGTTGAAGATCTAGGTAAGATGTATATGTAGGAGATTGTGGGGTTACATGGGAGTCCTTCTTCCATTATTTATGATAGGGATCTTATGTTTTTCTCAACGTTCTATAGGATTCTTCAAGAGGAAATGGGAACTTAGATCATGTGGATCACAACTTACCATCCACAGACAGATAGTTAGATGGAGAGTGTAATTAAAATATTGGAGGATATGATTTATTCATGTGTCTTGGATTTTGGTGGATCATGGGATTTCCATTTGGGACTAGTTGACTTTTCTTACAACAACAGTTATTATTCATCAATAAGACTGGCTCCCTTAGAGTCTTTGTCTGGTATCTCATGTAGATCACCTCTTTGTTGTGTAGAGGTGGGAGAAGTAGCTTTGGTTGGACCAATTTTTGTTCAATATATGTCTAAGAAGATTCAGGATGTGCGATAGTGTTTGTTTATATACCAGATTCGATAGATGTCGTATGCAGATCAGCGGTATCATCCTTTGGCGTTTTCCTTAAGTGACTAGGTTTTCTTGAAGGTTTCTCCTCATTTGAGTCACTGTCAGCTTGGAAAATAGGGTAAGTTGTCTTTGAGATATGTTAAACCATTTGAGATCACCAGAATTCTTGGACAGGTTTCTTATCAATTGGATTTTCTGATTCAGTTGATAGACATTCATGAAGTTTTCCATATATATCGGCTTTGGAAGTATCACCCTGATCCCAATCATGTTCTAAGTTGGGAAGAAACTGAGCTACAACCAGATGCTTCTATTTTGGGGAAACCAGTTGGGATCATTGAATCTCATGATAAATTCTTGTGTGGGAAGTCGATTCCATTAGTCAGAGTTCTATGGAAATAAGGATCCGAATCTCACAAGACTTAGGAATGCGAGTCATTGATGAGGGAGCAATGGCCTCATCTCTTTCCAGAGGTTACATCTTCCACATTAAATCCCAAGGACGGAAATTATTTATGGTGGGGAGTTTATAACATCCCATTACCTTTATTGGGTAATGTTTTCCCTTCTCTCTAAGTTCACTTTTGGTTCAAAGCCCTTAGAGATGGGTTTTTTTTGATTTTCTAGAGGCTGTAGAGCAACTACATGTCATGTACTGGTTGCTGGATACATATTGTGAAGGGGGAGATCATGCTATAAACTAGTACCTATCATGAATGGTGAGTAAATATCTTTTATGGTTTAAATATAATATTTTTAATCCGATTCTATGGGTTTTTCTGCATACTTATCTAGCGAGACCTTTACAACGTGACCACAGATTACACATCCTAAGCCGAAACATGCCCATATTTAAGTCACATGTTTAGCAGTTTTTATCATTGCTTTATTTCTAGACTCTATTTATCTCAACCCTAGACTCTTCCTAGGTTATTTTTAGAGGCTCTACTCCTTCTGGATCGATATAATAAGCTTTATATCTTCATTACATTCGCGGTGCATCTCTCTAGGTATGTGTACTTTCTAGTATTTCATCGTAATTGATCATAGTAGTGCCCTGGCTCTGCGTTATAAGATCCATTGATTTAAGTTGGATGTTTCTTATTGTTTTCTTCTATATCTATTGTGAGATCATGTTCTGGTGGCCTTTTCCTTCACTAGGTGTTGTGTGGCAGCGATCATACTCAAGTTATATGGGTTTCCTCTCTTTCTCTAACCTCTTGTGTTTATATTTGGATCAATCTTGATGTGGGTTCAATTATAGGGACTTCATTTCTGTCATTGGATTTCATTGCTGGTGGATTCTATTACGGGCATGTGCGACCTGAGCTTTGAGGTAGGTGGTTCAATCTCTAGCCTATTTTGATAAACTTGATTTTTTTCTTTATAAACTATTTTGTATATTGAAAATTTCATGGTTGGTTTGTGTGTGTTGAAAATAGATTTTAGTGAAAAAATTGATTTTCCCTGGTTATTGATAAATGGAGAAAAAATTTATATTTTCAAGTATTGAAATATAAATTGGGAAATGGTTTTGAAATTTATTTATGAAAATGAGCACATGGGTTACCTTGTTTATTTAGGAGAAAGGTTTAGCTTAAGACCATCGTCCATTATTTTGTGATCATCAAGGAGGTTTGTCTTGGATATTTCCTATATTTCCCAGGCACATTGTTCTAGGGGACTGATATTGACATTTGGGGGGGGGGGTTATTCATGGGGTATTCCTCTTTTTCCTAGGCCCATTGTTCTAGGATCATAATTTTTTCACTTTATTGATTGATTATTATGGTATGAGGAGTTTTCAGTCGGGACCTGTCGTATTCATTTGTGTTGTGATACCTATCTTCTATTTGGTATTTCTTGGATTTCTATGTTATCCTTGATATTAATGTTTATTATTATGGAAAATTATGAGGAAAATTTTCTTTGAAATTGATATACATGTTTTGTTTAGATATGTGAAAAAGGGGAATGTTTACCACATTTTCTATAAAACTACATTACTACTTATCATGCCATGTTTTTATTTAAAATGAACGTACATGGATTTTTTTATACATAGACTGGTTATGGAACACCTACGTGGGATCCTATTGAGCATGCTAGCTCACACCCTACATACCTCTTCGATGGTGTGTATACCTTTGTTTTTCTTTTGGTGTAGGGAAAGGAAAGGTGTCATAGTGCAGTGGTGAGGTTTATGTCATCTGGTTGGGTAGCTAGTGGTGAGGTGTTGGGAGTTTGTCTATGCCATCATTTGGAATAGATGTTTGGTTATTAGTACTTTGAAGTTGGACTTGTCTTGGAGTTTTTTGCTACTTTTTCAGTTATAGCATATATATATCTTTTTCATATTCCTCTATTAGTTTTTTTATACATATATGTCACATGATTAATCTTATTAGGTGAAATTGTTCCCTCTGTTGTTTTTTTCGATGTCTCGGTGCTTGTCGCCAGCCTGTGGGGATTATGAATTCCCTTTGGCTATGTGACAGATTGGGTCAGGTGCAGGGTTTGAGGGAAACTTGGGTCGGTTCGTTAAAAGTAATATTTTTTCTTTCTTTATGATGGAAAGAAGGTGGATAATGGGTTTTCAATCACCAGAAGAATAATTAAGTATATTTAAGATACATAATTCATTATTTTATAATGTATACCATGGATTTTTATGAGGTAGAAGAAGAAATAAAATTGAAAATTCTCAGTTAAGAGTTATCCTCTTCATTGAGAAACCTATTTTGGATTACACCTTAATTCATGATGGGATGGATTTCTTGAAAGACCAGAAGCTATAGGATATGGTGAGTGAATATAAGAATTCATTATGGTGGGTATTTTTTTAATTATAATTCTAAAAATGTTTGAGGAAGGGATGAGAATAGGTTTCCTTTTATAATTGAGGGGAGGGACACTCTTGGAATTAGATAAATTATTAAATTGATATAAATTGATTTTTTATGATCAAGTGACAAAAAATTGATCTATTTAGAATATAGGATTATTGTTAGTTTTAATACTCTCATAAAATAAATTTTGGATAATTTTTGTTATGTTTTTACCTTTATCTCTTAGTTTAAAACCCTTGTTAACCCTTTTTATAATTTCCACAATATCAATTTTGTTTAATGTTTAGGTGTAAAAAAGTAACTATAAAAGAATAAGTGACCCATAAATGGACCATGTTTTATACTTTAAATCATATCCCATTGATTTTTCTAAATAATTTATTTTTATAAATTTTAAATCATTTAATAAAATATTGTTTATTATAAATATCATTAATGTCATTTTTGGAAATATATGAAATATTATAATAAAATATATCTCTAACTCATTTGAAATTGTTCCAAAAAAGACATTAATTAGAATATAAGGAGTATATGGTATTAATTTATTAATAAAAATCAAAACTAGAGATGTTTATATAAAATTTTAAACATGATATTTTCGTTTAACCCCATGGTTAACCAATTTTATTCATAACCACAGTAAAGGCATTTTTCAATCTTAATGGGATATAATTTTACTTATAAGGTAATAATTGGGTTCTAAATGAGAAAGGTGTCAAATTATAGACAATTTATCATCAAAATTTTCCCCTTTCAATGTTTTTATTATTTTTAAATAATTTAATAAAATATTTTTATCACAAAATACTACTAATGTCATTTTAAGAACTATTTGTATAATTTGACTTGAAAAACAACATGAAAGTATTGGAATTTAAATATAAAGCTTTCACACATATATAATATGTTATTTTTCTCTAAAAAATAATGTAACATAATAATTCCCCAATTTTTTTTTACTTTTAATATTTTTAAAATCATTTATTTATTTTTCTATTAATTGACTAAATACTATATTGGTCTTGCGTAAGCATTTAAAGTAATTATTTAGTCACAAAAAATTATAAATAAATTACCTTGATAAAAAAATTAATTTATATTTAAAATAAACATTTATTTCTTAAATTATCCATTTTTTATCATTACATAAAAAAATTATAGATATTAAATTCAAGAGAGTCAAATTTTGTATTTATTCTTTATTTAAATTAATATAAAGGTCATAATAAAAGAAATAAGTAACCAAGTGGCCATATATTAGATACTTTTATGGTAATGGTTGAACTCCTCCCATAAAATATTATAAATTCTTATTTTGGGTTGATTTTGAGACCTCACCTCACGGTTTTAAACCTATTTTACCCATTATACCCTTACTATTGTGACATATATTTACATCAGTTACTATTCATAATGAAAAAAATAAAGGGGGGATATTTAAAAAAAATATCCTCCTTATTCCAAATATTTAATTAATTTTTCTAGATTAAATTTCTATAATTATGAGAAATTAATTTAAGATAAAATATATAATGCAATGAAAATCAATTTTTTTAAATGATTTTTATGTATAAAAATGTTTTATACCGAATTCAAAAATAATGTTTATTTAAATGAACATAATTGTATTATTCATAATATAATAAATCTATGTTTAAATTTAAATAATTTTAAAATAAAATGGAAATTTATAAATTCTTGAGGAAAAAATATAGTTTTTAATAAAAATTGATGTTTTAACTATTCACTGGAAAATCAATCTTTTCAAAATAATAAAAAAATCACCCTAAGTTAATTTTGATATGATTACTTAAAAAATAAATCTTATTTTTGAAGTAAATTTTATGAAATTAGAAAAATTAATTATATTATTTTCTAAAAAATCAATAGAAACCATTTTTGAATAAAACGTATCATGAAGAATAAAATGTGCTTACTAAAAATTGAGTGTTTATTTCCCAATATTTAATCAATAAAATTTTATTAAGTAGGCCCTATATATATATATATAATAACTTTTTCAATATTATTCACAACCTATAATTCAACATCGAGGCTATAACAGTTATATTTAAATAATATTTTATAGTTTACTTAAGCAGGGTGTTGTATGTTGTATACACTATTGAACATAGTGTTATTTTAAAATCTCAGGTTGTCACATTATACGCCCATAAAAAATATTTCCTTCAAAATTTGAACATGTTTTCATTAAACAATGGTTTTATATTTCAAAATATCCTTGTTGAAAATCCACATAAAAAGGGTTAATAAAACTTCCTTTTAAAACAGGGAAAGAGAAATACAATGATCATCTGAAATAACACATAACTTGGTTTCAAAATATGTGAAATTTATTAGGAAGTGAATATATGGACATGGAGTGAAATAAATTTCCTAATAATAATTGAGAGCGACATATAACATTGATCCCATAAAAGTGAATGATCAGAAGAATATTAACAACCAGAAAACCATAAATCAGTATGGTGTGAAAAAGACCCTCGATTCATCAAGAATGAATGTAATAGGATAAAAGATTTATTCCAATATAATTTTCATGTATTTGAGGAATTACTTTACCATATAGACTATGAAAATGTATACTTTTATCATTTAATCAATTAAAACTACAATATCATCTTATTCTCCAAAAATTGATTATTCAAGATGAATTTGTCATATCTGGAAAATTAAAATCAACTTCTAATGGATCACATAATCCAAAAAAAAGAATAAAAATATATTCCCCATGTGATCACTAAAACCAAAATGGTTAGAACAATGTAATATAAAACCCAAAATTAATAAACCTTCATATGAAGAAATAATACAATAATCTCGAAAATTCAATAATAAAATGAATGGTTTAACATTTATCATTAAATAAAGAAATAACTATGTATCCTAAATATCCTCAATAAAATTAATATTAATAAAAGTTTTAACCTAAAAGTTTATATCTTACCCTTAATCTTGCATCTCTAAAAATGTAATAGAATTCCTCCCAATTAATCCTTTACATTAAAACTAAAGGTTATATATTCCTGATCCAAATTAAAAATCCCTATATTATCATTAATCACCTAAAAATACCGAAAAATCAAAAATATTTTATCATATAACATGGTTCTCAAAATGTAATTAATATTTATATATCAAATAATTTAAGTAAAAAAATTATACTAACATGCACATCAGATAGATTGTGGTAGGCATTGTACACTTATTGACCTTCATTTGTGGATTCAAAGCCCACAACCTTGATGTACGTGAAAATTTGTCACCCGACATATGGTTTTTCCTTTTTCTAAAACAATATTAATGAAAATCATATAACATTTCCAATAATATAATGAACATCCTCAAAAATAACATTAATTATCAAATCACTTTTTTATTCACAAATGTTTTCTTATTCAACTAATTTGTTTACAAAAAAATAAAATAAAATAAAATAATTACTATTACCTTAACATCAATGATCAATTAACCCTAAAGGTCATGAATAGAATTAAAATTATATCCAAAAATGTAAAATAATTACTCCTCAAATAACCTTCTCACTAAAACATATATTAAACTAAAATATATTATTCTAATAAATGTCTCCCAAAATATCCTTAATCATGTTACACTCTCATTACATAAAACCTCAAAAGGGGCATCTATTCCCATAAACTTATGATCATACTTATAATTATAAACCTAAGACACTTTAGTTTTATCCCATATCACTATGGTATATTATTTGTTTCCATAGGTTTATTCTTTCATTCAACATAATGGTTCATAAAGAAAATATGAATTAACCCAAGAATATCCACCAAGAGAGTCAAACAAAGTTCACGGTAATGGGACACTCTCTTTGAACCATAATTATGGATGAGATATATTTATTCAATTATTTTTTTGGTTATTACCCCTAGACGAATCCATGCAAAAACAATGTCCACTTATAATATCTAGACAATGATGTGTTGTTAGGAATACCACATAATATCAACCATGCCAAAACATTTATGATATTTTCCTAAAATTAGACAAATCCTAAAAGTCCATCATAGGGTTATGTTTCCTAATTTATGTTTTACTAAATTTAATTTCCAAGGTTTCTACTAAACTTCCTATGATATCAAATATATATCTTCGTCTCTAATAGCCTAGAGCCAATGGTTAATTTATTACATTGTCATAAGATAAAAGAAATAACATCCTAAAGAACCAATTAGTTTAGTAGTCATGGTATACTATATACATACATGGATCTTATATTAAATTTTAAAACATAAAATACAATAAAGTTAAATTAAATGTCTACACGCTTAAAATCATTCAATGATTCCTTCTTCATATATTGGGGAAATGAAACAAAATAATGGTGAGCTCAGATAGTCAATAAATGGCTATTTATAGTGGAAGATATCCTGATTAAATAGGTCATAATCAATATTAAAATGTGAATAACTAAAAACAAATTCCATTTAATCAATAACTTGATCATGGAGAATAATTGGTAGGAACAAATGATGATCAAATAATTTAATATAAATAATCACACGATTTTGAAACTTATCCATGGCTATAATAACTATTAAAATAATCATATTTCCCTTAATAACTGATTTCATAATGATGTAATTCATAATGTAGGACATCCTAAACTTACTATTGATGCCTTGTGACAAGATATCATAAACATACCGTCAGTGCCTCATTCTAAGACATCGTAAATAAATGGGTAATTATATGCCAAATATCCTAACTAGTTTGTCTCATGAGGCCAACTGATTCATGGAGGGGATATAAAGAGACCCTACCATCATAAACTTTGTCCAATGTATTCATCATATGAATAAACAGTAAAACCTAATCAATCATGACTTAAATTTAGTTATTTACTATATTAGAAGAAATATTATACATAATTTCAATAATTTTCCTAGTAAAACTAAGTATAAACCATATAAATCAATAATGGGGAAGGTATAATGACAATATATCCATATATAGTAATAATTAAAATAAATGGCTCTTATCACTAATGAACAGAAATACCATAAAAAATCTTTAAAAAAACTTGAGTAAAATACACCTTTCACTTTGAAAATTACTTTTTTTTAAAATATATATAGAATATTAGAAATAAATTTTTTTTATAAAAGAACCATGGAAACTATTAAATGAATATTTAAACCATTTATAAGGTCTTGATGGTAGAAAATTTCATTAATGTTATGTACATCAAAACAAATATTCATTTCACATTTTTGATAAAAAGTAAACAAGTGACTCATTGAAAAATGAAAAATAGATTCATTTGAAATTTTTTTATAGAAAGTAAAACATTGGTAAAAAATAATTTAAAAAATCATATTATAATAGTAAAAACATTATTGAAAAAAATCTAATGAAAATAAGTACATGGAAGAAAATGATTTCGGACTGAATAGAAAATAAAGTCAGTTTTACTTTAAAAAAATATTTTTGTCTCTTGAGTACATAAAATAGTAAAATAAAAAGAAAAATGATAATGTTCATAAATTAATATATTAGAAGAAAATATATTGATTTTAATTATAAAGGACATATAATTCTACCAATTGAGATTTAAATATAAACAATCTCGAATAATGATGAGATTATAAAATAAATCCATTACCAGTTTGAAATTTTTTTTAACATAACCCACATGAAAGAAATAAATTCAGATAAAAATTTAAATACCATGAATATAATGTGATTCATGATATAATATATCATATTTCTTGTATATACACTAAAAAAAATAAACGAGTAGTGAATATAACATATGACTCATGGGAGTAAATGTGTGAATTGGGTCTAACTTGGTTTGTAAGTTATTTTAACCTAAAATATAATTAATTTAAATTGATTATACATATATAATATAACAATTTACATCCTTATAATATCATATATCATCCACTTATAACATTTCAACACTCATTTATTAATAATTATTTATTAAAATCATAATTTCTGGATATTAATTATTTTTCTTTCATAGAAGTGTATGTTTGGTGGTTCCGGTACTTATAATTAGATCATGATTTAACCATATAAAAAAAATTATAATCATGATATAAATATCATATATATTCATTATATAAATATTTATAACCATCCATTAAAAATTGAGATAGAAAAATGATTTACATTGTTCAAGGAGATGGTAGTTTGTATGTATGCACGAATATTGTATCATTTTTCAACAGATGGAATGAAAAAACATAAAAATTGATTCCCATTTCAAGAATAATTATTATATCATTTATTTCATATATATATTCATTTAATCTATTCTTATTACCATCCATGTAAAGAAAAAATGAAAATTCAATCACATCATTTCGTGGAGTCGGTAGTCCACATGTACACACAAGCATTGTTATCGCTTTCCAACATATGGAAATAAAATAAATTAAATGATATCTTATATTTACGAAGTCATAATTAGGTCATAAATATAATATATACTCATTAGTTTCATCCTTATAATCATCCAAGTAAAATGATTATGTAAAATGAATTGCACCGCTACGTGAAGAGGATAAAGCGTACATATGCATGAAGAATGTTTTCTATTTCCTTAAGGTGGATAATGGTTTTTCCATATCCGTAATAAAAGTTCAGTATATTAAATATACTAAATTAATTATTTTCTAATGGATACCTTGGATTTAGAGGAGATTGAAGAATACATAAAAATTTAAATGTTCAGTTAAGATTCATACCTCTTTATTGAGAAACTTCTTTTGGCTTACACCTTAAGCCTTGAATGGATGGTCGGCAAGACCTGAAGATCTAGGTGTGAGTAATATAGGATTAGAGGATAAAATTTATAATTTAAGGGAGCATATATCTTGGAATTAATCAAAGTATTAAATTAATATTGATTAATTTTTATAATAAAGTGACTCCAAATTTATATATTTTGAATATAAGATGAGTATATATTGAAATAATATTATATAACACAATTTGGAAAATTTTTAGTTATTTTTTACCCTTATATCTTATTTTTATCCCCCCTCCCCATTAACCCATTTTAAAATTATAGTATTATCAATGTTTTTTACTCTTTAGGGATCAAAAATGTTACTATAAGGTGGATATATTATTAACGTAACCATAAAATCTAAATTATATAGGTTTAGAAATTATTTTAAACCTTTTTTTGGTTAACCCCTTGGTTAACCAATTTTAATCTTAACCGTGATAATGACTATTTCAATCTTAAAGAGTTATAATTTTACTTATAAGGTAAAAATTTAATAATAATTGAATAAGGTATGGAATTTTAGAGAATTTATCACCCAACATGTCCTATTTCAATATTTTATGATTTTTAAATAATTTTAAAATTTATTTTTGTTATAAAGTTCTATTAATTTAATTTTACGAATTGTTCACATAATTTTACTTTGAAAACAACATGACAGAAATAGAATTATAATATAAACCTTTAACATATATCTAATTTGTTATGTTAAACTAAAAATTCATATAAAACAATAATTAATCCAAATTATACTACCTATATAATTTTTAAAATCATTTATTTTATTTTTCTATTAATCGAATAAACACTATTTTGGTATTGCGTAAGCATTTAAGGTATTTATTTAATAAATAAAAAATATAATTAAATGACATGATAAAAAATTAATTATTCTTTAAAATAATCATTTAGTTCTAAAATTATCCGCTTTTTATCCTTATGCAAAAAATTTATAGAAATTAAATTAATGAGAATGACATTTTTTATTTATTCTTTCCTTAAATTAATATAAACATCATAATCAAAGACATATGACACCAAGTGGACATATATTTGATAATTGGATGGAAATAGAAAAACATAACCCATAAAATATGATAAATTCATGTGTTGTGTTGATTTTGAGACCATATCTCATGGTTTTCACCGTATTTTACCCATTTTACCCTTATCGAAGTGACAAATATTTACCATGGTTACTATTCATAATAGACAAAAATAAGATGAACCTATTTACCAAATTTGAATCTCATGATTCTAAATATGGAATTTATTTTTCAAGATTCAATTTCTAGAGGAAGAATAAATTAATTTAAGATAAAATGAAAAAAAAAACAATTAAAGCTAGTTTTTTTAGAAAAAATATCCTTTTAAGTATAAAAAGGTTTTGATACCAAATTCAATCAAAAAATTGATTATAATGAAATTAATTGGATTATTAATAATATATTATAACTAATTCTAATTTTAATCCATTTAAAAAAAATAACTTTTTAAATGATTGAAAAAAATACATTTTCAATAAAAATCTAAAATTTTCCCTATTTACTGGAAAAATAATCCTTTTAGAAAAATCCAAAAAATTCAACCTAATATAATTTTGATATTATTATTTAAAAAATTAAGTTTATTTTATCAAAAAAATTCTATAAATGTGGAAAAAATTGGTTATATTATTTTATCGCAAAAAGAAACAAAAATCATTTTTGAATATGACTTATTTGGAAGAATAAAACATATTTACAAAAACATTGAGTGGTTATTTCAAAATAATTAATCAATAAATTTGTATTGAGTAGGTCCTATATATATATCGTAATTTTTTTAATCATATTCATGCCCTCCAATTCAATTTCTAGGTTATAATGGTTAAATTTAAATAATAATATGTTATGGTTCATTTAAGCTTGGTGTTGCGTGTAGTATAAGCTATCAAATATAGTGTTATTTTAAAATATCAGTCTATCATAGATAAACGTTTGAACTGAATATGAGAATATTCCTTCCTATTTCATTTATTTCAAGTCCCTATGGAATTCTAAGAGAAATTTAGGAAAGATCATACTTTCTCTTCATATTCTTTGAATAGACATGATTCTTATGAATATAAAAAATAAATTCAATGGCATGAATATGGAGGTAGGGATGATAAGGTTCTTATGGATCAAAGAGATATTGTGTTTGGTAATTTTCATGTAATTTATGGTTTTGAGGCTTCTATGAAAGTATTGTGGAATATAAATTTCCCCCAATTATCTACTAATGATTCTTTGTTACTAGAGAGGTACAGGTTGTTACTACATATCCAAGAGGTCTGGGGTTTAACCCCTGAAACCTCCAATTTTGGTAGATTGTCCAGGAGTGTTGTAGAAATATTATAGAAGGTGATATATAGTCATAGTATAAATACATGTATTGTAGTAGGAATTGTAGCAGGTACTATAACATTAGTGTATACTATAGAAGGTTCTATATGAAATGTAGTTATCATATAAATTATATTCCATAAAGGGGAATTTGGGATAAAAAGTCAGCCTTTGGTCAATGTAATAGGATTTCAAGAAATAAGGTCGTTGGTCTATCAAATTTTAATGGGTTAGCTTGGTTGTGCGCCTATCCTTAGAGCGTGACGTTTTATTCATGATGGCTCAATGAGTATGTGTGTGTTTCTGTTTTCTTTTTCATTATAACCCCACTACTTACTATGATTATCATCATCATCATTATAATTATTATTTTTATGTGACTAAAGACTTGATCGTATGGTACTTGACAAAGTCTCCATATCCAGATGGTCCGGGGCCAGCTCTCATTCATGCATCATTTGGCCCCCTTTTGTGGGTAGTTATTTATCTCCCCAAACAAATATGATGATTTGTATATAGTGAATTGACACAAGGTTGATAAGGTGTATCTAACTGGTCGAGCTACCGAAGTTAGGAATAGGCAGTTTTTTTTGATGTGGAGGTGTAACTTTTGATACCACATTGTTAAAGGAAATTCTCACATGCAATGAGGGATTATTGATCATGTTGGATGGAACTTTGGAATTTGAAAGAAAAGACACACTATGAACACTCTTTTAGGAAGACAACTATTGTGTCTTTTCCATCATCTAGATGTGGGTTTACATGCACCACACTGTTTAAAGTGCATATACAACAAGAATCTGATTACTATAGGTCATCCAACAATTAGATGGACTTACTCATGTGGGAAGTTATGGACTGGTGGTGATGTGGGGCTAACACGGTAAGGATGGAATGTGAACCTATCTTGGGAATAGTTGGGAATACACACATGTAAGTTGTGGGGAATTTCATTCCATAGATACATAGGCTGGTGAAATGAAAGGGCCTTTGTGTTAGAAAAATTAGGCTCTCCTAGTCAAAGAAAGATATCGGCCTTTAAGGGTGAGAAAATCAATGGCCTTTTGGTCAGACAAAAATCAGGGCCTTTAAGAACCAAAAAATAAAGTCCCTTAAACCCATTAACTCAAGGTATTTTAGGAAATGTTATAAAGGCTGGGGTCCCAATATATAATAAAATAGGTCTAGTGTATGTCTTTCAATCATTTATGATTACAGTTGAGGATACATTAATTTTGGAGCCAGTCAGGAATAGAAATATTAATAGTAAAATGAACTACTTTTTCACGTATGGAAAAGAAAATTCGGATTTGGATTGGTTTAAGAAATATAAAAATCCTTGCATAATAAATTCTTTATTACTGATCATTTTACAGAACTATCACAGAATATTAACAACTAAGGAACTTCTGAAAAAGTATGGTTTTAAATCCTAATATTTATGTGTTTTTATAGGTAATGTGAGGAAGAATTGAAACATATATGGTTGCAATGCCCTTTTTAAAATATCATAAATAAAATGATCATAGATATATTACAAGTCCCCAGTTTTAAATCCTACAGCCTAGATGATCTCATGAAGACCAGACTTTCTTCCATATCCAGATTGATCTTGAACCATCTTCAAGTTGTTGTACTAGAGGGATGTCGATGTATCTGGTATTGAAGAAACCATTTTAAGCAACATGGTTAAATTTTAACATCAAGAGAGATATTTTTGCATTTAACATGCAATATCAAGGAGGTGGAGACACATCATAATGTCTATGCAGATAACTATATCATATACTTTACTGTCTCTAGAAGATTGTTAATCAAACATAATACCAACATGGTAAGGGAATTATTATCATTTATTAGAATCCATTAGTTATAAAATAGGTAAATGTAAACACCTTTGTATGATTAAAATGGAATCTCAAGGAGTGAGGATATGGAGTAATTTTTAAATACTTCCATTGGGATGTGATCATATCCTTCCATTATTATTATGTAATCACTCATACTCTCTAAGAAGAAAATATTTGTGCCATCGAGGATATTATAAATATTTAGTAGTCCAAATGGAGATGATTATTCTTGGATTGTGACACTAGCTATATGGTTTATGAATTTAATAAAAAGATGATTTTCATCTTATAGGATATACTTCCACAATGGGTAGAATGAATGGAATATATTTATTCCCTTCTATTTTTCCTCACTCAAACCTTTAGGTAGACTAAATCTTTAACTGATTATCTTTCCAACAAAGGTGTAAGTTGTTATTATTGGGTATAGATGGATGACATTCCATGTGATGTCCATGGAATGTTAGAAAAGGTGAAATAAAAAGCCCTATTTCCATACATTTGTGATTTTATTTTATATATTCAGGGAGTTTCTCCTTGGATTCCCCTTTATGATTATTAGTTTTCTGGCATGTACCTAAGTGAAATGAGCTACTTCTCAATATCAAATAAGTTAGGGATTCAATCCCCAATGGCCCCCAACTTGGGAGGATTTTCTACAAGGCACTATAGAAATTATTACTATTCACTTTGATGGTCCTTTAGGCCACATTTTAAGTTATTTAAAGTCCATAAGAGGTTTTAGCCACATTATAGATCAGGGTCTTTGGTTCACTCCTTCACAAAAGTAAATTTGGCTACTAGATAAATAGTAATGGTCTTAGTTGGTACTTGGATCATCATCGTCTTCGTCGTCATCATCATCATCATCATCATCATCATCATCATTATTTGTTTCTATTTATCATCCTTTGACTATTTTGAGCCTATCGTAATAATTTAATTCCTCAAGAAAGTTAGGTTTCTTAATTATGATCTTTATTTTTCTTTCTATAGAAGATTCCAACAGATTCACTCCTCTATGAAATTGATGAGGAATTATTGTGAATCAATTGGATTTGGAGACTTTTATCTTGGTCTTTCAAACATGATGAACATCCAAATCTGATTTTATTTAGAGAATGACTATTATCATCATTGTTTGAGGGAATTTTGGATATTTTTTCTATATTTTCAATAAAGGTTCTTAATTGGCCCCTTAATGTCACATTTGTTTTAAAACCCCCGATCGTTCCTATTTGGTTATGTTTTTAGGGATTACATATAAATTTATTATAAATGGTTGTTTTATCTCAATTGAGAGTTTTATTGGGCACCCACTAAAATTAGATGTTACTATTGGGATTTTATCAAGGCCCTCAGTCACCAATATTTTTATGGAGATCAATTTTTACAAATATTTAACCTCATATAATTAGATTTAAAGTGGTGCTTCTAATTTTTTATAAGTGGTTAGAAATAAGGACCTGAATTTGTATTGTATAAAATACTTTAACTATGGTCATTATTCATTTTATTGTGGGAATAAAAACTAAAAATATGAGTCTATTAATTCACATATCTCCACTAGGCGTTATTGGGGAGATAATAGAAATAATTGAAAATATGAGGTGGTAAAAGATTCTTTGAAGGGTATAGATTATGTAACTAAAATTACTATAACCATGTGTACTAAGGATATTACATTGAATATAAAAGTTTCAATTAATCATCATAATGGAAATTTATCTTGGATTTTCCTAGTTTTGGAGTTTCCCCCATTGACTAATGAGAAATGTGGTTTTATAGAATTTATAGAGTTTATCCATAATGTGAAAACAATTTACAAAGAACTAGAGACTAAGGAAATATTTCTCTAAAAGAATCCATATAATGAATCATGATTTTGATCCAAGGTAAATTTCCAAGCGAATTTGAATTTTCGCATCCAGTGGATAATATGTTCTTTAAATCGAGATTCATAACATAATTCATAGAGTTGTAACACTTCAAAGTGTTATTTCTAGAATTGGGTAAAGTCCTGAGTGGTCCCTAGTGTGTCATTTAGTGTTTTGGGGGATCCTGGATCCCATGTTTGGATGGTATACAAAGGGCACAGAGTTTGTTTGAAACCATGCATTTTTATCAGAGGAGAAGAAGCACCCCGCATGGGCTGTGCATGGTTTGACCAAACCGTGCACTTAGTCTACATAGTTAGTGACACTTAGGCAGTACCAAAGCACTAATCACCATAAAATTGCTGCATATTTTGGCCAAACTATGCATCCAAACCATTTGGTCCAGATTTTAGTGTCAAATTACGAATTTGTCCTTAATGAGTTTTAAGTTTTTTTCCTTATTTTCTCCTCTAATGGGTGTCACCTCTTATGTGTGTCGTGGGTCCCTCCAGAGCCTAAACTTGGATTCAATGGATCTCTCCATCCGAACATAGATCCAAGAATCATTAGTCTCTATAGATCCACATCAGTATGTTATTTAATCCTTTTTAGTCATTCTTCATTTAGTTTCATCTCGATTGAGTTTTTGGGGTGCAATCTCATTTGCTATATTTTTAAAATGGATGAATGTTTCTTATATTTCTTATAAACCTGACCGAATTAGACCTTGATATTGGACAAGTAAATCAACTTAAGCATAAGGTAATAAGTCTATGTATTTTTTCCAAAATTTCAATTGTTTTTGAATAGTTTCATTGTGTCGCGTGCTGGATTTTACCGTGAATTTCCTTAAAATTGAGTTCTTTTTTTAACTATATTACGCACCTTATCATACTCCTGTTGATTATTTTTATATGAATTAAGGATTGTGAAATCAATTTTGAACACCCCTTGAGTGTTCCATCTCAAATTTTCCCTTTTTAATTAATTGATTAAAATCCATGAATGCCTTCTAAGTGATCAGACTAGAATATAAATTGAATTTCCCCTTGTAGGTAATTGTTGTAGTGATGTTATCAACTTTTAAGTGTCATGTTGGACCTTGTGTAATTGATTAGATTTTATTGATAGTTTCTCAAATTATTATATAAAGTTAATTGAGTTGTTATTCTTATATTTGATTCTTAATTGATTAAAAAAATTGTGTTATAAACAATGTCATGCTTTTATAATAAAACCCCTTGGACGAGGTGCATTATCTTCAAAATTACAAATTGATGTTTAGTGAATTGCATCTTTCTTGGCCTTATGGAATTGAGGTTTTCTTAAACTTTTGATAAGGTTAGTCATATTGGGGATGTTTAGGCACATGTCCTATCTTATTTTTCTAAACAAAATTTTCCCTTATAGGCCATTTCCTAAGTGATTGTAGAACCCCGCTTTAGGTGTGTCATTCAACCATAAAAACGAATTATCCCTCATTTTTATATTAATGTCAAATGAACCAGAAACTTATAAGTTTTTTTTGTTATTATCAATTGAATGAATTTATTATTCAATGGAATTTCCAAAGTAGGTAAATCAAAAATTGAAAAATGAAAGATTCTAAGTGTCTCTTAAATCTTGTAAATTGAATTTCTATGTTTTAGTGGATTAAGTGTAATGTATTAAATGGATTGGTATGTTCACGATGGATTTTATTCCTTAAGTGAATTACATTCATTAATTGAAATAGAATTGAGTTGTTTGGAATGACAACACCTCATGTTATAATTAAATAGGCATAGATTATATGTTTTTTTTATAATTATGATGCCTTTGTTTATTTGGACTTAAGAAATGTACAGTATGAGAGGTAATTCCTCATGGGTCCCATTTTTTTAATATATTATTATGCCTTGGTATTGGTTTTGGAATGATGGTAAGGGATCTATTGAGTAGGGTAAAAAATCGTACTCCCTTACATTAGGTGTTGATTCATGGTATCTAACACTATTAATACTATTTATGATGTTGGGATGAGGTGACACACTTTAAAGTGTTGATATGATGGCTAACTTACCATCTCGAGTGTTGTTCATGATGTCTCACACTCTATTTTTATATAGGGAATATACCCTATTTCTTGAGATTATAAACTCTTTTAGACTTGTTATGGATGACTCAGTGATGCCTGGTCCAAGAAACACCTAGTATTCCAGGGATATGGCCACTTACTTCTGCACATACTTGGTTCATATAGGTGGATGAAATGTATAATTTTACTCTATATAAATTATTAATATATATATATATAGTTCCTGATCATACTTCATTCTAGCCATGAGACGAAGCGGGTAGAGCTGACAGGTTTCCTTTAGGAACTTGAGGGGACTCGTTGTTGTTTATTTATCTATCTTTTTTTATTATTCATATTACCTAAACCATACTTTATTTATTAGTCATGGACCTGCTTCAAATATAGACACCATGGGTGGTAATATATTAGGATATATATCTCACACCTTTCTCAGGCCTCTATTTCACTGGGGTACCCAATTAGTCCTTATGTTCGTAGAACCACAAACTATTGCTTGAGCTATTTTTCTTGTACTTGGAAGTTAAGAGCATTGGACTGAGCTAGATATTGGGATTTTCATGGAGACCCCCCTTGGGGATTTTATTTTCGTTCTTCATTTTTGAATTGTACTATATTAATTCATGATTTATTTATTTATTTTTAGTTTATATGTCATAATCTGAAAATTCATGCATTATATGTATTGGGGTTGACCATCTTTTATTATTTAGTTTATATTATTGTTCTATTGTTATGTATTTATTTTATTATTTCTCCCGCTATTTTCTATTGTTTATTTTTTAATACACCATTGTGATACTCTGATAATTATGGTATAGTCTCCACATTATCACCTTCTTAAACCCTCACTACTTTTCAGTAGCCTCTGGAATACAGGGAGTCATGCTTGAGGCCATGTGACCCACTGGTCTAATGACTGTCTTCATGGTTAGTTGGGTTGGGATGTTAAAATGTGGTATTAGAGTGGTTCTTTTTTCCTTTATATTACTATTTTAGGCTGGTATAAAGGATACTAATAATGTTTCAACACTTTTTAAATAGTCTTGTATGGGGATGTCCACCCCACCCATAGGGAAAAGTCCAAGGGGCAAGGGTTGGGATTGTTGTTCATGTTGTTTACTATTATAACTGATTAAGATTTTACCTTGAGTGATTGGTGTAATTTATACTGATTATTGATTTATGAGATTCTATTATTTTACCCTTGGCCTGGTATGGAAAGGATGAAGTATTTCAGGCATCATATTAGACACATATAAATTCAAATGTCATGCATACATCATGCCATATAGTTTCATTTATAGGTTGCCTACTGTTTCTGATTGTTTGCCTTGAGTGTATACAATTCCTTATAGTTATTAGAATTCATGTGTTTATAATATTCTTGGGTGATTTTTTTATCATGTTAATTTTTTATACACTTAGGTGAGTATATTCCATGTTGTCTTCTTACTTAGCATGTCTTTCCTTGTATTGTTCTTCTCTTATTATTAGCATTATTCTCTGTGTTTAATGCTTGTAATGAAATTCTAGTTTTGTTATAAATTTGGATTCATGGGTTGAATTTATTGGTTTTTAAGGTGTATGGGAACCTTATCATTGAAAAAAGGTAACCCTTGTATTCAAACCATCTTTATCTTTATACATATTTTTATATTATTGTTAAAATGTAAAGGCTGGTAAAGTTCAGATTTTAAAGCCATTTGGTTTCAATTAATAGTAGTCAAATTCCAACTTGTAAAGGTTATGGGTGGTATATATATTGGTATATGGATATCCATATAACTGAAGAATTATATATGATCATGCTATATATATATATGAACTAGTTTAAATGTAAATGTTATTTAATTTTGATTTAAAATGAATTGGTTTCCTCTATAAAGGATTATGACTCAATCATACAAGAATGGTGATCATGTGATAAATTTACTAATTATTATGGTATTTCCATAAAATGGTCAGTGTTTAATAAATAATTTTGATATGAATTTCCTATTTTTCCTTAATGTGCTAGTTAAATTAGGTACCAAAATATTTTGTTTTACAATTGGCACCTGATGTTCAGTTTGAAACTAATAAATGTTTAAATATTGAATTATATCAATGTAAATACTTGAAAATGGAACATTAATTGGCGTATTTTGTTTAAAACCCTCAAGTAAGGGTAGATTTAAACTTTTCTTTGAGTTTCTTTGAAATAAAAACTTGATCATTTTCCATAGACTGGTTTTTCCTTTATGAAATGGCTTAAATGATAGGTGTTGGACTTAATTATGTCTATTTGGCATGACCTAGTGATATGGTCGATGATTATACTTTCGTATAGGGATAACCTGAGGTAGGTAGCACCCTTAGAAGTTAAATTCCTTTCCAAATGTTGTGTGTTTTCTAACTCTTGGTGTCATTCATGCATCATTGTACTTATTAGGACTCTTAAATTCTAAATGAATCCCTTTTTCAGATGGGTGGACATGTTATCACTGACCTTAGTTATGGGTATAAACATCAAGTAATGCTCGGGTTCAGAAGTTTATACATTCCTAGGTTATGGTAGGCCTCTTCATAGGTCTCATGAACCCCTTTTCTTTTTTCCATGGGTGAATCAAGAGGTCATCAGCCTATTTTATTGTCCTATGGGATAATTTTCCTTTAATTAATTAGGTTTTGTGATCCATATAATACTTAAATTCATAAGGTGGGGAGCGTATGGATAGTATCAAGAATTTTTGTCTTTATTTTATAATCTCTGGGTGTTATGTGTTAAAATATGAAGTACTGTTGAGTTTCTAAATGATGTAATGAACTAATTGAGTTCAGTAGTATCGTTGAGATTTAAGATATTGAGTACGTTCTTGGGTCATCTGTAAAGTAGTTTTACCCAGGCATTAAAGTAATGAAATTAATCCTAATATTAAGGGTGACTTCCAAGAGAATCACGTGTTTTGAAATGATAGTCAGTTAGTTTTGGTTTCTATCCCAAATTCATAAATGATTGCAATTAAGGTGAATCTGATATAGCGCGCTTTTCAGTGTCTAGTGTGTCCTATATTCCAATGACTATAACACTCCTATGGTGGGGCGCATCACACCAGTTCTAGTGTTTACATGTTGGTTATTTCTTAATAGTAGGATGTTGATATTATAGAATAATTATGCAACCTATAGAAACACCATCGGTCTTGGATGGACTTCCTCGGTTAAGATTGAATGAACACATAATGCCTCAACTAGTAAGGGATTTTTATCAGTTAATAGTGATTCATCAAGAGGTGAAGTTAGGATTCTTCTAAGAAGATGACATATAGTGTTTCAAATTTTCTTATTTTGGTTTTCTTGGTTTCTTGTTAGTGTACTCTTCTGGAAGAGATGGCCATGTCTTCTATCATGACATCATATTTTATGTACTAAGAGAGTGTCGATCTTACACCATGCTAATGTTTTAAAAGTTGTTGGTCTTGATAAGTAATCTCTATCAGATTTGTGCACTAGATGTGTGATTTTCTTCAAGGTGTTGTTTGTTCAAAGAGATACTTTGGTTCCCATGTAGGAATTCCTTGGATGACCTATTTGAAACCAATCATTTACTTATAGCTTGACTACTAGGAAGATTCTTCTTTGGGATTAGTCAATGTTTTTGTAGTGGACGTCTTGGATTTGTAGGAATGTCACTTTTGTAAATATTGGGTATGGACATCCTTGGGTTACTTCCTAAAACTGTATTTAATGAACCTTAGATTATCTAAGACTTGTTATCAGACTCAAAGGTGACATTTAAAGGGTGAAAATTCTAGTGTCATGGATTAGGGTTACCCCTTTTTCATGTTGAGACATGACAGTTTAAATAATCAGGTGTTGGTTTGATCAGGGAACATCACTGAAATTCTGGTATAGAATTTTGTGAGTGTGCTCATTGTAAATGAAAAAGGACATGGAGAAATACATTTTTGTTCTATTTGAAGTGTTTCAGTCATATAAGTTATGAATCTTCAAGGGATTTTAATTTGGGTGTATTATAGAAACCCTAACCTTTTACACATTTCATTACTTGATTTTATGCATAATTAAACAATGTATTACAAACCAACAATTGTAAAGTCTAGTGTCTTGGAAGATTAGGTACATAATTATACATCATAAAAACAACTTTAATTTAATCTCTACATTGAGCTACTAACTTCCATTATTCTCAAACATCTACATAGGATAACCAAGGGATAACATGCACAAATGGATGAGCTAAAAATACCAGTAAGGGAATAATCATAAGAATGAGTCTTAGCACAAGAGTTAGAAGGCATAACATAATGATATAAAAAGGTATGGAACATAAGGAATCTTAACAGATAGAACATGGGATATTATAATCATGGAATCATAGTAATGTGGAATAAAGATAAAATATTACTTTTTCATGAGTCAAGGATCTTTTCACATATAAGATCGTGATTCAATGCTAACCACCAAGACTGTTTCACATGGAGTATGAGTCAAGGATAACCACCATGACTGTTGTACATAACACCTAATGAGACTAAACGTTTCCCAATGCATTGAAGAAAAATTTGGTAAAACCCATCATAACGTTTTAATGAATATGTGTTCCAAATAAATAATCATACATATGGAATCAATCATAAAAATAATGTTTACCCATAGAAAGAAATGGGTATCTTAATCATGTCATAAATCCTAATAAATTGGTGTAACATAAACTTTTCCATGAAATAAAGGAATTAAATCATAAATATACATTTATAAAGGAAGATAGGCAAATATCATGATATTTTATGTCAAACTGATGGGATAACAAGTACAAAGAGTATTTAAGAAACTTTAGAATTGAAACATTTTACTACGGTTTAAGGAAAATATCAAAGATCATTTAAAATTGAAAAATGCATAATATTTTTTATAAAACCAGAAGTTAAACAAGAATTGTTTCATAAAAATTGAGTGGTTTTATAAAAATAATGGTATCTAAAAAAAAGTTTTGGATTTCACTTGAAAATGGGTAAGAATTTTGGAAGTTCCCTTAAATGGCTTGCTTATCAGGAAGTATTGAGAAGGGAACCACTTAATACATGTATATACCAAAAGGAGGAGGATGAAAATATATTAATAGATGGTTTTGGAACATTTAAATAGTATTTATAATATTTAAATAAAAATAAAATATAATTTCATTTGGGTAAAGAGAGAAACCTGAAAGAATAATAGAGGTTCAGGTAGAATCCCTTACCTTAAATACGAAGGTGTACTTCAATTGATATTAACATCCTAGATAACCAAATTGGATTCATTAATTAATAATTACAGAAACAATTATACATGGTTTAGATTTAGTATCATTTTATTATGTTATTCATTCCCTTTTAATGAGTTATAGTGTTTAATTTCATCATTCATCAGTGATCTTTTTCTTAGTTTTCATGATCAGTTTGCTTGAATAAGAGTATGGATGTTCATGTAAAATGAGAATGGTTTTATAGAAGTGTAATTATATAATAATAATTAAATAACAGAATATAAAATGGTTATACCATTCATTTTATTAAATGGGTTGAGGATAAATCATTAGATAAAATTTTAATGATAATCGTTAGGATTAATTTGGCCGGTTTTCAATGAAAACAAACCCATTTTTTTATAAATAAATATAATGTATAAAACATTATTCTAAAACATTACATATGATATAATACATATATTATAATCTGGTTCATCCATAAAAATGGTTTCTTTACCATCCCTGAAGATGGTAATATAAATTGAAAACCCTTCATCCTTGAATGTGATAAATTAACACATCTCAAACGGTGTTTTCAGTTTCAGTATAAAAGGTGGGAAAATGAGATATGATGATGAATTATTCAATTATAATAACAACATTATAGTATATGTATGTTACTATAGTTATCATAAAATTTGGATGAGGGGATTTTAGGAGATAAAAGTAAATGAAAGGAACTTGAAAATAAAATAAAATAATCGTAAAGAGGGATTTACCTCTTGAATGCATCCTTCTTGAGAGCCTCCTTAAAGAAGATTGTTTGGTCTTTTGATGAGACCAAGAGACTTTGGAATTGGGAGAAGGTCTTTGGAAGATATTGGATAAAAATTTGGACAAGGAACAAGTCTTCAGAGGTGTGATGAGAAGAGGTGTTGAGGGGTGGTATTATAGTGGAGGAGAGGAGTGTTTTCTCAATTTTAATTCATTGGTTTATTATTTTTCTCAAGAAAAGAAATAGTGCTGATTCTTAAAACTAAATATCGTAATTATATTATGTTTTTTAGAACCAATGGTTCTTATATCATCCATTACTCAATGAATGTTGTATCTAACTTATAATGTATATATACTGTAAATTACCGTATTTTTCTGTTCACTAAAAATTCATGTATTTCAGAAAATACCCAAAATTCACCCTCACCATTTCTCAATGTTTTGAATTCAAAACTTAACTCCATTTTTAAAAATAATTTTATATATATGATAAATTTTATTTTTAATTAAAATCATAATTTACTTGAAAAATATAAATTTTAAAATTAAAACTGCTTTTATAACACTTTGAAAAATTAATTAAGGTCTCATAAAATTATCTTATAAAAATAATACATAAAAATATTATTTTATTAATAAATTTTACGAAAACAATTTTTTTAATTTATTAAATTAATCATATAATTATAAATAAATATACATGGCTTAAAAAAATACCAACACTTAGTTAATAATTGTTAAAATATTTATTTACTTATACTATGATATAATTATATCATATTAACACTTATAAGATGGAAAATTTTATTTATACCTTCATTGGAGAGGTTTTTATTATATTTGTTGGTTTACTATTCATAAGGGTCACATTATTATTCCAAAGTTCAAGTTACTATTTCATCAGAATGTGTTCCTTAACTTCTAGAGATACCATTTATTTCACTCATTATTCATTTATAAGGTTTGTATTGTGTTCTATATTTAATCTCATGTGATTATATTATAAAACATAATTATAAAAAGGGGAATACATTGATAAAACATTGGGTTTTTATATTCTTCCCCCTTATGAAATATCACCCTTGAAATTTCATTTTAAATTATAGTATTAAAATAGGTGTGGGTACTTATCCTTCATCACTTCCTCTAGTTCCCATGTTTCCTCTTCATAATTATGGTTCTGCCATATTACTTTGACCAGGTAAGTAGTCTTGTTACATAGAACATTATCTCTACGATCCAAGATCTTCACTGATCTCTCCTCATAATAAATGTGAAGGATCTGGTATGTACTTCCTTGAGATGGATATGTGGAATATATCGTGTACTTTAGACATGATAGGTAGAATTGCTACTCGATAAGACAGATCTCCAACGTGATCACGAATCTTAAAGGGGATTATGTACTTGGGACTTATCTTTCATTTCTTCCCAAATCTCATGACCTTCTTCCATGGATATATTCAAAGAAATACCATGTATCCAACTTTGAACTCAAGTTCTTGTTGAAAATTGTTTTCATAGATCTTTTATCGACTTTGGGATTCCTTGTTGTGCCGCTGAATGGTTTTCACCTTCTCCAACATTTCTTCGACCATTTTAGGTCCTAGCAGTTTATGTTCAACAAAATTTATCCCAACATGTCAGTGTTATACACCTTTTTCCATAAAGTGATTCGTATGGATCCATTTGGATACTGGAGTGGACACTATTGTTTTAGGACAATTCAACTCGTGGAAGATATTAGTCCCATCCTCCTTTGAATTCCCTAGAATATGCTCTCAGAATTTCTTCCAATGTCTGAATAGTTCTCTTAGATTGTACATCATTTTAAGGATGATATGTTATACAGAAGTTGAGATCAGTTCTTAGAGCATGTTGGAGAATTTTCCCGAACTTTGAGGAGAATATCGGATCTCGATCAGATACAATCGATAGTGGTTATTCATACAACCTTACCACCTATTTGATATATATCTATTCAAATTGATCCAATGATAAGTTCTCTCGAATTACCAAAAAGTGAGAAATATTTGTAAGACAATCCACAATGACCCATATAGAATTGTTTCTTCTATATTTCCTTGGAATTCTCATGATAAATTCTATGGTAATGTTCTCCCACTTCTATGTTTGTATGGGTAGTTGTTTCATCATCCCCTTGGACTTTTGTATTTCAGAATTCAATTTTTGACATACCAGACACTTTGATGTTTAATCTTCAATATCTTTCTTTATAATGTCCCATCAATAGTTCTCTTGGAGATCTCGATACATCTTTGTACTCCCTGGGTGAATAGAGAAGGTTGATATAAGTGTATCATTCAGAAGCTCCTTCTTTATCTATGGATCAAATGGTACACATAATCATGACCCAAATATTACAACACCTTCCTTATCAATCTTGAACTCATAGGATTTTCCATTTCTAATATCTTCCACCCTTTTTAGAATTTCCACATATTTTCTTTGAGTATCCTTTATTTTCTCCATGATAGATAGTTGAGGAATAATTTGATAAAGGATTAATGAGGTTTCTCCTATAATGATTCCCATATACATCCTTTACGAATCTAATAATATTGGATCCTTCTCAATTATCATCATCAATCGAGATGAATGATTCTTTATACTTAGAGCGTCTGCTACCTTTTTGCTTTTCTGGGATGGTAGTGGACTGAGTAGTCATATTCCTTGATGAGCTCTAATTATCTTCACTGGTACATATTAATCTCCTTCTGTGTAAACATATATTAGAGACTCTTGTGACCAGTATATATCTCACACTTCTCCCCATAGAGATAATACTGCCAGATTTTCAATGCAAAGATCATAACTACCGATTCTAGATCATGTGTGGGATAGTTTTTCTCATGAATATTTAACTTACTTAAATTTTAGTCTATCACTTTATCATTTTTTATTAGTACACAACCTAATACTTTCTTATAAGCATCACTATTCACTACAAAAGAGTTCTCCACTTGTCAGGAGTGTGAGTACTAGTAGAGTGATAAGCCTATTTTTTAGTTCCTTAAATCTTTCCTCACATTCATGAGTTCATACAAACTTTACTACCTTCTTTGTTAGATTGGTCATTGGGTTTGAAAAGCATGATAATTTCTTCACAAATTGTTGGTAATACATAGCTAGGCTAAGGAAACTATGGATATCTATTACAAATGTTGGACAGATCCACTCTTCAATTGCGTTTTTCTAGGAAGGGTCCATAGATACCCCTTTGTAGGGGATAACATGCCCCAATAATGATACTTCCTCCATTCAAAACTAACATTTACTTTACTTTTCATAAAGTTTCTCCCTTCATAAAGTCTTCATCATCATATTAAAATGCTCCTCAAGTTGCTCATTTCTCTGGAATTATATCATAATATCATCAATAAAAACTACCACAAATTTGTCAAGGTGATCCATAAAGACTATATTCATTAAATCTATGAACATTTCTAGAGCATTAGTGAGTGAAAAGGGCATCACTATTAACTCATAGTATCCATACCTTATTCAAAAGTTAGACTTGGGAATATCTTCTTTCCCCACATTTAATTTGTGATATCCTAACCTAAGGTCCACCTTAGAGAAATAACTGGTCCCATATTGCTGATCGAACAATCCATATATATGTGGAATTAGATACTCATTCTTTATCGTTATTTTATTGATCTCATGATAATAAATTCAGAGGCTCATTTATCCATCACTTTTCTTAACGATAAGGACCAGTTTACCCCATGGTGAAGCACTTGGGTGAATAAACCCTTCTTCTGATTCTCCTATAACATATTCTTCATATCTTCTAGCTCTAGAGTGACCATTCTATAAAGTGTCTTTGATGTAGGTAGAGATCCACGAATAATCTTCATTGATTACTCAACTTCTCAATCATGAGGAAGACCAAGAAACTCTTCATAGGACACATCAGTGTAATCCCTCATGATGGGCATGTCTTCAAGATTGATTCTATCCTTTGTCCCAATCATTAAAGATAGATATGCTTTCTCATAATCTTTTAGTATCCACACTTGAAAAAATTATTTTAAAGGAGACTCATCCTTGTCCTTACTCTTGTATAAAATTGGAGGAAGCTTTGGGATGTGAAGAGTGATCTCCCTATCCTGACATTCAATTTTGTATTTTTATAGACATAGACAATAAATGGTCGATATAGTATCAAAATCCACCAAAGGGAGTATGAGAATATTTAATGGGAGGTTCAGTCTACAAAATTTAACCAGTTAGGAGTTATTTAATTTGGATGAAATAATTTCACCATTTTTTGTTCTCATAGAAAAATCAACATCCAAATTTTGATGTGGTGATTGCATAGTTCTACTAAACATGCAAGATATGAAATAATGCATAGAACCATAATAGAATAGTATGTTCTCTATTCTTGAATGAAGAATCAGCGTACCTATCACCACATCATTTTATTTCTCTACATTAGCAGTAGTGATAACATATTCCCTTCCTTGTAACCTTGGAGGTTGTTGTTGAATTCCTCTAACAAACCTAGGATTAGGGAATTTATCTGAAAAATTCTCATGTTCCTTGCATTTGAAACTCTACACTACATATTTAGTATTGATCTGAACCTTCCTTTCTTCCTCCACATTAGTGTAATTCTTCATATTCCTTTAGTAGTTCTTATCTAGATTCCCCATTCTACCACATTTGAAGCTTTTCCTTGTCCACTTTAAATAGTTCCAAGTATGGTTCTTCCCACAATTTTGACACATGGGATGTTTAGTCTTCTTTCAATCATGGGATTTTTTGTTGATCCACCCATGTTAGACTCCATTTTTCACTTTTTTTCAGCTGACCCATGAGACCACTGAGAGTCTCTAATCTCCATTTCAAACTTAAGGGAACAATGGAAAATCTCCTCTTAGATATCAAAGTCTCAAATCTCAAATTATTTTCATAGACTCATCTTTATTCTACTAAAAAAGAGATCCACCTTTATTTTAGTGTTCATGACAAAATTGGCGGTGTAACTTTAAAGCCTTCTAAGTTTTCTTCATACGATCCCTTTCCATATTGAGATGGAGTGTTTGGGGAAAAAATTTATTAAAAAATATTTTCTTGAAATATTCCCATTCTAGGGAATAAATTTTCTCCTTATACTTTGTGTTCTTGATCATTTTTCACCACTTACCAGTTTCCCTATTAAAACGATAAAATGCCAACCCAAATTCCCTTTCTTTTGAGTATTATAGTACAATGAATATCTTTTCAATGGATTTAGTCCATTATTTCATGAGGAGGGGATTATAAGATCCACTAAATATGGGAGGTCTTTTCCATATGAAGGATTCGATGACAACGTTCTCATTCCTTGGAGAAGGAGGGTGTTCCACACTATTCAAGTTACTATTCATAACTTGATCTAGTTGAGCCAGTACTTTCATAACATTTGGAGTACCCATTCCCATCATATTTGTAATATCATTAGGGAAATCATAACAATCCTATCACATTGATTTTTGTCATGTGTTTTTTTATTTTCATCCATTCACTATGAAAAAGGAACTGCAATTAGGGGGCTTGAATACTTAGCTAATAAGCATAAAATTAAACATTGAACATATTAGGATAAACTTCTAAAGGAAAAGTGTATCATAAATTTTTATTCCCTAGGTTTCAATCTAGGTTATCCATGATCTTTTTCCTAACATATATTCTAATGTTATTTTTTAATTCCCTTAATAATGGTTCATAACGATATTATGAATTTACCAAAGCATATCCCATGGGAGTGTAAAACCAGGTGCGTAGTAAGGCTCAGTTTCATGTACCAGGTTACCCCAAGTCATGTCAGATACACCTTGTAAGAGTTATTACTCCTATGTACATATTTTATAGAACCATGTACACTTTTAGTATCTATAAAGGGATTTATTTTCTTGGTAAACTACCTACTCTATACTTACCAAAATTTAGGGATGTTTTATTATACTTAGTCTCATCCCTAAGGTTATTACTAAATTTATTTATTCCTAATACCCAAAAATAACTAGGATTTACACTGATACCAACTATAGTGACCCTAACCTTTTACACATATCATTACTTGATTTTATTCACAATTAAACTTCATATTAAAAACCAAGGATCTTAAAGTTTAGTGTCTTAGAATAGTAGGTAAAAAATTAAACATCATAAAAAAAACTTTAATTTAATCTCCACATTGAGATCCTAACTTCCATTATGATAAAACATATACATAGGATAACCTTGGGAAAGCATGAAAAAAGTTCTAAGCAAAAAATCCCAATAAGGGAATAATTATAAGAATAAATCTTAGCCCATGGGTAAAAAGGCATAACATAATGATATAAAAAGGCATTGAACATAAGGAATACTAACATATATAACATGGGATATTATAATCATGGAATCATAGTAATGTATTATCACCATAAAACATGACTTTTTATGATTCAAGGCTCTTCACACATAGAGGATCACGAGTCAATGGTAACCTCTAAGACTGTTTCACATGGAGCACGAGTCAAGGATAACAACCAAGATCGTTGCACATAACGTCCCATGAGACTAAAATTTACCCAATTAATTGAAAAATCATCTAGGAACACACATTATTACATGTTAATTAATATGTGTGCCACATAGATAATCATACATAACAAATCAAAAATAAACATAAAGTTTACCCACAGAAGGAACTGGGTATCTTAATCATGACAAAAAGCATAATAAATGGTCATAACATAAAAGTGTCTATGAAATAAATTAATTAAATCATAAGAGGACATAAATAATTTCTAATATTCATATATCATGGTATTTCATGTCAAACTGAAGTTACAACATGTAAAAATATTATTTAAGAAACTTTAAATTTGAAACATTTTAGTGCTGTCTAAGGAAAATATCAAAGATCATTTAAAACGGAAAATGACATAATATTTTATATAAACTAAAAGTGAACCAAGAAGGTTTTAATAATGAAATTATTGTTTTATATAAATAATGGTAGCTTATAACATTTTATGGAGTGCATTTAAAAATGGGTAAGAATTTGAGGAGTTCCTCTAAAACAGCTTGCTTGTCGGGAAGTATCGAGAATGGGACCACTTAAAACTTGTATATCCGAGAAGAATGAGGATGAAAAGATATTGATACATGATTTTGGAACATTTAAATAGTATTTATAATATTTTATGAAAAATAAAATAGAATTTCATTTGGGTAAATATAGAAACCCAAAGGAATAATAGAGGTTCGGGTAGAATCCCTGACCATAAGTCTGAAGGGGTCCTTCACTTGATCATAACATCCTGGATAACCAAATTAGATTAAATAATTAATATTTAAAGAACCTATTATATATGAATTTTATTTAATATCTTTTTATTAAGTTATTTTATTCCCTATTTTATGAGTTATAGTGTTCAATTTCATCATTCGTGAGTGCTTGTTTTTTTAGTTTTCATGATCGGTTCGCTTGAATAAGAGTATGGAAGTTCATGTAAATGGGAATGTTTTTATAGAAATATAATTATATTATATTAATGAAATTACAGAATATAATATGTTTATACCATTAATTTTATCAAATGGGATGAGGATGAATTTTTGGATAATATTTTAATGATAATCGCTTGGACTAATTTGGAGATTTTTCGATCACAATGAAGTCATTTTGTTTTATAAATTAAAATCATGTATCTAAAATGATTACAAAACATTAAATAAGTTATAATACATATATTATAATCTGTTTCAATAATAAAAATGGGTTCATGAACAACCTTGAATATGGTAATATAAATTAAAAACTCATCATCCTTAAATGTTTTAAATTAACACATCTCGGACAGTGTTTTCATTTTAGTTTAAAAGGTGTGGAAAGGAGAGATGATCATGAATTATTCTATTAGAATAACAAAAATTTAGTATATATATGTTACTTTAGGTAACATTCCATTTGGATGATGGTATTTTAATATATAAAAAGTGAAAGGAAGTTGAAAAGAAAATAAAAGAATCTGAAAGAGGAATTTACCTCTTGAATTTATCCTCCTTGAGAGCCTCCTTAAAGAAGAGGTTTTGATCTTTTTATGAGACCAAGAACTCCTAAAAATGGGGGAGGGTCTTGGTAAGATATACTCGCAGAATATTAACAAGGAACAAGGCCTGATAAATTTGAGGAGAAGAGGTGGTGAGGGGTGATATTTATAGTGGAGGAGAGGAGTGTTTTATCAATATTTAATAGATTAGTTTATTATTTTTCTCAAGACAAGAAATAGTGATAATTCCTAAGATGAAATAAATTAATTAGATAATTTTAGTTTTAACCAATGGTGGTCACATCATCCATGTTTGAATGAATATTTTATTTAACTTATAATATATATATATATAGCAAATTACTTTATTTTACTATTCACCAAAAATTCAAGTATTTAAAAAAATAAAAAAAAAATTACCCTAACCATTTTTTGATTTATAGGATTCCAAGATGAACTCCATTTAAAAAAAATATCCAATGAAAAATTTAATTACTAATTAAAATCATTATTTACTTAAAAAATAGAAATTTTAAATTAGAACTACTTTTCATACACTTTAAAAAATAAATTAAGGTCTCCTAAAATTATATTATAATCATAAGACATAAAGATATTATTTTATGAATACATTTTATAAAAATAAATTTTCTTCTAATTTATTAAATTATTAATAAAATCGTAATTAAATATGCATGACTTAAAAAAATAACACTTAATTACTAATTTTGAAAATAATTATTTACTTATACTATGATATAATTATATCATATTGACACTTATAAGTTGGAAAAAAAATTATTTATACCTTCATTGGTGAGGATATGATTAGATTGACTAGTTTTCTGTTCATAAGGGTCACATTACTATTCCAAAGGTCAAGTTTCTATTTCATCTGTATGTGTTTATTAACTTCTAGAGAGACCATTTATTTCACTCATTCTTCATTTATATGGTTTTTATTATGTTATATATGTAATATTATGTGACTATACTAGGAAACATAATTATAAGAAGGGAAATACATTGATAAAACATTGGTTTGTCGCATGTCTTGACTATTTTTTCTTCTTGTTCAATGTGTATAGTCGAAAAGAACTATTTCAAAGAACATCATCATTGGTTTTTGGTAGGTGTAGTGAAAAGGTTAGAAGTGTCTTCCAGAAAAGTATATGTGACCAGTTTTAATGAGTTTGATCAGGATTCATCCATTTATTTACAGTGAGGTACTTGATATGTCCTTGGATTTAATTATGTTTTCCTTGTTAATGAACTATGTTGGGAGCTTTGTTAGAACTATTTGGTTGTTCTTTGTAAGGAAAATCTTATGGTGGGGGTGTCATAGTTTGGAATTTACCCCTCTATGATATTAAAGCCTAAGGTGGGCAGCACCTTTGTCCATATTTTCAAAGAGATGACGATGTGATCATGTATCTAGATAAACAGGCTCGTGTAAGTACCTTTTTAGTGTTTCAGTCAGAAAATGAGAGTTATCTTGGGTTTTCACAGCTTAAGTGTTGTTTTATTTGGTAATCTTATAGGTTTGTCAGCTGTTTTGGAAACTTAACATGACTGTTTTGAACAAAACTTCACCACCCTAGTAGGTCGGTATATGTTTTTTTATTCCCAAAGTCTTCCTGGAGATGATAATTTTTATGGTGGGGAGGTTGTAACAACCCATTTTTTTAGCCAAGATAAAATTCCAAGGGAATTTGAATTTCTATATTTAATGGATGGGTTGTTCTTTAAACTGAGCTTCAGAACAAAATTATGAGAGTTGTAACACTTCAAATTGTACTTTTTAGACTTTAGTAAATACCTAAGAGGTCCCTCTAGTGTCTCGTTGAGTTTTGGGAGTGTCAAACCTAGAAATCCCAAGTTTATAAGGTCTGAATAGAGCACACTGTATGACTAAAAATGTGCGGCCCTTAGCAGAAAATCATGTGGCCTATATTATAGGAGAAGAAGTTACCCATACGAACTATGCATGGTTTGACCAAACTGTGCACCTATCCTACACGGTTAGTTCCACATAGGCAATACATAAGCACTATTCACCATACAGTTGGAGCATGGTTAGGGTAAATGTGATAGAAAAATTGTGCGAGGTGGGTTTATGAGGCATTGGAAGCCGCATGTTTGGCACTCGGTTTGGCCAAAACGTGTGGCTAAACCATGCGACCTAGTTTTGAGGGTGAAATCATGAAACATCCCATAATGATTTTTATGTTTCTTTTTTTCTTTCCTTCTCCTCCTCCTCCAGCGGGTTTCTCCTCATATGCATGTTGTGGGTCCCTCCAAATCCAAACATTGGATTAAATGGATCTCCCCCACTTGGACTCTAATTTTATCTTCATCTGTCTTTATGGATCTGCATTATTAATCTCTCAATTCCTTTTTAGTCATTATTTTTTTAGTTTCCTATCGATTGATTTATCATGGTGCAATATCATTTTCACTATTTTCAGAGAAACGTTTTGTTTATTAGATTTCTTCTAAACCAGACCAAATAAGAAATTGATATTGGATTATTAAAGAATTTTAATTATAAGTTAGGTGGTCTATGTTTTTTTCCCAAAATTTCCATCATTTTATGAATAGTTTCATTGTGAAGCGTGCTGGATTTTGTCGCGTGTCACCTTAAAATTGAGTTTTTCATTTTTAGTTGTCATATCTACTTTATATTAATCTTTTTGATTGTTTTTATATGAATTGAGGATTCAAACTTCAATTTTGGACACCCCTTGGTTGTTCTGGCTCAAATTGACCCTTTTTAGTTAATTGATTAAAACCCTATAATTTCTTATAAGAATTTGGCCTAGGGTATAAATCGAATCTCCCCATGTAGTTAATTTTTCAAGTTATGCTATCACCTTCTAAGTTCCATGTTGAACCTTATGTAATTTATTTTCTTTAATTAATAGTTTCTTAGACGATTCTTTAAGTGAATTGATTTTTGATTCTTATATTTGATGCTTAATTGATTAAATGAATTGGTTTATAAATAATTTCATGATTTTATAATAAATACCCTTAGATGAGTTGTTTTGTCTTCAAAATTGAAAATTAATTTTTGGTGAATTGAATCTTACTTGGCCTTACGGAATTGAGGTGTTCTTATTCTTTTGATAAATTTATACACATAAGTCATATTTAGGAACATGGCCTCTCTTGTTGTTCTAAATGTAATTTTACCATGTAGTCAATTGCCTAAGTGACTATAGAACCCCCTTTTATGTGCCTCCTTGAACCTTATAAAATGAATTATCCCTCCTTTTTATATAAATTTAAAATGAACCTAAGCACCTTTTAAGTACTTGGTCTGTTATTATAAATTGAATGACTTTATTATGAAAAGGGATTTCCCAAATCGGTAAATAAAAAACTGACAAATGGCACATTATAATTGTCTCTTGAATCTTGTAAAATGAATTTCCATGTTTGAGTGGATTAAATGGCATGTATTTAATGGATTGGAATGTTTTATATGGATTTAATTCCTTAAATGAATCGAATTGTTTAATTGAAATGGAATTGTTTGGGGTGATATAACCAAACCTCATGTTATAATTAAATAAGCAAGGATTATATAGATTTTTAGAATTCTGATGCCCTTGTTTATTTGTGATTAATAAATGAATAACATGAGAGGTAATTTCTAATGGATCTGGTTATTATTTGTTATTATTATATGATTACGCCTTAATATAGGTTGTGAAATGATGGTAAGGGATTTTTTGAGTATGGAGGATAATCACTCTACCTTACATCGGGTGTTATTTCATGGTTTCTTGCACCATTGATACTATGTATGACATTGGGATAAGGCATCGTGATCCCTATTTAGAGTGTTAACATGAATAATAACTCATTATCCCATGTTTCATGCATGATATATCATAATCTATTGGGATGTAGGTAATTTTCCATATTTCTTGATATTATAAGCTTGTTTAGACTAGTTATGGATGATTGAGTTACACACAATCTATCTAGCACCTAGTATTCTGGGTATATGGAAACTTATGTCTGCACGTACTTAGTTCATATAGTTGTATTCAAAATATAAATACAATATATATATATATATGTGTGTGTATATATTATTACTATATATATAGTTCCTGGTCAGACTCTATTATGGCCATGATTCGAAGCAAGTAGAGCCACTAGGTGTCCTTTAGAAACCTGAGTGGGCTGGTTATTATTTTCTTATATTTGTTTGTTATTCATATTAAATTCATTCTACATTATTTATTTGTCATGGAATAGATTAATCTTTATACATCATTGGTGGTGATCTATTGGGATTTATATCTCACACCCAGCTCAGGTCACCATTTCACTGGGGTACCCATGTAGACCTTTTGTTCGTAGGACCATGGACTATTTATTGAGTTGTTTTTCTCATCTTGGGAGTTTGGAGCACAGGACTAAACTGGAGCTCATGATTCTCATTGAGATCACCCTTTGGGGGTTTCTTTTTCTTTCTTCATTTTTATACTTTATTGTATAACTGCCTACTATATTTCTTTTGTATTAGTTTATATATCATCATATATAAATTCATGCATTGTATACATTAGCATTGACCATATTTTATTATTCAGTTTATATTATTCTTCTATTTCTCTATCTTTCTTTTATTACTATTTTTTTGTTTTCTATTGTTTACTTACTGATACACCATTGTGCTACTCTGGTCATGAGGGTATAGTCTCCCCACTATCACCTCCTTAAATAATTGATGATAGTCGGTAGCCTCAAGTGTATGGGGAGGCACGTTTGAGTCCATGTGACCCACCAGTTTGACGATCGTCTTAGTGCCCATATAGGATGGGACATTACAGTCTCATTAAAGTAAAGAATACAATTTTTTATTAATATGGTTTTATTTCCCACACATACAAGGAAAAAATGTAGTGTAAGGATTACTCAACCATAGAGAGTTCCATTTTCACAAGATCTTTTAGGATGCACATTGATGTGGGAAAGACTATGGGAAAGTGTAATGAGAATAAAATTTATTATATGGTGTTAAAAGAAATTGAATCCTCTTGAAATACAAGTAAGGATGATTGGTAGGTTAACCTTAAGAATTTTCACATTGTGAAGGAATGTATCAGTGAGGAAATATAAAAGTGTATTGAGGATAAAACCATAGTAGTCTTCAATAAGTTTTAAACTAGGAAAATTAGTGTTGAAGAGTACACATATATCTAGGAATCAATAATTTATAAAAATGATCTTTAATTTGATCATGATCCTAACTTGTACTTCCTCATAATTCTATTGAAATAGTCACATTTATTAAATTCTTTTTTTTGTCTTCATTCTCCAAAATCTCAGCTTTTGGGTTTTGAACATTGTTTTTTTCTAATAGGGACTTTTATGGAACTAAAATTTCTTTTAACTTTTTATATTTTTTGGTGTTGTACTAACAATATCAAATAATGTCTGGTGCAGTGGTTGATCTTTTACTTTATAATGTCTCCTCTCTAGACCAGTACATTTCATTCATTCATGGAAACATTATTGCACTTTATATTTTTATTAAACATGACTACTCTTATAAGGACTAGATGAGGCATATTTAGGGGGTTTGGGGCGGATATACCTATAGGGTATTTTATAAATTATTATAGTGTTTTTATATTTACATTGACCTAATTTATCCTTCAAAAAGATAAATATATTTTTTACAATTACTATATGAAAATAGTGGGAATAAACTATGGTAAAGAGGATTATGGAAATGTATTTCTTAATCTCAATGGTTTTTCTAATAACATTAAAATACCACCAAATTATTCATATACTCTTTCTAAATATAATGGTGATAGAGGTACATTTGAAGAAAACCAATTTGATAGTAAATGATTGGTGGATGAAAACCCAATTACTACCAAGAAAATGGAAACAGTAGCTCACCTACACAAAATCTTATAATTCTAATCCTTTTAAAAATATGATGATCCACTTGATTTTATAAAACATATCAATAGATATTATCTAAATTTTATTGGTTTTAACTCATCAAAATCTATATATAATGGGGTTGCATAGGAATGACACTTGAAATTATGGATAACTAGAGGCTACATGACTTTCCTTCATCAGATAGATGAGGAAAACAATTGTTATAGGGTGTGAATTAGTATAGCATGGACACTGTTTATAGATGATTTTTTAGCTTCAAAGAGTATTTTAGTTAGTTTGGCTATAAAAATTATGATGAAGAATATCGATTCTTAATCATTGGACCACGACCAATAAAATAATTTCCATTTAGTAGATGAAGTGAAATTAAAATAATCACTTATGAGGATGGATAATTTAATAAAAAAGAGAAAAACCTAGAACTTATTTTCATTTTCTATCTTATATGATGGTTAAGTCTTATTTAACCTTGTTTGTTATCCTTTTATTTTGATTTCTTAAAAAATATTTTGGGAGTGTAAGTTGGATTTCTAACTCACACTTTAGGTCATTTATGATCACAATTAATATGATGATGGTGATTATTTTTTTGATTATTCAATATGTTTATAGGATTTGAAACGGTCATATGTGTAACACCCTATAGGATCTCATAAAAAAAAACTCTTTGTGTGTTTCCCATTCCTATAAGGACATGGGTAATCATATTTGATCAGTGGATACCCCCTTACCAAAATGGATCAAGGTAAATATTGATGGATATGATGTTGTTTCTCATGGAAAAGATGGTTTTGATGGTGTCTTTAGGACATGTCATTGATTTTTGAAAGGCACATTTTTCCTACATTTAGGAAACCTCAATACTTTAAAGGCCTAAATTTTTGTTATGATCCTTGTAGTAAAGTATGCTAAATATCGTGTTTGAACTAGAACATGAAAATAAAGCAACTAAATGACTATTGTTAACATTATAAATAAATGAATTTGAAATATACCATGGAAAATATACTCTGATTGGACTGACTATATAAAATATTTGGAAGAATTTTATTTACTAGAGACTCATACATCCCACAAAGTGAAAATGGTAGTTGATTCTCTCTCAAAGGTTATAGTAGGGAAATAATTTTCATTCTAGTTTTTAAATTTTTTGATTGTTTTATACATCTTCACTCTTTGAATATTAATGGGTATATCAATACCATATATAGATCTCTATTGTACCCCTTCTTTTTGTCTTTTAACAAATCTAGAGTATCTAGATCATTGGATCCTCACCCATGTCATTTTTTCATTATTTTTAATTTTAAAGCGTAAAAATAAGTTGTAATATCCATAAGATATCATGGTGACATATCAAGTTTGAGTTTCACTGTGTTCTTTACTATTGGTAGTTATTCCACTATCTGTTCATACCCATGATGTTTTTTGGATACAGAACCACTTTTTAAAGGTGGGAGACCCTCAAGATGAATTAACTATGCTTAAAATTATTCATTGAGGTTAAGAGGATGGGTGGTTGGATCATCCTACGAAGGTTCTTATTACTGATTTTGGGACTCTCATATAGAATGAAGATATATTCATGAAATCCTTTCTGATGAAAATTTCAGTTAACCCTATCAAGAAATTTATTGATAAACATGATGCATCTATTTTAACATTTTTACATATTATAGGTTCTCTATCTATATGTATGAGAGGTTCTCTATCTTCTCACTTATTGGTTAGTTGCGCTCTAGTTTAAAGGCATACAGTTTGGCACTCTAGGATTTATCCCCATATTGGGTGGTGATAAGTGTAAAGAAGTTGACATTGAAACCATAATAAGGGTTATCTATGTATATCTATAAATTTAATTGAAATAAATATTGTTAGGTTCCTTTTAATGAGACATAACATACCTTTAAAGATAATTTAACAAAGACCATTATAGTTCCCTTTATGGTCATTCAACCATGATCAAATAAAGTCATTTTATGATTATGAATCCAGGAGCTAAGAAGTGTATATTAAGGTCATGAATTTAGGAATATAGTTATATATTTTAAGGTTATACAACCAGATCCATTATGTATTATTGTTTAATTTCATTTGAATAGGACTACTAGGTGAAAATTACCCTGAAATGGTTGGTGTGGGACTTACGCTTAAGTGTCCCTTTCTAGTTTGACCTGACAGATCAATCATGTGAAGCTAAATAAGGGATTAAACTAGTTTGGATTCCAAATTATGTATTTGGATAATTAATTGTACAAAAATTAGGTTTTTAAAGGACTAGTTGATCACTTAGTGAACATGGTGCTAATTCCAAATACCCAAGTCAGGTGAGTTGAGAGGGATCAACCAAAAGGTGAACATTAGTAGATCATTTATTGAATAAAATGGAGTTGATCTGATGCTTGAAATATATGGATATTAGTAAAAATAAATTAGGATGAGTTTCCCATGCTTGGAGATATTCTCCTAGTTTTCTAAATATAGGGTTCCTAATTATTAAAGGAAGACATGTTTGTTAGTAATTTGAGGACCTAATTGGTTAGAGGGAAAAAATAGTTGGAAACCTACTATAATATTACCAATTAAAGTCATAAATTGAATAAATTATTGTTAGGAATAAAACTGGTGTGTGTAACCCTTCTATGTAATCCAAATGGTCATGGAAGAGACCAAAGTGGATGAAACTCAGCAATGAGTGGGTTTGAGGTGAAGAGTGTTTGAAAGGTATTTTTGGAAATTCTTTTAGGCCAAGTAAAAGACCTGGGTGAAGAGAGAACCTAGGTAGATTTATTTTTTACTGGGAGAGTCCTTCTTGGATTACCTAGTTTGAGTTTTATAGTGTCTTAGAACTAGAAGTTGGGCATGAACGAGGTTAGGGAGACTAGGAAAAGGCTTTCCCAGTTTGGTGATATAAGTAAATAGGCACCCAATTGTATCATCAAGGTGTATTAAAATAAAACTTTATTAATTTGGTATCGATCTGATTATGAAGATTTTGGTACCATTTTGAAGAGATTTAGGGGACTAAGATTGATCTCAAGTAGGATACTTCAGAAAATAAGCACGAAGATATAGACATTAAATACTGTGTGTGTGTCCATTGAAGGAAAAATTGGGTTTCAGGATGTTTCAACCTATTTATTTTAGAATAACCTTTAATAAGGTCCCTTAACCCTAGACTTAGTGATAATCTCATAGAAGTGGTCACTTGGATGACCATACTTACCTAAGGACTCAAATAACCTTTAATCACATCATTTTCCCCTAAGTTTTGATCATATAATCACATGAGGGGAATCATATAAGACTTGAGAATATAGATAGATTGATTAGTGAAATCATATTCTATTGGGTACTCTCCTCTTTCACTTGGGTATCAAAATTGTAGGATTGGGTATCCTTATATAGGCAATGGGATCTGGGAGCCTAGATAACCACCGATAACTACTTCGAGCACCAAGTTCCCTTAAATTGGTCATTTAGCATGAATATAAGTTGAAAAGACACATGGTTTGTGAGCATGGTTAATTGGGTGTATGGTATGGAACATGGGGATAGCGAACATAACATGAATCCAAGGAAAATCACATGCAGTGCAATGTCTGAGGATAGTACTTGCAACATAATGCTAAGGAACATGGCAGAGAAAAACTGACTCCTAGTTATTCTCCATTTTTTTGGAAAATTTTATCATTCATATATGGGATTCATATATTTCCTAAATTAATAAAATTTGAGCAACAAATATACTCCCTATAATTAGATTAAATTAGGAAGAAAATGATCAAATTCTATGGTAAATATGAATTGGGTGAGAACTTGGATGGGAACATGTGCTCATGTTAAAGGGGTAGGAACATGTAATTCGAAATTTGGGTAAATGAATAAGTATGGACACAACTTTATTTCATGATTTATATTCTTATATAAAAAATAGGAGAACACAATTTCAATTCACACAAAAAAACTAGGCGTATACTATAGATGAATATATCACTTTTTTCACAAGTCTAGTGTTCAATACTAGAAATTCTTGATGCTTCATCACTTATTACTGAACACTAGTGACTATAACCGAGTGATATGGTATGGGATAGTTTAAATAAGAAAATGGGACTAAAAAATTGATCTCTTAGTATTGGGTGTGAGAACCTGGGCACCTGTAACTTGGAATGATCACCTAGGTGTGAAAATGCTCGGTGAAAATTCATACTTTGTGAAAAAAGATTATCACTTGTTTTTCACATCATATTTCATTATTTCATCATCACATGACCTTATAATATATTTAATTTTTTATTAATTTAACCGATAAAAAAATTCATTTTAGAAAATGGATAGATATTTAAATTCTATCCATGATATAGAATTTATAGCTCATGTTTATCAGTTAATTAATGATGTTGAGTAAGGACATTCTTGACATTGAAAAATGAATTTATAAGTTCTTACATATATTTTTCTCATCCATCATTAAAATTATTCTTCTTTAGACTTAATTCCTCAATAAGTCCATAGGATTCTAAAGGAATTATATATCCACTTACCAAAGAACAATTTATAAAATTCCTGGTTAACTTGCTATATAAACATAGAGGTTGTAATTATATCATCGTGGAGTGGATAAATATAATAAGGTTTCTATGATCTAGTTTAACTTATATGGAACTAAAATAAAGATCCATAAAATCTACAGTATGAGATAAATCCTCAAACAAACTATTACACATATTTATGCCATCCGTAAGTTATTTATCAACTCTAAGGATGTAATAATGACTAATATTTTTAGCATGGGGGTTGTTTCAACCCAGAATATATGTTGGTGTGTTAGGTATAATAAACATGTTATGAATATAAATATTATTTAAAATATTCATTAATGTATAAGGTTTTCTATGTGTCATGAACATGTATATATAAAGTGACCAGTAGATCATTAAGTCACTCAAAAAAGGGGTGAAGTAGTGTGACCATTTTTACTGGATTCTTCCCTCTTTTAATTTTACAACTTAATATTTGAACGCTTATCTCATTTAATATTCATGGATCCAATTTTAAATTCTCAAAAAACACTGCAACATGAAAATTAGTATAAAAATAATAAATACAAGCACATGATTTATTATAAGGTTTCATCCAAATATGGATATTTATACCTTATTATGTTCGGTTCAAGTTCTACGACATTGAGTTTATCACTAGTATAGAAAGGTGATTACAATGGGTTATAAGGTATCATACTTAAATAAAAAACAACACTAATTATTTTTTTCAAGATGAAACTACAGGGAAGGGTTGAAATCCACAACCTTAGTAAAATCACTATCTACCAAAAGTAATGGTTTGGATTAGATTTTACTAGATTTCTACAATATTCCACGATCATATTTCTGCTATTAATAATAAGATATTACTTATTATTTATGATGTATCTTCATCCAATGGTAAGTTATTTTTACTCAATCAAAGTCTTATATAGTTAATAGATAGTCAATTATAGAGGCATGCACATAAATCTATGTGTCTCAACTAAAACTCAAACTTTAAAAACATTGATTCCCAATGAATGACTAGTAAAACTGCATGTATTTCATCTTTCTTCTAAAACTCACTTATTTTCCTTATGATATAGAGATATTATAGGGTATTAAATCACTCATTATTCTCATTCTTCTTCTCTCTTAACTTCTTCCATTGGTGATACTGGTCATGTAGTTGAAGTGCCTTATCAGACTCCTTCTTCTTCTTCATTGATGTAAAGGATCTTATATCCACAATATCACCATATTTTATCTCTATCTTTAATACCAATAATGTTAAATACTATGAATTATCTATTTCTCTCACCTATACTACACAAATTTATTTTATTCTTCTTCTTCATCATCTTTTGAATATTATTTCTACATTATAAATATAGAAATTCCTAATCTTCTTCATGTTGAAATTCAGAATTTTTTAATTTTATTATCAATAAATACTTGTTAAATATATCTTCATTTAATCTTCTAATATATGTGGGATTTCTATTCTTCAAATAATCCATAAAATCTATTTCTCATTTTCCATGTTTGAAAGGACTCAATCACTAAACTATTTTTTATAACGGATATCCTCATGGGGGAATCCTTTCTCTATCTCTATTGTATTTTTGTTCCCTATTTATTCATTGTGGTGTTATCCACATGTCATGACACAATATTCTTCAAAAAAACTAATTCATCACACCATGTGGTGTGATGTACTTACTTATGGTGTAACTTTATTTCTCATACCTCATCAAATATCACAATCATTATCTAAATAATCATGATATTTATCCATTGAATATAAACAGAGCATTGAATGCTTTTTATCTCCATAAATATCTCATTTTCATTCATTAAAAAATGTTATGTAAGAAATACAATATCTTAAATATCACTTCTATGAGATCCAATATATTGTTTATTAATATAAGGTTTTTGTTTTTTCTATATTTTTGTATAAACTGTAGAAATTATATTATATATATAGACCAAAATAAATTTCATACCAATTTAATGGTTTTTACTTTGTCATATTTCATTATCCACTGTAGAAATTATCTTGTGTATGCATCAAAAATATATTATTTATTATAGTGAGGCATGGGTACTTTGTAAGAACTTATTCCTTTTTATTTCCCTTATACATCATTTTATGAGTACCCTTACATATTTTATTTGACAGCTGTGATAACTCTATGAATCGTGAAACTGACTTTTACATGTCACAGTGTGTCTTGGTTAACTCTCCAAATCTCATTCCCTCTGTTTACCTCTAAACATCCACTAAAATAACAATTATGTATTTGGTAACTTACCTTTACGTATCATAGTGTGACTTAGGAATTTTCTAATTTCTAGTATTCAAGGTCTGAGAAACCCTTATGTATCTAATGTAATTCTATATGTACTCTTATGTATGCCTCATACTCTTGGAGTGACTCTTACATATCCAGTCAATTTTTAATACTTTTTAAATTTTCCACATGAACTAAAATATCTTACAAACCATATGAAATTTATTATGTATCATAGTTTGAAATATCATGGACTTTGATAATTATTTTTCTTCAGATTATAGTGAATTTTACATATCATCAAGACAATGTTACATATTATAGTGAGTTATAGTCCTTTACCAATATTCTATTATATGGGAAAACATTATGTATTATCTACCTTTCCCAATTTTCAACTCTAAATAAGACCTTAAGAACATTTTGAAAATCATATCTGAACCATTTAAAACATTTTTAGGTAATCTTCTAATACACCACTTCAAAAAAAAACAACATAAATGACTCTAGGAATATATCAAACCTTCTCAAAACTCTTCCTTACAATTCCCAAAGCTTTTAAAGAATATAATAAATCTTCTTGAGTTTTGTAATTTACCTTCATTACCTAAATATCATCCTTCTTTTAGAAATATTCAATACTTAAAAAAATATTTCTTTCATCATATATCAATTAATACTTCAACTTCCTCTTAGTTAGTGTAATGCCCCGCCTTGGGGGTCATTGTACTAGTGCTCTAGGATGATGTTCTATAAGGAATCAAGCATGTGTCCCCATATGTTAGAGGGTTCCAACTAGTAGAATAGTTTTAAGTTGGGATAGTGGGGAGACTATACATTCATATCAGAGTGAAACCAATAGAAAAAATAATAAAGAAATAAAATATATCCTAATAAATATGATAGTTGAACAAAATCCAAGAAAGTGAGGATAAATAACCAAATAACCCATGAAATAATGAATATTCCATATAAAAATTCAATTATTAATACATCAAAAACATATATTAAGAATCCCAAAAGGCCAATAAGGAAAATAAGAAAATCCTAAAAATGGTTCTAAGTCCTAGCCTAGTCCCTAAACTCCCATTATCCATCCTAGAAACTAATCAATAACCAACATTAAGCATTTTCCCAAAATTATCCCTACAATTTAATAATGATATTGTATTGGGTGACTAGGTTCTATGGAGGCCTAATTAGGGAGTGAGTATAGCTCAGTAGTCCACCACCAATAGTTTCCCCAAAATATCCAGTCAATATTAAAAGTTAATGAATGTTTTGTTATAAATGACTTTTGATACCATTTATTAATTTATCACATAACAATTAACAATTTAAGTAAGAATTAATAAATAAACCACCAATGATCAAGCTCCAGGGTGACACCCAAAATCATTCTACACCTACCTTGGTCATCACCAATGATTAACAAGTCATGATACACATAATTTCCCAATTGGTTCCAAAGTATAAAACTAACTAAGGAAAACATGGTCACAATAATCTGATATAATTCACATGGCTCAACCAGCCATTATCTCTTAATAAATCCCATAAGGAATCCAAGAGGATGGCCCTTGGAATTACAATGATCTAGTCTACTAGTTTGAACTCAAACATTCAAAATATTGAATTTATTAGAATCTATGACATACACCAGAGGCATTCGACACAAATAGATCAAGTTGAATCTATGGATCTTATCCTATGACATTGAACTAGGGTTCCCTGTAATAACCCATAGCATTAATCTATGTCATTTGATACATATAGAAATTACCTACATCCAAGGGGTTCTCCCCAAGGAATTAAAAATAATTAATGTAAGGGAAATCCAATGTCTTTATCAAGTATTCCGTAGCATCGAACCTCAATCAATATGAGGGTGTCATCTCACCCTAGAATTCATGTGAGTACCCTATTATAATATATTGATTTCACATGAAATTATAAACCAATCAAGTACACATGGAATTCATGTAATACATCTAAGAAATTATTAAAAAAATACCAATAAAAAAACAAGGAACTCTATTGATTTAACATTTAACTCATTCTTTAATATCCAAGTAAACCCCCCATTATTTCAACAGACTCACATTTACAAAAATTTCATTCTCATGAAATTTGAGCCTCAATATTACCATTCTTAAACTTTGCACTGACAACCCCCTTTATGGAATATTCTATCTGTTACTTAATATAGGCCAATTTTAACTTATGAATTCCACATTCCATTCTAAGAAAGCTAGCCAAGATTCAATCCCAACCCAAGACTATCCATTAATGTGAAATTACATTTCACAATCATCTATTCAAAACATGATTTAGTTTTCATCAATTTAGAAAAATATTACCCATTTTTCAAAAAAAAATCAATGAAATTATACATTATCACATTTCTATTATTAATAGCTAAGGTATTTCATTGGGCCAAACCTAAGGACAACTTCCAATCAAAATGTCCCCTTGGAACCTCCTTGTATAATAGATATATAACTCATTCAAATGGGGATTTCACAAGTTAAAATATAAAAATAGAAGGATTCAATTAGTTTTTGAGGTCATTATCTAGGAATCTAGTGAGACTACACAAACGATGAATTTTAGATATTAAAAAAGTCTCTTGGTTAATTATAGGGACCACTTACCTCTTGTGAAGCCTCTCTGCTTCAATCCTTAGCTTAAAAACCCACCTGCTAAGATATTCTAAGACCAATTAACAAAATAAAAATGACCCGTGATTCAATATAATATTCAAATACCTACATAATTAATTAATAACTTATAAATAATTAACCAATCTAAAACCCTTAGTAAAAAACGACCATTTGCTTTCCAGATGCTTTCTCCATACCCAAGCTAAGGACAATAGCCCACCAGAGGTCCATGCTATGATCCCGACACTAACCTAGGCAAAAAAAACTATAAATTGGAACCAATAATATAATAAAAGGAAAAAATACCCAAAATAATTGAAAAATCACCTAAAACATACCTCCTTAAAAATGGCATCCAATGGCTTACATGTGTTGTCTCAGGACGACCTCAATCTAGGCATTATGTAAGCCCTATAGTCTTAGGATGATTCCAACACTATCTAGTGGAATCATTTCTAAAATACCTAATTGGAACAACCCAAAAATTATATCAGCAATAGATGATAGGAATGGATTCGTACCCTTGATGTAATAATTTTAACCCTTCAGACAGAAGGAGATTCAGACCATGAAGGAATCCACCAAGATGGATAAGGAAGGATAAATCCCCCTTAGGTCACTGCCACTAGATGATTGGGGGAGAAAAATCACAAGTGAGTTATAAGGGGGTGCCCATAGTGAAATTACTGGGATTACCTCACTTAAAAACTATACTACATGCCACCAATAGGCCGATGAGGAAAAGAAAAAACCAGATCTTTGGCCCTTTTTATCGGCTAGTAAATGGTGCTTCAAAAACATGTTGTAGCCTCAAATCCTCCTTTGATGCTTCTCACTGCTTCCAGCCACCATCCTACCCTATATTCGAGTATAAGAACACCCCTTTTAGGGGTATTAACCATCAAAAAGCTCTTTTCAACACCGATTCTTGAAACAACCCACTCACTAAAAGAAGACTCAAATTTTTTGTCTGAAACATTCTAACCCTCCTTCGACCCATGTATATACAGGTTAGTACAAACTCCCAAACATAACACTTCTCATCCCTAATAATTTTATTTGGTCATCCAATTGTACCCTTTGACCTATGTTGGTCATAAAAACCCACTCAACTACCACATTCTAGTCCCAAATTCTCAATGTACATCTAAAGATCTTCCTTTGATTTAGGAGTTTAAACCTCCAAACACAAGTCACCACTTGAACTCATCATAGAAATGCCAAAAAATTTATTTCCCATGCCTATCTACCCCAAGACACTGAGGTGTCTTCATAAAAATTCTCACCCAACTCAGGGTGCTCTCCAGTATAAGAGTGAGCTAAAAGAGGACAATTATGAACCATGAAACCCTCTACCATTGAAATTACCTATCATAATATGATCCCAGTATTCAAAAAATTCCCCTCATTTTGGTTCCCAATCCATTGTTCCCAAAATCTATGAAAACACCATTCACACATAGATAAACCTCATCATTCTCAAATTCCTAAACAACTCAATGAACCTCTAATGTTCAAGAATTGTTCCAACAAGCCAGCCTTTTCCTCAAAAGGCATCATCCATCCCTTGAAACATACCCTTCATGACCAAAACAATTTACCCAATGTGGTTTCCAACCCATCATATCCAATTACAATAAAGCATACAATTCAAAACTCCTTTGGTTGATGCTTCCCAAAAAATGCTTGGCAACAACCCCAATGCACCATTAACCCACCTGACTATGATGTTATAAACCCCAAAGGCCTCATGTGACCAACTGAACACTCACACTGAAGTTTGTACCATTATTCTATTGAAATGTTATGGTTAAACTTCAACCAAAAATAACCTACATCATGATTTACCATGAGAATCATTAAACCATAAACTCAATCCAGTTAAAAACAACCTATACCATCCTAGACCCATAGTTGACGCCCATACCCCATCTAACACCACATATAAGTCTAGACCTAGAAATCACTAAGGATTTAGAAAACTTTGAACCCATTAATCCATTGGAATAAAAATTTATTTAAGTCGAACCACTGATCAATCTTGTGCACTCCCAATCACTCTCACATCAGGGTCACATCAATAAGGCCAATACCCTAATCCCCACTATAGGAGCATCCCTTCCAGCACCCCACAAAATTATTTTTTGATCTCTATAGCCTAAATTCCATCTATCATGAAACATGATTTCTATATAGACTAAAATTACTCACCCCTGAGCATCACAATGAAAGGTGACTCGTCACCTAATCCCAACTTATGGGAATAAAATTCATGATGGTTGTTGAGGAACCTTCCAACCACAAGAGCCCCACGTTTAAATGGATTATGGTGTTTTCTAAACCATCTTGATCACCCTTCACTACTCTTAGATCACTAACCTAGACTAGTCTCATTGAAACCACATGTGTGTCAAACTCCTAATCCATACTCCTACATTATCCATGCAAACCCTTGATGCTCTCATTGATTTTCAAACCCAAATTATAAATTTCATCATACCTAATCCATCAACATTTTCAATACTCTAACAGAACATCATGATTCTCAATCAAGAACCTAGGCCTCCATACTCGCTATCCCCTCATCAAATCCAAGTTGGTACTCAATCCACACACTACTGTGTGTTTGTTCAAACATCATGGGATTACACTCCCATACCACCCAACCACACGCCCAATGGAATAGAACATATCTAATTTTTTCTTACCTCTAAGATTCTACTGAAGATAAATGGTTGCAAAAACTTTTGAAACCTAACACAAGGACTGGAATCAAACTTCATCTAGTCACATCGTACTAAAATTCATCTCACATTACTAAGACACTAGCCATATCTCTCTAGAATTCCAGTCTCACTAAGCATAGATCACCCTCATCACTTTCCAAAATCATAGGCATCTCACCAAGACAAAACCATTTACATGAACTCTCAAATCATGTGCATCATTTTATAATCTAATAATCTAACAAGTATTTAATTTCCCTATATTCAACCACCAAGTATTATCATTGACCAAAACATTATTGATTGTACCAATGTTCAGAAAGTCTAGGTTTCCAAAAAATCTTGTCGTCTGAAACCAATCATTAAATCAAAACACCCTAAGGAATCTACAAGACCATTCTCAATCTAATCCGTGGGAACCCAGAAATATAGGGAAACATGGCTCCAAAAATTCTCAAGGAGTCTCATCAGCCTCTACTTCACTCTAAATATTCTTCTCAAGAATTGGTCTCAGAAAAATTATTCATACACACCTCGCTATTTCTTGATATATCATCTAATATTTTCATTGATTACCCATCTGAAAACATACAGGGGAGTTAATAGTTCAAGGTTTCCAAATGATCATGCCCCTTTCAAAACTATATGTGATACTGAAAGCACTAGCACACAAGTCCTTCTCCCCAAAATCCCATGTTATCAATCACAATTATATTGCATTCCATGATACACCTATCATGCTCCATTATCATAATACAAAGCATTAAATTAAGCCTCTCTTGTCTAAAGGCACTCACAAAAACTAACTAACCCCTCTCATGGGTCACCCTAAACACCAAGAGTTTCCAACTCCCTAATATTGGTCATGCCAATAAGGCATCTTGGATCTCCTACCTAGCCCACAAATCATGCCCCACATAAACCTCAACCTTGGATGGAACTCTCCACCATATTAGGTTCACATAACACCTAATATTCCAAACACTCACTGTAGGGTCTCATACACAATTATGAATTTAACCCATCCAATCCATTCCTAGTTCACAAAAAAACCACTAGGGTTTTAGTTTTCCATGACCAATAACAACCCAAGAAATCCATAAATCAAGGATATAACATAACTTGGGTGATCTCACAGCCCCAACCACCCATACATAGGGTCCGCATCAACTACACATTAGGTTTAACTCATATACATATATGGTTCACAAATTTTTCATTTTCCTTTTTACATTAATAAGAACATACCAATAACAATGGACCGAATAAATGAAATTTCAAGTTCATGTTATAGAGGAAAGTACTATATATGGTGTACATGGAAGTTCATTTAGCTTACATCATGTAAAATCCAAAACAGGTCATTCCATAAATAAGTTTTAACCATTTACTTGAACTAAAACCTTCCACATATGGGGATTATTTAAATAAATTTTCGATTTCAAGTTATAAAGGAAAACAATCTTAATGTAGTAATTGGAATTTTAATTAGCTGACACCTCATATAACTCCAGGTATGAGTTACAGAATTCACTTTTAAGAAATCACTTTAACCTAAAATTTTCAAAATCAAGTCTCGGTTAAATAAGATTTCAATTACAAATTATAGAGTAAAATACTCTTTATGTTGTAATTGAAATTTTAATTATCTAAAACCTAATAAAAATCATGTAAAAAATAACATAACATGTCATTTATCATTTTAAGTGGTTTATTTTAATAAGATTACACCATACACTTATATGGAAACACCATATAACTGGATATATACAATTCAAATAACTAAGCCAAGTTATAGTCCACATAATCAAATAATCAAAAATAGGAAATCAAACAGATGACATGTGAATCCCATTTGGCTGATATGATGCATGAACACACCCACTCTTTCCATATTATGATAAGATAAAATTCCCATAAACCATCACATCATAAATAAATTACATCACTTGAGATGAAATCATATCAACTGTAACAATTAACAACCTGAACAATAATCTCATCCCTAGTAACATAGAATTCCCTAGTGTGTGGGGTTTCTAGTACCAGAGACAAGCTACATATAATGTCCTGAAACACTCTAATTCTCCCATATCCCAATCCCAAATAGTAAGACAATTGGAAATTTCCTTTGATAACATTTTGTAACACCCCACCCTGGGAGCTACTGAACTGGTGCTCCAGGCTGGTGCACCCCAAAGCCTCAAGCATGCCCCCCATATGTGAGAGTTTAAAAAATAGAAGTGATGGTATAAGGTGGGATAGTAGGGAGACAATACCATCATATTAGAGTGAAACCAAAATTAAAAATAATATTTAAATCGAATACTTCCAGATAAATAAGATTTTGGAATGATATCCATGAAATTTATGATAAATAACCAAATAACCCATGCTATAATGCATTTAACATATAAAAATTCATCCATATATACATTAGAAACCCATGGAATCCCAAAATACAAAAAAGTAAAATGAGAAAATGTTGAAAATTATTTTGAGTCCTAGATCAATCCCAAAATTCATATACTCTATCATACCAAACAAGAAATCACCTACATTGATTGATCTCCTAAACATATCCATTAAATGAAAAAATGATAATTGCATGGATACCCAAGTGCCACAGCTGTCCAAGAAATGTGAACCTATAACTCAATAGTCCACCATGAATGGAATCCCTAAAAAACTAGTTGATATAAAATTTCATAGAGGAGTTCTATAAATAACCATTTATACAATTTATCAATTTAGTAGTTAATTATTAACAATTTAAATAAAAAGAGGCAAATCAACCACTAATGCCCAGACATTGGGGTGACACCCAAAATCAGTCTACACCTAACTAAACCATCATCGGTGAGTTACTAAACATGATACATGTAATAGATTTACTAGTTATAAGGTATAAAACTGAGGAAACCATGGTTGCAATAATCCAAGAGAATCCACATGGCTCAATCAGGCATTCCCTCTTAATAAATCACATCGGAAGTACAAAGGGGTGAGTATTGGCATTACACTAATCTAGTCTACCAATATGAAATCAAGGAACCATCGTTGATATTTAGAATCATGGATTGATTGGAATACATGGATCACACATTAAGTATTTTACCCAAATAGATCAAGTTGAATCTAGGGAGCTCATCCTGCAGAATTCAATGAGGGTACCTTACAAGATCCCCAAAATTAATATATGGAATTAGATATATATATATATACACACACACACACACACATTACCTGGATATAAGGGGGAACTACACCAAAGAATTCATGATAATGACTCTAAGTGGAATCCAGTGGCTTACTCAAGGTATTCTATAACATCAAACCTTAATAAATCTGAGGGTGTAATCACACCCCAGAATTTATTTGAGTCCCCAATTAGAATCTATAACTTACTAATGAAATTACACACCATTAAATTCTATATGGAATCCTTGTAATACCTCTAATGAATTCCTATTAAAAAACCAATAAAAAATAATGAACTTGATCTAATGAACATTTAATTCATTCTTTACCATCCAAGTAAACTCCCATTTATTTCCCAGCATTACCATTTTTTAAAAACCCAATATATAAGAATATAATCCTCATTATTAACATTATTAAACTTATCACATATGTCCCCCTTCAGGTACCATTCCATTATTTATTTAAAACAATCCAACTTCAATGTATAAATTCCATATTCAATTTTAATAAACAAAGTTGATCTTAAATTCCAATCCAAGACTATCGGCAATTAAGAAATTCATTTTTATAATACTAAAAACATGCTTTCCTCTTCAACCATTTAAACGAAAGTTACCTATTTTTCAAAAAAAATATAAAAAAAATTATATTCTCACATTTTCATTATGAGGAGTTAATAGATTTTATAAAGAAAAACCAAAGGTCAAGTAACAAGTAGATATTCCTATAGGAACCTCCATACATAATAGGTCTATCACTCATTTAAATTTGGATTTAACAAAGTAAAATATTAAATGAAAGGATTCAATTCGTTCTTGATGTCATCACCTGGGAATTTGGTGAGTCTAAAAAATTGATGCATTATTAAATATTAAATAAACTATGAGTTAATTAATGGGACCACCTACCTATTGTAAAGCATCATCACTTTAGTTCTTATCCTAATAAACCACCGTCTGAGCTCTTATAAGACCAATTTATGATTACCAAACCACTTGTGATCCAATACTCTATCCAAAAACCCACATAATTACATATAATCAAATTATAAGTAATTGAAAACTTATAAATAGTTTACCAAGGTAAAACCCTATGGCACAAAATACCATTTACTCACCGGATGCTTTCTCCACACCCAATATAGAACAATGACATACCAGAGGTCCAAACCATGACTCTCAAAACTAATCTGGGTCAAATACCTATAAAACAAAACTAATACATAATCCAAGATAAAACAAATTTCTCAAAACCCTTGAAAAAATCACCTGGTGACATACCTCGTTCAAAAAGATGGGTGATGGCATATAAGAATTGATAAAGATGACCTAAAGATAAGTTGCATGGAAGCCATATCATCTCAGTATGATTCCACCATTATATGATAGAATCATCACTAAAATAAATAATTGCAATAACTTAAAAAATAAAGTAAGAATAAGGGTATAGAAATGGAGTCACAACCTTACCATAAGCTCACCAATGATTCATATAGAAGGAGGATCAAACCCCGGATGAGTGGAATCCACCATGGTGGAAAATGAAGGAGAAAGTTTCCTTAGGGAACTAATAATGAATGAGTGGGGTATAAAATTACCATGTGATTTATAATGGGGGTGGCCTCGGTGGAATTATCTGGTTTCACCCACTTAAAAACTATCTAGGTGGCCATCAGCTGGATGGTACCCTCCACTGGAAAGTAAGTGTTCCAGCAGCTAGCTTCTCCTATTCCATTGGATTTTCAGTGACCCTAAGAAGAAAACAGTACTTTCCCCATTCCATAGGCTAGCCAGTGGTGCTTTAGTAACATGATTCAGTCCTGGATCCTCCTTTAGTACTTCTCTTTGCTTCCAGCCACCATCCGTGTAACATCCTAGGTAAATAAAGAATATGATATTTTCATATCTATTAATATTTATGAATAAGAAATTAATTTTATTTTAAATTGGAATCTTTTTCTGATAGCATACTCAACACACAACAACAGGTTTCTTTGAAATCTTACATTGCAAACAAATTTGAGTTATACCGAAAAATAATATAATGACATTATTATTTTAAATGGTAGTTAATGTCTGGCCATTGTATTGGAAGTAATGAATATAAATAACTAAAATATGATTACGCATGTTTTTTAAATGTTTTTACTTTTATCCAATAAATTTTAGAATCATAAAACAAGAATGAATTTTTTTTAAGAATGAAATGCTTTTATATTCTTTCAAAGGTTTCTTTACCACCTTTTGATGGTGAACCCTTTCTAAATCAAGTTTTTTTCCAATTTTATATGTTCCTTTTGACAAAATAAACTTCTTATTTATAATTGGGACATCAAAATTTACTTTGGGTAAAAGTTTTGTATTTTTCTGATAAAGTTCATTTTTTGATGAATAGTAAAAAATATTGCATTTTAATTTAAAACTGCCTTTCAATATAATTTATTTATATGATTAGACTATCCTTTTAATTGGTTTAAAATTGTAATTAGATTATATTTTTTTCATTTAATCTAATTTTTTTTATTGAAAGTGATTTCATTTTGAAATGTTATATAAACACTTGTCAATCTTTTGGTAGTTTTTATTTCATAAAAACACGCTTTTTGATTTTGAAAATGAGAATTAATTTTAAATTAATTTCTAAAACTTCTGTGTTTTGAATTTGGGAAAATTTATTTTATATTTGGAATCAGGAGATCCAATTTGTGTAAATGGGTAACTTTTTTTAGAAATTATGAATAGTAACTTCAGTAAATATTTTATTTACCATGGTTAAAGAGTAAAACTAGTAAATAAGGGTAAAAAAATAATATTATAATAATATTAAATTACCCTACCACATGTCCTAACCCTTTTTTATGATAAATTTATAACAATGGGAATCCTTGGGTCGATTTTGGGACCCCATGGAGCCACTTGTAAGTGAAAATGACATTTTATAAAAATAAATTAAAGTTATGGAAAAGGTAATAAAAACATATATATTTTAGTAAAAAAATTATATGGGGTTATATAAGTGATATTTTCTACTATAAATATTAATTATAAATATAAAAATATTTACTACCTCATGGAATTTTATTTATAATTTTTAGACATTAAATAAATAAATTTAATTATGACACAATAGTGATATAGTGATTGCTTCATTAATAAAGCATTCAAATAAATGATATTATAAATATTAAAATAAATGTAATTTAATTATTTTGATATCATCCAAAAAATTTCTAGATTATAGTTACATGTTATATTTGTATTAATGAAGTTTTTTTGAATCAATCAAGTTGTTATGGTATTTTAAGAAGTCATAAATGAATGTGTCAAAATTGACATAATTCATATTTTAAAATATAAAATATTTTATTAAATATTCTAAAATTAAAAAAATATAATATCTGTAATAATAGTTATCATAATTCTAAAATTTTATTATTAATTATTTAATTTGATATTTTTCATGTTTTGGTAACTACTTTTATTCTCAAAGTGTTAAATTCTTGATAAAATGGTAAGAGTAAAAAATGGTTAAATAAAAAATATAAGGATTAAAAAAATATCCAAAACCTGTCCAATTCTTATTGGATGATTTTATTTCTAATTATATTCATCTTATACTATAATTTAATTAGTTTTTGACCTTTTTAAACCAAAATTAAATTTATAATAAAATAAAACTTTCAAACATTCCAAAAGAGCCCCTCCTCCCTCTTATAAAAGGCTGCCACCTCTAACTCATAACACACACCTCTAAATCCACTTTGCTTGTCTAAAATCTTCTCCAAGACGCTCCCAACATCCCCTTATTCCTCCTAGATTCTTTACCCTAGGAATAAGTCAATTCAAGAAAGCCGTTTGTCTCTAATCAAAAATAGTTACACGTTTTAAGAGGTAGCGTCTTCTCTGAATTTCATTTCCATTATTCTACATCTTCACTCCCTATTATATTCCTTTTATTTTATTACATAACAACACAAATATACTAAATATACTAGGTTGTTTTTATGGGAATAATTCAAACTACACTTACACACACCTCCATCTAATTTCTATAGAACACAATGTTTTTGTGGATGACAAACTACCGCCTCACAAAACGATGATTATTCAATATTTTATTACCACATATCATGGTGGAAATTATGATGGAACTGTAATTATATATCATATTTATGATATTTATTTTATCTATATTAATCTGTAATTACCATTTATAACATACCTTTATGAATTTCATGTTTTATATATACGATAATTTCATTTGAGGAAGTGCGGACAACCGCCCCCTCAAAGTGATATGACTCGTTCATGCAATACATGGAACATATAAACGATTGAATTAATTAACTTATGTATCGTATAAAACATATATATATATATATATATTATTTTACTTATAATATACCTATGTATCATTTGGTTTTCATTGCTTTAAAAATGAATGAAAGAAATGAAAGTAGCGTTCATGCGTACATACAGCTTACCATCTCCATGAACGGTGCATTTCATTGTCATATATCCAAATGATATAGACTATTATAAATACATATATACTGGATATATATTATATATATTATATATATTATATCTAAATCATGAATATAATTCTGGATATAATGGAATTTTGACCGCATGGAAAATTTGTAATTATAAAATGTTCATTTTTTACTCATGTTCTGAACATCGACAAAATGTATAATATGAACACAAATAATTAACTGATTGTTGTAGCAAGGTAATAAGTGATATAAAAGGAAAAATAAACATTAAAAAGATTCTAAAACAATTATGAATTAACTTAAGTTTATTATTCATGAAGAACAAGGAACATACGAGACAAGTTGAACTCGAGGTAAGAGAACCTTTCACCATCATCTTTTAGTCAAAGACTTATTTTATGTTATTTATTTTAATTTATATTTTATTATGCTGGGATATGTTATTATATATCCTTATTTATTTCCATTTTATGTCCAATTGATGATATACCCTTTCTCTCCCATCAACTCATTTTCTAAATTTTAAAGTGATGTTGTTAGGCTGCAGAATTTTCGTAAGGGAATTCATCTCAATATCCTTTCATTGAGGCATATTCTGATAATATACACCTCATTATTTTAAATGGTTTATAATAAACCCATTTTAATTTTACTTTCATTTAGAAGGAATCTTTTTTCTATCAATCATTTTACTAAATGAAAAAAGGAATGTTTTTAACGTATGCAGTGACAATGTCCTCTTCGCCACTATAATTGTTATTTGGATTCCTCTATAATCATTAATGTTTTTAAAAGGAAAATAAATCCATTATTCCCTTTTTGGGTGTTTTCATATTGAAAATGGTTTTTTAAATAGATTAAGTATTTCAATATCTTGAAATGATTTTCTTGTGATAGAAAATGAAATATTATGAGTAAAATGTTGATATTTATAATATTTTATGTTATATGATTATAAAATGGTACTTTGAAATTTTACGTGTGGTTACGTGATAAACCAAATAATGTGTGGTTCTGTGATAAGCCAAGGATGGGTGGTTACGTTATAACCTCCAATTCATTGGTTATAGAAGTCGACTCTATGGCTATTCCATTTAGTGATATGTGTGGAATTCAACAATTTGGTTATTCCATTTAAGTATGTTTATATCCCAAATTACCTTTATATGCTATATGTTTCTTTATATGGGTTTTATGGTAAAATTTTGTCTACAAAAGAAGGGTAAGCAATGATAATATATTCAGTGAAGTGTTTTTGCTACTTCATTAAGGTGAAAAGTTGTACTTTATGATAATGTATTGATGGTTTACATGTTGTTTTAAAAAGCCAATATTTTTCCTTCTTTATGTATCCCTTATTGAGGTTTTTATTCTCATCCCATGTTTTGAAATGTTTTTAATAGTACTTAAAGATGAATAGGGTCAAGGATGGGATCAAGAAAATGTCATGTTGTCTAAAACGTGGAACTAGACATGTTTTTTAAGAGTTTTTGTTTTTTGAAAAAAATGGATAGTGAGTTGAAGTGTCTACTTATAATATTCAAGTTGTTATGTATAAGTTTTGACCTTATTCTCTAAATCTCTAAACCTGAAAATATCCTCAAATTAAATTATTGATTTAACTTAAGATTAAGTAATGTTTTAAGGTTGGGGCCTTATAGTTGGTATTAGATGTTGGTTTAGATAACATTAGAGGTTAGGGCGTTATTTAATCACAAGTGACATAACTATAATGGTTAGAATATTAGAAAGATTCATAGTTATTTTTGATAAATTGAATTAGTTTATGATAACATGAATAATTATATCTTAGTGTTTACCCTCCTCATAATAAATTATATGATGATTTTACTAATATACTCACACTGACGTTTTTGGTTTTAGTAAGTGGATAGATCTAGCTGGAACCAATGTAACAATGGATGTGAAGAAAATTGGGACAGTTTTCTAAATAAGAAACTGAATGAAATGAGAGCTACAATAAAAACTCGTGTGGTTATTCTTGACCAACTATCTAGAGTCATGATTGAACACCTAAACCATGGTGATTTTTAAAAGGCATCGTATATGTGAGAAATGAATCCCTATGGAAGTTCAGGTAATAATCATAAAGGTACGTATATTACAAAACCTATGTGTCAATGATGTGGAAATAAAAACCTAGGAAAATATTTCAAAGGGACAGGAAGATTCTATAGATGTGGTAATGAAGGTCATAATGCATGAACCTGCCATGGAATAAGGAAGCATCTAGTTGACTCTAGGAAAGGGAAAGAAGTTATTTCTGAGGGATCAATTGAATATTTTAAATGTGGTGTGTATCGTCATTATACAAATAGATGTACTATGAAGAAGGTTTGGGAATGGGATCAGTAGGACGGTATAAATATATGTTTACAAATACCTAATGCCATTCCAATTGAGGATGAGGAAACTGACAATGACCAATGAAAGTTATGGATTATTTCTTAGCTCGTATTTTGACATTACTTAAATATTAAGACATTATGCATGACTTTGTTTGAAGTGAAGAAGTATAAAATAATAAGATGGAAAAATAAGGATAAAGGATCATAAAGAATATTCGGTGATTAAGATGTCTAAATTTTAGGAATTGAAGTGTTATGTTGGATCTATGGATGATGATATGTTTAGATGTATCAATTATAAGATTACTTTGGAAGACTTTTTCTAGTATTTGTAACCCTAATGTTTGATATGTGAAATTGTTATTCAAGAAATAATTTTCTTTTCTTGTGTGGATATAATGGATAACCTTAGGGGTTAATATAATATTTTGTTTTGAGGTGTTAAATGGTTATTACTTTTTGGGATGGAAATGTGATGTATGAGATAACATTTGTGGTTAAAATATGTTATAGTTATTTCTGAGGAATTTATCTCATTTTTTGGAATATTATAAAATTATATGACTGAAAATTATTTATTTATTTTTATTAAGAAAAACATTGTTGCGGGAAAAGTGAGAAACCATAAAGTTCAACATAACAACCAAACAACCCCAAGCAAAAAATAGGATCTGCCTCTTCCAAGCATAAGTAGCAACCACCATCCCCAATGCAAGACCACTCAGCAATCCCATGCAATCATGGTCCCTCCCGAGGGAAAAGCCATCCCTCTCAGTCAACCTAATCTCAAATGGCCTGAAAAGGTGATAGTAGAATGATCTATCCCATATGAATCTGATCCTATCAAAATTTTAGGTTACATTAACCAAAAAACACACCAAACCCACAAACCGAGTCCTAAAACCCAGGTCAGGATCTCCCAAACTCATAAAACTACCAACAATTAACTAGAAGCATTGAAGAATAATTTGATCTTACCAAATTGTGATTCCCTGAAAAATTTCCATGATAAAGAGGATACCTGGATGTTTTTAGACTCTAACCATAGATTTTCCAGCTCTGAAGCCATCTGAAAACCCATCGCGTCGGACAAAGCTGTGGGAATCCAACCCACAACCAAAGTGCAATTGGGATTTATCACCTACCACTGAACTACATAAAGTCTCTGGTTTCAATGACTAATTATTTTTGGTTTAATGATTTTATAGATCAAGAATAAGTTGATTTTTTGAATTTATGTTTTATCAAATGTATTTCCTTATTATTGGAAAATGATTTGGTTATTAAGTGATAAATGTTATTTTGGAATACATTTTCTATTTTGGGAAACTATATGCCTGAGTAAAATAGAATACTATGGTCTTTCATTTGAGGAGTAATGGTTTAATTTTATTTTGGAATAATCTATGTTTTTATCATTGACTTAAAGAAATTTGGGTTATTTTTGGAAAAGATTAACCTATATGTGATTAGGTTAATTACTTTTCAGTATGAGACTTTAAGAGTATCTGATGTTATTTAGAGATCAATGTTAAGATTTTTGTGGAAGAATATGTGATAAAATCCTTCTGAATTTTTGGTTTCAAAGTTTAGTTTGGATTACATTGAATAATTTTAAATAAAGTTGTTTATTGAATGGTATTTATTGAACTTTGTGTATTTTTTATAGAATTTTGGAGATTAAGAGTATTATTTCTTTCTTATAAAAGGTTATCCTTTTTGGATATTATCTGATCTTGTGCTAACCATTTTTGTTTTGGTTAATGTCTAAATACAAGGAAAATATATAGTTCATATTTTGTTGATTATGTTATTCTCTAGAAGTTGATTCTCGCCCTTCAGGTGTGATCAAGTCATCTTGTATACTCATCGTTTGGAGAAAATATATGTTTTTGGTAGAAACTTATTAAAGGATGAAACTCTACTTGAAAAGTAAGTATATTTCCTTATTTTCTTAGTCAATCTCATAAAAAAATTCCTCAACATTATGAAAAAGAACTTAAGAAAAAAAATTGTTTATTCAATTATCTTACTGGGAAATCAAATATTGTTTAACCCATCACAAGTTTGTGGTTTTCTTGTTGTTAACTTTCTCCTGATCATGTTCTCTATCACTCTCCATCATAACTTGATGGTTAGTTTCTCTTCTATATCCATGTTTTCCTACATGGAATCCTAGTATGGGTTATCTTGGGTTACCTTTATACTTCTCTTTCATTCTTTAAAAGTGATAGTTTTATTGAATATTTTTTTGATGTGTGACTTTTAAAGAAGTTTCTAAGCCTAATTTTAAAATTATGAGGATGCAACTCCCTAAAGGGGGGAAGGATGTAACATCCTAAGTAAATAAAGAATTTTAAATTTTCATATCTATTAATATTTATCAATAATATATTAATTTTATTTTAAAGAGGATACTTTTTTATAGCATACTCAACACGTAAAAACAGGTTTCTTTTAAATCTTACGTTTCACATAACTTTGAGTTATATCGAAAAATATATAATAATATTATTATTTTGAATGGTAGTTAACACCTAGCCATTTTGTTAGAGGAAATGAACATAACTAACTAAAATATGATTACACATGTTTATTAAATGTTTTTTACTTTTATCCAATAAATTTTAGATGCTTAAAATAAGAATGAATTTGTTTTTAAGCATGAAATACTTTAATATTCTTTAAAAGGTCTCTTTGCCGCCTTTTAATGGAAAACACTTTTTAAATATAGTTTTTATCACTTTTATATGTTCGTTTGGACAAAATAAACTTTTTATTTATAATAATATTATCAAAATCTACATTGGGTAAAATTTTGGTAATTTTTTGATAAAGTTCATTTTTTGATGAATAATGAATAATACCGTATTTTAATTCAAATTGGACTTTTAATTTAATTTATTTATATTATTAGACTATAATTTTAATTGGTTTTAAATTTTAATTTGATTATATTTTTATCATTTAATTCAATTTTGGTCATTTAAAGTAATTTCACATTGAAATTGTACATAAACACATGTCAACCTTTTGGTAGTTTTTACTTCTTAAAAACATGCTTTTTGATTTGGAAAACGGGAATTAATTTTAAATTAATTTCAGTAATTTATGTGTTTTGAATTTGGAAAAATATATTCCATATTTGGAATCAATAGGTCCAAATTGTTTAAATAAGTAATTTTTATTTTTAGTCATTATGAATAGTGACTTCAGTAAATATTTTGTTTACCATGGTTAAATGGTAAATCTGGTAAATAAAGGTTAAACTAATATTATAATAATATTAAATTACCCTAAACGTGTTATAACCCTATTGGATGATTCATGTCCGAACATGGGCATCCTTCGGTTGATTTTGGGACCCCATGGAGCCACTTGTAAGTGAAAATGACATTTTCTAAAAATTAATTTAAAGTTAAGGAAAATGTAACATAAACATATATCTTATAGTAAAAAAAATTATATATGGGGTTATATAAGTGATATTTTCGACAATATATTTTTATTAGAAAATTTTGTTTCCTACATCATGGTATTTAATTTATAATTTTTAGACATTAAATAAATAAATTTAATTATGACACAATGGTAATGTAATGATTGGATTATTAATAAAGAATTCAAATAAATGATATTATAAATATTAAAATAAATGTAATTTGGTTATTTTTATATCATCCATGCTTTTTTTTGTATGATAGTTATATGTTATCTTTGTATTAATGATGTTTTTTTGAATCAATCAAGTTGTTATGGGTTTTTAAAAAGTCATGATACGAATAGTGTCAAGATTGACATAATTCATATTTTAAAATATAAAATATTTTATAAATATTATAAAATTTTAAAAGATTAAAAAATCTTCCAAATAGTTATCATAATTCTAAATTTTTTTTATTAACTCTTTAATTGTATTTTTTTTCATGTTATGGTAACTATTGTGATTCTCAAAGTGTTAAATGCTTGATAAAACGGTAAAAGTAAAAAAGAGTTAAATAAAAAAGATAAGGATTCAAAAAATATCCAAAACCTGTCCAATTATTATTGGATGATTTTCTTTCGACTTATATTCATCGTATATTTTCATTTAATGAGTTTTGGACCTTTTTAAACTGAAAATAATTTTATAATAAAATAATACTTTCAAACTTTCCTAAAGAGCCATTCCTCCCTCTTATAAAAGGCCACCACCTATAACCCATAACACAAACCTTTAAATCTCCTTGGATCATCAAAACTCTACTCCAATAATCTCTCAAAATCTCTATCTTCCTCCTTGAAGCTTTACCCTAGGCATAAGGCAATTAAAGAAAACCTTTTGTCTCAAATCAAAAAGAGTTACACGTTTTAAGACGTAGTGTCTTCTCAATATTTTATTTCCCTTATTATACTTCTTCTCACCCAATTATATTCTTTTCCTTGATTACATAAAAACATTAGTATCTTAAATATTCTAATTTGTTTTTATGAGAATTATTTGAACAACACTTACACACACCTTCGCCTAATGGGTATAGAACATACTGTTTCTGTGGACGGTGAACTACTGCCTCACGAAACGATGATTGTTCAATATTATTCTACCACCTATAATGGTGTCCATTATTATGGAAATATAATTATATATGATATATATGATATTTATTTTATCTCTATTCTTCTGTAATTATCATTTAGAACACACCTTTATGCTTTCCATGTTTTATAAATATGGTAATTTCATTGAGGATGTGAGGACTACCACCCCCTCAAAGTGATATGAATCATTCATGATATACATAGAACGCATGAAGGATGGAATTAATGAATATATGTAACATATAAAACATATATATTATACTGGAGTTATAATATACATATGTATAATTTGGTTTTCATTCCTTTAAAAATGAAAAAAAGAAATGAAAGTAACGTTCATGCGTACGTACGACTTACCATCTCCATGAATGGTGCATTTCATTTTCATTTTTCAAAATTATATGGACTATTATAAATAAATATATACTATATATATATATTATATATATGATATCTAAATCATGAATATCATTCTGGAGATAATGTAATCTTGACCGTATGGACAATTTGTAATTATAACAAGTTCATTTTTTACTCAAGCATTGAACATCAACAAAATGTTTGATATGAACACAAATAATTAACTAATTTTTGTAGCAAGGTAATAAGTGATATAAAAGGAATAAAAAACTTTAAAAAGGTTTTGAATCAAGTAGAAATTAACTTATGTTTATTTTTTAGGAATAAAAAGTAACATACAAGAAAAGTGAGACTCGAGGTAAGGGAACCTTTCACCATCCTCTTTTAGTCAAAGACTTATTTTATGTTATTTATTTTAATTTTTATTTTATTATTTTCGGATATGTTATTATATATCATTATTTATTCCCATTTTATGTCCAAGTGATGAGAGACCATTTTCTCTATCATCAAATTATTTTTTGAATTTTAAACTGATGTTGTTAGGCTGTAGAATTTTCATAAGGGACTTCGTCTCAATCTCCTTTCATTGAGGCATATTTTGATAATATAAACCTCATTCTTTTAAATGGTGTAAATAACCCCTTTTACTTTTACTTTAATTCAAAAGGAATCTTTTTTCTGTGAATTGTTTTACGAAACGAAAAAAGCAGTGTTTTTAACGTATGCGGTGACAATAACCTCTCCGCCACCGTAATCATTATTTGGATTCCTCTATAAGCCTTAATGTTTTTAAAAGAAAAAGAAATACCTTATTCACTTTTTTGGGTGTTTTGATGTTGTAAATGGTTTTTTAAATGTATTAAATATTTCAATATCTTGAAATTATTTTCTTGTGATTGCAAATGAAATGTTATTATTAAAATGTTTATATTTAAAATATTTTATGTGTTATGATTATATAATGGTACTTGGACATTTGAAGAGTGGTTACATGATAAACCAAATGACGAGTGGTTTTGTGATAAACCAAGGATGGTTGGTTACATTATAACCTCCAATTAATTGGGTATGTAAGTAGGTCATATGGCTATTCTATTTAGTGATATGTGTGGAATTATACCATTTGGTTATTCCATTTCAGTATGTTTATGTCCCAATTTACCTTTATATTCTATATGTTGCTTTATATGGGTTTTATGGTAATCTCTTGGCTACAAAAGAAGGGTAAGAAATGAGAATATATTCATTAAAGTGTTTTTGATACTTCTTTAAAGTGAAAATTATTACTAAATGATAATGTATTCATGCTTTACATGTTGTTTTGAAAAACTAACTATTGTCCTTCTTTATGTATCCCTTCATGAGATTTTTATGCTCAACACAAGTTTTGAAATGTTTTTCACAGGACTTAAAGATTAGTAGGGTCAAGGATGGGATCCAGGAAAATTAATCATGTTTGAAACGTAAAACTAGACATATTTTTTAATAGTTTTTGTTTAATAAATAAAATGGATAGTGAGTAGAAGTGTCTACTTGTAATATTCAAGTTGTTATGTATAAGTTATGACATAATTTTCTAAATATCTAAACCTAAAAATATCCTCAACGTGAATTCTTTATTTAAGTCAAGATTAAGTAATGTTTTAATGTTGGGGCCTTATAATCTGACCCATGATTAAAGTCCAAAAACACCCATTTTAAGGATATAAACCTTTAGAATGGTCTTATAATTACTATTTCTCAAAATGAACCTATAACTAAAAGGAGACTCAAATTCCATCTAAAACTATCGGTCACACTTACATCTCATGAAGGAACTTTCCATTATATTTTGAATTAGGCTTATTCAACCATTATCGAAGATATATTATTTATTAATTAGAGTAAAATTTATGCTCAATAATCCAAGGATGGATTCCCAATTTTCTACTCTTATCCAGAATCACTCAATTCCTCTAGAAATAGATTTTTAACTTCATAAGGATCATGTTGTTAGTAGTGTATTCATCAAAAATCAGTACTTTTTAGTGATTCATTAATATAACAACACCCCAATCATAATATATATACGTTGATTTCATAACACTATATAAAATCTCTTGTAAACTCCTTTTCCAACATAGTAATGGATCTCCATAATCATTTATAATTGAAACGCAATTCAATAGATATGTTCTATAGGATCTCCCAAATATATATAATAGTCCAACCTCTTCATTCATTGGGTTCTTCCACCATCACCCCAAACATATTGATAGTAAATTTACTCATTGATAAAAAATATAATCATCACAATCCATTAGGCTCTTCAATATTTTCATTTTTATTTTTTAAAACCCCTAACAACTTCACAAAATCATGTAAATATGTCTTCAGTAGTTCACCTTTAATCTCATACTTATTGAAAATAAATATAGAGGTAAAAGGGTGATGGAATTTCTTATTCATATCATACTGTAATCATGAATTTAATTATCAAATTTCCCCTTTATTATCCTATTAATAAAAGGTATAGCCTGAATATATGATAAAATAGTTTCATAACATTTCACTTAGTGATGTGTCCTAAATTAATTAACACCAAGTAGATTTCTAATCTCATATCCCCCTTAAAGAATAAACTCCAACAATCTTATTCATGGATAGTTTTCTTTAAAATTATCTCTATGTGTATCCTTTTGATACAAATTGAAATGTTATAAGGATTCTTTATATACTCCATAATGGATGGATCACCATACCATATAGATATCATAATATTCACTATGTTCTTTTTTTATACCAATTATATTCAATCATCTTCATGGGAAAAAGATCAAATATAGGAATAAGGTGGGTCATCCATTTATTATTAATGACAGAAATAGGGATATGATTCATTTATCAACCTAGAAACCATTTTATTTTTCCCCTAATGGTGTGATAACTCTTTATACTCTCTCATCTTTTAATTTTTCTGACTTGATCATTAATAGGAAATGTGGTATTCCTTTTTTCCACCTTATTATAATATGGAATTAGTTTTTCCTCCTTAGATAGCATAGAAAATTCATTATTTTTTTCTTGATCCATTTTATATCCTTTTCTAGTGGTGGTGGATATATGATCATTTATTTATTAAGAATATAATAACTTTCTCCTTATATGAAAACTATTTTTTAACAATTGTATTTTTGGTGTGTGGTGTCAATGGTGGTTTATCTTTCTTACTCGTAAACTCCTTCTATAATTATATTCATGTAATTAACTTATTATTAGTGTTTATAGTTGGTTGTAACCTTCTAAAAATATCCTTAACAACCTTCAAGTTACTATTCCTTGGCATCTTATCTAGTTCTTCTTCTTGGATGTCTTCCACCTAACCAATCCTTTTATTTATCTCTTGGATTGACTCTCTTTGTTGATTTATCTTTATTCTTAAAAATTTGATTTCCATGGATGATTTACATAGTTTCATTATGTTACATTTTTGACCATATTATAAACATTTCCTATTTGGAGTGTCATCCTTCACAACATTCTTCTTAGAATTGTTTTGTTCAACCACTTTCTTTTTTATAGCTCAAGACAGAGTCGCCTCCTTTTATTGCTTATTTCATCATATTTTATAGTCATGTATTATCACTAGAATATGAATTATTATTGGTAGGTTTATATTATAATTAATTATCACAGTTACCATAATTTTTGAAAAATATACAAATATTTTCAAGACTTTCAAATTTGTTATTGATGGAAAAATTTCTCCTTTTCTATAAACATTTCTTCTTCACAGTTGTATTTATATTTTATTCAGATCTTATACCACTTAATACAAGATATTTTTCTTATATTTATTGAAATATCATTATTACATTCAATTTATAGGTATCTAAATCTCTCACATCACTAGTAGTGTTGAATTTACCTTTATATTTTCCTTTAATTTTAATGTGGATAAATTTAAATTCTATTTTTGGATAACAGATCCCTTATTTTGCAATTTTTTAGGGATAAAATTCTCATTATCTTTCTCACATTCACACTATGTGTGGTGGAGGTATTATAATCATTTTATCTCACCCATACTTTTATATAGTTTTATTTTTATCTTTTACTAGTAGATGAAACAATGTTAGTAAAATAAAAAAAATAGAGAAAGTTTACTTTTAATGTGATCTTTTACTGGGTATATCAAGATATTATTTCAAGATATTATTACCACTATAGTGACAATACTTACAGAAAAACCCCCTTTAATAATTTTTTATGGTAGATTCTCTTATTTTCATAGTATATAGGAAAGATTTGGATTTTTATTACATCACAATTCACTATTCAATTCCACCCTTATACCATTGTGTTGAAAAAATTTGTGTTGAAACTTCCCAATATAATAATTAATTTTGAATCTTATTTGATTCAATTAATTAATATTAACTACTATTTAAAAGATAAATTTCACTTTTTTTTAATTTTTTTCATTATAGATGGAGGTGATTTGGGATCCAAATATGAAGTTAAGGCATAATGGACAAAACTTCTTGGAATCCCACACACACATGTGCATTTATTTTCATATTATTAGGAATACTTATAGCTCATTAGGTTCATAAATGGTGTAAAAATACTTTACCATGTACAATAAAACTTTTCATAATAATCATAATCTCATTTTAATCATTTAGTGGCCTAATTGAAGTGATATGTCTAAAAACTAAAACTTATTGAAGTTAAGAGTATAAATCATCATTTGGATGATATCTTGAATTCTATAACTCCAATGGATACAAAATTTTATAAAGAGGTATTCAAGATGTGGAATAAAAACCCTTAATATTTTTAAAAGTTTGGATAATACAGTTTTCTTGTCAAAGTTTGATCCACAATTGGTATTTAAAAATCAATGTATAAAAACAAATACCTCACATTTTCTATAAATTGGCACCTTGGGAACCTCATTTGTATGTTAGGAAAAGTGAGTGAAGTGTTTCCATTTTAAATATTAGAGGTTTCTTCTCATCAAAATATATGTTTTGAATATTTTTATCCTCAAAAAGAGATCATGGATAAATATATAATTCCACTCAAGCCACATCCTCCTCTCGGTGGTGAGTTTAAATTTTGAATGATCATTACAAGGAAAATAGGCACGTGAAGATGGATTTTTGGAACCAAAGTGGATATAATGTTTCTATAATTTTAGTTTTTAAAATTTTATTGGTTTTTATATGAATATAATTTTAAATTGAATCATTATTTTTGGATACATTGAATAAAATTTACTCATCCACTTTAACCTATTGGTTTTCTATTTCTAGTGGATAAAAATGTGTTGTGTTGATTGGAAAAATTAAGGTACCCATTATTTTCTCATAAATATAAGATATTAATATAATTTATAAATCCCTAAAACTTACACGAGTTATGTACCTTAGATATATAATAGTTATACCAAGTATCACATCAAAGTGTTTCATTCCAAATGGGTTTGTGGTTAATCAGTATTCTGATAAACCTATACCAAATAATTACATAAAACCTATTGATGTTTTTTTGAATAATTAACCAACTAAAATACCTGGAAACCTTATTATGATCTCATTCCAATATCTCTCTTTAATCCTAATCCTTTTTCCAAAATGAACTTTTTCATTCAATTTTTTTTTTAAAATAAATCTTTTAAAACAGACCCTAGGTTGGTTTTATAGAACTTATTAAAACTTCACACTCAAAAATCGTCAACATTCCATATAGATGAATTATGGTTTTCCCTATACAATAAAAAATCTATGAAAATCTAATAAATTTTATGTTTCATGAAAATTCATTCAAATTTTAGAACCATTTTTTGTGAGTTCTACAAGTTTGGAGTGTGTTTTTTATAATAACTTTGTAAATTCTATAAAAAAGTTATTTTTATCTTAAAATTGTGTATATAATGTTTTATTTTAACAACATTTTATTTGTAGGTTTTTTTATAAAACATTCTTATTTTATTCAACTACCTCTTTTAGATCCCAAATCAGAGATAATCCCATGTCATTGACACCAAGATGCACAACTCAACTCTTTAAATAAGGATAGATAACCCATTTATATCCCTTTAATCTCATATTCTTATGGAACTAAAATTGAATTAGAAATTAACTTGTATAACATGGAAGAGAATAACATATTAAAGGAACCAACCTCACCTAATTTTGATATTAAACTTTCATATATTCAAATACAAGGTGAAGCACCAAACTTGGAACTAAAATCTAGTCTAATTAATTTTTCTCCAAAATTATGTGGACTTTCTAGAAAAAACCTACATAAACACTTAAAGGATCCATAATGTTTTCTCAACATTAAAACTTACAGGAGTACCTAATAAACTTATAAAACATTGGTATTTTCTATTCTATTTATAATAAGCTTCAAAATATTGGTTGTACTATGTAAACATACCAATTAGAGTTTAGTATGACGTGAAACTCATTTTTTATTGAAACATATTTCCTATCCTCCTAAACTGTAATAATAAGAAAATAAATTTATGTAATAAGTAAAGCTGATGGGGATACACTTCATGAATATTATGAATTTTTAAAAATACTTTTATTAAGTTTTGCACACCACCAAATAAGTGATCAACTTTAAATATTGTGTTTTTATGAATTTTTAATTTATATCTATTATAATATGATTGATGTTATTGTAGGTAGTTCCCAAGTGGATAGGACTTTTATCTCTACAAAGACCATCCTAAAAAATATGGTGTAGATAAATCAACAACTTAATTTGAGGTCTAGTATACCCATCTAAGGATTTCATGACGCGAAAAGTTATGATTTTGAAAAGAAGGTGGATAAAAAAATAGAAGTGGTAAGTAAAATACTCTAAAAACTAGATATTTCCCATGGAAAATACCAACCACCTTTTATAGTGTATTGTATTATATGTTTCATTAAAACCCACTATTCTGAACAATAACCATAATTGAGATACCCTTCAGAGAGTTATGAGGAAATATTCACTAGCCACTCATAAAACCAATCCATTGGGAAAGAACCATACTATCCATCCAACTCTATATGGAAATATAACCAATCCTTTAGGAACAGTATGTATTCCAACAAACATCTGCATTCATGGTACCACCTAGGGAAGGGTAGTTGTTTGGAAAAAATCCCTCATGGTAATATTGAATCATTTTTGGGGTGATTGTGTTTGTTGACAAAGTGGGTTTTTTTGTTGACAAAGAGGGTTTCCATGGTGAGTTTTCGAGTTACAGATATATTTTTGATAGCCTATATTGATAAAAAACCATGAAAAAGGAATGGACAATCGGGAGGTAGTACAATAGAATAGATACAAGGTGGCACTGTTTCCCAGTGTTTTCCAAAATTTTTGGGCCTCAAAATCGAGAAATGGGGAAACATGTTTTTGGAAAAGGAAGTTGTGTGCAAGATTGAAGGTGGTTTGGAAACATTTTTGAAAGGCATGTTTTTGGATAAGAATGTTGAAAAATGGAAAAGGCATGAAGTGTGTGAAATATCTAGAAATGTGTGTGAAAGATGAGGTTGTGTGAATGAAACTTTCACACCCAATGCGATGTCAAATAGGGTTTTTTGTACTCGAAGAGGATCTTGTGCGAAATGGTGAATCTTCCATGCAGGGGTCGATGATGCCTATAAATAAGAGGTGAACCCCCTTATTCGAGATATCTAAACACTTAGAGAGAATCCAAGATTTGGATCATGTAATAATTTTGTGCAAAGGGAGTTGCATGAAAAATTTTGCATTGCACGCAAGCTAAGAGAGTTGCACATAAGATTTGAGTTGCGTGTATGATTGAAGTTACGTGCAAGGGGTGTTTCATTAAAAAAGTGTAATCTTGTGTGCAAGGAATTTAAGATGGACTCAAGACATAATAAGGGTTGTGCAAAAGATTTGGTGTCTTCCAGTACATCTGCAGCAAAGTGGTATTCATCAGTGGATGAAATTGGAACATCAACAGAGCATATATAAACAATGGAGTATGAATTCATTAGAGATAATGAAGGAACCTAAAATTCTATAAACTATAAGTGGATATTATGGAGAATCGGTGAGAACACTTTAGTTGAGAGAGCAGTGAGCCTTTAAATTTTTATTGGTTGTAAACCAGGAGGGACATTGAGTCTGTACAGAACTTTGTAAATAGCAGTGCACTTTTAGTTCATTTGGTATATTGTCATGTCTTCAGTGTATACTCCTTGTACATATACCAGTGAGGGTGAACCAATTAAAATTGTTGTGTCTTGTTCTTTCTTTAATATTTGTTCATACTTCCAAATGAGATGCAGAGATAAGAGTTTTTTGTCTAACAAAGAAAAAAGATCAGTATGGGTAGTTTTGTAATACCCTAATTCACCCCCCATATCCGGGTATATAACCTAGTGAACCTAACAATAGTAATCCTCTGCTACCACCCAAAAATATTCAACCACTTCAAAGGCCTTTCTAAAAAACCCTTAAAAATCTAGATCCTATCTTAGAAGATCAAATGAAATAAATGGTTGCATATAATCTCTAATTCCAAAAAATGAACCAATCTTTCATAAAAGACCTAAAAACTCAATTAGGATAACTTTTCAAATATATGGGGGGAATATAAATTGAAGGGTTAGGTAAACTATCTTCTCATCCGTTAGTTAACCCGAGGGACATGGGAAATGTTAGCTCTACCACCATTTGGAGTGGTACAAAACATAAAATCAAAATGACCCATCTAGTAGAGTTATCATATCCAGAGGGAACCACTATTCCAACCATCCCTAAAGATCCAAATGATGAAAATATATGTCCTAAGAGTAATCCCATCAAATAAAATAATGTTTATTTTCATGAGAAACCTAAATAAACCATTTATTTTTCATTCCATCAAAGGTATAAAAACCATATAAACTAAAATAAACTAAATTGGGGTAGAAAAATATTAGGAACATTCAACAAAGAATAGGTTTAAATTTACTTGAATGATTTTTTGAAGAAAATTCCTTTATATTCCAAGTTCTTGAAGGATATGTTTACACACTAAAAGTGAATTCAAGGTGATGAAAGGGTGATCTTGTAATGACCTGGGAATTTTAGGGTTTTTACTTTTCCTGGGGAGTTTGAATTTTTTTCATGGAGTAGGGAATGATTGGAGATTTAGGAATCAATTTAGGAATATATGAATTGATATATCTCTATAATATTCTTTTGGGATGAGGATCGAGGTCTGGAAGGTGTATTAGGTTCTTGGGTGAGCATCGATGTTGGGGTCATTGTGACCTATCTACAAAATTTCAGCAACTGTAGGAGGTCATGTTTTTATTCCCAAGTTTCACCTGAATTCTTGATTCATCAGTGTGATTCATTTCACAAGGTTTGAATCACCACACCATGAAGGAGGGAGGAAGTGACTCCTCCCTTGCATAAGAGTGTGTCACTTCAAGACCCCTTAGGGTCATTCCATAGAAAATCTAGGTTGACAACCTGATCCTCTACCTATGTGACTATATTTCAACCCTTTTGATCATATTATAACCTTTTCAAGTGAGTGATTGTGTCACACCATAACCCCCTATACACACTATGAACTAACTATATAATTTTTTTTTAAAGAGGGTTCAACCCAAATTTTATGCCCCCCCTTATTTCTAGGTTGAGAGGTGTGTGTGGGGAAGGCTATTTAGCCAGATACTCCCCCTATGTGAGTTTAAACTTTCAAGAGGGATTATTTTTGTGGAATTTTGAAATTATTTTAGGCAAATTCTTCCATCCATCACATTCTATTTTTATTTATGCTTTATAACAACTATTTTTTTACTAATTTGAAAAAGGGTTTGGGTGATGATTCCAACATATCATATTGTAATCAAGTAGTAATGATGGGGATTTCTTTGGACATGGATAGAGGAGATCGGATAAAACATAACACATGTCATTGGGTGAATTTTTGGTGATGTGGTGATGCCCAATGATTTTTATATGATTATTCCCCTTTGTTTTAAATTAAATAATTATTTATTTATGATGTATGGTGTTAGATAGGAGATCATGTGGAAATACAAACTTAGATGAGGCATGGATGGGATTTTCCAATAGTGAAGCTTATCATGGGTGGTAATTCTATGATTGAGGTTGGTTTTCCTAGAAATATAAATTCATATTCTTTCTTATTCATGATTTCTTTCTTACATATAGGTTGCATTAGTCTAGGTTGATGGATAGGGACCAAGGGAAGTTTAGAGAAAGATATAGGTTTCCATCAATCCTCCTTGAGATAGAATGAGTTATTCTTATCACTTTTCTCATTTGGGATCTCCTAGTGGCTATGCCTATAAATGGAGAAGGTGTTGGTTGAGTTAGTGTGAGAACGTGGTTAAATATTAGGATATGAGTAGAGAAGTGGGTAGCCGGGGTTGGTTATCCTAGGCCTAGTTGACCATGAATAAGGGGCTTAGGCACAACAGAATGGGTGAGACTGTTGTATGTCTCATACCTTTTGAGGAGAAACATTGTTTGTGGTTTAGTGAGTATGGTGAGTGAGATGTTTCCTTCGGGATTAGACAGGTTGTGTGGGAGAGGGATATCCTCTGAGTAGTAGTCTTGAGTGATCTTCTAAGAGTGATGTAATATGATACCTGGTGAGGGATGTAAAGTGGTATTTTGATGAAGTTTCTATCGATCTTGTCATGACCCGACCCATCATGGCCAACCTGGTCAGTGCAAGATCAGGTGTAACCACTCCAAGACCACCCCTAATAGGAAACGTGCTAGTGGCAATCATCATGTAGGAATATAACACACATGGGAGGACTTAGCCTAAAGTATTTTCGCACACACACACAACCAACTCCATGCTGTGGTGCATAGGTATAATAAAGTAATGAACATATAGAGTATAAAAATACCTGAAAAAACCTCTATGAAATGCAAATAAATATAAAACAAAATAATAAAAATGATATAAAATGAAAAAATACATTCCCAACTAGAAATATAGGGGAAAGACTAAACTGAAAACCACTATAATGAGTAGATATTGGAAGATCCCAACTCCATATCCTAGAGTCTGACCCTGAACATGGTTAGTTTCACTATGTACTACTAAGATTCATACATAAAATTTCCACTATAGTCACTAATAACCTTTCTTTAACCTTCACATGATATGAAATGTATAGTAAAATACCATGAATATGTGATTATATACATACCTAGTAGGACACCCCAAAATCACCAAACACAAAGTATCAGGAGGGATTAGTCATCTCCACACCCTGAAGGCATGTCAATCGGAATATGAGACACCTACCATAATAATAACAATCATAAACCAAATATTCTCAACAATAATCCCAAATGAAGAGATAAAGGGGATATCTATCTCTATAACCCAACTAAGAATTATGAGTCAACTTACAACTCCAAATTTCCATCTCGGATGCCCAACATCATGTGAAACCTAATAGGAATCCATGTGAAGAACTTTCACCAAACCCATATGCTCCAAATATGAGGGATAACTAAAAAATGAATTCATTTCACATAAAATCTCAAGAATATGAGTGGAGAGGCCTACTCCTCACCACTGTGCTCCATGGCTGAGGGATCTAAGAATTATGGAGGACCCACTCTCCACTGGAGCTCGAAGATGGGGGAGTACCAATCCATAGATAGAGGTACCATTCCCAACTTTAGTGTGGGGGAGTACCAAATCTCCCTATGTAAAGAGTATAGAGGGACATGTTCCCTAGTGTAATATGGGTTATCGACCCCGGAATCACTCTAATGATCCCTCCTAGATCACTTCCATCATCAAGTGTTGGTTTAATAATAATCACACTCGTAACACCTCACATCGTATCTCATATTCCACAAAGAAGTATACTGTAATGTTCTATATAGAAAACACCCAAGATGGGATACTTGTAGGCCAAAATCTGAGTCTCAAAGAAGGATATACAAGAGGAATAATTTTTCAAGGGAAATACATGGTGTGTATAGGGGTCCACATAGCATGTGACCTCACCTGACATCCCGGTCGTGTTCTCCCATTGACTCGTCTTGGGAAACCATGTCATACAATATGAAATTTTCACATTAGCACATGAAGTGTATGTCCCACCCAGGTCCTGAGCTTGAACACCTAGCATATGGTTCGACCATCCTTGTACATCTTCATGACATTTATTTCATACAACATGGCGTGTGTGACTGCCTGGGGTCCTAGGCATGTAAACTTAGCACACAGATCGACTATCTAATTAAATCAACATCCCATTTCCATGAGGAGACATGGTGTGTATGACTACACGTAATCCTGTAGAATGTAAATATAGCACACATCTATTTTACCCAGGTAGGGTCGTACAACATTTGGTTTGGGCCACACAATTTGTAATCTTCAACTCGTCCAAAAAATCTAGCTACTATAGAAACCAAAGAACACAGAATGTGTTCTTCTGCACTGCATAACATATAGTCTGGATTTTCCCTAAATCTCATATCCTTCATGTTAATTTTATATCTTCTTTTTTTATTGAATCCCACAATTTGACCACCCTAAATCGAAGGAAAATTCCTCCAGCTATAGATTCCTAGCCTCTAGTGGCTGGAAATCAGAATATTATAACCCATGCAGGAATCTATCATGTGTTTGCCACTATTTGGGGTTTCAAAACCAAAAACCATCACCCAAAATAATGAATCCATCTTGATATATCTGTAAACCACCATATCATTCATCATTCCAACAACCACCATAAATTCAAGGGTTCGATCACACTCGAACTTTCCCAAGATATGTCAAACTGTCACCATGTGGGCCAATGATGATGAAAATAAAGAATAATGAAGATAAATAATGTGAAAAAAGTGATAAGAATAATTTTTGAGATCATGGAAACCAATTATAAAGTGTGTAATCAAGGCATGAAACGTGGCATAAAAATATAAACTATTTTCAAACAATTTAATATGAAATCGGCTCAAGCGATTGATGGGTAATCACAAAAAAAAAAAAAGAAGATAAGAAAAATCCATTATTATTGAATAAAATAGGGTAAAAATACCTAAATAACATGACCTGCCTTGATTTAGGATCGATATTTGGTGAAAACGTGTTCTCTAGTGATAAATATGATCTATTGTGTTCACTGCCTCCCAATCCTATTATCGTTTGTCATCAATCCATGTTCTTGGTTTCCAATGGATCTATTTCCTTGCTATCTAATATCTAAGGTTTATACGGATAACCATGGAGAATTTCTATAGTAACACATTTATATAGAGATTAAAATATTAGTTCATTTCAAATAAAATAAATAAATTATTTATTTATTTATTTTATTAAATGTTCCCATCAATGACTGGCTCAACCGAACATTTGTTGCCAACCAGCCTAATTTCACATCTAGGATAATCCTTATATTATGGATTCAACCATGGAATCATATTTCCCATATGAGTTCTATAGTAATTATAAAAACTCTAAACACCAAAATGATGCATGCATGTGAAATAAAATATATTAATGTTTTTAATATATTAATTCTGAGGTCCTGAGACACCCAAACACTACATCAACTCAGAGGATAAATCCATATATACTCATATACATATTCAAAGTACAAATACATCAAGATCAAATTCTCTAAATTCTCCCCTCTTTCAAGTATTTTCACTCTAAAAAGTACTAGATAAACAAAAAATTAGGGATATTGAGCCAACATTTGGCTCTCAGTCTCCCAATATCTCTCCTGCATGATCCTATTCTACCACAATAAATAAACCAAGGGAATGGTATATCCATGAAAGATCCACTTATTCTGATCCTTGATCCCCACTGGTAAATCCATGATGGTGGCTCCATCTTCGATATCCATCTATCTCCAATCAATAATTTGTGTAGGATCATGCATGTATCTCCTTAGTTTTGACACATAGAAGACGTATTTCACTTATTCTAACTATGATAATTGGGTCAAGTGGTACTCTACCTCAATAAACCAATGTAGAAACTAGAAAAGGCCTATGAATCCCATAGATACCCTGTTCTCCCATTCAAATATCTGTAACCCACATTGAGGGAAAACTCATGAAACCAAACTACCTACCACACAAAAAGGTATCCTAAACTCTCCACTGAATTCTACCCTTAGATTGTTAGGAAGTGAGTCAACATGGTGAGTTATTCTATGATCACTGAGGTAGAATTGTGACCACTCTCTAATCATGGAAAATCCATCACAAGAACCACAAAACACTATCCCATTTTCACTTCCACCTAAGAACCTCAACCTCTACTTATAGGCAGGTGATAAATCAAGAATTAAACTCAGTATCATGCCATAACATCCTTCACCACTAAACTAATTCTATCAAGTCATTTTACATCCTCACCACAATTGGATATAATACTAAGAGAAATAAAACACCTGAGCACCTCCTCTCTCAGTTCAACTGGTGTCATCATCCATCCTTGGAAGGATGACGTTCTCCCCACATTTAAAAAATCCCTCAAGAAAATATCTAGTGGATATCTAGTCGTGAATGATCTCCTAATATATTTCCTCAAGTTGTGCCTACCTAACTCATTGAATAAGTGGAGGGGTAACAACCATCAACTAGAGGTACACTGCACCATCCTCTCCCTTAAGGAAAAATAAAAATAGTTTAATTGCTCTGTCACCTCGCTCAATAATAGTGGATGGAAAATTTTACTATGATCATATTCTATCATGGTCACACTTTGGGGTGGTTCCCAAGATAGAAATGCCTCAACTGTTATTGGGTCAACTATCACTCACTTTCTTGAAAAGACATATCCCATGAAGTGGACCTCTCAAATAAAAAAAACTATAATATATCTCCCTATAAAATTGGTACTCTCAAAGCATTTCCTAAACCATCCTCAAGTGTATCATGTGCTCCGCCTCTAATGTCAAGTACAAATGGATGTCACTAAAAAATACTACTATGAAATGATATATGAAGGGTTAAGGATATAGTTTATAAGTCATGAAAACTCTATTGGGGTGTTCAATATACTTAAGGGTATTACCATAAACTCAAAGCTACCACAGAAGCTTTGGAAAACCACTTTGGGAATAACCACCTCATGAACCCATAGCTGGTGATAACCTGTCTTGAGGTCAAAATTCGAGAACCACTTCACATATAACCACTGGGTGGGGAATCTATTAATTCTTGGGGTGGATAATCCTCCCTGACATTCACCTAGTTTAGGTGATGCCAATCAACACCAAACCTCAGGATCTCATCCGCCTCCTAGGTGAACAACACTAGGATTCTAGGAAAACAAATTGGTTCTTTTGAACCCATATATCTGTAGATCCTCTAACCAAACTGTAGACCCCAGAAAACGCGTCCCCAAAAATTTTCCAAATGATTCCATACATGATCCAAGATCGTAGTCCATTTCGCAAGCTTCTATTTGGTAGGTCGTAGGGCTCGAATGGAGTTACGGATTAGGATTTATGGACATTTGAAGTTTGGCTGGGAAAAACTGGTTCGCAAATCCCATTCGCGAAGCCGCCTCCGCGATTGCGGAGCGCCACCGCGAAGTAATGAGGCGAAAGGTTCCGCGAACCCATATAACGTTCACGATGCACTGCGAAGACCCTCCGCGAAGTAAAGGAGGCAGTAAATCTTCGTGAACGCCCTGACGTTCGTGAACACGCCGCGAAGCTCCGGAGGTGGTACCTCTCCGCGAACGAATTTGACGTTCGTGAGCCCGCCGTGAAGCTCCGGAGGCGGTACCTCTTCGCGAACGAATTAGACATTCGCGAGCGCACCGCGAAGCACTGGAGGTGGCGCGGGAGTTCTGATTCACGGTGCCCCTTGCCTATAAATACCCAGCTCACCCCCCTTCTCCAGACGGACGGCCACGACCACTTCGCCCCTTGGGCGCCCGAGCGGAGCTCCGCATTGCGGCTCCGCGAGGTCATTCTCCACGAGAATCTTCCTTTGCGTTACTGCTTCACGAGCCAAGGATTCGTGAGTCCATGCTCCGTGAGCCAATGCTCCATGATGCTTCTCTGCGAGACCATCCTCCGTGAGTCCATGCTCTGCGAGCCTATGCTCCGTGGTGCTGCTCCGTGAGAGGCCTTTGCTCCGTGAGAGTCCTTTGCTCTGCGAGACCCCTTTGCTCTGCGATAGGCCTTTACTCCACGAGACCCCTTTTCTCCACGATAGCCCATTGCTCCGTGAGACCCCCATGAAAAATGGAGAGTCGCACCGCGAACTTTTCGGGGAGGGATGTCGGGATTTTCCATTTCACCCTTATGCGCTCCCACCTTCAACCTATGAAATACCATGATTTGATACACTCCTCCACACACCATGAAACACCTTGAGTTGATGTATTCCTCTTGGTTTGTTTCCTATGTCGTGATTTAAGGTTATCATCATCAATTCCCCGAGTACCTTGAGTCGAACCATTCCTCAGGCAACTCCTCCAAACCCAATCACTTGGCTCCTATGCCAGGTTGAACCAGAAAGGGCCGCCCTTGCATAAGTCCCAACACCAACCATTTCTAGGCACCTTCTGCCTAATAGTTATTTATACATGACTCTAAACTGTATTAATCCCTATGTCCCAAACATAGGATGCCTCTTGCTCCAATAAAGAGATGCCTTATGCTCCTAGTATAAGAAGACAACAGTCTTATCTACATGATTGTAAACTGTAGTACTCCCTATGTTCCAAACATAGGATGCCTCTTGCCCTATATGAGAGATGCCTTATGCTCCAAGCATGAGATGCTAACAGTCCTCTCTACATGACTATAAACTATAGTTCATCCTATGTCCCAGACATAGGATGCCTCTTCCTCTAGATAAGAGATGCCTTATGCTCCAAGCATGAGATGCTAATAGTCCTATCTACATGACTATAAATTGTAGTACTCCCTATCTAACAAATGATAGGATGCCTCTTTCCCTATATGAGGGATGCCTTATGATCCAAGCATAAGAAGCCTAATAGTCCTATCTACATGACTATAAACTGTAGTACACCCTATCTAACAAATGATAGGATGCCTCTTGACCTATACGAGAGATGCCTTATGCTCCAAGCATGAGATGCTAATAGTCCTACCTACATGACTCTAAACTGTAGTAATCCTTATGTGCCAAACATAGGATGCCTTTTGCCCTATACGAGAGATGCCTTATGCTCCAAGCATGAGATGCTAATAGTCCTATCTACATGACTATAAATTGTAGTACACCCTATATAACAAATGATAGGATGCCTCTTGCCCTATACGAGAGATGCCTTATGCTCCTAGCATGAGATGCCAATAGTCCTACCTACATGACTCTAAACTATAGTATTCTCCCTATCTAACAAATGATAGGATGCCCCTTGATCCAAGAAAGAGATGCCTTATGCTCCTAGCATGAGATGCCAACACTCCTACTTACAAGACTATAAACTGTAGTATTCTCCCTATGTTCCAAACATAGGATTCCTCTTGCTCCAAATAAGAGACGCCTTATTCCCCTAGCATGAGATGCTAATAGTCCTACCTACAAGACATTAAACTGTAGTACGCCGTATGTCCCTAACGTAGGATGCCTCTTGTTCTAAACAAGAGATGCCTTATGCTCCAAGCGTAAGATGCTCAATGCCATGACTATAGTGGCATGATTCCAACGCCCCTTGGCATTATCCCTCTTGTGCACCAGTGCATAGTTGAAGGCCTCAATTCATCAGTGATTTGGGATGCCCTCATGGCTAGACATGAGGAAGACATTACGGGCAGTATCCTTACGTAAGCCCCATTCACCATTTCCGCTCCATAGCGGCATCCGGGCAGCATCCTTGCGTAAGCCCCATTCACCATTGCCGCTCTATAGCGGCATCCAGGCAGCATCCTTGCGTAAGCCCCATTCACCATTGCCGCTCCATACCGGCATCCGGGAAGCATCCTTGCGTAAGCCCCATTCACCATTGCCGCCCCATATTGGCATCCAGGCAGCATCCTTGCGTAAGCCCCATTCACCAGTGTCGCTCCATAGCGGCACCCGGGCAGCATCCTTGCGTAAGACCCATTCACCATTGCCGCTCCATAGCGGCACTCGGGCAGCATCCTTACTTAAGCCCCATTCACCATTGGTGCTCCATAGCGGTATCCGGGCAGCTCCTTGCATAAGCCCCATTCACCATTGCCGCTCTATAGCGGCATCCGGGAAGCTTCCTAGCGTAAGCCCCATTCACCAGTGCCGCTCCATAGCGGCATCTAGGCAGCTCCTTGCATACGCCCCATTCACCAGTGTCGCACCTTAGTAGAACCCGGGCAGCTTCCAAGCGTAAGCCGCATTCACCAGTGCCCCTCCTTAGCGGCACCCGGGCAGCTTCCAAGCGTAATCCCCATTTACCATTGCCGCTCTATAGCGGTACCCGGGCAGCTTCCTAGCGTAAGACCCATCCACCATTGTCGCTCCCTAGCGGCACCCGGGTAGCTTCCTCGCGTAAGAACCATCCACTTTTGTGATCGCATGCAGTGGTAAGCCGTTCACATCCTTATCCAGCGGTAAGCCGTTGTGACCCCATTTAGCGGTAAGCCGTTCACATCCTTATCTAGCGGTAAGCTGTTGTGACCCAATCCAGCGGTAAGCCATTGTGATCCTTATCCAGCGGTAAGCCGTTGTGATCTCATTCAGCGGTAAGCCATTGAAACCCCATTCAACGGTAAGCTGTTGTGACCCAATCCAGCAGTAAGTCGTTGAAACCCACAATCGGTGGTAAGCCGTCATCAGAAGAACTACGTGGACTTTGATTCCCTGCCACGGGGATACGTAGGAAGCCTCTTCAAGGCTCAGGCCCAAAAATATCGTCATTCTCCACTTTGGGCCACCATCTTGGAGTAAGTCCCAGCACCATGGGCTGCCTAATGCATAAGCCCCTCTTCACTTCACACAGACGCACCCTTCGCGGTGTGATCGTCAGGTCCTTGCTGTCTCTTGTTTCTCACACCGAGCATGACTCACGTGGGCTTAGAGTTGGCATTGGCCATGACAATACCTCGTCCAGCATGACGTTAAACTGCATACCCTCGTCCATCATGATGTTAAACTTAATGTCATCATCCAGCATGACGTTAAATTGCATGCCATCGTCCAGCATGACGTTAAACTGCATGCCATTATCCCACATGAAATTAAACTGCACACCCTTTTTGAAATATGAGGTCTTTGATCCATGTCAAGGCATGGTACGTAGGAAGCCTCTGCGAGGTTCAATCCCACCCGTCATTTCTTCACGTTGAGTTCTACCTTCATCCAGCATGACGTTAAACTGCATTCCAGTCCGACGGCAAGCCGTTGTGACCATCCCGATCTAAGAGGACTTTGATCCATGTCAAGGCATGGTACGTAGGAAGCCTCCCAGAGGTTCAAACCCATCTCCCATCGGACCAAGGTCCACCTTCACGTCGGTTCGCCGACGAATATCCTTTGAACTACGAGTTCTTTGATCCATGTCAAGGCACAGTACGTAGGAAACCTCTATGAGGTTCAAGCCCACCTCTCGTCGTTCATTCACGTCAGGGTTCATCTTCGTCCTGTATGACGTTAAACTGTATTCCACACCCACCGTCATCCCGAACTACAGGGACTTTGATCCATGTCAAGGCATGGTATGTAGGAAGCCTCCCCGAGGTTCAAGCCCATCTCTCATTGGACCAAGGTCCACCTTCACATCGGTTCGCTGACGAATTCCATCATCCAAACTATGAGGTCTTTGATCCATGTCAAGGCATGGTACGTAGGAAGCCTCCCCAAGGTTCAAGCCCATCTCTCATTGGACCAAGGTCCACCTTCACGTCAGTTTGCTGACGACACCCATCGGACCAAGGTCCACCTTCACGTCGGTTCGCTGACGACACCCATCGGACCAAGGTCCACCTTCACGTCAGTTCGCTGACGATGCCCCTCGGACCAAGGTTCACCTTCACGTTAGTTTGCTGACGACCCCCATTGGACCAAGGTCCACGTTCACGTCAGTTCACTGACGATGCCCATTGGACCAAGGTCTACCTTCACGTAGTTTTGCTGACGATGCCCATCGGACCAAGGTCCACCTTCACGTCGGTTCGCTGATGACACCCATCGGACCAAGGTCCACCTTCACGTCGATTCGATGATGATTCCCCTCGGACCAAGGTCCACCTTCACGTCGGTTCGCTGACGACACCCATCGGACCATGGTCCACCTTCACGTCGGTTCACCGGCACCATCCCGAACTACGTGGACTTTGATTCCCTGCCATGGGGATACGTAGGAGGTCTCTTCGAGGCTCAAGCCTAACTTCACCATCGCCCCTGCGATGGTCTCATTTCATTCCCTCTCCACTTCATTCATCCATCCATTACCCATCATGATTTTTACCCGGGCTGCCACATCCTGGTTGGATCATGCCATTTACCTCCTCGCTACTCCTAGCGGCGCATGGGCCGCTTTCCACGTGTAAGCCCCATAATATCTCTGGGTCATTGTCCCCTGTGTATACCCCGATTCATCACCCTTTTCCCCTCTAGGGAGTGCACCACCTCGGATCCGTCCTCATTGGGCGTTCTGATCCATCCATCTTCCAGATGTTCTCCCTTTGGGATATACCAATCTGATCCGTCTCTATGGGACGTTCTGATCACCCTCATTCCGTCTCCGTAAGACGTTAAACTCACAACCTACCTCGTGATAAACATGAGATGCCTGAGGAAAACCTCGGATGACACGCCTTTGGCGTAACCGTCTCTGTAAGACGTTAAACTCGCGGCCTACCTCGGGATAAACATGAGATACCTGAGGAAAACCTCGGATGACATGCCTTTGGTGTAACCGTTTCCGTAAGATGTTAAACTCGCGGAGTACCCTGTGTTAAACACGGGAAGCTGAGGAAAACCTCATATGCACGCCTCAGGTTCTGTACCCTTGAGATGCCCTGTTATGAGGAAGAATACAGGTTCCCCTATGTCCGCGCACCCAGAGATTCCCCTACATGCCTGATGTTGCCGTCTACTCCAACCAAAGGTCACTACCATGTCAAGACCCTATGGAAAGTCTTGATGGAAGTAGTGTAATTAACTGGCGTCCATGAAGATATGGCACCAGGAATGAGATTCACGAACAACATATTAAATCTATGAGGGATACCCGGACTAGGTGATGAGTTCTGAGGAGGAATAAACGGAAGGAAGAACCAACATCCCATCATCCCATTTCGATCAAGGAGAAGACGTACCTGAACAAGGAACGAATGCCGCCTGCCTTTGGAAAGAGGGAATGCGGGGCAACAGCTGCACGTCCTCAATGGACGGATGCGCGCGCCCCGGCGAAAGCGTCGGAAACACAAACCTTTAACTCTCACAGCTCCACAGGGCCATATGATATGCCAATTCAAATATCATGTCATCCCTTGGTGAAGGTCTATGCAAAAAACAACCATCCGTTGTGGAGGTAAGACTGACACCTCATTATGGATGACTTCCTCACTTCCCCGAATGTCACAGGGAACTGAAAGCCCATAGAATCCATTGATATAAGGGCCATACTATCCAACTAATAATAAATTAGTTTTATCATCATATGAATGAGATCATCCTTCTCTATTTGTGACTCCTTCTCACAAAAGAATGAAAATCAATCCCTCTATATTGGGTACACCACACCCCCACTAGAAATAGACAATTGGGAATGGATAGTAGAAAACTATTACATACCAAGGAAACGTCATAGGGTCTCACTTCCATTATAGAAATATTCCACATGAGGCTTTATCTCTTCCTAGATTCAATTAAAACTATCTATAGATGTGTTTGATCATCAATCCTCTCTGTAGAAGCCTCTAACACAAGGTTCAAGAAAAAAAAGACTCTTATAGTATCACTAAGTCTCAAACATGGGTTACTTTTTGGGGAATGTGGCTTAGGAATGCATAAAAAACTAAATATGGAGTATTGAATACACCAATAATACCTCTAACCACACCTGAGGCCTTTGGGCCATATGCTCCTACCACTTAAAGATATCATTTGTCTTTCCAAAATATTAACCTCAACCAGTGCTCACTCCGAAACCTAAGAAAATTAGAAGGACCTAAAACACAGAATTTGAAGGAATTTATCCACCACACCTTGACACTATCCACTTTGGTTGGAACTAACCCAGACTCATGTTTTTGGATCATTTCAAAATAATGTATCTTTGTGGGGGATGAATCATTATTCCTTGGGTGCCTGAATCCATGTCATTGAAACCCTTTATCACCCTAGAGAAGTTGTTCCACCAAGAACACCATATAGAGGGGTTATAATCAAGTGGTTAAATCACACAACAAGATCAATATAGTCATATACCACCCAGAAAAGGGGGTTTGGCCCATCGAGAAGCTTGGGTGATCTCGATCTCTAGAACTCGTAATGTGCACTTAGTACAGGTACATCATCTTTCAATACCACTCAAGCTAATGTCTAATCCATGAAGAATAATGGTCACCATATCAACCATTGCTCAACTGGTTGTCTTTATGACACTATCTCAAAATCCTAGATGGCTATCATCATGGAGACATCTTGAAATGTATCAAGTTGTACCATCAACAAAGATCTTATCTTGATAGATAACTCAAGAAGGAAATGGAAGTAAAAAATATCTAATATTTTATGATTCGTATACCATTAGTTTCCTTATAATCAAAGCCTCAATATTCCGTGTTGAAAAGTTGTCAGTTAGAGACCTGGTGAATGGATACACCAGCTATTACACCAACACTTTGATCTCTGGCCTGAAATATGCACTTGACACAATCTGAAACTATTTCCCTAAGTTCCCAACCAATCCTCACAATATTCTCATAACTATAAACACCAAAAAATGGAAATATCAGCTATAATACCACACTATCATGACCTGGAACACTAGGGCCAACCTGGCCTATGGAAAGACATGTGTGACAACCCCATGACCACCTTCAATAGGATAGAGGATAGTGATAAGAATCAAGTAGGCATATCACACACATGGTATGCCTTAGCCTAAATTACATGTTCATACACACAAAACTAAATCCATGAAACAATGAATACATACAATAAAAAATTGAAAATCTAGAGTATAGAAAATGCATGCAATAACTTCTTAGAATATTATATCATAGTAAAACTATGGGATAAAAATGATATAAAGGATAAAAATACTTGTATTTTCAGTAATACATAGGGGAATCTAAAGTAATAACCATTATAAAGAGTAGAGTGGGGGAGATCCCATCTCCAGATCCTGAAGTCGGATCAACGAACACAGTCAATGCTACCACATACTGGTAAACCCTACATATATCAGGTCCACCATAGTCATTCTTAACATTCATTTCATCTATATAAGACATGAAATTTGTGGTAAAATCACATGCATGGGTGAGTATATACATACCCAATAGGAAACCATTCAATCACCAAACACAAATCATCAAGAAAGAGTAGTCATATCAACACCATGAAGTCATTTCAATTAGAATATGAGACATTGAACATAATAATAATAACCCATATATGATAAAAATATCCCAAATGAAGTGAGAAAGGGTATCTCTATCTGCATAAAACATCTAAGAATGATGATTCAACCTGAAACTCTCAATTTCTATCTATAAATCATGTCATCATGTAAAATTGAATTAGAATATATGTGGAGATCCCACACCTCACCACCATAATTCATAATAGAGGTATAACTAACTCCATACATTAATCTCATGTAACATATCAATAATATGAGTTTTGGGCCCACTCCTCACCCCTGCACTCCACTATCGAGGGATCCATGCTTCATGGAGGACCTGATACTTGTCAGAGATTGGAGATGTCGGAGTACCACTCTGTAGACAGAGGACCCACACCATATTGTAGTGTGGAGGATTACCGACTCTATCTATGTAAAGAGTATGGGGGTCCACATCCTAGTTTGATAGGGGAATACTGACCCTGGAATCACTCCAATGATCCTTCCCTAATCATTACCTTCATCAAGCATCACATGAATAAGAATAATGCTCTAAAAACCTCACATACTGTCTTATTTTGAAAAATAAATTCCACTATAATGTTCTGTGTAGAAAAATAATTATTATAGGATACTAACGGGACAAAATATGAGTCCCTAAGAAGGAGATACAAGATGAAGTAGTTATTGGTGGAAATACACAGTGTGTATGGGGGTCCATATAGTGTGTGACCTCACACTGCCACATGGGAGTGTTCTCCACTAGACACGTCTTGGGAAGCCATGTCATACCCCACAATATGTCCATGTTGTCATACAGTGTGTATGTCTAACCAAGGTCATGGGTGTGTAAACCTGGAACGTGGTTTGGGTGGCCAAGTATAACCACACGGTATTTCCATCAAACAAAATGGTTTTTTTAACCACCCAAGATCATGGGAAGGTACAACTAAAATACAGCTTGTCTAGCTTTCTATATACACACAATGTTTTTGTGAGGAGACATGGTGTGTATGACCACTGGAGGTCCTGGGGAATGTACAGTTGGCACACATCTTGGCTACTCAGGTAGGGTCATAGGTTATGTGGGCTCAGCCACACAGTGTATGATCCTTAAGTAGGCTAAAATATATAGATACCACAGAAACTAATGAACAAAATTTGTGTTCTTTTTCACTATATGGATTGTACTATAGATATTAATAGAATCAAAAATCCTTAACACATATTTTATACCCTCCTTCAAAATATCAAATATCACTGTTTGGACACCCAAAATTGAAGTAAAATTTCTCCAGTCATGAATTCCATACCTTAAGTGGTTGGAAACTAAAATATGATCTCCTGCATGGCAATTCATCGCATGTTAGACATTATTTAGCATTTTAGAACCCAAATTCATTGCACTAAACTAAAAATTCATCCCGATCCATCCACAAAACATCGTCACATTCACCATTCATGCAAACACCATGAATTAGAGGATTCTATCATACTCGAACCCACCTTGGAAATGTTGAACATTGATCCCATGCTCCAACAGTGAATAAAATGAAGAATACTAAGGGATAAGAACATAAAAAAGTGATAAGAACCATTGGCCCATGTGACCAAGGATAAAAATCAAAATGTTTAGAATAAATGGGTTAAATATTGAAAAAAAGATAATCTTGATTTTAAGAATTTAATTTTCTATCAACTGATGCGATGGATGGGTAATCACAAAAAAGGTAAAAATAATCCATTCTTATTAATTTCAATAGGTATAAAATCCATAAATAATGTTCCCTACCAAGATTTAAGATCGATCATTAGTGAAGAACATGTTCGCCAGTGACGTAGATGATTTTCTACATTTTCTGGCTCTCAATCCCATAATTGTTCATCGTTGATCCATGCTCCTTGTTTCCAATGGAGATCTTTCCTTTCTATATAATCTATGAAAATAATTACATTTTATGATATAAATATAGGTTTTCTATGGTATTTCAAAATAAATTTGGCATGGAAGATTCCAATATTGTTCCCACACCCATTTTAGTGGGAACGGTGTTTGAAAAAGATGGTAAAGTAAAGTTTGTTTATCGAAAAGAGTTTAAAAAGATAATTGTAAGTATATTATATCTAATGGATTCAATTATATATAGTGTATGTTGTTACTCTTTGTGATAGGTACCAAAGTGTATGAAAGGAATCTCATCTTATGGATGGAAAAATAATTATCATCTATATGAAAGGCATAATTGATTTCAAAAATATTGTATGATAGCATAGAAAATATTGATTTTTTAGGTTATACAGATACTGATTGGGTAGGTTGTGTTGTTGAAATAAGATCCACATATAGTGGAGTTTTCTTCTTAGGAGAAATATGTGTGATTCTGCATTCAAAGAAGCAACATTCAGTGACTATTGGCATTGATGAAGTTGAGTATGTAGCTACCACTCAAGATTCAACACATTTAATTCAAATGAATACAAATTTTCAATATTTTTTTAGTTTATGTGATATATTCCCTTCTCTTGGATTGTGATAATCTAATATCTATAAATATAACTAAAAATCCAATGAAATATTCTTATTCTAAGAATATTGTTATTAAATATCACTTCATCAAAGATCATGTGTGTAACATATTGTTACTATTTCAAGTACTCATCAATCCCTCTTTTTATCATGCTTTGGTTGGGTCTCATTTATGGTTTATATAGGTTAAATTTTTAAGATTTTGGATGTCTCTTGGGTTGTGTATTGTTGGTGTACAGTTTGCTCGAACCATGTTACTTGCTAGTGGAAACCATGAAAACTCAAGCAGTGAGGGTTTTCAACGTAGATTCATGTTATGAAAAACTGTGCACCCACATAGTATAAAACATGCACCCCTTTAAAGGGGTTCATGGTTGGGGTGTACGGTTTGACAAACCGTGCATCCCATCCTAGATAATAGTGTGAGTGGGATTTAATTGTTTCAATTTTTTTAAATTCCTTGAATACTATTTTGGACCCCTTCTCAATCCTAACTTAGGATATCTCATCTTACAAGGTTGAGAGGGCTCTCAAGGATCCATTTTTACTCCCTCAACCCCTTTCCAAAGTTGATCAAAGCATACCGAATTTCATTTGATCTCTCCTCGATAAGAGTTATTCTCTCGTTCTTTATCTCTCTCTCTTCCTCTATCTTCCTCAGGGATTCCTAAATCTCCATGTTGTTAAAGGATCTAGTCTCTATTGATATAGATCTTGAATCTAGGTTTGAATCTCTAATCTTAATTTATAATGTTCTTAGTTGGATTGTCTCATTACAGGTGTTGTGAGATGTGAGCTCTTTGTTTCGTTAGGTGGTTCCATTTAAGATTGGACAATTGATTTAAACCTATTTTTTTATTTATATTAAATTTATCTCATTTGGATTATGAAAACCCCAATTCAAATCAAATTGGGATTTGGATTTTATTTAGAATGAAATTTGGGGAAACCCCCAATTCCAAAGAAGTGGGGTGTGATTGTGAAATTTGATTGAAATTGTGAAATTAAACTGAGGAATTAAATTGTGAATTTGATTTCAAATTTTAATTTTTGAAAAATGGCTTAAATTATTTTGATAATAACCTTGGTTATTTTTATCATGGAAAAATCCAAGAATTGATTAAATACTCATTTTGGTTTTTAAATGGAAATTGACATATTGAAATGGGAAATGGGTTAATTTTATTTTGAAAATAATTGAGATAAATTTCCCATTATTGATTGTTTTCTGATAACATGCAAACCTAGGTAGATGGTGAATTATTTTGGAAAACACTCTTTTGACGCTTTGCAACTCTAACAAACCACAATGATGTAGATCGCACCCCTGATGGGATGGTGATGAGTCCCCTTTGGCAAGTGTTTGAGGAACATGTGTACACATATTGTTGTGATATCCTATTTGAGTGTGTGAGGATCTAATAATTAGGAACTATAATACAAATTTTAATATTCACATGTTTCTCGTTTGTGATTATTTTGATATATTCCATTATTTGTAAACTATTTTACACATTCCTTCTGTATTTATATAAAATGTTTTATATAAAAAAATTAATCCATTTTCTGAAATATTTCCATCAATTGAAACATAAATCTTGATTTTTTTTAAATATTATTTTGTAATACCATGCCCGTTTATTTGAAATTGAAATCTTTATTTGGTTAATTATTGTGGAATCTTGTTATGGAATCCTGGGTGAGAATACACTAGGATTTTATCTCTAACCCTACCCATTATTTTAGGTGTTTGTATATTTCCTTATTCTAGGTTTTATCAAGGGAAAATAACCTATTTGAGGTGGTGATTGTTGATCTTTAGGCTTGGGGTGTTGTGTTTTTTGGGGGTTGAGTTGTTTATCTTTTAGCTTCTGGAACTTTGTGGTTTTAATTTGGGTTTATATACCTATTTTACTTTTGTTAAAATAATACATGCGGAGTTTTATTTTTATAATATTGAATTGAATATATTTCTTCCAATTTTTTTGTGGAAACACCATGAAAAACTTTATATTTTATGATTCCATGTGCTAGTCACCCACTCATGGGGATTGGGAATTTCCTTTAGTCCATGTTGGGATCATCTTGGTTATCAGGGTACCAAGTTATCCAGTTCAGTTAGTGAAACATTTCTATCAAATGGTGTAGGTTAATCGTCTTTGCTTGATGTCAGTATGAAGTTAGAAATCTTTTCAAGACTTAGGAGGTAGTTTTGAGTGATTTTCTAGCCAACTCTCATTGTAATGATCCTTAAGTCACTAGATGTGGTTTGGGAAATATGTCTTAAGGATTGTTTATAGTATTTTCCCTGCTTTTTATTTAGGTAGTTGAAATCCAAATCATATTTTCTTATGTGATGGGATTAATCTCCTTTTTTCTCTTATTTGAGTGGTTATATGTGTAATTTTCTAATGTACTCAATTTTGTATGCTGATTTTGTGTAGTATCATGCCTCCGAGAAGACATGCGAATCATATCCAAGAGGAAGTTATTGATGAACAACAACTATCAAATCCTCGCATGGACCAAATTCTAGTTGAGGTTGTTGTGAGTCTTGTCCAAGATTTGGGATATGAACCTACACCCATTCTAGTTTTGGTTCATACTGTGAAACCTCAAAGGGGTGAATTTAGGATTCATACTTAGGAATTACTTTTCCAGAAGCCACTGCATTTCCAAGGATCAAACAAGCCATAAGAGGTTGAGGATTGGTTAAGAAGAGTTGAACTTTTATTTTAGTTCTTGGAGAAACCTAATTCAATAAAGTTGAATTGTGTCACCTTCAAGATATAAGGACCTAGAAGGATATGGTGGGACCTGATGGTGATGGTAAAGAATCATAATGGCTTAGATTGGAAGGACAATAAAGATCTTTTCACTGAAAAGTTCTATCCAGATTTGATGGTGGTGTCCATGTCTATAGATTTTTTCAAACTTGAACAGACTGATAGGACAATGAGAGAATATGAAATTATCTTTTCTATGATTATAAAATTCTCACCTGAGATTTTATTGAATGAGAAGATGAAGACTCGATGGTTTAATAAGGAACTTTGATCTGATATTTGTTCTTAGGTTTTCTTGTTGAATATCCCTTTGTATTTTGATGTACTAGATAGATCATTGACGGTTGAGATGACCTATCTAGTAAGTCATGGTTAATGGGTGTTCCATTTTCTCCCAGTGGAAGTTTTTTGGGTTCTCTTAAATGGAAGAGTAATCTTGATGATTCTCATGGAGGTTCATGATAGTAGGGTTATTATAGACCACCTGTAGTGCCTGGAAGAGTCCCTTTGATTTTCTACCAGTGTGGCAAGCATGGGCACTCAAAATGGGTTTACATGGAGGCACCCAAGGAATGTGGTTCCTATGGATGCTTAGGTAACTTAAAAAAGTTTCCATATATTTTTTTCTCCCTATAGTGGCATGGGAATATCTATATAAAAAAATTATTATGGTGTAATCAAATTCTTCTAGGACTAAGAGGTTACATCTATAGGAATCTTGAATTAATCTTATTCATGCAGTGGAATATTCTTCATAGGAAGTAGATATGGGTCCAATGAATGTTATAGGTTCCATCACTCTTGATTCATATTTAGTGACTACTTTATTTCATAATGGGGAACCTCATTCATTTAATTCAACCTGTATTGGGAGTCTTCTAAATATTTCTACAAAGCTTTTATCTTATGTGATGGATATTACTACACCCCTCAGAACAAAAGGAGGGTATGGTCTATTCTCATGAATGTGTATTCTCTCTATCAAAGATTGATATTTCTTAGGATTTTTTGGTTATCTGCGTAAAACCTCTTGACATAATTTTTGGGATAGATTGGATCATTTTTAATAAATCTTGAATTGACTGTTATCTTTGGTGGGTCTCCTTTACTCCTCCCGATGAAGTTTTTCATATCTTTTAGGGAGAATGGGACCCGAGGTCAAGTAGAGATGGACCTTATTATCCATAATTTGGAAAATTAATATATGTGTTATCTTTTGATCTAGAGTGATGATATTTTATTTGTGATCTCCCTCCAGTTATCATCGAGTATCCTGATGTTTTTTTATCTTACTTCTTTGGTACGCCACCAGAAAGGGAGGTATATTTTTCTTTCAATTTAGTGTCAGGTACTCAGTATGTATCTATTCCTTCTTACCGCATGACACCATCTAAAATGAAAGTGTTGAAGAATAATTTTTATGGTATTTTATAGAATGGATTCATAAGCCCAAGTGTGTCACCTTGGGTGGTGCCAGTCGGCATTTCTAAGAAAGCTAATGGGTCACTTCGCCTTTTCAATGATTATCGAAAACTCAATCAAGTTATGGTAAATAAAAAATATCTGCTACCACATATTGATGATCTATTTGACCATTTGAAAGGGTTAAAGTGGTTCTAGAATATTTATCTTCAATCGGGTTACCATCAGTTGAGAATAAAAGAATATGACATTCATAAAACCTTCTTCTAGAGAAGGTATAGACAGTATGAGTACCTTTTCATTCCGTTCAGTCTAACCAATTCTACTTCAGTATTTATGGATTTAATGAACATGATTTTCTAGGAGTTTCTTGATACTTTCATTCTTGTCTTTGTGGATGAAATCCTCATTTAATCTATGTCCAAGGAAAATCATGTGCATCATCTGAGAGAAGTCCTAGAATTGTTGTGATATTTCCAACATTATTGAAAGCTATCAAAATGTGATTTATAGATTCAATAAGTGAAGTTATTGGGACATGAGGTGTCAGAACATGGTATCTTAGTAGATCCTGAGAAGTTGAAAGCTATTATGACATTGGAACAACCACAAAATGTTTTCTAGATTTGGATCTTCTTCAGTTTAGTTGGATATTATCAATTTTTTGTAAAGGATTTATCAAATTTGTAATCTCTGATGAGTTATCTAACTTTTAATGGATTAATGTTTTCTTGGGATGAGAAATTTCAGAGTTCTTTTGTTGAGTTGAAGTTTATTTTGAATACTGCACCGGTGTTGAATCTTCTAAAAGTTGGGTAGGAATATATGGTCTTATTAGATGCATTAGTTTTAGGTTTGGGTTGTGTTATTTTGTAGTTTGATCATTTCATTGCCTATGGATCTCAAAATATTAGGCCACATGAGAATAATTATTTTAACCATGACCCTGAACTCACAGTTTTGATGCATGCACTTAAGAGTTGGTGATATTACCTTATTAGAGAATGGTTTACTGTGTTTTCTGAATACAAGAGATTGAGTTATGTATTATCTAAAAAATATTTGAATATCTTCTAGAATAATTGGGTGGATTACCTACAATATTTTGACTTTGACATCGCCTATGAAACGAGTAAAGGAAATTTCATCACAGATGCTTTGATCCGGAAAATTCTGACCCAGACCATGAAAGAATCACCATATGAGTGGAACTTGATGGATCTTTTTTCAAATTTTCATATAGTATTTTTGGAATATGGGGATGAGGTTTCCTTTTATATTTTGCATTTGACCTCTACTCTTCTCATGAATATTCTTCAGGAACAACATCTTGATGACAAATTCTACAGCATTAATTACACTCTTTATGGTGGGGATACTATGGTTGAGGGGTCATTATCCATGGAGGGTATTCTATGTTTTTTAGAAACATTATTTTATAACTTTTACTATGAGAAATTATTTAATGGGGGATTTCCAAAATTTCCAGTGGGTCTTTAACCCAGGAACCATGAATATGTTCTATGAAAAGCAGTGTTGATTCTGGTGGCCTTGTATGATATGGGGCATTTCTGATTTTGTGCCTGACTTTTATTTTTTCCAATAGGTTAATACTAACTTCATATCATACCATATCCTAAAGTGTTCCCTAGGTAATATTATATCTTAATACCTTCTTCTAGCTGGAGCTCGAAGTATTCAAGGTTTTATGATATCTCAGTACCAGATTCAACTCATGCTGAAGTTTGAATATTATATGAGAGGCCATAAATCTGAGTTCCATTATTTCCATTATTTAATTTCACATTTATATTCCAAATTTCAAAAGTCACCAATATCACAAACATAAGTAACATGACCATGTTACCATGATTACTCCTCAAAATCATAACCATGTTTCTATTCTCTTTACTCAGAATCATAATGACCATGTTACCAGGTATACTTATCAATTTTGAATGACCATGTTCCCATTATATTTACTCATAAGTATGATGACCATGTTACCATTTTTAATTCTCAATTTAGAATTACCATGTTCTCATTCTTTATCACATAACTAATTTACCAATTAATTATCCACCCCTATCCCACTACTAATTCAACATTTAGTTAAACACATTCATTCCATTATTTAACTCAACAATTAACTAAGTTCTTCAAACCATTAATTAATTCATCAATTAATTAATCAATATAAAAATTCATATTACATAATTAATTATCTCATTCTTATCTCAACTTTCCATAATTAACACCATAATTAATTATCTAGATCATATTATCAAAGGCCCATAATTAATCCACAATTAATTATCTCAACTTAGTCATTTAACTATCTCATAATTAATCCCTGATTAATTATCAAGATTACAACCCATACCTATTATAATAAATTTCCCCAAATTAATTATCTAATAGGGAATCCCCTTAGTCTCAAGATAAATTCCACAATTAATCCCCTATTTCGACAAAGCTTTGATAAAATAGTTGGTAAATATAATTAACCCAATTCAAGAAACCAATTTCTAAAGGATGCTAGAAATTCTACAATATTTCATATACATATCAAATACATGAATATGGGAATTAGATTTAGACCGCCTACCTAGGTTATTTGATGGATGTTTTTTCAACATAAATCACCAAAATCTGAGCAACACAACGACATATAACTGAGATTCTAGATCTAAATAGCTAAATAAAGATATAAAAGACATCAAGATCTAATAAATCTAGATCTATATCAACAATACTAGATCTAGATCCCACCATATTGATTTAGTTCTGAAGAATTATAGGATAAACTCCACAAAAATATCAAGAGAAGAAAAATGAATGATCAGTCTAGGAATCAGATTGAAATCCACTTACCAAGAGAAATAAAGATCTTCAATTATGGATTTTAATCTTGAAGAACAGAGCTCAAATATACTTAGAATCCCTCAAGAAATCTATGGGATCTTCCAAAATATATAAAGCCTGAGCCTAGGTAAAAATGGGAATATTTTGAGGGTTAGGGAAACTGTGTGCTAACTGTGTGAACCTCACTGTCTGGGGTTGCACAGTTACCTGGGTTTAGGCACAAAGTTTTTGAAACCATGCAAAAACTGTGCACAGCCCCCTTGGTTTGCATTACTTTCACCCTTAGCTTCTCTTTTGTCTTCCCTTGCTTTTCCTTGTACTTTCATTCTCCCAATAAATAAATAACTGATGATGATGCATGGCACCCTATCCTTCATCTTTCTTAAAACCCCATCCAAATGCACCCCAAAACATTACTCCAAAAAAGGTACTTAAAAATAACAAAAATTGCCTAAAAACATGCCCAAGATGACTCCATAGAAGTTAGGATCTTACAATATCCCTTCCTTATAACATCTCTTCCTCGAGAATCACTTCCAATGCTTTCTCTAATTTCAAGCCAAAAAGATTGGGCTATTGAGACCTCATATCTACTTCTATTTCCCATGTTCCCTCTTGAACATGTCCAGATTTTCATAACACATGAACCATCGACATGGTCTTTCCCCACAACACTTTCTCACCATGATCCAATAGACATATTGGATGCTCCTAAAAGGGCACATATAACTCAAGTTCAACCTCATCTATATCGATCACATGATAAGGTTCAAGGTTATACCTCTGAAGTTGTGATACATGGAACATATCAGGAATAATACTATATATCTATGGAAGATCCAATCAGTACATCACCAACCTGATTCTCTCTGCAATCTCAAAATTTCCAAACAACCTGGGTGCTAACTTCCCTTAACTCTATTTCATGTGTTAACCTAGCCTAGGTGAGACTCGAAGGAACACACGATCACCCTCTACAAACTCTAGGGGTCATCTCTGTCTGTCAGCATATGATTCATGTCTACTATGAGCTGTCGACATACATTTCAAAATCAATTGTACCTACTCTGATGTATCCTTCATGAGACTCGGTCCCAACAACTTTGACTCAGAAAACTCCATCCAGCATAGTGTTGATCTACATAGTCTTCCATAAAGAGCCTTTCATGGTCTCATCTGTTTAGTTTCCTGATTATTGTGGTTATAGGTGAACTACACTAAATTCAATTGCTTCTCCCAAGATCCACTAAAGTCAGGAATGCATGCCCATAGCATATCCTCAAGAACCTATATAGTATGTTCCGACTACCCATCTGTCTGTGGGTGGAAATACATACTCAATAATACATGTGTTCCAAGTGCTTTCTTTAAGCCCTTCTAGAAGAATGAAGTAAAGTGTGAATTAGGATATGAAACTATAGTATGTGGAACTCCATGAAGATGGATTATTTATCAAACATAAAGTTCTCCAAAATGTTATACTATAAAGGTTTACTTCATATCCAATAAATGGGATACCTTCATTAGTCAATCCACAATGAACCAAATCACTTCATTATTCCTAAGTGTATTTAGAAGACCCGACATAAATTCCATGGTCACGTCATCCCACTTCCATTCTAGAATATAAAATAGTTGTAGTAAACCTCCAGGTTGTTGATGGTCTTCCATCACTAGCTGACAGGTGAAGAATCTTATCACAAATCCTTGTATCTCTTTTTTCATGCTTGGCCACCAAAAATGTCATCATAGGTCACAATATATTTTGGATACACTTGGATGCACCGCCCATTTTGAGGCATGAAATTCCCACATTAGCTCCTCTTGCATTCTCATAGGTACCACAACTTGATTATTCACATATATGATCGCATTTTCATCTATCAACCAATCCAAAGATATATCCCCACCATTAAATAATTCCATTAAGGATAATAACTCTATACCCTCATATTGTTTGTCCCTAATCCATCTCAAAAGCATAGAATCCACTATAACTGAAACCAGATTCATTTTCTCCTACTCTCCTAAACCTCTGCATGCATTTCAACCATCAGCTCATCATCTTCCACTCTACACTGGACTCCTGAACCATCTGATTATGAGTTTTCCTACTCAAGGAATTAGACACACTATTTCCCTTCCCATTCGTATATTCCAGTTCAAAATTAAAAGACCACATATACTCAACACATCTCTGCTACCAAAGATTCAAACCATGCTGTGAAAATATATACTTCAAGCTCTTGTGATCTATATAAAATGTAAACTTTTCTCCCAAAATATAGTTTCACCAATACTTAAGATCATAAACCACTATTTCCAACTCAAGGTTGTGTGTAGTGTAATTCCGTTCATGAGGCCTCAACTTTTGAGACCCATATGCTACAACTCGATCTACCTATATCAACACAGCTCCAATTCCAATCCTAAAAGTGTCACAATATACCTTATACTTCTCACCTAACTCATGTAGGATCAAAATTAGTTTCAATGTTAAGCACTTCTTCAACTCCTAAAAATCTCTATCACAATCCTTTGACCATTCAAACTTTACTCTCTTTTTGGTCAAGACCGGAAGTAGTGCTTCCAAATGGAAAAATTAATGGATGAATCTTCTGTAATATCTAGCTAATACCAGGAATCTTTAGATATCAAACAAATTCTTGGGCTTCTCACAAGAAACCACTTCCTGAACCTTCTTTGGCTCCACTGAAACACCTTCCTCTGAGATGATATTATCAAAGAAGTGTATCTGATCAATCCAAAACTGACACTTAGATAGATTGGTATATAACTGTTTCTCTCTCAGTGTACCTAGGATGATGTCAAGATGTTGGTCATGATCACCATGAGTCTTGGAGTACACCAAGATGTATTCCAAAAACACCTCCACAAACTGATCCAGATACAGATGAAAGATCACGTTTATCAAATCCATAAACACTAATGGTGCATTTTTCAACCCAAACAGCATTACAAAAAACTCAGAAAGGATATACCTGATTTTGAAAGTAGTCCTCAGTATTTCAGAAGTTCATACTCTCAACTAATGATACCCTGATCTCAAATGAATCTTGGATAAAACACAAAATCCCTTCAATTGGTCAAATAGATCATCGATACATAGAAGAGGATATTGGTACTTAACTGTAGTTGTTTTTAAACTTTCGGTAATCAAAACATGAATGTAAACTTCCATCAGCCTTGTTTTTGAACAAAAAAAGTGATCCCCAAGGCAACGTACTTGGATAGATAAATCCCTTATCCTAAAATTCATCCAACTAAGTCTTAATCTCTTGAATCTCAATCAGTTCCATTATGTATAGTGGAATAGATACTATATCAACCCCCGATATGAGGTTAATAGTGAATTCAATATCTCTATTAGGTGGTATCCTAGAGAAGTCTTTAGGAAAGACATCTTGAAACAGATCCACAACTAGTGTAAGGAAATATTTCCTAACACCCTCATCATCCAATAAAAGACTAAAAACTTGGGATGTGAGCTCTCCCAATCGCTGAGTAATTGGCCCCTCTCGGCTTTCCTATATATCCCACTCTCTACGATGAATATACTGGTCACCCTTAGTTGATTTAAATGTAACCCTCCTTTGGTAACAACCAATGTGGGATCGATCTGAGACTAGCTAGTCCGTACCCATAATTTGGTTGAATATCATCATATCAAGAACATAGAGATCCAATAGGAAACTATATTCCACGATCTCTAGTGAACATCCCTTACAAAGAAAGATATATCTAGACTTTACTCCCAATGGTGTATCTATAGTCATTACCACACTCAAAAACTCCACTTCCAGGATCAAACCAATAAAAAGTTTTTTAGATATTAAGGAATGGGAGTCACCAGTAACAAACAAGTCACTAGCTAAATTAGAAGCTACTAGAATAGTACCTCTCACTATCAATGGTCCAACCTCACTATCCAAAAGTGTAGGTTATACTATATGTAACTGTAATGCCACTCTTCCTTGTGATGTTGTCTGAATCCCATTAGTAGAACCACTCTGCTAATACAGTCACTCTTTCCTAGAAGAACCACATACACTACCTCTACCACCTTGGCTAGTATAACTCCAACTTCTAGTTATATTTGGTGTAGAATATCCTCTTCCCATACTCTGACTCTACTGAGCTACTCCTTCAGTACCAGTCTATCGATGTGACCTATAGAATTTCAGCAGATTTCCAACCTTTCCAGAAGATCTACACTCCACTAGTGGCTGGGAACATTTTCAAAGATAGTGTCTCAGCCTACCACATTGATGATAAATCACCCCAGTAAGGTCTTGTCCAACTGACCCTCTTATATGTGTACTCTTCTTCAGGCTTCCTTGGATAAAGTTTTCATAATGTTGATCCCTACTCTCAAAAGTCTCACCACCTAATAATCATGTAACAACTGCTTGTCCTACATAGTAATCCTCCCTTAGGTTCCCTTCAACTAAGAGAGCATGATCCACCACTTCTATCAACTTCTTTAGCCTTAAGATATTCACCTAGGACTTAATCTCATACTTAAGTCCATCCTGAAAAGGTTTCTTCGTAGATGCCTCATCTCATACTAAATCTAGGATAAAGTAATTTAGATATGTGTAGTGTTTAGCATAGTACATCATTGACATGCTCCCATGCGTCAGATTCATAAACTCAATAGCTTTCTCTTGTCTCAGTGTCTCTAGATAAAAGTTCTCCAAGAACCTCTCTAAGAATTCATTCCATAACATACCGTCAATATATCCAGTTCGTGCCTGAATTTCCCACCAATGATTAGCTAAATCCCCATAGAATATAAGTTTCCAACTTGACCCTACTCTCAAACAGAGTCTCCAAATTGTCAAGTATTGCCTTTATGGACTCAACCCAGAATTCATCTCCATCAGGTCTACTCTCTATAGTAAACGTTATAGGGTGATGCAACTAAAATTTCCTTGTAAACTCATACATACTTTTCACAACCTTCCCTAGTTCTCCTTCCTTGAATTGGATGTAGTGAGTGAAGTTCTCTCAAAACTGCTCCCCTTCATCTTCAGCTGACATTTTTTTTAAAGGTTGGGGCCGAAGCCTCATTTTTATTAATAAAGCAAAGCAAAGACCTCTTTTAACTGGGTAGAGGGAGACCCATTACATAGCCTGAAGGCCCAGTGGTCTAGTAGCCCATTACATATCCCTTAGGCCCAAATATTTGCCCAAATTCCTATTCAGTGAATAGTAACCCGGCTGCTACAGTACCGCCGCCGCTACAGTGCCCTGCCGCCGCTATAGTACCCGCCGATCAACAGTACCGCCGCTGCTACAGTACCGCTACAGTACTGCTACAGTACCTGCGCCCAATGGGTTTTGAACCCCCATTTTTTCATGTAGTATTACGGGGTGCTTACCACTAAGCCAAACCCCAACTACTCATCTTCAGCTGACATGATCAGTGCCTCAAGTTCCCTAACTAGAAAATCATTCCTAGGCACACCCCTCGGTCGTCCCCTCAACAAGAGTTTTGGAGGAATACTCTCTACAAATCCAAACACATGTCTTAGGTCTCATATAACAACATTATAATGTATATATAAGAGTAAAATAATCACAAAAATCCCCCCACCTCACCATATAGTTAAAACTGAGGCACTATCACTACCCTTAACCATCCTACTCTTAGGTTTTGGTTAAAAAGGGTAAACACACTATAATTATCAATTTTATCATTTTAAAACCCAAAATATTATCATTTTTCATCATCTTAAAATACAAATAAGTTCATTTTAGGAACCACTTTTCATTTAAATCTCGTAAACATGGAAAATAGTTCAAGTTTAACAACTTACTCATAACATGTTTTCTCATGTGTGCCAAAAATGATGTGTGTCACAATAACCCTAAGTGACTAGAATGATGCATAGAGACTCAACTTTCATTCCATTTTGGTCCCCGAATCAATACTCAAAAATTCCAAGAAACAATAATCACATCACCTCGTAAGTGTTTCACCCAAGGTGAAATAATATTCAACTATAATAGCAATAATAATAATCCCACTCTGAGTACTTGGGTTTTCCACCATACATTGGTTTTCAAATCCCATGAATGAGCTCATTACCAAACCCCGACTCTTCCAAGTCTCATGTCTACCTTTCCCAAAATAGTAATACAAAATTAGAAGAAATAAAACCTCCTATGATACTACTTTGTAACGTCCTGGACTGGGTTCCATGTATCGGTGCCCCGAGCTGGTTCACCACATGACCTCAAGCACACCTCCTCGTATGCTAGTGGATTTCGAATGGTAGTGAGGGTCTGGTAAGTCATTCATGGGGAGACTATAACCTCATTTATTAGAGTAAAACTCTGATGGAAATAAATAAACAAAAGCAGAAGCATATATAACTAGAACAATACTCATGTCACAAGATAACCAAACAGGAAAGACAATACTCAACTAAAAGGGAAAACATTTTATACCAATATAAGTGTCAAGTGTCTATATTTTAACTGAAAATAAAGATACTAAGACTCCAAAAATGAGCCGCAAACCATTTCTAGTTCCCTCCTCCAAGCTCCATCCCCAATCAACCACTTATCCCAGGGTCTTTTCTCTTATACAATCCTACAACAATATAATCTATTCAGGTTATGATTAGGAGGATTGAATAGGGTGTGAGTATAACTCCATAGGCCACAACCAATGGCGTCTAAAACAAGTCCAGTAAAAATGTGGTGCATGCAATTCTATAAGTAAAACATTACAATGTAATAATAAATATTTTATTACATTTTCAAATATTCTTATCTTACTACATTAACTCCAGGGTTCCTAAGGATAACCATACCTCAATACTAACTTCATCTCGTACCAAATCCCAAAGTGATCCCTAGGTAATACCATATCTTAACACCTACTTCTAGATTAATCTCAAAGTATTCAAGGTTCTATGATATCTCAGTACCCGGTTCAACTCATTCTGGAGTTCGAATATTGTCGTATGATTCCATAACTCATAGTTCCATTATTTCCATTCTTTAATTTTACATTTATTATACACATTTCCACATTTACAAATATCATAAATTTAAGTAAGATGACCATGTTACCATGCTTACTCCTCAATAGAATGACCGTGTTCCCATTATCTTTACTCATAATCATAATGACCATGTTTCCTAGTATACTTCTCAATTTAGAATAACCATTTTCCCATTCTCTCTACTCATAAGTATGATGATCATATTACCATTTGTACTTCTCAATTTAGAATGATCATGTTCTCGTTATTTATCACATAATTAATTTACCAATTATGTATCCATGCCAATCCCATTACTAATTCAATAATTAGTTAAACACATCTATTCCATTAGTTAACTCAATAATTAACTAAGTGCTTAAAAACATTAATTAATTCATCAATTAATTAATCAATATAAAAATTCATATTCCATAATTGAATTTACATAATTAATTATATCATTCTAATATCAACTTTCCTTAATTAATCCAATAATTAATTATCTAGATCATATTATCAATGGCACATAATTAATCAACAATTAATTATATCAACTTATCCATTTCATTACCTCATAATTAATCCCTCAATTAATTCTCTATATTATAACCCCTACCTCTTATAATAATTTTCCCATAATTAATTATCAAATAGGGAATCCCCTTAGTCTCATGATAAATCCCCCAATTAATCATCTATTTCAACAAATATTCAATAAAGTAGTTGGTCAATCTAATTAACCCAATACAAGAAAATAAATTTTTAAAGGATGATAGAAATTATAAAATATTTCATATATATATCAAATCCATAACTATGAGAATTAGCTCTGGATCACCATCCTCAATTCGTTGATGGATGTTTTCCAAATAGAAATCCCCAAAATCTGGGTAGCACAACGACGTGGATATGAGATTTCAGATCTAAATACCTAAATCAAGATATTAAAAACATAAAAATATAACCAATCTAGATCTATATATACATTCTAAGAACTAGATATCACCACATAGATTTAGTTCTGAAGAAACAGAGGATAAAATCCAACAAAAAAATCAAGAGTAGAAGAAGAAATGATCAGGATAGGCATTGGGATGAAATTCACTTTCTGGGAGAAAAGAGGATCTACGATTCCGACTTTGAATCTTAAATAACGGAGTTATAACACCCTTCGAACACCTCCATAAAGATATAGTACTGTCTAAAATAGATCAAGCCCAAGACTAGGTCAAAATAGGGTTGTTTTGAGGGTTTGGGGAATTTTTTAAAAAAAAATTGGAAGAAATAAACACATGTGCATGGATTTCCTTATAAGGGGAATACAGTTATGGAAATTGGGAACTAACCATGTGGATATCCTTATATGGGGTCTCACAGTTACCTGGGTTTAGGAGCACGGTATTTTAAACTGTGCACAAACCATGCACATCCCCCATGTCCTTCAAATATCTTAAACCCCCACCCAAACACACCCCAAAACATAACTCCAAACAAATTTACATAAAAACAACCAAAAATACCTGATAATGTGCCCAAGATGACTTCAAATAAGTTTGGGATCTTACAAACTTACACCATAGTTTACATTGATACATATCTTGTTCTATGTATCTCATCTATAAAATTATCTTTCTGATCCATCTCATGTTCTTAGCTGGAGTGATCTTGACGTCAAGCCAGATTTATATGTGACTAAGAATACAATCAAGATAGTTGATTCTGAAACCAAGGTTCCTTGTGGTAGGATTATACCCTTGGTTTGAGTGTTATGGAATCATGGTTCTAATACTCATGAGACTTGGGAGAGAGAGGCAATGATAATAGAGCAGTGGCCTCATCTTTTTTATATGGAATATTCTTAATAGGATTTTTGGGGACATAAATTTTTTATGGTATGGAGGTTGTAACATTTTGTTACTATTTTAAAGTACTTCTCAACCCATATTTTGATTATTATTTGGTTTGGTATCATTTAGGGGTTCTTTGGGTGAAATTTTGAAAATTTTGGAAGGCTCTTCGGCTGCCCACAATTGGCGCACAGTTTTCTCAAACTGTACGTCTGGCTAGTGCATACCATAGAAACCTAGAAAGTGATAGATTTCATGATTGGCACAATGTTTTTAAAACCATGTTCCCATATAGTAGAAACTATGCACACCTTCATAGGGGTTCATGTTTAGGGAATACGATTTGATAAACCATGTGGCCCTACCCAGCTAACCGTCCACGCAGGATTTAATTATTCTAAAAACTATGTTATAATTACCCAAACCGTATTTTGGGCCCCCACATGACCCTAAATCAGGATATCTCATTTTCCAAGGTTTATAGGGCTCTCAGATACCCATTTTGGATCCTTCAAACCCTTTACAAGGCATATCAAAGTATGCAAAACGTTGTTCAATCTCTCCCTCATAAGATTTCTTCTCCCGTTTTTTATCTCCCACTCTCTTCCTCTCTCCTTTTTAGGGTTTGTTAGATCTAAAAAGAATGGGTGAGTAATAAAACTCATTAGGTTTCCCAAAATTGACTTTACTACTCAATACACTAGGATATAACCTAATATCACATTAATATAAAATATTTTATTTAAAAAAATTCAAAAAAAAATCAATATCAGAAAACAAACAAGTTCCATAGAAAAGAGTCTTCTAAAAAAATAACAAATTCCAAGTAAAACAACCAAAAAATGTTCTCAAACCATTTCATAAATTATATTTGGCATAAATCATTCCAATCCACTACCCACACATCCACACATGCATGTTCAATTATGATAGTTCCATACTCATGAGCGGTTTCTCATCCATCTAACAAGTCATCATAAGGTAATTAAATCCCATGTTCCATTACACATTTGGCACTAATCCTAAGTTCATATTTCAACCAAGCCTTATAATGCAATATAAACACACACCACCATGTATTCTCAAAAACCATGCCAATGCAATCATTCCAAAACCATTCCAATACCAATCCATTCAATGGCAAAACCATTTCAATTCCAAAACCATTTCAATTCCAAAACCATTTCAATTCTAAAACCACTTCAATAAAAAAACTTTTTATTGAAACCTTTTTCAATAAATCAAACCTAGAAACTATTTTAAATTCTACATTTTAATATCATTTATAAAAAAACCTCGTATAATAATTCCAAAATTTCACACAAAACCCCAAACCATCACTAAATGATTTTTCTACCATGATTTGAACACTAATTTCACAACCAATTTCAATCAATTTGAAACTATTCATTCATATTATAAATAGAGGATTCTATATTGAATCCACCTATATTGGATTTTTATGATGAAAATGAGGAATAACACTCAAACGCTAACAAAACCTGGTTGAAACTCCAAAAAAACTGCATTAAGTCTCTTCCCATATCATCCACAAGACCAAATATAATCATTTTTTAAATAAAATATCTTATATATATCCAAATTAGATGTAGAACAATGATATGAAAAGATATAGATAAGTATATCTAAGAAAAACTACCAATAATGATCACTTACCATGAGAATATGTCTTTAAATCACCAAGAGAAGCCTTCAGATCACCTCCAGATCGATGGGAGAAGCTCCCTTACCCTTCAGGTTTAGATAAACTTGAGTTAGGGTCACATATGAGGATAAATTAGAGCCTTAGAGGTCAAAATAAGTGAGATCCAAAATTTTAGGATCTCTTTATTAACCCATTCATGGTTAGTCACATGGTTAGTCAAAACATGTGCTAACCGTGCACTAGGTATTTCTTTAGAGACGAACCTCACATGGTTGGATCACACGGTTTCCATAATATGAGCCAGCCATATCAAATCCAACTTTCCAACATAGAAATATTTTTCCTAGGCTTCCACATGGTTTGGAAAAATAGTGTGTCGCCCGTGCGCCTTCCATTTAGCCACTGACTCATTGTGCACGGTTTCCTGAAGGTGTTACGTGATTTTCCTACACTGTTCACCAACCGTAAACCTATAGAAAATCCCCAAAAGCATTAAAAAAGGTTCCCAAACACTCCCAAACATCTAACAAACAATTTATATACTTTGAAGAGATAAAATAAGGGTTACTTACTTGAAATAGTGGGTGATAAATTATTCCCACCATTGGCCCTTCCATCCCTAAAAAGTAGAAAACCACCATTGCTATGAAAGAGTTCTAATCATTTATCCTTCATTACCTTCTCTCGTTCCCAAGTAACTTCCTGAATCTAACCACATTTCCACAAAAACCACACTAGACTGGTTATTTTTCCACCCAATGCTTTCTCTTTCCTATCTATAATCCACACTGAGATATGTACCAATGAAGAATCTGGATCTAGTCTAACATGATTCCATCGGATCACATGGTCAGGGTCAGGTTGAAAATATTTCAACTGAGATACATGAAACACATTATGCAATACACTAAACTATTCTGATAAGTCCAACTAATATACCACCTCACCAAACCATTCCAATATCTTAAAAGGTTCTATGTATCTAGGAGATAACATTCCCTGATTCCTAAAATAATGATGTCCAAAACTTAGAGAGATACTCAAGAACACATTATCACTCACTGTGAACAAAAATGGACATCGATGATGATATTCATATGGTTTATAATGACTCTTTTTCATCCCCATCCATTTCCTGACCAACTGAATCATCTTCATTGTATCTTAGACAAGGATCATCCCAACCAGTGATGTCTCACTTGTTTCCACCCAACAAAGTGGATAACGATAAGGGTGCCCATACAATGCTTTGAAAGGATCCATATGTATAGAGGCGTGATTGTTATTGTCATAAGATAACTCCACTAATGATATGTTCCCTTCTCATGAGCCACCAAAATCCATTACACAATCATGTAACATGTCTTCCAACATTTGTATCTTCCTTTCAAATTATCCGTCTATCAGAGGATGATAAGCCATACACATAGTCCACTAAGTCTCAAGGTATTTTTATAAGGATTTCCATAAATGAGACATAAAACTAGGAACTATGACTAAAATTATCGAAACTTGTATCCATTTCCTATTTACCACTTTTTATATATAGATTTTGGAGAATTCCTCTATCTTATGATATTTATGAATCAGAATGAAATGAGCTGGTAAGACAGTCCACTATCACCCATATGGAATCGTGTCTCCAAACTATTCTTTGGAGACCCATTACAAAATCCATAGCTACCTTCTCACATTTCCACACAAGAATTGGTAATGATTGTAACATACATTCTAGTCACTGATGATCTTCCTTAACATACTAATACGTGAAGCATTTTGAAACAAACTCATCCACCTCTCTTTTCATACCAAACCACCAAAACTATGCTTTCAATGCCTTTTACATTTTATGTATTCCATGATGAATAACCCATATAAAATTGCGGTAATAATGAATAAGTTTTTCATAAAACGACATGGGTATGAACATCTGATTTTGAAACCACAAGATTGAGCTCCCATCCAACATCTAACCCTCAATGATCTCCCAACCATTGAGTTTTAAATTCATATCCACCCATTCATCATTGGGAATCTATGACTATTTAACCATCTTTAAAAAATTAGGAACAAAAAAACTGGAAAGTAGGCCACTGGTTCACCTCAATTTTCACATTATAAGTGCTTGTCATCTAGGACCAACATCAACTACCACTCATCAGAAGCTTCATTTTCCAACTGAGCATGTTTCTTTCTTCTTAATGCATTTTCACCAAATTTCCTTTACCTAGTGTATATATTAATTCAAAGTCACACATTCTACTCCATCTATATTCTTTGTCACAGGATCAAATCCCATTGTTAGAAAATATGCTTCGAGATTTTATGATATGTTAACAGAGTAAATTTCACACTAAAGTGATAATGATGAAATGTTTTCAAAGCATGGACTATGATAGCTAACACCAAAACATGCATTGGGTAATTCTTCCCATGAACTCATAACTACCTTGATCGATATGAAAAAAAATGATCTCCTTTCATGAGACCACACCCCAACCCAGATCTTAAAGCATCACAATACTTTGTGTACCCTTGTCATGATTCCAGAAAAACCAAGATTGGTGCTGATGTAAGGGGATCCATTAGTTCTTAAAAAGACTTCTAAAATTATTCATTCCATTGAAATGGAACATTATTCTTTATCAACACTATCATATGAAAATATAGTCATGAGAATTCACAAACAATGCATCGGTAATAACAAGTTAGGAAAAAAACCTCTATATCTCGTAGACATTATTTGGTGGCTGCCAAGAGATAACAACTTCTTTCTTTTCAAGATCCAAAAAACCCTTCCTTCAAAAACTACATGGATAAGGAAATGTGCCTATTATATCCAAAAATCACACTTTTATAAGTTTTCATACAGACGGTGATCCCTCAAGATTCCCAACATTTTCACCCAGTGTTGCTCACGCTTAGCCCTTATCCATGAATACAATAATGTCATCCATAAAAACCACAAAAAAATCCAGATACCTCTAAAATATCTGATTCGTCAATTATATAAAGACCACTAGTTCATTTATAATAATTAAAGGTATGTCCACATATATATAATGGTCATATCTTCTCTTGAAAGGTTTCTTTGGAATATCCTTCTTTCAAACTCACAGTTGGTGATACCTTGATCATAAGGAAATCTTAGAGAACTATTGATCTCACCTCAATTAATCGAATAGATCATCAATGAATGTAGGTGGATACTAATTCTTTATCATAAAATTTTTAAGCTTATGATAATCCACATACATCTATAGGGTTTCATCCTCCTTTTCACAAACATGATCAGTGCTACCCAGGGAGATGTGTTCGGCCGAATGAACCCTTTGCTTTCTAACTCTTCTAACTGCACTTTTAATTCCATTAATTATATTGGTTACATTATATAATATGGAAGGGAAATATGACTATTCCCCAAAAGCAGATCAATCATAAAATTCACTTCTCTCATAGGTGTAAACCCTAAGAAATTATTGGTAAACACATTTTTCGACTAATCAACCACTGCTAAAACACTATTACTATTGATCTCATCTATTGATGCTAAGGAAAAAGCTTCCAACTGGTATAATATCATTCCAACCTCTTGTTCCAACAAGACTATTTCACCTTCCATTATATTCTGGTCTCCTCAAAAGAGATGCTTGATGCCATCATAAGTTTAAAAACTGACTCTTCATGTATAATTGTCAATGTGAGACCTGAAAATTGTCACCCAATCCATACACAGGATTATATCATAGAAATCAATCTAAATCATAGATAAATATCATATCAAATCATCTCCATCAACAGTTATGGAATATTCTCTACCCACAAAGACTCGACATTCTCTTAAACCCAGAGGAGTTTGATGTTTTAACACAGAAGGTAACATCTCAACTTTTAAACACAGAGAATCAACAATATCAAAAGCAATAAATCAATGTGATGAACCCCTATAAAAAATCTTTCATACGGGTAGAATTAAAAATAATACTACCTTGAATCGTAGATGTTCTAGGCTGATCATCCACAATAACCTTCTCAGGTCCATCTAATTTATTTCTTTCCACACCTTGTTCTTTGTTTCCCTATCAAGATTTCCCTTGTTGATTAGACATGGTATTCCTTAAATCATCATAGATATCTCTATTCTTTTGATGATATTTGTTCTACTATCCTCATCTCATTGAAGCATATGAATCCTATGACACCTGAGAAGTGTCCGGAACTCCTAAACTCGGAGCGCTGTGACAATATAGCTAAAGATTCCCCATCTTATTAAAATTTTGGAATCCTCTATGTGGGGTTGTACACTCTAGATTCATGTGTTCGAAGTCACCAAATTGGAAAAATCTGACTTTATCTATGGGTCTCAGATAAAGATTCATTGATCTAGACATATGATTTGGATTCATGCTTCCACCTAGAAAATACACTTTCTCCATGAATTAGAGTTCCCACCATTTCCCATAGGTATCAGTATACTTCCTCCTCCCATGGCTCTTGAGATGTCCCTTTCAACTACCATCTCTTTATTGACTATCTCTATATAATCTGTAATACAAAAACAGTAATATTCAAGAGAATTTTTTACCTCATCCATGATTCAAATATATGTGTCTTTAATGATTCACTAGTAGAAACCTTGAGTGAAAAGTGCACTAAATTCATAAATTCAGCCACATACTTCATGATAGATATATTTTCCAGCCTCAAGATGAATAATTTTGTCATTCTTTGAATTCTAAACATTTATGGATATAATTTTATGTTGAAAAATTATTCAAAATCATCCCTACAAGTCCTTATTCTAATTTAGCATGAACTACCAAATCCCACCATTGATGTGCAAGATCTTCTAGCATATAAGTCGCCATCTTGACTTTCAACATTGATGGTGTACATATGAAATTGAAGATACTATTCATCTTATTCATCCACACATCTACCTTTTATCTTTCAAAATCACCCTGAAATATGGGTGGATTATACTTTTAGAATTTTTTTGAATGATCCACTTACCTTTGATCATCCCTCTAGTTCCCACATTCCATTTCCTGAAGCACTTGGAAAATAGTCTGAACCATCTATTGGTTCCCCTATGGCTCAGGTGAAACCACATTCTCAGTAGCTTCTTTTGGTTGGTTTCTATGACGCCTACTGAGTATCATTTTCTAGAAGCACAAAAAACTCCATAAGTCTCACTCTCTATTAACTGAAGCCTTATCATTTCAAATTATTCCACCTCATAATATCACAACAATTCTTTCCAAAGTAAACTTTTACCATGTTCAACCATTTTTTGAAAAATATCAACTTTCTTTTGAAAATCAACCCATTTTCAAAATCCACAGCGATGCTATTTTTAAAAATCTTTCATTTGAAAATAAATTTAACATTTTTTAAAAAAATCAACACTTTCCCCCAAATAATAAATAATTTCTCAAAATGAAATATTAAATCCTAGTGGGAATTCATTCCTCTAATGCATGTCATGCTCGTCTCATTGGCTAAACCCATGACAATGAGAGTCAAAATCCTATAAGTGTCTTCAAAACACTCATGTACCCAACTCCCTGGTAACTTGAAATGTATCACAAAAAAGTTAGTTATGTATTTTTATGCTCTATATTTAAATTCACAATAATCATAAACTTTTCTACAATCCCAACTCAAGGAATATACTGAAATGAATTCAACTCCAAGACTGACAGAAACTACCAAGTCAATGACCTACCAAGACTAATACCACTTGTTACACAAGAAATGAGGAAGGACCAAGCTGATACCACTTATCTCAAATAGATTTTTATACCATAGAGAACTGATTCCACTAGTAACATCCCTATAATTATAATTATATTGAGTTGGCGAGAGGATGTTACTTGGCCTTAAGTGACATCCCTAAGATGCCAAAGGCTAGAAATAAATGCCTAAGGGATTTAATACATGTTAGGGATTATTTAACCTTTAATAATAAAAACAACTAAACCAAATGCACAATAACTAAATTCTCCATATGATGCATGGTGAAAATGTAAAATAACTCGAAGTAATCCCATTGATATTAAAATCAAACTAAAAATGAGTACCGTGGAGGAAGAAAACCCACAAATATCAAATTACATAGTAGAAGAAAAACTACAAAACTCAATGAAAACCACATAAATTCAAGTTGCACATGCTCCATGAGGTAACTCCAAAAAAACATCCCAAGTATCATGATGTACTTATAAGTATGTGTGATGCTTTACCTTTTCCCTTATCTCGAAAAACAACATATGAAAAAACACTAAAGTTCCAAAGAAGAGGTGAGTAATAAAACTAAGTTGTTTTTTCCAAATGACTTCCCAACTCATACCACTAGAATATAACATGATACCACATTTATATAAAACTCTTTATATAAAACAATTTCTAAAAAAATATATCTCATAATATAAACAAGTTACATAGTAAAATATTTTTCTTAAAAGAATAATAAATTCCAAGGAAAACAACTAGACAGTGTTCTCAAACCATTTCAAAAATTCCATTTGGCTAACTCATTCCATTCCACAACCCACACATCCAGACATGCATGCTTTGTTATGAAAGTTACATGATTATATGTGGTTTCTCACCATTATACAAAATATTCATAAGGTAATTAAATCCCATCTACCATTACACCTTTGGAACTGACCACAAGTTCATATTTCAATCAATCCTCATAATGCAATATAAACACACACCACAAAGTATTCCTAAAAACCATGCCAATACAATCATGACAAAACCACTCCAATACCAAGACTTTTCAAAGCCAAACCCATTTCAATTCCAAAACCATTTCAATGCCAAAACCATTTCAACAACACACTATTTTTATTAAAAAATATTCTATAAATCGAACCAAACAACTATTTTAAAATCAACATTTTAAAATCATTATTCACGTCACATCGTACAATAATTCCACAACTTCATACAAAACCACAAACCATCACTAAATAAGGTTTCTACCATGATTTTCACACCAATGTTTCTATAAATTTCAATAAATTTAATCAATTTTAAACTAAGAATTCATATTATAAATATAAGAGTCGAGATTGAAGCCGCTTACATCAGGTTTTTATGATAAAAATGAAGAACGACACTCAAACTCCAATGAAACCAGGTTTAAACTCTAAAAACCCTACTTGGATCTCTTCTACTATCATCAGAAAGAAAAAATCTAATCATATTTGGAATACACTAGATTAGATCTATCCAAAATCGATGTAGATCTATGAAAACGAAAGATAGAGAAGTATAACTAAGAAAACCCATCATGAACAACCATAAACTATCACTTACCATGAGAATCCATCTTCAAATCACCAATAAAATCCTTCAGATCACCTTTACATCAATGAGATAAGATTACCTAGAATTTTGTAAGAGATAAACACGAGTTATGGTCGCAAGAAAAACTAAGGCCTTAGATGTTAAAATGTGTGAGATCAATAATTTTAGAATCCCCCTTTTAACCCGTGCACGTTTAGTCGCACAGTTAGTCAAACTATGTGCATCCACTACCTCAAGGATGAACCTCACACGTTTGGCTCACATGGTTTAAAAACCAAACACCAATCATTCCAAATCCCACTTTCTAATATATTTTTGTTTCTCCTAGGCTTCCGCATGGTTTGGACAAATCGTGTGTTTTCCATGCGCCTTCCCTTTAGCCCCTGGCTCACTGTGCACAGTTTTCTGAAACTATTGCACAATTTTCCCAAAACATGCATCAACTATAAACCTATATAAAATCTCCAAAAATATTCCAAAAGGTTCCAAAACTCTCCCAAGCTTCACCCAAGCACTTTATATACATAAAATACATAAAATAAGGGTTACATACTTGAAACCGGGGGTGATACACTTTACATGGAATGTAATATGGTTAAATTTAATCAATATAGCTGATATACATGAAATAATTTTAACATTCATGAAATATTTAACATTATTAAAAGATAATATTATTTCTTACCTCTTCACTAACTTAAAGATGAAAACATTTTTTGTGTATGTGTGGACTACCGCCTTCATGAAGCAATTTGACTATCTTTTCATCACCGTACTACGTGGATAATATATAAAATTATATTTAATGAAATAATATAGTATATATGATATTATGATAATTATAAAAAGATATAATATTACTTACCTCCTTTCTTAATGATCATTGAAAAATGTAAACGTTACTCAGGCGTACGTACGATCTACCATCTCCATGATCGCAACATACATCACATGTCATAACCATATTTAATGATTGGTTTTAAAAGTTTATTTGATTTAATAATATGATAATTATTTGATAATTATTATTATTTATATGATGATAATATATAATAATCATAGGAACTGGAACAATCATGATAAATAAAAAATGAGAAAACAAGGTAATTAACATCCAAAACAATAAAAATAATGAATGATTATTAATGAACATGTAATAAGATGTTATAAAAGGATCATATATGATATTATGAATATTTATATGGTTATGGAATAAGATAATAACATTTTTAAAACCAATATATAGGGGTTTAAATCATATACATCCAAAATGAAGTGTGAGGTAAGGGATTTATGTCCCACTTTTTACTTCTATGAGACACAAGCCATATTCCCCACAAATTTCTTTTATGTGGTGTTTATACTACCCATGAATGTATTATATAATTATTATACTTAAAATTATGGGTATTTACTTATCCATTTGATGATAAATCATTCATGAGTCTTTGATTCAATGTTACAGAATTTGTAAGGTTTTTATGATACATATTCATCATTTATTAGGATAACTCATGATTATACTTACAATAATAAAATATTATGATCCATACCTCGTGAAACTCATGAATTTTCTTCTCCTATATCTATTAAATATATTTTTAAGTAATAGTACAATTTTCCAAAAAAATTAAGAATGTTTTTTAATAAAATCCTACTTTATTTCTCTTTGGTCGGAAATCCTTTTCCATCAAAACCCATGTTTTCAAAAAAATGTTTTCAAAAATGTTTTTAACCTTTTAAAAAAAAAATTTAAAGAAATTATTACACATGATTTGAATTTTAAAAAAATGGTTTGAATGTAATGTTCTTTTTGTTTTCTGAATAAGGAACTTTTCTAGCCTTCTTAGTTTTTAAAAGTGATATTCAAAGAAAAGTATTTTTAAAATATTATATGTATTTATAAAAAATTAATTTTCAAAATTAAAAAGATATTTTCCTCAAGAATGTTTTTAAAGATATTTTTATGTTATTTTTATTCATTAATTACATAAACACTTTATTGTAATTATGATATATTGGGGATATGTTGTATTGATATCATCCTTATTCATTTTCTAAAAATCCTCTTTATGGATTAGCGGAAACCAAACATTTAAAAAGGATTTAAAAAAAATAGTGTGTCCATGATATTCAAATTTCTGAATTCAAAATTCATCATCTCCCATCTATCATATCGAGTAAAGTGCCTACCTCGAGTCGTACACCCATAACATCGAATGTCTGAATCGTATGCCTCCCATCATCACAACACCGACAAGACATCTTCACAGACTTCTCATAGGAGTCCACATCGTCATCATCATTGTCTCTGTCCCTGATCCATTTCCAAATCGCCGGTGAGCCCTTCCATCAGAGTCTGTCATCACCGATATAAAACCTTTATCATCTCCTCCATCATCAATGAATACTACCATAATCATAGAATAATTTCATAGACCAACAGCATCGAAACACCACCATTTTGGACAGCCGACATCCACCACCATAACAAAACTATAAAAAAACCTTACCAGAGAATATATCAAAAAGTTCACCATACAAACCTCATAATACATATCCAAATCATGTCGCATAGTAAGAATATTCAGCACCCAAAACCAACCTTTCATAACCTTGATGAAATGCTGCTCCAGAACCGACATGGATAGGAGTACAGGTTCTTGGGGTCAGGGCAGGGAAAAGATTAGATGATGCCTATGAAACGGCATCATGCTAGGAATGGAACTGGAATCCAAACCAAGAAAAATACGACACAAGAGCGCTTAAAAACCCTCAACCACCAACCCACAAATCCCAAAACCATAGAGTAGCCTTCTCTCTAGATATGACCTAGAGAGGCACGAAGGAACGCGAGGTCAGAGAGGGGAAGAAGCGGTCACATGCTTCAACAACCACTATCATCCCTGTGAGAAAAACACCAAAATGTCGCACCACCTGAAAGAAAATATAGACACCACAAAGAGAGGAAAGGAAGAGTGGAAGGTAAGAAGAGGGAACGTCTGGAGGATGTGCTTCCGACTTTGAAGAGGAGGGTTTCAAGAGGAAACCCTAGGCCGATAGAGGGGGAGATCCGAGGGAGAAGGGCGCCATCTCTCTCATCCTTATTCATTCTTTGGATGGTTTATGATCAGTTTGATTGTGGATGTGAAATTTTAATAACATTATCCATATTACTCCAGATGGTTTATGGTTATGCATATTAATTTGGAATATATTCACATTATTTATTCCATTATTTCAATACGAATGTTTATTTTTTTATGTTTCTCCCATTTCATATGAGGAATGCAACAAACTTAGTATGTGATGGGTGGGCCCTATATAGACCCTTTATGAATTAGTAAGTCTCATGTGAAAAACAAGATATGGTTTTGGCCAAGGCCTTACCATTTATATAGATTTCTAGGAACAAGGAATTGATAGTATTATATGTATTAGCACTAACACTCAACGGTATTATAATTCTTGGAATGAGGTCTAAATTGTATGTTTTTATGTCCATAATTATTCATTCCATCATTATGAATTCGGTTATTGATATTCCATGTGATGATTTTATTAGTTATAATATCCATTGTAATGTTTTATTCTCATGTGATTATTTATATGGAATTATTTTATCATCATTTATTCACTTCATATTATGCTCAAGTTATTGATTAAATGAAATATGTTTCAGTTATTTACCTTTCTATATTGATTATACCATATTTATTCATAGATTCTGTTGTACTCTTACCCTTACTGACCAGCTGATCTCACCCCTTTTTATTTTTTATTTCCCCCAAGATACCAGTATGTATTTTATGACTGTTGTATAGGGATATGATAAGGGTTATAATAGAGTTCTCAATAAAACATTTTGTTGTATTTTATTTTTTCAAATGAAAATGTGATTCATATATGTGTCTATTTTACCAATTATACTAAATTATTTGGTTATTTAGGATGTGATTCCGTGTATATTATGCTAATGTAATAAATCAGAAACCAGGTTAGGGATACTAGGGTCAAGGTTTCTACATTGTGTGTCACTTTTTTCAAAAACTTGAAAAACAAAAAGAAAATTAAAACTCATTGAATATCCATTTTTTCATAAAACTTATAGTAGATACACTTGGAACTTGTTTTCATCTCTATTTTATATTTCTCAAAATGAATATCTTTAGAGATACCATTCTTCAATTATATAATAAAACTATTTATTCTCTAATATTCATCTGTTCACTATATTCATTCAAATCGTCATTGCAGATCCTTAAAAACCAGAATAACATTGAATTTTAGATTTTAAATTAAAATCTTACTTAACTTACAACTTCTATTCATTAAAATATTAACTTTGGATAAACTATAATTAAATAATCTTCATTAGATTCAAATTAGTTTGTTTAAATGAAAACCATAACTTCCAAAATGTTATTGAAGAACCAAATCCACAAAAATGCTCGTATTTTCTATAAATCTAAACCCCACAACATAGTCCCTTATCCAAATGATCATTTTAGGAAAATAAACTTTGTACCATTTCTTCAACCTCTCACACTGACCATGTTTAATAATTTCTAGAAATATTAATTCGTGAAATTATCACCTCCTTGGTGTATGGTTATTCTATTAGTCATTTTTATCCACTTTTATAGACATAATTTAATTTTGTTACACCATCCAAAACACCTATTTTGGGCTTGACTGTTTATCACAAGTAGACCCCCCAAGTCCAAAACACTAATCTCCAAAGTGGGGTCATCTCCAGCTAGCTATTTTTCCATCTATGTACTTCCTGGCTTCGACTATGGCCACTTCAAACGCCCATTCATATTAGAGATTCTATAATATAAAATTTCATATAATATAGTGTTCCCTATACATGATCCTCATTTTATAAATTTGATGTGTTCTATAATTTCAAATACTCACCAAATCCAATATGTAATCCTCCATAGTGTAGAGATCCTGACCATTTTTCAGAGGAAAAAATTATGAACTAAAAAAGAAAATTTTAATTCCCACTACATTCCTCATCATTGACATCTATATATCCAAAATAAATTCACTTAAATCACAATGTCATATTCCAAGACATAGTGATGGTTTCCTTTACCAAAATCACTTGATCTTCTTCCATCCATGTAACTCAATATTCTCTAAGACTTTAAAAAAATTGGGTCAATTCTTATAACCCCTTTTCAATAAACACAACATGAACACCTCTCAAAGTTATTTTTATAACAATAATAATAAATTTCACTACTCATTTAATTCAATTAATTAATTTTAAATACTATTAAAAAGTAAAATTTCAATTTTTTTATGTTTTCGTTGTAGTTTGAGGTGATTTGAAGAGCCCATGATGAAGTTGAGGAAAAATGGCCCAAACTTCATGGAATTTCAATTACACATGTGCAATTTTTTTCGTATTCTAAACATTATTTCTAGATAATTGGGATACAATTTAGTGTATACATCCCTAATCATGTGGTGTAAAACTCTTTATAAGAAACATAGTTCTATTTTTATATATATTGGACCAAATGAATTTATCTATATAGAAAAATGAAACTACTCAAATTCAACAGTATAACTCATAATTTAGATGATTTATTACATTAGAGAACTCAAACAGCCACCAAAGTTTATATAGAGATATTAAATAGTGTTGAAAAACAATTAACTCTTTTAAAAGTTGATATAATTCTATTTAATTCTCTAAATCAAAGAAAAAAGTGGTATTTTGATATATGTGTGAATAAACACTACCTCTCATTGCTTATAAATTATAAACTTGGAAACATAATTTGTGTGTATAGTGGAGGTGGTAAATTTATTCCATTTTAAATATTTATAGGGATACTCTCATGATCAAAGAAGTTCTAGATCACTCTATCCACATAGGGAGATCATGGATAAAGGATAACTTCCACTCAAGACTCCTCCCCATGATGTTGCACTAAATGGTGGCGATCATTACAAGGGATCTATGAACTTGGAGAGGGATTTTTTTAATTTAATTGTCTATAGTTTTGTTATAATTTTATTTTTTAAATATTTAATTGTATTTATATAAGTATCATTTTGAATTGAATCATTGTGATTGGGTACATTTAAAGAAATTCACTCATCCATTTTAACCAATTGGTTTTAGGTTTTGATTGGGGAAACTTTTGTTATATAAATTAGAATACATAAGATACCCTTTATGTTATAATTAATATAATATAATAATGTAAATTGTAATTATCTACACCTCACAAAAGTTGTGGGTCTTGGATATATGATAGTAATTTCATGGATCACATCAATGTATTTCATTTCAATGGGGTTTGAGGTTAATCAGGTTTTTGGTAAAACTATATCCAATAATTACATAAATCCAGCTATAATTTTGAGAAAAATAAACCTACCAACATTTATAAAGACATTCTGATGATATAATTCCAATCTCTCTCTTGAATCCGAATCTTTTTTCTAAAATTCACTTTTTAATTCAAGCAGTTTTTATTTTTATTTTTTTTAATTTTAAAACGCCATTTAAAGCACCCTCACCCTCTTTTAGCTTTGTTTTATAAAACATATTAAATATTTACACTATAAAACCATAAAAACCATTTATAGATGACTTAGGGTCTTCTATATACTATAAATAATCTCTAAAAAAAATTAATTTGATTTTTCTCGACAATGAATTCACATGTATCACTTCCATATTTCACAATTTGACTTCCAGTTCAAGACACTTCATATTAAGGGTATTTTTCTCAACCTTAACTTATCTAAATATTTATTCCCAATATATTTTTACCTTTTAAATCTATTATTCATGAATTTTACATAATCTTTATAGAGAATTTTTAAACTCCTTTATCCTCTATTCATTTATTTACAATTGATAAGCATTGAAATTAGGATTGGTTTTTTCTATTTCCTTCAATGTATGAAAATATTCATTATATATCTTCCTTAACTATTTATTCTCACCAATTATCATTTGAAATTATTCTTCAACTGAAAATAAATTTTCATTACAAACCAATTTAGTCTTATCATTGGTTTCCACAATTTAGTCAGAGTTTTTCACTATCTCAAATTTCATGTCAATGCTTTTTACTTTACCTCAACTTCTATCTCCAGTGATGATTTCTCATCCTGAATTCCATTTATAAAATAAAATATATAATTGAAAAAATAAATTGTAAATTTCATCAATAATACTTAACTTCATAGCAGATTTCTTCAACTTATTCAATAGACTCGTACTCTTCACATTCTAAAATTGATTCTTTTGAAGAATCATTCTGAGTAGGTTTAAAAGATAAAAAAACGCATTGACTTCCTTTAATTATTGGTTAACCCTATTTTTACTTCTAAATATTTACTAAATTATTTGTTTATTTAATGTTTTTGTTCTTCAATGTTTTTTCTAAAACCTTCATATTTGTACAAATATGGATGAGAACTATATTTACCTCACTTGAAATAAATATTTATTAATAATGTAGTAATATTTTCATGGGGATATGAATTAATTAAGCCCAAATGAATCTTCATAATCCACTACATTAAAATATAATATAATAAATCTTGTACAATATAAAAATTAGAGAGCATCGATCGATCTTGCTTTAGAGGATAAATGTTTTCATCTTTGTTACTTTCATGCCAAGTGTTTCATATCACTAATTCATTGACCATAAGAATCACGAAGTTAATGATGTAAAATTATCCATAAGAATCTTAAAGTTCATGAAGTAATAATACACAAATCGGTAATCTTGTGAAGAACTCTTTAGAAAATAAAAAATTAAAGATGAATATTTTTTAACTTCTAATAGTTGAACATTATAAAGACATTAAATTTAATGGTTGAACATAATTATTATTTCCTCTATGAGAAGAAAATTACCCTTTCTATATAAATCACTAAATCTAAAATGATAAATCCACACATATCTCAAATTAATACACCTTATCTCATATATCTAATAAAAATAATTGGGAAAGAAAATAAATTTATTTGAAGGAAACATGGGTTATCTCTGAAACCACTTGAAGTTCACAATAGATTATTTATACACTTTTAGGAGGAGGATGAATCAATGTGACCCTTTTAATAAATTAGTCTCACTTTTTACTTTCCCGCTAAATATTTGAGTCTCTATCTTGGTTAAGATGTATGAATATGATTATATTTACCAAGACACACCACCACATGAAATGAAGTAATTAAACACGAGACATCAGTGGGTAGAATTTTTACAGGGGTGTATCCCAAAGTCGATATCTACTCTTTTTTATGTTAAGGTCAATTTCTAAGAAAAAAAATTATCACTTGTGTAGAAAATTGATTTCAACAGATAAGAAGGTATCAACACTAACTCAACACCTAAACTAAGTATTTTTACTCTAGATAAAAAATTAGGGAATTTTTGACATCAACATCCCTATGAAAATAAATATCTCTTGGTGCTAGGTGTTTCTTTAGATTATATTGGATCCCTCCAGCCTTCCTTGACACTCCTTATACTCTTATGAACATGATCGTTCATCTACTTTGTGATACCCTTGCATCCATTGGTAAGACAATATTCCTTAATTAGAGTCTTCAATAGTTAATAAATAAATGATTACATAAGTGTTCACATTGGTCTCTATATCTCAACTCAAATGCAATATTCAAGGAATTGAACTTCCACTGAATGATTAGTGTAACTACATGGACGTATTCCTTCTTCTCAAACTCACTTATTTTACTTATGATATAGAGATATATAGAGAATTACTTCACTCCAACTTCTCCTTTTTATTATTTCTTCTCTTATTCCTTTGATGATAATGGGTATATAGAAATAGTACCTATTCAACCCCATTTTTATTTTTTCTTCATCTTACATAATGCTTAGGTTCAATTTTCTAGAATATCATCATCTTTTATCTCTCTCTTTAATACCTAGAATGTTTATTAATATGAAGTATCAGTTTCTCTCACCTTTGTTATCTAACTTCATTATATTTTTATTATACTTTTTTATATTATTATAATCATGTGAATATTATTTCCACATTTTGAATATATAAATAACATCAACATCTGAACAGTGATCTTCTCAATATTTATTCTATTCTCATTTAATCCCATTAAAAAATATCTTCATTTAGTTTTCTAAGAGACTCAGTATTTCTCTTCATCTAAACTTCAAAAACAAATATATCTCTCATTTTCTAGGTGTGCATGGATAAATGAATTAAATTGGTTCAATGTGAAGGATTTATACACAGTTTAATCCTTTATCTATCTCTATTTTTATTTCTCTTACTTGGTTATTTTATATTCCTTGATTCACATCTCACAACATAATTTTCTTTAGAAACCTTCACTTCATAAAACCATTTGGCATGGTCTTATTCCTCATGATGAACCTTGTTCTCCATGTCTCATCTAGTACCATGATCATTATCTAAAGCATCATGACATTTATCCTTTGAATATAATCAAATCATTAATTGATTTTGATATCTGGAAATATTTCATTTTCACAGACTAAAAATCCTTATATAAGAAATATAAAATCTTAAGTTTCACTTATAAAATATCTAAAATCATAAATATAAATGTAATAATTTTTCCTTTTTTTATATTTACTCACTGTATCAAGTATCTTATATATAAATCAAAATAACTTACACACAAACATAAAGTTTTTTCATTTTCTATATTTTTGTATACACTATGGATAGTATATTATATATACCCCAAACATATATTTTGTATCATATTTAGTCTTGGGTACTTTTTAAAATGTTCCTCCTTTTGAGTTCCCTTATGCATCCTTCTATGAGTACCCTTACATATCATCTAACTAACTTTTATATATCACAATTTTTCTTGGGTACTTTTAAAAATATCATTCCCTCGGAGTACCTTCACACATCGATTGTGACAAGCTTTATATATTAATAAAATTACCTTGATATATCAAAGTGTGACTCAATACTTTTCCAATTTCCGGTATTCAGGTTATGAGAAAACATTGCCTATATGTTACAATTTCATATGTACTCTTATATATGCCTCAAAATTATAGAGTGACTCTTACATACCCAGGTGGCTTCCAATACTTTTTCAAATTTTCTACTTGAGAATAAATAACTTATAATCCATATAAAATATAATACATATCATAGTGTGAACTCTCAAGGACTTTTATAATTCTTCAGATTCATCATAGAGTGCTTCTTATGTATCATCTATAGAATTTTATGTATTATAGTGTTTTTTGATGATTTTATAATATTTTAATCTTAGGTAAAACTTTACTTATTCAATTACTTTCCCAATTTTAAACTCTAACACAAAATTATAAAACTTTTCCAAATCAACTCATAATGCTTCACACATTCTTAGGTTAACTTTAATCACTCTAATTAAAATCAAAACAACATAAATAAAATAATAAATATATAAAAACATCTCATAACTCTTCTTTATAATTCTAAAATATTTTGCGTAATATAAGAACCCATCTTTATTTCACCAATTTACCTTAACTACCTCAAACTTAGATCTATTTCAGTCTTCTATAATGCTTCAGTAATAGTACTATCATCATAAATCAATCAGTACAAGACCTTTATCATCATAAAAATCATAATTTTCTAAAAAAATACCATACCTTAATCAACCCATAATTATGAGTTTAACATCATGCATTGAATTTTATTTCATTATCATTATCTTTTACGTTTAGTGCTTTATAGAATTGGGAAAAAATCTCACATATCAAACCCTTATAAATGAAAATTTAAATCTTCTACTTTATATCCATTTTTCTCAAAAAATTGATTCCTAAATTTAAAATATTGACTCATTAAAAACACATTCATTTCATTTAAAATGAATACCCAGAGCATTAATATATACCTTGCTATAGTTCATACTAATCCTTAATCCCTATGAAAAACATTTTTAAATATGGATTGAGAAAAAATATCATTAAGAGATATATAAAAAAAGAAACTAATTAGTCTATTTGTAAAATCATAAAATCCCATAGAAAATATGTTTTATATATAATTAACCTTGATCTCAAAATAGTCATTTAATTACTAAAAAAATCTAATTCACTTCCAAAATATGTTCATAAAATGTCTCCTAAGAAATATTTAACGAAAAAAATCATAATCATTAGGGTTTATCATAAAACATGATCACTCATGAAAACATTTTCTTGAAAAATATACTTGGCACCCTTAAATAGGGTATAAAATTTACTTTAAACATAAACTCATTATATTACCTTATAAAATAAAAAAAATCCATGAAAACTCATTTACAGGAATAAAAAGTTCATATAGGTACATTTGGAAATCATATTCCTATCACTACTGAAATCACTAATATAAGAACTCATACGAATAGAATAGCCTACTTGGTTAATTCTGATATATATTTCACATATAACAAATTCATTACCCAATGCATTAGAGAGCTATATCGGGATCACCCGTCATCATGAAAATTTTACAAGGACCATAACATATATAAAAAAATGTAGTCTTTAATTTCTATAATAATATCTCATAAATTATTCATTTTGAAACATTTTTTGAATCACTTTTAGGATTTATGTAAAAATAATGATAAAAATCCTTTTTCCTTTGAAAACTATTAAAATGTAAAAATCCTAAAATTATATAAAAAAGGATATTATTTGAAAACCCTTATAAAATTATAGAGTAATATTCTAAAATAATAATGATAATTATTGTGTTAAAATCAATTAGTTATGTAAATGTAAAAAAAATATTTTTTTCACACTTTTATGCAAAGGTAAAAAATAACCCATTTAGAAAGCATTAAAAATATTTCTCTTAAAACCATAATAAAGAATGTAAAACTTTATTTAAAATGAATTTTAAAATTAATTTAAGTATATTAATATAATTATTGTAATTTAATGAATTTTTATTTGGGGTAAAAGGAAGAGAAAAAAGTTAAAACTTTTAAAATAAGGGTTTAAGAAAAAATATTTTACCTAAAGTATGACATGTTGCCTACACAATTTAGATATTGTATAATAAACTAATATTAATTTTTTAGTTTTTTAAAACATGTTTATGTTTATTATCATATTATTATCCCTTTTATTTCATTTATTACAATGTCTTATATAGTTATTAAAATTGTCAATTTCATGTCAAATGATTTTTGGGTGTTTGGTTTATAATCCAAAAACAATTTTGGTGGGTTGAATGTGGTAAATGGTTTAATTTTTACATAATTTAAATAATATTAATAATGAAATAATTTCCATTTTTATACATTAAATACAATTATATAACCACTCATCAAAAGCATAAATGGAAATTGAATCACATTGCTTCGTGGAGGTGGTCATCCACACTTACACACGGGTGACATTATCATTTTAAAAAAGATGTAAGGGTAATAAATAATTTAATATATTATGTTTAAATACAAATAAATACTTAATAAATATCATAAATATTCATTAATTCCAACATAATTTCCATCCATGTGAAGGGGTGATGAAAAATGAAACACATCACTTCATGAAGGTGGTAGTCAACACGTACGCACGAGCAATATTTTCATTTCCCATAGGATAGAAAAAGAGATTAAAAATATGTGTACCGTAAACATAATATAAATTTAGGATATTATATATAATTATGTTTTTATATCAACATATTTAGGATAGTTTTTAATGATGTAAAAGAATAAATAAACATGAAAGAACCCAGTTAAGAGTTAAACCTCTTCTTTGGAAAACCTCCTTTCACTAGCGTCTTAATCCTTCTAGGTTGTTATTTTGGTGATACAAGAACATATAGTAAGTATTTAGAGGATTTATGAATGTATTTTGGATGTTTTTGGGAAATATATATGGATATAAGTTTGTGAATAATTCAGGATAGGAGGTTCCCTTTTATAAGTGAGGGGAGTGGCTCTCTTGTAATTACTTTTAAATTTTAAATATTCTAAATTTCATACTAATAGTCAAGTGGAACTAAATATATCCAATTTTGAAGATAAGGTGATTATTTTTAAAATAATCTAATCTGATAATAATTAAGATGATATTTTTTTACCTTACCAAAAAAAAGTTACCCTAATTAACACATTTTACCCCTTACCATGGTGATAAATATTTTCCATGGTTACTATTCATTAGGACCAAAAATGAAATTGAAATAAATTATAAATTTTAAACTCTTAATTAAAAATATTAAATCCATTTTTCAATATTAAATTTATATAACTTGTAGAAATTTATTTTAATATAAGTGCGAAAGCGCAATCAAAAATATTTTTTTAGAAAAAAAAATTTGTTTAAGCCAAAAAATGAATTTATACCAAAATAAAGTATAATTATAATTAATATTAAATTATTTGAATAATTTTTAATAAAATGGGACTAATTTTTCTTTAAAAACAATCTAAAATATAATGGGTCTTTGTTAATACTTGAAAATAAATCATGTTTTTTAAAAAAATCGGTATTTTTCACTATTCAAATAAAAATCAATCTTTTTAAAAAGGTACAAAAAATTTACCATAATATATATTTTATGTTCTCATATAAAATAAGAATTAAATTTTTTAAAATTAAATTTCTAAAATTTAGAAATTTAACATTTATATAAAAAATTATAATACATGGAAAACATTTTAGTTAGAATAAAACTATTTCTTTTTCTATTTGAAAAATCATGTAAATTTTTTGTAAGGAATGTGAATCCATAAAATTTAAAAAATTAATATTAATAAAAAATTAAAATTGATTTATTATTAATATAAAATGGGTTTTCACATTTCCTAACCATTATCCAAGGAATATTCATCATTAATTAGAGTAGATTTGTGCTTGATAATTTTAGGATGGATTCTCACTCTCTAACTCTTAGCCAACTTCACTAAACTCCTCTAAAAACTAGCTTCTAAACTTTATAAGGTATTTTTTTAGACAATGATTTAATTAACCATCATCCCTTGTAATTTATTTATTAATATCTAAAAAACAATAATTGGATATATAATCTACTTTTATAACACCATGAAGTATCTCAAATAAACTCATTTGAAAACATAGGAATGGAACTCCATTAATATGTAGAATGAAATACAATATAAATATATATGATTCATAGGAACTACATGATGTATTTCATAGTTATACCTCTTTATTCATTGGTATATCCTCTATCACCAAACATATATTGACTATCTTTCTCATTGAAAACCAATACAATCATCATTACCATTGGTATCTTCAGTATACAATAATTCACATCTTATCCCCAAGTTATTGAGTTGTTAAATTCCTCATACCAACACCTTCCATATATCACATGGAGAGGTAAGGATAAGTTTTTAGAAGGTATACAAGATCTATTGAGTTCCAATCCTTAGGGAAATATAGGAAAAGTTTCTTTACCCATGGGATGTTTGGGAAAATGCAATGAGGATGCCACCATTAGCTTAGGCGCTGTTAAGGGATACCACAAATACTATTGGTAAAGAGCCCCATATGAAAAAAAACATCATCTTTGAAACATGGATGAATATTTCCCACATTAAACATGGTGAATTCCCCACCTCTCAATTCCCAACATTATAACCCATAATACAAAATAGGGTTACTCTAAGAACCGATTAGTCTAAGATAGACTGAGGTCAATACAAGAAATAGGGTTATAGAGTTAACATGGACATAAATCCCCATACTCATCCCATTATCTTCCTCTTGATACAAATAAGGGGATAATTGTTTCTAATCTATGATCAAAACATAATAGCGATACCAATTACATTTTTTATAGAGGCTAGGTTGGAAAAGGGAAGGCTCGTTATCTTAGCATTATCAATTCTAGTTAAGATTCGTCAGTTTTTACTATACATATATATCAAAAAGTCTCATTTTCTTATTTAAGTCTCATTATAAGTATTTCACGGGTAGTTATTGGCATACTTCAAGACTTATGAACTCCATAGATCTATTGGGATTCCTATGTGTAGGTTCAAACCATTTATTCAGTAAATATAATAAATTTTTTCCCTCCCAATGAAATATGAAAAAGCAATCCAAGAACCTACAATGCATTTAGAGTTTAATTTATTTCCTTAAATAAAATTATCAGCGATAATAGTTGTGGATAATGGTCATGATGGGTATGAATAAAGTTCATACTATTGGATTTAAGAGATAGAATATTATCAATGTAAGTATAATATGACATCATTTATGAGTCATGTGCACTATATAGGTTTTCACACTAGTTCCAATGTCTACAAAAGTAAGTGTTAGAATAGCCTACAAATGTGAGAATGTAACAACGCCATATGATGAATTAAAATTTGTGGATGATGATGATCCAAAATACCACCTATGTTGGAATTATATTTCCCCTTTAAATTTTATCATCATGATAGAACTAAGGTATTTGCATGACCAAATGTCCTCATATCACCATGATATGTTAGTCTAGAAGGGTCTCTATGGTAAGAGATGAACTAGATATAGATAAGATGAATTGAAGAACTACGAAGTACAAAATGAAGTTTATTATGGATAAAAATCCAATGATCCTAAGAAAATGAACTTATATGTCTCCCAATATCACATAATTAATGAAATAGTGAAACATGAGCCTAAGGTGAGGCGATCAAGCTGGATATAGTGTGGTGATTCTCTAAAAAAAGATAGGATGTTGGGAAAATAGTTTAAGATGAAGGAACCCAGAACTTATTCTAATACCAAGGTATAACCTCAAATTATCTCTCAAAATTATATTTATATATATAAAAATTTAATCTTTCCATTTTTGGAGTAGTTGGAAATCTTTTAATAATGATAAAGACCCATAGGCTACACTTCAAGGCAGCATACAGATCCCACAAATAGGGAATTTGTAAGTACCATATAGTATTAACCTTGAAAATAATCCAGAAGATATTGGTCTATACATAGGGAGATAGATATTATAATACATATTTTTTATGATAAATCCATAGTCATAAGATGTGTATAGAAGATGTTAGATGATGAAAACATCAAATGGGTGATCAACCAACTAGTTGATGAATAGTAGAATGATACTATCAACTCTAAAGATGTATGGTCACACTTTATTAAAACATAATACCTTAAATTATATTAATTATAGAAAACACATGATGTTTAACTTATTATGTAGTGGGGGAGTTGGAAGGGGCATTCATGTCTTCTCTAGATGCACCTTTATCGACACCCAACTCATAATAATTTTAGAGTTGTTGGAACTAATATAATAAGATCCATCATTTGGATATAGTATAATTTTGAAGGAAAAAGGGATAGAATAGTTGTATACTTTCCCAACTCCACTACCAACTAAATGAGAGACGATTCCAAATATCCCACCATAATTTGGTTACATGATGATGATGAAGGGTCAATATAGTGGCTGCACACATTCACATGGCGAAAGGGTTTATTTTTTAAAACTTTATTATTTCCCCTCCCAATTTTATTATGAACTTAAAATCAGGATAATCATAGATTGGGGTATTAATTCTTATAGAGGACACCTTATGAGGAAATATTGTATGCTGACAAAATAGTAGAGAAATTTTCATTGAGTAATAAACCCTCCTCTTGTAACCTAGATCCTAAACCCTTATCACTCCCCCTTTATCATACTGATTTTTAGTTTTATATATCATTTCCTTATTAATAATAGTACTTTATGCATCAAGTGGTGAAGATAAGGAGGAATATTTTCATAAAGTTATGACTCCCCTTAATGTTGACCTAAAGGTATCAAATACTAGAATGGGGACCATGTTACATGGATTTGAATCTTCCAATATGACCAGTGAGATCTTGGAAGATAAAATTGATACTAAATATATTGATTTTGGAGATTCAGTGGTGCAAGTTCCTAGAACCCATCTAGGGTATTTGATTGCAGTTCATTTTATATTGTCAACCAAATAGGTTGTGATAAATATATTTGATTATCTAGTAATAGATAAGGTGATCATGACCCTTTCTCTAAGTAATAAGGCAACCAAATAGGTTGTGATGATGATAGAGGGTGTTCCCATTAGACCATGTAGTATAGAAATAGAATTAGCTATAATTGACACTTTTGATGGAGTAGGTAAATACCAAAACTTATTACCTCTATCATTTTTATTTTTTCACTGACATATATATCCTTGGGGTCTATTGCATTTATTTCAGTGCAAGTGATGTAGATGTAAGAATATGACGCCACTGCCACGACATCCCTATCATCAAATGAGTCAAAAATAACTAAAGATATTAATATCATATTCACAATCAGAAACTTATTGTCATATTTTATTCTTGTATCCCTAGTGGATTCCATCTCAAAATTAGGTTTTCTTGTTCTTTATTGGTCCATGACACATCTAGTGTAGTGGTACATCTAGTAGTCAATCTATGAGACCCCATAAGAACTTCCCAAGATTTAACAAAAGTTAATTACCCTAAGGTACAGAAGATTCAACTAAAGATACATCCTTTACACCCTAAAGAAAATATTTTATGGGTGAGAGAAGTTATAAAATATTTTTATGAACCTCTCAATAAATTTAGTTATATCTCCTCCAATGGAGCTCAGTGCAATGTAACTTCAAGAATAATACTAATGGGTCATGGTGATATTTGAGCACTGACAATTATCTGATGTAAGGATAATCTTAGAAATATTACCCTACCAAAAAAGTTGAGGTTGAGAGTACATTGAAGGAAAATTAAATTCATATAAAAATTCTGAAAAGGTGGGAGAATATTCGACTACCAAATCAAAATAGTAAGTTTCATAGGAGGAGGTAGACGCTAACAATTTGGTTGAACTTAATCAGGATATAGATGACCTAGATTCATTAGTGATACAAAATCTAGATTTGTTATGACAAACATTATAGTATCCTTTTTAATTTTTCCTTCCCCTAACTTTTGGTTAACAATGAAGAAGTAACTCCTAATTTTTGTATACACCTTCCATTTTTTCTTAAATAAAATTCATTACCTTGAAATCATTTTCAATTTCTTGAATTATTATTGCTTTGACTATTGATTATTGATAATCCATGAAACTAGAAAGGAGTAACATCATAATAATTTAATCCACCTTAACATTAAATGGATATGGATCTTGTAAATCATAATCTTAACATACTTGAGTGAAATTATAAAAACAGGAGTAATTAATCATTTATAAGTCTTGTACTCCCAAATGGTTATAGGAAAGCTAGATTTGTAATGTTTGTATACCATCAAAATAACCTAAGCAAAAACTATTAGATAAAATATTTCCAAGTTTTATTTACTTGTAAACCTATTCACTTTGATTGATATATGCAAGTTGTATACACTATGAATTTATCATCATTCTAAACCAGTTCTTTTCCATCCAGATCTAAGGGAGTTAATGACTCAGCATAATTGAAATCATGAAGGGGTTTTATAATGGAAGAATCAATGATCAAGAGGGTTAAAATACCCTAAAATTGCACCTTCATGCATTTTACACAGATCATGGGAACCAATATATATGTGAGGAATGGGATGATTCTCAAAAACATTTCTATATATTTAGAACTAGAAATCATATATTGACTTTTTCTAGGGACATATAGTGATACCCACAAGATATTGTTCCATTTTTTTATCCCAAATGTCTTCCAAAAATATGGGAAGGAAATGATTAGTGTGTAAGAACTTGCCTTTTTTCAAGGACACCATTTATAGGTTTTCAAACTAGTTAATATTACCTCTCTTTGATTTGATAGTTTAAGGTCTTGTAATCAGGACCAATAAGGATAATATTTAAAGCAAAATGTATTTGAACAAAACAAGGCTAATGTTTAAGGCCATACAACTTTAACCAAAATATGAGGCAGTATATACAATAATAGGGGTAAGGTAAACTTGATGTGAATTGATTATTCGGTTCTATTGAATATGGCCTCAAAGAGAGGTGAATGAAGTTTTAAATTCATATTTCTCAGACTAATAGAGAGTATGAGAACAAAAATATTGGTCTCAAAGATAACACATAATAAGACCACCATACAATATATCCACTAGAAATTAATAAATGTGGAAACAAAGAATCAACAATAATCCCACACTATAGAGACAAAAACATGGAATACCCAGCACCCAAGTAATCACATTGAAATGTAAAATCTCTTAAACTCTCACAGGAAAGAACTATCCGAAGAAAATAATAAGAATAAAGTAATCTGAAATAACAACCTAATTTTACATGGTTCAAACTTGCATCATAATCCATATGGAATAATGCACCTATTTTATTTATGTATACAGAAGTGGAATAAAATTTCACAATACTCATATACAAATAAAAATTGACCCTCCCTGTTAAATATAGTAGTATCCATCATGTGTACCTGATATTCAGAACCTCTATATCTTTACAGGATGAATTCCTCTTACCTAATCTCCAGGGATGAACCCTATGCTTTTTCAAATACTTCTACCACCTCAACTCCCCCACCAAGTGAACAGTGTAAATTTTTAATACTTTTTCAAGAAGTCTCTTGTACTACTATCCTTTTTCAATTTCATGTAATGCCTCCAAGTCTAGTAATCAATGAAAATTTCCAACTACACATTCCAAATATTTCATCCACTCATATCCTCTGACTACATCATTGTCTGATTGTATCATCTGATTAAATTTTCTAGATAATATGTTTCAATTACTTATGGTTTCCCACTTTCTCTATATCTTGGACCCTAGTTGTTTTTGTTCTACCATTTCCATCCATCAATCAGTCATTATGATAATGGAGTTTTCTCATCCATTAGTTCTAATGACTTTTTATGGAAAATGGATTTCACATAGCTAATCCTAGAACCAAAAAATGGGTTTGAGAGATATAAGTGTTTTATGTAATTTTAAAATATGGATGTATACGGCATAATTTATAGCTTGAGTTATTAGAATCAATAAATGTTGAAATAAAAACCGATAATCTAGGACAATCACTGATGAAGTTCATATAAAGGTATTACTACCATACCATTGAAAAAGAATACTAAGGATAACCATATTCAAATGATGTGTTCCCTAGTAATTTCATCACAGGTGTATGGGGATAGAGGATATTTTCCTTCACGATAATAACATGCCACTAGTTGGCTATATGCAGGCTAGATATGTGGTTTATTTACCATAACCAGTTATAGAGTCCCTTCGGAGTTGGATATAGTTGTAACCAATAGCCATGGAAGATTTTTTGTGATTTTGATACTTAAGGTAAAAATAATTGGGTCTAAAACTACTAATCTATAATCACCCATCATAACATAAATCCTGGAACATAGTTAGAACCTTTCAAAAAATGGATGAAACCATGAATTGATTTTACTAGAATTGAGAAGGAAAATTACCCTATACACTACATTGAAACTCCTCACACTCAAACACTCACAAGTCCCAAAAAATAGCACAAGAGTAAAAAATAACTAAAGGACAGACTATAAGAGATTTTTTGATTTTGACAATGTCCTACACTATAGGAGAACACTGTTACTTTAATTAAACTAATAGAAAAAAATATTAAAATTAAACATATTTCTATAAGTGACCCCACCCCATATATTTATAATGGGGCTCGGTTATTGAAATAGCTTCCACCAATTTAGAATCTTTATAGGGAACCCACTGTTTATCGAATACACCTCTAGTTTACTTTAGATTACAATGCCTCAACTACTATCTTCTAGTGAACATTGCAAGTGATTTGAGAAGACCTTCCAAATATCTCTTGAAGAATCTTATATATCCTTTGAAAACCTCCAAAAATTCCTTATATAAGTACATTAGATCTTCCTCATTTAAGTAAATTATATACATCCCCACATGAGCTAGAGTTTTTTCACTCCCATCATCTATACATGGTCACTTACTACATGGTTTCAGAAGATTTCCTTCTGGACTATACCTAACTCTTTCGATATTATTCTATCCAAATATCACTCCATGTTAGAATAATAAGTTCAATACATTCACTTTATAGACGAAAATAATCAGAACCACAAAATAAGTCTGCAAACTTTCCCAAATAATCACCCACTTGAAGGCTGCTTTCAAGGATTCAAGTAAACCACCAACACCTAGAAACATTTTGATCACTTAATCCTCTATTAAAATAGAAAATGTATACATTTCTCATTATGGTCACCTAAGTCCCACTAATAAACAATATTTCCACATTCTTTATTTGACTAACACCTTGGTAAACATATCATCTAGATTTTGACTTTTATTGATCATCAATAGTTCTAGAACTCAGTCCTCTAATAGATTCTAAATGAAATGATTTTTAAGATAAATGTTCTTCATATATGGATGAAACACTAGATTCTTCCCCATATGAATCATGCTCTAACTATCTTCGAACAACAACTAACATTAAAGACTCCTTACAAGTTCTTCTAAATATAAAATTATCTATACCAATTCTTTCCCTGTTTTCTTGATAGCTATGTAGTCTACTTCCATAGTTGAAAGTAAAACATCCAACTATAGCATCGATATCGAAATTTTGGTTTTCCCACCAAAAGTGAATATAAATCTTTTAGTATTCTTATATGCATCCATATATTCTCAAAATTCCACATCAACATACCCTTATAATAGATCATCCATTCTAAAATATAGAGAAAGTTCTTCCATTCCTTTGAGATGTCAGAGAATCCATTTCATGGATTCCTAGTGCTCCCTTCTTGGATTCTTCATATACCATCTAATAACTCTCACTACTTGAGAATTTTTTAACCTCATGAAAACCATAATATGAATAAAACTTATGACTAATGAATTATATATAACTTTCTCTATGTACTTAACCTTGTATTCCATTTTATTTTCTCTTTTTAGATAAATTTTTGTGTATAGCCAATGGGGTGGTCAGAGGTTTATATCCAGTCATTCTAAATATTTCAATGATCTTTCAAATGTATTCCATATGAAAAATAACCAATGTTATGGTCTTTCTATCAATAATATTCCATATCCCCAAAATCTTATTGGCTTTACCAAGATCTTTCATACCTGACCTTATAGAGAAATCATCTTTTGAATCCATAATCTGATCCAAAAATGAATCTATCAAGAGAATATCATCCATGTATATGAGTAGAATGGTATAAATTCTATCATTGAAAACATTCAGTGGTAGAAATGATCATCATTACTCCAGATAGACCCCTTTTCAACCAAAAATGCATCGAACTTCCAATTCCATTTCTTTGGCACTTGATTCAAGCCAGAAAATATTTGTTTCATCTTTTAAACTAAGACTTCATTTTTTTATCCAAAACCCTTTATATACTTAATAAATATCTCATCTTATAAATCACTATGAATGAAATACATTTTTACGTCTAATTGTTCAATATATAACCCTTTGAAATTTATCATTCTTAGCACCATCCAAATAGTTGTATGCTTGAAAATAGGAGAAAAAATCAGATAAATTTATCCCTTCATTATATGGAAAATCTTGAACAAATAACATATACTTATATCACTTTATACCATCTACTTAATCCTTTAGTCAGTATACCCACTTTTTCTATAGTGATTCATTTCGTTATTGTAAATATGTCAGCTCCCAGGTTCTATTCCCATGTAACGAATCTATTTCCTATTTCATATCTAAATCCCAATTTCCAAAATCATTTAGACTCACCAATTTTTTCAGGATCTCATGTTCTTATCCATATGTTAAAATTAATAAATTTATATCATTTCCAAACCTATGAACCTAATTTATGATCTTGGTAGACCTCCACAACTCAATATATAGTTGTTATTCTTCTACAACTACATTTTTAATAACATATCCTTCTAAAACTTTGTCCCAAGCTTTTTTAGACCTTGAAAATTCTAATAAATCTATCCTAAAATATTATTCTTAACTTTTATTCATTCATTTTCTTTATAAAAAATATAGATATTCTCGATTTATATTTAGGTAAACTCATACATACTTCATTTATTCTTTGTTCTCAATCGCAACTTTAACCAAGTTCAGATACTTTTGTGGGATCTTCTCATTAAAGTGAACATTCCGGCTTCTAATGACATTACATTTGTTATTGTAATAGTGCTAAAACCCAAATTTTTCATCATTATACCTTATAATGAAATGTGTTCAAGAATTTTGTTTAAGTTTTTTATCTCCTTTGCATCAACAAGGATATGGGTGAGGCTACTAAAAACCTTCAGATGAGACACATCAATAGTTCTTTTAGTCCAAAATTATTTTATAGTTTCATACCCTATAGGTTTGAAAGGACTTTTTTGAATGAAGTGGGTGAAATAATTGATGGGTTTGGCCCAAAAATCCTTTAGGAATCTTTCATGCAACCTCAGGCTCTAAGATTTATCTTTTACTATCTGGTTCATCAAATCTACCACATCATATTGTTCTAGTTTTTTATGCATAATATTATTGAACCTAATTCCTTTTCTCTAGAAAAAACTTTAGAATTATCTAATATTGTACCCATATCCATTATCTTATCTTAAGAAATTATAATCATTTTTGGATCTTTATCCACAATGTATATCCATCAAAAAACACTCTAGAACCTCATATTTGTGCTTAAGGAAGTATACTCATACAATTTATCACTACTAAAAATATTCCTTTAACAGTGCTAGAAATGGCCTTTATTAGTTCTAGAAAATAATTGACTACATGAGCGAGGTTAAAAGCCATGGTCTTTTATCAGTGCTGAAAAATCACTGATAAGGGGTCCTTTATTGATGTTAAAAAAGCTGATAAATGGGAATTTTATCAGTTCCTTAATTTAGCACTTCTAAAGGCACCATTTATCAGTGTTTATAAAAGCATTGATAAATAGACTTTTATTAGCACTTATAGAAGTGATGATAAATTATACCTTTATCTTATATTAGAGAAATGCTAATAAATGACCTTTTATTAGTACTCATAGAAGAAATGACAAATTATACCTTTATTAGTGCTTTTTAAAGAGCTGATAAAGGTCCATACTATAGTATGTTATAAAAGCACACTGCAATGCCACTGCAGTGTGCTATAACAACACACCGCAGCATCAAAAACATACAAGATATAAAAAAACAAGTCTCAATATAGGATTTAAATGAAATTAAATTTACAACACAAACATAAGAAAATAACACTATATTATATGCATTTCAAACATTGGTTTATACAATAACATAAATACAAATTATTACATACATTCAAAAACATAAATGTTACTTTGTCTTTTAATACAGACCTAACTCATGCTATTGCTGAGAAAACCACCCCTTATTGAAAAAAATAAATCACCTGTATAAGAAAAAAAATTATGTTAGTAATAATATAAAGAAATAAATTAACATAAAGTTGTAATTTTACTAAAATTGATGTCGATTTTAAATAAAAATATGCACTTGGAGTTGTACCAGTCACACCATGCATCTGATTGAGTTGTGTTTGATTCCAACACATCTTAAATTTATTTTGGATCTTTTTCATAAAGTATCAAAATAATCTAAATGTTTTTTCTCAGTTTTGAGTACGTCTGTTGTCTTTTTTACTAAAATGTCATTTTAAACTGGAAACACACACTTTTAACTCATTACGATCAGATTGTGTATCAGTATGATGAGAAATATATTCTTACATGTCAAAAATAACTTATGAATCATTTTCCTAAATTATGAAGAAAATTCAAATGTGTTTGATCAGTTTTCAATGAGTGACACTTTTTGAACTAAAATGTCAATTCTAAACTGATAATAGAAACTTCGATTCACACCGGGTACATAGTGTATTGGATTTAGGTGTGGCTAATTCCTACACATCAAAAATGAATTATGGATCATTATAGTAAAGTATCAAAATAATCTGAATGTTTTTTCTTGGTTTTTATTAGGACAACTTTCAATTTTATTAAAATTGATGACAATTTTAAATAAAAAAATTCACTTTGAGTCATACCGGTCACACCATGCATCTAATTGAGGTGTGGTTGATTCTTAAATGTCCCAAATGACTTAAATATCATTTTCAAAAAGTATCAAAATAATATGAATGTATTTTCCTGTTTTTGAGTACATCAATTTTCTTTTTTACTAAAATTTTATTTTAAAATTGAAACATGCACTTTGACTCATACCGATCACATTGTGTATCAGGTTAAGGTTTGGTTGATTCCTATACATCACATATGACTTATGGGTCATTTAAATAAAGTATTTAACAATTTTAAAGTGTTTTATCTTTTTTAGTTGTTCAATTTGTATTTTAACTAAAATTGATGTCAATTTTAAATTAAAACATGTACTTTGAGTCATACCGATCACACTATGCATCAGATTATGGTGCGACTGATTAATGCATGTATAAAATCACTTATGGATCATTGTACCAAATTATCAAATCAATATGAATGTGTTTGTTTAGTTTTTATTAGGTTAGATTGTTTTTTTACTAAATTTGATGTTAATTTTAAATAAATACGCACTTAGAGTCATACTGACCACACCATACATCAGATTTAGGTTCGACTAATTCCTACATGTTCCAAATCACTTATGGATTTTTGCATTAAAGTATCAAAACAATTTGAATATGTTTTCTCAATTTTGAGTATATCACTTGTCTTTTTTAATAAAATGTGATTTTAAATTTGAAACATGCACCTTAACTCATAGGGATCACATCGTGAATCGGTTTTATGTGAGGCTAATTCTTACACGTCACAAATGATTTATGAATCGATTCCATAAATTATTACGAAAATTTGAGCATATTTCTCCATTTTTCAGTGAGTGACACTTTTTAAAGTAAAATATCAATTTTTAACTAATAACAGATACAATGATACAATTACCTTTTTTACTAAAATTAATTTCAATTTTAAATAAAAATTACTTAGAGTTATACTAGTCACATAATGTTTCAAATTAAGGTGAGGCTGATTCCAACACATCCCAAACTCTCAAAATTTTCCTAACTTTCAATGTTATTATGATTTCTATTGAATTTCTTTGTCAAACTACCAACACTGCATGAGAAACTTCAAACAAAACATATCAACTTGAAAAAAATAATCCACCTGTATAAGAAAACAATCATTATGAGTAATACTAAAATGGAATAAATTAAACATAAATATGAAATGACACATTAATTCTATGGAAAATGATTTTACTAAGAAAATATCAAGATTACCTCTTTGATTGAGTATTGGAGGGAACTTGAAGTGAAGTGATAAATTTCAACACTACAGGGGTGAAAGGTTTTGAGGGAGAAGAAGTGTATGGAATTTTTGGTGTAGAAAGGAATTAAATATGAACAGAGCATCCCAACTCGAACAAAATAATCCACCTGTATAAGAAAACAATTATTATGTGAGTAATACTAAAAACAAATAAATTAAACATAAATATGAAACAATAAATTAATTATATAGACAGTACTTTTACTATGAATACATGAAGATTACCTTTGTAATTGAGCAGAGGTAACATTGTTGCTCCTCCTAAAAAGGAAGTGGAGGGAAAATGAAATAAAGTGATAAATTCACCACTGAAGGGGTGAAAATATTTTGAGAGAGAAGAATTTTGTGGAATCTTTGGTGCATAAAGGCAGGAAATATGGACAGACCACCCAAACTCGAACAAAAGAATCCACCTATATAAGAAAAAAATTATTATGTGAGTAATATTAAAAAGAAATAAATTAAACAAAAATATGAAACAATTCATTGATTATATGAACAATGATTTTACTGTGAAAACAACAAGATTACCTATGTAATTGAGAAGAGGTAGATTTCTTACCTTACCTACAAATTTAGTGGAGGGAACTGGGAAAAAATTGATAAATACACCACTTCATGGGTGAAAATGTTTTGAGGGAGAAGAAGTCTATGGAAGTTTTGGTGCAGAAAGGCATGAAAGATAAACAGACCACCCAAAATCATATAAAATAATCCACCTATATAAGAAAATAATTGCTATGTTAGTAATACTAAAAATAAATAAATTAAACATAAATATGAAATAATACATTAAATCTATGTACAATGATTTTACTATGAAAACATCAAGATTACCTCTATGATTGAGCAGAGACAGTGTCATTTCTCTTATTTCAAAGGAATGAAACATAGAAAGAAATATTCTAAAATAAACTAACTCTATAAGGAATAATGAAAATTAAATCAACATTTCATTATAATTTTTTTTGGTAAAATAGAGAAATTATATCATAATATTACCATTACATATTTCCAAAGGGTTCCCTTTATTATAGTTTGTTCTTATGATGGATCGGTAACATCATCATGTATAGAAGACATTGTCTTCATGATAAGTCAAACATTTAATTTAGATTATTTTAATGTAATAGAAAACATATAATATAATGAGAGAAAATATAATATATTAATTTTTTTTTTACCTTCTCATTGAACCCTCTTTCTTTTTTAAAGGTTTTAAGGATTTGGATCCTCTATCGAGAATTCAAATCCCCTCTTTATGACCCCCTCTAACATAAAATACATTATCTATATTGGAACCAAAATGAAGTGATTATGATGTACCAATTAAAGGATCATCCTAAATTGAATAAATAATTTAAATGAAGAGAAAACAATATAGGATTGTATTCTCAGTTTTGGCGATGTGATGAATATTTTAAACTAAAATGATACTCATATATTGGAAAAAATAAATATTAATCTTACCAGTTACACTATGCATAGAATTGATGTGTGGATGATTTCTACACATCACAAATGACTTATGGATCATTTTCCTAAAATATCAAAACAATCTGAATGTGTTTTCTCAATTTTGAGTTAGCGAGGCGTCCTTTTTACTAAAATTATTGTAAATTTTAAGTAAAAAGATTCAATTTGAGTTATATCAATCATACTATACATAATATTGATGTGAGGATAATTCTTACACATCCCAAATGGCTTATGTATTGTTTTCATAAATTTTCCAAACAATATGAATGTGTTTACTTAGTTTTTATTACGTCACCTATCCATTTTACTAAAATTTTATTTTAAACTGGAAGCATGAACTTTGACTCATACCGATCACATCGTGTATCGGTTTTATTTGAGACCAATTCCTAAAATTCAAAAATGACTTTTTAATCAATTTCATAAATTATCAAGAAAATAAAAGCATGTTTTCTTAGTTTTTAGTGAGTGGAATTTTTTGAACTAAACTGTTTGTTTTAAACAGATAACAGACACATTGAGTCACACTAGGACACCTTGTGTCAGATTGAGGCATGGATGACTCCTATATATCAAAAATTACTTATGGATTATTTAACTAAAGTATAAAAACAATATGAATTTTTTTTATTAGTTTTGAGTAGGCCAGTTGTCCTTTTATTAAGATTGATGTCATTTTAAATAAAAAGACATACTTGGAGTCATATCGGGAACACCATGAATCAAATTGAGGTATAACTAATTCTTATATATCTTAAATGACTTATGGATAATTTTCATAAATTATAAAATAAATTATAATTTGTTTTCTTTGTTTTGATTATTTCACTTTTTTTTTACTAAAATGTCATTTTAAACTAGAAACATGCACTTTGACCTATACTGATCACATCGTGTGTCGGTTTGATGTGAGAATGATTCCTACAAGTGAAAAATGACTTATGAATCTATTTCATAAATTATTAATAAATTAATAGAACATTTTATTTGTTTTTAGCGAGTTAAAGTTTTTGAAGTAAACTATCAATTTTAAATAGATAACAGACACATTGAGTCATAGCGGTCACACCATGCGTCGAATTGAGGTGTGGCTCATTCCTACACATCTCAAATGACATATGGATTTTTTATATAAGGTTTAATGAAGTAAGAACCTCCATATAACTCTTTTTAAAATCATATAAAACCCTTTAATTGTTTTTTAAAAAATATAACCTATTAAGAAACAAGTTTTATTGAAAAAATTTTATAAAAAATCCTCATCCAATTATTTTATTAAAGTTTTATTCAGATCCTTGTGGATATATTTGAGGATAAAAATGAAATTAATTCGTTATTAACTCTACCTCCAAGCTATATCAAATAAATTAATTTTAGTAACATACATTCATAAGCTGAAATTACACTATAGCAACCCAAGACCTTCAGGCTGTGCAAGACTATAGTTGTGTATTCTGATTCTTCCAAATCCACCCTCTCCATTTCTTTCTCTCCCTTCACTCTATCATTTGTCTGGTTGTGTAGATGTTTTCTCTCGAAGGAGTTGGTGATAATGGAGGCATCGAGTTAATAACTAGTGTCAATGGTCTAATTCTCACAAATGGGAGGCATTTCCCCATTTAGAGAACTCAATGAAGTACAAGGGTCAATGCATCCCTTTTAATTTATTTTGTTCTCTAAAAGGGGAAATTCATCCAATTTGTGATCATTACAACATTGACACTAGTTATTAACTTGATGCCTTTATTTCCACCAACTTTATCTAGAGAAAATTTCAACACATCCAGAGAAATGATAGAGTGAAGGGCGGGAAAGAAATGGAGAGGGTGGAGATGGAATAATTAGAATACGCAACTACAATGTGGCACAGCCCGAGGGTATTGGGTTTCTATAGTGTAATTTAAACTAACGAGTGTATGTTATTGAAATTAATTTAATTTATTTGACATGGATGCAGAGTTAATGATAAATTACTTCCATTTTTTATCATCGAATTTATCCACACGAATACGAATATAACTTTAATATAATAATTGGTTGAGGATTTTTTATATTATTTTTTATAAAACATGGTTCTTTGAATATGTTTTATTTTATTAAAAAAAATGATAGTGTTTTATATGATTGGAAAAAGAGATCGAAGGAGGTGTGTACTTCGTTCACACTTACCCCAATAGTCAATAAACTTGAATGAGGTTCACACCTTCCACAGTCAAAAACTATAAAATGGAGGTCACTCCTCATTCGATACATAGATAAATAAAGTGAATCTACCCAAATATTTTATATATATGCTATATATATATGCTATATATATATTAATAACTTTATATAAATTTAATTATATATATATATATATATATTATTTATCGTATTTAAATTTATTTAAATATACAATATATTATTCGATGTGTATATATATAATAATATTGTTTCTAATGATACTAAAAAATACTATTAATAATGATTTAAAATTATATTAATTAAAAATAATTATTGTTTTGGGTAATTATGTATAAAATATAATTATTTAAATTTTTGAAAGTTTAATTATTTCAAAAAATGTATATATAGTTACCTAATTTTATTATTATGAAAGTAACATGATTTTAAAATATTTTATTAGTTATTTAAGTATAAATTATATTACTATTAATTAAATGTATATATAGACCTAAAATGTATATATAGACCTAAAATGATGAATACCTAAAAATAATTTATAATGGATAGAATTTGATAACTTCCATTATATTTTTTGGAAAAAATTATGTAAAAACCTAAGGATTCTAGGGAGGCCATCTAATACGCATTAACCCATCCTTTAGATTCTAGTGAGGTCCATAAATAAGTTCGCATAAAGCAATAATACACATTAATAAGATATATCATAAATAAAGGAGAAAAACACACCAACCATTGCAACATCTATCCCATACACATTTAAACATATATATATATATATATATCATGGAATTTATATTACACATAATTGAAAAAAATGCACATTTAAAGATAATTTTTAATAAAAATAAATATAATCACTTCCTAATTTGGAAATCTAGAACCAGAATTTGTGAATAAATAATTATAAAATCACCCTTACATTATAAGTTCTAAAAAAGCATAAAAATATATAGAAATCTATATATATGTATATGTATATGTATGTATGTATGTATGTGTGTGTGTGTGTGTGTGTGTGTGTGTGTGTGTGTGTGTGTGTGTGTGTGTGTGTGTGTGTATGTATGTATGTATGTATGTATGTATGTATGTATGTATGTATGTATGTATGTATGTATGTATGTATGTATGTATGTGTGTATGTATGTTTGTCTGTGTGTGTGTGTGTGTGTGTGTGTGTGTGTGTGTCTGTATGTATGTCATTATAAAATAAACTTAAATTGATAAAAATATATGTAACCCTTACAATAGAATATCACAACATAGTGAAATAAAAACAACACCATATTAATTTTGAAAATAGAGAGCCATTGAAAATAAATAAATATGGTATCACCCTAAATCATGTTTCTCTTAAAATAAAACAAAACAATTCGGAGTAAATAAATTTTTAAGGAAAAACCCCTGCATCAGAATTTTAAAATAGAATTTAGATAAAAAAATCCCTTACATGAATTGCATAAAATCAACTTCTCTTGCTACTTCACACCATCATCAGACTGAGAATTGGTTTGCTGAATCAATTTTCTCAGAACCTACAAAGGAAATTGATTCAAAACAGTGAAGAAAGTTTGGGGTATAGATGTAGATAGTGAATAAAATTGATTCAAAACAATAATTTAAAAATACCACAACAGGATATCGAAAATAGTATTCAAGCAAACAACGAATCATAAAAAAAAGAAAAATATATTACAACAACTGGAGGACAAATACAAAAATAAAATCAGAACCTACAAAGGTAAATAAAAAACCCTTAGATCCAGATCTTGAAATAACAAATACATAAAGAAAATCATAACCTACAAATGAAATTAGAGTCCACCTCACTAGGTTGAAGAAAATATGAGACCCAAGGATCCAGATATGGTTGTTTTCTTCGAAAACCCTAACTGAAACCGAACAACGGATATCGTACAATGTTTGAGAATCTTGATATAGTGGGTTTGTGTGATTCAAGTGGGTTTGTATTATTTGAGATTTAATTCTTCAAGGAGGATCCCCAACAATGGCTATCTTCTATGGAAAGCTTTTGATATCATGACGAGTTCACAATAGGTTAGGTTTTTTAATTAGATTGGGACACTTTTATAATCAATTTTTTAAAAGTGCTGGTCAAAAGTCCTTTTATCAGCACTTATTATTTAATAATTGGTAAAAGGCATATTTACTAGTTTTTTTAGCATTGATAAAGGTAGGTATTTATCAGCGCTAAAAAGGCCTTGATAAAATTTATATTTATCAATGCTAAGGTTTTAGCACTGATAAATATGAATTTTATCTGTGGTTTTTTTATCGCTAATAAAGACACATCCTTATCAATACTAAAGAAAGTATTGATAAATATATATTTTATGAGGGCTTATTACTTAAGCACTGATAAAGGATTTATAATAATAATTATAAATATTTTTTTTAATATCTATATACTTAATAAATATACATAAATATAAATATAGTAAATATGTTCCTTATTTAAATATAATTATTATAGTTTTATAATAATTTAAATATAAAATAATTAATTTATAATTATATAAATATTTTTATAAAATAATATATATATCATTATATATATATAATAAAAATATATACATATAAATATGGTAAATATATTCATTATTTATGTAAATTTATTATAAATTTAATAATTACTTAAATATATTTAATTTTTATTTATAATTTCATAAATACTTTTGAAAAAATATTTATTTATTTATAATTTTAAATATATAATTTTATAAATATAGTATGTACTTTTTAAATATATATTTATTTATGAATATATTTTTATTTATAAATGTTTTTTATAAATATTTTTTTACAAATATATTTTAACATTGTTGATGAATGTCTAATTTTTAAGTGCATGCATGTTAAAAATGAGTGAAATTAAATAAGTTAAAAATAAGCGCCCTTTAATAATATTGAAAAAATGGATCAATTTTGTGTGTGGGTGTTGTAAATAAAAATTCATTAATTATGTATATGTGAAATCAATATATCACACATTTTATCTATATTAAATACAAAAATCAAACAACATTCAATTTTATGTCCATTACTTTATTCAATTAGTTTGTATTTTTTATTCGTATTATTTTTTAATTATAAACCATTATTCACTAAATATATAACCATTTAATTTAAAGCACATAAATATGTCGTAATATTTAAAACATATTTATATAAATTAATATACTTATATATATTTAATATATACAATTTATTAAAATTTTCAATAATCATCTAATTAATAAAATGTTTAATATTTTTCTCAATTTTCATCTTTTTAAGTCTAATTTATTTAATTTTCATTTTTCATATCTATATATTTAATACATACTATTTATTAATATTTATAATTTATATATAGTATAATCAGTTTATTCATTTTTATCAATAATTATTTAATTAATAAAATTTGTAATATTTTTTTAATAAATTATTTTTTTATTTTTTATTTATTAATTATTTCATTTTATTTATGTGTACCTTTATCAGTTCTAAAAAAACACTAATAAAGTGTTTCATTTATCAGTTCTAAAAATAAATCACTAATAAAGGGTACCTTTATAAGGACTAAAAATAAAGTGCTGATAAATGGGACATTTATCAGATCTATAAAAATGCTAATAAATAGTTAAATTTTTTCGTGCTTTATTTAGCACTGATGAAAATTCCATTTATTATAGATTTTTCCTAGCACTAATAAATACCAGTGCTGTTAAAATCTAATTTTGTAGTAGTTTGTGTTGAATCATCAATGGAGGTAACATAATACAATTACCCACTATTAGAACTAGATAGAGCAGCTCGCGAAACATTTGAATGTATGAGCTCTACCTTCGAAGACTTGGGTGTCCTTTTATTAGTAAAAAATGTTTCTTTCATCTGATCTCCTAGAATAAAACTCTTACATGTTTGAAAATCCATATGAATGAGCTTTAGTACAACTTTATTTACTTAGAATCACATTCTCATCTCACTTATGTTCCCAATACAGTCATGCCATAATTCTGAAATTCTAGAATTTTTATTTCCAATAATCCTTTATCTATTTGATATTCCCATCACATAAAACATTTTATCTTCAACACCCCTTTCCACTACTATGGACCCATGAGTGATATTCAACACTCCTTTCACAAAGGTTGTGAAAAATATTACGTCATCTAGAAAAACCACAAAAATTAATTTCTTCAATAATTTGATTATGCACAATAATCCATGAAAATCTAACAAATTTTCATTCGAGATTAATATTTTCACATCACAATTACTTACAATCTCAAGAGCCTCATCAAACATAATAATAACCTTATTAAATCTTCTAAAAAGTTTTTTATTATTTCACTCTTAGATATAGATTGAAACTATGACCAAGAATCTATAATCCATTATTCCAATGTAGTATTGAAACTAAGTTGTAAACAAATTTCTTCCCTAGCTATATTATTTTTGGTACTACCTAGTAGAATTATTTCTAGAGTTAACTATGTGATCCTTTTAATACTAATTTAGATGATCCATTTTCCCACAATTCCAACATAAGGGTCTGGTCCTGGTCAATTAATGTAACATAACATTACTTTTTTTTAGTTATTAATTGACCATTGTTTTGATCTCGTTTGAGTAGGGTGTTGTTTTGGGGTCATTTTGAGATAACTTGAGAATTTTTGTGGTTTTTTGGGCTATTCATAGTTAGCACAAGGTTTGAACAAATTGTGTGCCCCCTAGTGAGAACTGTGTACCCCCTAAACAGAGGGGAATGCGTGGTTGGTTTATAATTTCCCAAACTATGCACCCTCCTAGTAGAAACTATGTACCCCAAATAGTAGGGGATCACATCCGGTGCACGGTTTCCCCTAACTTTGGGCCCCATCAGCTAACTATGCGCATAGAATTTTAATGATGTAATTTGTTATAAAAAATCCATAACCCCCTATTTACGTTCTTAGTCATCCCATTCATCCCTATTGTGATTTATCTTTTCTTGGAGGCTCTTAAGAAGTGATTTTTGATCCTATGACCTCTTCCTTTGTCAAATCATTGTGTCGATGGAAGATATAATCCCTCCCTCATATGTAGATCTACTCTCATATAGTTTCTCATGATCTATATTTCTCTATAACTTATATGTTGATAGGTCATCTTGCAATTTATGGATAAAAACTCTTTTTTATCTTTATTATAGGTTGTGTCCCTAGATCCCCTTCTCCTCTTTCTTTGTTGGTGTTCCCTATAGCAGATGTTGTGCATTTTGATTCCTTGATCTAATGGTAAGTTGTTCTATTTGATATTTTCCATGAAATTGAAACCTTTGTTTTCTTGATTTGTTTGAAATATATTATAATTGATTTATAAATCCTTTATTTGGAATGATTAGATCACAAAATTTATAAAGAATGTATTTTGATAAAAACCCACAATTTTAATGGAATTGGAATTATGGGATGAACTTTGAAAATGATGGATTGATTTTTTAGGAAAAGATTTGGTGATGGGATTAATAAAATGATTTGGGATTTTTTTACAAAATGGATTAAATTGAAATAATGAAAACCCATGATTTTTTTTGATTGAAAAGTCATGAAGTGATGAAAAACCTCTGTTTTGGTTTGGAAATTGAATTGGAATATTGAAAATAAAAATTAGCCAATTAAATTTTAGATGATGTTTGATTTTAAATGAGATGATTTTAGCATTATTTATTGATTGATTGAGAACATTAAAGATTGGGTAATTAGTGGGTTATTTGTGATATGAACACTAATATCTTGATCCCCTAGTAATGGATTTATGATGAAAACTCTAACAATAACCTAGTTTATCATGATTATCCCGAATGAGATATTGATGAGTCCTATTTGGCATGAGCCTGAGGTACTTTTGAACACATTATTAGTCATGATCATTGATTTGATAATTTTTAGGATCCTATAGCCATAAACTAATATAATTCAGGTCAGATGACCATGGTGCTTGTTATGTATGATTTTATTATATATATATATATATATACTCAATTGATTATAAAACTGTTTCTACTCATAACAAATGATATAGATAAATTTTTTTATATAATTTTTTTTATTTGATACATGTTTTAAATGGTTTTATTATATTGAAAAGAAATCATGTTTTGTTTTAAATATGAAAATGATATGTCATGCCATGCCCTGTTTTATTTAAATTGAAATCGTGATTGGTTAATTATTATGTAATCTATTATGGAAAACTTGGTGAGATACTAATAGGATTTATATCTCACACACTACCTTTTCCTTCAGGTTTTTTTATATTTTATTATTATCGGTAAGAGAAAAGTAAAAGAACCACTTAGAGGTGGTGAATTTTCTTGACCCTTGGGGCTATAGACTTATGATGGTAACCGGTGGAGCTGAGGTTCACTTTTTATATTGGGTTTTGATACTTTTTTGGTTGCTTATGGTAGTTTGGTTTGATTTTTCTTTGGGTTATTTATCTATCTTCTTGGTTACTATTTTACCAATTTGAATTTTGGTACTTTCTCATTGAGTTTTGATATACCTACTTGTATATTTTTTATCTTCCATTATTTATAGAAAAATAATTCCCTCTTTATTATTATATGATTATAGGCGATTGTCAGTAACCCATAGGGATTGGGAATTCCCTTCGGGCTATGTTAGTGTTATCTTGGGTATTTGAGTACCAAGGTATCTGAGAAGGTTCATGAAAAGATAGTATTAGATGTAGGTTCAACATATTTTATTGAAGTTGGTAAGTGCCTTGGGTTTTCTTGGTAGATAGGAGATAGGATTAATGGGACTTTTGAGGTAGTTATGAATGAGTTCCTAGAAAGGTCTTTTCATAATGAGACTTAAGTCCCCAAGGGTGGTGGGTAAAAGTGTTTTGATGGGTATTTTGATCTATTTATAGTATTTTCCCAATGTGATTTGACTGTTCTAAAAATCTCATAATTTTTAATTTTGTTTGAGTTGTTGATATGAGGGTCTTGGATTTTTATTATTTTCTATTGATGGTTTGTATAATCGTGCCTCTAAGAAGATGTTTGAATTGAATTGAGGAGGGATCTAACAAAGAACTATAGAAATTCAACCCTCCAGTTGACCGGAATCTCATTGATATAGTTTTGTGTGATGTCCATGCTCTAGTACAAGTAGCCACACCCATTATCATTCTGGAGCCAGTCATGGAACCTCGAAAGGATGACTCTAGAGACTTTGAACAAGATTTTATTCACCATAAGACATAGAATTTTCAAGTCTCTAATGATCCTCAATAAGTTGAGGATGGGTTGAGAGGAATTGAGAAGCTTTTTATTTCTTCGAAATTCATGATTTAGTTAAAGTGAATTGTGCTTTCTTCAAGATTGAGGGACCTAGTAGAATTTGTTGGGACTCTATGATGATAGAGAAGATTCAATAAGTCTTGGAGTGGAATGAATTAAAGGTACCTTTTACCAATCATTTATATCTATATTATATGTTTTTAGCAAAGTCAATTAAGTTTCTTAATCTCCAACAAAGTGATAAGACTATGACTCAGTATGAATACTAGTTTATTATGTTGGTATGGTTTTCTCCTGAGATTATTAAAAATGAGAAACTAAAGGAATGAGTATTTTATATGGGATTTTGGGCTGATATTTGATCCCAAATTTTCATGATAAAGCTGAATTCTTATACTGATGTGTTGGATAAAGCGTTGATGGCTGAGCTAGACCTAGCTGGTAAGTTAGGGTTGATGAGAGTTCCTTTTATCCTAATAGAAATTCTATGATTTCCTTTAAATAAATCCAGAACCATGATGAGTCTTGTGGTGGATCTCGATAGCAGGGTACTTCCATACCTCCTGTAGTTCCTGATATAGGACCTTTGAATTGCTTCTAGTGTGGAAAGTCTAGGAATTCAAAAGGCACCCATGGTCTGTAGTTCCTACGGATGTTCAGGTCACCTATAGAAATTTTATTATATCTTTTATTCCCCACATAGTGGCATGGTATCGTCATCACCTAAAATTATTATGGTGAAATTAGATACTTCAAGAACAAATGGGTTCTATCCATAGGCATCCAGAATGAATTTTCATTACGCACTGCAAGAGTCTCCAGAGGAAGTTGATACGGGCCCAACAACTATGAGAGGCACCATCACTATAGTTTCATCCTTAATTATTTCTTTATTTAATATCAGTGCATCTCACTCCTTCATATGGACTCATGTTATTGATTTTATAAACCTTATTATCTATATTTTTTCTAATGTGATGGATATTACTACATGCCTAAGAATGAAGAAAGAGGACGGTCTTTGTTGTTCTTCTTGTATTTTATCTTTATTAGAGATTGAGCTTACCTAAAATTTTATGGTCCTCAATATGAAATATAATGACATCATTCTCCAGATATATTGTATGATTTATTGTAACACCCTGACCCCATACTACTATATATAGTGCCTTAATTTATTACATTTTCATGATCATAAGGAATCAAATTTTGAAGTACTGAAAACTTTAGCAGTTTTGGAAAACTATATTACATACGTGAAACCAATTTTACATTGGGGGTATAAAATATTTCATAAAAAAAAGTAAAAACTCAGAATCCTTGAAACTCATTCCAAGAATTCATCCTCATATCCTGGGGAAAGGAAATATAATAAGGGTGAGATCAAATTCTTAGTAAGGGTAAGAATACAACAGAAGTAATAATGAATCAATAAGCATAATCAATATGGAAAGGAAAATAATTAAACATACTTCACATTCAAAAAACTAAATAAGGACTAATCAAAATTTCATGGTAAATAACTAAACACACATTCCATTTAATCAATAAACAAAGAACAAAATGAATACATAGATTTTTTCATAGTGGAAATCATCTAGAGAATAATAACTGAAATGAAGGAAATGATTAATTATTGGACACCATGTTTCTCATGTATAGAAAAACTTTACCATTAAGACATTTCCCAAGATGTTTCAAAACATACTGGTTACAAAACAATTTGGTTTGTCTAACTTTAACTCTACTATTAATAACTTTTACAAGACATTTTAAAACATACTAGTTACCAATGAAAAGGTTTTGTCTAACTGAATTCGTCTCATGGGACTACAGATGCATCAAGGGGATTACATTAAATGGACACCAACCCATTTATTTCTTTTAAAAATAATTCCTCACACATCAAATAATCAATTTAAATTTTTAAAAAAATTTCCTTATCAAATATTTGTATTGAGTAAATGATACGGATTTATCAATATTTCTCCAGTAATTTAATTAATTTAAAATTAAAGATTGTATTTAAAAATGGTATATGGTTTAAGAAATAATCATATCCATAATACAAGAATATGGATATAAAAAATAAATATAACGTTCAATGAAATATTATTATTAGAAAGTGATTATTTTGAGATAAATTCAACAGTCACAAAATAATGTGATATTGCAATATAACTTTTACCAGTTGGTGATTTTCAAGTTAAAACCCCTTGGATGATATAATTAAAATTAAAAATTTAAATAAAATGAATATAAAAGGATTAATTATATAATATATTAAAAAAATTTAGTATATACACCGCACAAAATAATTAAGTGGTGAATATGACATTTATCTGATAGATGTAAAAAAGTGAGATAAAAATATATTACCTCATGTTCTATATTGGTTAAACTCTCTTTAACCTCTTGTATAATGGTTTTAAGAATTTTATTAACTTAAAATAGAAACATATTTATACCTATAATATAATATATAGTCTTTTTATAACATATTATATCCTGTTCATTAATAATATTTAATCATTTTCATCATTTCGGGTGTTAATTTCCATGTTTTTCGAGTATGTCTTGAATTGTTATTTTTGTTCCTATTGATTAGATCATTATTTCATCCCCTACAGAATATAAATATTGATTTAAATATAATATATATTCATTATATATATTTTTATAGTAATCCATAAATTCTGGATATAGGAAAATGAAATACACCATTCATGGAGATGGTAGACCATACGTACGCATGAACATTATTTCTATTTTCTTGTCTTATAAAAATAATGAAAAGTAAATGAAAAACACACACACACACAGATATATATATATATATATTATAATTAAATTATCATATTAATTTCATATTTATCACATATTTTAATTAAACTCTTCCTTAATACATTCTATATAATGTGTGAATGAATCACATCGCATTGAGGAGGCGGTAGTCCACACTTCCAAAAACGATGTTATCATATTCCTATAAAATGGAAAGCATGAAGGTATGGGTTATATAAAAAACTCCATAAGCATAGATAAATTATAAATATAATATATATATATATATATATTATAAACAATGACTCCATTATTATTCCCATCCTTTAAGGTTTCAATGGAAGAATGAATGATATCAGTTCGTGAGGCAGTAGTTCGCCATACACATGAACGATGATTATGTATCCCATTTGATGGAGTTGTGTAAAGGTATAGGTCAAAATATTAGAATAAAAACATATCAATATATTTAAAATACTGAGGTTATTATATAATAATGATATAAAAATAATTTAAGGTATGGATAATTAAATGAAACAAAAGATGATCATTGAATAATATTACCTCTTTTTCGGGTAACTCCTCTTAGTTTATACCAAAAGTATTAATTGGTTTTGTTTTCTCCCCAAATTTTGGATTATATAATTTGGGGAGGATTTTTGGGACATTATTTGGTCATATTTTTATGATCAAAATGTCTTGTGAGGTGTGATTAGGTGGGGTGAGTGAATGCCTTTTTATAGTGGAGGGGGACTAGCATTCTTGTAAATATAAAAAGGTAAACACTATTGGGATGTATTACATACCTAATATTACACTAAAATTATAAAATAATGGATTAAAGTGAATTTAGGTTCTATAAAAACCTCAAAATCTCAAAAATAAGTTCATTTTTATAATTTTTCCCTCAATTTAAAAGTTTTCCCACAATTAACACTTAAGTTTTTATTAAGGTAACTAGTTTTATAACCTAAGTTATTTGACCATAAAGACTAAATTAAAATGATATTTATTATAAAATATATACCCAATTAATTATAAATATTATATATAATTTACAAAATAAAAAATCTCATGTGTGGTGGAAATTAATATTTACAGAAGCGCATTTACGCACAAAAACACTACTTTAACGCGAACTGTGCTAACAATGTTTTCACTATTTAGGAGTTAATATATTGATTATAAAATATTGATTGGTTAATAAATGGAACATATTTGATATTTTTTAAAATTTAAAAATCAATTTGTATAAGATAATATTTTTATTAGTTTTAATTCTCTTAATAAAATATCATTTATTATAAAAACAACATTAATGTCAATTTTGAAAGTATTTAATTAATTTAAATTTTAAATTATCAAGAAAATGATATAATTAAAATATAATAAGTTAAAAACTATTTAACATGGCCTATTAATCTAAAACAAATAAGGGAACACAATAATTCATTCAATTTCATCAATTTTAATATTTTTAGTATCAATTATTTTATGTAATTATTAACTAAATAATCACTATATTAGCATTACTTAAGCTTTTTAAGTAACTAATTACTCTATAAAAATTTATGATAAACTATTATGATAACAATAAATCATTTATATTTAAAAATGATATGTATAACTGAAAATATGATTTTTTCCCTATCTCAAGGCTTTATAAATGTTAAAGGTAAGGATGGTTCTTTTTTGCCTTTTTTTCTTACTTAACTTATTATATTGGTCACTTTCATGGAATAGTATCCCACTGACTCATAAAATTATAAAACATATGGGATATGGTCTAAATATTTTTATCCAATAGATTTTGGACAAGTGTATGGGTCATTTATCCCATAAAGATTAATGTTTAACAACTAAGTAAACTAATTTTTACCTTAATCGCTGTAATTAATTTTAATTACATTCACTAGTTTTTTTGTCAAAAATTTAGTTGATATTATTAGAATATAAATATTACACTGATTCAAAATATTTAAATCCATTTTTCTAAATTTCATTCACATAAGTGGAAAAATTAAATTTAAATCCAATCCCACAGACGTGGTGAGGAAGCGGGTTTTTAATGTGAAAATGTTCAAAAGTACCTTAACCTTTATATCTAAATTCAGTATAAAAATAATATTAATGACCTAAATTTGATTAATATATGTATAATTGATCTATTTTAACTTTAAAACCAGTTTAAAATACAATTTATCATTAATAATTTTTTAAACAAAAAGGAAATTTCCAACTAAAATGCTGTATTTTTACCTATTCATCAAAAAATGAAACTTCTCGAAAAAATAAGAAAAATTAACTCTAATATAATTTTGACATTATGAATTCAAAAATAGAATTTATTTTGGAAAATAAAATTTAATAATGTGTCAAAATTTAGTTTTAAAATAGGTACCCCATTAAAAGGTGGTAAAACTCAATCTTGCATGTAACGCAAGGTAACACAATGTTGTGTGTAGCGTAAGCTTATCATGGTGTTGCGTATAAAGAAAGATAGAAACAAAATTAATTTTATTCTAAAGTGAAAATATTTTAATTTATTGGGGTGTTACATTCTCCTCACCTTAATTAAATTGTGTCCTTGTAATTTATACTTGATCTTGGTAATCAAGGGTTTGATATTTGAAAATACTATTGTTGAAAAACCCAAATCCTAAATAGGGTTAATAAAACATCTTCTTCATAATAAGAAAATGGAAATGTGATTACCACCTCAAAACTAGGACTTAAAATAAGATAAAATTAGTGAAAACTTGTACATTGAATAACATCTAACTATCAACTTCTGATGGAGATTAATAGAGAACATGTTCTTGAGAAAGTTTTTGACCACAAATACATAAACTCGAGGTGTGAATAAAGGTCATTTATATCATAAAAAATGAAGATAATAGTACAACATTTTTTTCAAGTCTCTTTTCCTAGAGTTGAGTAATTATTTAACTCTATAATAATATCATTAAATATAATTACTTGATACATTTATATTTCATAAGCACAATATTATACTTTGTTTTTCCTTGAACTATTTCTACTTCATATATTAGAAAAAGTTACTTTATAGGGATAATTAATACATCAATCTCTAAAACCTTGTCTAAAGTTCAACATAACCCATTTTATAAATAGTTAACCTCATGATCCTTCCAAGTATTATGATCCAAAACATTAGAATTAGTTCTAATGAATTTATTAATATCCAGTTAACTTTATCCATATCAATAATTTATTTATCCAAGCATCATTGTCTTAGAATAAAAAAATATTTATGGATATCTTTCCCTCAACCATGTGTTTTCCAAAAAAAATAACTTGATATTGAATCACATTTCTTGGTACCATTCAATATATTATCTCAACTGTTTAATGAAATAGTTCTTCAATACAATCCTTATATGTTTTATAATTATCATGACCATGACCATAGTCAAATGACATAATTCTTGAATCCAAATATAGGCATATTAATCATTCCTCTTTGTCTAGAGTAGTAGAAAAATATAAACTATGATTCATTATCCTCTTTTGGGTTATATTCTTTTTACACTTTAGACATTGAGTTTTGTTGTGTCTTGTCCCCTTATAATTTAATAATTGTAAATTGGAAACCTTTTTCTTATCTTTTCAATCATAATAATGGTGGCCTTTATCACCACACTTGTATCAAACTCCTATTTCTATTATGCAAGTACCAGGGTGATTAGTTCTATAATTATTCCATGTTGGAAAATAATTCTTTCCCTTATTCACTTTATCTATTTTTTATCCAGTTATCCACTTGTTATCATGCTTCCCTTTGAATCCACAATTCATAGATAATTATTTATCTATCTCTTTATCATATGATATTATGTCCTCATACGATTATAATTCTTGGGATACTAGTTCACTTCGAAAGATTGTATTAAGACCCTAAAAAAATTATAATTCTTACTCTTTGGATCATGTTCATTGGTGAGGATTAAATTCTTTCTATTAGAAACCATTTATAAATGTCTACATACAATAAATTCGGTAATTTCATTATAGATCTTAATTTATAATATCAAAATCAGTTAAATACTTAACATAAATTGAAACTTTTATGTGTATCTAACCTCATAATCATAAACATAGTTCCTTTGAGATGTTCTTGTATAATTATACTCAAATTATTTCATAGGGTTATGTTCCCTAATATAGGTTTTCCTAAATCTAGTTTCCAAGGTTACTACTAAAATTTCCTTTATACTAACTGTAATGCCCCAACTCCAGAAACCTAGAGCCGGTTCTTTACTTTATTTCATTGGAATGATTACAAGGAATCAAATCCCAAAGAATCAAAAAGTTTAGAACTTTTGGAAAACCATATTACATACATGAAACCCATTTTATATTAGGGATATAAAATATTTCATAAAAATGTAAAAGCTCTGAATCCTTGAAACTCATTCCCAGAATTAATCTTCATATCTCGGGGGGAAAAATTAAGGGTGATCTCAAATAATTAGTAAGGGTAAGCGTACAAAGGAAGTAATCATGAATCAATAAGAATAATCAATATGGAAAGATAAATAATTTAACACAATTTTTATTTAAACATATTTATAAGGCGTAGTTGACGCACGCCTGTCCTAGGGCGTGGCAAAAGCAATTTAATTTTCCTAGTGTAGCATAGAAGCTGACCATAGTCGTCTAACTTAAGGAGCTTTCTCAATCGTTTACTTACTTAATCTAATTTAACTAAACTAATTCTTTTTGGTTGTTTTTATTTATGACTGTAATGCAATTTAATAAAAGATAAAACTAACATGCAATGACAAAATGCAATTAATTGAGAAAGAACTTGGCCTTTATGGGTTGGTATGTGGGTTTCATCATTATCCTTGTTGATATTTAAATTAAGTTTGATAATTCAATTATGAGATCTCATTCATGAATTACTATTCTTTTATTTATTGGTTTGAAATCTGGAATGCATTTTGCAATCTTAACTTCACCTCCTCCTATAATCAAGGTTGATGGCATACCTCGATCGAGAGTGTGTCATCTTCCAAGACCTGGCTCCATCGTATGCCATTTCAACCACTGAATGGCTCAACTCCATCGTATGAAGAGCTTGTATCCAGTAGAAGGGAGGGAAAGTATTTAATAAAAGAATAGAAATGAGTTTGAGATTAGTGTCGTGGTGGACGATCGCCACACCCATGCACATCACTCTTACTCATCACAAACTTAATAAAACATAGGAATTTAACCACCGAATTAATGAAATTTCCACATACCTCCCCCGGGCCAAGTCTAGGGTTAACCCCTCATATTTGAGGGTAAGAGTTCACGGTGGATAATATGAGAATAATAAAAGAAGAAAAGAAGGGGAAACGATGAAGAAGAAAACAGGGAGGAAGGGTGGACAGAAAAATAAAAACAATGCATGAATTTTATTAGAAATATGAATTACAAACTAAAACTAAAATAAAGAAAATAAATAAAATGGGGAAGATTTTTTGTCGACCTCCCTCGGTGGAGATCTCCTCCTTGGTGCCTTGAAGGAATGGATGGAGAATGGATGCTTTGAGGAGGAGGTGATGGCCTCCTTTTATAGGCAGAATTCGACCCCAGAAAGTTTGAGCGTTTTAGACCCCATTAATGACCTCTTCACGCATTCCACCCTTCATTAATGATGTTAATAAATATCTTTTTCGTCTCCTCTCCAAATTTCAACTTATTTGGAAACCGTATGTAGGAGATATGAATTTTTCATTCTCGGTTGCTGTTTCTGGACGAAGGATCCAAGAAGGTTCCTCCAAAATAATTTCATTCAATAGCCTCCTTAATGACCTCCAACATCCTCCAAATTTATTTTAGAGACGTCCCTATCTGTCCTATATGTATCCCAGGTGGAAATAAAATAAGGATTCTAAAAAAAATTTAATCAGAAAATTTTGAATTTTATTTTTCCTGAAATGACCAAAATACCCCTGACGTAAAATTCTGTCAAAAATACAGAATTAGTCGTTTTTCACATTTGGGTTCAAAATAGCACTAAAACCTAAAAACATGATAATTACCCATTCAATAACAATTTTGTGGGATTATAAACAATGTTTTACAGTATAAAATATATTAAAATGTGAGCTTCATCACTCCCCCACACTTAAACATTGCACTCCTGGGCAATTATCTTACATCCAAATCAAAATCCACACAACAATCAAAAATGAGAAAATATCAATGATTTTATCCAAAATAGAATTCCATCATGTCTCATTTATGAATAATAATTCTCTCATTTTCATTTCAATCATTAAAATTTGTTCAACCTCATAAATCAATCCACGGCCCAATCACAACCTACCTCACATTGAATTTTATGTCATTCTTCACTCAATAGAAATTGATTCTGGAGTTATGCTCATACTTGAAAATCACATGTATCACCATAGGTTTGTGAAAATTATCATTTCTCCACAGCGTGAAACATGAAAATTAATTTAATCATGAGGGCTTTAATTAAAGGTTCAAATGATTCTGTGGCTTAAGGTCGGTGGTAGAATGATTGAAAAATGTTCCAAGCTAGAAAGAGGAGGTTGAACTTTTAAGTATAATGCATGATTAAATCAAGTAAAAACACAGGAAATTCCTCACTCAATACTGCTTGTAAATGTGAAAAACAACCCCACCCCTCTTTATGACATGGTACATGAGCCAATAAGTGATGATATCATCTATGTTCTCCTCTCTTTTTTCAAAGCTCCAGAAAGGCACAGCTTTATTTTTTTCTTTTTTTATGGAGGATGAGCTGAAAATTGAATACAATGAATGAATGACAATTCATGCCCTTGATTTTTTTGGGAGGGACATGAGTCATAAAAGAATGTACAATGAGGAATTCAAGCTCATCTCCATTTTTTTTCTTTCTTTTTTTAGGAGAAATGGATGAAACAAATAAAGCACAATGAAATGACGACACATGCCCAATTCTCTTGTTATCCACTACCCAAAGTATTGACACACACATCGCATCACCCATAAATGATACAAATCCCAATGAACGCACATGAAATTCCCTTCCCCCACACTCAAACTTGAAATATCCATGCAAAAATACTAAAAGTGCGGGTAGGTAAGGAAAAAGTGGCTTGTAATGTGGCTTAAACCTATAAGGCAATTCATGGTATCTAAGGGCTTACGAAGGATAAATGTAAAGGGTGGTCTCAAGATAAAATGTGGCTAGCCAAAGAGATTCCTCAATCATTTCAAATACATTCCATGAAATCCAAAGCTTTGAAAGAGAATATTCACAAATTCTGGTTCTCACACAATATTCATGTTTCCCTCAAGAAAGTGTGGGTATTAGGAAGAATATGTAAAAGTGGTTTAGAATACCTCACAGGATTGGAAAAAAAATATTTTGAGTCAGTTGTTTCATGGTCATGGATTTCAAAAATCAGTCAAACTCATACAAATGATTGATAATCCAATTCAAGAAAATGTTTTCACATCAACAATCATTTAAAATCCATTATTTCAAAAATCATTTCAACTCTTGCAAAATAAATTGTTGTGTGAAAAGTGATAAGAATATTCATTAAATCTCAAAATATGTTTTGGACCCAAAAAAAAATAAAGGAGTTTAAAGGATAATCGTAAAAAGTTAACTCCCTTTTGAAATAATGATTCGGTCCTCTTCCTCTAATTCTCAGGGCTTCCTTCTGCCTTCATGATCCTACAAAAGAAAAATTTCTAAATTAATCACAAGGATCATTTTATTTAAGCTCAAAATGAAAAGAGGGAGGGGGGGAACATGGTAGAATATTTCCTAATGCTAAATTTGAAATCTAAATTCCTAATATTGAAAATTAAATTACTATAAATAAAGTAAAGGATAAATCTTGGTATGATCCCCCAAGTGGGCCCTGGAATCTTTTACTGCCTCCAGAGGGTAGTACCAGCTTTTATCCATAATCTGTTGGTGGATGAAGCTTCTTTGATTTGAACCACCACATGTGGTTCTTCCCAGCTTAAAGATCTTTGTTCTTGTTGAGGAGGACTCCATAGACAGAGTATACAAGATCCTCCCCCTTCGCAATTTGGTACAGCTTGCATGGCGGTGGTTGGAAGAAGTAGGGAGCCTCATCTTCATTTGTTGCTACTTGTGCAACATTCCCTTTCCCTTCTTGTGCTCCGCCTAGTAAATATTCAGTGTGTTCAGGGATCTTTAAATGTTCCCCAACAGGTGAAATTTATTTTCCTTCATCATCCTCCAAGGCATAATGTGAGCTGGCTGAATCTGAAAATTCAAAACTATTAGGGGTGATACTCAAATTATTTTCAATAAAATTAAAAGAGTTTGAGTTTAATATTGTATCATCTCCCTGAGTCAGTTCGACTTTAATATCATCTTCAATTGAATGTGCCTCTTGGAGTTGATCTTCACCGGATTGAGGTAGGTAGTCGGGCCTATCCCCCACCGGATTGGATTCAACTTCATGGATGTCTTCATTGAAATCAGGGAAGACTAGTGGCACTTCCTTCTTAGCCTTGAATCTTTTTAAGTCAGCTTGGAGTTCATCGACCATGGCCATCAAATCTTCCAATGAGATCCATGTTGTTATGCCTCTTTCCACTTGCCTGACCGTTATCATCAGTGCATCGGCTCTTCGTTGGAGGGCCTCCTCGGTATAGTCTGTTTCTTCCTCCTGCACCTGTGAGTAATTGTTCCATGCAGAATAATTTGAATTTGAATCGATCATGGAAAAAAAATTTCAAATTTTTTTTAAAATGGAAAAAAATCTAAAATTTGAAATTAGAAAATATAAAGTAAACAACCGATTAGCTCTCCGGAAACGGTGCCAGTTTTGACGCACGCCTGTCGTAGGGCGTGGAAAAAGCAATTTAATTTTCCTAGTGTAGCATAGAAGCTGACCGGGGTCGTCTCACTTTAGGAGATTTCTCAATCGTTTACTTACTTAATCTAATTTAACTAAAATAATTCTTTTTGGTTGTTTTTATTTATGAATGTAATGCAATTTAATAAAAGATAAAACTAACATGCAATGACAAAATGTAATTAATTGAGAAAGAACTTGGCCTTTATGGGTTGGTATGTGGGTTTCATCATTCTCCTTATTGATATTTAAATTAAGTTTGATAATTCAATTATGAGATCTCATTCATGAATTACTATTCTTTTATTTATTGGTGTGAAATCTTGAATACATTTTGCAATCTTAACTTCACATCCTCCTATAATCAAGGTTGATGGAACACCTCGATCGAGAGTGTGTCATCTTCCAAGACCTGGCTCCATCGTATGCCATTTCAACCACTGAATGGCTCAACTCCATCGTATGAAGAGCTTGTATCCAATAGAAGGGAGGGAAAATATTTAATAAAATAATATAAATGAGTTTGAGATCAGTGTCGTGGTGGACGATCGCCACACCCGTGCACATCACTCTTACTCATCACAAACTTAATAAAACATATGAATTTAAGCACCGAATTAATGAAATTTCCACATACCTCCCCCGGGTCAAGTCTCAGGTTAACCCCTCATATTTTAGGGTAATAGGTCACGGTGGATAATATGAGAATAATAAAAGAAGAAAAGGAGAAAAGATGAAGAAGAAAACAGGGAGGAAGGGTGGACACAAAAATAAAAACAATGCATGAATTTTATTAGAAATCTGAATTACAAACTAAAACTAAAATAAATAACATAAATGAAATGGGGAAGATTTTTGGTCGGCCTCCCTCGGGGGAGATCTCCTCCTTGGTGCCTTGAAGGAATGGATGGAGAATGGATGCTTTGAAAAGGATGTGATGGCCTCCTTTTATAATCAGAATTCGACCCCCGAAAGTTTTAGTGTTTTAGACCCAATTAATGACCTCTTCACGCGTTCCACCCTTCATGAATGATGTTCATAAATATCTTTTCCGTCTCCTCTCAAAATTTCATCTTATTTGGAAACCGTATGTAGGAGATATGAATTTTTCATTCTCGGTTGATGTTTCTGGATGAAGTATCCAGGAAGGTTCCTCCAAAATAATGTCATTAAATAGCCTCCTTAATGACCTCCAACATCCTCCAAATTTATTTTAGAGACGTCCCCATCTGTCCTATAGGTATCTCAGGTTGAAACACATCATTTGGATATGTGTAGGCCTCGTTTGATGTCTGTTACGTTTCGTGGGTCCATGCTGTCCGCCCGGAAAAATTCCAATCTTCAATGATTTTTTAGACCCTTTAGATGACCGAATCAGCTCCTGGTACAGAAGACAAAAATGAAGGAAATAAAATAATGATTCTAAGAAAAATTTAATCAGAAAATTTTGAATTTTATTTTTCCTTAAATGACCAAAATACCCCTGATGTAAAATTCTGTCAAAAATCCAGAATTAGTCGTTTTTCACATTTGGGTTCAAAATAGCACTAAAACCTAAAAACATGATAATTACCCATTCAATAACACTTTTGTGGGATTATAAACAATATTTTATAGTATAAAATATATGAAAATGTGATATTCATCAGTAGTCAACAATAGAAAGATAAGTAACTGAACACACATTCCATTTAATCAAAAAACTATGATTAAAATGCTTCTATAAATTTTTTGTCATAGTGAAAATCCTCTGGATAATAATAACTAAAATAAAGGAAATGATTAATTATTAAAAAGAATTCCCAGGTATAGAGGACATTTATCTTGAAAACCTTTCACAATATGGTTGAAAATAAACTGGTTACAAACTTATTTGGTTTGGGAAACCTTAACTCTACTTTCAATACCTTTCATAATATAGTTTAAAACATACCAGTTACAAACGTGAAGGGTTTGTCCAACTGAATTCATACCATGAGACTAATGATGCATAGAGGGGACTAAATTAACTAGTCCCTAACCTATTTATTTTATGTCCAAATCATTCCTCATATATCTAATAATTGATTTAAATTCATAAACAAATTTCCTTATCAAATATCTGTATTGAGTAAAGGATACAGATTTATCAATATTTCCCTAGTACATCGACAACATTGAATGTATATTACATATGTAAAAATTGTATATGTTTTAGGAAATAATCATATCCATTATAAAATAATATGGATATCATAACGAAATATAATTTTCAATGAAAAATGATTACAAGAAAGTGATTCTTTTAAGAGAAAGTTAACAATCTCAAAAGAAAGTGTGATTGAAAGATAACTTTTACCAGTTGGTAATTTTCAAGTTCAAACCCCTTGGCAGAGATAATTCAACGTAAAAAACCTAAATTCAATGAAGATAAAAGTATTCATGATATAATATATTAAAATTGGTTAGTATTTATAACACACAAAAGAAGTAAGTGGTGAATATGACTTTTATCTCATAGATGTAAAAAGTGAGATGAAAATCCCTTAACTCACACTCTCTTTTGGTTGAATGCTATTAAAAAAACTATATAATGGTTTTAATAATTTAATTAACTTAAAATAGATATATATTAATATCTTTTATATCATAAGTTGTCATTTTATAACATATTATAACCCATTCATTAATAATATTTCATCATTTCAGGTGTTAATTGCCTTATTTTTCAAGTGTATATTGACTTGTTATTTTCAATAATATTAACTATATAATGATTTAACCACCTTTATAATTTCAATAATGATGTAAATGTAATATATATTCATTGTAATTCATGAATGAATCACATCGCATTGAGGAGCAGGTAGTCCACACGTCCAAAAAAGATGTTATCATATTCCCAAAAAATGGAAATCATGAAGGTATGTGTTATATAAAAAAATTATATAAGCATAGATACATTATAAATATAATATATATATATAATATAAACTATAATTTCACCATTATTCCTAACCTTGAAAGGTGTAAATTTAAAAACAAATGACATCGGTTCATGAGAAGGTAGTGTTCCGTACACACGAACGATGATTATGTATCATATTTGATGGATGTGTGTGAAAGTGCAGGTCAAAATATTAGCATAAAAACATCTCATTATATCTAATATAATGAGGTTATTGTATAATCAGTATATAAAAATAATTTAATGGGTGGATAATTAAATGAAAAAAATATGATCATTGAAGAATGTTACCTTTTTTCGAGTAACTTCTTAATGTTTATACTAAAAGACTTACATGGTTTTATTTCTGTCAAAAGTGAGGATACTAGAATAAAGGGATGTATTTTTTGAGATTATTTGTTCATGTTTTAGACCATCCAAATGTCTTGGTATGTTTAATGAATTGGGGGGAGTGAATGCATTTTTATAGTGGAGGGGGAGTGACATTCTTGTAAATATAAAAATGTAAACACTATTGGGATGTCTCCCTTACATCATGTTCCATAAAAAATAAAAAATTATGGATTAAAGTCAAATTATGGTCTATAAAAACCTAAACTAAAAAAAAAATAACTACATTTTTATATTTATTTTCCTTAACATCTAAGTTTCCCCACATTCACTATTTTGGATTTTATTAAGGTAACTAATTTTCTAACATGAGTAATTTAACCATAAAGAATAAATTAAAGTGATATTTATTAGAAAATATAGACCCACTAAATTATATATATAATATATAACTTAACAAGTAAAAAATATCATGTGTTTTGGAAATTAAGTTTAATAGAAGAGCTTGTAACGCACAAAAATAATGCTTTAACCTGAACCGTGCTAATAATGTTTTCACTATTTTGGGATGAATATGTTCATTATAAAAAATAAATTGGTGCATAAATTAAAAAAAAATTATATTTTATAACATTTAAAATTAAATTTTTAGAAGACAGTATTTTTATTAATTTTAATTCTTTTAATAAAATATCATTTATTATAAAATAACATTAATTTCAATTTTGATTGTATTTACTTAATTTAAAATTTAAAATATCAAGACAGTGATGGAATTCAAATATATTAGTTTGATATATATTTATTAGGACCTATTCGTTTAAAAAATATTATAACACAATAATTCATTCAATTTTCTTCATTTTTAATATTTTTATTATCATTTATTTTATTTTATTATTAACTAAATAATCACTATGTTGGCATTTCTTAAGAATTTTAAGTAACCAATTCATCTCTAAAAATTAAATTATAAATTATTATGATAAAAGTAAATCATTTATACTTAAAAACGATTTTTATTACTGATAATGTGATTTTTTTCATACCTCAAGGCTTTATATATGTTAAAGGTAAGGAATGTTCCTTTTTTGTCTTTTTCATTACTTAACTAATTATATAGTTCACTTTCATGGAATAGTATCCCACTAACTCATAAAATTAGAACCAAGAGGGGATATGGTCTAAATATGGGCATCCAATGGCTATTGTAAAAGTTTATAGGTAATGTTTTCCCTTAAGATTAAACTTTAACCACTAAGTAAACTAATTTTTACCTTAATCATAATAATTAATTTTAATAACCTCCACTAATAATTTTGGTCAAAAATATAAGTTGATATTATTAAAATATAAATATTACACTGATTCCAACTATGTATATACATTTTTCTAAGTTCAATTTATATAAGCGGTAAAAGTAAATTTAAATCTAATCCCACAGATGTGGTGAGAAAGCGGGTTTTTAAAGTGAAAATGTTCAAAAGTTCATTATGATTTTATATCTTAATTAAATATAAAATCATTCAAATGACCTAAATTGGATTATTATAATAATAATTTATCTATTTTTACTTTAAACCCAATTTAAAATATAATTTAACATTAATAATTATTTAAATGAAAAGGAAGCTTTTAACTAAATTGCAGTATTTTTTACTATTCATTAGAAAATGAAACTTCTTCAAAATATATCAAAAATTAACACTAATATATTTTGAAATTACACATTAAAAAATGAAGTTTATTTTGAAAAATAAAATTTATTAAATTGTAAAAATTTAGTTTTAAAATTAGTACATCATTAAAAGGTGGTAAAACATAGTCTTTTGTATAATGCAAGATAACTCAAAGTTCTGTGTAGCATAGTCTTATCATGGTGTTGTTTATAAAGAAATATAGAAAAAAATTCTTATAAAATTAAATTATTTTAATTTCTTGGGGTGTTACATCGATCATCATATTGAATTGACTTGTATCATCAGTGAGTCTCCTTTACTATGTGTGATGGGGTGTATCATGTCTTTCAAGGAGAATGGGACCCAAGATCAAGTAGATCTAGACATTAATTTTCAAAATTGTCCAGGATAATATTAGTTTTTTTCTTTTTACATAGAGATAGAGACTATGAGTTATGATCTCACACCTATCTCCATTGAGTTTATTGGCATTTTTTCATTCTGATTTCTCTGGTTTTCCACCAATAAGAGAGACAAAGTTATCTATCGATTCAGTACCTAGTACTTAGCCAGTGTATATTCCTTCTTACCTAATGTCACCATTAGTCTTAAAATAATTTAAGACTCTATTGGAAGATTTTCTTGAGAAAGGATTTATACACCCGGGTGTGTCACCTTGAGTGACACCAATTCTCTTTGTAAAGAAATTTGATGGTTCACTTCTCATATTTTTTTGATTACCGGAAGATAAAATGAGTTGTGATAAATAAAAAGTATATGTTTCCCCAAATAGATGATATTTTTTATCAATTTAAAGAGGATAAGTGGTTCTCAAAGATTTATCTTTATTTTGGCTACCACCAGTTGCGAATAAAATAATATAACATCTCAAAAACTGCCTTTAGGTGTAGCTATGGACACTATCAGTATCTTTTTGTTTATTTTTGTCTAAAAAATTATCATATAATTTTAATGGAAATAATTAATATTATATTCCATGAGGACCTCAAAAAGTTTTTTTCTTTATGGTTAACATCCTGGTTTACTATAAAACAGATGAAGAGATTTTGTGTCATCTGAGGATAGTACTAGAAATTTTAAGAGATCACAAACTCTATAAAAAACTCTCAAAATGTTGTTTCTAGATTTGGGAAGTTAAGTTCATGAGAAACGTGATCTTGTAAAATGGTATTTTAGGTGATCCTCAGAAGGTGAAAATAGTTTAAGATACGAAAAAACTATGAAACATTTTGAGGATTCAAATATTCTTAGTTTTAGCGAGATATTACTACTAGTTTTTAAGGACTTCTCAAAGTTGCCTTCTCCAATAACTTTTCTCACTCATAAAGGAGTGAATTTGGTTTAGGATTATAAGTATAAGATCTATTTCATTGATATGAAACATATTTTTACTTATGCATCGATATTGACTATTCTCGATGTCGGGTAAGGATATTTGGTCTTCTGTGACACATCAGGTTTGAGTTTTGGTTGTGTTCTTATACAGGGTGATCACATCATTGAATATGGATCTATAAATATTAGTCCACATGAGAATAATTATCCAACCCATTATCTTTAACTCACATCCATGATTAATACTTTTAGAGGTTGGAATTATTACCTTTTCAAATAAAGGTTTGTTATTTATTTTGATCATAAAGGCCTGAGTTATATCTTCTATAAAAAATATTGGAATCTCCATCAAAGGAGTTGGGTGGAGTGCAAGAAGTCATCTGATTTTGAAATTTATTATACAAAAATAAAGGGTAATTCCATCTTCGATGCCTTGATAAGGAAACTTATAAACTAAGTTGTGAAAGAATCATTAGAATAGTGGAACTTGATGGATTTTTTTGCATAGTTTCATTTGGGAATTCAGAAGATTGAGTTTGAGGCTATTGTGACTAGTTTTCAGTTGACCTCCTCTCTTCTCGAGATGATTTTTATGGATCAACAATGTGATGATGAGTTCTATAGTGTTAGAGACTCTCTTCATGGTGGGGAGACTGTCACTAAGTGGTCTTTCTCTATGGAGGGTATTCTATGTTTTTGAAACTGATATGTTGTTCCTTATTCTATGGGAATTAATTGATGGGATACTATTGTAGTTCTTAGCGGGAAATGAACCTTGGTACCAAAAATATGTTTTATGATATACAATTATGATTTTTGAAGGCCAGGTATGAGACAAAACACCACTGACTTGGTTTCATGTTTTTATACCTATTAGCAGGTCATAGACGAGCACTAGAAACCTTCAAAATTTCTTCAAACACTTCTAGAGATGAATTTTAAGTGGGATGATATTTATATGGAATACTTTGTGGATTTTTATCATACCCCTTGTAAGAATAACTTGGTATGGATTATGATTGATCAACAAATCAAAACAGATCACTTTATACCCATCTGTGATACAACCAAAGTTCATTAATTGGGAAGCATATATATACATTAGGTTGTTAGGTTGTATGGTGCTCCATTTGTGATAGTCACTAATATGGATCCTTGTTTTACTTCTCATTTTTTATAGGCCTACAGGAGGTAAGAGGGTTTTAGTTGATTTTGAACACAATATATCATCCGTAAATAGATAGCCTGACATAATGGGCCATATGAATTTTAGAATACATTCTTTATGATTGCATCTTTAATTTTGGTGGATCTTGGGAAATCCACTTGGTAATGGTTATTTTTCTCTATAAAATAGATATCATACATCCATTTATAGGGATCCCTTTGAGTCAATGTATGTATGTCGCTGTAAATCTTTATTGTTTTGGTCTGATATTTATGAAGCTTCCTTGGTTGGACCAAGTTTGGTACAAGAGATGATGGTTAAGATTCATATTATTCATTATATAATGGTGATGAAACATATATGATATAAATCTTATGTTGATCATCGTCGATGGTTGTTGGAGTTTTTGGTTGGTTATCCGGTGTTCTTGAGAGTTTCACCTCATTTGGGTCACCTACAACTTGGAAAATAGGGAAATCTTGCACCAAAGTTTGTGGATCGTTTTGATATTGTTGAGTAGGTATGGAAAGTGCCTTAATATTTATTACTTACACCATAGTTTATGTCGATACATACTACATTTCATGTATTGCATCTTCGAAAATATCATTTTGACCCTTTGCATGTCTTGAGCTATGTGGATCTTGATGTGGAACCTGATTTAGTCGTGACTGAGCACCCAGACAGGATTTTTGATTCTAAGAAAAATTTACTTTGATGGAGGATGATACCTTTGGTCTTTGTGCTCTGGAAGAATGGTTTTTACTCTCATGATAATTGGGAGTGTGAGATACTAATGGGAGAGCAGTGGCTACATCACTTGGATATAGAGCTTTCTTGACATGATTTATGGGGATATAAAGTTTTTATAGAGGGGATGTTGTAACATCCCATTACGTTTTTTCAAGTTTTCTTCCACTCTTGTTTTTATATCCTTTGAGTAGAGTCATTTTTTGGGGTCTTTTCGGGAGAACATAATAATTTTTAGAGGATTTTTTTGGGTAGTGTACGGTTAGTGCATGGTATGACCAAACTGTGCCCCATGTATAAACTGTGAACCCCCTAGACAGTGGGTAATGCATGATTAGATCATGGTTTACTAAAATATATACCCAAAAAAGGGAAACTATGCACCAAAAATAGTATAGGCACACCATTGGTGCATAGTTTCCCCTAACCTTGCTCCCCCCCTCCAACTAACCATGCATGTGGGATTTTAAAGCTCTGGTTTTTTCAAAAAATTACAGAACCCCATAATTTAATTTTTTAATCACCACATTCATACATAATATGACTAATACTTCCTTATAGTCTCTCAAGGAGTGATTTTGTCTCTTCCAACTTCTTCCTTTGGTGAATCAAACTGTCAGTGGAAGATCTGATCCCTCTTCGGTAATTAGATCTCCTCTCGTATAGTTTCTCCCAATATATATTTCTATCCTACTTAGAGTATGATATAGCATTATGTAATTGATATTTATAAACTATATTTTATTGGATCTTGATTATAGGTTATTTCCATATATCTCATTCACTCCTTTATTCATTGTTGATCCCCACTATGAGTGTTGTGCATTGTGATTCCTTAATCTAAAGGTAGGTGGTTACATTTGAGATTTTCCATGAAATTGAAACCTTGATTTTCTTGATTTGTTTAAAATATATTTCAATTGATTTATAAAAACATTATTTGGAATTATTTTATAATGAAATTAAAATGGCATGAATTTTGAGAAAAACCCCGAATTCCAATGGAATTGGAAATGTGGGATGAAGTTTAAAAATTATTGATTGGTTTTTTAAAAATATTTTTAATGATGGAATTGAAGAAATGATTTGAGATTTTTTTTGAGAAAATGGATTAAATTTAAATGATGAAAACCCAAGATTGTTTTTGTATTTAAAAGGGATGAAATGATGAAAAAACCATGTTTTTGTTTTAAAATTGAATTGCCTTACTAAAACTGAAAATTTGGGAAATTGAATTGTAAATGATGTTTGATTTGAAATGATATGATTTTCCCATTATTTATTTATTGATTGATAACATGATATCCCATGTATTTAGTGGGTTATTTGGGATAATCATGCTAGGATCTTGATCCCCTATTAATATATTTTTTATGACAACTCTAACAAAAACCTAGTTCAGCCTGATTATCTCCAATGGGATATTGATGAGTAATATTTGGCCTGAGCCTGATGGATGTGTAAACACGTGATTATCTATGATCACTGATTTGAGAAGTGTGAGGATCCTATATCCAAAAACTAATATACATCAGGGAATATTAACTTGGTTATTGGTGTGTATGATTTTATTTTATATATATTCCATTGATTATAGAACTGTTTTTTACTCATTCCAAATGATCTATATAGATGATTTTGTATAAAAAATGTTTCTTTAATACATGTTTGAAATTTTTTATATCTATTGAAAATAAATTATTTTTGTATTAAATATTCAAATGATATGTCATGTCATGACCAATTTTTTTTAAATTAAAATCATGGTTTGTTTTTTATTATGGAACACTTGGTGAGATCCTACTAAACTTTATAACTCAATGCCTACCGTTTACTTTTGAGTTTATAGATTTTCTTACTCTAGGTCTGGATGAAGGAAAATCACAACTTAGAGGTAGTGGATGTTCTTAACCCTTGGGACTGTGGAGTGATATTGGTGACAGGTGGAGCTGAGGTCCACTTATTAAACTATTTTTTAGACTTCTTTTGGTTTTTTATGGTAGTTTAGGTTGATGATTATTTGGGTTATATATCTATATGCTTGGGTGTTTTTTTAATTATTCAGATTATTGTACTTTATCCTTGAGGAGTCTTGATAAACTGAGTTCTATATTGTTTATATTTTTCTATTTATGTAAAAAAACATTCCCTATTCATTCTTGTATAATGACATGTTCTTGTCACCAACCTGTGGGATCAAAAATTCCCTTCGAGCTATGTCAGTTCCATCTTAGGTATTATATTACTAGGATATCATGGCTTATTTGTGATAATTTACTTAGACTTCCTTCCCTCTTTCCCTCCACTTTCTTCAAATATTTCATTAAAATTGAAAATCCTCTAACATTATCATTGAACATAGTTTTATAAGGTTCTTAGACTTCCATTCACCTAATCTAATCATTCAAAATGAGATCATAAATATCCTCAAATACAATATTGGTCTTTCCACATGAATTTATCACATTGGTAATCATCACATCCTAAGATTTTAGGAGTGATGAAAGTAAGAACAAATCACAAAATAGATTGAAAATTTCACTCCTTCTAATTCCAAATAACTCTAGATCATGTTGAAGTTATTGACATGATTATTCATTAGCCTTAGTTCTAAAATTATAATTCGAAATAACCTATAAATCATGAAATCTTTGTTTACTGTGTTGGGATTATCATATATATCGGTTATAGCCTTTATTAATTTCATGGTGTTCTTTACCACCAATATATTTTATTCAATATTCCTTGATAATAAGATCCAAATCATACCTAGTTTCTTTTCATAAACACTTTAAAATTACACTTTTTCCATAATTTCTAGTTTGACTACTTTTAGTAAAAGTTCAAGGAAATTATACAATGGATAATCCTGTATCTATATCCTCCATAATTTGAAGTATATCCCATCAAAATTTTCAATACAGACCTCGGATTCTTCCAATATCGTACCTTATAAAACAAAAAATACTCACTGGAATAAAAAAGGTGTTAATAAAAGAACAATGTTAAAGAGTTTATTGTTGACTGTACTGAGCCTTGATGAACCACAAGCTATGATACTACTTATTGGATCTGAAGCCACAGATCCTGAAGCACCCACCAGAACTTCAAGAATGAAAAAAGTCAAAAAGTTCTAGAAATTATAAAAATAAATGAAAGACTCTACCAGAACTGAGAGGAAAAATCACCCCCAACCACCACACCAAAAGGTATCACACAAAAACACTCACAACTATTGAAAGAATCACACCATGAAATCAAATGAACTAAAAGAAAGAAAATAATAAATTACATGGTTTAGACTTATTCCTAATTCATGATATAAAACTATTACTTTCTTTAAATAATGGAAGAATAATATTACAATTCATCACATTGTCAAAAGTAACCCCTCCCTATCTATTTATAATGGGCCCATCCAGTGAAGTTGGTGCCACCACCTTCTAATCTTTATAGGGAGCATATTGTTGATCATGATCACCTAGATTTTCTTATAGATTTCAGTTTCTTGTCTATTTTATTCCTTTTAATAATGAAAATGATTGAAAACAAATTATATATCCCTCATAAAGAATCATTAATAGACATTGAAAACAACTAAATATTCTTTATGTAAGTCTATCAGAGTGATCCCTACATGATCCATAGCTTTTATACTCTCGTCATCCTAACATATCCACCTATCAATTAGTTCTGGAATATTGTATTCTAGATCATGCCTACTTATGTTGTTCTTTAGCCACCATAATATCCGTCCATGTCTGAATTCTAATTTCTAGACATTATCCTTATAAAAAAATAATCTGAACCAGGAAAGAAGTCTTCAAGGTTTTCCTAACACAATGTATGGTGTGTAGAATGATAATATTCAAAATATAATTAGGATAATTTAGTAAAGGTCTGAAAAATGTTTTTTTCTGCAGAATGTAAAAGGTGATTGGAAGTAGATAAATATTGGAGGTTTGGTTTGAGATAAAAGGTCCATACACCACTATTATTCTTGCAATAATAGAAATCAATAAAAACATATCTATAGGAATAAAAACCATGTTTCCCCATCATAGAGTAAAATATGGAAGGACCTGATGTGAATGAAGAAACTATAATCTTAGAGGGGAATTTTATGAGAATGTCATTATAGGATCGAAGAGTATATCAATGGCTAAAAAGGGGGTGAATTACAGTTTAAAAAACATAAAATAACTAAAAACCCAAACCTATTAATTATGATTTATCATACACAAATATTATCCAATCTTCAGATTTTTTTAACTGGACACACAAATAATCGGAGATATCAATGTTTTGTAAAGATACAACAATTAAACTTTCTAAAAAAATGCACATTGGAAAATAATAACTTGTTAAAAACAAGTAAATGCAAAGATTAAAACAAGGTAATAATGACTCAAAAAAAACTTTATAAAATATTTATACTCTTTAACCTTAAGAGTTAAGAAAGTCAAAAACCCTAACTTTGAGTATCCCTAGTTTTCAACCTAAATATAAGGTCTATCTTTCTATAGTAAGAAATCCCTTGATCAAAAAAATTGGAATCAGATATGTCTTCTTAGCCTCAAAATCCCTTGATTAGACATATTGGAATTAGAAGTATTATTATCCCTATAATCCTTTGATCTAAACTCATATTAGACATAAAAAATATTTATGAAAAGGTTTCTAAGGAATTTATAATCCTCACTCGGATTCCTTAGAGAAAAAACTTTATAAATATTTACAAAGTGAAAGTAATGAGATATTATAGAAGAGTAAGATTAAAACGGGTTTATTCACAAAATTTTCTGCTCCCACATGTCTGAATGCACCTCTATTTATAAACACATCTTCAATGATCATATTCCATGATTCTTGGAGTTGGTTACAATGGCCTCATATGAGCTTTATCTTGAAAGCTCATCATGTTCTATATGTCTTTATCTGATTTCATTTTTTTAGAATTAACATAATGATAAAAAAAATCTATCATATGGTAGAAAAAATTCAAAGAATTTGATTATCAAATTTATTCTTAGGAAGGAATAAATTCTATTTTTTGATAGATAAATAAATAAATTAGTTAAATAAACTTAACATAGTCAATATGATGGACTAAACTCTGTCAACTTGAAGGATAAAACATCATTAGTCTATGTGACTAAACTCAGTCAGTCTGATGAACCAGACTTTGTGCATAGTTTATATTCATTAGTTTAGAATTATTTATATGTTTATTAGAATAAAAGGTTTTCTACAAAAATATTCTAAAAGGATTCATAAATATAAATTTAGTGAAATATTGTTTTTAAGAAAGTGTGTTGTGATTTTCAAAACAAAGGATATAAAATTTAGAAAGTATAACTTTTGACTCAATAATCGTCCCTGTTTTGAAAATAAAAATATAAAATCCATCAAGAGAAAAACTAATTACTTTTAGAAACACAAAATCCCTTTAAAGCTTTAATAACTTCATTTTATCCTTTTACTTAATAACACTTCTCCCACTTTATTTTTAATTCACCTCTATCTTTGTAACTCCCTTTTTTTTAACAAATTATGTCCAAAAAAATTATAATATTGTTAAGATAATAACTTCTTAAATATATATTATCCACAAAAAATTATCCCCCATTTTGATTTTAAAAAAGAATAAGGGAGGTTGAAAGTATACCAGAAATTTTAGAAAATTAAAATTAGGAAAAAATTTAGTTTAAATGAACATTTATCCAAGAATATAGAAAGAAAATTCAACCAACTATTTTTATAAAAACATTCAAACAAAAAATATATGGATAATGATTCATTCAAACAAATATTCAATCAAAAGTTAGATTTTTATAGCATGAACAGTTAATAGAAAAAAATCATTCATTCTTCTGAAATTTCATTACAATGACTTTAATATTTATAAATTCATATCGATTATTCTCTTAATTTATTGCCAATTATTCCAAATTATCAATATTCTCTTCCAGAACTTTAAATTTTTGAAACCATTTCTTTAAACTGATAACCTATTCTTCCAGAAATTCAATTTTTTATTTTCAACTTTTAACTTAAAAACTTATTCATCATGATAAAAATACTTTTTCTTCAATTATTATATTTATTTAACTTAATACTCTGAAAAATTATTCTAATAATAAAAAATATTAGACTTATCAAAAACATCAGAAGATAAATTTTCAAAAGAATCAATAATATCCAAATATGAATTCTTAACATCTTACATTTTCTCATTATGGAACTTTAAGTCACCTTTTATTTGTTTCATCCATCTAATAATTTTCTTTATCCTTCTTATTTCGTCCATTAAATCATCTTTGAAATATTTTATATGTTTTCCATTTTTTACAATGGTCTTAATCAAGAGGAGGTCTCGGAAAAACTTTATTCTTCTTCTTCCTCATCTTCTTCTTCTTTTGAGGATTATTTTGATTATTCTTATAAATATTTTTCTAAAATATTTTCCAAATTCTCATCACTTATTAAATATATTTTCCCATATTTCCTCACACTTTTCTTAAATTTGACTACTTCACATTATGAAACAAAATTTTCAACATCCACAACTTTACTTTTAAATTTATCAACAGATATAATAACTTTTGAAGTGAAAACTTATTTTAGTTCCAATTGAATAGATTGAGAAACATCTATCTTTGGAAGAAATGATTTAGGATCGATCAAATTATTTATCAGTTGAATAATAAAAAATTGGTAAATTAAATGAGCTCCTTCCTGGTCAGTAATAAGAAAGTCTTTAGAATATCTCACTATACTTTTCCTAAAACTTTCAATAACTTTAGCTTCATAAAATCTCTTCTTATACTTTTTTTCTTCTCTATATCCATTAAATCATCATGAGTCTTCTTCATGAAAGCTAAGGCCTTAGCCTTATCAAGATGAAACTCTAGATCACTAAGATTATTTTCATCTTTGTACTTAATCAACTACTTATACGCCTCATCAAAAATTAACTTTTCTTTGTTTTATGTCCCTATTAGAGAATAAAAATATTTTATTTTTTCTTGAACCTTATACTCTAATGAAAGAAATTATGTATCAAATATTTGTTTTATAAATTTTTCAACAAAATCATTAGCTCATGCACAAAAACTAACTTCATTCTAGAAATATTTTCTTAACTAATTAATGAAACTTTCTCTCTAATCACATCAACTAAATTCTTCTTCTTCATCATAGTTAAAAAATTGACTAATTTTTTTTTGATAAAACACAGAAATAAAAAAATCATCAACTTCATATAAATTTTATTAACTACTTCAATAGATAAAAAATGAACTTAGCTAAATTGAACTTCCTCATATTTACTAATAAGTCTAACACAAAGATATAGAAAACTCTTAATGTATCTCTATCCTTTTTCTTTAGATAAGATTCCCCTACATCTAAAGAGTTACAACACTTGAATCTAGTGATAAATGGAAAAATTTATTTATATTTTAAAAATAAGAAAATAAGAAATACTCAACCTTAGACATCACAAAACTACCATGATTGTTTGGAAGCTTGTGGGTAACTAGATATGCATCTCCTTCCAAAGTAACCTCTAATAAATCAGCTAATTATTGAATATTTAGATTATAAAAATCATTAAAAATATTTAAAGTAATAAAATACATATTATCTTCAACACTAAAAACCAAATAATAATAAAACTATTTCACTATCACTGGATAATGAAGTTGAAAATATTCTTTTTCAGCACATGCATTTTCCCAACCTTGAAATCTGATAATTTCTTTTAGAAACTAATTGGTATTATAAAAACATGAGTTTTAAATCAGTCTCTACTTTAGTACTTCTATATTTTTAATTTCCTTAAAAGAAGTAACTTTGAAAATATTGGTGAAAATTATTGATCAAATAAGGAAAATTGATCAAAATAAATTCAAATAATCAAACACATGAAATATTTGAGGGTCGTGATTCGAGATCAGTCTAAGAAACCATTATGGGATTTTATGACCCAAACTTATATTTATAGGCTCAGAGGAGAACTTTGAACTTCCATAAATCTAGCATCTCAAAATAAAACTTATTTTTGATCTAATTCCCAATATTCATCCTTGAAAGTTTAAATATATTTTCTGAAGTTTAATGTTTTTATTAATAAATTATTTTTTTTGATGAAAATATTGCTTGAAAATATTTTTCAAAAAAATTTATAAAATAGAAAAGCTTTAACCAACAAAAATAATGAAACAGAATATAGTAAAGACTATATATTTGAAATTATCTCTTAGAGTAAAAAATGTAAGTTTCTGTGAGAAATTTTTTCTAGTAATTTTTCTTCTCATTTTTCTAAAATAAATTTTGTTCATTAAAAAAAATTGGAAAAAATAAAAATATAAAAACAAATGTTTTTAGAAAAATTATGAAATTTAGAAAAAATATTTTTTAGAAAAACTAAAAATTTTACAAAAATTAATATTTTTAGAAAAAATAATATTTTTAGAAAAAATAATATTTTTAGAAAAAAAATGTTTTTAGAAAAATTAAAAAATTTATAAAAACAAAATTCTTTAGAAAAACAATGAATATGTACACCCAGTTTGAAAAAAAAAATTTTATTACTATAAGAATATTGGTAAATAAAAAGTATATATGAATGATCATTTTATATTGAATATCCCTTTCTTATCTTTAATATATTAAAATTTGTCATAATTTTGGGATTTTGTAAATATATTTTCAAGTTATTCTTGAATTCCAATGAATTATAAAATGATATATCATTTTTTGTTTGATCTAAAAAGAAATTGTGTCTTATATATATGTTCTTAGCTCATGACTAATGTTCTAGGTTTTTACTTAAATTTATGACACTTGTGTTGTCACAAAAAATTTGAATTTTATTGAAACTAAAGACAAAGTTAGTGATTGTGTGTTGCATCCACAACACTTGAGCACAACAAATTTCAACTACCACATATTCTAATTTATCTATGGAAAGTGCTACAGAATTTTGTTTTTTATAATGCCAAGAAACTAAATCCACACCTAAGAAATAAAAAGTTCCAAATTTACTTTTTCTATCCAATTTACATCCCCCAAATTTAGTATCTAAAAAACTTTTATGTTCAAAATCCTTTCTAGAAGACTAAAATAAGACAAGATCCCAAACACCCGTAAGAAAGATAAAAATTTGTTTTATGAATTTTAAATGGTATTATTTTTTATTAGATTGATATCTTTCACATAGGCATGTAGAAAACATCAAATCTACATGCCTCATTGTTAAGTATAGTATACAACCAATTATTCCTCTAAAGATATTTTGATCAACTAGTTTCCCATATTCATCGATATCTAAATTATTTTAAGTTCCAACAGGGGTACTAGTAATTTTACTATTTTTATATCAATATTTCTTGTTAAGATATTTTATATACTTATGTTGAGATATAAAAGTTCCTTCTAGTTTATATGAAATTTGAAATCCAAGAAACAATATAAGTTCACCCATCATTCTCATCTGAAAAAAAAAATTTCATAAGATCCAAAAATGAATCTATAAGAGATTTTTTATTTGATCCAAATATAATTACATCAACATAAATTTTAAAGATTATGGTGTTATTAGAAATATTTTTAACAAACAAAATTTGGATCTGGAGCTCCCTTAAAGAAATTTTATTATAACAAAAATCAAGTTAATCTATCATATCAAGATCTATGGGATTATTTTAGTACACAAATCACCATATTATGTGTAGAAACATGGTCTATATATTTTCTATTTTCAAAACCATGGGGTTGTTCTACATAAACTTCCTCCTATATATATCCATTTAGAAAAGAACACTTCATATTCATTTGAAAACGTTTGAAATTAAAAAATTATGTATATATAAGAAGAATATGGATAGCTTTAAGTATATATAATGGACTATAAGATTATTTATATTATATGCCCTATTATTTATTATAACCCTTTGCAACAATTATAGCTTCATTTATAACTATAATTCCATGTTTATTATGTTTATTTTGGAAAAACCATTTTACACCAATAACAGGTTAATATTTAGGTTGGTAAACTAAACTCCAAACATAATTCCATTCAAATTCATTGAGTTCAACTTTTATATATTTTATACAATCTTCATCACCAAAAGCCTCATTAAGAGTCTTAGGATCAAATTATGAAAAAAAATGCACAATGTTCAGTTTTATTTCTTAAAAAACTTATAGTTTTAATAGTTTGATCTACATCACTAATGATATTATCACTAGGATGATTCCTAAGGATCAACTAATTCTTATGTTTTAAAAAACTATGTTCTTCAACAACATGTTGAAATTATTATTGAGGCATAATTTCAGAAAAAATTTCTTTATTTTTTCTCTCATAAGAAGAAATTTACAATATTTGATGATAATATGTTTTGGAAATAACATATAAATATTTGAATTGAATTTGTTTAAAAACCAAAGGATCAATTTCATCAAATTTAACATACACTATTTCCTTAAAAGTAGTTGTGTTTTTATTAAAAACTATATGAACCTTACTAGGTATAGAATAGCCTATAAATATTATTTTAATGGATTTAGAGAAAATTTATGTAAATTATCTTTAGTATTTAAAATGAACACTTTTCATCCAAAAACGTTAAAGTAAGAAAGTTTTGTAGTTATTCCAGTCCAAAACTCTTAGGGAGTATTATTAATAAAATTTATTAATAAAAAAAGATTTTTATTATAGCATACAGTACTAAATACTTCATCCCAAAAATGTTTAGCAACTAAATATTCACTCAACATGGTTCTTGTAATTTCTTGAATAAATTTATTTCTTCTTTCAACTAAAATATTCTTATATGGAGTTCTAGAAGCTGATAAGTTATGTATTATACCCTTTTTACTATAACAAGTTTCAAAACAATAATTTACAAACTCTCCACCATGATTACTTTGAATAGTAATCAAGGGTATATTATTCTCGTTTTTAACATGGTCTATAGAATTTTTAAAATATAAAATGGCTTCAAACGTTTTTTCTAGAAAATAGACTCATGTATATCTAGTGTAATCATAAAATAAATACTATAAATGGTATTTTCCAACAATACTTTTAGTTTGTGTAGGACTAAATAAATCTACTTTAACTAATGGTAAATCATCATAAGTTGAGGCTTCACTAATAGATTAAAAACTTGTATTATATTTCTTTCCAAATTTATAAGGATCACAAACTTTAGAAAAATAAAACTTAAGCTCTAGTATATCATTAACTAGTCCTTTCTTAGAGAGTTTAGTAAATCTTCCAACATTACAGTTTCATAATTTTCTATAACATAACCAATATTGATCTTTTATTTAACTAAGTTAAGGTATATATTGGCTCCTATGGTGTTCTATGTAATGTTCTTATACATTGTAAAGCATGTTGGAAAAAAGAATAAATTTATCTTATAAACTATGAATAGTATATTTATCATTCTGGAAGTCCACAAGATAACCCTCATCACATAATCGACTTATGCTAATAATTTTATGCCTAGGAACTAAAACAAATAAAACATTTGCAATTAAATCTGTTCCAAGAAAAAAATGTTACCTATTATAATAATTTATCCTTGATAATTTACACTAAATATAAATTTGACACCATTCATTTTAATAATATTCTTGAAGAAATTCATATTCATAGTCATATGTTTGGAAAAAACAATATCCATGTACTATATATTATTTTTTATACACTTTTAATGTTCTTGAAAGTATGAAGATTATAGTTTTGGAACCAAAGCCTTCTAATGTCCATCATTATTAGAAAATACAATTTTCAGCAACCATATTTTTCCAACTTTACTATGTTGTGAAGGTGATAATTTTTTATAAAATGATCATTATGAAATCATAAATATTTTACTTTATTTAAAGAACATAAATTCTTCCAATGTCCTCCACATTGAAATTTAATATAGAATTGGGAACTGTTTGGAACAAAATAGTTATTTTCAAAATTTGTTTTTTTATTATTGAACCCCATTAAATACACATCCCTATGGGGTTTTATCTGTCCATAAATTTTATGAATATTTTATTTACCAATGGTAAATTTGTATTTTAATTTTTTCATACTTGAAATTTCAGAATTTAGTTTCACAAGTAAATTTTTGTCTTCAAAATAAGTTGTACTATAACTAATTTTTTATATCTCTTTTAAAAAATTAGTTTTCATGAGATTATATTTCTATAACTATTTTAAAATATTACATATTTCATCAATAAGCATAGATATTCTTGAATTTTATTTAGCAAGTTTTTCCTACATAGTATCAATTTTTTTATAAACTTTTCAATTTTTGTTATCAAAAAGTTTAGAAAATATTGAAACTTTCAAAAATCAATATAATGTATTATTCACTTAATATATAGAATATTCCTCATCATAATATATAAAATTACACTCAATTTCACTATCATGATATTAGTATTCAAAGTAAGATTACTCAAGGTTTCAGTAGATACCGTATCCATAAAACAATTATTATCCTTTTTCATTTCATAAAAGAAATTGATATTCTTCTAATCTTCACTTTAAACTTCTAAACATTTATCTAAAGAACTATCACCCCAAATATTACTCCAAGTGTATGATATTTTCAGACTTTTCTTACCCTTATGTATGTTGAAATTTTTAGAATTCATATTATAATTTTTATCCATATCTTTTCTCTTAAATTTAGTACAATCTGGTCTTATATGCCTAGGTTTCTTACACTCATAACATGTCATTTCAGAAGAATCATTATTCTCACTTTTACCCTTAAAATTATTCTTATAATTATATCTAAAATCTCTCTTCCCAACAATCATGTTCATTCTCTTATCAAGATTTGATAAATCGTTCTCATACTATTCAGATGAACTGATCTCCATTTTAACTTGAACTTTATTTTTCTTTGAAGACGTAGAAACTTTCTCTACATATCTCACTTTCATAGAAACAACTGAAGTAGAAGAAAATGCTACTCTTTTATTATTTTTCGAAATCTATTTTCAATAAGCCTTTTTACTTCATTATAGAACCAATAAAATCAATTAAACTCAGCTTAGTAATTTGATTTGTATCATCATATGTTGTTCTCTTGGATTACCACTCTCCTGGTATAATCTCAATGATCTTTTCAATTAAAATCTTATATTTAAGATATTTATCACCCATGGACTATAAACTATTAACAATTTCTATGAATCTCTTATAAATCTTAGAAACATATTTTCTATGTAAAAAATAAAACACTTGATAATCAACTCTAAAAATTTCTCTTCTAGTTTCTGTAACTTTAGAAGTACCAAAATGATTAATCTCTAAATTATTCCAAATATTTTCATCGTTTCATAAGAAGAAATTTTACTTTAAACATTCCTTTTCATAGAAAATAAAAAATTATTCCTTACATTACAATTCAGTTGATATTCAAGACTATCTTGTTTTTTAAAATTTTAAACTTCTTTCTTGGGTATTTGATAATTCTGAGTAAGCATAACAATGTTATCTACTACAATGTTAATAACAAAGGTTTTCATATGATCTCTCCAATATTCATAATCATCCCCATCAAAAATTAGTGGTCTTTTAGGATTAAGATTCCTAAAAGTTCTGACATTTAAACCTTTCATTTATGTAAACAATAAAAATACTATTTCTAGAAAATACACATCAGTGTATAATAGTTTATACGAAACCTATAAACAATAGTTTATAATAAAAGTTGTAAAACTTTAGAAACTTTGTTAATATATAAAAAGTAAAAACTAGTAAGTTGATAAGTAGAACTTTTTTTGACACCAATTATTGGATTTAAGATTATATCAATGGATACATTTGGGGGGTTTATTGTTGTTTAAAAAACTTAAACAGACTAAAAACACAAACCTATTAATTATGATTTATCATACACAAATATCATATGATCTTTAGAGTTTATTAATAAAACACACAAATCATATGAGATATCATAGTTTAGTAAATCTACAAGAAGTAAACTTTCGAAAAAATGCACAATGTAAAAAAATAACTTGTTAAAAACAAGTAAAAGCGATGATTAAAACAAAATTAAGAATGAATTAAAAAAATTAATAAAATATATCTAATCTTTTACCTTAAGAGTTAATAAAGTCACAAACCCCAACATTGGGTATCCTTGTTTTTCAACCTAACCATAAGTTATGTATTTATACCATATTAATTTCATCAATCACTTTTAACACTACTTTTTCACATGGATGAAACGGTGTCAAATGGAAAGACTATGTGGATAAGAAAATAAGGGATAGGAAGAAGTCCAAAGGCCACACCCCTTTGGAAAAGGCCTTCCAAGAAAGTGCCCCAAAGTGGTGTTGGTGTATAGGGTACCTGCGCGATGGATTTACACGTGGGCCTGTACAATGGACCTGAACATCAGCCTACGTGACAAACCTATGTGAGCAAACCCCTTAGACTAGGGTCCCATATTTACCTATAAATAGGACCATGGGGATCATCATTTGTAAATATAAAAATTCTCAAAGAACTCCTCATGATATTCTCCCCCTAGTCCTTATACCAAGCCCTACGAAACCTTCCAGGTAGCCCTCCAAATCCTAAAGAAGAAGTAATTAAAGGAGATGGTGGAACCAAAGTCCTAACAGGATCTAAAATACATAACACCTATGCAAGGAACCCACTCCCCCATGGTTCACAAACACTAACACGATATCCTATTCCTTAACTAGGGACCTAAATGAGACACTTCTTGGAACATATGTGGAGACTCTTGGAGCCTTGAACGAAGTCTTACCCAATTTTTCTTACCTAGGTGGTTCATTTCCCAAAATACCTTCAACTCGTGTTGTCCTACCTATGTGAAGTAATCTAAACTCGTGCAGACCTACCTGTGTGAAGCAATACCAGGCTCTCTAAGCCTATACCCTACATGATACCCCTTATCTCTCCGAACTTCTACCCTAAATGATCCACTTCTCGAGCCCTTTTACTAGACACTAATGGTAGGTCCTCTCCTCCTTTGTTTCCTATTTCTGAGAGGGACCAAATTGTAACCTCCACCGAAGCATCTAGACTTGAAAAACCATGGAAAGAGGTACACCATTATTTCTCTCACTTGGATATTCATTCCTTCGATTAGAGGTGTCCCTCACTTGTCTTACATGATGGGTAGGTTCTTGAGGATGCATGTAAATATGCATTCCAATGGTCATGAGGACCCTGACCCAAGGGATGGTGTTAGGTAGCTTCTAGTATCAGGTACTAGGGTCAAGACTATGTCCTTCCCTAATTTTCACTAAGACCTGAAGCCTCCGATTTAAGATAGGGAGACATGAAATGATATCCTCATCTCTTCCCATAGAACCAATTTTATGGAAATATCCTAGTATTTATTATGGGAGGTTTCACTCTTTCTCATCTTCACCACCTGGGTCATACATAGATGGATAGTCTGGTGTGACTATTCTGGATATGAAATGTGAGATAGAATGGATGCATAAAATACCTTTATTCTTCTATCGTACCCCTAGCCTCTTCTACTAGTAGAAGAGGGATCATGTTACTTTCCAGATATTTAAATTCTTCTTATTTATCACATTCAAGAATGAATCCTCATGGCCCATGTGGTATTAAAGGTTATTCACAATAATGGTTTTAGTATGATCAAATGCATGTTTTGGTAGATAATATTCCTTCAGATCTTCCTCTCACCTTCCTTCAGAGAGACTCCATAATCATGGGTCCTTAAGGCCATGTGTCTAACCTAAAAGAAAAATAGATTGTGTGGTTCCCTAGATTTGTTGCTTCCTATTTTTTCTCACATAGAGCATGATTCACATGGTCTTATATTTTTTTGGTGATCATGACATTCGTACGATCCTAAACACCTTGGGAATCATTCCAAGCATAAGTCCCAACCCAAACCTTTTGGGCCTCCTACTTGGTATAAGCCCCAACATCTCACAAAAGGGAATCCACCATAGGAGTAAACCCAAACCAAACTATACCCTTTCACCATGTCATCCTCCTCGTGATTAATCCCCAATCTAAATCCTCTCAAAGGGCTATACTCCCCTACGAGACAAACTTGAGGGCCTCCATACCCATGGGTCCTCGCAATCAAACTACGTGGGATTTGATTCCTGTCCAAATGGGATATGTAGGAAGCCACCCTAAGGTCCAAACCCAACATCCCAAATCAAATATATTCGTTTTGGGTCACGTTCCTAATAGAGTCTTATTCAACCTAGGAATCCATATCCATTCCAAGTTTTTGGGGCTGCTTCAGCATAAGTCCCACACCAAACTTTGAAGAGAAACATTTTTCCTAGACTTCCTTTCCACATGATTCTAAACAATACGGTTTGGTCCTTATAGAATGACCTTAAAAGGTATGATGTGTCTCATTAAGTGGCACTAAACTATATGGGTTCTTATTCCTTTCACAAATATATGTAAGAATCTCATCTCATGGGTCTGATCTAAACATAAAAATAACTCTCATCCCCTTGGATGATGATGCACTCCAAAGCACCCCACAAGGTGGATGAAAACCATCATTTTTATAATAACAACCAAATAATATATAATCAGAATATAAGAGGATACCATTGATGGAGAACCTCAAATATATATATATATATATATCTTCATTGAGGATGAACCTTAGATACAAACTGATGATTCTAAATTCCATACATGTTAATAATTGATTATTCATTCATGGGTGACCCATGTCATACTTGGGAATTAATGAAGGATTAATGAACATATCTTAACTCTTTAATAGAGTCTCAGAGTAGGAAACAATTACCCCCAAAAGGGTTTGATGAGCCCAACCTCCCATACTCTCGACCAACATGAGTTCTTAAGTATCATTGGTCAAACTCTCCAATGAGAACACGCCTTTGGAAATCATGTCCCTTATGGATATAGAACCATTGGTTGTTTCCAATTCAGAAAATAAAACCCATTGGAAACCATTTATAGATAGTGAACCCTACGTGAATGATTTCATAAAACTCAACCCCCTACAATCAATTATCGGGTGAACTGGTATTTCCTATCAAAAAAATAGTGAACTTGACATGAATCCTTAACCATGATAATGGTGTCAACCACCTATCATACCCCTTTAAATATCAAAATTAAAAAGTAATAAACTATAAAATAAAATCATGAATGTGTTTATTTAAATGAGATGTTGCATTGATGCGGTTTTTATATTTTTTTTCCATTTGTATCCAGGAACTTTCTCTCAGAACTCCCTTAAATCCAATTGAATCCTTACAGCTTCCTCAAATGTACATCCTGTATAATGTTCATGGAGGGCCTTCATCTAAGAAAAGGTTGTTGTAGCCAACCTAGCATCTGAAACCCTGGGTCTCAAACACACTGATCTAGGAGTATTTACAGAATGGTACAATAATGACCTTTGAGGCTTCCTAACATGACCTCTAACTCACAAAGCCCCACCGATCATATGATCAGCAATGACCAGTGGTCTAGAAAGAGACATCACTTATCACCATCTTCAACCATTTCAAGAGTTTATCCCTAGAACAAAACAACCAATACCTCCCTTATCTTAATGAGGTGGATCAAGAGGCCATATAAGGCCTCATCCAAAATACATAGGGGTCCTTCCAATGGGATCCTATCAGCATTTTCTACTACCAATGCTGACCAGCAGTGAACCCCTGACATTAAAAGGGTGACATCCATGTAATTATATCCCATTTCATCTATACCCAGGCATTAAATATGGCCCACATGAGGAAGAAACTGGCTTATAGGTAGTAGGGACACACCTATGTCCCCTTCGGAGAATCCCACCAATCAAATATAGTGGAAAAATTTGAGTGGGAACATACACCATCCCTTACTAATTAAGATAGCTGGTAGAATTGCCTAGAAGTATCCAAGGAATCCCACCATTCAAATCTAATGGAACACAGTGGGAAGGAACATACACCAACCCACACCAACCAATCATACTAGGAGATTCATCTATAAGCATCTGAAAAAGATCATTGATCAAATCTAGTGGAAAACTATGAGAAGGTGCACACACCTGTCTACACCTATCAATCCTTCCAATAGCCTCATCTAGAATCCCCCAAAGAAGTCATTCAGAACATCCTGACAATGAATAAGAAGGAGAACCAACTCTCTACCCCCACAGATGAATACTATCAGTATCCACTTGTAGGAAATGAAAAATGGGAGAAAGTATATACCACTAATCTAGATATTTAATTGGAATATATCCCTATTACAATTTCTAAGGTCATGAATAATATACTAAAAATGGTGAAAGGGTATACAAAAATATCTTTCCTCAACATAAAGACCTTCTAGGACATAATAACGGCAACAAAAGTAGTGTTGGAGGGATAAACACATATCTTTTTCCCCATAAATAGGGTCGCTCATTAGAATGTCACCTCAAAGAAGACACACAAATCTGATCTTGTCCAGGAGGGTTTTGGAAAAAACTCCTCTATGATATATGGAAAATTGGTTCAAGAACATACACTCATTCGAATTGGAGGTATTCGGCCTATCTGAAAGACCCTGGAACACCCTGAGAGGGGAGGGGTGAATCAGGGTGTCAAATATTTCTTTTTAAACTAATGGATCTTTTTCCCACGTTGGTAGGAACCTGTTAAACTCCTCTGGTGAGAAAGTGTAGAAAACAAACAATCACATGAAAAGTGAGGACACATCAATTTTACTTTCATCACCACTAAGGTCTACATCCAAGGAGAATATTCCGATAGGTTTTCGGTCATACCAAATTCAAATAATCTTCACTAGTTGTGGATTAAAAATTTTAGCACAGTCACTCTATGCTATGTCCACTACCTTTACAAGGTTTTAGGGATCACACATTGTGTCCCTCAGATCACTTTTATGGAATTCCCCTTCTACACTGAATTGGGATGAATAAAAACTCAGTTTATCAACTTGAAGGTTGCTTCAATGTATTGTAATTAAATCATGTATCCTTAACTATAGATAGATGCTCTATTGAATTCATGTTTTCCCCTATGGATGTAATTTACTATTCTTTGTAATGTTCATTTGAAAACTTGTCCTCCACGAACTACCTTTCTTCCTCTGTGTATTGTGTCTCTCTGTATACCACCTCAGTGAACCGTCCCTAGAAAATCACATCCATGTACCGATTCTGTGAATGACATTCATGTACTGCCTCCACAGATCAGCTTCTACAAACCGCCCCTGCTTTGTGTACCATAAGGACTCCATGTACTGCCCTACTATGCATATTTTCCTACTTTCTCCACATACTGCAAGTGCTTCATGGACCAAGTTGTTCCTTTTTATATCATATTCCATGCAATGTTCTGGACTTCACCGAATTCCTTTCACATTTTTAATTAAAGTCTTTTTGAGGTTTTCTTCCCGCGAACAGCTCTAGACTTCAGTAAAATCCTCATGGTTTTATTTTAATCTCAGTACCACTGTATAATGAAGGGATCGGTGCTCCTTGTATATGAAAATATATCTACATAATTTGTTAAACTGAGATTTACTAAATTTTCGATATGGCACCACCTTTTCCGTATATCATGCATCACCCATGAACCATATCCCTATGTGGTCCATGTACCACCATTCTCCCTACAAGGTGGAACAAATCACTATCCCATTTCTGAAAATGAAACCCTTTACAGCTTCTCAAAACTCCGCCTTGTTTTCACAAATGACATGCCATCCCGCAAACTTTTCTCCTCATGTGAACTACAAGACTCGACGTGAACCACAAACCTTCACCACAAACATTTTATGATCCATGAACCATTTTATGTCGGTCTATGTAGTGCCCTTCTTCATCTATGAACCATTCCTGGTATATGGTATGTGGTTCATTTCCCATGCTATGTGGTTCCCTTCCTTTACTAAAAAAAACTCCCAATTTTTAGGCCCAATAATTTGGAAAACACTGGAAAACTATGCCACCTTCAATATTTCTTTCAACCTCAATCGTATGATCACCTTCCTTGAAAAATCCATAATCAAACCAATGTGGATTGACAACAAACACAAACCATACTCCATTTCCAGCAAAGAATGGTCTTGGCTCCAATAATCCCCCCACTTTGGGTTTTCTGGCAATTTTCAGATAAATTCAATGAATCACCAACCAAAAATCGATACACAAGAAACAATTCATCCAACTCTTTAAGTCTACATGAGCAATGATTGGTGTATAAAATAAGAGGTGAAGCATGAATTGGGTTTTCTTGATGACAAACTCCAAATTTTGTATTCTCATTATCTCCATAATTTTTCTCCTTTGTGACTCATCATTCTCCCCCATTGTAACATTTTTGAATTCCTCTACTCTCCATATTTATTTCACATTTCATCCTCCTTGTTTGAACCATAAAACATTGATTTTATTCATTCACCCACATTGGAAATAAACCCAAAGAATCAAATTTTGACTTGTAGAGCTCAAGGAACACTCCACCTGGATTGTATCTCCCCCATAAACCTGTAATACTTCGTCAAATAGATTAAAATAGTTAGTACAACTAGGGATAGGGCAGACTTCGTAACCTCCTAATGCATTGTGAGGTGATTGAACCCCGAGGTTCAACTGATGCTTCTCAAACACATGTGTTGAAAATGGCTTGGTCAGTTTTCCATCCACTTGATCCTTAGTTCTAACATGATCCATTTAAATCATTCTTTGTTCAACATTTTCCTTGATGAAGTGATATCTGATTTCAAAGGGTTTCATATGAGAATGATGAACAAGATTATTTATAAGATCAATTACACTCTTGTTATCACAACGAATCACCATTGGTTATTTCAAATAATCAAAAAATATCAGTCAGTTAGTTTCTTTATCCATAGTAGTTGAGTGTAAAAATTTATAGCAGAGATATAATCATCTTCAATAGTACTAAAATAAGTACTTTCCTATTTCTTACTCAACCAAACCATGTATTTATTTCCAATAAAGAATGCTCTACCACTTGTGGACTTTATATAAATAACATCTCTAGCCTAGTCAACATTAGAAAATACCGATAGTTCACCCAACCCAAATGGCCTGAAGGTCTTCATTTTTATTGGGAGTTCCTTGAATGTGCCTCATGATTCTTTTCACTGCTTCCATATGTTCATATTTTAGATTGCCTTGAAAGCAGTTCGCTAAGAATGTTGCAAATATAATATTTGGACAGGTCGTAGTTAAGTACATTAAGCTCCCAATGATTCTCCTATACAATGTGGGATCTACAGAAGTCTCATCCTCATGCTTTACAAATTTAGTTCATACTGCAATCAAAGTCGAAATTGTTTTGGATTCATGCATATTGAATTTCTTTTATAACTCTCTTGTATACTTTTCATAAGAAATGAAAGTGTAGTATTCCCTCTAAATCATTTGTAGCCCCACTATGTATGCGAGTTCACCAATCATAGACATTTAAAATTATGATTTCACGTGATTGGAAAATTCATCCACTGATCCTTGCCTTCCTCATCCAAATATAATATCATCTACATACAATAGAACCATGAACTGCTCTTTCTGAGAATTCTTCACATAAATATTGTGATCCAATCCTCCTATTTTAAATTTGATATTTTCTAAATAATAATCCACCAAATAGTAGCATTCCAGTAGTTTTTATTTCAAACTATATAGATCATTCTTTAATCTAAAAACCTTTATTTAATCATTACCAAGAAGAAATCCCATTGGTTGTTCAATATATATTTCTTCTTCAAGAAAAAAATTTAAGAAACCTTTCTTGACATCCATTTGATACACTTTGCATCCACTTTGAATTTCCATGGTAAGAAATAGTCTGATTGACTCCATTCTAGACACCAGGGAAAATGTTTCCTCAAAACCAAAACCTTTAATATATGAATAGCCTTTACACACTAGTCATTCCTTATTTATAATCACATTTCCATGGTCGTAAAATTTATTTTTGAAAATCCACTTTATACCAATCACATTGTGGGTTTTGGGTCTCTTAACTAGATTCCATGTTTAGTTCTTATCGATCTGATCCAATTCTTCATTCATGGCCTTAACCCATGATTCATCCATTGCAGCTTCTTAAAATGAGGATGGTTCTACATTTGAGAGGAACTTATATTGTGTATTACTCCTCATTCTCTTTGTCTGTGTGGGAGATGTCCAATACCCAATGATGTTGGATCAGTCAATTTATGCTCTTCAATTTCTCCTGTGAGGTTCATAAGAATTTTCTTCATCCATGCTTTCTTATTCTGATTCTTCTTATAAGTCAAAATCATGATGTGAATATTTGATGTTTTTCATGCCATCTTCTACTTCTGTATTTGGATCTGTTATGTTTCCACATTATTTATTTTTTTATATCACATCAGTAGATGAATTCCTTGAGCCATTTGTAATTTTATCTTCAATGATCTTCACATCACTACTTTCCACAATTTTTCCAAAGCATTTAGTTAAACATTTGTAGGCATTTATTTTCATTGAATATCTGATTAATATTCCTTCATCCATAGTATCACCATACTTTCCTTGATTTCATTATTTGTTTCAGATAAAACATTTACTTCTGAAAACACGAAAATACTTCAAAGAGGGATTATTTCCATTCCATAACTCATATGGTGTCTTGGTTTCGCCCATATAATTCCCTGTTCGATTTTGAATATAAACTACAGCAAGAACAACCTTGTTCCAGTAATGGAAAGAGATAGGACTATCAATCAGCATAGTATTGGCCATACTACTAACTTATCGATTCTGGTGCTCAACAACTCTATTTTACTATAGAGTTTTAACAACAACCACCTTGTGTTGTATTCCATGTTTCTCTAGATACTTTTCAAACTCAATGGATGTATATTTTCCACCATTATTAGACCATAGAACTTTTATTGTCCATCCAGTATCATTCTCAGCTATTTGGTGATAATTTTTTATGCAATCAAACACTTGTTGTTTCCTATATATAACCACCATACAAGAAATTTTACTATAATAATCAATGAAAAGAATGAAGTTCCTTTATCCATGAGTTCCATAAACATTTATTAGACCAAATACATCTGTATTAATGAGATCAAGAAGATTTAATTCCCTTTTCTTCTTTGGATGATATGAACTATGTACCAACTTCCCTCGAATGAAAGCATCATAATTATTTTCCTTTTCACGCTTCAGATTAGGGATATCCCTGAATATCTTCATCTTAGATATATTTTTCAAGTCTCATTGATTGATGTGACCCAAACTTCAGTGCCACAAGTTTTTTTCTTCTTCAACATTCACATAGTAATTTTTCTCTCTACGGTCAACTTGATATAGGTTGTCATATTTTCTGCAACCTTTCATGAGAGAATCCCTTGTTCTTTCTTTTATAGTGCACCCCTTTTGATTGAATGTCACTATAAGTTCTGAGTTATATAGTTGAATCACACATAGGATATTGTGATGAAAACCATCCACATAAAGAACTTCGGTCTTCTTCAGCTTTCCATTGTCCAGTTCAGTACTTCCACTACCTTTGATATTTAAAACCCCGTCTTTACTGAATCTCATTGTTCCATAGACCTTTTTCTTGAATTTTTTTAATATTTCTTCATTTCCAATTATATGGGATGAGAATCCACTATCAATAATCCAGGTTCAATTGTTCTTGGTAGCTTTGAGAGCTAATTATATAAGGTTGGATTTTTCAATTTTCTTCTTTTCCATCCTTGAAATATTAGTTTGAGTGAAGGATAAATATGGATTTTATAATATAATTTCCATGTATATGGGTTAAACATACTCACACTCTTTTTCCAAAGGAGATAACTTATTTGTAAGAACAACACCATCTGGTTGGAAATTATTGACTTGTCTTTGAGTTCTATATGAATTGTTCTTGACATTCCTCTTCCTACAAGCAATAGATTTATGTCCAAAGTTATAACAACGAAAAAAATACCCATAGAAAATATTTCTTCTATAAGAATTATGATATTAATTAATTTTCCTTTTTTAAATTCCAAGATCTTCCCTGTATAGATATCTCCTTTCCTCTTTATAGTATGATATGGTATGGCCCAAATAGCTACAAAATTGACATTTCATAAGTGAAAATGTCTTTTCACTTCTATTCCTCCTCATGTCAACTTTCTTAGAGGGAAAGTTTCACTGTCTATCATCTTGGGAAACTCGATGATAGTTTTCAGTCCTCCCTTTAGTCTGATTTGAGACTTTATTTGTTTGGAATTCATATATCTTTGTGATATGTCTGACTTTTAGCTTGTCTTTATTTTGGCCCATTTTACTTCCAATATTCAATTTTTCATAATTACAACCAATTCATGTGTTTCCCATGCATGAGGGTCATTGATCCTTTAGAATCTTTTCAACTCCATTAGAACCATGATTTACTCTCTCTAGTAGCTCAGCATCAGAGAATTTTCCAAAAATAATTTTCTTCTTTGTTTCTTTTGGACTTGATCCACTTTCAAGTTTACTACTACGAGTAACAACTTCTTCTTAATGTCTATCAATAGTTTTGGAATTCTCCTCTAGTCTAAATTAAAGTTAATTAATGAAATTTTCTTGGTCTTAAATTCTAATCTTTAGTTCCACTATATCTTTTGAGCTTTCAAAATTTGTTGAATATTCCTTCACTACTTCCTCAAGTCGATGAATTTTGGATTCCAAAATATCAACACATTCTAATGAATCTTCCACAATTGATTTCAACTTTTGCATCTCTTTAATTGATTCTCAAGCTTTCAAAAAGCATTCTTAAGTTTCAACTTGAGATTGAAATTAATTGTAAAATGATTATCGCCATATTTATCTTTTGATGATTTTGATTTTTGAATAGTATCCATCATTAATGCATGGGTTCTAGATTTACACTCTAGTATTTCTTCCTCAAAGAATTCACTATCATAATCTTCTTTTTTATAGAAAAAAACCTTTCTCTATAGTTTCTTACTAGACTTGAAATATCTATTTTGAAAAACCTATTCTGAGGCTTCTTTATGTCTCCATATTCTCTTTTTTCATCATTGAACTTTCTTGTGCATCAAGAGAAAATGTTCCCAAATTGTCCATAATGAAAACAAGTTAGAGGTAACTTGCCTTAAAATTTACCTTTTCCCTCCTTTAATTTCTTGTAAATGAGATAAATAATTTCGTTTTCATCATTATCTTCATCAAAACTATCTCTTGAAATTTCAAGTTTTTACATTGATTTGAATTCCATTTCCTTTCCTACTCAAGCCGTTGAATCTTCTAATTTGAATCTCATCTCATATGAGACCATATTTCTCAGCAGATCATCTAGAGAAATTTTGCAAAGATACCTTTCCTCAAGAGTTGTTACCCTTTTATTGTAAATAGGTGGAAGTATTATCAATATTTTCACTAAAATATAAATGTCTTTGATTTATTCACCAAGTCCTCATATTGATCCAACAATTTTGGTAATTCGATTGAAAAAGGTATCTACATTTTCTTTAGGATGCATCTTCATATCATCAAAATTGTTATGTAAAACTTTTAGTTTCACCTCCTTCACTTTTTTTTAACCTACATAAATATTATCTAGTTTTTTCCACATAAACTTTGCTGATGTAAATATCACCGACTTTAGATATATTTGGTCAGAAAGAGCTGTAGTGAGGGAATTCTATGAATTATCATCTTCATCAAGTATTTTCCTATCTGTATCAGTTATATACATCCCAATTGGATTGGTGACCTGTATTACTTGTGTAGTGGAAAATAGGAATTCCATTCCAAGAGATCTTAGATGAGATATCATCCTATTATTCTAGATCTAAAATTTTCTTCCATCAAAAAGGGAACTTCCCTGAAATTTAATGTATTCTCCATTATATAAATGAAGTATATATTTAACACCAAAAACCTTTATGCTCCAATACCACTTAAAAGACCCCAAAACACCCTGAGAGGGGAGGGGTCAATCAGGGTGTCAATATTTTCTTTTAAACTGATGTATCTTATTCCCACATTGGTAGTAACTTGTTAAACCTATTTGATGAGAAGGTGTATAAAACAAACAATCACATGCAAAGTGAGGAAATAATAATTTTACTTGGTTCACCACTAAGGGCTACCTCTAAGGAGCATATGCTGATAGGTTTTTGTTCATTCCAAAGTCCACTAATCTTCAATAGTTGTGGATTACAAAAGTTTATCACAGTCACTCTATGTTAGGAGCACTACCTTTACAAGGTTTGAGGGATTGCACATTGTGCCCCTCAGATCACTTCAGTTAACTCCCCCTTGGTCACTAATTTGGGAATAATCTAAACTCAATTTATTTACATGAAGTTTTCTTCAATGTATTAGCAATAGATCATTCATTCTCAACTGTAGATAGATGCTCTATTGAAGTCCTTTTTCCCCTATGGATGTAATATACTGTTTTATGTACTATTAATTTGAAAAAATTTCCTTTGTGAACTGGCCATCTTCCTCTGCATATTGTACTTCTCTTTGTACCACCTCTATGAACCATCCCTAGAAAATCACATCCGCGTACTAATTCCATGAACCACCCCTTCTCTGGGTACCACAAGTTCTCTTTTTACTGACATGTTGCACATAATATCCTGCTTTCTCTGAATACTTCAAGTGCTCCATGGACCAAGTTCTTCCTCTGCATACCATCTTCTATGAACTATTCTGGACTTCACCAAATTCCTTTTATATATTTAATTGATGTCTTTATGAGGATGTCTTCACACGAACTGCTCTAGACTTCATCAAATTCCTCCTAGTTTTCTTTTAATCTTAGTCTCACTCTATAATGAATAGATTAGTTCTCATTATATAGTAAAATGGATCTGCATAATCTTCTAAATCGATATTTACCAAATCTTTGATATGGCACCACCTTATATGTGTGTTGTGAATCTCCCATGAACCATATCCCTACGTGGTCCACATACCTCCATTCTCCCTACACGATGGTAAAAATTGTCGTCTCATTCTGAAAATGACACCTTTCGTGGATTCTCAAAACTCTGCCTCATTTTCATGAACAACACACCATCCTATGAACTTTTCACCTCCTATGAACTACAAGACTCAACATGAACCACAAACCATCACCATGAACCATTTTATAATCCATGAACCTTTTTTTTGTCTGCGTAGTGCCCTTCATCATCCACACGCTGTTACTGGTACATGGTACATTGTTCATGTCCCATGATACACAATTTTGTTCCTTTTCTAAAATCAAACTCTTGATTTTTAGACCCAATAATTTGGAAAACACTGGGAAATTATGCCACCTTCAATAATTCTTTTAACCCCAATCATAAGACCAAATTCCTTACAAAATTCTTGATCAACCCAACGTGTATTGACAATAAACACAAACCATACTCCATTTCTAGAAAAGAAAAACCTTGGTTGCAACACTATCTCAATGGCCACTCCAAGGTGGGAATGAATCCCTACCTAAGAAAACCACTTCCCCCAGCAAGTGGCCCCATTTGTTTATAAGAGGGAAACCAAAAAAAATTCTCACCATAGATTACTATAAAATAAAGAGTCAGTCTACGATCTTGTTCTACTTAATAATAGATTTCTTAAATCCCTCAAACACTTATATATGGTATATTAAGATCATACTCTCCTATTAACAAATTATAGGGGTAGTAGTAGTAATTATGAAGGTCCTCCTCCGACAATTCACCATTAATACTTACTTCATGACCATAACTTAATCAGTCTTAAGAGCTTATATCCTGAAAAGATTCATGAAAACCCTCTATATATCCAGAATATCAAAGAGAAAGAGGTTATTCCCCTTTTCTAATCCATTATGGTAGTCCTCCCCATGATATAATTAACAATGATAGTTCTCTCTACAATAATTCTTCACTTTGTTAGGAGGTTACTCCCCTTGGAAATGTAGTGATGAGAAATCACACCTACCACGAGGCACCAAGGAAAAAAAGATCAGTCATGTATGATTCATTTTCATTGAAAAGTGAAATTATTTCTCAGATTGAAGATATTCCAAGGTGGAAGACATTATCCAAACCACCCTTGGGTCACTTTTCTTCCAACGTAACAAAGGAAGTCCCTACCAATATTTTTGTTTATGATAAAGCAGTGGGAAAGCATCCACTTTGGTTCATCAAAGTTTTAGAGCCTATGGAAAAAGACAAATTTGACATGATGAAAATGAGGAAATCACTAGATAAAGACTATATACTAGTCATTTTATGGCCTTTATCCACCCCTAAATAGAGTATTACATATGTATTTCAAAAGATTTTGTGCACGATATCCACCTCAATATATGGAAAAATATTTTTCACTTGAGAGAGAAAGCATTACCCCACGAAAATTACCATAGTAATTTCAATTTAATGGAATGGATTCAATACAAAATTGACTTAGCATATATACAAGTTTCATGACATCCAATGTTTGAGAAACAATAGGGAGCCCTTCAACACACATACCTCTAGGTGTTAAAAATATAACAATATTTGATCATAGATACCTCATCTGGTGTTCATATTAGAGTATGGGGTAAACATGGAGCATTACATTTCATCGTGATCCTTAACCAGTAAATCCCATCAAAGGTGGTATCATGAAATATTATAGCTTCACATTGACCTCAAAGAATGAACTTTTTTCACAACCAACGATATGCTAAACAAAAATAGGCTTCGACTGACCCTCACAGATGTCAGGCTAGAAGAGACTAGGCTATTGAGATACTTTTGAGTTGATTATCTAAAAATATCGTGAAATAATTCCTCTTAGAAAAATTTTGCACTAAGAGGGATAAAATGTCTAAAATAGCACAATGATCTTTGGAAGTGGGTGATTCAGGTTCATACCAAATGATGCACCCATCCAATGATTGGAAACAACTCCATAAATCATAAGGGAAGCTATGGAAGTGGTTTCCATGGAAATTCAAGAGAAACCCCAGCCTTTAGGGTTGGGGGTTTTTTTAACCCAAACTTTGTGGTCATCAAACCAAGCCCAAATATTTGTGAAAGTGGAACAAGAACATCCCCAGCCCTCCGGGTTGGGGACTTTTAAACCTCAACAGCCTCCTCCTCAATGGAATTCAGTTTTCTACAGATTAGGGGAAATTCCATAGAATGAATCCTTACAGCTATTCCCATCATGTGATTCAGTACCCTCAATAGTTAGATGGATGACTAAAATGTCTAGAGATTCCCTTTGGATTACTATCCGCAAAATGACTCCAAGAGAATTGGTGAAGGAGAGGACAAGGCCTTATGGATGGATTATAAAACAAAATTATTGCAAAGACACTGATGAGATGTATGTAATTCATTATTCATCATTAAATGTCATTAAAAATACCCATTCAGACCTTATAAGATATGAGGCTAATCCAGATGAGGAGCTAGAGAAGGAAACTTCAGTTCCAAATTTGGTCCACATCAAAATAATTGAAGGAGGTATGTATACCCAGAACCAAATTTTTACCCTGAATTTGGGAATTCCCTTAAATAATCAAGTATTACCTCCTCAAATAGCACCCTACAAAAAAATGGAAAATTTAAGATTGTGATTCACCTACCTTCTGTATAAGTTGAACCCATTTTAATTGAGGAAATATTTTCTCGAAAAGAGGAATAGATGAAATAATTGAGGATACTCAATATAGAATTACTCTAAGGTTGACATACTAGAGGATATGTTCTGAAATAAGATCCTTAACTCACACTCTTAGTTGATGAACCTCATTAAAGAGGGTTTTTTTGTGATGAAAGAAGAATATCTAGAACATCAACATGGGATACAAATCACCAATATACTTAAAATCCCATAGTAGCAGATCAAGAATTCCCTCTATTGGATGTGCAACTAAAATAGGGCTAGGCACATCCTTATAGGCCTCATCATACCAAGAGTTCAATTTAATGAATCCACCCACTATAGTTAGGTTGATTGCTACTTGAGTTAGATCCATTACTGTAAGAATCCATAGTTATTGGGCTAGCATTGGGTTCTTTTCTGATCGAACATGCACTGCAGGAGATAAAATTATTTGTTACAAGTACTTGAATTGGTGTATAAACCTATATGTAGAATAGTCCTCACATATAACCTTGCCATCGATATGGGTCACCATCACACCATCCCTAAAGATAATCATGTATGATCTTACCTCATTGTTATCCTTTCCATCATTGATAAATCTCCTAGTATGTGGGTATTCATAAGGGAAAAATCAAACTCCATGAATATGTTCAACCTTGTCAAGGTATCACTAGGCTTCACGAACAATGTATGAATACTAGAAAATTCCTGAAAAAATGGCTGAAACTTTTCCCTCAGAATCACAACCACACTTAACTGATTGTAGGATCTAAAGTGGGTTACGACCCATCCCCACAATACCCGGAATGGTCCTGTAATGATGAAATAGGCCTCCCTACATGAATATGTCGAAGGAATTAGGGAATTTTCTTCAGTATTAGGATTCAAAATTCTATGTGCTTCTTATCTACTAACTTGTCTGCAATGACTAATTTTCATGGCCTCACACCACCATTAGAGTCACGAATAGGCTAAAAGTAAACACTTAACCACATACCTAAAAATCCTACAAGATGTTTCTTTGCAGGTACACTATAATTGGGTTTGTATCCCTTTTTTTGTACCCCCCTCCCCCTTCTAAAGTGTTCTAGAATATATTGGGATTACCCCACTTTGAAATCTTGGGACACCCCATAGGGCGTTTTCAAGTGGGTTATTTCCCTTAGGCTCCATGAAAGCACTCATCCATGCTTCAGGATGGATATCCACCCTCAGGAGGGGGTCTTACTTCTTAATGTATCAATCTATCTTCAATAGATCAAGATCATCCTATGTATATCTCATTATGATGAACTTTTCATACATATCTCTAATCATTGGATCCCCGAAGATCTTGTGGACATCTCATAGGTAGATTACCAACTTCTCCACACATCTGGTGGAAGGAGTTTGTTTGCAAGCTCCATCAGTTTAGAAACTCAAGGATGAATTCATAGTTCTATTACATGTATGTATAGGCCTCCAGGATGGATTTATAAATACCCACTACTTTCAACTCAGTTGAAAATTCATCAATAGTCTTGTGTACCCAGTACTCCCACATCCACGAAGACTTAACACCCCCTCTCGATAGGAGATCCCAATCTTCCCTCAAACCCTTCAACTGATTTGTCTTGGATTCATGAAAGATGTATATGTAACAGTGCATCTATAATTCAGGTGTTCAAGGCTTTAAATTTAGACCACATTAGCTGTTATTCATGAAACAGGTTGTGGATGATGTCTTGAAATTTATGTATTCACTCATACATGAAACATTGGTAGCAGTAAAGTTCTTATAGTCTTAAAACTAGGAAAGAGTATTGTAATTATTAAAATTTAGTATGAGTACCTCCTTCAAATGTCTATTGACATAAAGTGGAAGATAATTACTCACGATGATACTTCTTAATATGTCCCACCAGATCTGGTAGATTAGTATTGCGTACTTCATAGTAGTTAGGCCCTACAACTTTTACAATATCCTCAATGTGATTTATAGATTTTTAATAAAAAATAATAGTCTTATGAGAGGCTATTGAACCTATAAAAAATCACCAAGATTTTCATTAGAAATAAGAACTTGTTTTGGAATTTTTTTTTGAAATGTGTAAATTTGGAAAAGGCATAAGCTCGCTCGGGGTTCCCATGAAAGTGACCTCGCACATGTCCCTCACCCAAGAGGTTATGTGTGGGTCACTCACCCAGATGTATTTATCGTACAGGTATGTGAATACCTTGTCTGTGTGAATGGTTATTTATAAAATAATATTAATCATAAGTTCTATGAATGACACTAGTGAAATGGGACTAGAGTTAAAAAATCATGAAGACCATCCACTGAAACCAACAGCCCTATTTATAGGTGCAGGAACTCCTCTGTGTGGTTTGTGTGTGTACCCAGCCTACATGATAGACCAGGGAATATGACCTATGTGGGTGACCAATTAGAATTACCTCCATTATTCATCCACCCCTTTTATCCCTTTACCTCGGGATCAGACACTCTTCTTTTGATCGGATCCAATACTAAGGGGGGAATTTTGTTGACACTTCATTTTGTCTCATGGATTAAAAGGTTTCAAATGGAGATACCTTAAGAAGAATAAAATAAGGGAAGGTAATAAGTCTAAATGTCACACCCCTTTGTCAAAGGCCCTTCGCATAAGTACCCCAAACCATCATCACCACACAGGGTAGCTACGCATCATCCTGTGTGCTGGCCCTACACATGGCCCTGTACAATTGCCCTTCACATCAGTCTGAATGGAAAAACTATGCGATCTAGACCCTTCATATAGGGTCATATATTTTCCTATAAATAGGACCCTAGGGATATTCATTTATATGGAAAAAAATCTTGAAGAACTCTCGATGCTCTGCTCACCCTAGTCTTTTACCCAAGCTGTCCAAAACCTTCCATGTAGCCCTATAAATGGAATTAAAGGTAGGGTAGTGGAACCAAATTATTCCCATGGTATAAAATACATAACACCTATATGAGGAACTCTCTCCCCCATGGTTCATGAACATTATCATGAGGTCTCAGTCCCTAACCAGGGACCATCACGAGACACTTCGGGGAATACATGTGGATACCCTTAGATCCAAGAGAAAAGCCTTTCCCAAGTGTTGTTTCCCAGGTGGTCTATCACCTAAAAATCCTTCATATCATGCAGTCCTACCAGTGAGATGTAATCTCAACTTTCACAGACCTACCTGTGTGAATAACTCAGAGGCTTTCCTAGTCTATACCCGACATGAGACCCTCTTGGTTCACCCAACATGTACCCTATGCAATAAACTTCTCAATCCCTCTTCCAAGCCACCACTGGCAGGGCCTCTCCTCCTTTTTCTCCCTTATCTGAGAGGGACCAAATTGAAAACTCTACCAAATTATTTGGACTTTAAAATCCATATAAATAGGTACACTATCATTTCTATCATTTGGATATGAATTCCTTCAGTCATAGGTGTCACATACTTATCATACTTAAAGGGTATGGTCCTTGGGGTGCATGTAGATATGAATTCTCATGGTCACGAGAACCCCAATGATGGGGGAGGTGTTAGGGAACTCCCAGTATTGGGTACTAAGGTCAGGTCCATGTCATTCCCAATTGTCTCTAATACTCATATCATCTAGTTATAGGTGGAGAAATATGGAATGAGATCCTTCTCTCTTCCCCCAGAACTAGTTTTAGAGAAATTCATTATCCTTTATTATGTGAAGTTGAACTCTTGCATCTATTCACCTCCTGAGTTTTACCAAGATGGATAGTATGATGTGACTATCCTGGAAATGAAATTATATATGGAATGGACTTATCAAATCCCTTTCTTATTTTCCTATACCCCCTACCTCTTCTACTAGTAGAAGAGGGAACATGTGGTTTTCCAGATATTTGACTTCCATTTATTTCTCACATTCAAGAATGACTAATCATGACTCATGTGGTATTAGAGTATAGTTGTGATCATAGTTTCTACATGATCATATGCATGTTTTTTATATAATATTCCTTCAGATCTTCCTCTCACCTTCCTTCAGAGGGCCTCCATAGGCATGGGTCCTCAAGGCCATGTGTCCAACCTTAGGGAAAAGAAGATTGTGTGGTTTACCAGATTTACCACTTCCTCATGTTTATCATACAGATCAAGACTCAAATGGGATTAGAGGTTAGTGGTGATCATGACATTTACACAATCCTAAACACCCTGGGAATCATTCCAAGTGTAAGTCCCAACCAAACCTTTCAAGCCTCATACTTTTAATAATCCCCCAAAACTCACAAAGGGAATCCTACTCAGGAGTAATTCTCAAAAAAATCATAATTATTCACTAGGTCATCCTCCTATGGAGTAATACCTAGTCCAAAACCTCTAAAAGGGCCATACTCCCCTACAAGACAAACTGGAGGGACTCTGTGGGCATAGATCCTCACCACTACTCTACATGGGATTTGATTCTTATCCAAATGGGATAAATAGGAAGCCTTCTTGAGGCCAAAAATGAACACCCCAAATCAACCATATTCTATATGGACCACATTCCCTATAGATTCTTATTCATCCTTGGAATCCATATCCCTTTCAAGTTCCTTGGGATTCTTTGGCATAATTTCCACACCAAACTTTGGCTAAGAACCTTTCACCTAGACATCCTTGTTGCATGATGATAAACTACACGGTTTGGTCCTTATCACATGACCTTAAAAGGTATGATGTCTCCCATTAAGTGGCACTAAAATATGTGGGTTTTTATTCCTTTCACAAGGATACATAGGAAGCCAATCTCATGGGTCTGATCCTAATATAAAAACAACTCCCATATCCCTGGATGATGATACACTCTATAGTACCCCAATGTGTGGATGGAAACTAGTATTATCATGATAAAAACCAAAGAATCTATAAAAAATATGTAAGAGGATACCATTGATGGAGATCCTTAGATATATACAGATATCTATATTGATGAAGAACCTCAAATATATACAGATGGTTATAATTCCCATACATGGTAATAATTTATTTTTAATTCAAGGGTGACCCATGTCATACTTGGAATTAATTAAGGAATCATGAAAATATCTTAAATTTAAAAGAGTCCTAGAGTATGAAACAATTCCCCCCAAAAGGGTGTGATGATCCCAACCTCCCATCCTCTTGACCTATGTGAGTTCTTAAGTATTATTGGTCAAACTACCCAATGAGAACCTACCTTTGGGAAGTAGGTCCCTCATAGCTATAGAGTTTTTGATTGTATTTGATTCCATGAATAAAACCTATTTTAAACCTTTCATAAATAATAAAACCGGTGTGAATGATTGAACAAAACTCAACCCCATGTAACCAACTATCATGTGAACCAATATTTTCCATCAGAAATAATCACAAAGATCCAAATTGGTTCTATATTTCTAGCCCCAAAATCACTTGATCATCCAGATCAGAATCAATAGTATTACTATGCCTGAAACCCCTCTATTTAAACTAATATTGTAAATAAATAATACAAATGAAAAATTTTCTAAGGAATTTACAATCCTGACTCAAATTCCTTAGAATAAAAACTCTCTAAATATTTACAAATTAAATTTAACAAGATATTATAGTAGAGTAATATTCATACAGGTTGATTCATAATTGAATCTTCTCCCACCTCTATGAATGAACCTCTATCTATATTCATAGATCAAACAATCATATTACATGATTATTAGAGTTAGTTTCAATGGCCTCATATGAGCTTTATCTTGACAGCTCAACATTTTTTGTACATATTCATATGATGTCCTTTTGTTAGCATCATAAAAATTCTAAAAAAAATATTCTCTCTGTTAGAAATAATTTTAAGCATCTGATTATAAACTTTATTATTTGGATGGAATAAATTATGTTTTTCCTATATATCAAAAACTATGTTAGTCTCATGAACCAATATCAATCTTTCTAATGGATTAAACTCATTCATTATAATTGACTATACCTCTTCATTCTAATGGACTAAACTCGGTTTATCTGATAGACTAAACTCATTCAATCTGATGAACCAAACTTCTTCTAAAGTTTATATTTTTTAGTTTAGAAATTTTTTTCATCTGATAGAATAGAAATTTTTCTAAAAAACATTCTAAATGGATTAAGAAATATAAAGTTGGTAAAATATATTTTTTAAAAATGTTTGTTGTGATTTTTAAATCTAATGATAGAAAATGTAGAAATTATAACTTTTGACTCAATATAAATTTGTGTATAGGTCCAAGATAGATAATACAACCATATTTTTGTATCATATGATAACAAGAATCAATCACAACATAGTTATGGGTAAAAAAACTTCATAAATATAGTTTTTATATAGGGAAAATGGAATTAATCCATCCTAATACTCTATTTATAGAGAATACTCGATGTGAATTAATAAGGTCCCACACACCAAGATGGGATGGGGAATTAAAATGGATAAAACCCATGGTTGGGCCCAAAAATAAGTGTTTGGGTGTCACTGATTATCATTTCATGAATGACTTTCCATCAAGGATGTAGTGCGCTCCAGTGGCCGGTACTTCTATAGATGTTGGTGTTATTCCTCCAATGCCTTCCCAAGCTTTTCCTCCAGTGGTTGGTTCTCCATTAGTTTGTGTAAATGGAACACTTTTATTTGGGTTATCCAAGGATAAATATTTCAAGAATATGTAACTAGTGGTATGCCTTCTTCCACAATCTTCTCTATCCATAGTATACTGGTGATTCAGTTGGAACCCAGATGATTTAAAAAGGTTGATGGCTTTCGAGTGGTCGAGATATCAGATAATGAACTTCATGAAGTTGTTTCATATCATAGGCTCTCTCTCATGGTACACTTTTTTCGGGATAATCCAACCCTCAACCTTTTCAGAACCTTTGTTGATTCTCATGGTCTTCATCAGCCTATAGTTGGGTCTTATCTTTCCAAGTTTGAATTTTTCATATATTTGTTCATCAAGGAAGAATTTTTGAATACTTGTTATAAAGAGATTCATCATTGTGTTTCATAGAAATTCGTGATTTCTTATTGTTCTTGGGAGTGTCACTATGGTAAGGAATCATTAATTGCAGTAGTTTGGATCAAATTACCTATCCTTCCACTTCTGTTGCACAATACTTCTATTCTGAAGGTGGTCAGAGATTCTTTGGGGATCTTTCTTTTATCTAATGTGAATACACAACACCTAAAAGATTCAACGAACCCTCATATCTGTGTCAAGATGAATGTGGTTTTGAAGTTCCCTTTTCATATTCTAATTAAGATGATATAAGTCTTAATTTAGTGGAAGTGATTGGTTTTTCAAACACATCCCAAGTTTTTCATGGTGTGTGGTTTTAAAGGTCACTCAGTGGAGACTTGTAGAAGGATGAAAGGTAGGCCCTGATTCTAGGGTAACCATGGTGATTTTATGGTTTTGGGAGACTGATCATCATCCTCAATGGTGGTGGGGGAGTTCATCTATGAAAAAGAGGTGAGAATTTCAAATTCAATTCCTGAATCCCACACACCTGATAACATGCCTGACAATACTGGGAAAGAGATTGTTGGAATCCTTTTTTTGGGAGCTCTCTAGTCCCTGATCAAGTCCCTTCCACTGTCATCTGAAATTCCTAAATGGATGTCTCCTTCTACAAAAATCTATGAGATGAAGCTGATGGAGGCGATGCCAACAGCACCTTTGGGATAGTGTGACCTTGTTACATGCGTTCATTCAAAACCTTATAGGGTTTTTTTGCCTTATTCCCCTAGATTTATAATTTTTATGATCCTTTTTCTAGAAGCTTTAAATAAAGCCTTTCTTCCCAAATTTGGTATTCCTAAGGACAAACGGAAGATTCCTTAGAGGAAGGCATTATCAAAAGGGGTGGTGAGAGAGATATGTTCCACCCATAGCTCACCTCAGAGAATGATTCTTGTCTCCCTTTTATAAGAGGGGGTGGATCTAAATTCACCACCAACTACTTTATCCAATATATTATCACTTTTAGAAGAATCAGATTTCCCATTAAAATATAATATCCTCACTCTGAAGAAGGTTGTTTCGACAGGGAGATTATCTGGTCTAGTAACTCAATCTATGCCAAAGGAAGTTTTTAAGAGATTACCAGTTCCTAAAGCAGTTACATCTAGTTATAAGCCCAAAAACTCTCAATTTTAATGCTATAGTTAGTCATTTGGAATTCTTGAGGCTTGGGGGAAAATGAAAAGTGTGCCTTCATTTCCTCTGAAACCAGTAAATATCATGCTTTTATCATTTTCATCTTGTAACTAAAGAAAGAACTCGGTAGGATTAATTATTTTTCAAAGAAAATAGGCTACAAGATCCATCTGCATGCTTACCCCAATAATAAGAACATCTTGATTTGTTGGAAAAGAAACACACCAATGGAATTGATCAATTAAATGGATCAATGTATCACTGTGAAGATCACTTTCAAAGGAACCAACTTTCTTTTTACTTTTGTGTATGACAGTGGTGGCCTACAAGGAATACGATATCTTTGAGAGTTTATGGACTCCTTTGATACACATAGCTTTCCTTGGTTCACCAGAGGATATTTCAACACTACCGTGGAAATTTCTAAAAAAGGGGAGGATATGGAGTCTATGACAATGGAATGATTGAATTTAAAAAATTTCTTACAAATAAGGGGCTCTTCGATTTGGGTTTTAGTGGGAGAAAATATAATTAGTGAAACAACCACAATGGAAATAATTGTATCTGGATCCATTTTGATATATTCCTCTCTAATAATCAAGGATTATACTTCTTCTCATGGGAATCCATTTCTCACTTGACTTGCTCCATAGCTGATCATGCTTCACTACTTGTAGAGTTGAAAAGAGGTGAATCTGATAATCAAACCTTCTTGTACTCCACAAATTGGAATCGGTTATATGGTTTTATGAAAATGATAAATAAATCTTGGGAACAAAAGTAATATGAGATAGCTTGGGTTGGTATTTCAAAGAGGATAAGGCGATTTAAGAAGGATATAAAAGTTTTGATGCTTAAAAATCCAAACATGGATAATAAGGTCGTGGTCATACAAGTGGATATTGATAGGTTGGAAGTTGAACTTCAGAATAGATGGGATGAGGGAAGCTTCACGATCTTCTATGATAAATTCATTTCTTGGGATGATAAACTTTTGGAGATCAATAAGTCTTAAAAACAGATATCCAGAATTAGATGGATAAAAGGAGACCAAAATAGTGCTTATTTTAAGGCCTACTTAAAGGAGAGAGAAAATATGAGAATCAAAATTAGTCTTGATAATGGGACCTACTCTTCAGATGTAAATGTGGAAGGGAGTGTGGGTCTGGAACATTTTGAAAGGGTTGTGGTTGGAGATACCCCTGATAGAGATGGCGAACCTAGTCTGATTGAATATGAAGAGGGTTTTATGAGGTATTTACAAAGGCATCTGGAAGGTTCAGATAATTTCACCTTAATGGTTATTCCTTATAGATATTAGATTTGGGAAACATTTCACATCATGTCTCTGGACAGCACTCTAGGGCCAGATGGATTTCTAGGGGCTTTCTATATAGTATCTTGGGACTTTGTGGGGGTTCACGTTATTGAAGCAATTAAATATTTTTAGGGGTATTTCTATCAATAGTAGTAAATGTTCTTATAGAGTGGTTATTATTCCAAAGGTCTAGGACCCATCAAACATTAACCTTCATAGGCCTATCTACTTGTGTAATGTCTCATATAAAATCATTGCAAGTCTTCTTTCTAGGATATTGAATGGATTGATTCCAATAATTGTTTCATAGGAAGATCATGGTTTTTTTAAAGGCCAAAAAATCCAAGGGGTGATTGGTATTTCCAAATTTTTGGTGGAAGATATAAATAAAATATCTATCAGCTCCAATGTCATTATCCAGGTGGACATGGAAAAAGCCTATGGTAAATTGGAATGGAGTTTCATTATCTGATTTATAAGAAAATTTGGATTCCACGAATAGTTCTGTGACCTATGCTTCAGGTGTTACTCATCTCTATGGCTCTCAATATCTCTAATGGGAAAGGTGTTCTAATTCTTAAAAAGTGTGTAGGTAGTTTGACAATCAGATCCTTTTTCTCCCAATATCTTCATTTCGGCATAGGATTCCCTATCCATAAATCTTCATAGATTCATGGGTGATAGAAGGACACTTTTATACCATAAACAATATGGGGATGGTATAATATCACACCTCATTTTTTGGGATGATATTATTATTTTCATTAATGGAGGGTGGATATCTCTCCATAAATTTAGGTAGGTTATGTCTGTATATGGTGACTTAAGTAGAAAAAATATTAACCCAAGGAAAAGTAGGGACTTTATCTCCAAAAAATGCTTAGGTAGAAGAATCAAGGTTATTCAAGTCATTCTTGGTATCCAAATGAATCATATCCTAATAATTTATCTAGGGACCCTGATATCCAATGGGCGCATCAATAAAACCTTCTTTGATGATATAATTAATAGAACAATGGGTAGGATATTTAATTGAAAGAAAAAACGATTATCATTTAGAGGACGTTTCACCTTGATCAATAGTGTCCTAACATCCATACCATTTCATATTCTCACAACAATTAATCATCATAAAGGGAACATTAATAATATAGTGAATATCATGAAACATTCCTTGTGGTATGCCTATAATATGGGTTGTTTCCACTGGGAATCTTAGAACTGCATGGTGAAACCGGTTGTGGAGGGTGGTATCACTTTACGGGACTTGACAGATTCCATGCATGCCATGCAGGTGAGGCTTGCATGAGATTTTATCGAAGTGGATTCTTTATGGAAAAACTTTATCATGAATTTTTATGGAGAGAATTGGGAGTATTAGGAGAACTGAAGATCTTGAATTCTGAGCCTGGAAAAAAAATTCTTAAACACTTGTAAGTTCTTCAAGATGCAACTCGATGGATTATGGGGGGAGTAGATATCAATTTATAGAAGGAAAACTGGGCTGATGGGAATCTTTATTTTCCATGATTTCTGTTTCTAAATATTTCATTCAAGGACGCAAGTATCTATACTTATCTATTGGATTCAATTATGAATAATGATCATATGAATGTATTCAAATGTATTACTATAAATGAAGAAGAATATAGGTAATGCTTCTTGGTTTCAGGTTTGGGTAAATTCAATGGTCATTATTTTAGATTGATGCTTCATAAAGAGTACATTTGTAAAGTGTGGTATGCTAGATTATGGTGGAATAAGATCCCCATGAGAATGAATTTCCTTATATAGAGGGTGAGAAATCATATGATCTCAACAGAAGATAAAATTCAAAGGAATGAAATTTCCTTAGCATCTTGTTGCTTCAATTATGATAGACTGCATATTGAGTCAATTATTCATCTCTTTGTCAAAAGTGAATGGGTGGTTAGTCTCTAGTCATCCATGGGTTATCTAGAGTGCTCCAATGATTCTTGATGAAAAATGAGAAGAATGTGTCGGGGCTATAGATTTTAAAGGTTTTTATTAAATCAATTTTCTTATGAGGTTTTGTTGCTCATAATAACTCATATCTCTGGATTATAAAGGTAACATAACCCCCTTGGTCTTGTGAGTTTTGTTTAAATCAATAAAAACCAATTCCTTGGTCTGGAATGTGATTTCTTTTAATTTTATTAATTTAAACCCTTCCTGAGATAATACAAACCTACAATGATCATGGATGTTCTTGATCGTAATTCCTTATAAGATCTCTAGGAATCTCATTCTTGTTCTGATATGATATTTCTAGTGAAATTTAGAAAGGATTATTAAGGAATTATAAGAGAAAAATAAATAACAGGATTACAATATCATAATTGACGAAATACAACACATAATCATCCACATCCCCAACACATAGAGGATTTAGCTACTCATGGATTAGCTAATAACTAAACTACTTACAATACCTGAATTGAACATGGCACAAACTTTGGATTGAAGATATTTGGGGGGGGGGGGTAGCAGCAACACCTCCTTTCTTCTCTTCTCTCCTTGGGTGTATCCAGAAATTTTCCCCTTGGTTTTTCTTGGAATGAATCTGTATGTCCAGAAAATGGAGGGCATTCCATCCTTTTATAGGTTATAGGAATACACAATGTGTACCCTAGTCAACATGGTTAGGTCCTCTTTTCTTCTTCGATGGGTGAGATACCACACCACCCATTGACTTGGAACACGGCGCTGCTTGGTTGGTAGAAGTACACGGTGTGTAGTGCCACCATACATGGCGTGTAATATAAATCATTGGCCACCAACCACTTCTAAAAGGGACAACACATCGTTTATAAGGGAAGAACACAGTATGTATTCTTTATCCGGAACTTGGGCATGTATCTAGTATTCCCGATCCATGTTGTGGCAATAGTACACAACATGTATGTTGAGTACACTACGTGTAGTTTTGAATTTTTGTTCTGTCCTTTCTCGAGTTGTGACTTTGAAGGGAAAACACATTAGAATCATCATAATCACCAAAAAATGATCCACAAAATGATTGATATTTGGGGGAAAACAAGTTTTTATGCTCGTTAATATATATGTAAAAGTATACACAAATTAGGAACATCATCCAACCATGAGGATTTTTTCATGCAAGACTTCATTGTCAATTAGTTTCTGGGTTCAGAGCACAAAGAAATGGATATTAAGATACACAGTATTATTTTCACATCCATATATTGAAACCTTTTGGAGGTAAGGAATCATTCTAGGATGGGTAAATGTTACTTGATTTCTTACCTACAGGTGAGAAGGAAGGCGCTGATTAATGACCTGGGTTCAATTATTAAAGGAGGATAGAGGTCACACACACTTTTCTGATTTATTAACAGACCTATAATTTTAGAAAAACCACAAGTACAATGGGTTAGATGGTTCCCACAAAAAAATCATACAAAACTCAACATGGATGGATTCTACATGAATGGGAAAATGAGAGGGGGGATAACTCAGATATCCAAGAGGATTGGTTCTCATTGTCTTCAGTTCTTTTTATGGTTCAAGGAACTCCATGAGCGTGAAGGTGAGATCGATGCACACTAGCATCAGGCTATGAAAGAGGTATGGTTTGCAAATATATGAGGTTTATTCAGACTCCGAGGAGTTAGTTGATAATCTTCAAGGGAAATTTGATCCCCCATGGGATCTGATCTACATCATTTGAAGTTGTTCAATGGAGACCAAACCAAGGTTAATTTCCCACCATATTTGGAGATAAGTTAATTTTGTAGTAGAGGCACTATCTCGAGTTGGAATGGTAGAGGAATCTCTTTTCATTTACTCCAATTTGGGTTCTCTTATTCTTGAATGCATGATTTTTTTTCAAGGGGATTCCCTTGGACTCCACTGCTTTAGACCCCCTTGAGATTACATGTTTTTCTCTATGAGGGGTACTTTTTTCCCATATAATTTTTTTAAAAGGTTGAGGCTGAAGCCTCATTTTATTATTAAATCAAATCAAAGACCAATTTTAACTAGGTAGAGTGAGACCCATTACATAGGATGAAGGCTCAGTGGGCTTATAGCCCAATACATAGCCCATAGGCCCAATTTTTTGGCCCAATTTCCATTCATTGAATAGTAACACAGCTGCTACAGTACCTGCATAGTACTGTCGCTGCTATAGTGCCATGCCGCTGCTACAATACCCACCGATCTACAATACCGTCATTGCTATAGTACCACTATAGTACTGCTATAGTACTTGAGCCCAATGGAATTTATCCATATTTAGTTCTTATAAATGGTGTAAGTATTCTCATCCTTGTATAGGGTTAACAAATAAAAACTCAATTTTAATTGGAAAACCCAAGTTTTGGGAGAGTATAAGAAAATGATATGGTTATGGAGTTTGTGTCTAGGTCTAGGATAGATTCATACATCACTATGTATCTTTCTAGAGTATGAATCAAGCAACATGTTGTTTTAAATTGGTCTTTACACTGATCTGGATCATGTAGAGTAGGAATATGAAATGGTGTCATTATAATATAGGGATTTTGGAGATTACCCATCATGAATCAATGTGGGCCCAAAAACTAGGAGAGGTAGAAAGATTTTACTTTGGATAAAAGATATCTATATATATATAGATCATTTTCTTGTTATGAGGACTTAAATGGAGAATCTTGGTATCAGGAAAAAGGGACTCAAGTTTCATTTAGTTTGTTAAAATAAAATTTATTTGTGTGGATCTGTCACACACATAGGAAAATGAAATGATTCCATCCCAGTATCAAGCTATGGAAGGAAAACTGATATTAATTGAGGCTAAAAACAAAGATGGAATGAGACATTTTAAGGGAATGTAAATTTTATATTTACTCAAGACAAGGTATCTTGGTGTCACTATCTATCCAATGAGAATGGGAATCATTCCATTCATAGTTCTTGAAGGTGGGATCTTTGGGTAGATATGGATTATGCACAATAGAGAAAATGGGATTGTATAAATAAGTTCCTTAGTGGGAGGAGAGTAATTTTTTATCTAATTATAGGGCTGATAGAAGATGCCCAATGTTAATAGGTAGATCATATACTATGAACTCTTACTTAGATCTAGATCTTATGCAAAGATATTAGGTCATTGTAAAATAGACCTCTCTAAGAAGTTTAGGGTATTAGAGGATGGACCATTACATCATTGGATAAGGAAAATATGATATGTAGTTTAAATTCATGTAGAAAGGGCATGTGAATCATGAAATTTAAGTTCATATGTAACATCCCGACCCAGGATCCACTTAACCTTGCCCTGATTCGGTGGGTCACATAGCCTCAAGGGAACCTCCCTGTATTATAGAGGCTACCAAATAGAAGTGAGGGTGTAAAGGTGGTATGTTGGGGAGACTATTCCCTCATGTTAGAGTGAAATAGTGGATACAAACAAGAAATAATCAATAGAAAAATCATAACAAAAAAATAAATAATAAATAAGTAACATAAGGATGAATAACTAAACAACAGAATAATAAATTCAAAATCATCTAAGAAGTGTCTTATACATGGATGCATGGAATGCTTATATATAAAAAAATGAATAGAGAACAGGCATATAAAAAACTATAAAAAGAAAAAAAATTGATCTATAGGAATCTTGATCCAATTCTCAATCCTATACTCCTATTATCCGTCTAGAAATAAGAATATCAAAAACTAGGAGAAGGGTGATTTCCCTTGTCAATACCTGCAGACAGATAATCTTCTCAGTTACCAAAGGCGGCCCGAGTAGGGTGTGAGATAAAAATATCTATAGGCCACCACCAATGGTTTATACTTGAATTCTAAGTAGTTTTTGTAAATAAACATTGTGCAATCATAAGTAATTTATTAAAAAAGCTGAATAAATGAATAATTGCTCACTCAGGTTCTGAAAAGACACCTGGCAGATCTACCTACTTCGGCTCATGGCTGGAATGGAATTCTGATCAGTCACTATATATATAGTAATAATGTATATATATATATATTATAATTATGTATATTACATCCACCTATATGAACCAACTATGTGAAAACATAAGTGGCCATATATATGAAATACTAGTACTAGATAGACAGGGGCATGAATCAGACATCCATAACTATTCCAATGAGCCTAGAAGCTCAAAAATAGGTTACATTCCATACATCTCCTAGTCATTGGGAGAAGTTATTCTCATATTCTTATATGTTGTGTGTTACATCATGTCAAAACTCTAACAAGGTATGTGGTGACTAAAGCCTAATTCCCAACTAGTGTCAATGGTGTGATAGGTCATGCTCAATACCCAATGTAAGGGATCATGATATTGTCATGATCAATAGATCCCTTACCATCATACCATGGACTCTATAAAGGATTAATCATATATATAACATTTATCACGAGTCAATACCTCTCATTTCATGTTCACCAAACCCATATATATAAATATAAATAAGGCATTATTTTCGATGCCTTCTCCAGGGTGCACGCATCTGCTCGTGGTGGGCACGCAGTTATTGCCCCACATTCCCACTTTCCAAAGGCAGGTGGCATCCGTCGCTTATTCCGGGACATTTTCTCCTTGGTCAAAATGGGATTATGGGATGTTGGTTCTTCCTTCCGTGGATTCCTCCTCTGAACTCGTTACCTCATCTAGTCTCCCTTAAAGATTATGTCATGTTTCTTGAATCTCATTCTTATTGTCATATCTTCATGGAAACTAGTTAATTACACTACTTATGTTAGGACATTACATTAGGTCATGACATGGTAGCAACCTTCGATAGGAGTATACGGTAACATCAGGCATTTCGGGGGCATATCTAGATGCGTGGAAATTGGGGAACCTATATTCTTCCTCATAAGGGGGTGTCTCAAGGGTACAAAACCTGAGACATCCCACATCAGTCGCAGGGTATCATATGCCAGAGGCATGTCTCTGAGGTTTTCCTCAACTTCCCATGTTTATCACGGGGTATGTCACGAGTTTAACGTCTTGCAGAGATGGTTACGCTAAAGGCATGTCTTCTGAGGTTTTCCTCAGGCATATCATGTTTAACACAATGTGAGTTGCAATTTTAACATCTTGCAGAGACAGAATGGGGGTGATCAGAACATCCCATATAGACGGATCAAATTGGTACATCCCTGGGATGGAACACCTGGAAGGTTTACAGGGTGGATGGATCAGAACACTCCATAAGATTAGATCCAAGATGGTGTGTCCCATAAAGGGAAGATGTCACACCATGAAGGCTGATCTAGACACCACTAAAGTTAGATCATAGAGAGTGCACCCCAAAGTGGGGTGCACCAAGGTTTACCACTAGTTGGGATTGAACCTCATGAAGGTTTCCTACGTACCCTGTATAGACAACAGGGATAAAAACCCACATAGTTCGAAGGTGTGATGAATTGGGGTGTACTAAAAGCACAACAACCTGGATACATGCTTGGGATTATACATAGAAAGCAGCCCATGTACTGCTAGGAGAAGTGATGAGGTGGATGACATGATCACATCAGAATGTGGCGGCCCAGGTAAGAATCAAGATGGATGACGGAGGGTTGAATGAAGTTGAGGTAGAATGATATGGAACCGATGTGAGGACGATAGTGATGTTGGGATTGATCCTTGAAGAGACTTCCTACATATCCCTGTGGAAGGGAATCAAAGTCTGTGTAGTTTGGTGCGATGATGGGACAGCTGAGGAGGCAACCCGTGAGAATGAACGCATGGATATGATATTGAGGAAATAGAACCTCCAGGTTGGGTCATGAAATTCTTGAAACACATAGACTTGAGGGAGATATTAGAATGAGACATGGGTGATGGTATTGAACCTCTTGGAGGCTTTCTACATATCCTAGTGGAAAGGAATCAAAGTATGTGTAGTTTATCTAAAGATGGATTACTCTCGATTGGGGACTTCAATGGCTTGCCGCTGAATGGGGGCATAGTGGCTTACCGCTGGATGGGGTCACAAAAGCTTACCACTGGATGGGGTTGGTAATGTATTATGACTAGATGGGGTCATAATGGCTTACTGTTGGATGGGTTCACAATGGATTACCTCTAGATGTGGTCACAATGGCTTACCGCTGGATGGTGGATGCAGTTTAACGTCGTGCAGAATGAAAAGGGGGCATACAGTTTAACATCATGTAGGACGAAGGTGGTATGACGTGAAGGGGGACAGAACCAATGGTTGTCAGGCTTGAACCTCATGGAGGCTTCCTACGTACCTTGTCATTAAAAGGATCAAAGTTCACATAGTTCAAGAAGGAGTGGGAAATGACATGAAGATGTTCGGGACTAATGGGTGTTAGGATTGAACCTCAGGGAGGCTTCCTACATACCTTGCCTTGGAAAGGATCAAAGTCCACATAGTTTAGGAGGGGTTTGGGTGAACCAACGTGAAGATAGTCAGGACCAATGGTTGGTGGGATAGAACCTTAGGGAGGCTTCCAATGTACCTCGCCTTGGAAAGGATCAAAGTCCACGTAGTTCGGGATGGGTTTTAGTGATCTGACATGAAGATAGTCGGGACAAATGGATATTGGTATTGAACCTCAGGGAGGATTCCTACATACCTTTCCTTGGAAAGGATCAAAGTCCACGTAGTTCCAGATGTTGTGGAAAACGACGCGAAAGGGGTCGGAACCAATGGGTGTTGGGCTTGAACCTTAGGGAGGCTTCCTATGTACCTTTCCTTGGAAAGGATTAAAGACCACGTAGTTCGAGAAGGAGTGGGAACCTATGTAAAGATGGTCAGGACCATTGGGTGTAGGGTGTGAACCTCAGGGAGGCTTCTTATAAACCTTTCCTTGGAAAGGATCAAAGTCCAATTAGTTCAGTAGGAGTGTTTGGTGAACCGACGTGAAGATGGTCGAGACCAATAGGTGTTGGGATTAAACGTCAGGGAGGTTTCCTACATACCTTGCCTTGAAAAGGATCAAATTCCACATAGTTCAGAAGGAGTGTTTGGGGAACCGATGTGAAGATGGTCGATACCGATAGGTTTTGGGATTGAACCTTAGGGAGGCTTCCTACATACCTTGCCTTGACAATGATCAAAGTCCACGTAGTTCAGGAGGAGTGTTTGGTGAACCAACGTGATGATGGTCAGGACCGATAGGTGTTGTGCTTGAACCTCAAGGAGGCTTCCTACATACCTTGCCTTGATAAGGATCAAAGTCCATATAGTTCCAGACGGTGTGGGAACCGACGTGAAGGGGGTCGGAACCAACGGGTGTTGGGCTTGAACCTCAGGGAGGCTTCCTACGTACCTTGCCTTAGAAAGGATCAAAGACCACATAGTTCAAGAAGGAAGTTGGGGATTACACTCTAGGCAGCCCAGAAAGGATTTCATGGTCGATGCTTACTCTAAGAACACATGATTTAGGCTCGGTGTGAGAAACAAGAGGCGGCAAGGACCTTACGATCATGGTGCAAAGGTGCGTCCATGATGGATGATGAATGGGTCTTATGCAAGGAAGCTTCCTGGGTGCCGCTACAGAGTGGTAATGGTGAATGGGGCTTATGCCAGGAATTTACCCAAGTGCCGCTATGGAGCAATAATGGATGGATGGGTCTTACGCAAGGAAGTTTCTCGGGTGCCGCTATGGAGCGGCAATGGTGAATGGGGCTTACGCAAGGAAGCTACTCGGGTGCCGCTATGGAGCAGCAATGGATGGGGCTTATGCATGGAAGCTACCCAGGTGCCTCTATGGAGTGGTAATGATGAATGGGGCTTACGCATGGAAGCTTCTCGAGAGCTGCTATGGACCGGCAATGGTGAATGGGGCTTACGAAAGGAAGCTGCCCGTGTGCAGTAATGGAGCGACAACGGTGAATGGGGCTTATGTAAGGAAGCTGCCCGGGTGCTGCTACGGAGTGACAATGGTGAATGGGGATTACGCAAGAAAGTTTCCTATAATTCCTTCCTCATATTTGTCCATGAGGTCATCCCAACCCACTGGTGGGTTGAGGCCTTCACCTATGATCTAGTGCACTAGAGTGATAATGCCAAGGGTGTTGGAATCAGTCCGAACAAAGGGATATGAAAAGTGTGAATCAAATGCCCGGCATTTGGAATGCGGTGAGGGTGGTGTGGCGATGAAGGATAACTATTGACCATGTTCGAAACACAGCATCCATATTGTGTAAGCCTAAAATAGGGAAAAACAAATGATGGTCGACTGTTGACTGTGTTCGAAACACTAGACCTAACTCAAAGTGTCATCCAAAGTCTTTCGGAGTGTTGGCCTAGGACGGTAGGTGATCCTAGGTGGAATGGGACCAGGACATTAGGGGGTACCTTCAAACATGAATGAGGATGAAGATCCGAATGAAGAACACGAGAAGCGTGAGGTAGAGTGATGGAATTTTTGAACGGATTCCAATGATCTTGAAATTACGCCACTATAATCATGGCATTAAGCATCTTATGCTTGGAGCATAAGGCATCTCTTTTTTAGAGCAAGAGGCATCCTATGTTTTGAAAATAGGGTGTACTAAAATTTATAGTCATGTAGATAGGACTATTGGCATCTCATTCTTGGAACACAAGGCATCTCTTATTTGGAGCAAGAGGCATCCTATGTTTGGAACATAGGGTGCACTATAGTTTATAGTCATGTATATAGGACTGTTAGAATCTAATACTTGGAGCATAAGGAATCTCTTGTTTGGAGCAATAGGTATCCTATATTTGGAACATAGGATGCACTACAGTTTATAGTCATGTATATAGGACTATTGGCATCTCATGCATGGAGGATAAGGCATCTCTTTTTTGGAGCAAGAGGTGTCCTATGTTTGGAACATAGGGGGCACTATAATTTATAGTCATGTAGATAGAACTGTTAGCATCTCATGCTTGGAGCATAAGAAATATCTTGTTTGGAGCAAGAGGTATCTTATGTTTGGAACATAGGGTGCACTACGGTTTATATTCATGTAGATAGGATGGTTGGCATCTCAGGTATGGAGCATAAGGCATCTCTTTTTTGGAGCAAGAGGTGTCATATGTTTGGAACATAGGGTTCACTATAGTTTATAGTCATGTAGATAGGATTGTTAGGAATAAGGTTCCTAGAAATGGATGGTGTTGGTAATTAAACAAGGGAAGCCCTTTCTGGTTCAACCTGGCATAGGAGTCAAGTGATTGGGTTTGGATGAGTTACTTGAGGAATGGTTCGACTCAAGGTACTTGGGGAATTGATTATGAGAATCTCAACTCAAGAAATGGGAAACAAACCAAGAGGAATATGTTGACTCAAGGTGTTTCATGGTGTGCGGAGGAGTATCTCAATTCATGGTATTCCATACGTGGAAGGTGGGTGTTCATAAGGGCGCAATGGAAAATGTCGACATCTTGGCCCGAAAAGTTTGTGGTGAGACTATCCATTTTTCATGGGGGTCAGTGATAGTAGTGAAGGGACCAGCCCAGAGGGCCAGGACTAGAGCCTGAAACCGACCCTGAGTGGGGGTACGAGGGCTGTGCCCCCACGGTATGGATTGGTGGGCGCAAAGGTAGAAGCTTCACAAAGGATAGGTCTTCATGAAGTAGCTTCACGAAGGAAAGGGCTCACGGAGCATGGGGTCTCTCGAAGCAGCTTCACAAAGGAAAGATACTCGCAGAGCATGGGATCGGGTAGCATGGACTCATGGAGCATGGACTCATAGAGCATGTACGGAGGGAGCATGGACTCTTGGAGCATGGAATCGTGGATCATGGAATCAGGGTGCATGGACTCGCAGAGCATGGACTCGTAGAGCATTGACTCACGGAGCATGGACTCATGGATCATGGACTCGCAGAGCATGGACTCACAAAGAATAGACTCATGGAGCATGGACTTGCGGATCATGGAATCCTGGATCATGGACTCTCAGAGAAAGGACTCGCGGAGCATGGACTCGGGGAGCATGGACTCACAGAGCATGGACTCGCGGAGCATGGATTCATGGAGCAACTTCACGAAGGAAAGTTGTGCTCCATGAAATGAGAGACCGCCCGCCCAAGGGGCAGAGTGATCATCCGTCTGAAGAGTCTGGTCTAGGTATTTATAGGTGAGAGGCTCCATGAAGCATAGCCTTCTCGTCATGAAGATAGATATTGCTCCGTGGCGGATCACGAACATCAAATGGGTTCGTGAATCATCCCACCTCCTCGCTCCGCGACAGATCACAAACATCAAAGGGGTTTGTGGAGCATCCTACCTCCTCGCTCCATGGTGGATCGTGAATGTCAAAGGTGTTTGTCGAGCATCCCACCTTCTCGCTCCGTGGTGGATTGATAATGTCAAAGGGGTTCGTTGATCATCTCGCCTCCTTGCTCCATGGTGGAGGGAGCTTCGCTAATGGGCTCCGCAAACCAGTTTTCTATCCCAACTTCAAATGTCCATAACTTCTAATCCGTAACTCCATTAGGGATCTATGACTTATCAAATAGAAGCTTACGAAATGTGATACTCTCTTGGATCATTTGTGGGAGCATTTGGAAAATTTTGGAGATGCATTTTCTAGTGTCAAAAAATGCCCCCTAAGAATGGGGTCCAACGAGGATGAGGAGGGCGAGGTGGACCACGTTCTGAGGAAACAACTAAGGAAAACGCATGCATTGGGGCCCATTGTATCTTGATTGTATTGAGGAGATATTTGACTAAATCTCTAACCCCGCATGAGCCATGCTCAGTGTGGGAAACAATAGATAATAGGAGCTCATGTACGAGAGTGCTAAACAACATAATGCATGACAGTATTAGAATGGGACATTGATCACCATTTGGGAGAATCCTAAAAGAGAGGGGGGTTATAGCTGGAGAACAGGGCTCTCTGGATAGCCTAACTTATTCTCCCACCATGCTCTAGTGCACGAGTGGTGTAATGCCAGGGGAATTAGAATCAATCCGAACAGAGGGGAGTGGAAAATGTGAATCACGATACCCCAAATATAGAACACTATGGTGGTGGTGTGACAACGAAGGATAACTATTGACCATGTTCAAAATACAGTATCCTTATTGTGTTATACTGAAATGGGGATAACAATTGAGGGCCAACCACTGACCATGTTCAAAACATGGGGCCTGACTCAAAGTGATACCCATTAGTCTTCCTGAACATTGGCCAAGGACAATAGGTGAGCCATTGGCTGAGCATCCATACTGTTAGGGGGTTCTTTTAGACGTGAAATAGGATGAGGGTCTGAATAAATGGCATGCAAATCATGGAATGTGGGTTGTTTGAATGGAGTCCAACACTCTTGAAATCACGCCATTGTGGTGGAAAAAAATTAGGTGGGTGTATCTTTCTGATCATGGATCAAACATACATCTAAACATGACCTCTCTAGTATGTACCTAGAATGATCTGTAGTTTTATTCCATACCAATAATGATGATAGACATGTAGTTTTACATCGTACGATGATGAAGGTGCACATAGTTTAAAGGTCATACTGCCTGGACCAAGATTGGGGCCTAGGGGCTAGAAGGGTTAATGAACCTGGGGCTGGGCTCGAGGTGAAATGTCTGGGCATCACTATATATCTTATAAGGATGAGAATCAATCCAAACATAGTTCTTGAAGCACAGTGTGGTCATAGACCAACATTGGTAGGGAAATCCTCTCTATCAAGGGATCTGGTGAATCCTATGATTAACATGGGGCATCCTGAACTTGTTCAGGGTAGAACCGTAGTTTACTGTCATTAATTGAGTACATATGGACTCGTGCAGTTTAACGTCATACGATAAAATGGGGAGTGAAAGGGAAGATCCTAGGAAGGGAGTATGTGGTGCGGTAGCTATAAACCCAATGTGAATGGGGACATAAGGAGTCTTTACCACACTACATATCCCTAGAGGAAGTTCTTTAGGTTAAGGGACCAAAATTGAAAATTAGGTTGGGCCCGAGGCAAGGTTCTTAGATGTTTCTATGTATCCCAAGAGGATGGGAATCAATCCATACATAATTATGAGAGTGTGGTTTAACGCCATGTAGGACGATAAAATGTATGTGTGTCATGGTTGTGCCAGTACACATCCTACCAAAACTACTAAGCCCACGTGAGTCGGGCTCGATATGGGAAACAAGGAGTTGTGATGGGACTTTCCTAGTACTGGGAGGCACACATTAGGGGCAATGAGATTCTAGTTGAATGATGTCCCAATGATGTTAAACTGCCTATATAATGCACTTAGATGTGCAAATGACTAAAGCCGAGTATGTTGGAATTCCACTTGAACATAAGGAAAGTGGGAATATGTGAATCATAATGCTAGAGATCTAGACAACAATGATGGTGGTGTGAAGATAGGGGATAACTGTTGACCATGTTCAAAACACAGTATCTATTATGCATTATCCTGGAATGGGGACAGACCAAGGAGGGTCAACCTCTGACCATGTTCGAAACACGGGACCTGTCACAAATGTCGTCTAAGGTCCTCAGGGGCGTTGGCCCAAGATGGTAGGTAAGCCAGTGTGGCATGAGACCAGGCCGTAAATTTGTTCCCTTCAAACATGGAAGAAGATGAGCATCCAAATGATGGGCTCATGAATCTTGGACATGGAATGAGGGAATGTCCCTGTGAAAATTCCACACTTTGAGCATTGCCATAATGCATTTGATAATGACTATAAGACTTATCAGATAGAGGGAGTCGAGTCCCCCTATAAGGGAAAGGGTTCTGAAGTTGCGCGCTTCCAACTTAACAATCATTGGATGGGCTATAAAGGGGGACCTAATTTAATGGACTGTGCACCGGGTGGTGAATTCGCCAAACATGACGCACAGTTCCCATAGGGAGATCATAGTTTAGGGTCATAGAACCCATACCATGTTGGGAAAAGACATGGGAGGAACATGGTGTATCTATTGAAAAACCTAACATGAATGAGAAACCATGAGGTACTCACCACACCACATTCTTCTGAAATAGTTTGGGCCATGGGGCTAAATAGAGGAGGTAGTATTTTAGATTCCTGGGGATGGACCCAAAGAAAATATGCCTCGATGTTTCTACGTATCTCATGAGTATGGGAATCAAGCCATACATAGTTCTAGAAGATGTCATGCAGTTTAATGTCTTGAATAAAGGACATAGAGTGGTCTTAATTTATGGTCATGGAGCTCGGACCATGGGTGTCGATACTCTTCCAAATGAGCACAAACCTTGACTGAATCCCTAAGCCCATGTGAGTCAAACTCGGTGTGGGAAACAAGGGCAGAATAAGTTTTTCAAATACCTGGAATACATGGCAAGGGGAAGTCGGGGAGAAGCCCCAAATGATGCATTACCATGGCTTTGTCCTCCAAATGTGCAAATTCACACTGAGGGATAGTACTGGGAGTGTTGAAATTCCACTTGGACACAATGGGGTGGAAAATGATGTGAATTGTGTAACTGACATTTAAGGCTTGAAGGGGTTGGCGTGATGATGGAGGATAACTATTGACCATGTTTGAAACACAAAATCCATATCTTGTGGCCAGAAATGGGAAAAACAACTGAGAATCGACCACTGACCATATTTTAAATGTGGGACTTGTATAGATTTTTTATCTAAAACCCTCAAGGATGTTGGCCCATAATGGTAGGAGATCCATTAGGCCTAAAATCCATGTCATTTGGGGGTCCCTTCGAATATGAAAGATAATGGAATCCCAAATGAAGGGGAACACAAATCCTGAAATATGGGTGAAAGCATGTCCAGGTAGAATCTGACATTCTAGGTTCTAGACCAGAGTACTCGTGGGCCAATTGGTGAATCACCAAAGAGGGCCGAGGGACCTGACTTAAGGGCATCCGACTCAAAGATATGATAGTAGGGAAAGGGAGAAAAGGCTGCTAATGAGATAAAGGTATGTGGACTGGTTGTTATAAACCTGAAATCCCATACCACATCATATACCCCTCTTCTAGAAGAACTTGGGCCAATGGGCCAAAATTATAGGGAGGTTTCTAATAGATGGGGATGGACCTGAAGACTAGACATTCAGGCAGTCCTACGTATCCCATGAGGATGAGAATTAAGCCACACATAGTTATGAGGGTGTCGTGCATTTTAACGTCATGATGGTAAGGATGAAGATAGGGGTAAGTTATCTCATCCTAGGATGTGTACGGCACGACAAGTAACCTGATGTGAATGAGAGAAAAATCATGCACCACATTGGACAACCCTAAATGAGAACTTGGGCTAGGGGCCAGAGAAGGCCAAGGGGCCTGAGGCTGGGTCACAGACAGAATATCAAGTCCATCTTGTAGTTTAACATCTTTCAGTGAGGATGAAGGAGATCTTAGTTTAGGGTCATAGAGCTTGGACCATATATGCCTAGTTTAATGTCATATTCATGGGACAGAGAGGGAGAATCATCATTCCTATAAAAGATCACGAAGCAACAATGATGATAGAGGAAAAATGTTGACTAGGTTCACAAGATAGTATCCACCCTTATGTGACCATAATTCTAAGGAAAACAATTGAGCATCGACCATAGACCATATTCGAATCATGGGACTTATATCAACTTGTCGCTCGCAATCCTCAAGGGAGTTAGCCCGTAATGGTAGGATAGCCCTTAGGCCTAGAATCCATGCCATTCGGGGGTCCCTATGGATATAGAAGATGATGGAAACCCAAATGATGGGACTCATGAAGCATGGTTGGGATTATGCTTTTGGAAAAGATGATAAACGGAGGGATGTCTCAAAGGGGGGATGTGCAACACGGCAAAATAGCCCAACGTGAATAAGCACGTGAATCCATACTACTCTGTATACTCCTAGATGAGAACTCGGGCTAGGGGGGTGGAAAGGCCGAGGGACCTGAGGTTGGGCCATGGATGGGAAGTCCCAGCCAATTTATAGTTTATTTTCATATGGGACAAGTGCTGAGTGGTTTTACGTCCTTCAGTTTGGATTGATCACACAGTTTAACATTGGTTGATATGGACGGTTGTGATCTTAGTTTAAGGTCTTAGAGCTCAGATTGTTTTGCAGTTTATTGTCATGTGGGACGATAATGAGCAGTTTAACGTCATGATGGACGATGATGCATTTTAACATCATGCGGGACGATAATGATCAGTTAAACATCATGACAGATGATGATGTAGTTTAAAGTCAAGAAGGACGATAATGAGCAGTTTAATGTCATGACAGATGAAGATGAACAGTTTAACATCATGCAGGATGGTAATGAGAAGTTTAACATCATAAAGGATGAAGATGAACAGTTTAACATCATGCAGGACGATAATGAGTAGTTTAACATCATGATGGTCGAAGATGAACAGTTTAACGTCATGTAGTATGATGATGTAGTTTAATGTCATGCAGGAGGATAATGAGTAGTTTAATGTCATTACAGATGTAGATGAATAGTTTAACATCATGTAGGACTATGATGCAGTTTAACATCATGCAGGATGATAATGAGAATTTTAACGTCATGATGGATGAAGATGAACAGTTTAACGTCATGCAGGATGATGATGCAGTTTAACGTCATGTCGGATGATAATGAGCAGTTTAATGTCATGACGGATGAAGATGAAAAGTTTAACATCATGTAGGATGATGATGCAATTTAAAGTCATGCAGGATGATAATGAGCATTTTAACATCATGACGGATGAAATGAACAGTTTTACGTCATGCAGGACGATGATGTAGTTTAACGTCATGCAGGACGATGATGCAGTTTAATGTAATGCGGGATAAAGATGAACAGTTTAACGTCATGTAGGATGATGATGAACAATTTAACATCATGTAAGACGATGATGCAGTTTAAAGTTTTGCATGAAAATTATGAGTAGTTTAACGTCATGACAGATGAAGATGAATAGTTTTATGTCATTTAGGATGACGATGCTTGTGTCACTCAACCATATCAGTACACATACAACAAGAACTACTAAGCCCATGTGAGTCATTCTTGGTGTGGGAAAAAAGAAGTAATGATGTGATTTTCTTGACACATGGAAGCACATAGAAAGGGGAATGGATATTTTAGGCTAGAAATATCCCAGCGACACTGGCCCACTTATTCGATGAGAAAAGATACATAGAAAGGTAACAACAAGGGTGTTGGAGTTCCACCTAAACAGAGGGAGGTGAAAAAAAGGGGTGAATCATAGCGTTCGATATCTGGATCATAATGATATTGGTGTAACTATAGAGGACAGATGTTGACCACGTTCGAAACACAACATCCATATCGTGTTACAAAGGATGAGGAAAGACAAATGAGGGTCGACCGTTGACCATGTTCAAAACACTGGACCTGTCGCAAAATGTCATTTAATTTTTTCTGGGGCATTGGACCAGGATAGTAGACGAGCCATAGGCCGAGAATCCGTACTGTTAGGGGGTCCCTTTAAATAAGAAAGAAGGTGTGGATCCCAATAAAGGTATGCTACAAATCATGGATATGGATTGGGATTATGTTCATTTGGAGTCCAACACTCTGGGTTATACACCATAGTGCATCAGAGCATGTCAGTGGGAAGACGTAGCTGGAATCAGAGTAACAGACCCTGGTGTTGCAAATAGTTTAAGGTCATATTTCATGGACCAAAGGTTCTTAGTTTAAGGTCATAGAGTTCAGACCTGGTTCATAGTTTAACATCATGTAGCTAGGATGAGTGATGGATGATGTTTAGGGTCACATAGATTTGACCCTAGTTGCTGCTGTTTTAGGTCATGTAGCTTTGACCATGGTTGCTGCAGTTTTAGGTCACATAGCTTTGACCAAAATGTTGTAAAGTTTTTTGTTATGTGACCAAGAAGTCCTGCAGTTTAACGTCATGTGACTAAGACGATGGTTGTTATATATTTTAACATTGTGCAACTTGGATGTGGTTGTTATACAGTTTAACGTCATGCAACTGGGACGTGAAACCACACGGACTGTGTTGGTATAGGGATAGTCATCTTTACCCCATTCTAGTGGGTTGGGATGAGGGGGGAATCTATATGATGGGATTTCCCTAAAATTCCTCAAGTGTATGCTTGGATTCTCTTCATGTGTGAGATGGGCAACCTCACAATGAACATTCCACAAGCTGGTGTCAAGGCCATAGGAAGGATCTCTATAGTTAATGCAATGTGTTAGTTGGTATTACGTAGAGTGTCACAAGGGTGGTAGGGATGACAAAATTCCCTCAGTCCAGAGGGGCGATGAATCTGGGATCATGGGTGTGACAGGGCGATGGATCCTGAAAGGCGTGGAAGCCTAGAATGTCAGTACGATGGTTCGATGAAGCCCAGAATGCATGGAATCCTATAATGTTGGTAAAATGGGGGCGATGGAGCCTAGAAGGCATTGAAGCCTGGAGAATCGGTATGACAAGGGAGATAGAGCCTGGAAGGTGTGGAAGCCTAGAGCATCAGTACGACATGGGCAATGGAGCTCAGAAGGCGTGGAAGCCTGGAGCGTCGGTACAATGGGGGCGATGGATCCTAGAAGACATGGAAGGCTTCAGCATCAGTATGACATGGGCTATAGAGCTCGAAAGGTGTGGAAGCCTGGAGCACTGGTATGATGGGGGTGATGGAGCCCTGAAGGCATGGAAGCCTGGAGTGTCAGTACGAAGGGGGCGATAGAGCCCAGAAGGTGTGGAAGCCTAGCCTGTCGGTGCGACGTGGGTGATGGATCTCGAAAGGTGTGGAATCTTGGAGCGTTAGTACAATGGTTGATAAAGATCCTGAAAGGCGTAAAAGCATGGAGCGTTGGTACGATGGGGGAGATGGATCCATGAAGGCATGCAAGCCTGGAGCGTCAATACAATGGGGGCGATAGAGCCCAGAAGGCGTGGAAGCCTAAAGCGTTGGTAGGACGGGGGCGATGGAGCCTAGAAGGTGTGAAATCTTGGAGCGTCAGTACGACCGGGTCGATGGATCCCATAAGGTGTTGAATCCTAGAGCATCGGTACAATGGGGGCGATGGAGCCCAGAAGGCGTGGAAGCCTTCATGACGAATGGTGGCAGTACGAGGATCACCTCCGTAGTGTATGGTGATAGTGGTCTGGGGAGGACCTTTATAGTGGATGGTGGTGGTAATGGGGTCGACAAAGAGCTGATAGAGTTGGGGGGCGGATCCCCCCTGTGCGGCCTCTTAAGGCGGTGGGGGCGGTGAGGAGCTGATGGAGTCGGGTGGCGGATGCCACCTCCACGGCTTCTTGAGGTGGTGGGGTCAACAATGAGCCAATGGAGTCGGGGTATGATGCCCCCTGTGTGGCCTCTTGAGGTGACAGGGTCGGTGATGAGATGATGGAGTACGGTGGAGGATGACACCTATGTGGCCTCTTGAGGTGGCGGGGTCGCCGAGGAGCTGATGGAGTAGGGTGGAAGATGCCACCTACGTGACCTATTAAGGTGGAAAGGTCAGTGAGAAGCTGATAGAGTAGGGTTGCGGATTCCACCTACACGGCCTCTTGAGGTCGCGGGGTCGGTGTGGAGCCGATGGAGTTGGGTCCGGATGCCCCCTTTGTAGCCTCTTCAGGTGGCAGGGTCGGAAAGGATCCAATGGAGTCGGGTGGTGGATTCCGCCTACGCGGCCTCTTAATGTGGCGGCGTCGGCAATGAGCCGATGGAGTCAGGGGGTGGATGCCCCCTGCACGACCTCTTGAGGTGGCAAGGTCAGTGAGGAGCCGATGGAGTCGTGGGCATATGCCCCCTTCACAGCCTCTTGAGGTGGTGGGGTGGTGGGGTGCTGATGGATTAGGGTGGAGAATTCCACCTACATGGCCTCTTGAGGCGGTGGGTTCGATGAGGTGCCGATGGAGTAGGGTGGCAGATGTGACCTGTGCGACCTCTTTTGGCAGCGGGGTCGGCGAGGAGCCAATGGAGTAGGGTGGTGGATGCCACCTCCGTGACCTATTAAGGCAGCGGGGTCAGCGAGGTGCCAATGGAGTAGGGTGGAGAATTCCACCTTCACGGCCTCTTGAGGCGGCGGGGTTGATGAGGAGATGATGGATCCAAGGCGGATGCCCCCTGCACAGCCTCTTAAGGTGGCGAGGTTAGAGAGGAGCCAATGGAGTCGGGTGGTGGATGCCGCTTGTGCGGCCTCTTAAGGTGGCGGGGTCGGTGAGGATCCGATATAGTTGGGTGGCGGATGCCACCTGTGTAGCCTCTTGAGGTGGCGGAGTTGGAAAGAAGCTGAAGTGGGGGGATTCCCTCTGTTTGGCCTCTTAAGGCGGTAGAGTCAGCGAGGAGCTGATGGTCTATAGTCTTCACGCACCCGATGGTACTCATCCTCTCACATATGATGGATAGGGGATTCACATGGGTGATGCCTCAATTTTCCCAAAATATTTGGTCTAATCACTATTGAAGGAGAAGAGATTCATGTCAGGTTCACCATTTCTGTTTCAGATGCTTTCACTGGGGAACGTGCGTCTGTCCGTGGTGGGCACACAGCTGTTTCCCCACATTCCCGCTTTCCAAAGGTGGGTGGCATATGTCGCTTATTCCAGGACATTTTCTCCTTGAGCGAAACGAGATGATGGGATGTCGGTTCTTCTTTTCATGGATTCCTCCTTGGAACTCGTTACCTCATCCAGGTCTCCCTTAAAGATTATTTCATGGTTCATGATTCTCTTTCTCAGTGTCGTATCTTCATGGACACCAGTTAATTACATTACTTCTATCAGGACATTCCATTGGGTCTTGACATGGTAGAAACTTTCGGTCAGAATAGATGGTAACATCAGGCAGGTCAGGGCATACTTGGATGCGTGGACATTGGGGAACCTGTATTCGTCCTCATAAGTGTGAATATCAAAGGCACAAAACCCGAGACATCCCACATCAGTCGCGGGGTATCATATGCCCGAGTCATGTCTCTGAGTTTTTCCTCAACTTCCCTGGTTTATCACGGGGTATGTATCGAGTTTAACATATTACGGAGATGGTTACTCTAAAGGAGTGTCTTCCAAGGTTTTCCTCAGGCATCTCATGTTTAACACGAGGTAGGCCATGAGTTTAACAACTTACAGAGATGGAATGGGGGTGATCCTAACATCCCATAAAGACAGATCAGATTAGTACATCCCTAGGAGGGAACACCTAGAAGGTTTACAGGGAGGATGGATTAGAACAATCCATAAGAGCATACCCAATATGGTGTGTCCCATAGAGGGAAGATGTTACATCGTGAAGGCTGATCTGGACACCACTGAGGGTAGATCAGTGAGAAGCCACCCCAAAATATGGGGGAACCAAGGTTTACCATTGGCTGGGATTGAACCTCATGGAGGTTTCCTACATACCCTGTGTAAACGACACAGATCAAAAGCCACATAGTTAGAAGGGGTGATGAATCGGGGTGTATAGAAATCACAACAACCCGAATACATGCTCAGGCTTAGGCATTGAAAGAGGCCCACGTACTACTAGGAGAAGCGAGGAGGTGGATGACATGAGCACACCTGGATGTGGTGTCTTGGGTAATAATTGAGATGGATGATGGAGGTTTGAATGAAGTTAAGGTAGAATGAGATGGAACAGATGTGAGGATGACGGTGATTTTGGGTTTGAGCCTTGAAGAGACTTCCTATATATCCCTGTGGTAGGGAATCAAAGTCTGCGTAATTCGGTGGGATGATGGGACGCCTGAGGAGGTGACCCATGAGAATGAACTCATGGATAGGATCTTGAGGAAATATAACCTCTAGGTTTGTTCATGACCTTCCCTAAACACATAGGCTCGAGGGAGAGATAAGGATGAGACATGGGTGATAGGCTTGAACCTCTTGGAGGCTTCCTACATATCCCCGTGGAAGGGAATCAAAGTCCATGTAGTTCATCTAAAGACGGATTACCATCGATTTGGGACTTCAACAGCTTACCGCTGAATGGGGGCACAATAGCTTACCGCTGGATAGGGTCCCAACGGCTTACCGCCAGATGGGGTTGACAATGGCTTACCGCTGGATGGGGTCACAACGGCTTACCGCTGGATGGGGTCACAATGGCTTACCACTAGATGGGGTCATAACGACTTACTATTGGATGGTGGATGTAGTTTAATGTCATGCAGAATGAAAATGGTTCATACAATTTAACGTCATGCGGGACAAAGGTGGTCTGAAATGAAGGGGGCTGGAACCAATGATTATTGGTCTGAACCTCAAGGAGGCTTCTTACGTACCTTGTCCTAACAAGGATCAAATTCCACGTAGTTCGGGAAGGAGTGGGAACCAACGTGAAGATGGTTGGGACCAATGGTTGTTGGTCTTGAACCTTAGGGAGGCTTCCTATGTACCTTGTCTTGGCAAGGATCAAAGTCCATGTAGTTCAGGAGGGGTTTTGGTGAGTCGACGTGAAGATATTCAATACCAATGGTTGGTGGGCTTGAACATGAGGGAGGCTTCCTATGTATCATGCCTTAGAAAGGATCAAAGTCCACGTAGTTTGGGATGGGTTTTGGTGAGCCGATGTGAAGATAGTCGGGACCAATGGATGTTGGGCTTGAACCTCAGGGAGGCTTCCTATGTACCTTTTCTTGGAAAGGGTCAAAGTCAACGTAGTTCTAGATGATGGGGAATTGACGTGAAGGGGGTCGGAACCAATGGGTGTTGGGATTGAACCTCAGGGAGGCTTCCTACATACCTTTCCTTGGCAAGGATCAAAGACCACATAGTTTGGGAAGGAGTGGGAACCGACATGAAGATGCTCGGGACCAATGGGTGTTGGGTTTGAACCTCATAGAGGCTTCCTACATACCTTTCCATGGCAATGATCAAATTCCACGTAGTTTGGGAGGAGTGTTTGGTGATCCTATGTGAAGATGGTCAGGACCGATAGGTGTTGGGATTGAACCTATGGGAGGTTTCTTACGTACCTTTCCTTGACAAGGATCAAAGTCCACATAGATCAGGAGGAGTTTTTGGTGAACCGACGTGAAGATGGTCGGGACTGATAGGTGTTGGGCTTGAACCTTAGGGAGGCTTCTTATGTACCATACCTTGACAAGGATCAAAGTCCACGTAGTTTAGGAGGAGTTTTGGGTGAAATGATGTGAAGATGGTCGGGACCGATAGGTGTTGGGATTGAACCTCAGGGAGGATTCCTATGTACCTTGCCTTGACAAGGATCAAAGTCCACATAGTTCCAGATGGTGTGGGAATAGAGGTGAAGGGGGTCGGAACCAAAGGGTGTTGGGATTGAACCTTAGGGAGGCTTCTTACGTACCTTGCCTTGACAAGGATCAAAGACCACATAGTTCAGGAAGAAGGTTGGGGCTTACACTCTAGGTTCCCCAGAGAGTATTTCATGGTCGATTCTTACTCTAAGACCATGTGAGTCATTCTCGGTGTGAGAAATAAGAGGTGGAAAGTACCTGATGATCATGGTGAAAAGGTGCGTCCATGATGGGTGATGAATGGGGCTTACACAAGGAATTTTCTCGAGTTCCACTACGGAGCGACAATGGCGAATGGGGCTTAGGCCAAGAAGTTTCCCAGGTATCTCTAGGGAGCGGCAATGGATAGATGGGTTTTACGCAAGGATGCTGACCGGGTGCCGCTATGGAGCAGAAATGGTGAATGGGTCTTACATAAGGAAGTTTCTCGGGTGCTACAATGGAGCGGAAATGGATGGGGCTTATGCATGGAAGCTGCCCAAGTGCTGCTATGGAGTGGAAATGATGAATGGGGATTACATAAGGAAGTTGCTCGGGATCCACTATAGAGTGGCAATGGTGAATGGATCTTACGCAAGGAAGTTGACCGGGTGTTGCTATGGAGCGACAACGGTGAATGGGGATTACGCAAGGAAGCTGCTCGGGCGCCACTATGGAGCGAAAACGGTGGATGGGGCTTACACAAGGAATATTCCTGTAATTTCTTCCTCATTTCTATCCATGAGGTCATCCCAACCCACTAGTGGGTTGAGGCCTTCACCTATGCACTGGTGCATAAGAGTGATAATGCCAAGGGCGTTGGAATTAGTCCGAACAAAGAGAGATTAAAAGTGCGAATCAAATTCCGGACATTCGGAATGCGGTGAGGGTGGTGTGGCAATTGTAAGAACTCGGGTTTTTAGAACGGGTCAAAATCACGACCCTGTTTAAATTTTTGACAGGTTTCTTGAGGAAACTGGATTTAATGGGAAGTTTCTGGAAATTTCCAGACTACACGCCGTGTACTCTAAGTACACGCCGTGTGTGTGTAGGCGAGTGACCGACCATGTGTTCTCTAAGTACATGTCGTGTAGTGACCGTGTAGAATTTTCTTACTACATAGCTTGTAGTTTTGAACACGCCATGTAGACCGCCGACCGTGTGAGGCCATACATGGCGTGTTGGCCGTTGGCCGGGTAAGAACCAGGGGCACGCCGTGTTCCATTTGGACATGTCGTGTAGTCGAGCCGTGTATGAGGGATATACATGGCGTGTGAGTAAGTCGGCGAGGAAAGGAAGAGGAACCCAGTACACACCGTGTACCCAGAGGTACACGCCGTGTACTCATGTCGGCAGGTTCAGAAAGTAAGTCGGTGGAATCTTTCCATCTTTTGAACAGTTAAATGAAATATACACGGTGTGTAGTCCTAAATTACATGCCGTGTACTTTATTTTTTTGCTTAAAACGGGCAGTAGCCTCGTTTTGAGGCAGAACACACCATCCTCCGCCCCAAATCGGCCGAATCATGATTTGCTCCCCGGTTCTTCGTCCGATCTCGGTTGGATGCTTTGGAACCCCCTCGGTAAGGCCTTGTTTCCTTTTTGTCCATTTTGTTTGATTTTTGTTGTAGAATGAGTTATATCCCTTTGAGAGGTTTTGAATCTTTTATAGATTTACCGCGTTTTAGATCGAATTGGCGGGTGTTACCAGAGGAGTAGCATCGTGCGAGTCTCAGGTAGGTGGTGCATACCTCATTTTGTGTTTTAGTGGTTGTTTGGGTAACGCGACTTCAACGCGTTTTCAGGTATTTTTGAGCGGGACCCGTTTTATCTTCTTTTGCATACTGAATTGTTTATGGGACCTCTGGGATGCACTTGGGTATGCCCGGTTACCAGTTTTGCGTGAGCGGGGCCAGGTGAGGGGTCTTGGCTCATCGGGGCATTTTGGCCGGGGAACGCCAAAATGGTTTTAATTGCAATATTATTGTGTTAAACTGTTAGTTTAAATTATTTTAGCCTGTTATAATTGTTGGAGGCTTTTAAGACCTCTGTGATGGTATGGGACAACACCTGGTATAGTGCAATTCGATTATTTAGTTGGTTTTGCCTAGTTATGTTTTCTGGTTAAATATGTTATATATGAAATTGTTGAATTGCATCTGCTGGACCCTTTTTGGGTTGTGTTGGGCTTGGCCCGATTACGTTTGAGTGATGCTGACCACAGGTTGGGGCTTTGCCCGGGTAACTTTGGGTGGTTTTGACCACGGGATTGGGTGTTATGGACGTCGGTTTGAGGCAGTACGAATTTCAGGTTGGGCATGGTCCGGGATACTAGGGTGGAGATGCCATCGGACTTGAGCGACATGGTCGTAGGGACACGAGGTGTCAGATGTTTTTGTGGCATAGGACTATTTGGGTCATTACTTCTCACCGGGACTTTGAGTAGTGTGCACACAGAGATACTCTGTGATGAGGTGGTTTTGACCACTCATGTGGGTAGAGGCCCCCATAGTTGTAGTTAGGTATTTTGGTTGGGGGTGCTTGCCGTAGAAAGCCACGTGGGAGGTGAGGATCCTTCGGGAAATGGGCGTGCCTTCAGGACGTCGGTACTTGAGACACGAGGTGTCAGGAGGCACATGGTGCCGGGTTACTATTTTGGGCATGCCTTCGGGACGTCGGTACTTGAGACACGAGGTGTCAGAAGGCACATGGTGCCGGGTTACTATTTTGGGCATGCCTTCGGGACGTCGGTACTTGAGACACGAGGTGTCAGGAGGCACGTGGTGTCGGTTTACACGACAGAGATTCCGGTGTTGGCCGAAGCAGGTGACACTCCTTGGTGGCTGTTGAGCACCAGTGGAGTTTGTGTTTACTTGTGCACTGTACTGTTTACTTCTTTCCTTGTAAATGCATGACTGCTTAAACACATATATTTGGTACACACCGTTGGGTGGTATCCTACTGAGATTTGTCTCACACCCAACACGGGCCCTTCGGGATGCGTGTAGACTTTATGGATTTATGTGTAGGAAAGAGGCCAGATTCAGGAGCTGGGCTACGTTAGTTATTTCATGGAGAGGGTATGGACCTTGAGGTCATGCCTAGCTGGGTTTACTTTGTTTTTTTTACTTTCTGTATTGGCATGCTTATTGTAGCTACTGTTGGTTAGCCATTAGCGCCCTATTTATATTCAGTTGTGTATGACCTGCTTTGGATGCATGTTTTACTATTCAGTAGTAGTTACATGTTATCAGCATGCTGTTGTGTTTATTCCCACTGTAGTTTTCTCCTATAGTGCTTCCACTATATATTGCTATTGAATGTGCTTCCTCTATGCGGGTCTGGTTCGAGTCTGCTGAGTCTTACTTTCCGCTGCATCTTTACTATTATACTTGGACTAGTACCCTTACTATGATCCTTCGAGAGGGTATAGCCTCCCCACTATACCTATTCAGACCCTCATTGCTAGTCGGTAGACTTTGGCGTTTGGGGAGGTGTGCCTAAGGTAGTAACACCCGACCCGTTCGTCACTGTTCGGGTGGCTGGCCGGGTCCGGGATGTTACAAAGTGGTATCAAAGGAGTTCTTGATAGGGATTTAGTTGCAGCGTTTTACTGGCTACTAATGAGTTTGAGGCTTCTCGTTTCTTTCTGCTGGTTTTACTATTTCAGATATGGTAGATTGGAGATAAGTTGTTGTAACTGGAACTGGGTTTCTAGCTTGTGCTTGGGTGCCTGCAGCCCCAGGTACGAGGGAAGGACCAAGTTACCATGGGTGGGAACTGCTGTTTGCTTTTTCTTAGATTACGGTTGATATGATTTCCACCTCGGTGGCTCACTTGATGTGTGATGTTCTTGATTGTGATATGTGACCCTTGACCCAGTATGGTAAGGGAGAATTGGACCTTGGCCCAGTATGGCAAGGCTAGTTGTTGGATTTTGATAGGCACATTGTTAGGGTATTTTAATTTCATAATTGCACGTATGCCTTGTGAAGTTATAATACCATGTGAATGAAATATCAAATGCCATGCTTTATATTCTTTAAAATGTGAATTGGTGAAATTCCTGATTGAACTGCTAGTTGTGTAAATGAGTATGCGATGCTTTATATTTTGTAGAATTGCAAGCTGCAGGATAATTGGGTCTGACTCTTATGAGAGCAGACAGGTACTATGGTGGAGGTAGTGTAACTGTCAGGATTGGGCGACTCGGTCCTCGTTTTGAGGCAACGTGAGTTGTCGGGATGGGCATGGCCTGAGGTACTTGTGATACTTGGCTCTGTTGAGGGCGGGTAAGGAGGTCATGAGGCTGGGATGTCGTGGGGCATGGGTTGCGGTGAGGGGGAGTAAGGGTAGTTGTTATGCACTTCCTTTTACTGCTTTCCTTATATGCATAGAATATATTGTTATATATATGGGTTGTCTGACCACTTTTGGTATTCAGCGGGTTACTCTTTCACGGCTCGATGGAGCGTCATGCCGGAGATGATACAATGCTGCAGGATCAGGGTCAGAATTCAGTACAGGCTGAGCACGAGCCACAAGTACAGGCTTAGGGACAGGAACAGGTTCAGGATCCAGTGAAGGTAGGATAGCAGCCGGGTTTGGCATCGTTCGGGCGGTGGCTTGATGAGTAGCTCCGAGCTAGCCTGGTACATGTATTGTAGGGGCTTGATGGAGGTGCGCAGAGTACAGATCCTTCTATGGGGTATCTGACGCGGGAGTTCCAGTCGCAACACCCGCCACTTTTTCAGGGTGAGGGTGGTCCACAGGCGGCTGAGAACTGGATATAGAGCATGCAAATGATCTTCGGGCAGCTCGAGACGCCTCCAGGGCGGAGGGTCAAGCTGGCGACGTACATGCTGAGAGGACCGGTGAAGCGTTGGTGGGACGTATAGGTTCAGGCTCGTAGACACGAGGGACTAGCTTGGAAGGACTTCGACGGCAGGTTCTTTTAGCACTTCTACACAGAGACGTTGAGGGAAGAGAGAGCTCTGGAGTTCTTGAGTCTTCAACAGGGAGATATGTTCGTCATGAACTACGCAGCTACTTTCACAGAGTTTTCCCATTTTTCACCTAGTATGGTGAGCGATGATGCAGCTAGGGTGAGGCACTTCGAGGATGGCTTGTGACATGCCATTCGGGTCCAGGTGAACATTTTTAGGCTGGGTTCTTTCTACGAGGCGGTAAATCAGGCGCTTATAGCCGAGGGCAACGAGAGGGAGAAATCTCGCTTGGGCAGGACGACAGCTTCAGCTGACGGTTCAGATAGCAAGAAGCAAGGACGAGATGAGTTCCAGCAGGGCAGTCAGGACAGGGATTTAGCTAGACCACCTCGTGGGAGTTCTTCGGTGATTTGATTCCAGTGTGGAAAACCAGGACATGTTCTGATGCAATGCGACAGGCCTCCGAAGGAGTGTCGGGCTTGTGGACAGGACGGGCATTTGGATAGGTTTTGCAGGCAACCTTCTCAGATAGCCGGTAGGCAGGGACCAGGACAGACTGTGGCGTCTGGAGTTGGTTCAGGTTCGGTACCCGGAGAGGGTAGTCGAGGTTCAGCTGTGCATGGAGGTCATGACAGAGACGGTGGGACCCAGCTGAGTGGTCAGTGTCCGGTGACTAGAGCAGCATCGGGAGGTCAGGTGTCAGGCAGACGTGTTTCAGGCCAGGTGCACGCGGTGGAGCTTCCAGAGGCTGATCAGGCCGGTGAGCTGGTGACAGTTAGAGGTACACTGTGGTGTGACCGTAATCTCCGTTTTTCCTTTTTGGCATGACCCGTAGAGGTGTGTCTGTTTTGAGTGCACAAGGTGCACATGATCTTTGTGAACTGACTAGATTCTATTCAGTGGGTTGGCACCATATCAGGTGTGTGATCTATATATATATATATATGAGGTGTCGTGGGTATCAGGGCATCGTGGATGTGGGTTACTTGAGGTGTCGTGGGCATCGGGGTATCGTGGATGCGGGTTAATTGAGGTGTCGTGGGCATCGGGGCATCGTGGATGCGGGTTACTTGAGGTTCTGTGGGTATCAGGGCATCGTGGATGCGGGTTACGTGAGGTGCTCAGCACCAGGACCTCGTGGAGGCGGACACCGATGCGGTGCGGGTTACGTTGGGTGTCGGTAGTGATACAGGAGCACCAACGAGGTGCAGGGGTGACGATGCGCCACGGGAGGACTATGCGTCCAGAAAACAGGTTAGTAAAACCCTGTTTGTTTTACGTTTTGTTGGTTGAGACCGAGTAGGCAATTCCTAAGGTGGGGATCCCCTTGAGGAATTTAGCCAGAACCTTGGGACCGGGGTAGTCCAGGTTGTTTAACTGAGGAGGGCGTGTTCGGTTCCATCTCCTGGTTGTATTTGGTAGCTCGGGGACGAGCTACGTTAAGGTGGGGAGTTTGTAAGAACCTGGGTTTTTAGAACGGGTCAAAATCCCGACCCTATTTAAATTTTTGACAAGTTTCTGAGGAAACTCGATTTAATGGGAAGTTTCTGGAAATTTCCAGACTACACACCGTGTCTCTAAGTACACGCCGTGTGTGTGTAGGCGAGTGACTGACCGTGTGCTTGCTGAGTACATGTTGTGTAGTGACCGTGTATAATTTTCTTACTACACGGCGTGTAGTTTTGAACACTCCATGTAGACCGTCGACCGTGTGAGGCCATACATGGCGTGTAGGCCGTTGGCCGGGTAAGAACCAGGGGCACGCCGTGTTCCCTATGGACACGCCGTGTAGTCGATCCATGTATGAGGGATATACATGGCGTGTGAGTACGTCGGCGAGAAAAGGAAGAGGAACCCAGTACACACCGTGTACCCAGAGGTACATGCCGTGTACTCATGTCGGCAGGTTCGGAAAGTAAGTTGGTGGAATCTTTCCATCTTTTTAATAGTTAAATGAAATATACACAGCGTGTAGTACTAAAGTACACGCCGTGTACTTTATTTTTTTGCTTAAAACAGGCAGTAGCCTCGTTTTGAGGCAGAACACACCATCCTCCGCCCCAAATCGGTCGAATCTTGATTTGCTTCCCGGTTCTTCGTCCGAACTCCGATACGATCTCGGTTGGATGCGTTGGAACCCCCTCGGTAAGGCCTTGTTTCCTTTTTGGCCGTTTGGTTTGATTTTCGTTGTAGAACGACTTATATCCCTTTGAGCGGTTTTGAATCTTTTATAGATTTACCTCGTTCCAGACCGAATTAGCGGGTGTTACCGGAGGAGTAGAATCGTGCGAGTCTCATGTAGGTGGTGCATACCTCATTTTGTATTTTCGTGGTTGTTTGGGTAACGCGGCTTCAGCGCGTTTTCGGGTATTTTTGAGAGGGACCCTTTTTATCTGCTTTTGCATACTGAATTGTTTATGGGACCTCTGGGATGCCCTTGGGTATGCCCGGTTACCAGTTTTGCATGAGCGGGGCCGGGTGAGGGGTTGTGGCTCATCGGGGCATTTTGGCCGGGGAACGCCAAAATGGATTTAATTGCAATATTATTGTGTTAAACTGTTATTTTAAATTATTTTAGCCTATTATAATTGTTGGAGGATTTTAAGACCTCTGTGCTGGTATGGGACAACACCTGGTATATTGCAATTCGACTGTTTAGTTGGTTTTGCCTAGTTATGTTTTCTGGTTAAATATGTTATATATGCAATTATTGAATTGCATCTGCTGGACCCTTTTTGGTTTGTGTTGGGCTTGGCCTGATTACGCTTGAGTGATGCTGACCATAGGTTGGGGCTTTTCCCGGGTTACTTTTGGTGGTTTTGACTATGGGATTGGGCATCATGGACGTCGGTTTGAGGCAGTACGACTGTCAGGTTGGGTGTGGCCCGGGATACTAGGGTGGCGATGCCATCGGACTTGAGCGACATGGTCGCAGGGACATGAGGTGTCAGATTTTTTTGGTGACTTAGGACTATTTGGGTGATTACCGCTCACTGGGACTTTGAGTAGTGTGCACACAGAGATACTCCGTGATGAGGTGGTTTTGACCACTTGTGTGGGTAGAGGCCCCTGTAGTTGCGGTTAGGTATTTTGGTTGGGGGTTCTTGCCGTAGAAATCCACGTGGGAGGTGAGGAGCCTTCAGGAAATGGGCGTGCCTTCGGGACGTCGGTACTTGAGACACGAGGTGTCAGGAGGCACATGGTGTCGTGTTACTATTTTGGGCGTGCCTTTGGGACGTCGGTACTTGAGACACGAGGTGTCAGGAGGAACATGGTGTCGGGTTACTATTTTGGGCGTGCCTTCAGGACATCATTACTTGAGACACGAGGTGTCAGGAGGCACGTGGTGCCGGGTTACATGACAGAGATTCCGGCATTGGCCGAAGCAGGTGACACTTCTTGGTGGCTGTTGAGCACCAGTGGAGTTTTTGTTTACTTGTGCACTGTACTGTTTACTGCTTTCCTTGTAAATTCATGACTACTTAAACACATATATTTGGTATGCACCGTTGGGTGGTATCCTATTGAGATTTGTCTCACACCCTACACGGGCCCTTCGGGACGCGTGTAGACTTTATGGATTTACGTGCAGGAAAGAGGCCAGCTTCAGGAGCTGGGCTGTGTTAGTTATTGCATGGAAAGGGTATGGACCTTGAGGTCATGCCTAGTTGGGTTTACTTTGTTTTTTTTACTTTCTGTATTGGCATGCTTATTGTAGCTACAGTTGGTTAGCCATTGGCGCCCTATTTATATTCAGTTGTGTATGACCTTCTTTGGATGCATGTTTTACTATTCAGTAGTAGTTACATGTTATCAGCATGTTGTTGTGTTTATTACCACTGTAGTTTTCTCCTATAGTGCTTCCACTATATATTGTTATTGAATGTGCTTCCGCTATGCGGGTCTGGTTCGAGTCTGCTGAGTCTTACTTTCCGCTGCATCTTTACTATTATACTTGGACTAGTACCCTTACTATGATCCTTCGAGAGGGTATAGCCTCCCCACTATACCTATTCAGACCCTCATTGCTAGTCGGTAGACTTTGGCGTTTGGGGAGGTGTGCCTAAGGTAGTAACACCCGACCCGTTCGGCACTGTTCGGGTGGCTGGCCGGGTCCAGGATGTTACAAAGTGGTATCAGAGGAGTTCTTGACAGGGATTTAGTAGCAGCGTTTTACTGGCTACTAATGAGTTTGAGGCTTCTCGTTTCTTTCTGCTAGTTTTACTATTTCAGATATGGTAGATTGGAGATAAGTTGTTGTAACTGGAACTGGGTTTCTAGCTTGTGCTTGGGTGCCTGCAGCCCCAGGTACGAGGGAAGGACCAAGTTACCATGGGTGGGAACTGCTGTTTGCTTTTGCTCAGATTACAGTTGATATGATTTCCACCTCGGTGGCTCACTTGATGTGTGATGTTCTTGATTGTGATATGTGACCCTTGACCCAGTATGGTAAGGGAGAATTGGACCTTGGCCCAGTATGGCAAGGCTAGTTGTTGGATTTTGATAGGCACATTTTTAGGGTATTTTAATTTCATAATTGCACGTATGCCTTGTGAAGTTATAATACCATGTGAATGAAATATCAAACGCCATGCTTTATATTCTTTAAAATTTGAATTGGTGAAATTCCTGATTGAACTGCTAGTTGTGTAAATGAGTATGCCATGCTTTATATTTTGTAGAATTGCAAGCTGCAGGATAATTGGGTCTAAATCTTATGAGAGCAGATAGGTACTATGGTGGAGGCAGTGTAACTGTCAGGATTGGGCGACTCAGTCCTCGGTTTGAGGCAACGTGAGTTGTCGGGACGGGCATGGCCTGAGGTACTTGTGATACTTGGCTCTGTTGAGGGCGGGTAAGGAGGTCATGAGGCTGGGATGTCGTGGGGCATGGGTTGCGGTGAGGGGGAGTAAGGGTAGTTGTTATGCACTTCCTTTTACTGCTTTCCTTATCTGCATAGAATATATTGTTATATATATGGGTTGTCTGACCACTTATGGTATTCAGCGGGTTACTCTTTCACGGCTCGATGGAGCGTCATGCCGGAGATGATACAGTGCCGCAGGATCAGGGTCAGAATTCAGTACAGGCTGAGCACGAGCCACAGGTACAGGCTTAGGGACAGGAACAGGTTCAGGATCTAGTGAAGGCAGGATAGCAGCCGGGTTTGGCATCGTTCGGGCTGTGGCTTGATGAGTAGCTCCGAGCTAGCCTGGTACGTGTCTTGTAGGGGCTTGATGGAGGCGCGCAGAGTACAGAGCCTTCTATGGGGTATCTGACGCGGGAGTTCCAGTCGCAACACCCGCCACTTTTTTAGGGTGAGGGTGGTCCACAGGCGGCTGAGAACTGGATATAGAGCATACAAATGATCTTCGAGCAGTTCAAGATGCCTTCAGGGCGGAGGGTCAAGCTGGCGACGTACATGCTGAGAGGACCGGTGAAGCGTTGGTGGGACGTATAGGTTCAGGCTCGTAGACACGAGGGACTAGCTTGGAAGGACTTCGACGGCAGGTTCTTTTAGCACTTCTACCCAGAGATGTTGAGGGAAGAGAGAGCTCTGGAGTTCTTGAGTCTTCAACAGGGAGATATGTTCGTCATGAACTACGCAGCTACTTTCACAGAGTTGTCCCATTTTGCACCTAGTATGGTGAGCGATGATGCAGCTAGGGTGAGGCACTTCGAGGATGGCTTGTGACATGCCATTCGGGTCCAGGTGAACATTTTTAGGCTGGGTTCTTTCTACGAGGCGGTAAATCAGGCGCTTATAGTCGAGGGAAACGAGAGGGAGAAATCTTGCTTGGGCAGGATGACAGCTTCAGCTGACGGTTCAGATATCAAGAAGCATGGACGAGATGATTTCCAGTAGGGCAGTCAGGACAGGGATTCAGCTAGACCACCTTGTGGGAGTTCTTCGGTGATTTGATTCCAGTGTGGAAAACCAGGACATGTTCGGATGCAATGCGACAGGCCTCTGAAGGAGTGTCGGGCTTGTGGACAGGACGGGCATTTGGACAGGTTTTGCAGGAAACCTTCTCAGATAGCCGGTAGGCAGGGACCAGGACAGACGGTGGCATCTGGAGTTGGTTCAGGTTCGATACCCGGAGAGGGTAGTCGAGGTTCAGCTGTGCATGGAGGTCATGACAGAGACGGTGGGACCCAGCTGAGTGGTCAGTGTCCGGTGACTAGAGCAGCATCGGGAGGTCAGGTGTCAGGCATACGTGTTTCAGGCCAGGTTCACGCCGTGGAGCTTCCAGAGGCTGAGCAGGCCGGTGAGTTGGTGATAGTTAGAGGTACACTGTGGTGTGACCGTGATCTCCGTTTTTCCTTTTTGGCATGACCCGTAGAGGTGTGTCTGTTTTGAGTGCACAAGGTGCACAGGATCTTTGTGAACTGACTAGATTCTATTTAGTGGGTTGGCACCATATCAGGTGTGTGATCTATATATATATATATATTAGGTGTCGTGGGAATCAGGGCATCGTGGATGTGGGTTACTTGAGGTGTCGTGGGCATCGGGGTATCGTGGATGCGGGTTAAGTGAGGTGTCGTGGGCATCGGGGCATCGTGGATGCGGGTTACTTGAGGTTTTGTGGGTATCAGGGCATCGTGGATGCGGGTTACGTGAGGTGCTCAGCACCAGGACCTCGTGGAGGCGGACACTGATGCGGTGCGGGTTACGTTGGGTGTCGGTAGTGATACAGGAGCACCAACGAGGTGCAGGGGTGACGATGCGTCACGGGAGGACTATGCGTCCAGAAAACAGGTTAGTAAAACCCTGTTTGTTTTACGTTTTGTTGTTTGAGACCGAGTAGGCAATTCCTAAGGTGGGGATCCCCTTGAGGAATTTAGCCAGAACCTTGGGACCGGGGTAGTCCAGGTTGTTTAACTAAGGAGGGCGTATTCGGTTCCATCTCCTGGTTTTATTTGGTAGCTCGGGGACGAGCTACGTTAAGGTGGGGAGTTTGTAAGAACCTGGGTTTTTAGAACGAGTCAAAATCCCGACCCTATTTAAATTTTTGACAGGTTTCTGAGGAAACTCGATTTAATGGGATGTTTCTGGAAATTTACAGACTACACGCCGTGTCTCTAAGTACACGCCGTGTGTGTGTAGGCGAGTGACTGACCGTGTGCTTGCTGAGTACATGTTGTGCAGTGACCATGTATAATTTTCTTACTACACGACGTGTAGTTTTGAACACGCCATGTAGACCGCCGACCGTGTGAGGCCATACATGGCGTGTAGGCCGTTGGCCGGGTAAGAACCAGGGGCACGCTGTGTTCCCTATGGACACGCCGTGTAGTCGATCCATGTATGAGGGATATACATGGCGTGTGAGTATGTTGGCGAGAAAAGGAAGAGGAACCCAGTACACACCGTGTACCCAGAGGTACACGCCGTGTACTCATGTCGGCAGGTTCGGAAAGTAAGTTGGTGGAATCTTTCCGTCTTTTTAACAGTTAAATGAAATATACACAGCGTGTAGTACTAAAGTACATGCCGTGTACTTTATTTTTTTGCTTAAAACAGGAAGTAGCCTCGTTTTGAGGCAGAACACACCATCCTCCGCCCCAAATCGGCCGAATCTTGATTTGCTTCCCGGTTCTTCGTCCGAACTCCGATCTGATCTCGGTTGGATGCGTTGGAACCCCCTTGGTAAGGCCTTGTTTCCTTTTTGGCCGTTTTGTTTGATTTTCGTTGTATAACGACTTATAGCCCTTTGAGCGGTTTTGAATCTTTTATAGATTTACCTCGTTCCAGACTGAATTGGCGGGTGTTACCGGAGGAGTAGAATCGTGCGAGTCTCATGTAGGTGGTGCATACCTCATTTTGTGTTTTCGTGGTTGTTTAGGTAACGCGGCTTCGGCGCGTTTTCGGGTATTTTTGAGAGGGACCCGTTTTATCTGATTTTATATACTGAATTGTTTATGGGACCTCTGGGATGCCCTTGGGTATGCCCAGTTACCAGTTTTGCATGAGCGGGGCCGGGTGAGGGGTTGTGGCTCATCGGGGCATTTTTGCCGGGGAACGCCAAAATGGCTTTAATTGCAATATTATTGTGTTAAACTGTTATTTTAAATTATTTTAGCCTGTTATAATTGTTGGAGGATTTTAAGACCTCTGTGCTGGTATGGGACAACACCTGGTATAGTGCAATTCAACTGTTTAGTTGGTTTTGCCTAGTTATGTTTTCTGGTTAAATATGTTATATATGCAATTATTGAATTGAATCTGCTGGACCCTTTTTGGTTTGTGTTGGGCTTGGCCTGATTACGCTTGAGTGATGCTGACCATAGGTTGGGGCTTTTCCCGGGTTACTTTTGGTGGTTTTGACTATGGGATTGGGCATCATGGACGTCGGTTTGAGGCAGTACGACTGTCAGGTTGGGTGTGGCCCGGGATACTAGGGTGGCGATGCCATCGGACTTGAGCGACATGGTCGCAGGGACATGAGGTGTCAGATTTTTTGGTGACTTAGGACTATTTGGGTGATTACCGCTCACCGGGACTTTGAGTAGTGTGCACACATAGATACTCCGTGATGAGGTGGTTTTGACCACTCGTGTGGGTAGAGGCCCCTGTAGTTGCGGTTAGGTATTTTGGTTGGGGGTTCTTGCCATAGAAATCCACATGGGAGGTGAGGAGCCTTCAGGAAATGGGCGTGCCTTTGGGAAGTCGGTACTTGAGACACGAGGTGTCAGGAGGCACATGGTGTCGTGTTACTATTTTGGGCGTGCCTTTGGGACGTCGGTACTTGAGACACGAGGTGTCAGGAGGAACATGGTGTCGGGTTACTATTTTGGGTGTGCCTTCGGGACGTCAGTACTTGAGACACGAGGTGTCAGGAGGCACGTGGTGCCGGGTTACATGACAGAGATTCCGACATTGGCCGAAGCAGGTGACACTTCTTGGTGGCTGTTGAGCACCAGTGGAGTTTTTGTTTACTTGTGCACTGTACTGTTTACTGCTTTCCTTGTAAATTCATGACTACTTAAACACATATATTTGGTACGCACCGTTGGGTGGTATCCTATTGAGATTTGTCTCACACCCTACACGGGCCCTTCGGGACGCGTGTAGACTTTATGGATTTACGTGCAGGAAAGAGGCCAGCTTCAGGAGCTGGGCTGCGTTAGTTATTGCATGGAAAGGGTATGGACCTTGAGGTCATGCCTAGCTGGGTTTACTTTGTTTTGTTTACTTTCTGTATTGGCATGCTTATTGTAGCTACTGTTGGTTAGCCATTGGCGCCCTGTTTATATTCAGTTGTGTATGACCTTCTTTGGATGCATGTTTTACTGTTCAGTATTAGTTATATGTTATCAGCATGCTGATGTGTTTATTCCCACTGCAGTTGTCTCCTATAGTGCTTCCGCTGTATATTGTTATTGTATGTGCTTCCGCTATGCGGGTCTGGTTCGAGTCTACTGAGTCTTACTTTCCGCTGCATCTTTACTATTATACTCGGACTAGTACCCTTACTATGATCCTCTGAGAGGGTATAGCCTCCCCACTATACCTATTCAGACCCTCGCTACTAGTCGGCAGCCTTTGGCGTTCGGGGAGGTGCACCTAAGGTAGTAACACCCGACCCGTTCGGCACCGTTTGGGTGGCTGGCCGGGTCTGGGATGTTACACAATGAAGGATAACTGTTGACTATGTTCAAAACACAACATCCATATCATGTTAGCCTAAAATAGAAACAAACAAATGAGTGTTGATTGTTGACCATGTTTGAAACACAGGACCTGACTCAAAGTTTTTTCCAAAGTCTTCCGAGGCGTTCACCTAGGATGGTAGGTGAGCCGAGGAAGCATGGGACCATGCCGTTAGGGGGTCCCTTCATACATGAAATGTGATGAAGATCTGAATGAAGGACACACAAAGCGTGAGGTGGAGTGATGGAATGTTTGAAGAGATTCCAATGCTCTTGAAATTACAGCACTGTAATCATAGAATTAATCATCTTATTCTTGGAGCATAAGGCATCTCTTTTTTGGGGCAAGTGGCATCCTATGTTTGGCACATAGGGTGTACTGCAATTTATAGTCATGTAGATAGGACTATAGGAATCTCATGCTTGGAGCATAAGGCATATCTTGTTTGGAGCAAGAGGCATCCTATGTTTAGAACACAGGGTGTGTTACAGTTTATAGTCATGTAGATATAACTGTTAGCATCTCATGCTTTGAGCATAAGGCATCTCTTGTTTGGAGCAAGAGGTATCCTATGTTTGTAACATAGGGTGAACTACAGTTTATAGTCATGTAGATAGAACTGTTGGCATCTCATGCGTAGAGCATAAGGCATCTCTTGTTTGGATATAGAGGCATCCTATGTTTGGAACATAGGGTGCACAACAATTTATAGTCATGTAGATAGGACTGTTAGCATCTCATGCTTGGAGCATATGGCATCTCTTGTTTGGAGCAAGATGTATCCTATGTTTGGAACATTGGGTGCACTACAGTTTATAGTCATGTAGATAGGACTGTTGGCATCTCACACGTGGAGCATAAGGCATCTCTTGTTTGGAGCAAGAGGTATCCTATATTTGGAACATAGGGTGCACTACAGTTTATAGTCATATAGATAGGACTGTTAGGCATAAGGTTCCTAGAAATTGATTGTGTTGGGAATTACACAAGGGCGGACCTTTCTGGTTCAACCTGGCATAGGAATCAAGTGATAGAGTTTGGATGAGTTACTTGAGGAATGGTTCGACTCAAGGTACTAGGGGAATTGATGATGAGAATCTCAACTCAGGAAATGGGAAACAGACCAAGAGAAATATGTCAACTCAAGGTGTTTCATGGTGTGTGGAGGATTATCACAAATTGTGGTATTCCATAGGTGGAAGGTGGGTGTGCTTAAGGTCGTAATGGAAAATGTCGACATCCTGGCCCAAAGAGTTCGCGGTGCGACTCTCCATTTTTCATGGGGGTTAGTGATGGTAGCGAAGGGACCGGCCTGGAGGGCCGGGACCACAGCCCGGAACTTACCCCAAGCAAGGGTGCGGGGGCTACACCCCCACGGTATGTACCAGTGGGATAAAAGATAGGAGCTTCACAAAGGATATGTCTTCGAATAGTAGCTTCGCGAAGGAAAGGGATCGCAGAGCATGGGGTCTCATGAAGTAGCTTCATAATAGAAAGATGCTCGCAGAGCATGGACTCAGGGATCATTAACTCACAGAGCATGGAATTGTGGAGCATGGACTCATGGATCATGGAATAGTGGAGCATGGACTCATAGAGCATGGATTCATAGAGCATGGACTCACAGAGCATAGACTCATAGAGCATGGACTTGTAGAGCATGGACACACGGAGCAAGGACTCACGGAGCATGGAATTGCAGAGCATGGACTCACGGAGCATGGACTCGTAGAGCATGGACTCACGGATCATGAAATCATAGAGGATGGACTTTCAAAGAATATAATTGTAGAGCTTGGACTCTCGAAGCATGGACTCGAAGAGCATGGACTCACGGAGCAAGGACTCGCGGAGCATGGACTCGCAAAGCATGGACTCATGGAGCATGGACTTGTAGAGCATGGATTCATGGAGCAGCTTCACGAAGGAAATTTTTGCTCCTAAAAATGGGAGATCACCCACCCAAGGGGTGGAGTGACCATCCATATGATGGGGGTGATCCGGGTATTTATAGGCAAGAGGCGCCGTGAAGCAGATCCCGCTCGGTGTGAAGATAGAGCTTGCTCCTCGGTGGATCGTGAACATCAAATGGGTTCGCGGAGCATCCCACCCCATCGCTCCACATAGGATCATGAACGTCAAAGGTTTTCGCGGAGCATCCCACCTCCTCACTCTGTGATGGATCACGAACATCAAAGGGGTTCGTGGAGCATCCCATCTCCTTGCTCTGCGGGAGAGGGAGCTTCACGAATGGGCTCTGCAAACCAGTTTTCCAACCCAACTTCAAATGTCCATAACTCCTAATCCGTAACTCCATTCGGGATCTACGACCTATCAAATCGAAGCATACAAAATGGGATACTCTCTTGGATCATTTATGGGAGCATTTGGAAAATTTTGGAGACGTGTTGTCCATTTTCAACAAGAATATTCATATTTGTAAATATTAGCATGAGGTATTACCTCCCATGAATATCATTTATCAAGATCAATATAAACATAGGTCTATAATTCAATTAAGATATTTTCTTAAACATAAATTAATATGTGTGGCTATACCACCCTTATAAGTCATCACATTTAAACCATTCAATTAATTTTATGGAAATCCACCAACATGAACAAGGCTTCCATTGTAATCAACCCATTTCATTTTCTAATTCATGGTAATGAAATTTATAAAGCACAACGGGTCTATAGAAGTTTACATGGTCTTAAAGGGAAATTCCTACATGGTAAATTCCAAGTATAGGTTGGTCAAGCACATCGGAGATACCCTTGGTTCAACTAAGCATTCACATTGTAAGGAAAAATCAATTTAAAAGCTAATCCAAAAGCCAAATAGGAATCCTAGGAATTTGATTCAGTTATCCATAAGGGAAAATTTCACTTGGAACACTCAAGGGGTGTCCATAAATGATATCCACTACCTCTAATCCACTAAAAATCATCAAATTGCAAGTATCAAGGTGCAAGTATCATTTTAATATGAAGGAATAAACCAAAAGTAGATGCTCGACAAAAGATGATGTGTGGCACAATGGCATATCTACAAAAAACCAAAATCATGGGGAAAACAATGATGCCACATACCTCAATGTCTTAGATAACTCCTATCTCTATATTGACCTCATATTTGGATCAGGTTTGAAGAAATATAATAAACAGTCCAACACCTTGAAAATAGGGAAAAGAGATTTCACCTAAATAGAACAATAGATTCAAAGATAAATTTAGATAGGAAGGAAGAGGATTGTATAATGTATCGATATGGATCCAATGCTTTCGAAATATCATGAATTGGACATCAGATCGAAGAGTTATCTCAAAGCCTATCTTGAGGAGATTTTAAGCTCATGAGAGAATAAAAAACTAGCCACTGGAGGAAGAAGAGAGAAAATATAAAAGGTTTGAAATAATTAAATAGGTTAATTTTATTAATTTCACCTCAAAATATAAGGTCACATGGTTTGACCATAGAGTTGTCCAAATCATGCGGCAACCATGCTCTATTAACTACTATAGAGGGTAACCCTACATGGTTAGGTGTATAGTTTATCTGAACAGGAAAAAAGGATATATCATGAAACCCTAAATCATTGCATGGTTGTGTTCTTGTGGTCGCATGGTTGTAGAAAAACCAAGCACCCCCTATCTCTCCATCATTTTCAACCACATGGTTTTAGTGAAACTGTTCAGGTTGGGATGCATGGTTTTCACTAACTATACGTCCCAGTATTTTCTTCCCCTTTTGGAACTCCGGGCTCTGAACAAGCTTCAGACGCACCTGATACCCTCTTGAATTGATTAGGTATCTTTATTAGGGCTTTTTAAGGAGTTTAAAATTAAAGATAAATGATCCATAACTTCATGAAAAGACATATCGTTATAACCTCCACTCCTTAAAGCAACTCATTCCTAAGTTTACCATCTGAGGGTAAATATGAATCATCTACAAAGAGTTCTGGCCATTAATCTCATATATCAACTTCTTGTTCCTATGTATAGTCTTATACCTGGATGTTCTGCCATAGAACCTGTACCAATTGAACTAACATGCCTCAAAGTTTCTTTATGATTTGGTCCACTAAAAGAACTAGATGCTCTTCAAAGGAATCATCTATATCTAATTAAACCTCATTAGGATGAAAGACATGTGATGGGTTTGGATGATATCAGTGAAGTTGAGATATGTGAAAAATATCATGCATTAACCGATTTCTATAAGGAAGTTCCAACTGGTAATCCATTGGTCTGATCTGCTTCACAACCTCGAAGGGTCTAACGAACCTCAGTGAGAGCTTACCTTGCTTTAGAATACATCTATAGCCCAACTTCGGTGATACACACAAGAAAACCCATTCTCTGACCTCAAACTCGATAGGTTTCCAGTGTTTTTTGGAATATGAATATTTTCTAGATTGAGCTATAAACATATGCTTTTTGGTCAGATAGACCTGATCTGTAGTCTCCTACACAATACATGGCCCGAACATAGTTGCCTCCCTATCTCTATCTATAATAGAGGTGAGCATAAACCCCTAGCATATAAGGCTTAATAAGGATCCATCTCGATGGTATCTTAAAAGATGTTTCTATAAGTGAAATCAATTAGGGGAATGTGTTTCTTCCAGGAACCTCCAAAGTCAAGGACATATGCATGAATCTTTTCCTATAACACCTAAATCGTATGCTCCATCTATCCATCAGTCTGAGGGTGATATCATATGATCTGAAAAACATGTGTTCCCAAGGCCTTCTACAACCCCTTCTACAACCCATTCCATAACAATGAAATAAAGCAAGCATCACTTTCAGAAACAATGGAACAAGGAGCTCCATGAAGACATATGACTTCAATAACATAAGCCTTCCTAGATTTTCTACTGAGAAGTTCTCTCGCCTAAGTAAGAAGTGTGTGACCTTTGTCAAACGATCAATGAAAACCCAGACTATATCATTTCCATGAGGTGATCTAGGTAGACTAGTCATGAAATCTATTGAAACATCATAACATTTCTACTCAGGAGTGGACAATGGCTGAACAATCTCTGTCAAACACTGATGATCTATCTTAACCTATTGATAGGTGGAAAATAGAGTGATAAAGCTGGAAATATCACATTTCATACCAGACCACCAATATTGGCACAGTATATCTCAATACATTTTGGTGACACTGGGGTGAACCGTCCATGCTGAGGTGTGGAATTCCAGTATCAACTCCTCTTTGATGTCTATTGGGACCCATACACACCCATGGAATAGTCAAGTATCATCCCCATCCATGGTCAAGCATGAAGATGTATCATCATCTAAGAAACCTTACCCTAGGAAAAGTCCTTTAGAATCAGATAATTTCCACATTACTACCCATTCCATACGAGTAGAGATCACTGCTAAGGATAAGAGGATAGTATAACCATGGTCCTCCTAAACATCAATGTGCATCATAGAGAATAAGGCCATGAGATTCTGTTCACCACTAGATTCCTGATCTTCCTGCATATAAGTCATTTGGCTCAGAGCATCGGCCACTACGTTATCCTTACTAGGCATGTAGGCAAGCTTGAAATCAACCAATTGTAGGTACTCAACCCACTTGTACTGTCTGAGATTTATATCCCATTGTGTGAAGATGTAATTGAGTATTTTGTGATCAGTGTATACCACAAAATTCTCTCCAAGTTGATAGTTCCTCCAACATCATAAAGTGTGAACTACAATAGCTAGATCGAGGTCATGCATCTGATAATTTTTCTCATGAGGCCTCAACTGACAAAACCCATATACGATGACTTTCTTGTCCTACATCAAAACCACTCCAATCCTAATACTTGATGCATCAGAATATAAAGTATAGCTTCTACTTGGATCTAACAGAACCAATATCAGTACTAAAGTCAAAAAAACCTTCAACTCTTGAAAGGATGCTTCACAAGCTTCTAGCCATACAAATTTCACACATTTATTTGTCAAGATCGTAAGTGGTGTTTTAAGAGGTGATAAATCCTAGATAAAGAGACAATAATATTCAACATGACCTAAAAAACTCTGAATGTCAAAGAAATTCTTGTTATGCTCTAAGAAAATTATAGCTCTCACTTTATATGGGTCTACTGAAACTCCTAACTTTGAGATGATATAACCTAATAAGTATTCCTTTTCAATAAAAAAGTTTCATTTACTAATATTAGCATAGATATGATGCTCTATTAGTGTATTCAGAATGATATCAAGATGGTTTTTATGGTTGTGTTTGGATTTGGAATACACTAAGATATTATCAACAAAGAATACCACAAATGAATCCAGATACGGGTGGAAAACCTGATTCAGAAGATCTATAAAGACTTTAGGTGCATTCGTAAGTATGAACAACATAACCAGGTACTCATGTAGACCATAACTTCTCCTAAAAGATATGTGAGGTATATCTGAAGTCATGACATGAACCCGGTGATATCACGACCTCAAGTTTATATTTGAATATGCTCTTTCTCCTTAGAGATGATCAAAGAGGTATTCTATTCAAGGCAGTGGATACCAATTCTTCACTGTGAACTGGTTCAATCGATGATAATACACACATAGCCTAAGGTTAGCATCTTCCTTCTTGTGAAAAAGAATCGGTTAACCCTAAAAAGAAGTGTTGGGGTGTATAAAGCCTTTTTCCTCTAGATCCTTCAATTTCCACTTGAGCTCCAGGAGCTCCATAGGTACCATCCTATAAGGAGGAATGGTCACCGACGCTGCTCCTAGAACAATCTCAATGATAAATTATAAATATCATATCAGAGGTATACCATAGATATATTTAGGAAAGACATCCCCAAAATGCTTCACTACAGGATGAAAAATAGTGATTCATAACCCATAGTGATCAAGGAAAAGACTGGCGATCTGAGATATCAAATTTCTCAGCCTCTTCTACCGAGGCCCTTCTCATGTCACACTAACATCCCACTCTCCCTTATTCAGGTGCCTAATGCATTTTGGTAATGTAAATTTCACCCTTCAATGATATAAATCCATATAGTCTCAATAGGGAAATAACCAATTCATCCCAAGAATTATTTTAAAACACATAATTTCGATGATAAAAAGATTCCATACAAAGAGGTAACTGCCTATATTAAGGGGACAATCCTTACAATATAAAAAACCTTTTGATTAGATACCTAATGAGTTATCTAGCATCATAATTCCATAAAAGTTCTTGATCTTGACGCCTAGACTTCAAATAACAGTCTCATATATAAATGAGTGAGATGTGCCTACGTAAAATAAAGAAGACACTAAATTGGAGGCCACTAGAATAGTACCTCATAAAGTATATGGTTTGGAACCTTTATTCTCTAGTGTAGGATATACTACATGTAATTGTAATGTACCAAGACCCTGAGTCACTACTTGACTACCTAGAGAAATCCTGCTCTACTAGCACTGAGAATCATAAGTCTGACTGCCTCTGCCCTGATCGCCACCTTAGCCTGATCGGCCAGTGGTATTCTAGCTGCCTATTTGTAGTGATACTATTGTTCCCTCTCCTGATCATGGAGTAGGATTTGATCCCCAATTTCTAGTAACTGATGGGAATGTTTTACAAAAGCTTTTTATATTCTCCATCCTATCATTGTCTCTTCATTCAACTGGATCATATAGGCATTATAGTTTTGTATTACCCAACTTCCCACACTAGTGAAATATCATAAATTTTTCAGTATGTGAATCTCGAATTCTGCTACCTCCATAAGTAGCCTTAAAACATCTCTTTCACCCAAAATAAGAAGTATTGATAGATCTAGGTGTCGATCTGCCCTGACTCACAACTTCAGCTTCCCTCAAGTTTCACTCTATGATAAGGTATTGGTTGACTATTCTAGAAATAGTAGTCATCCTGAAAACATTGACCTACAACCAAATGGTGTAAACCATCCCATCCTCAAATATTCTTCGGGTGATAAGATCATTTCCTTCTAGAATATGATTGAACCACTGAAGCTCTATGAAATGATTAGATTATTCAATAACAGGCATGATCCCCTACTACAAATTCATGAATTCTCTGGCTCCGTTAACCCTCAGAGTTTGGGGAAAGAATTAGCCATAGAAGATCATCTAGAAATCCAACCTGACCATATTTCAATTTCAATCTTCTTGGGTTATCATGTCCCCACCATCTTATAGTAGAATCACAAAGAATATATGTAGAAAACTTGACCCTCCACTCTAGAGGCATATCTAGATGCTTGAATATAGAAATGATATATTTGATCTAGGACTTAGTTGAATATGGTCCACCATCCCCGAAAAATATGGGAGGATACTAATACTACAATTTCTGATTCAACTCTACCATACTCGAGGCAGGTCGGGAAACACCTTGCATATTCAACATCATACAGAGGAATCCCTCACATAATTGGGAACCAGTGCCCATATCAAGTATAAGAAGAAGTTCCATAGGTTTCATTGTTGGAGTAATCACTAGCAGCTCAGGGGATACCAATTTAAGAGAATGGTCTTCACCACCTTCAGGGCACGTGACTGGAGGACATCATGGTGGCATGATACTATAATTCCAAACACATTCCTCAAAAGATATTTAGGAAATTTATAAGATTAAAATATAAACTAGTATAGGTATAAACTCTTTCTATAAGAATTATCATGCCTCTATGCCTACTCAACAATCTAGTTCTAGGTAGTAGAAGAGACCATAACAGGCCTTTAGAGAATAAGATATGCTTATATACCCTCTACTAAGGTCATGATCGGGTAAGAGTCTCAATTTCACGTGTATAGGATAACTAATTTCACTTTATAAGTCTTATTCATTTAGAATTTGTGCATGTTTAAACATTTAAATTACCTTAAATGGATGAATTGGGTGTATTTCCATTTCTAATCTTTAAGTTTTTATAGTCCTTATAAACCAAAATATGGAATCCACTTAAACCACACCATAACACATTCCATCCCATGAAAAAAATGGTCCATGACTCAACATTCCATAATTAACTACTTAAGGTTTCTACTTTAACCTGTTCAGGAAAACACTGTTAGGTTAAGGTAATTACTTTAAGTATCAATTTCGTTTTCCGATCCCTGCAATAATTGTCATCATAATTCAATACTATTGGACTTATCATGTATTAATCTTGTTTTAATGATCACAAATCTTATTAATCATGTTTTAATGATCACAAATCTTAATCAACCTAGTTAACTCTTATAAATTATATCCAATCATGTGTATTTATGTTTAAAGTTATCTCATGCTTTAAGACGAGCCATACAAGATATTAATTGCTCTATAATCAGTTTACTTACTTTATATTATCTTTTATTTACTCTCAAAATACCTTCTTTGAAAAATTCTTAAGTATAATCCTATCTATTATCATCATTATTTAAGTCTGAACACAATTACTTTGAAAAAGTATAAGACACCATAAGTCTGCCACTGGATTTTTATTTCTGACACTGTGAAGTAAGACACTATGAACAAGACACCATGAACAAGACATAGTGACCGCAAGACACCATGAACAAGACACCATGACACTTAGACATCGTGATCAATCTAGACACCCTGTGAAGGAGACACCATTTTCAAGACTCACTATGACACAGTTTCTTAAACTATTTTTTCGTCTTTCAATTTAATTTCTAATGGTCATATTTGATGACTTTAATGCACTGACATAATTAATGTTTCATTGTAGACATATCATCAGATAGTATGAGGTACGAGGTGCAAAACACATTCATCATGTCGGCTCCAACACGTGTATTCTAAGTTAAAAGAGAAGTTTGACCAAGAATCAACGTGTGCAATACAAAAACAAAAGGCAAGGTCATGAGAACAAGAACAAAGAAGATACTTGGAGAAACTTTGAAAAGAAAGGCACACTGCATGAAACTCGACACTAATGAACACACGAAGAATATTTGAAGCCTAAAGAACATCTTCATTTTGTTGAACCTCACGAAGAACACATGATGAATCATGACACTCTGTTTTCCACAAAACTTCTAGAGAAGGACTCAAAACTTCATCTTCTTCAATCCAAAGGAGTCCAGAGCTGCATTTACATCACAAAAGAGCATTCTAAACTCATCACCATATTATTTCTCTGTTGTGATCATTTTTATTACATTACGAGCAGTGTGTGATTCTGTCTAATTAGACACACACTAACTCCTAAGCTGAACTGGAGGATACTGAAATCATCACACCAAACTCTTTATACCTTTATGTATCCCACGTAGAACTGTGATAGATTTCTGAGGACCTGGACAGACTGTGTCCTATTGTTTCTGCTTTCCCATGTAGAACTGTGGTAGAGGTCTGAGGACCTGGACAGTCTGAGTACTATTGAAAACCCCGATCTAGGGTGTGGATAAAAGTTTTATATAAACTATTTGAGAGGATTAAGTCTCAGCTTGAGACAAAATCTCTTGGTTAAAACTGATGTGCATCTTATTTCAGTTTAAACTATTTTCTATATTCTGCTGCTAATTACTTTGAAATTCAAAACTATTTAAAAGTAACTCGGATAGTTGAACTAGTAATTGTTTGTAATTATTGTGAACCAATAAATTAGTTTCAAAAGATAACTTAATATTCAGATTAAGTTAACTGAGAAATAATCTATCTTTGAGAAACTAACTAAATACTTAAAATATTTATAAATTTACTATAGTTTAACTTTTTTTATTAATTGGGTATTTCAATATAAATCTTCTAAATAGAAATTTTTAATAGGAACTCAATTCACCCCCTATTGAGTATCCATTCTGTCCAACATTTGGTGTTAGAGGTTGATAAAAGTTTTTCAAAACACTTTGTTTGTGAAAAGTTTTCAACTGTGATTTTAGTTGTATCTTAAATATCTAAAAATTTATGTTAATTATAAATTTTTATATCTTTATATATCTTTTTAAAACATAGTTATTATGGATAATAATTAGAAGGTGTATCTACCAACATGTCACCATTCTTTAATGGTGTCAATTATGCCCAATGGAAAATCAAAATGAAAATCCATTTAGAAAGTATGGGATTTGACATTTGGACAGCCATAGAGACTCAGTATAAGGTTCCAGAAACAGTTAGAACTACTTGGGATGAACCTATGAAAGATGCTTACAATGATAATTGTAAAGTAATGAATGCCCTTTATTGTACTTTAGAAGATGAATAATTTAATCGAATATCTTCTTATAAGACTGATAATGAAATATGGGATACTCTGGTTATTTCCCATGAGGGAACAACCAATGTTAAGGAAATGAGACTAAATACATACACTATTAAGTATGATAATTTTAAAATAAAATTTGATGAATCTATTTTTGATATGTATCTCTGATTTAATGAGATAGTCAATACTTTGAGCACATTGGGAAAAGATGTTCTGGAAAAGGATAAAATCATGAGGATACTAAGATGCATACCAAACAGATGGAGAGGAACCTCTATATCTATATGAGAATCATGTGACATTGGAAAGCTACCTATCAAGGAGATTATTGGAAAATTGATGATGTATGAAGAAGAGATGAAGGTAAATAAAGAGTAAGATAATGAACCTAAGAAGAATTCAGTGGCATTTAAGTCTACTGCCTCAAAGACCAAGGACAGGGAGAAATTTCACATGCCTATTGAACGCTCAACTAGTGAAAATTCAGACTCAGATAGTGATGAAGATATAGCTCATATAGCCAGAAGATTCAAGAAATTATATAGAAATAATAAATTTTTTAGAAAATCAAATTATAAGGGTAAGTATGACCAACAAGGTAATTGGAAGATAGATTGGAATAAAGCTGATAAAAATGATGAGATAGTTTGTTATGAATGTAAAAGGAAAGGACATGTTAAGGCTGACTGTCCAAAATTGAAGTTTAAAAAGAAATATGATTATAAGGACAAAAAATATAAGAAATCTATAAAGGAAATATGGAGTGCTTCGAAAGACAGATCAAGTGGATCTGAAGCTTCTAATTGTGAAGAAAAGAATCATGCCAACATGTGTTTCATGACTAAAACATTTTAGGTACTTGTTCCCCTTATGTCGAATGATTACTATTCTGTGAATGAAAGTGATTCAGATAATGATGATAATATGTCTAAAGCTGAATTATTTGAATACTGTAATATGTTAGAAGATACTTGTAATGAGCTAAAAGATAAGTACAAATCATTAAAGAAACTATATTCCTTGACTAGTACTGTTAAATTTGATCTTAGTATAGAAAAGGAAAAGAATGCTCAATTGTTAAAGGATAATACTGAACTCAAATTGTGTAATGAGAAACTTAGAAAATATTTAGAGAAGTTCACAAATGGAAAGAATACTCTAACTCAAATTCTTGGAAAACAAGTTGCAGCAAAGTATAATACTGGTTTAGGATACCAACCTGGATAGAGATAGATTCTTAAGAATAAATTTATTCCAAAATCTGGACAGTATGCTGCTAGTTCAATATCTGGAAACTCTTATGCTCTATCTAGCTACTCAAATTCTTACAGACCAAACATAGTTTACTTATCAAAATCATTTGAATCTGTTAATTATAGGAAACCCATTAGACAAATATGGGTGCCTAAATTTTAATTTTCTAACCTTCTCGGACCCAAGAAAATTGAGGTACCAAAATTATCTTCTGTCTAAATATTTTTTGTAGGAAATTTACTTGAAAAGTTCCTATAGGAAGATATGGTACTTGGACAATGGATGTTCAAGGAATATGACAAGAGACTACTCATGCTTCAAGAGATTAATCAAAGTTGATGGAGGAAATGTCACCTTTGGGGATAACTCAAAAGAAAAAATCATCGGCTTAGGCCAGATTGGTAACACTGATTCAATTTTAATTTCTAAAGTACTATTTATTGATGGATTAAAATACATCCTGCTAAGTATTTCTTAGTTGTGTGATGATGGTTTCAATGTAAAATTTGAAAATGATTCATGTAATTTTTTTAATTATAAAAATGTTTTGGTATTTACTGCATTAATAAATGAAAATGTATATGTTGTAGATTTGAATTCTTTAGTTAAACAAAATGTTACTTGTTTAAATTCTTTTTATAAAGAATCTTGGCTTTGGCACAGAAGACTAGGACACTGTAATGTGCACTCACTTACCAAACTTACTAGGAAAGTTTTAGTTAGAGACTTACCTAAACTAGAATTCTAACTTAACAAAGTGTGTAATCCTTGTCAAAAGGGAAAACAATACAAAGTTTCTTTCAAATCAAATAAAGAAGTTTCTACTTCTCAACCTCTCGAGTTGGTTCACATGGATTTGTTTGGACCATCAAGAGTTTCAAGTCTAAATGGGAAGAACTATGTTTATGTTCTTGTTGATGATTTTTATATGTACACTTGGGTATACTTTCTTTCTCACAAAAGTGAATCTTGTTCTTATTTTATCAAATATTCCAAGTCTGTAGAAAACTTTAGTGGACTTAGGATCAATACCTTAAGAATTGATCATGGTTGTGATTTTTAAAATCAAGAGTTTGAATCTTATAGCTCACACAAGGACTATAGTCACAACTTCTCTGATCCTAGTAAATCTCAACAGAATGGTGTAGTAGAAAGAAGAAATAGGAATCTTCAAGATATTGCTAGGAAATTCTCAATGAATATGATTTTCCAATTTACTTTTATAATTAAACTGTTAATACAGCTTGTTACATTATCAATAGAGTCTTGATTAGACCAATTCTCAAAAGGACCCCTTATGAGCTTTGGAACAATAGTAAGCATAAGGTTAATTACTGTAGAGTTTTTGGTTTCAAAGTCTTCATCATCAATACTAAATATAATATTGATAAGTTTGCATCCAAAAGCAATGAAGGAATCTTTCTAGGTTATTCTATATCTAGCAAAGGTTATAGAGTATTCAATAAGAGAACCAAATGTGTAGAAGAATCTGTACACATCAAATTTGATGAAACTGATCCACATGAACCTAAAACCCCTCTTGAAAATCTTAAAGAAGATATGTCC